>CAWUFW010001044.1:1207500-2415000 GCA_963921515.1 Calotriton arnoldi | reverse complement strand
CTATAATTGTAAAAAAAAAAAAAAAAAAAAAAAAACTGCAGGTGGCCATTACCAGTGTTTTAAAAAAAAAAGAAAATGTAACTGCAGAAGTCTCATGGGATTGCGCTAAAACCAGACGCTTTTTAAACCATTTTGGGGCCAGGGGACACAGTAGCTGTGTTTATTTTTTGCTTTTTTGTTAAAAATTGCGGGACACTGGACTAAGTCCCACACCACAGTCTGATAATGGCTGCCTGCAACATTTTTCTTCATGTTGCAGGCAGCCAATCGGAGCTCTTGCAAGAGCAGGTCTCCCATGGGAGCAAATTGGCCCATGGGGGGAAAAAGCCCTGGCCCAATCAGAATGCTCTATTTTTTTAAATTGAGTTCGAGGGACTCTCCCCAGAGTCCCTTGAGCCCAGGGTCCAGATATACAAATATATTTTCTTCCTGAATATCTCAAATAGTACTGAACAGATTTACACCAAATCACAAAAAGTTCAATACCGAGATCAATATCTAGCTCCCTGCCAAATTTGGTGTGATTCCGTTCATCAGTTTTTGAGGAATTCCTGTTCAAGAAGTCTATAGAAAATGCAAGGCTTGGCTTTTGCATTTTGAGACCCCTTTTTAGGTCTCGCGCCTAGCGTTGCAGTGCGTAGCACTGCTCGCGCAGCGCGAGACCTCTAGAAAGGGCTTCTGAAAACGACCCACACGCTCGTGCGTGTGGTTTTGTTTTCGGAAGCCCACATTGGCTGGAGCGTACGTTTTTTGATGTAGACGGCACGCGATTGGTCAAAGGCGGGCGCATGTCCCGCCTTTGCCGCGCCCATTCCCGACGGTGGCCAGAACGCGCAGCAGCGTGCGTTCATCTCGCTTTTGCTGCCGCGCTCCCTCCCCCTGCTCCTCTGTGGTGCGCGCGCACCACTGGTTAATACTGGACGTTACTTACAGTCTCTAAATATGCCGTATTTCGGGCTCAAAGCTGACCGCAGTGTTACTTGTGGACTGTAGGAGCCCTCTTGGAATGCACAGTTAACTCGGACAATTGAAGGAAGTGTGCCAAAATATGCCCCTAACGTTTGCATTAGCAAAAAGTAAATACCGAGCATGTGAATGTAACAAAGGCAAACAGGTAATGTGAAATGAGTTGCACTGCATGTTAGCTTCAAATAAAATAAATGTTGATTTCAAATTAATCTGTTTATTTTCAGATTCTGTTTAAAATGTTTTATACTTGAATTGACGAAAAAAGTCTGTAGATTTCCAAGCACCCCTCTTGTTGTGAACTGAGGGCCTCCCATTGAAAGATGGCGCTCACATTCACAGGCATCAACGAACGACCCAGGCTACCTTGAAGCCAGGATGGGTCAGTTGCGCCCGTGGTGTCAAAGAGGGGTTTTGTAGTCAGAAGACATGAGGATGTCCTGCTTTTCTTGTTAGTGTATTGTTATGGAGAGAGGCACCATTTTCTAATGACGGCGCCCGTTCCGGGACATTGCTTTTGGATCCAAGTAAGTTACCGAGGACATCCACTGCAGCCAAAACTTGGCAGAACTGACTACACACTGGTGCTTTTCTGCGCACAGTTGCAAAGTTATAGTAATTATTGTAGTATGGCTTGGTGCGGAGTACGGGCCGAAGTTTCCGACCACATAAATCAATGCGTTTTATTCTTTGTAGGACTAGAAATAATGAGTTTGCTCATGCAATAGTGACCAATTATGGTTCTAGCCTGGGGTATTACACTTAACTAAAATTTCATAACTAAAACGTCAGTTGAAGTAGCTCAAAGGTTGCATACCAGAAACCTTCCAACATTCCCATGCACCCATTAGGGTAGCAACATTCAATGACCTGTGCTGCATAGGGGCTCTCACATGAAACATTCATTACCTCACATACAATTGTTGAAGCTATTGACCTGAGGTGTGTGCTCGGTATAGACACTCTATGCTGTAGTAGTGGGCATATCATCCATCATCTAATTAAGGAGAGTCGTTATGGAGCCGAACTCCTAGTCTGACTTGACTCTTAAGAACTATTAATACAAGCCGAGCCATCAACGTACATGATTTGTAAATTGTGCAACAAATTTGATAAAGACTGCAAATTTTTTTTAGACCGAGCCTGGGCAGCGCATTCGCTGCTCTGCGAGGCATGCTTTATTCAGGTATGGACTTGAAGATCCACCCATCTTTTCAATTGGCTCCTGTCTTTTCTAAATGGTTGCTTTTAATTCATGAATAGGCTTAGTAGTCCCTCCTTAGTACTGCCTTGTCTGCGTTTGTAACCTCCCATGACCCTACTTCATGGCGGCCGCTGCGGGGGAGCGCGAGTAGACCTCTGACCCCGGTCCAGGTCCACTCTCTCCCCGCAGCTCCGCAGTGCCTTGATTAATTTGGTTTAATATGCATGGGCGCCTCACTTGATAACGGAGGCCGCTTTTTTATTTTTTGTTTTACGGCCGCCACACGGCACGCTTTTTCTATACATAAAATCGTCATCACGCTGACTCCATTCTTCTAAGAAGCACAGGCAAAAGGAATATCTTCGTAATTACCTAGGCTGTTCTATAAGCTTACGGCAGATACTTGCCAGGGCGCACTCGCATTATACGACAACCTGGGAGTGGCGGCACGCGCACAGTGAAGGATCGAGTGAGGAGCATGAATGCAAAATGGCTGCAAGCAGCTGTCCCAGTGCCGCAGTTTTCTTCTTCGGTCCTATTTTGAATTATCTTTTCTACTTAACAAAACCAATCGCTTGCTTGCTATATTTTTTTATTATTAATTTAAGACACTTTTCACTTTAGTAAATTAGCCTGTGCTTCTTTCCCCTCCGTATTCTGTTGCTCTCCATTGTGCTCCCTGTTGCTCTCCCTCGCTTGTGTGCAACTGTCCCTTTCACCCAAGTGCTTATTTCCCAGTGCTCCCTAGTCTACTGTTTGTGTGCTTTCCTTCCTGACCCATCCCTTCCTCTAATGCACGGCAGCCCCAAAGTCCTATTTTCTAATTATTTTTGTTTTTAAGTGTTGCATTTTAGAATGCAAGTGTGAAAAGTGCATTTTTTTCTGTAGCCAGGACGCAGGATATTAAGTGTTCAAAAATAAACTTGAACATTCCACTTTTCTGCAAAGGATATTTTTAGTTATCTCAGCCGTACAATATTTCTAACGGGATCTTGGTAGGTGACTACATTAGTAGACCAACCAAGCAGTCTCGGTAATGGGACCTTATTTAAACTGAGGGACTGCCTGCTCTGCATGGTCCCGCCATCCCCATAATTGAGTTGTTGGACAGGCAGTTTTTCATTGAAATGGTGAGTGCCTATTTGGAAAGCAGCGTTGGAAATGTTTGGTGTTGAATTGTATGGCGTGTAACTGTGTGGATAGCGTTGTGTTTTTGTGATGAAAAAGAACAAATAGTTAGGAGCTAAACTCCAGGTCTGTGTGTTTGGGTGTTAAAAAAAAGAGAGAGTTAGAGGTATTGGTGTTGTAAATGTAAATATCTTACTTATGTGTTATGGACAGGAGTGGATGTATGTGGTGTGTAGTGGAATTATGTGGGTTGGATTGGAATTGTTAGTTGTGGCATTGTTGTGTGGCGTGGATTTGTGTAGTGGAATTATGAAATGAAATTAAATGAAATTTGTACTTGTAAAGTGCACCCATACCCCCAAAGGGGTGTCCAGGCGCTGTACGCATACCGCTGTGGAACCCTTCCTGGCTTTTCCCTGTGAAATGTCCACTCCTGGGCACCCCCAGGGTGAAGCCAGGCATCCCAGCGCTGTTGGGGCCATTGTGGAGATTAAGCAAGCTATTGCCCAGAGTTGCAGAGTGGGACCCATGATTAGAATAGGCACCGAGGCGAGAATTATCAGGTCCGAGGAAATTGAGCCCAAGACCCGCCGAGGCGGGAATTGAACCCTGGTCCCGGGCCAGATCTCTGCATCAGGGTCTGCCGCTCTAACCATTGAGCCACACTTCTCCGATTATGTGGCATGGTGTGCAGTTGTCTTATGTGACTAGTAATTTGGTGTTTTTGACTGTATTGGAATTGTGTGGAATGGCATTTTGTGTTGTGAATTGTTATGTAGTGGAGTCTAATTATGTGTTGCGATGTTGAGTTTTGTGATATAAATTTAATATATGTGGTGTGCAGTGGAATTGTGCTGTGGAGTGGAATAATGTGGTTTTTTGTTGAATTATGTAGTGTAGAATGGATTTGTGTGGAGTTGAATAGTGTATCATGGAACAGTGTGGTGTTGAGGGAAAACATGTTGAATGGCATTATGAGGCATGGTGTGGAGTGTATTATGTGGATTGTTATGTGTTATAAAGTGGATTTATGTGGAGTGGATTTATGTGGTATTGAGTAGCATGCAATTCGGTGGAGTTGAATTATGTGGTGTTGAGTGGTATTATGTGTACTGTAATTATGTAGAGTGGTGTGGAATTGTGTGGCTCTGAATTGTCTGGTGGAATTGTGTGGCATTGGTTTGATTTATCTGGTGCTGAATGCTTATTGTCTATCTACAGCAGTGCTGACTGAGTACATATAAAAAAGCCTTCCCTCTAAAAACGGTGGAAACATCATGCAAAAGCTTCAGAAAACAAGCATTTGCAATGTAATAGTCTCGCATTTTGCGAGAGTTTGAGCTATTGGCATTGTAAATGACAATGCCTTTTATTTATGTGTTTTGAAAACCTGGCAATCAGTGCATAAACACACACTTTGTACTTATAGTAGTAGTTGCTTACGAGAAGCAAGGCTGTCAGTAACTGTGCCTGTTTTACTGCCAGCCGTGCATTTCGTAAGCAAGGACTATAAGTACAAAGTGCATATTTACACGCGCTTGCAGGCTTTCAAAATACATAAATAAAAGGCCTTGTCATTTACAATGCCAATAGCTCAAACTCTCACAAATGCGAGACCTATTGCATTGAAAATGTTTTTTTTTTTTGTCGGCCCACCCCTGACGGGTCAATCAGAGAGGTGCTGACGCGTGAGGGGGAGGGGAGGGTGGGGTGTGAAAGAGGGTGGGGGGGGTGTGAAAGAGGGTGGGGGGGTGGTGGTGGGGGGGTGGTGTGGGGGTGGGTGTGTGGGTGTGTGGGTGTGTGGGTGTGTGGGTGTGTGTGTGTGTGTGTCTCAGAGGTCGTGGTGGGTTGTGGGTCTCTCTCAGAGAGGTGCTGACGCATGAGGGGTGGTGGTGGGACAGAGAGCCGCGCCGGGGGGGGGGAGACAGAGGGCCGTGCGAGAAGGGGGACAGAGAGCCGCGGGGTTGGAGAGCCGCGGGGGGGGCGGCGGGACAGAGAGCCGCGTGGGAAGGGGGTGGGGGTGTCGGAGAGCCGCGCGGGGGGGGGGTGTCGGAGAGCCGCGCGGGGGGGTGTCGGAGAGCCGCGCGGGGGGGGTGTCAAAGAGCCGCGCGGGGGGGGTGTCGGAGAGCCGCGCGGGGGGGTGTCGGAGAGCCGCGCGGGGGGTGTCGGAGAGCCGCGCGGGGGGGGTGTCGGAGAGCCGCGCGGGGGGTGGTGGGGTGGGTGGGTCGGAGAGCCGCGGGGGGCGGGACAGAGAGCCGCGCGGGGGACAGAGAGCCGGCGCAGGGGGCAGGACAGAGAGCCTCGCGGGGGGTGGGTGGGTCGGAGAGCCGCGGGGGGGCGGGACAGAGAGCCGCGGGGGCGGGCGGGACAGAGAGCCGCGGGGGGGGCGGGACAGAGAGCCGCGCGGGGCAGCCGCGCGGGGGCGGGACAGAGAGCCGCGCGGGGGCGGGACAGAGAGCCGCGCGGGGGCGGGACAGAGAGCCGCGCGGGGGCGGGACAGAGAGCCGCGCGGGGGCGGGACAGAGAGCCGCGCGGGGGCGGGACAGAGAGCCGCGCGGGGGCGGGACAGAGCCGCGCGGGGGCGGGACAGAGAGCCGCGCGGGGGCGGGACAGAGAGCCGCGCGGGGGCGGGACAGAGAGCCGCGCGGGGCGGGACAGAGAGGCCGCGCGGCGGGACAGAGAGGCCGCGCGGGCGGGACAGAGAGCCGCGCGGGGCGGGACAGAGAGCCGCGCGGGGCGGGACAGAGAGGCGCGCGGGCGGGACAGAGAGCGCGCGCGGGGCGGGACAGAGAGCGCGCGGGGGCGGGACAGAGAGCCGCGCGGGGGCGGGACAGAGAGCCGCGCGGGGGCGGGACAGAGAGCCGCGCGGGGGCGGGACAGAGAGCCGCGCGAGGGCGGGACAGAGAGACGCGCGGGGCGGGACAGAGAGCGCGCGCGGGGCGGGACAGAGAGCGCGCGGGGCGGGACAGAGACGCGCGGGGCGGGACAGAGAGCGCGCGCGGGGCGGGACAGAGAGCCGCGCGGGGCGGGACAGAGAGCACGCGGGGGCGGGACAGAGAGCCGCGCGGGGGCGGGACAGAGAGCCGCGCGGGGGCGGGACAGAGAGCCGCGCGGGGGCGGGACAGGGAGCCGCGCGGGACAGGGAGCCGCGCGGGACAGGGAGCCGCGCGGGACAGGGAGCCGCGCGGGACAGGGAGCCGCGCGGGACAGGGAGCCGCGCGGGACAGGGAGCCGCGCGGGGCGGGGGGGGGGGCGGGACAGGGAGCCGCGCGGGGGGGGGGCGGGACAGGGAGCCCCGCGCGGGGAAACAGAGAGCCGGACGGGGTGGGGCACGGGGTGGGACAGAGAGCGGCGGGGCGGGACAGAGAGCGGCGCGGGGGGGCGGGACAGAGAGCGGCGCGGGGGGGCGGGACAGAGAGCGGCGCGGGGGGGCGGGACAGAGCGGCGCGGGGGGCGGGACAGAGAGCGGCGCGGGGGGGCGGGCGGTGGGACAGAGAGCGGCGCGGGGCGGGGTGGGACAGAGAGCCGCGGGCGGTGGGACAGAGAGCCGCGGGCGGTGGGACAGAGAGCCGCGGGCGGTGGGACAGAGAGCCGCGCGGGGGGCAACGGGGTGGGACAGAGCCGCGCGCGCGGAAACGGGGTGGGGACGGACAGAGAGCCGCGCGGAAACGGGGTGGGGACGGACAGAGAGCCGCGCGGAAACGGGGTGGGGACGGACAGAGAGCCGCGCGGAAACGGGGTGGGGACGGACAGAGAGCCGCGCGGAAACGGGGTGGGGACGGACAGAGAGCCGCGCGGAACGGGGTGGGGACGGACAGAGAGCCGCGCGGAAACGGGGTGGGGACGGACAGAGAGCCGCGCGGAAACGGGGTGGGGACGGACAGAGAGCCGCGCGGAAACGGGGTGGGGACGGACAGAGAGCCGCGCGGAAACGGGGTGGGGACGGACAGAGAGCCGCGCGGAAACGGGGTGGGGACGGACAGAGAGCCGCGCGGAAACGGGGTGGGGACGGACAGAGAGCAGCGCGGAAGCGGGGTGGGGACGGACAGAGAGCCGCGCGGAAACGGGGTGGGGACGGACAGAGAGCCGCGCGGAAACGGGGTGGGGACGGACAGAGAGCCGCGCGGAAACGGGGTGGGGACGGACAGAGAGCCGCGCGGGGACGGGTGGGGACGGACAGAGAGCCGCGCGGGGGGTGGGTCAGCTAGCCACGCGGGGGTGGGTGGGTGTGGTGGGTGGGGTCAGAGAGCCGCGCGGTGGGTGGGGGGCGGTGGGGGGTCAGAGAGCCGCGCGGGGGCGGTGGGTGGGTCGGGTCAGAGCCGCGCGGGGGTGTGGTGTGGTGGGGTGTGTGTCTCAGAGGGGTGTGGTGGGGTGTGTGTCAGAGCGCGTGAGGGGGGGTGTTGTGGGTGGTCAGAGCTGCATGTGGTGGTTGGGCCGGGCACGCGCGAGGTGGTGGTTGGTCTGAGAGCTGGGCACGCGCGAGGGGTGTGGTGGATCTGTCTGGTGCTTAGGGGTGTGGGTGGGTGGGTGGGTGGGTGGGTGGGTGGGTGGGGGGGTGGTGGTCGGTCCAAGAGCTGCGCACGTGAGGGGGGTGTCAGAGAGCCACGCACGAGGGGGGGGGGTGGTGTCAGCTGTGCACGCACATGGGTGGGGTCAGAGAGCCGCTGGGGTGGTTGGTCTAGAGAGGAGGGGGGATCATCGTCAGTCAGAGAGCCACGCGGGGGGGGGGGGGGGGGGGTGTGTGTGTGTGTGTGTGTGTGTGTGTGTGTGTGTGTGTGTGTGTGTGTGTGTGTGTGTGCGCGTGCGTGCGTGCGCGTGCGTGTGCGTGTGTGTGTGTGTGTGTGTGTGTGTGTGTGTGCTAAGAGGGGGGGGTGGTCAGAGAGCCGGTGGTGGTGGTGAGAGCTGCGCATGGGTCGTGGTTGGTCCGAGAGCTGGGCACGCGCGAGGGGGGTAGAAGGGTGTCGGAGAGCTGGGCACGCGCGCGAGGGGGAAAGCGGTGTCGGAGAGCTGGGCACGCGCGAAAGTGTATTGAATATGCTAGCAAAGTATAACAAGCATTGGCAAAGCCAATAGGTCTTGCCTATCTATGTGAGATATATTTATAGCTATGTTGCAAATGGCTAAAAGTAATGTAAAAAAGCTGTATGACACAGCCAGCATTGTCCGCGCTATAGCGCTTTATTTTCAGTTATGCTGCACTGAAGCTAGCGCTGCTGTATAACATGGCTAAAAAACATTGCTAAAGCCAATAGATCTCACATAGGCGAGACCTATTGGCTTTGTTAATGCTTGTTAGGATTACCATATGGTAATTTATAAGTATTTATATAGTGTATACAACGGCTGAAGTGCTAATGTTATAGAATGGAGAATGCCTTTGCCTTTGCCAAGGTGTTAGCATGTCCAGATTCAGAAGCATTTTAGAACCATAGAAAAACGGTGAAAATATGCCATATAAATGGGCTGAATGTAGCATAAGGTGTAGGTAGACAGAAAAATCCAATAGGTTACAGCTTTTATAACTGTGATGCTTTAGACCAGTGATACTGAAAGTACAGCCGGTTGCCCGCATGCGGCCCTCCTGACCTTTATATGTGGCCCCCTGTGCAACAGTAGCACTGGGCTGCTGTTCACTTGACTCAGCACTAACATAAAAAAACGTTAAACAGCAAGCATTTATTTAAAGGTTAATTGTAGTCAAAGAAAAGAAGTAACTAAAGTTATACTGCACCCCTTAACTGTAGGAGCACCCCAATTATTAAAGACGGCAAACGTTTAAAAAATATATATTTAATTATCCTGCTGAACTGTTTCACCTTAGTAAATCAGATTATAGCGGTACATTCAGAAGTAGTTTTTTTAACAGTGATAGTTTTCAAACATGAATTCAGAAACGTTCATGCATCCCCAACTTGACAACAATGCCATTAGTGAATACAGCCAAACACAGGAGTAGGTTTTGTACAGCATGCACCCTGAAGTCTTGTATTTTGAGGTCCTCTTATACGTGATAATGAAGAAAAAGGAGGGAAATTGAAGTAAAACAATTGCCCAAGATCACACAGTTTGGTCAAGTGGGAAAGCTGGGATTCATCCCAATCCCCTACACCCACTTTATGCCCCCCCAACCACCCTGCTGGCATCAGTCACACCCAAGACCAACCTTTCGGCCCCCAGGAAAATGTTTGCGAGTACCCATGCTTTAGAGTGTGTTACTTTGGGTGCAGTGGTTACAAAATAACCAAAAAAAGCACTCGACTGCTTGTTTAGTAGTAAAATATGGTAATAATCGGTGTTCATCGAGTTTCTTAGAGCTTTTGGCCCCTCTGCCACTGCACATGCTGCACCATTCAAACCATTACCCTAGTGCCTGCAAGGAAATTGCACTTGTGATTGCTTGTTTAGTAGTAAAATATAGCAATAATTGGTGTACAGTTTATTTCCTAGAGCTTTTAGCACCTGTGCCACTGCACCTGCTGCACCATTTAAATCATTACCCTAGTGCCTGCAAGGTAATGCTCTTGTTTAGTAGTAAAATATTGTAATATTCAATACTCAGTGGGTTTGCTAAATCTTTTGGCCACTGCACCTGCTGCACCATTGAAATCATGACCCTAGTCGCTGGAAGGACAAATGAGGAAATCGTTTATATCCAGTAATATATGTGTTACGAAAAAGGCACAGTTGCGGGCGGAATGAACAATTATTGTGTACCTAAACATAAACACAAAAGCTTTCATAACAAGCATTGGCATAGCCAATAGGTCTCGCTTTTGGGACCTTATAAGTATTTAGTTATGCAGCACAATATCTTTGGTGCAACAACATTAACTGTTGCATGGTTAAACACTTATAAGGTCCCAAAAGCGAGACCTATTGGCTATGCCAATGCTTGTTACACTTGTTAACAGTGTCTGGGCATAGGTTGTGCATCATTAGGTTTGGTTTATCTCCCAAATATTGTAAAAAAATGTGTTGCTGCGTTTTTAGTAACTTTTAGACCCTTTAAGCTAGAATTACTTTTTTCTGTTAAAACCTGCAATTATAAAGTAGATGATAGATTATCTGGCTAATGCGGAAAATTCCTAATTATATGAAAGAGGCCGTGCCCGCACAAACACATAATTCCAGTGGCCCTGAGTATAGCTGACATACGGGCAGTGCAGGACAAACACCAGTGTAATGCACACTGCCACTGAGTCTTGTTATTAAAGTGCATGCGGCCCCTGGAGGGGATGCTGAGGGATGGAGAGAGGAGGATAACCTTTCTCAGTACCTGTGAAACTGCTGGCACTCTGCATCATAGTGGACTGATTTGCACAAATAATATTTAAGTTGTTTACTCACTTTAAATGGTGAAATGTTACTGCGGCAGCAGTGTCTGCAATTCGTTCTGCTCTTAATCGGGCCACTGTTAAAGATATGCTGCATGCCCATGCCAAATCCTAGGCAAATCAGTACACTACTTTCATTGTGCCATGTTTGTGGAAAGAACCTTGTTTACAATCTTTCAACAACACTAGAGTAGCATTCACTCTTTTGAATGTGCAACTCAAATAAAACGACTCATTAGAATGATCAATTGCTGATCACAAATATTTTTGAAGTGAAACATTTGGCGACTCCTAAAAATTAACCAAACGACTCCAGCCTCTGGAAAACTAACCACAAACTGCCAATCTGCCTATACACCACAAAGTATGTCTGCACACTCAAGCAAGGTTCTCACAGCAGACACAAGCCACAAGCAAAATATGTGAGTGGGCACAGCATCACTAGAAGCCTAGAGGCGTATGGGAAAATACGAATAAGGGCCAAGGTGTGCGACTACAAGCCATGTAATGCTCAGAAACATGTTACATGCCAAACACGTGAGTGACTCTTCTCCAGTTTGACTGGCATTTCCAAGGCACCAGCCAGCCACCTGTCTGATTTACCAACATGCGAGTCGTCTTCTAGATTTCACAAAAATTCTGTAACTTTTTCCTTCACAAAGTCCTAACCAAGGTTCAGAATAATGCGAACTTCAAGTCAGTGCCACCTTTCTTCAGCAGCTCATAAAACTGAAGCATTTGGATGGTTCCAACTCATTCTTCACAAAAGATTGTTGTCACTAAAACACCAAAATGCTAATTCATTTGAGAAACAGATTTTCGAACGCACATATATCATTAAAAGTGCGCTTAGTGATTAAATATGGATTGTGACTGTGCCAATCAGGTGGTTTATTTGCCAGTTCTGTCTTTCCTACAGACCCCGAGCCCATACCAAATGTTTCTACAAGCATGCCAATATAAAATACTGAAAGCTGTCTACCAAAAAAGGTTTAAAGGTGTATTTTTCCCTCCAGGAAGCCTCTATACTCGCGTGACACTCCAGGTCCGGCCATCCGCCCCTACTGTACAGGAAAGTGTTACCTTTTACCACTGGGCTGTTACTCATCTACTGACTGTGATGCTTGGGCCTGAGCCATCCCACACAAACAAGAACGTACCCTGCAAGTTCAACGTGCAACATTCTAACACCGTCAGCGCGCCTCAGATTGTACCCGACTCATTCCAGGCGCTTGACTGTGCACCAGAATGAATACACTATGTAGACGATTCCAAAGTAAAAAAATAAATAAAGAGTGTCCAATGTACCGTACATTCCATAAGCATCGATCTACGTGTGCAGTATTACACCTGGCATTCTTCATAAACTGTTAAGTTACTGAAGTTTAAAATGTGACTCAAAGCACAGCCAGTATACTTGTTTTCCTTGCCTGCTGCATCGCCCCCAAGTTCGCATTATCTCCTGATATTTTTTGATCTTCTGTAGTGATCACCCCTTCTTTCTATCCCAGGTGGTTGTCAAATCCATTCATTGTGAATTTACATGTGAACTTAAAGGGAAACGATACTGACATGACACAGTGGTATCCATTTAAAGCACAAATATAGCTGGGTCACAACAACAGGAAATACGGCGTTTTCATTGCAATAATTGCTAAGTCACAGTGAATCTGGTTTCTGTTTCCATGCGTACCAAACAAAACTTTACCCGCATAACGTTAAGCCTTATGTTAAGTGCGTTAAACTCAGTTTTGAAGAGATGGACTATAGCTATTCCTAAACGCACACTTCTGGAAAGAAAGCAAAATGCCAAACTGGCAATACGAAAACTCCTAGTGCAGTGCTCTAGACAGGGCTGAATTACTGTCCAACCATGAGGGCCACTCCAAGCTAAAGCAGGAATTTCGCACTTCTGTTGAGTGTTTTTCTTTTCCCCTGGGATTTGGGAACTGCGCAGGCTGGGATTGACTGACAGCTTACTGCCCCGCCCCATTGGCTGAGCAGCCTCAAACCCACCCCTCCCCTCATTGGACCACGCTACGGTCTCGCTAAATGTGCAGAACGGTTTGTTTGTTTTTCTGTAATATTTTATATTGTCTTCCCAGAGGGTCGTAAATAACCCCAGATTTGTCGGTTCATTTTATAACGCCGAGATGAGTCAAGCAGAGGGTGTGAACGCAAAAAACAAAGCGAAAAGTAAAATGACCACGGGAGTGGACCTTGGCACTGAGGAAATAGAACAGGAAGGTATTTAACATGACTGAAAGTGAATGGAGTTAAACAGAAAGGGGGGAGAAAGAACGAAAACAGAGGCATAGGGAAGAAGCATAAAACGAACCAAAAAGAAGAACGACCGGCCCGTGCAGCAAGTAAAGAGGAGCAGAGTGAGCCTGCCAGAGGACATAAGGCTGTGACAGCGTGCTTAGAGGAGGAGCGCGTGAGACCTCCGGCAGCTGCTGTCCTCACGCCACGGAGATGGGCGATCAGCGTTGATATTGGCGCGTCTCCATTTGTTAAAATGATTTAATAATCACAAAAACACGCGCCTAGAAAAAGGAGAGAAGGAGGGACGAGGGAGGTGATGAACATGGACAACGGGAGGGGGCGGGAGCAAAGTCACACGGACAATGACAATAGGTAGGAGCGGTGAAAGGAGCAGATCATAAATCTGCGTAAAGGGAACGAGAGCGGCCGCGGACAACCAGGAAATGGCGCGGTACCATTCAAAGTAACCAGACGCTCGTGCGTCATGGCCTTTGCCTGCGATTACCCGCACGGCAGGCATGTGTTTCAATTATCGCGCCCGCGTCTGGGCACGATAATTGGAAACAGATGTGTGCCACGCGCGTAACCGCAGGGAAAAGGCCATGACGCATGAGCGTCTGGTCAGCTTCTAAAACCCCCTTACATAAAGTCTTGCCAGATCAGCGCTTGCGCGCTACTCGAGGCTCGACCTAAAAAGTGCCCTTAAACTTATTCAACTCTCTAAAACGGGTTGCCACAGATGTCATAAATAAAGCATATGCATTACACATCAAAATGAAAACCAAGCACTGTTAAATTGTGTTGCAATGTGGCTGGCTGTTTCCTGTGAAAAGATCTTAACCTGTGCTTGACAGTGAATGGCCCATAAGCAGTGTAAATTGCCCAAGATCACCACATGTTAGGTTGACGCTGAGAATGAAATACGGTTTTGTGCTTTGTTCCTGAAAAGGCAGTTTCACAAATTAAATGGACTCACCAAAGAAGAGGAATTTTGAAAAAATGTGCAATTGTTTTTTGCAGCTGAAGAATGAGATACCTTTTCAGATGGCAATGTCTAAAATAAAATAAACAAGCATTGGCAAAGCCAAGGGCTCGGCAATGCCTGATCTGATTGGCCTTCTCACTATGAATGTTTTTAGCCTTGCTGTCTAGCAGCACATCTAATGGTCGGCATGGCTGAAAACTACTGAAAGCACAGAATCACAAGATGTTGAGCCGATGCTGAGTCTCTTCGCCCCCCCCCACTTTAGTTTATTTTCCTGCCACACCTAACACAAAAATGGGATATGACATGGCCTGTGTTGGCCGCATCATAGTGCTTTTTTTCAGTGACTTTCAGGCATGCTGAACAGCATATGTGCTGCTACATGGCTAAAAGACATTCACATTGGCAAGGCCAGTAGCTCGGGCATCCCCGAGATCTATTGGCTTTGCCAATGCTTGTTTGGTGTTGGTGGGGTCTTGCTGAACAAATGTGGAAGTGATAGTGAGAAACAGTTGAGGATCTGAAGTGACGCATGGATGTGGCGTAAGGCCAGAGCTGCCGACTGGGGAAGCAGGTTCGAATCGCTGGGTCGGCTGAAGAATTTGTGATTGTGGGCAAATCACTTACGCTTCCCCTTGCTTACGACAATGAATGTGTCATTGCGTAATGTAACTGGTGAGCTCTTAAAGTGCTTCAGTACTATCGGCTGGTGTTCGCACCATGGCAAGATGGAGAACCGAACAAGTGTTCCAATACCATCGGATTGTGCAAAAAAAAAAAAAAAAAAAAGCAGCGCCGGGGGAGGTACTGGAGGACATGTGAAGCAGGAGGGGATGGGGAGATGGGCAAGCAATGACTTAGGAAAAAAACCTTACTTAAAGCAGGATCAGCAACAAAAATGAATGTGTTGTGTAATGTAACTGGTGAGCATTTAAAGAGCTCCAGTGCCATCAACGTGTGATTGCACTATGGCAAGACGGACGACGAAGCAAGCGCTCCAATACCATGGGATCGTGCAAAAAAATAAAAATAAACAAGTTCTGTTAGTGTTTTAACAACTCTTTAAGAAATGCATTCGTTTATGTACACGTGTATACATTTTAGTGGTATGTGTGTATGTATACAAGGGAGACGGCCTGAAACCACAAGTACTCCTATGGAGTGCTTGAAAACAAACCAGGAGCAGTGTAAGGAGACATGGACTTGGTCCATGCGCTATGGGAGGGCCAAATGGCATCAATGAAAATGAGAGCGATGCGGAAGTTTACCAATGGTAGGAGATGGGCCACAGATAGAACACAACACATCTCTTCGAGACAGTGCAGGCAGTGTCTAGCAGAGACCTAAAAAAAGGTCACAAGCAGGCTGCTTGGAGAAAGTACGCTGCATTCCTCTTGCCTATATACGCTCTCACTTTGAAGTCAGCCAAAAGCAAAATAAATGCTAGGCTCCCACGAAAACACAGCTTGACATTTGACCTCGGACTTTGAATGCCCAGCAAATGTGACGATATATGTGACGATATAAGAACAAGATTTAAAAGCCTGTGTATTACAGAAAACGGGTTTGTGGAAGAATACTGTAAACATGGCTTTAGCATAGGGAGATAAGAACTCAAACTGCACATCCTAAAGCAAATAAAGCCTGTAAATTGAAAGGTAGAAAACGTGAGTTACAAACCACAAAGCAATGGGAAGCCACAGGCCGAATGCATTCCCAGGGCAACTTTCCAAAAGTCCCCAAGATGTCTTTTGCATAGCCAGACAGCTGCTCTGTCTGGTAGGCGGTGAACTAAAAAGCAATGTTTAAGCCAATAGGTCTCGCCTATGCAAGGCATTGGCAATGTTTTTAGCCATGTTGTACAGCAGCCGGCTGCATTTTGGCTACAATAAAAAACAAGCATTTGCAATGCAATAGGTCTCGCCTTTACGAGAGTTTGAGCTATTGGCATTGTAAATGACAATGCCTTTTATTTATGTGTTGTTTTTAAAACAGAAAAGGCATTGTTATTTACACTGCCAATAGCTTAAACTCTCGCAAATGCCATTACCCCTATATTGACAGGTTACCTAGCTGCCTGTTAAGGCGCGAAGTGTTAAGATTGAGAATTGGGCTAAATCCCTGTTTTGCGAACAATGGGGTAAAAATCTTAATGATAAATAGCAATGGAAAATGCACCTGCACTTTAGGTACTACCTGCGATATTTTACATATATTATTAGACTGTTTTAAGATTTTAGATATACGAAGAGAGATTTTAGGCCCGATTTTTAAAAAAATATGAAATTAAAAATAGGTTGCAAGCTGTAAACCTTTTAGTGGAAATGAAGAACCTAGATATAGCCTGTGCTATTGGGAAATATATAATCAAAGTGAAAGAGTTTCTTAAATGTAAAGAGCACTGATGAAATTTAGATCCTTTAAGCTACAGGGAGAATGGGTTATTAATGGATAGAAGCATTGTGTGAGACCTACTAGAAGGTCTGTGTGCCTCAATAATGGAATCGTTGATTTTATTAATTTTAAAATGATTTTTATCTTGTATTTTTATGGTTGTGAATTATAGGTTACAGAAATGTATTGTATGATTCTGACTTGCTTATTTTATGGAATGTTATGCTGCTAGTGTATACTTTTATGGTTGTAAAAACCGAATAAAGTTTTGACTGACTGACTGACTGCCAGACCTATTTTATTGCAAATGCGTGCTTCAACACCCTGCGCATGCTCCGCAAGATCTTCAGATGGATCCCCACTGAAACCAGGAAAACCGTCACCCAGGCACTCGTCACCAGCCGACTGGACTATGGGAACACCCTCTACGCCGGAACCACAGCCAAACTTCAAAAAGACTCCAGCGCATCCAGAACGCCTCCGCACGACTCATCCTGGACATCCCCGACACAGCCACATCACCGGACACCTGAAAGACCTGCACTGGCTCCCCGTCAGCAAGAGAATCACGTTCAGACTCCTCACCCACGCACACAAGGCCCTCCACGACCTGGGCCCAAAGTACCTCAACGACCGCATGACCTTCTACACGCCCACCCGCCAGCTACGATCAACCAGCCACGCCCTCGCCACCGTACCACGCATCCGCAGAGCCACCGCCGGAGGAAGATCCTTCTCCTACCTGGCAGCCAAGACCTGGAACTCCTCCCCACTCACCTTCGGCGAACCCAGGACCATCTCTCCTTCAGGAAACAGCTCAAGACCTGGCTGTTCGAGCAGTAACTTACCCCCTCCCCCAGCGCCTTGAGACCCTCCCGGGTGAGTAGCGCGCTCTATAAATGCCGTGATTGATTGATAAAGAAAAAAAGCGTTAGGAGAGAGGTGTCCTTCCTGCAACAGCAGCCAGGATAAAGCTATTTGATACAATAGTGCTCGGAGGCTGTAATTAAAGCCTACCGAGAAACAATGCATGTAACAGGGGTGTCGCCATGGGAGGTTACACAAGTATGAGACATTAAGGAACATAATAAGTATGAGATATTAATGAACATAACAAGTATAAGACATTAATGAACAGAGAGCAAACGGATAGCATTTCTTTTCTCCTGTCTATTTTGGTTCTTTTTCAGTTTTTTTCCAATTTGGTTTAGCTTACATTCTGTTGATGTTTATTGCACTTGTTAATTCGCCTATTGATCACCAGTTTTACTTCCTTATAGTCTTTATTATATTAAAGAACTTTATTTTGCTTGTGGTACCTTGGCAATACAACAGTGAACATGAAATGTTATCCTGATTAGCGGGACTATCAGAAATGCACAGTAACTGAGTGACGATTACAGCCCACGAGAGCAGGCAAGCTGTTCAAACACTGCTGATGCAACTCGAGATTACCGTTTCATACAGTGCAGAAGATTTCAAGGTGCCGCCTTTGGATACTCCCATGTTATTACTTTCTGGGGATAACAACGGCAGGGATGCCTCGCTTGACCACTACCTCTTAAGTTCTTTTTGTGTGTTTAACAATTACGTTTTGTTTATGAATATGTAAATATAATAAACTTTTTCATGAAGTGGTGCTGCGCACTAATAATTGTTGGTAATTTCACGCATTGTTACTTTCCCATAAACATCTCAGTTGTTTTTAACACTCCATGATACTAGGATATTGTGCTCCCCTTTTGCCTTCCTATCGATATCCCTGATCTGTCAAACGTAGGTCAGGCTGAGGGGAAAGGCGATAGAGCGATAGGAGTCCCATCTGAATGAATAGTGCTCTACCGTGGGAGTCCTGCACAACTAAGGCCATGCAGTGCTAGAGAGTAGCTAAATATTGTTTTCACCACTGTGCTCGAGAGGAGTGAAAAAAGTGCATTACAGAAGACTGCCCTCTTAACCTTTATGTTGACATATGATATATACATGTATATATCGTCTGCCGCTCATGAGCAGGATCTCGCACAAAGAAAACGTGGTACTGTACGCAACTTACAGCTATATTATTTCGATAAAACTTATTTACTTAAGTCTTTATATTACCCAAACTCTACATATTTGACAATCGTCTGGCACGATATGGCTTCGGGCCATTTAGCCAGCAAAGGGTTGCCAGGGCAATGGAAAACGCTAGTCCAGTTATAGTTACTTCGCCTATACCAACAGAACATATTAGACACATCAACTGGCACCATCATGTCAACCCCTCCACCACCCCCAATTAATTTGTGGGTGTCTGGAGTAGCTGATTTCCATTTATAGCACTGAGTGTACCTCTAAAAGTTAAGTCTCATGTGATCAAGACAGGGACGTAACCTAAAGCATACATACACAGCGTGGAAAGGTCATCGGGCATATTGTGTTTAGCTGCAAGAGGCCAGAGGTTGGTACAGATGTTAAATGCAAATACAAGTCCAACACGGGGACAAACACTCAGAACGCCGCCACCTCCCCCACCCCCTCCCCCAACCCACTGGTCCTTCACCTGCTCTGGACGCTGCGCCTCGTGTGACTGCTCTGCCCGCTGATGGCGGAGGCCGCGGGGAGCAGCTCCGCCCGTCTCCTGCCTCCGTTGCTGCTTTCCGTGGCCGCAGAGGGGCCACAGCGCTAGCGCAGAGGGGAGCAGATCAACGCCGAGCAGAAGCTACGGGCAACGCCGGGCCCCTAATGCATGTGGCGCCGCCGGACCTGCCGGGCGGCACCGAGGGCTCAGGAAACGCGAGGAGTCGCGACACAGCAGACTTCGAAGCTTAACAAGCTTACACTGTATCGTAACCTACCAGCCGGCTCAGAACACTCGGCCTCCGCTCTGACATCACCGGGCGCATCCATCTCCAGCAGCCTTCAGCGCCGAGAGTAAGGCAGCACTTTGTATCATTCTGACACCGAGCTATAATTTTGACGTGAAACTGTGTTGTTTCGTGTATTTAACGCTTGTACTCTTCTTGAAAAGGCCACATTTGTGTGGTTGTAACTCTCGTCTACCCCTTCTAACGCCAGATGGAACGTTCCATCTCAGGGTTTCCCTGGAAAGAGAGGAGGGAGGCCGGGTGCGGCTATAACAGAATGCAGTGAGACGCCGAGCACTGAAAAGCTGTGTTATCAGAAGCGAGAGCGCGCGCGCTCATTAAAGGAAACCAAGATGGCGTCGGGCTGTCCAAATGGGCCGTCCTAAAAGTGGATAAGGAGGTAACCCAAAAGCCCTCTTTCCAATCACGCGCCATCGTTTAACATAAACGATGACGCAAGCCAATGGAAAAGAGGGGCGGGGCTCCAAGTACACTTCTGGAATCGTATCGATTACAAAAGGCCCTCGCATGGCGAGAGCAGCGCATGTGCGCTGCTAACGCCAGGCGAGACCTAAAAATGGCTATGATGCGGCCATTGCTTGTGATGTCATAGTGTTTTTTTCTTATTGCTGGCAACGTGGCAAGCAACAGGGATGCAACATGAAGAGCAGTGGTTGGGAAGAAAAAGCGCTATGACACAGCCAGCGGTGTCCACGTCCTATCACTTTATTTTTTGTAATGGCTGGTGGGGTGACCAACATGGACAGTGGAGGGAGGGGAGGGGTCAGGGCACCACAGACAACGAAAGGGGGGCGCGAGTCTAGATGGGGCAAGCCACCACAGAAAACGAATGGCGGGAGAGAGGGGGCAAATCAACATGGACAATGAAAGATTTCAAGACTACACGAAGAACGCATGGAGAGAGAGATGGAGGGAGTGAGAGAGGTTGGGTGGGGGAGCAACCCAACACAGACAACAATTCTAGGGAGGGAATGACGGTGGAGCAAGCCAACACAGACAGGGGAGGGATGTAGGGTGAGGACGAGCCATCATGGACAAAGAAGAGAGGGTGGTAGCAAGCTAACATGGACACCAGAAGGAGGACGAACGGGTCGGAGCAAGCAGACGAACAGGGGAGGAACACGGAAGGGGTAGAAGTACATGAAGGAGCCAGCTGAAAAAGACTTAATCTCGTAGACTGCTTACATCCAAAGAAAAAGGTAGCAACTAAAAAAATGAGCATGAGAAGGACATAAGTATGTGTCCATCTTCAAGAGAGGGACAACACAAGATTAGGAATGAACCCTGCCGTAGCTGACCAATAAGAAGCAAGTAAATGTGAGTGACAATGAAGCCAACCAATGATGAGCACCGAGCTATCTTTTAGCCCTCAGATAGAAAACAAAAGGTCTCGAAAAGACAGCACTGTCTAGATGAGACCTAAAGATAATAAAATCAGGCTTGCCAAGGCCAGACCTAGTGGTTTTCTCTATCCTTGATCCTTAGTCCTCTATGGACCCTGTTGACTTTTAAATAGTTCTCAAGAGATGAGATCTCAAGACATGTATTTATCTCTCTTCTCATAAGTCTCTTCAGGTTGGTCAGTTTCTTTTTAAAGGTCATGGTAGTCTTATGTTATGAATGCTTTGTTGCTCTGTACTCTTATTGTGCCTTGATCGTCATTGAAAACGTCTTTCTTGGCTTCCTCCCGTTGTTTGTTAATGTCCTCGATTATGTAAATTCAAAACAGTTTTTCAAACCGTGTTGTTCACTTCTGCAGCTCCACTTACTCCACTTAACTCTTTCTGCCACGGTGCCGTGAATGTGGGTCGCTATGGGATTCCTGCCTAATTGTAACACGTTCACATAACTCTGCATAGATACTTTAGCAAGAGACAGCGCTTTCTAGCTGGTTCTCCGACCAGGCGAAACGTTGCGCTCAATCGGCTCGATAGTTTCCTTGCTGTGCTATCCTGTAGGGATGGTGGAAGTCCCGCAAATCCCTTGATCCAGCACAACATGAGCAAAGCTGGACTCTACCTCCAACGGTGTAAATATGAGTAGGGAGGAAGCCCTGGGGTCAGTTGCCAAATCTGTCATAACTGCATTCCCTCTAGCAGGGAAGAAATGCCCACACTCTCTAGGATACATTTATTCAGATGTAACACATTTCAGCGAGAAAACTCCTTCATCCCAGAAGCTGCCAACACAAATAAAAAACGTACAATAAACAGTGAGAAAAGAATTCCACATGCAGTGAATAACATTTTAAAGTCTTACTTTCTTAAGTGAGTGTCTTTAATTCATTGTACTCCAAACCATTGTTCAGTTTGACATGTACAATAATATTACTGTTGTAATTTCTTACCGCTTTTGGTTGGGTCCGTTCCCCCTTTTCCTTCTCACCTTTGGAACGTTCCCACTCAACTGTTATGTGAACATTCTCCAGCTGAGTGGAACTCTGGGACGGTGTAGGATCTCCTGTTTGAACTTCTACTTCCTCTCTCTTCGTAGCAGTTGCATAATTTACAAACAGGTCGTACAAATACGAACATTTCATTGTTCTCTCCTAAAAGTGACGTATTTAGAAAACCATTAGTGAGAAACCATTCGTTTTAGTAGTTGGAGTAAAATTAGGTACTTTTTCCCTTAACTGTGATATGATATGGGGTACACTACTGTTTGCCATTGTTACCATCCATTCGGTTGCAGATTTCAGGTATCTCTCTTTTGTCAGTACAGTAAATTGTCATTTTTTAGTTATTCCTGTTTTTTCCAGCTTTAATTTAATTTTTAATGTAAATGTTTCTTCTTAAAATCATTTTTCCTTAAAATTTGGTTTTTCATCATTTGATTTTCACCAAAGTGGTTTGTCAGTTTTCGCTTTTTCCATTAAATCACATACTTCAGAGGATGGATGCTTTCTGAGGGGAAAGATTTGAAGGTGTTGAGGGCCACGGGCGAATGAAGGGCATTCGTTGTAGGTGTCACAAACCTTTATAGAGCATGATTAAATAAAAGCAGGACGAGTAGAGTCATTGTTTTATTTGAGAAGTTGTAGACCTGTTGAGGGACAATAAGCCAACATATCAGTTACACTAGGATTCAATGCAGCACTTAGAAAGCGGATTATATTTGGAAAGACAGAAATGGCAGCCTGGAGAGGCAGAGACCGTGGAAATATTTCGAATTCTCTGAAGCAACCCAGAACATTGTTTAGCTGTACCAGTGAACAGTGATTCCACAGATGTGGGATACTCTGGCTGAACATGCAACAAAGTCTCTAGAAGTCAACCAAAAGAAGCAGAATAATTAAAGGATGTTTGTTTCACGAGTATAATAAATGAACACCAGGAATGCCCAAAGATGAAGTAGTGAGTAATAGTATGTCATTATTTTGAAAAGATACAAGCATAGACTAATATATATCTGTTTAAGCCCTACCAAGAACCTATGCGTTTAGGACACATACATTGTGTTGCAGTGTACAGTAGAGTAGGTGATGACAGTCACAAAACAGGAAAATAATCTTGGGGCAAGAATTCCAGAATTTAGGATACTGCCTCCTTTTCTGTATTTTCCTTAAGACCATATTACTTGGGAATAGCTGCAGGTCTTTTGCCTTTGTAATCTCCACAGTTACTTGTCTCCAACAGAATATCTAGTCCTGTCTTGCTCAGCTACCTCCTAGACAGATAACACCGGTAAATCCTTGAAGCCAGCTCAGTCAAAGGTACAGAGGTCTGCTGTATCGTCTATAGTGATCTGTAGTCTGGTCTCATCATTCTACCATTAAGAATTTATATTTAAAATCTATTCAGTATGCTGAATTTAATTTGAGTGAAATAATTTAAATGCTTTACCTTCCTCATTATTAAGAAGCCCATTGGCTTGTACTAAATTGCTGACTTTTGAAGGTGATTTGTAGGAGAAACATGATAGAACTCGCGCCTCGTCATGCACAGTATTGTCATCAAGAATGTAATTTCAGATGTTGCAGTGATGTCCTAGAACATGTCTTGAGTGATGTAATATGTGAGTTAATTAGCAGTTCATGGCGAGTGCACAAGCTATAGTTACTTCTGGGCGCAAGTCATAGTTACTTGATATAACTATAGTGAATTTTATTGGTTTTGTTAGCTTAAAACTGCATCTTTTAACTGACATTTTCACTTAGGTATAGCGTTTCTTTAATCATTGTTTTTTTCTGTGATTTTCTACGTTTTTTAATTTAATTTAAAGTAATTTACAGTAGATAATACAATACAAGACCCCATCCCCCAGGGCCAAATACATTAACATTGGGGGAGGAGCACGCGTGGCCCCCCCCCCTTCCCCTGCCCAAATGGGCCGAGGGGACCCCACCCCCCTGGGCGATACTTTAATAATAGGAGAGTAGGTGCATGGCTCCCGTCCCTGAGGCTTAAGTGTTTCGGGCGACCCCATGGCCAAACACATTATTATTGGGGGAGGGATGGTGTGTGGCCCCTCCCCAAGCCTTGAGAGGCTCCAGGGAGCCCATCTCCCAGGGTAAAATAAATTAATATTACGGGAGGGAAGCGTGGACCCCTCCCCCCCCCTAAGCTTTAATAGGCCCTGGGGGATGGGGTTGAATTCTACTTATAAGGGGAGGAGAGAGTGCAGTCCCCTCTTCGAGCCTGATTAGGCCCCGGGAACATCATCCCCTGGGGCCGAAGGCCATAATAAAGGGGAGGGGGGCTGTGTGGCTCCCCTCCCCGAGCCTTTTGTGGCCCCGGGGACCCCATTTCCCTGGGCCTCTCTTAATTTTAGGTGGGTGCCCTGGTGCCCACCTGGGGCACAAACCAGGCTGCAAGTTTGAAGTCACAAGCAGACCCCCAGGGTCCCAGCCAGCCCCCCACATACTGTGCGAGTCTGCATTGCTCCCGCCCGGTGGGAGGAGCTGCGTATGCATACTCTCCCGGGCGGAGCAATACGTGTTTCCCTGCCCGTAGGAGCACGGGCAGGGAAACAGAAGTCTGCTCCTACCCGGTGGGTGTATTTTTATAGCTCTTGCCGAGGGAGCGCAGATATGCCTTCCCTGCCCGTGGTCCTGCAGGCAGGGAAAACATGTTGGCTCCAACCCAGCGGGAGATTTAAAAATGCTCCCGCCAGGCAGGATCAAACATGTGTTTCCCTGCCTGCACTGATGTGTGCAGGGAAACTACTGTGTCCCGGGTGTGGGCTCCCCAGCGCACAGTCTGTGAGCCGGGCCCAGGGATAAGAAGAGGCTCGGGGAGGGGGGGGTGCATAGTTCATTTTGTTTTTTTGTTTTTCTCGTTTTTAGGTGTCAAGTTCATTTTTAACGGATACGAGAACTAGAATTGCTTGGTTCTCGTGTACAGACAACGTATTGCAGTTGTTTAGAATTGACATATACATGAAGGTAGGCCTTTAAACAAGAAAAACGCCACCATCTCGTGGGTCAATATTTGATTTAATAATGCTACATGACTCAATATGTTAAGGAGGAGGATTCCCTGGCCTCATATACATATGTTTATATGTTTTGCAGGGATATTGAGTACTTGAATATTTGTATGAAAGATTCCGATGTTGTTCAACACGGATTGATTCTGATATTAGCAGAAATGTTGCTGTAAGCACATATCGTAACCGAACCAGGTGGGAGAATATAACTACACTAGTACAGAATTTTTAGAATGTATTATGTGATGTGCCTAGATTAGTCCTACAAGGTTGTTGTTTTTATTTAGATAACACAAACCCTATTTGGAGGAGCCTTAGGTGGAGACTACGCTCATACTGAGTTTTATCCACTTCGCTTATTAATATTGAGGTATGTGCATAACTAATTTGTTTAGCATATGTATCTCCTAAATAACTCTGAGAGGTCTAGTGGTCTCAAAGAGTTAGCAGTGATGAGGTCGCACAGAATCAGTAGTGATGAGAAGAACACTATTGAAATGTTCAAACTCTTGATATAGCAGTTGGCTAATCTAACATCTCCTTAAGAAGGTTGATTGTTTCTGAACTGATTGTTTTTGTATGATTAGATTTGTGTGATTTTTTTGGAGAACCCTACAATAATTATAACAAATATCAATGTATTTGTAATTTGAAAATTTGAGTAATGATGTAGTATTGTGGATTTATTTTAGATCTATCTTAGTTTGATTTTATATATGTTTGCATTGTTTTTAACATAATGATGACGTAGATATAGAGATATATCGCACAAACTATGTTTGAATCATGTATTTTGTTCCAATACAGGCACACATGATCTTTGAGTTATTTCCAATTAAGAGACAATTATCTTGAAAGGTCCTGAAGAAGGTGGTGCAATATCTGTTGGCACACCGAAACGCATCGACGCTCCTGTGGTGTTAAATTCGAGGAACTATTGAGTCATAAATCGTGTATAATGATATGACTTGGATATTATAGATTCAATCGAATTAATGAATTGTTGATGATTTTTAATATGTCGCTTGTTTTTGTCTCTTTTTTGTTGATGGAATTATTTTTGTATTAGTTTTATGAAATTTGTATTGTGTTTGGCCTTTTGCCTTTTTAACGAATTGTATGAGTCATCAATGTTTATATATCTGGAATAAATTCATGAGATTTTTAATAATTTGTGTTTATAATTATATGTTGGGTTCTCTTTTATAACACATATTTATGCGAGTGATCCATATGAGGAATGGTTGAATGTGGTTATTGCATGGTAGTTGACTCCAAGGGAATAATTTCTTTTGCATAGTTCATTTTGGCCACAGAGATGGGCCCCCCGGGGCGTTTTAGGGATCGGGTGGGGGGGAGGGGGACACACTTCATTTTGGCCACAGGGATGGGTCCCCTGGGCCTTTTAGGGATCAGGGAGGGGGCACACAGTTCATTTTGGCCACAGGGATGGGTCCCCTGGGGCCTTTTAGGGATCAGGGAGGGGGCACACAGTTCATTTTGGCCACAGGGATGGGGCCACTGGGGCCTTTTAGGGTTCAGGGAGGGGGCCGTACAATTGTCATGTGGGCAGTCAATGGGTTAAAGGTCCCTGAAGCAAACACGTGTTTGCTTATGGATGGCTATTGCAAGTGGTGCAATGTTTGCTGCACTTAGTAGTTACTGGGTGCTAGAAAGTCCAAACATTCTGCTTCCCACCCGTCGCCTGTTAAAATTTTAGCAGATCAAATGTGCTGACATTTAACGGGTTAAAAGGCCTAGTAATTAGACACGAGAATTTTGGTGCACCAAAATCCATTTGTCATGCCCCAATTTTAAGGGCTAAATGTGTAATAGACAATATTTATCATACCTGTTAAATTTCGAACATCTGTTACTGGATTTTAAAGGATGCAGCACCTATCTCATCCGCCACCAAAGCACTCCAAATCCAGGCCTGTGTGTTCAGCTGTAGAGGGGCGATCTGCACATTATATCTGGATCTCAACTGTTGCCCACTGAAATGAGAAACTCTGTAGCTGCCATTCTGTTATTGCCGTCATACGCTTGTTGGCATGAGGTATGCATTTTTTCCTACAAGAAAAAGCACAGCACAAGCCTTGAACTTGATGTTCCCCAGCAGCCAGCAACGCCTGGGGCGGAAGTGCATTCCACTGGGACCGGGGAGAATACGGGTCACCTACTGCTCGAGGAGCCTCTGCTGTTCATCTTCCTTTTTATGGTCTCTTTTTGTGCCCCTGGGTATTTGCTAGCTTATCAGCAGACACACTCTGCATATAAACCAGTGTTCCATCGTTCACATGCAAAGCTTCTGAAATGCAGCTTAGTTAGGTTGGTAAGATGTTTGCAGTTGCGTATTTTTTTATGTAGATATGTTGAATCCTATTTTCATTTGCTGCATAAACTGTGCCCCGTTAGCAAATTGTTTGGAAATCATTGATCATCTACCGATTTCAAATCCAAGAATGGGCAACTTGTTTGCTGCACTTATTTATTTCATTATTTTGGTGTCTTATACAATCCCTACCTGACAGCAAGCCAACGCTTCACAGTACATATATCGCCATATGTAGACGTACTGAATTACATTTGGTTTGAGGAAACATTTTAAGTTACCTTTGAATCCACCGCCATTGTATACGTTTGTTTGTCGTTGTGGCAAATCTCCAAAATATAAATCCGCCATTGTGGTTAATTTGTGCTAAAACAAAACAAGTTCTTCAGTGCCTCAAAACTGCTCTCTGGGATCTGTTTTCACATCTTAATAGAGAAGTTGCATGTTCGTATCAGAAAACATACTTTTTTTAAAAATAAACACTCCCTTGAATTAGGCTACTGATTAGGGGATAAAACTCAGCTGCCTGGTTCTGCAAGGTTCCATATCCTTGCCACTCTTGTTTTAATATTTGTTTCCTCTTGAAAAAATGTTGGCAGAGTATGGAATCTTGTTTTACATTGTGTGCCGACGTCATGCAGCTGACAATCCAAAACAATGTTGCTGCTGAATGGCCAAACCACCATGTGCAATTCTTAATCAATCACCCCCTGGTGGGCGTCGATCAGTCATATAAATTTGAACCCTGAAAAAAGCACGTTATTGCTCATTTCTTCCCAGGCCGTGCCCTCTACATCTTTACAAAAATATTTGTATCACCCTAAAAGATTCCTATGCTTGTCGATTGACCATTCAGAGAACACGTTTGTTGACAGAGCTTTTTCAGTCGCAGCACCAAAGTTATTAAATACTCTCCATTATGCTCTTCGTTCTAACAACAATCTCACCTCTTTTATGAAAGAATTAAATGTATATCTGTTCTGTGTTATTTCGTTTATTGGTTATATTAGTCAGTGGACTTTCTAGTGCCATGATGTTTAGCCAAGCATGTGTCCTACATGTTTGTTCCATAGACTGTAGATTAGTGTCTTTGCTGTGTTTACTTGGACATATAACTTGAGCCGTTTGCTTCCCGTAACTAAGTTTCAGTCTTTGTGCAGTCTGTCAGTAGTTTTTGAATTGTGATTCCTTTCTGGTGGAAATGTTACTATATTTTTTAAAATTCTAGAAAATTAAGCCTTTTATTTATTTGAGCGCCATGGAATTGTAGCCTAATGGTTTTCGATCTGGCTTCAGAGCCTGATGGCCCTGGTTTAAATCCTTGCTTCAATACATAGCCGAGCTGTGTGATCCTTAACAAATAAGTTAATCTTACTATTGCTCAAATCTTTTCAGATTCAAAACACAAGACATCTTGGGGTACACAGTGGGTAGGTTGGTTTTCTTACATTATTCATTAAGCAATTAAGGCATTAGAATGAGCCTTATGTGCATCCATACCACGAGAAGTGACAAAAAGCTGTTTACAAGAATGCAGGTCTCGTTCTTACCCGACAGAAAAGGTTGGCATAAATATCTTGTTGTTGTGGGATGCAGAAAGGAGTTCAAGGTATATTTTGTCAAATAAGTTTACAGCGCAATCTTGTTATGATGGAAGACTGTATGGCTTAGTGGTGCAGGTAGCTTGACACTCACCCTTCTGTCTTACAGAAGAAATGACTTTCAAAAAGGCTGTCTTTAATGGAGCAGCTTCATTCACAGTGCATGCTGTGAATAATCAACATACTTTGCACCCTGTTGACTTGCCCATCTGAACAAATAAAAGCAAATACATATTACACGGAGCCCATTGGCTCAAAATGTTTGGGTGTTAGGTTTTAAAGAATGAGGAATAGGTCTCATCTTACAGAAGGGAAAAGACACAACTGGCCCCTGAAATATTGTTCAACAGTCTTATAGGAGGTGATGAAGAATTCCCACAGCTCATTTGTTTGGGGTCAAGGTGCTTTCCAAATAAGCTTTGAAAGTGTTCAATTGATTGCCTGACCTTATCGGATTACTTAAAAATTATATGACAGTGCTCAGTAAGTAGGTTAGAGAATTTATGGGTGTTGCAACACCTGAATCAGTTGCTTTTGTATTTGGACCAAATTGCAAATTCCCTATTAGCGTGAAGGGTCCTAAATGTTCCCAAGCTAGCACCGCAAGAACTGCTGCTGAAGCCAGGTGAAGTTGTTAGGCCCTTTGCTCTTCTTTTTTTTAGGATATCCTGTATCAGGAGATCCAAAAAGATCTCGTTCTGAAGAAGATGTTGGGTTGTTTCGGAACCAGACCTGGTGGTGGCCAGATTGCAGCCCGATGACTGGACATCTGGGGATTTCTTTCAATTTAAAGCATTTTATTTGTTTTAAACAAAGTCAGTTGTATACATAGCTCATCAGGTGATCACGAAAGATGACTTAACAGTCCATCTCTTGTGGTATAAATTAATATATCTGAATATACTGTCAGCTCTTCTCTGTGAAAATGTCTTTGTTACATAGTCCAACTCTGTAGGAAGCTTCCAGGAAATAAAATAATTTAAGCAGTTAAAACATCCCTCACTCTCACCATATCCTAGTCACCCTATCTCTACCCGCTTTATGTTAAATTGGGCTCTCGCTCCCTGACTCTGTCCTCCGCTTTATTTTGCTGTCTCTCTCGTTGTCAACTGACCAGAGTAACTGCAGCGCCCTTAGTATGGGAGGATAGTCCCTCAGTTGTGCTGGTGGCATTTGGTAGTCCATTAGTGGGCCTCAAGTTTTGTCGTATTGCTTGCTCATTCCTTGTATGTTATGTATGATTTTTTTTCCAATGCTATCATAAACATTCAATTCTTTTTGTAACAATTCTCAGAACAAGGAGAGTTAAGGGGAAGGCTTACAAAAACATCCATACCTATTAAGTATTTATCTAGGTTGCAAATGCATTGATCTCTAATTCATCACAGAGTTTGAACTGAACACTAGGATTACTATTTATGGTGTAAGTTCAGACACCAGTTCAGGCCTACTCATCTCTAGTTGAGCACCCTTGCATTGTGGATGACTAACAGGAACATTGTATTGGAGTTTTCTCCTACTACAGATCAGTTGTGAGCCAGCTAATGTGTGGAGAGTGAGTGCCCACTTGCTGTCCAATAGAGGAGAGGGGATTACGGTGTGGTTAGTACGGATCATCATTACCCCTTTGACTTGACCACTAAAAGAATGACCTTCAGTTCCTTGATGACCACCTTCAGCCAAATAAACTAATTTGGAAGAATTTAGTGAATCTGTCCCATAGGGAACTTCTAGTAAGGACTTGAGCCCCGTTTCACTCTCTGAAGAATCGTCCATGACCAGAACCAACTGCTAATGCAAGGGACACTCCAATGACATTTAAAGATCATAACTCCGCTGCCCTTTGTGGTGTTGGTGATAGATTGCTCTGTATGGGTTGTTGGGTAGGAAGAGAAGTCTAGAACAGGACTAGTCTTGTTTGGCTGGGACTGACTTGAGTGGTGCCACGTTAAGAATCTTGAGGAAAATTAGGCTTGGTTCCCCGAAGCATGTGCAAATCGGGAGGAGTGCTCAACATATTACTGCCAATTACCTGCATCATCTGTATTCTACATTTTGTAAGCATTCACTGACCACTTTAGGGAATCTCTTGAAAGTCACAGCTCCCCTCCTTCCGGCTGGAGTAGAGGAGGCTGCGGCTGTTTACTCGGGATGGATTGACGCTGCATGCAGTAAACTTGTCCCGACTAAGCGGTATTCCCCCAAGCGGACCACCCCCTCAGCCCCCTGGTTCTCGGAGAACCTTCAAGAGCAAAAAACTGAATGTAAGAGGCTAGAACGAGCCTGGAGAAAAGGCTATAGCGCCAGTAACAAAGTGGCCTATAAAACCAGTCTCTCAAGGTACAAAAATTACTCGTGGAAACTAAGAGGATTTATTTTTCTGAGCGGATTAATAAGGCTAAATCCTCCACCAAAGAGTTATTTAAAACGATAAATTTACTTACTAATCCTACTAGGCCAAATGTACATACTAGCCCTGAGCTATGTGAAAATATTGCCTCTTTTTTTCGGCAAAAGGTTGATGTTATTTTTTTCTCCTTTAGTCCTCAGCATTCAAAGGCTAAGGAGGTCTTAGACGAGGCGGAGCCTATTGTAAGTGAAGCTATATCTACTCTAGTTGAGTTTACACCACTAGAAACTCAAGAGGTTATCAAGCTCTTGATGGCGAGCAGATCTGGATCTCCCCTGGACCCCTGTCCAGTCTCGGTGATTAAACTTTTTCCCAAGATCATTGGCCCGGTTCTGACCTCTATGATTAACTCTATTTTTGAGTCGGGCCACTTTCCCATAATGTGGAAACAGGCCTCCATTCTTCCTTTGATAAAAAGCCTAAACTGGACCCTAGTGATCTGAACAGTTATAGACCTATCTCACGCCTCACATTGCCAGCCAAAATTATTGAGAAGGCCATGAACACCCAGCTCAGCACGTTTTTTCGCACTAACTGTTCATTGGATCCCACGCAGTTTGGCTTCCGTGCTGAACACAGCACAGAGTTAGCCCTGATTAAAGCATCAGAGGAAATAAGAGAGGCCTTGGATCAAGGAGGTGCTGCGATTCTGTTTATGTTAGACCTCTCGGGCGGCCTTCGATACGGTCCATCATGAAGTATTGATGGACCGGCTATCTACAGCAGGGGTTCAGGGCAGGGCCTGGAACCTTCTAAAATCATTTTTGACGGATAGAACCCAAACGGTGGACCTAGGCAAGAATAAGTCTAAGCCGTTCTCCTTTCCGTGCGGGGTGCCACAGGGCTCATCTCTTAGTCCCACGCTTTTCAATATATATGTGTCCCCATTGGCGGCCCTGATCGGATCCTTTGGGTTTCAGGTGACGTCTTATGCAGACAACACTCAAATTGTGTTGTCCCTTCAGCCGGGCAAAGAAGCTGAGACTAGCCTGAGATGTCACGATTGCATGAAATCCGTTGCAGGCTGGATGGCATCCAATTGCCTAAAGCTTAATGCCGGTAAAACGGAGGTTTTGATATTTGGGAATAATGCCAACCTCTGGTCACCTGATTGGTGGCCAGAGGAAATGGGTTTACCTCCAGCCCCCTCCACGAAAGCTAAGAACTTGGGTGTGGTGATGGATAATAAACTAACTTTTGGTGATCATGTTAGCGGGGTGGTTTCCACCAGTTTCTTTCTTCTCAGAAAGCTGAGAAAAATAAAAAAATTCTTCCTACAGATAACTTTAGGGCAGCAGTCACGGCGCTCGTTTTGTCACAACTGGACTATTGCAACGGTCTGTATTTGAGTTTACAAAAGAAACATCTTAATAGACTCCAGATTGTGCAGAATGCGGCAGCAAGACTTTTAACGGGCACTCCCAGGTTCGTCTCAGTGGGAAAGGGTCTTCGAGATGTCCACTGGCTTCCAGTGAAACAACGGGCACGGTTTAAAGCATTGTGCATGGTCTTTAAAGCCCTGGAGGGCAGTGGCCCAGTGTACCTGAGAAATCGATTACTCTGGTATGTTCCTGGAAGAATGCTACGCTCCTCGGAAGCAAAGCTAGTGACTATCCCCCGAGTTAAGAAAGCCAGCTGGGGTGGCAGGAGTTTCCTTTATTCTGCCGCCAGGGCTTGGAATGATCTTCCGGTGCATCTGAGAAAGGCCACGGATCTCCTTTCATTTAGGAAAGGGTTGAAAACCTGGCTTTTCTCTGAATAATCCTCTTCTTAGGACACCCACCAGGTAGCGCTTAGCGCCAGGACGCCTTTGGGCAGCAGCTGCGCTCTATAAGCTTCATTAACATTAACACTGGATCCAGACTGAGAGTTCAGCTCTGTCCAATAATGCAACTGCCTTTTTGCAGCAATAGAAATTTTGACCCACGGTAGGGCCACTGGCTTCTAGACACCATCCTGACTGGATATTAACATCTGGCACCAGGTGCCAGATCTCTCAATGCAGTGCTTTCGTCTCTTCTGTGGTTAGTAATATCTTTTGTATTTGACTTGTGAGGGTAACTTGCTGGAAGAGAGCCCTCGGATAGAATGTATTGCATTCATTGCTCAGTGAAGCATCCACGTCTGGGTCCCCAAATATACCTCCATATCTCTTCAAAATAAAATCCTCAGTCTTTTGCTGTGTGAGGTCATCTATGCTCTTGATGCACACCTGTTGAATTTTCAGTGATCTCGTTGATTGTCAAGTATAAACTGCAGCCCTGTACTCTGTTGCCCATACACATATGGCGCTATGACGTGAATAGGAAATGTGCGTCAGCAGACCTATGGCTTGAACAAGCTGAAGAGTAAGAAACCACAGGAAAATAAAACAAGCATTTGCAATGCAATAGGTCTCGCATTTACGAAACTCTCAAATGCGAGACCTGTTGCATTGCAAATGGTTGTTTGCAAAAGCGCCCCATGCCTCACTTTCAGTTTAATGGCAGCCGCACCCATTTCCCTGGACGCGGCTGGTCTAAAAAAAGGGGTGCGTCCGCCATTAACCTTAAAGCGCGGCATGGGGCGATTTACAAACAAAAGTTAAATAAAAAATGGAGAAAAAAAACCATGTGCCCGCGTTTGGCTCCGCAAAGCGGTCGCAAATAAACCAAAGGTGGGGCTGCCACTGTGGCGTGCTGTGCTATGAGAAAAAAGAAAAAAAGACTCACGAGAGAGCGTGGTGAAAAGCATTTAACAAAACAGTGCTTGGAGGCTGTAATTAAAGCCTACCGAGCACCAACACACGTAACGGGATGTCCTCATGGAAGGTTACAAATGAAGACAAGGCGGTACTAAGGAGGGACTAACAAGCCTATTAACAAATTATAAGCCAGCATTCACCAAGGACAATGACACAAGCCAATGAAAAATATGGGCGGAAAGTGGGCGGAGGTTCAAGGCCATACCTCAATACACCATGCCTCGCTGAGCAGCACATGCGCTGCCCAGGCTCCACCTAAATAAAAAAAAAAAACACTGTGAATTGGGAAGTTTATAAAATCTGGCTTTTCTGCATGGTCACCCCCGATTTTCCACCTTTTGCTGGACCCTATATTTTTGGTAGCTTTAGAACTCTGTGCACTTTACCCCTGCTAACCAGTAGTCAAGTCCCTGTTCTCCCCATTTAACATAGTTGAATTGGCATGCTCCTAGTTGGTATATTGTCCGTAGTATATTATACAAAATGCACCCAAGCCCTGGAAGTTAAGTTCCGCTAGTGGACTGCAGCACCTATTGTGCCATCCACTACAATGGCTGTGCATATGTGACTCCAGGCCTACCATTGTGGCCTGACTGTAAAGTATAAAAATTGCAGTTCAACCTGTCAAAATTAATGCCTTTTGACAGGTTAAAAGCTTCATTTTAAATATTAATACGTCCCCATATATTGGCCGTTTAGCCTAGAAGGGAGGTTGCATGGAATTTAAAAGTATGACCAGAGTACTGTCTCCTGGTTTATTGTGGGTAAAGTGGCTTCCTTAAACTGGATTTGGTGTTATATGTGAGAGGACACTAGGATTGCCATAGTACACACCCTATGCACACCTAGCCCTCAGAGCCCAAGTTTAATGAGGCCGAAGACCTGTTCCATCTTGAAAATGCCAAGCATGTGCAAGGTAGGCTCTGGGAACATTTGCACAATTGGTTATGACATGGCCAGAGGGTCATTCCTACCCTCTAGCTAGGGCCAGGTGTAGATGTGGCCCCTCTAAGTACCAAATTCAGAATACTTTATGGACTTCCTTATGATTAGAAGAGGACGTGACCTGCTGTCTGTGACCTGAGGAGAGCCTTGATAGACTGGCCCTGCTCCTGCTTGTACCCTGGACAAAGAAGTAAACTCCCAGGTTTGTAAGGCTGACCTGTAAAGCTTCAGAAACACAAGAGGCCTTTTCCTTTAATTACCCATCTGACCAGTGGCAACGGGACCTGCACAGGACCTTGCTGTCTGCTTCTGATTGACACCCTGTGAGTCTTAAAGTGTCTCCCCTGAGGTTCTGAGGGTCTTTAGAAGTGTACTCTTGTAGTGAATTGGGAGTTAAATGTCTAAGTCAGAGGGTAAAATCTTTGACCAGGTCGAACCTGGTTGGTGTAGCCGCCTGCTCTCCATTGTGTCAGCCTCAAAATGTGCCTAGGTCCTTGTCTTCCTCGACCATGGACTATCAGTGGTGCTTTGTGCTTTTGGCACTATTTCCTTCTAAAACTTTAAAAATGATAAGTCTGGTTCCCCTTATTGGATTTTGTCATTTTGCTGTCATTTTATTTATTAAATCACACTCAAATTCGATTTGGAATTTTATGCCATTTCTTGAGTGTGCTGTTCATCACGGCCATGGCAGTTTGTTAATGGCTACATTGTTGAATTCCAGTTTAGGTTTTGAGCTGGAGCATCATGTTGTTCTTTTGTTGAGCTGCAGATACAACATGAAGACTGACTTATTTGATAGACAGCATATGTTCTTTGATGTACTTTGCTGACAGCACAACATTTTAATTGCTGACTTACAACTTTATTGTTTAGGAAATGTCTGCTGTCTGGATCCCTTTGCCTGTCATAAAGACTGTTACCCACTAATTACCCTTGTGCTCTTATCTAACGATGAGTGATAAAACTGGCCTTGCAGAGCTTAATGTGAGTAGGTGTTTGCAGCCTGGACACGATATGTTTTACAATTTAATTTCCATTTAGATTGTAGAACATACTTTAAAATATTGTTACTGTTTGTTGTTGATTTTCTGTTTATTAGGGTTCCTGCTGTTTACTTTGTGCTGGCAGGTATTTGAGTAAGCGTGAAGTGAGGGTAGAATGAATGCTGGCTCTTGAGGTGGGAAGTGATCTGAATTTTATAGGTAGTCCTGTTTTTAGGTCTCGCCTAGCAAACGCAGCGCCTGCGCTGCTTCGCCTTGGCGAAACTATTGTTGTCGGTTTGGTGCACGAAGGGAGACAAAACATGTGCGCGCCCGGACAGCCGATGTGCACGCTCACGGCGTCTGCATCAGGTTGGGCCTGGACAGCACATGGGCAAGCGCACGGCGTGTCTTTCAGCTTGCGTCTGGACAGCCAATGTGCACGCTCGCACGATCACGAGGGTTGTTTTATCTCCACGGCCATCAGTGCAGTTCTCGTCCGTCCTGTGAGTATCCAAACGTCCTGCTTCAGAGCCTACATGTCTTACTGCGATGCTTGTTGTTGTAGGCGGGTGTTGCTAAGCGTCGCTGCGAGGAAGCTGTCACGGCGCGCCTTTCACAATCCGTGTTTGCTGAGTCAAGAGGGAGCCCTAATCTTAATCTCCCGTGTTTTGTTCGGCGTCTGTGGCTTCAAAGGCTCGGCCATTGATGGCAGATTCTGACCTCCTTATCTGAGATTAACTTGAGAGTCACCGCCCTCGAGCCCGGCCAAGAATACAGAGTCTGTCAACAAGAACCGAGCACAAACCGCACTCGAGCGCTGAGACAACAAGAACAGGCGTTGCGGCTCTTAACCCCTTCCATGCTCATGACGAGCTCAGCTCGTCATGCTGCGCAGTGCTCGTGTGCGCATGACGAGCTGAGCTCGTCATGAACCCGTCCGCTTAATGCAACGCCTCGCACAGGGCGAAAATCGGCCGCGCATGGAAGGGGTTAATGGCCTGTGCAGGGTGTACACTGGCATTACCGAACCTCAGTCTGCACACAGAGGAGTCCTGAGTGCCAGAAGCGATGCTTCGGTGGTCGGAGTACGGATGGCCCTCTCCCACCCGACGGGTGGCATGCTTCATGCAGCCACAGTGCCACGAAGCCCTCCTGTGATAGCGCGCTCCAAAATTCTGCATGGAGCTTATGAGGTGTTTGGGGGTTGAGTACTAGGATGAGGTAATGATGAGTGGTAAAATTTCCAGGGAGAGAACCAAGTTACGGAGGGGAGTAGAAAGCAAACAGACCTAAACTAAAACCACCTATTGGTGGACTGAATGACTTTCTATTGGGTCCCCAAGGGTAGGTTAAACAAGCATTTGCAATGCAATAGGTCTCGCATTTACGCGAGTTTGAGCTATTGACATTGCAAATAACAATGCCTTTTATATTTGTTTTCGTTTTAAAAACATAAATAAAAGGCATTGTCATTTACAATGCCAATAGCTTTAACTCGTGTAACTGCGAGACCTATTGCTTTGCAAATGCTTGTTCAGAAGTTGTATATGCCTGACTGATAGTGTGACTGGGTGGAAGATGGCGGAGTAATAAAGTTGGGCTGTTGATGGCAGTGTTAATAAAAGAGGCTTGAAAGGGCAGGGATCATGTTGTGGAAGAGAACCACAATATGAAAAATTGAGCAGTGCATCGCAGAGCACCTAAAACAGCCAGTCTATACTGCCTCCTATTCCTATTGGGATAGCTTGACTATGCACATGTATCTTGTAAGGATATATTGAAATTCCGACCTGAATTGGGCTTTCAGAGACCAGTGCTGGTCACCAAAGCTCTGCTGTCTTACCCTTCCCCGACCCCTTCAGCCACACCTGACCAAGGGGCACTTGGGGTAGGGCACAAAAAATGAGGCATTTGTAAGGCTGACCAGGGGGCTTATTGTGGAGAAGTGTGACCATGGAGCTCAAGTTGGCAGAGCTGCAAGCAAGGGGCCCATTTGTCAATGTCACCTAATGGCACTCGAGCTAGGGGATAAAGAGGGTGACAGGAGATCAAGACGCACATGGAGCAGGGAAACTGCAGGGTGCACGGGAAAGGCGAAATCTTCAAAGGTGTATTTTGTGCAGTCTGAATAGTGATGAATTCACAGACAGTTTAAAGATTCTTATGTGTGCCGCACAACATACCTGAGAGGAGAGGAGTTGGCCTAACGGCTAGGGCGGTCGACCTCGAATCTTCGAGTCTCGGCAATGACGCTGAACATCCTGTGATTCTGGGCAAATCACTTAATCTCCCCGTGCCCAACAAAAAGTGATGAATGTGTCCTCATGTAATGCAACTGGTGCTATGTAAAGGGCTCTGATACCCGATTCGGGTCAAGTTCGCGCTATATAAAACTGTCAAACAAAAACAAAACCAAAATGTTGTGTTTTACTCAAACTGACAGACCTTCAAGAAAATCTGATTTAATTTTACATAGAAACTGTGTTGAAATCATCCCTGCATTGCTGAAAACTCTGATCCATCAGAATAGGTTTGCCAATAATCTGAGCATATTTTATTCATGCAGCCAGTATTTCAATGGCCCAGTCCTGTTTCCCCTATACTTGTGTGCGACTATTTAAAGTCCTGAAGCCATTTGTGGAAATTTCGCACAGCACAGAATAGAATTGGATTTGGAATTTCTGGAGTCATACATTCCCTCCCATGCGTATGTCCTACCTCTAACAAGATGCCTGGGTTCCTTTAAGCCTGCCTTTTTTTCTGGTTGAGGATATTGGCCATTATTATCGCACAGCGTGTGCAGGTCCCTTCATCTTTTTGGGAACCCAAGCATTTTTCCAGCCTGAAGTTCTCATGCCTCTTTTCTTATCTTACTCGTAGGATCCAGGAGTGATGGTGCCCAATTCTCAGGAGACCGACCCTCACTGATTGTGTTTGGATTGCTTTGGCCAGGACCACCCAAAGTACTCCTGCTTTGTGTGATTCATTCACATATCAGATACTGTTCTGCATGTGCCCATCTCGGGGTTTATTTGGACTTAGTAAGGTGAACGCTAAAGGTTAAGAAACTATCCTCTTACCCAGTGCATTGACTCTACTCTTTCAATAAAAGATCCGTATGGGAAGTACTCTACAGTGAGAGGTGTGTGCGACTGGTTGGTGACCCATAGGTGGCTTTCCGACTTAACACCAGCTAACTAGGTGGAGGAAAAACTGCAAGGGATTCCTATTGAAATGTGACACTCCTCTTTGCAAGAGCAGTCGTCAATCTTCCTTGCTTTGCTATGTAAGGTTTCTAACCAGTTGTGAAGAGCAATTAAAGTGTGGTCAGGTGCCCCTCTACTGCCACCAATACCTACTTTAGTTGTACTGCATGCTGTATGCATTGGGGAAATTGATTCTGCAGTTGTTCTGATGCAGATTAAGTCAGAGAGTGAGACAAGTGTATTGGAGGGGTTAACTTTTGGCCCTTCAGTGAAATTAAGCCTGCTTTTAACCCACAGTTTACCAGACTGGAAGCTGGGTCCTCCCATTGCATGCTGCACATCTGACCTGTCAGGAGATCACTATACCATTGATTGTGTGGTAGACTTCTTTTATGAACCTCTGAACAGTCAAATATCACAGTATTAAATACTTAACCAGAATGGCGTTCATTCATTCTTCTGCTCTCTAACGTGCCGTAGTACATCTAAACTGTGTATTTTTTGTTCTACCTACTCTTTAGCTAAGGGCCAGCTTCAGCTGCTTGGAATTAAAATATAATTCAAAAGAGAAGTGGATCTATCTGTCCAGAATGCTACATTTTCATTTCAAAACAGAGTTGGATATAATTGTAGAATTTGGCTAAAAATTGTCTTAAACTGATTTCAACCCGTTCAGTCTACTTTTAGCCACACAATAAAGGCTCGCTGCTGTAGTAACAAATGTCTGTGCTTCCACCAAGGACACATTTAGCCACATGGACAGGCAGTGAAGGAAGGCCATCCTAAATTCCGTCGCTGTCTTTCATATTCACTGCATGTCATCTCATACGACGCGTACAGTCAAACATGCCTTCCTTAAAAACTAGGAGCAGTTCTTGAACTCTAGAAAACTCCATTTGAATGAATAGCTTGGCTATCTGCGAAGAGTTCTGCTTTATGGCATCTCACATTTTTCATGAGTTTAGTGGGAGAAAGGACGCTGGAAATAAAGATGCTCTAGTCTGAAGTTTGTGATCAGCAGGCCGTTGCAATTTTCATTGCTGCTTTTTTGTGCTTAATTTATCCTGAAGGAACACTCAAACTATTGCACGCCGATGATTTGCATGGATAGTGAAAGCATTGTGCACTTGTAATGAAATTGTAAAATGGTGTGATTGCTCGAGCATGTCAAACGTGCATTTGGAAATAACTTAGGAACTGCTTGCTTTTGGCTTAGTTAGACATTTGCATTTCTATCTTTATTAGAGACTCCATTTCTAACTGGTGTAAGCGGTGTCAAGCAGATGGGGTACGCTTGCTGCGCCTAGATGAAATGTGCATAAAGCGTATCAATTGCTTGGAGCGGAGAACACCCTTTTTAATGGTTAGTGTTAGGTGACCATTTAAGCTATGATTCGAAGCGTCCATCTACATTATCTAATTCATGCAGAATAATAATGCAGTGCTAATGCTTGAAAAGAGGTTTAATTGTAGGCTGACGAGTTCATATGACTATTTAGAATGATCCTAGAAAAAATGCTCTTGCTGTGCTGTGACCTGTTATAGGGCCACTGTTATAGGACAGGTGTAATCATATTTTGCTGCACTAAGTTTGCGTGTGCAGCAAAATGTTGGAACCCTGGATCGCGATAGCAACAGTGGATACCACCCCATGCAAGGTGTGCTTTTGAGGAAATGTCACTGTCAATATATTGTGGCATCTAGGGAAATTTTGTGTCTTTAATGTCTTTAAACAGTCTAAACTGATTTTTTGCACAGTTACCGGGAGCACAATTTCTTGGTCTTGTATTTACAAACACACTTTTTCTTCCCTGATGCAGACTTGTAGGTGCAGTCATTTTGCCTTGTACATGCATTCCTGATAGGCATGCTAAAAAAAAGGGCTGGTCATAGCTGTAAACCTGCTGTAGCCTAACTTAATTCGGGCCCACTGTTATAACCTCTCGTACACTGGTTTTAGTGTTATTACCTACTAATCCACTTTCTTTTCTAGTAAGTACTAGTTGAGGTAAGTCCCACTCTGATGTGCACCCTCTTACCATATTCTCCTTATCTTAAAAAAAAATTCTGACCTCCTCTCCATGGAAAACACACAAGATGATGGACGGAATGTTGCACAATGGCAAACATTCACCCCCAGTCACAGATCTGGGTTTAATCCATCGTTATTTTGCTTCACCACGCCACCCCAGTTCAGACATGGCCATATGCAAATCAGTCTTAAACCTGTGCCTCATGGGAACAGTCCAGACCGAACTGCCAAGCCATGTCTTCCCTGGACCGGAATCAAGCATCCTAGGACCGGTTTCGGGCATTCAGCCCTCATCAGCCAGGATAGCCTGACTCCAGTGGCGCAGTGAGCACGGGACCCACGTCTGGGCATACCCTTCCCACTTGGGGCGAATTGCAAAACACACAAGATGGTGGACGGAATGTTGCACAATGGCAAACATTCACCCCCAGTCACAGATCTGGGTTTAATCCATCGTTATTTTGCTTCACCACGCCACCCCAGTTCAGACATGGCCATATGCAAATCAGTCTTAAACCTGTGCCTCATGGGAACAGTCCAGACCGAACTGCCAAGCCATGTCTTCCCTGGACCGGAATCAAGCATCCTAGGACCGGCTTCGGGCATTCAGCCCTCATCAGCCAGGATAGCCTGACTCCAGTGGCGCAGTGAGCACGGGACCCACGTCTGGGCATACCCTTCCCACTTGGGGCGAATTGCAAAACACACAAGATGATGGACGGAATGTTGCACAATGGCAAACATTCACTCCCAGTCACAGATCTGGGTTTAATCCATCGTTATTTTGCTTCACCACACCACCCCAGTTCAGACATGGCCATATGCAAATCAGTCTTAAACCTGTGTCTCATGGGAACAGTCCAGACCGAACTGCCAAGCCATGTCTTCCCTGGACCGGAATCAAGCATCCTAGGACCGGTTTCGGGCATTCAGCCCTCATCAGCCAGGATAGCCTGACTCCAGTGGCGCAGTGAGCACGGGACCCACGTCTGGGCATACCCTTCCCACTTGGGGCGAATTGCAAAACACACAAGATGATGGACGGAATGTTGCACAATGGCAAACATTCACCCCCAGTCACAGATCTGGGTTTAATCCATCGTTATTTTGCTTCACCACGCCACCCCAGTTCAGACATGGCCATATGCAAATCAGTCTTAAACCTGTGCCTCATGGGAACAGTCCAGACCGAACTGCCAAGCCATGTCTTCCCTGGACCGGAATCAAGCATCCTAGGACCGGTTTCGGGCATTCAGCCCTCATCAGCCAGGATAGCCTGACTCCAGTGGCGCAGTGAGCACGGGACCCACGTCTGGGCATACCCTTCCCACTGGACTGTTCCCATGAGGCACAGGGTCAAGACTGATTTGCATATGGCTGGGTTCAAACTGGAATGGCATGGTGAGCAAAAAAACGATGGATTTAGGCCCAGATCTCTGTACTGGGGTGAATGTATGACATTGTTCTGCATTCTGTCCATCAATTGTTGTTTTTGCATTTGTCACCCCGAGTGGGACGGGTATGCCCAGACGTGGGTCCCGTGCTTTCCATGCCACTGGAATCAAGCTATCCTGGCTGAAAAGGGGTGAAACCCCGAAACCGGTCCTAGGATGCTTGTTTCCAGTCCAGGGAGGACCTGGCTTGGCAGTTCGGGCTGGACTGTTCCCATGAGGCACAGGGTCAAGACTGATTTGCATATGGCTGGGTTCAAACTGGAATTGCATGGTGAGCAAAAAACGATGGATTTAGGCCCAGATCTCTGTACTGGGGTGAATGTATGACATTGTTCTGCATTCTGTCCATCAATTGTTGTTTTTGCATTTGTCACCCCGAGTGGGACGGGTATGCCCAGACGTGGGTCCCGTGCTCTCCATGCCACTGGAATCAAGCTATCCTGGCTGAAGAGGGGTGAAACCCCGAAACCGGTCCTAGGATGCTTGTTTCCAGTCCAGGGAGGACCTGGCTTGGCAGTTCGGGCTGGACTGTTCCCATGAGGCACAGGGTCAAGACTGATTTGCATATGGCTGGGTTCAAACTGGAATGGCATGGTGAGCAAAAAAACGATGGATTTAGGCCCAGATCTCTGTACTGGGGTGAATGTTCTGCATTCTGTCCATCAATTGTTGTTTTTGCATTTGTCACCCCGAGTGGGACGGGTATGCCCAGACGTGGGTCCCGTGCTCTCCATGCCACTGGAATCAAGCTATCCTGGCTGAAGAGGGGTGAAACCCCGAAACCGGTCCTAGGATGCTTGTTTCCAGTCCAGGGAGGACCTGGCTTGGCAGTTCGGGCTGGACTGTTCCCATGAGGCACAGGGTCAAGACTGATTTGCATATGGCTGGGTTCAAACTGGAATGGCATGGTGAGCAAAAAAACGATGGATTTAGGCCCAGATCTCTGTACTGGGGTGAATGTATGACATAGTTCTGCATTCTGTCCATCAATTGTTGTTTTTGCACTCCTCTCCATGGAGGCATATATCAAAACCACTTTCCCAGAAGATATCCTGCCCTTCACCAAGGACCACGCTGCCCGACCACACTTACATCCAAGACTGTGGAAGTTATTCAATGATTGTAACGATGAATAATAGTTTTGTTGTAATGGAATAACTCCCCAGAAAAGCTGCGTATACCGTAATGATAATGTGACTGACATGCAACCGTCCACCATAATTTCCCAAATATTCTATTAGGGAAAACGGTCCCTCTCTGAGGACTTCCCTGCAAACAAAGATATGTTTTGCCCGGAGAAGTCTGTGGTACTCCTTCTTGCTGTGACCCAAAATTCAGGAATTTGCTCCCTGTCCGGCTCTTTTCTTTTTTCTCTTTCTCTTACCTTCCCTTCCTTTCCCCTTTTCTTTTTTTTCTCCTTTTTCTCCTCCTCACTCTTCCTCCTCCTCCCTTCCATCCTCCTCCCTTCCTATCTCCTCCTCCCTCCCACCCTTCCTTCCTCACTTCCTCTCTCCTCGCCAATTTACATTCTTGCCAGGCAGAAATCACAATTTTGCTTGACTAAGTTGGGGCTTGCACTTAAACTAGATGCACACCTGATCAAGTTCAGTCCAGGTCGAAGAATACACCTTATTGCCTAACTTCACCAAACACCTTATTTACAGGTCACATATGATTAAAGTCCTGCTGCAGCCATTTTGGAATCCCTCCATGTGAGGCTGATCGCTCATAGGTACTAAGCTGTCTTAACCTCGTTTACCGAATGTTGTACTTCTAGACTGAGATTTCATGTTTAGCATACATATAAATCATCCTAGTCTGTCATCAGCAAGTTTATCACGTCTTCTCCATGTCAAAATCATATTTTCTAGTTCTCTTCCTTTGCCAGATGCCAGCAGTGACACTGGTCAATGCAACGGTATGGATCTTCAGATGTGTTTTGTAAGCCACTAAATTTCAATTTTGTTAGTAGAAAAGGTAACAATTATTCAGTGTGATGTCCTGTAAAATGGTGCTCATCTTTACATGGGACGTTTCCTTCTGATTCACTTTGTCACCTTTGAGGGGCTAATCTTTGATGTGCTACTGTGAAGACTGTAAACCCTGGCTCAACTCATATGTTGAGCCAGAACTTTATATGGTCTCCCTGATTCTCCATGCCTTTGATCTCACCTAACCTAATCCTTATATTGCTTTAACATCCGCCGGGCCTAGAGCGAGCTATGTAAAACAGCAAAAATTCATTCAGAGGGATACTTGTACAACTCTGTTAGTCCTGATGGAGAGGTTTTTACATGGGTAAATTGCTGCCCTACCTTGTAATGAAGTAAAGATTATCTTTGACATGTTACTTGAATATTGAAGACAGCTGCCTGGACGCTAATGAGAGGCATTAGAGATTTACGCAGAAGAAAGTTTCATTTATTTCATTCATATGTGAGCTCAATTTACCCTACGTGAACCTGATCCATCTTCTGTGAGTTGTGAGGATGGTTATTTGCAGATTGGTTTCCTTTTTTAGCAGGGCTCTCCCAGATATTTAATTGCCCTCTTGTCCCCACCCTTTTACCTCCTGCAACAGCTTGGGATGTCTGTCTTAGGTGGGTAATGCATTTAGTTGGGTGGGCAGGAGTTCTCTTCTTAAGCTGTCTGAAAAGGAAGTTGCACTAGGATGAGATGTTACTTGAAAATATGTCTTCAGTTTCTTCCAAAAGTGCTAAAGAGGAAAGTATCTTGTTGGATCTGACTAAATAGAGAGTGTCAGACCATTTAAGCATAGCAGGGAAAGGTCTGACATATTTCGTCCTTGGCATGCTTCTAAATCAATCTAGAAGCATGCCAAGGACGAAGCATTAATCTTGTAAGTTTGTGTAGAGAATCAGTGATCTGAGGAAGTTAATGAAGGAGCTAAAGTGTTGTTTGGTTGGCTTTGCATGCTGTGAGGATCTAAAGGTGAGATCATAAAAGGTAATGAATGTGTGATCAGCACAGTACATTTGTTGTAGGTTGTGACAGATGCCGTTGGGCATGGATGGACAAATTAATGTTGCCTTCATTGTGGGTCTGCAGTATGATGATTTGTTTGTCTGCGATATCCAGCATGATGACAAAATCTTCCTTCGTGGTCTTGGTAACTTTGTCCAGAGGCAAGTTGTTCGTAGATCATATGAAAGCTATGGAGGGAAGCGGCAGGAGTAAAGCACAAATGAGCTGAAGGACGTCTATTGATGGAGGCTATAAAGCCATGTGTTCTTTGGAGGAATAAGACGACTTTCTGTTTCATGGAAATGATTATAAATGCGCTAGATACGTTAGTGAAAGGGACCAGCAGGGGAGATTGAGATCATTTTGATTAAGATGGTGTTTTTGGTGTGTTGGCTGCTGCTTTGCTGAGGTACAGAGTGGGTGTTTAAAAGCATGATGTGCAGTGTATGCTGAGCATTTGATGTGTGAGTTGAGGGTTGGGATGTTGGGGTTGTCAGAGTTAGATAAGCATATAATGGCAGCGGCAAATGCAGGTACGTACATGAGATGATGGGGTTGGTACATGCGGATGCTGGTAGGATGTTCGTGTTAAAATTAATGGGTGCTGAGTAGTTCGGGTCTAGGTGCGAGTCAGTTTTTGCAGAGGATATTTATGCATTATAGATATTTTGTAAGTACATGTTTTGAGAGTGTTTTTTTTGTAACCTGTTTGTAAGTTTGTTTCAGGTGCTATTAAAAAATAGTTGGATTGGACCATCAGAGAAAGTTTTCTTTTAAGCCTTGGTGCTTATTTAGTACTATAAACAAACAATAGAAGGAGTACAACCAGGAGACACGTCAAAGTCTCCAAAGTATTGGGAAAGGGCACAAGAAAGGAAATGTCCTTTCTTAAGAAGACCTCTCACTCACCAACCTAGTTGGTGACATGCTTCATCATCGGGGTCCCACCCGAATGGCCGAATGCCATCCGGGTGTGCTTCAACACCTGATTACAGTGGAGCAGGTTGTTTTCTGTGTAGGTGAGTGAAAAAGTGATTTAAAAATTGGCCAGATATAACTCAAAATTTGTATTTTAATAATGGAGCAACTGGGCAATATTGAAAATTGATAGTAAGACACCCTTTTGGTTAAATTGACCAACTGGTATCTTTAAGTGAAAAAATGTGCAAAAAAGTGCGAAAAAAAGGGTCTACATGTTTCAACCTATAGTCGGTAATACTAGGTTTTCGTCAGTACCAAGAGTATGTGACCCGGGCGGTATACACACGCTAAGGTGTACCCTGCCCTTGATCACTGTTACCTAACTCTGTACTCACAGTTAGGAGACCTTTCATCCGAATAGTTGAAAGGAAAAAACTATGTAACGCATGATCGCGTGCCTCATGGGAGATGGGGTCGTGATGCTGGCTCAGTTGCGCAATTGCGTGTCACCAGTCACCGGCTGCTGCGCCTAAGATACAGACCTGCCACTGCTCCCCGAGGGCTTATTTAGTACTGACACCACCTTAGGTTAATATTGCTCCTTGTCTTGTGTGAAAAAGCTTCAGAATTAATTGTGTGCCCTTGAATTGGTTAAACTTATAATGAAATTGAAGGTCTTGACTGGGACTAATTTAAAAAATCTTCAGAACCAGCCTAGACCAGTTCCGGCACGGACACGAGCTTCATGCCTGAAATAGTACTTAATCTGACAAAAACACGAGTGTGAAAAGTAACTGCTGTATTTCACTAAAGAAATGTCGCAGAAATTTGCATTTTTCAAATTCATTGCTGAAGCCTCCACCTGCCTGGTTCTGGGTGAGTTCCAGACAACAGCTTTCTAGCACGCATTGGTGTTCCCCCACACTCCTCGCTTGCCCTCTCCTTTCTTGTCTGAACATCTCTTAACCCACTGTGACGCAGTATGTAGACTGAGGAACTGTATACAGTCTGAGACTCAAAAATATACCTTGTTTTCTGAGAGGCCTGAAATGGATAAATATGTATTGAATTCATCAGTGATATTCCTTATGGTTATTTGTTCACCATTGACGTAATGTTTCCTGGGTTCATATTTTTTATGCAGCAAGGAAAACGGATGATAATGCCTTTTCACACAAGATTCTAGACGTATATGATGAATTAACATGATTCAAGTTGAAACGATTTTATTATGATGCATAGAAATGTGTTTAGTAATGTGTTTTAATTAGGTGACATTTTAGTGCAAACACCATCTTGGACAAGATGGATTCTGTCTCTGACATTCACTCACTCTTGTCATCCCCCACCCCCCAAACCCGCGCACACCCTCTCCCTACAAGCTCTGCTGACTGAAGTCAAGCTGATGTAATGTTTAATTACATAGTTAAGAATAAATAACCTTCAAGGAACTTTTCCCTGTATTGACTTGTTTCAAAGTCCTTCCGCTGTAGTTTCACTATGAAGACTGGTCCTATTCATTTGTGTTAAGCTTTATTGTTAAACCTTTCATATTTTGCTGGAACACCTCCGGATGACAGCATAGAGTGTCATAAATATTTTCTTAAAAAGGGATAGTGCATCTATGTTAAGGTAATGGCGTTTATTATTCTGATGTACCAAAGGATTGATATTTTTACTTAGAACATGATGATTCTGCTGTTTTACTAATTTGTTAAGAATTGTGTATAAGAATCCCTTGATCTTGGGGGTCAGCCAGAAGACTTTCCTGCTCTGTTAGGGATGCGGCCCGATTCTTATTTGATTTTGCTACTCATTTGGGACATAAATGATTTCTGATTTTGACTACTTTGAATAATTTTACATTTAAAGCCTTCATGGCATTTATTCTTTACTGCTTGATTTTTGTAATAAAATCCTTTAGCTTCTCTCTGATCTAGGACTCAATGAGTGGTCCCAGTTCTGTGTATCTGCTGCTCTGCTAAGTTGATGGTTTGGAGGGTGACTTTTCGTGCAATCTAAGTACGTGAGACAACCGTATGTGATACATTTGGGGTAACCTGAAATTTAGGGTGTCCTAGGTTTTGAGTATGGTTTTTGCTTCCACAAAGCAGTGGCAGAGGATGGTTGCATTTTAAAGAGTACCTCCTCTTACAAGAGACCCAATTTAGGCCCTTTTACCCCTTATGCACAGTCTTGGGAGACAGTAGATTCTCTGGTAGAGTTCCTGGTGTCCAGATTTTTCTGAGAAGTTTGGCTTACAGTGCTGTTCCTGAATGATTTGGATTGTAAGTATGAAAAGGGTTGAATGATTGTGTACATTGTGTGAGATTGGAGGTGTTTTTGATGTGCTATTGAAGGTTTGGGTTTGCAAGATGGCTTACTGTGCTGTATGTTGTGTTTAGTTGTATGATGTTGATTCTGGGTTTCGATTGATCACTGTTTTACTGAGGTACTATTCTTATTTGTGAGATTATCTCATAAAGGATTTCTTTTATTATTTAGTGGTTTAGTTATTGGATTCATTGAAATCCAAGATCTTGAGATATTGTGGTTTTACTCGTCTGCATAAGGTAGTGTGCAGTGTGTGGCACCACATGCACACAGAGTTTCTGAATTAACAAGTTTTCTTATTCAGGGTTGTGTGTTTAATCTGGGCTGATGTACTTTGTTCCTTAGTGCACGGGATTAGAATGCATAACTAGAGTAGATTGTCACTGGATGGGGTGATACCTTGTGTGAATTGGGAATTGAAACGCTACAGTGAAGGGTGCTGTTTTTTTTTGCCCTTTCCACTGTTTGTGAGATTTGTCTTGCCTTAAATTGCTGGCTTTCTTCTTATTTAGGTAGAGCTGACATGGGTTCATTTAGTGTAATTTGTGTTAGAAAGGTTTTGCAGTTGTCCTGCTTATTCACGAAGAAGTTGCGCTATGGTTGGTTGGTGGGCCAGGGAGCTGAACTTGAATTGCTGAGATGTCAGCACAAAACTGTGCTGTCATCGGTTGGTTGCTGACAGAGCCATGCTGTGATAGTTTGACCTTTGACTGAGCTGCGCTGGGATTGGTAGTTGTTGTTTAGTTCATTTTTTTGGAGGAGGAAGTTCACATGAAAGAGAGATCCTGAAAACACATGCATTCTTAATGTGTGCTTGCTAATTTAATCAATGGAAGGGTACAAGCCAGCCAATCAAAAGGATGTTAAAGAGCCTGCACTCCAAGAAAGGGACAAACACAAATTAGGAAAGTAACCCATCGAATATGAATCAAGGAAATGGGAGGAACAGTAAGTCAACCAGTGGTAAGCAGTGGGCAAGCTCCAAGTCCACTGTACTTCTTTGGTGTGGTCTGCAAGAGGCTTTCTCTTACAGACAGCTAAAGGCTGCTGGTAGGCAATACCTAAAATGAAGCCTTAGGGTACCACAGCTTCACTTCTTCCTTTCGTGGTTGAACTGTATTTCCGGTTTTCTTTTAAGCAATGGCTTGATGCAAGTCTTCTCATCTCCTGAGTGAATTCAAAAGGCTACTTGAAAGGATCAGCAACTCGTTTTGTACTTCTCCACTCTTAGTATTGATTACATGATTGGTTACGCTGTAAATAATGCTTTTTATTCAACATATTCTAACATGGGACACTGTGTGTTACAATCTCGACAGTCTTTGCATGGTTGTACTTTTATGGATATACTGTTTATCCGAATAAAGATCATGAATTGAATTGAATTTGATTACATGATACAATCTGAGTTAATTCCATTAATGAGGTTTGTGTTAGCAGCTATGTCGTAAACTTCACAGAGATACAAAAGGGGATGATGGACGGAACGTTTGAGCCAATCAAACACTCACCCCCAGTCAACTGATCTGGGTTTAATCCATCATCATTCTTTAGCTCACTCCACCACCCCAGTTCAGACATGGCCATTTGCAAATCAGTCTGACCCTGTGCCTCATGGGAACAGTCCAGCCCGAACTGCCAAGCCATGTCATCCCTGGACCGGAAACAAGCATCCTAGGACCGGTTTCTGGCATTTCAGCCGTCATCAGCCAGGCTTGCTTGAATCCAGTGGCAAAGTGAGCAAGGGACCCACGTCTGGGCATACCCCCGCCAACTTAGGGCGACCAAAGCGATACAAAAGGGGATGATGGACGGAACGCTTGAGCCAATCAAACACTCACCCCCAGTCAACTGATCTGGGTTTAATCCATCATCATTCTTTAGCTCACTCCACCACCCCAGTTCAGACATGGCCATATGCAAATCAGTCTGACCCTGTGCCTCATGGGAACAGTCCAGCCCGAACTGCCAAGCCATGTCTTCCCTGGACCGGAAACAAGCATCCTAGGACCGGTTTCTGGCATTTCAGCCGTCATCAGCCAGGCTTGCTTGAATCCAGTGGCAAAGTGAGCAAGGGACCCACGTCTGGGCATACCCCCGCCAACTTAGGGCGACCAAAGCGATACAAAAGGGGATGATGGACGGAACGTTTGAGCCAATCAAACACTCACCCCCAGTCAACTGATCTGGGTTTAATCCATCATCATTCTTTAGCTCACTCCACCACCCCAGTTCAGACATGGCCATATGCAAATCAGTCTGACCCTGTGCCTCATGGGAACAGTCCAGCCCGAACTGGCAAGCCATGTCTTCCCTGGACCGGAAACAAGCATCCTAGGACCGGTTTCTGGCATTTCAGCCGTCATCAGCCAGGCTTGCTTGAATCCAGTGGCAAAGTGAGCAAGGGACCCACATCTGGGCATACCCCCGCCAACTTAGGGCGACCAAAGCGATACAAAGGGGATGATGGACGGAACGTTTGAGCCAATCAAACACTCACCCTCAGTCAACTGATCTGGGTTTAATCCATCATCATTCTTTAGCTCACTCCACCACCCCAGTTCAGACATGGCCATATGCAAATCAGTCTGACCTGTGCTCATGGGAACAGTTCAGCTCGAACTGCCAAGCCATGTCTCCTCTGGACCGGAAACAAGCATCTTAGGACCGGCTTCTGGCATTTCAGCCGTCATCAGCCAGGCTTGCTTGAATCCAGTGGCAAAGTGAGCAGGGGACCCACGTCTGGGCATACCCCGCCAACTTAGGGCTTACCAAAGCGATATAAAAGGGGATGATGGACGGAACGTTTGAGCCAATCAAACACTCACCCCAGTCAACTGATCTGGGTTTAATCCATCATCATTCTTTAGCTCACTCCACCACCCCAGTCTCAGACATGGCCATATGCCATGAGGCACAGGGTCAGACTGATTTGCATATGGCCATGTCTGAACTGGGGTGGTGGAGTGAGCTAAAGAATGATGATGGATTAAACCCAGATCAGTTGACTGGGGGTGAGTGTTTGATTGGCTCAAACGTTCCGTCCATCATCCCCTTTTGTATCGCTTTGTTCGCCCTAAGTTGGCGGGGGTATGCCCAGACGTGGGTCCCTTGCTCACTTTGCCACTGGATTCAAGCAAGCCTGGCTGATGACGGCTGGAATGCCAGAAACCGGTCCTAGGATGCTTGTTTCCGGTCCAGGGAAGGCATGGCTTGGCAGTTCGGGCTGTACTGTTCCCATGAGGCACAGGGTCAGACTGATTTGCATATGGCCATGTCTGAACTGGGGTGGTGGAGTGAGCTAAAGAATGATGATGGATTAAACCCAGATCAGTTGACTGGGGGTGAGTGTTTGATTGGCTCAAACGTTCCGTCCATCATCCCCTTTTGTATCGCGTAAACTTCACAGAAGCAGTTATTTTCAGAACTAAAAGACCTATCAAGGATAGAGAATAGAAAATCTGTGTGAAATGAAACAACTGATATCGAAACTGGATTTCAAGATGCAGTGGTATATGGAGCACAGAGAGATTTGCCACTAGGTATGTTTTGTGACTATACTGGAACTGTATGGTATGTTACCTATGTTCAGATTTGGGCCAAGGGCTAAGAAAGTAGGCTTGTCCAGCAGAGCTGTATTTGAGGTTGGTTTCTTTTGTTTTTTGCCTAATTGTATACTCACTTTGCCTAATGTTGATTTTTTTAAATCTTTCATGCATAATTAAGATTCAGAGTGGTGCACAACACAGTGGTGGAGCTGACAGACCTAGAGTATTATGCACACTGAAAATTGCAATGAAAATATTTCTTTGCTGTTGTTTGGGTGAAAGGAGGAACATTTTATAGTGGGGATTTTCTATTTATTATAGTGTAAAACATTTAAATGCTTGCAGCTTGCTGCAAATAAATAGATGTTCCTCAGGAAGCACATATTGTGGCTAATTCAACATGCTGACCACAGACCACATATTTCCCATTACTTGCTGTATTGAGGAGTGTATAAAATTTCAGCTGAATACAGTTGGGATGAGTCCATCAATTTAATCTTTTGAGAATTATAGCTGGATTGGTGTCACTTTGGATTGCACAAGATGCTAACATTGTTTTAAAACCCCCTTTACAAGAGGCGTATCCTCACATGGTATCCAGACACGGAGTCTCAAGTTGTTATGCAACGAGCATTGTCACAGTTATGTTGAATCCATAAAGCCACCTTTTATAGATTTCTTGAAGCACAGAGTCTTCACCCCATTGTACTGTATTGCACTGTTACATTTGTATAGCATTTCATATCCTTGGTGAGGCTGTGAAATGTTCCGATTTGCACCTTCCAATTTGCCCCTGAACCTTGGGACCTTACTGGAGAGTAGTCAGTCAGTCATAAATGTTTATTTCGGAAAATAATTCCCATAAAGCAAGCAGCCAACAATGTATACATGCGACATTAAAAAGCATAAAAAGTTTAAAAATTCTAAAACACAAGAATCACATCATCATAAAAAAACAATGACATCAATTAATTATCAAGACATGATCTTTTCTTTACAGCTCACCTTAAAATCCAGTCACAGACAAACAAATACGTTCTGTAGTTAGCATCTGTAGAAACATTAATGTAGGTATAACCTGCATGAAAATTCATACCTTTAATAAGGGAATAATAAATTTACAACGAAGATCACAATAAAAATCATAGAAAAAAGATAATGAAGGGTATCTTGCCTTGAAAAGTTGTCACAACGACAAGGGAGAAATTCTCCACCAATGACCACCCTTTGGGGAAGGCAAGCAGTTGGTGTAGCATCCCCTGGCGAAATCTTGTTGGGAGGTAACGATGATAGCAACTGTCAAACAAAAATATAGCAAATAAGGCTCGATAAGCGAGGTTTTAAGCATAACAAACACCCATACCAAACCTTAATGCAATTCTAAAGCCTCCTTGTCAGATTTTCTACGGGCAAAGAAATTCTCCTTAGTCCATTCTATATCTGATTTCCTGATAGAGCCTGGAGCTGTTATGTTATGTTATGCTATCTGGGTATTTGTAAAGCGCTCAGCTACTCAATTGAGTGTCCTGGCGCTGACGACATCTAGGCGGGGCTGACAGAAAACGCTGCTCAGATGGAAAAAACCTATTGCTGAAATAGCCAAGCTTTCAGAGCCTTTCTAAAAGTAAGGAGGTCCTGCATCTGAGGACCAGAGGCAGGCTATTCCACAGTTTGGCGGCTTACACCTGGAAGGAGCGCCCGCCTATTCGAGCCCGGGTGAACTTGGGGATAATTGCCTGCTGCAGAGAAGATGACCTCAAAGTTCGGCTTGGACTGTAGAACTGGACTCTTTTCCTGGTATAAGAGGCACCTGTACCGTGAAGAGCTTTAAAGGCTAGAACGCCTGTTTTAAAACTAATCCGCTTACGAATTGGCAGCCAGTGCAGGGCTTTCAGATGGGGCGGCATCCGTGTTCTAGGGCCGAGCATAAGAATTGCCATAGCCGCTGCATTCTGAGCCACCTGAAGACGAGATAGTAAATATTCAGGCAATCCCAGGTACAGAACATTCACATAGTCCAGCCTAGATAGTATCAAAGCCTGGACTACAGTTTTCCCGTGACTGACTAGGAGAAGGGGCAGAAACTGCTTAAGCATTTTGAGCATGCCAAAGCATGCCCCTGCTACAGCTTGAACCTGATTTTTCATGGACAGGTTGTCATCCATTTTAACCCCTAGATTTTTAACTATCTTGACCGGGGATGTGGGAGGGGACATATCGTCCGGCCACCAGTCTCGCCACACCTCGCAAGGAGTGGAACCAAAAAAAATGATCTCTGATTTCTCAGAGTTACACTTCAGTTGGTTCCTTTGTAGCCAGGAAAACACCTCCAGTAGACAGATGTTAATCAAGTCCCCTCTAAAAACATCGTCTTTGTCGCAGGTAAAGAGCAACCGAGTGTCGTCCGCATATGACACTATTTTGCTCTGTGGGCCTCTGCCAAAAAAGCTAAGGGCATCATATAAAGATTAAATAGTGTGTGACTTAAAATCGAGCCCTGTGGGACCCCCACCTGCATATGAGGAATGGGGGCAGCAAAAGGCGGAGACCAAACCGTTTGCTGACGGTTCTGTAAAAAAGAGGTGAACCATTGGAGTACCATGCCCCCAAAACCGCACTCCTGGAGTCTCTGCAGGAGCCGGTCATGGGGCACGGTATCAAAGGCCGCCGATAGATCCAATAATATCAATAAAGCCTTACCGCCTTTGTCCAAGGTTTCTTTAATAACCTCGGAAACTTCCAGAAGCACCGTTTCCGTGGTCAAATTGGCCCTAAAGCCAGACTGACTTTGATGGAGCACTAAATTTGTTTCGGCATAAGCGGAGGTGACAAAATGCACATATTTTTCCAAGGTCTTGGTAAAAAAAGGAAGGAGGGATATTGGCCTGTAGTTAGAGGCAATCTCAGGATCAGAAAGGGGCTTTTTCAATAGGGGAAGAATCTTTGCCTTCTTCCACCTGTCGGGGACTTGCCCAGTCTGTAATGAAGCATTCAAGATTCTATTCACCGCCGGATTTAAGGCACGGGTCAGAAGCTGTAAACTGCTCAGAGCGCCCACGACCCTGAAAACCCTCTTGCATATATATTTCAGCCATGCAATATTCTTCCCAAAATCCAGAGCGAGGCAATCCCTCAGAAATAGCCGGTTCAACTCAAGTTGTGGGTTGATGCATATTGCCAGCCATTTTAAAAGATTTCGGATGGCGATTCTATCTATGATATATCTCATCCCTACCTCCTCATGGACAATGAAAGAGGATATACCATTTGGCAAGGCCAGCAAACATTTAAAAAAAGATTCTCCACCACTTGAAGCTGAGAACAATCAACATATTGCCACAGTTTGCTACCATATAATACTGCAGACCTACATTTAGCATAAAAAATCCTCAAAAGCGTTTGAACAGGTTTGTTCCAGAGCCTGGCAGCAAAATCAAAGATTGCACCCATTATCCTTCTGAAGAGTGACCTTTTGTCCAAAATCAAAGGATGGTTCCCTTCTGATCAATCAAAACCCCAAGACAAGTAATTGAGGTGTCCCTTGTGATTTCCACTAACTATATAGTGTGTCTTCGGCTCCTCGTAGATCCAGGACCCATAACCATAACATGTTACCTCCCCAAATTAGTAGAGAGGTCAAGAGAGTTCATACATTTTACAAACTAATCCAAGATTTGTGAGAGACTCAAAGCCGTCCTTGCTTAGAGGATGCTGTCATCCGCATACAGGAGTACTAGAATCAGTCTCTTACCCATTCGGGGTAGATCAAGGCCCTCCTGTGCTAAAAGGGCCCTCATGATGTTTAATATGTGATGTGAAAAATAAGGGCCAAATAAAGACCTGCCTAACCCCCTCTCCCCCACCCCCGGATACCAGCAAAGTATGCTTACAGTCCCCATTTCCATTGTATCTAACTGAAGCAGACATATTCATATACAGGTCAGCCAGAAGAAAACAAGCTCTGTATCAACTCCTAAGGAAATCATCAAAGGCCAGAGTTTGCTTCTATTAACATACTCAAAATCAGAAGAAAGATCCATAAACGTCTTATGGATACTCCCCTCTTCCTTGCCACAGTAAACTATTGGATAATTAATTAACGGTTCAGAGCCAGATTAATAGCTCTTATCTCCTGTCTAAAGCCATATTGGATGTCAGACAGAATCCCATTCTGCTCCGTCCATTCCTGAAGCCGGGCTAAGATGGCCTTCTCAACAATCTTGACTGTAGAATCCAATAATGATATTGGTCTATAACGTTTCGCGTCTCTCTTGTGTCCCTTTTTAAATATAAGAATAATCACAGAGCGCGTCCATGAAGAGGGGATCCCAGTTTTAACTACAACATTCAGAAACATAGTAAGCAGGGGTGCCCACAAGTTAACATTCAGCTTAAATAAGTCAACTGGAACCCCGTCAGGACAAGGGGCCTTATTGCTACTACAAATGCAACCAATAGCATCCTTGACTTCCTCTAGTTTAAACCATAGGTTAGAATAACTGAGACAAAACCAGTCCCCTTCCTCCCACCCACAGAGGCCTCTGAAGTGGGTCACCCATGTATCCAGGGCTATAAAATCATAAACATCAAGTGAATCTTTACGAGAAACAAGCATTTACAATGCAATAGGTCTTGCATTTGCGACAGTTAGTGCTACTGGTGATGTAAATGGCAATGTTTTTACCTATGTGTTTTGGTGTGTAGTGGATGTATGTGTTGTGTAGTGGAATTATGTGGTTTGTATTGGAATTGTTAGTTGTGGAATTGTGTGGGGTGGGATTATGTGGTGTGTAGTGCATTTGTGTAGTGAAATTATGTGGCATGGTGTAGATAGTGTTGAGAGCTGCACAGAATAGATAGAAAGGAATATATAGAGGAATAGGTTATTTGTTGAGGAAGTAGTGAATGAACTAGAGAAAGAGAAGCAGATAAAGTGTTTGAGAAAGACAAAGAAGGGGAGAGCAGGCTACAGACGCATAAAGAGGGAGGACCTGTGTACGTAGAAGACCCGTTAAGAAGATGAGGAAAGTGTGGGTTTGAGGGATGGAAATGTTGAAAAGGTTTGTGAAAGAAATTGTGCTTAAAGACCTGAAGTGGACCATATGAGAGAGGCAGGAATAGTGAGCGAGCGAGGGGGGAAAGATAGTAGGAGAGAGAGAGATAGAGGTACGATTTGGAGGAGCATCCGCGGAGGGGGGGTGGAGGCAAGAGGTGGACTAGTGCAGTACTGTTGCAGTGGTATTTCGAGATGAAAGGGTGTAGTGGTAGTATGAGGGACAGATGAGTGGCATTAGGTGTGTGGGGGGAGAGATGCAAAAACAACAATTGACTGTGTTGTATTGTAATTGTTGTAGAATTGTGTGGCATGGAATTGTGTTGTGTGATTATGTGGATATTATTTAAATATTACGTGTTTTGGAATGATGTATAGTGAGAATGTGTGTTATGGAGTTGATAATGTGGATTGGTATTGTGTTTTGTGCATTGGTATGTTGTGTAGTTGATTTGTGTGGTGTTGCCTCCTATCTCCCTGTAGAGGCACGTAACCGCATTGATTTTACCTCCCGCTGTGCCGATATACCTGGAAGTGCTGTGATGTTTGTGTTCTGAGGTGCCCATCCTCCAGTGGTCGGAGGACCACCGTCACTGCCCTATGAAGTAAAAAGTGGCTTTGGGGAAGGTTCAATTCCGCCCTAAAATCTTCAAATGGGAGAAGCTCCCTCTCTCTGTATAGGTCCCCTATCCTAGTTGCCCATGGTTGGATCCAGTCACCAATGCCCCTCCACTGTCCCCCATGCGATAGGATATGCATCATTGTCATAGGGAGGTCCGGTGAATAAAGGACCCGACAATTCGTTTTTTGGAGACCTCTTCTCCAGCAGTGTTTCACCACTTGAAGCTCACCGGAACACTCAGTCTTGATCCTACCCACTTTCAGTAGTACCCGCAAAAGTACATCCAGGTCCGGCACTAAGGGCCCGGTCACACGATCCTGTGTTTGTCGCCCCACTAACCATTGTGTGAACCACTGTAGCTGTCCTGCTAAATTATACGTCTCAAAGTCGGGGACCGCGAGCTCCTTGTCACATGTCAGGCGCTTCAGCATCACCAAGGCCACTCGCTTGCGGCCACCTCCCCAAACAAAGGACACAATGAGAGAGTCCAGAACAGTGACCTCAGTATCCATATAGGCAGCGTCATGAATAAATACAGCATACTAGGGAGAGCCACCATCTTTAGGCCCTACCTGCCACTGATAGTGAGTCCTCCAGACGTCCGCACTAGCTTTCAGGGATCTGATGGCGGCCCCACGTTCCCCTCTTGTAAGTCAGGTTGGGAGTGATATATCTTACTCCTAAGTATCTCAGACAACGAGGCTCCCATTGGAGATTGCCCAATCATTCAGGTGGGTCTCTACCGTCTGTCAGTGGAAAGAGCCTTGATTTTTGCCAGTTGGCTTTGAGCCCTGACAGCGCCACAAATTCGGCCATCAGGCCCCCCCTACATTACCCAGGAACATTAATAAGTTGTCAGCGTATAGCGCTATGTAATGGTTATTACTCCCTATTTGAATGCCCTGATATCTATTGCCAGTTAAGCGAGACTGGTCAGCGGCTTCATGGCCAAGACAAATGGCAATGGGGAGTGGGGGACACCCCTGTCGAGTCCCCCCCTCTCCACGCTATACTGCTCCGAGATTGTTCGGCACGTCCGAATTTTGGCTAAGGGCTCTGTATAGAGCAACTTGACCCACTTCAAGAAACCCTGTGACAGCGGCATACACTCTTATGACTGCAAACAAGAACCCCCATTCGAGGCTATCGAAGGCCTTTTCTATATCAGTCGCGAAAATGACCCTCTCCCCCACCCATACTCATGTGCCTCCATTATGGACAGGAGGTGTTGTATATTGAGCGCCGTGTTGCGGCCCAGAATGAAACCCGCTTGGTCAGGGTGTATGAGGGTTGTCATAAATGGTAGGAGTCTCTCTGCTAATATTCTACTCAGTATTTTAAAGTCCAGGTTAAGCAGGGATAAGGGCCTGTAGGCTTTAAAGTCTGATGGTATTTTACTTGGTTTGAGAAGGCATACCACTAGGGCTTCCCGCGTAGTATGGGGGAGGGAGCCCTTCGCTCCAGCCTTCTCAAACATGACCACCAGCCTAGGGGGCTAGCTCTTCTATGTAAGTGGCATAGAACTCGACAGGGAGCCCATCTGTGCCTGGGGTTTTACCCCTGGCCAGACCCTTGATGGCCACTCTAACCTCTTGTATGTTAATGGCGGTTCCCAGTGTCTCGGCATCTTCTGAAGCAAGGGTGGGGAGGGGCAGCGGCGCAAGGAAATCTCTGATCGCTCCTCCCATTTGTCCTGTTACACTCTTGTATAGACTGGCATAAAAACAAGGAACCTCAGGCTGATCTCGTCCTGCCTGTACAGTCGGCGTCCTGTATTGTCTTCAATTTCTACTATTGGCAAGCCCCGACGGGCTGGGTTTGCCAGCCAGGCCAGCAGGGAGCCGCCTGATCCCTCTCTGCATGGGTCCATTCCATGTATTTTCTGTAATTAAAACACCTCAACCTGGGCTGCCACCCTCTCTTTGGCGTCCAGTAACATATGTCGTAGCTCAGGGTGCCCCGGTCTCCGTATTTCTAAGGTCCTCAGTTCCCGGTCTGCTTCCTCCGCCACCAGGGTGCGCCGGACCCCTATAGACATTGCCATGCACCGGCCCCTTATTGCCTTAAAGGCGTCCCACTCAAGTGTAGAAGGACCGGGTTATGGTCCGACACCGTACATGTCAAGTATCACATGCCTTGGGTCAGGGTATGGACGTCTGGGGAACATAGAAAGTGTCTAGTGTGACATGTAGGTCATGCATATGCGGAAAATAGGAGAAGTCTTGCGTCATTGGGTGCAGTCGTCTCCATGTATCTATTAGCCCCCATCTGCTCTGCCAGTTTGTGAAGGTTCTCGCCATACGGTGCACTGGTTCGTCTCTAAGCGGGGGATGCGATCTGTCCATCAGCGGGTCAGCTACGCAGTTAAAGTCCCTTCCCATGATCGTGGAATGAATTAGGTAAGGTGCCAAAGTGCCTGATAGATTGGACAGGAAAGCGCCCTGGTCAATATTGGGTCCATAAAAATTAATTATCGCCACGTCCTGGCCATCTAGTCTACCCGTGACTACCACATACCGACCTTCCGGGTCTATCAGATCCCCTGTGTGTTGGAAGGGAACCTCAGCCCTGATCCAGATCATCACCCCTCTGACAAATGCTGAGTAAGAGGTGTAGTATGCCTGGCCCCGTCTTCTGTGTTTTAGGGCGACTCCCTCCGGAGCCAGTAGGTTCGTTTCTTGTAGGAGGGCAATATGGACAACCCCGCCTGTTCAAGTAGGAAAATATTTTATAGCGTTTGGACTAGGTGTGCATCCCCCTAATATTCCATGTTGGGACCTTAAAAGTCTTGAAGTCCTCCTGCCCTGGGAGGTGGGAACCCGCCAACAGTCCCCAGCATAATGGTCCCTGGCATGCGACTTCTGCAGATCCTCTAACTAAAAGACCTGTAACATCCCAACACCCACACCCCGGGACAAGTGAGTGGGCCCCCCTCATCCAAACTTATGCAAACTGTGCAACAGAGAAATACTCCTGGAGGTCCTTGCAAGCCTCTTATGTGGAGGGTAAGCTAATTGCCCCTAACCTCCTAGGGCTTTCCACCCACCCAGTGCATATTATTCCTGGAGCAGATGCATGCCTCGGGGACCCTGCTTGTTCACTTATTCACAACTCCGCATCTCACTTATACATAGACCTGTTTCCCCTCCGCCCCCCTCAATACTTGCTTTCCACGACATAGGTCAGATTTCATCGGCTGTTCTGGGGGTCACTGCTGGAGAAGACCTTAGCTGGATTCCTCCATCGTACTGGAGCTGTGGTCTAAGTCCGAGTCTTTGGTGTCGTCCCCAGTCAATGAGGACGTCTCGCCAGTTCCAGAGGCGATGGGACCGCTGAGGACCTGGCTCCCCCTCTACGTTGCCGGCCATTCTTCCTCACGTGTCTCTTTCGCAGGGTCTGATCAGGCTTCCGGGGTGGCTGTTGATCAATCCAATCCCACACCTCCTGCGGCATGTTGAAGAATCGTGTGCCGGACGGAGGCACCACTCTGAGTCATGTGGAGAACATCATCGCATATTCAATCTCCATTTGGTGTAGCTTCTTCTTTGCCACCAGATAAGTCGAACACTGCTGTTGGACCTCCCTTGAGAAGTCTGGAAACATTCTGACCGTGCTGTTGTTGACCACCAGCTGGCCTTTCTGTCGAGCTTGGCGGAGCATGTGGTCGCGATCTTTGTAAAACAACAGTCTTGCCAACACCGGACGCGGCGCCCCATATCCTCTCTGAGGGTGTATATTTTAGTCTCTACGGCTGTCCTGGAAGCCATTATTGCCTGGAGAATATCTTGAAGCTTTGGTCCGTCAGGAGGATCGGGTTGCGATGATTGACTAAGCTCCGCCATTGTAGTCACCCCAGTGTCCTGTGTCAGGCCTGGGGGTTCTGGGTCCCATTTGCGGGTATTTTTCCTCATTATGCCGCAAGCCTTAGGTGAGGTCTCCCCTCCGCGGCAGCCGGGCCACTTCGCTGTCCTCAGCGCTTTGCAGCTGTTTACGCCTCTGTCAACCCTTGAGTGCACCCTCAGATAGCAGCCACAGTCTTTTACTCGTTTCTTTACGCCGCTGCCAGGCCCTCAAGGGTGCCCCAGGAGCAGCGGGTCTCTCTCAGGGCCTCAGTTTGAGGAGCTAGGCCAGGTGATCACACCACAGCCTTGGTATGGTGTGGCACCTCAGCGGGACCAGGTCATTCCCTGTTCGCAATATTCATGTGCTCTGGATCATCCCTCATGCCACTTACGCTGGCGTCTGCGTGGCCATCGTAGTGTCTCCTGTGCTTTCTCGCTGGGCCTGTCCCTGCCACTTTCAGAGTGGTTTGGCGGATGTAGCAGAGTGGTTGACTGCCAATTGCCTACAGCTCAACGCCAGCAAGACTGAGGTCCTGCTGGTCGGGAAGGATCATGAGCTGTGGAGCGAGCACTGGTGGCCCTCCTCCCTGGGACCTCCCCCCATTCCAAAAAAGGTGGTGAAAAATCTGGGTGTATGGGTTGACTCGGCGTTGAGCTTCCAAGCTCAAACCAAGAAGGTGGCGGCGACATGTCTTGGCATTCTGCGAAGTCTTAGACCCATGTTGGGTTTCTTTGACCCCTCCATTCGGCAGACTATTGTGCAAGCATCTGTCCTATCTAGACTGGACTATGCCAGCGTGCTCTATCTTGGGGTCAATAAGACCGAGATCTCAAGACTTCAGAGGGTCCAGAATGTCGCCGCCAGAACTCTCCTTGCCATGCCCAGCCGCTGTTCCACCTCTAGCACCATTCGACGACTACATTGGCTGCCAATGGAGAGGCGGCTGGTGTTCAAATCTCTCTGCTTTGCTTTTAAGATCTTGAAATCTTCCACCTCTGGTATAATATCCGGCCTGCTCTCGATCTACACTCCCTCACGTCATTTGCGCTCTACTGGCAAACATTTTGTTTCTATACCACAGGTTAAGAGGGCCCGTGCTGGTGGTCGCTCGTTCCGCGTTCTGGCTGCCAAGCTCTGGAACGATCTTCCGTCTCATATCCGGAGTATGGACAACTACTTATCCTTTCGCAAAGCGCTAAAGACCCATCTGTTCCCTCATTAGGTTTTCCCCTCTTTTGTCTTACTTGTCTTTCCTGGCCCTTCCTATCTCCTCTTAGGTTGGGATATTCGCAGTTTGAGCCTCTCTTTTGCCATAGCGCCGGGACGCCCCGTTGCTGGGGCAGCTGTGCGCTCTACAAGTTATCTTAACATAACATAACTCACCCTGTTGTGCCGCGCAAGCGTCTCCGCCCAGGTGTCCCCACTCCAGGCTAATTTGACATGGCTGTGTCTTATCCAGGGGCTGTGCAAGCCGCTGCTGTCTCAGCCCCATCGGGAGGGGCTCCCCCATTCTCAGATAAAAAAGGAGAAGTAGCTCGCCTCCAGGCACTACAAAGCGGGGCCCTCTGCTCTTGCCACCCCCTCCTCAGCCTTCACAATCAGTATACTCCAGCACTCGGGTTTGGGCCCGGTCCCCATCGCTGGGGCAACTCCCAGTGGGCCTCTCCGACCTGCTCCACCTTTCTTCCCCGTCTCCAGTGACTGGGACAAGGTAATCAGAGGGGGTGGGGGGTAATCGAGGTTTTCCGCTTCATAACTGTCAGGATGGTGTGCCCTCCTTCGATCTCCCCGCTCGTAACACGGGCCTACCTTCAAGCCCTCTGTATCCTCGTGTTTAGGGACAGCCCCGTCTCTTGGAGAGAGCCCCACCGGCCCCTCGGGACGAACGCTGCTCCTCCCACTTCAGGCTGGCGCTCCGCCAAGCGCTTCTATTCTCGGCCTGCGGCCCCTCTCCAGGCCGCCAGTCAGCCGGAGGTCTCCTTCAGTCCTCAGCCCCCGGACGTTCGGCTCCGGGCAGCTCTGGCCTCGCCAGGTGTTTTCCCGACCCGGCGAGGCTCCTAGGGGCTCCACACAGCAGGCTCCGTCGGAGCTGCGTGGTCCGCGGCCTATGCGTGAGCCTCAGCTGCCAAGTTGCCCCCATCACCGCTCCGCTTTTCGTTCCGTCATCGGCGTCCCAGGTCGGTTCAACAGCCAGGTTTAGGTGTCGCAGCAGCCCCACCTGTTCTCAGGACCTAACGGGACATGTTAGGGTTGGCACTGGATGGGGGTCTGCCACCCGGAGCGCAGTTCGACGCTGCCTACTCCATCGGCGCCAGGCCACTCCCCCTAAGCATTCCTGCTTATTTATATATAGCCAATTTTGTGAAATCAGTATAATGTAATATATATATAAAAGTTTAGAGATGCGAGATAGAGAATGAAACAGTGAGGTAAAAGAGTCTGTTTGGGGGCGAAGAAATAAATATGTGAGCAAGACAGAGTGAGTTAGTATTTGAGGAGAGCAATAGAATAGAAAGAATGATTCCCAGAGGAAGGAGAAATGGTGACTGAGAAAGAAAAATAGAGAGAGATAAAATAAGAAAGAGTGTTTGTTGTTGAGAGAGAGGGTGAGAGATAGTCAGTGAGAGAGAGAATTGGTGAATGTGAGAGAGGGGGATTAGATATTGTTAGTTAGGATGATAGTGATCACAGGAGATATTAAAAGAATATAGTATTAGTTCCTGTTATTTTCTGATAGTGAAATATTTGTAGCAATTATGTAAATTTTGCTTGTGATGGAAAATGTTTTATGGCCTGTGTTTTACATTTTTTTTTTTAAAACAGTGTGTTATAGTATATAGATAATGTCTTTTTTTCCCAAAGATGCCTCTAAGGCATATTACCCCCCCCAAAAAATTAGAAAAAGGACAATGGACCTTTCAATTGTGACAAACGTACCCATAAATGTCAAAGTTCTAACACGATTTTACACTTGCCCTTTAGGAAGCTTATCGTTTGTGAACCACCGATCCCAGAGGTTTATAAACACAACTAATTGGGATATTTATATTTTCTATTTGAAAACATTGTGTAGGTAGGCAAACACTTTTTAAAAATAGTGTGCCTACATGCGCAACGTTTTCAATTAAAACACAAAAAAAAGGACACAATGGTGAAGAAATCAGGGAAGGCTGATAAAGTACAAATTAGAAAGCGACTCTTGAAACACAAGCAGGAAATTAATTAAAGTTTTTTTTAAAACGCACCAGTAATAAAACAAAACAATCGACAACCAATTTTTGAAAGTTGCTTTTAATTGACAAAAATGTTAAAGTTGCCTTTAGGCTTGCTTTGCACCGCAAAGTGATTCAAATGCATTCACACCTTTTTTTAAAAGAAAGAGGGTGCGCCTAGAAGTCTGGGCTGGCGTGAAAGCTTTCAATAGTACTCAACGTATTCTGAAAGAAGTCAACAATGGGATTATAAAGAGAAAATTAGCCTTGTATAAATATCTTTATCGCAGCGGCTTATGTAGATACGCCTTGAATGAAGTACCATAAACAACAGGATGTGAAGCTTCCCATAGAAACTGTAACTTACTTCTCATGTTGCCAAGCCGATTGTTGTCGCTATAAGGCACATCTGCTGTTTTTTTTTGTTGCGAAATGTGATTGTTTCATAAATTTAAATATACTCTAAAATACAGTAAATTAAAAAAAAACATTGTTTCCAACTGCTTAGTTCCCAAATAACCCATTTACACATAAACAATCAAACTTAAAAGCCACGCAGCCTTTCAGATACCAGCAAGACAGTTGTATAAATTTGAACATATAAATAAAACTGATGGCTGCCTTTTATCTCACACAAAGACATTTAATCAATTCAATAAAAATAACCTTTTGGTGTATTTATATCGCACCAGGAGCAGGTTGGCACATTGTTTTTAACATTACATTCAAGTATGTTAGAATGTAACAATGTTTTTTGTAACGGCCGTGATTGTGCGTTAAAATAATGTAATGGTCAATGCAAATATTTGGTTGTTTATGTGCTTTTTGGCATTGTTAGGTTTTGCCTGCTCAGCGCTTGCCCTGTGCTTGTGAAATCTACTGTATTCAATATAAATCTTAAAAAGGGCTTGCATCCCGCACCCTTGCTTTTCATTGGTTCCTCTGCTTGCCACTTACTTTTCTTCTCTTTCTGTTGGCTGTAGCATACTATTTCCTGCTCTTTCTCGTGTGTTTGCTCTTATCAGCGTCCCGAGGCCCAAGTACTGTTTTCATCTGCTTTTGGGAATCTTTTATAATGCTTAGCCTGCACAGCGCTTGCGCTGTACTTGTTAAACAAAGACGCTACTCTGGCCACGATAATCCGTGTACTGCAGTAGCTGTGTGCATGAGCTCCACCTTTTTCTCGATGACTTGTAAGCTTGTATGCAATTCATGCGACTCTGAGATGAGTGTCGTCTCTTCCTGCGTGCATGCCTTTCACACAGTTCCTTTTATTCATGCCACTTCAATGCTTTCACTTTAGAACCATCTGGACTATTCCCCAAAATGAAATTTGCAATATTTCACTCAGAAACAGCCATGGCAGCACATCATGTAATAAAACTGTTTACTGCTTCCTGAGAGCAGCGCTACCCGGTTATTTGTGGAGCACCACCGTGAACAAAGCTGACAGACTGGGAGGTGCATTACAGTGAGAGAGCATCGGAGGCTCAGCTGCTGCAGCTTCACTGTACTTGCTAATCGCAAGTGACTCTCTTCCTGAGTGAACTACAAAGATTGAACTTCTGTGGCAGCTGCAGTGGTAATGCGGCATCGGTCTCACCATCACTAGCACCAGTGCAGACTTCTGCTGCTGGCCCTTCTATCCACCCCGCTGCCCACTACCTTCCTTACTGCCTCCAAGCCACTAAAGCCCTGCGTAGCCAGCCTTCGGTTTGCTGGTGATGAAGACGCTTGCTATCCTGTGCCTCGTGGCTCTCCCTGGGCTGTAATCGGGAGTCCCCTTCTCCTCTTTAACCAGCCTCTTTGAGTACTTTTACAATGATTTGCTTCTGAAATGTAAATGGTCAGGAAGTCCCGCTCGCTAGTAGTGGTAAACCGGGAATGGGCAAATGGGTCTATAAGTAAAATTGCACAACTGGTGTAACGTTCATGTAACATGATATATAGCGCTTGGTCTTGGCACGTCATAAGGTTCCGTGTTTATAATATGACGTACCGCCGTTCACCCGTGCCAACTGTACAACTGACACAACCTATGGCCAAGTGGGCAACATTAAACACTATATCTCGGTGGGCTGAAGCGAGCGCTGCTGAGCTGTGTATACTAACTCTGGCAGGGCCCACTCAATATTTCATCTTTCCAAGTTTATTTCCTCATCTAAGGGCAGGCGTGAAGTGAAAGTATTAGTGAGTGTGCTAGTGGGCTTGCTTATGAATACATTTCGAGACTGCATCTTACAGACACCTTTCTATGTTGAGTGCCCGCCGTATGTCTGGCTGACACTGGACAATCACTGTGCACACAACCGACACATGCCAAAAAAACAGATTTGTGGATACAAGTTTCCCTTAACTATTTACTGATGTGTTCACAGTACCCATTGGTCTCAAAAGCAAAGTGGCATGAAAAAGACCATGATCATATGAGAAATCACACATATATTTATTAAAGATTACTAGCCACATCCGCTTAAATTAATCCCATAGTCTTATACAATGAAGTCACTTGTTTATTTTTCCGTGCCTTACTAATGGCCGCCATCCTTGTGGTTTCAGTGGAGCTCGTCCATACGTTCTAGTGATTCGGACTCCGATCACATGACTTTTCATGTGAAAGGTAACATTCTTAAATAATAGGAGTTCGGAGTTTACAGACCCCCCAAAAAACGACACTTGTTGGTTATCATGCCGGTACGTTTTGTGTGCTTTGCGGAAATTATGCATCATGTTATAACAGCACTCCCTATTTATATGCAGTTTCACGTATTTTCTGTGCGGCAGCTAGTCATAGCGCGTTACACGCCCACATCTTTGTACTCTAATCCACTTCATTTTCGTGTGCATAACTAGCTGTCTTTGAACTGTTGATATCACTGCTATTTTCCTACGGTGCACCTTGCAAGATATGATTATAGCGTACTTTAGTTGCATGACGCTTCACCTTTTTTCTGCCAGCATTCATTTATGGCCTGTGACGCTTCTGTCCTTGTACCCGTATCCTTTTTTTTTGTATTGTGTGCTTTAATGTCTCATGACTGTTAGTGAACCGTGTCACTTATTATACCTGTAAATTTTGCCATTTTCCCTCAGCACTTTTTAAGCACATTATTTAAAGTACTGCCCGCTACGCATATTAGCACATTGTATCAATGCCGACCTCGTCTTTATTTAGAGTTTCTGCTGCGCTCCTCTCAGACTATGTGAGCTTCTAACGTTTGTGTAGTCACTCTGTCCGCCATGTGTATTAGTCTGACTAACTATGATGACCAATTATCGCGATGCTAGCCATGTGTTATAATTTTGCTTTTTATATTACCACCTTTTACTGCACAATATATTGCCTTTCTCAATAAACAAGTATAACACTTTTAAGGAGTTTCTTTATCTTGCACAACTGCTCACAAAGCCAGAACATACAACAGCAAGAAATATTATTAATCACATAGGCGAAACCTATTGCATTTGCCACTGCTTGTTGTTTATGTATGTATGTTTTAAAAGGCAACCTACGGGGTCTGGAAGCAAGCATGAAAGGGATAGTGCTTATAACAGTTCAGTTTGGCCCTGGGAGGTGCGTGGGGGTTGAGAAAAGCAAACGTATTTGTGAATGCTAATAGTAAACAAACAATAAATTGGGCCGGTCATAAAATAAAGCAAACAGTATCCAGACATAGTGCAGTATACAGAGCGTATGTCTGAACACAAGCAGGAATGCTCTGCAAAAAATAGCCCCGGTAATAAATGAAAACGTACGGCATGCAGACAGAGTGGCAGATACAGAGCTTTAAAGTCGACCACTAAATCTATTACGTCACATTCCCATCTAAACACTGCGTGTTTCTGTTCGTTTTCTTTATTTATAATATGTTTTAGGTGCATTAAAACGCCAGGCTGATAAAGTGCAAATTATGGCAGGAAGCTTGGAACACCAGCAGGAAACAAAGTAAACAAAAAATTGCGCCGGTAATAAAAGAAAACAGACGTCGGGGAGATAAAGTGCCGTAATACGGAGCGTAGCACGAATTCATATTTGAATACAAATTGCGACAAAATTCTTGATTTCACGACCAATTTAAAGCTTAAACAAAGGTTGTACGATGTCTGCTTGCAACAATAGGAAGCTAGCCATTGTTAGTCGCTGCATTGCAACTGATGACATACTGCAGTATACAGAGCGGAATGCTCTTCAAAAAATAGCGCTGTTAATAAATGTAAACATACGGCAGGCAGATAGAGTAGCAAATACGGAGCTGTAAAGTCGGCCGCTAAATCTATTCCATCACATTCCCATCTCTTTCTGTTCGCTTTATTATTTTATAATATGCTTTAGGTGCATTGGAAAGCCAGTGTGTTATGGTGTATAAATGTGTTTTATTTCGAAAAGATGTCTCTAAAACATATTACGAAAAAAAACAAATAGAAAAGAAACAACGGGCGTTTTCTATTGTCACAAACGTACCCAAAAATGTCAACGTTTTAACACGCGATTTTCCAAATGCCCTTTGGGAAGCTTATGGTTTGTTGGACACCGATCCCAGAGTTTTATAAACCCTACTCACGGGGATGGACATTTGTTTCTAAATGTGCACTATCAACTAGGGGAGAGGATGTGATTTAACGGCCAGAGCTGCCGACTTTGGAACTGGGAATCCAGGTTTTAGTCTCTGCGTTGCTCAACATCCTGTGATTCTGGACAAATCGCTGAATCTCCCTGTACCTACAACGAATGATTGTGTCCTTGTGTAATGTAACTGGTGCTCATGTAAAGCACTCCAATACCTTCAGGTTGAGTTCGTGCTATATCATCAGAGTACAAAAAAAAACAAGCATTGGCAAAGCCAATATATCTCGCCTATGCGAGAGCTATTGGCTTTGTCAATGTCTTTTAGCCATGTTGTACTGCAGTACGGCTGCTGCGCAGCATAGCTAAAAGAAGAAAAAGCGGTATAACGCGGCCAATGCTAGCCACATATGTTGCTTTTTCATATCTCTATAATGCAGCACAGCGGGTTTTTTTCATAACTTTTAGCCGTGCTGCACAGCAGCAAAAATGCATTCTCTTGTTTTCAAAGCACTTTCAGGGACTCTTGGCCACGAAGCTTTATTCACTAATAATCGGTGTGTTTATTGCACCTATGAAAATGTGAAACCTGCGTACACGTTTGTACAGTGCAGGGTATATTGTACGTTGAACTGACTCCAGCTGAATAGCGATACTTTTTTAGTCATTATGAAACAGATGTAAAATGAGGCAACGTAACTAAAGTGTTAAAAGGTAATGAAGTGCAAGACTCATTAATTAGGGTACCGGTGGTTCTGTAACACATTAATCAAGGGAAATAGCCTCGGCGGTGAAAAGTGGCAATGCACGATGACCTGTGTGTGGGCAGACAGTCCACGTCATTACAAGGAGTAGTTTGTGACTTCTCTTTAGTTGCCCCATACGCACACTGCAAGCACATGTTGTCAGAAAGTGGCATGGAAATAGACAGATATAGATACATCACATGTATCACTCATAGGAGGAGACACAGAGGCACACTCACACTGTCTCTCGATTTTGCAGTCACTCAGATAGGCGTAGGCACACAGAGGAATATCCTCATTTACAAAAGAAAAGTTGCGCACATGTGCATGCACGCTTACAGGCATGCACAGGAAAGTTACTTCCACAAATGCACTTCCACACACAATACACAGTGAATACATTTACACACATATACAAATTCATATGCACATATGAAAAAATCGAAAGCAGGCATATGTACGCAGAGAGTGTAATACAAACAGAGACAGTAGCAAAAAAGTACCCCAAGTTGTGTTGACAGTTTTGTAACAAAACTAAAACTTTCAGTTAACTTATTAAATAAGCAGCGACGGGGGATCAAGACGGGCAAGCAATGATAGACGGAGTGGGCAAGCAAGGAGGGGGGTAAGCAGCGATGAGGGAGGGGGTTGGGGGGATGGATCAAGCAGTAACGTTCTTGCCTGTTCCTAAATTGGCAGCCGCTCGTGACTCAGTCGCTGTGCATGTGCAGTCCAGTTTGGCAGTCCAGAGTTTGAGGTCCTGTGCGCAAGAGTGCTAGTTGATGACGTCGCACTGGGGTAAAGGACACAAGCTTACCTGACAAATATGCATGCTTTACCGTTCCCGTTGTTGTATACCACTACATTGTCTCTGTACTAATAAACATTATGCACAATATTAGGCTATATGTTAAACCAGCAAATGTGCAGATTAGCACCAGACTGTCGGTCTTCTACGTAGCAGAGAGGGGAGGCCGCTGTGCAACGGGAGACGGGCCGAACTTGCATGAGACTTTTCTGGTTTCCTGAAGAGATCAGCGCGCCGAAGTCGGCCGGTGTGCGCTGCCAAAGCTGCCCCATTCTCCCCAGTTCTCCCCCGCATGCCTCCCATACCTGCTGTCCGCTGCCCAAGCAGCCGTAACCAACAAAACGTAGAGAAATATTGCAAGGCCATGTTGAAGCTGTGTTCACGACATGGGACAAATTCAGTGGAAAAACAGTGCGCCCATCAAACAAAAAATACATCAGAGTGTAAGGGGACTTGTAACAGGTGCAGTCGCCACAAAGTAAAAAACACTCCCAAAGGCGTCCAAAGAGCAACGTTTCACCAATAAGAAGAAACAAATTCATAAAGGCGCAAGAAGGAACAAATGGGAAGCGGTGGGCGTGGTCTAAGCACCCTGACGACCTACAGCATGCCTCGCAGAGCAGCGGATGTGCGCTGCTAGGCTCGACCTAAAAATAAAAGGACAGAGGGGTTGTGGCAGAGACACTCCTAAGCACAAATGTACAACTAGTGTTGGACAATAGGACTAGAAACTGTCAGGCACAAATAAGCGACCTCCAAACATCAGTGCATAATAACTTTTTCGTGTTACCGCTTGCAGGGCATTATTTGCTTAACAGTTTGTGCAATTTGTTCGCACCACAAAGGTTACAGCCCTCTCCTGCAGTTCCCAGCAAAAGCTCTCAGTACCAATGTGATACAAACATCATAGTTACTAAAGCATGGCCATGTGTAATTATAAGCATTATGCATGGGAAAGGAGTGGAACATGAGTTCCCCAGTTTCCAAGTCGGCTGCTAAATCTATTCCGTCACATTCCCATCTAAACACTGGGTGTTTCTGTTTGCTTTGTTTATTCATAATATGCTTTGGGTGCATTAAAAAGCCAGTGTTTTATAGTGTAAAAGTAATGTCTTTTATTTCAGAAAGCTACCTCTAAAGCATATTACCAAAAAAAGAAATAGAAAAAAGACAACAGGCCTTTCAATTGTGACAAACGTACCCATAAATGTCAAAGTTGTAAAGCACGATTTTACATATGCCCTTTGGGAAGCTTATTGTTTGTTGCCCGCCTATCCCAGAGGTTTATCAACACTACTAACTGACATATTTATATTTTCTATTTGAAAGCATTGCGTATGTAGGCAAACGTTTTTAAACAGTATGTCTACATACGTAACTTTTCAATTAAAACACATAAATAAAAAGAAAAGATACTTAACGGTCAGGGAAAAAAAAGACGGAAGGCTGATAAAGTACAAATTAGAAAACGAATATTAGAACTAGGGCAAGAAACAAATTAAACTGAAAACATTTCACTGGTAAAAACAGGACTCTTGGAACAAAACATGAGAAGATAAAACTTCAGCGGGACTAATCTGGGACTGTATCCTACCTGCGCTCCATTGCGGTTGGCCTGAACCTTTCACTTTGGCCCATTTCAGCGCCCGCCTCATGTCCATTAAAGCTAGGTTGGCTCATAACCGGCCTTATTACCAGTGAAGTCCTGTTCGCGTTGGAGAGGGCAAATTCAGAGCAAAACTAGAAAAACAAGAATTTCTTCAAAAATAAGGCCATTTCAGCGCGACTAGATTGCTACGATTGCCTGTTTGTGCTTCTAGCCACTATTTTATACTTTATTCATTAAAAATTCATATCTCCGATTCTACTTATTGGATTTTTTTTGTCGTTTTGCTCTTGTTTTATTTATAAAATTTTGCTCTATTTTTCTAACTTGGTGTGGGATCTTTTTCTGTGGTGTTCTCACTCTTTTTCTGTTTGAAGTGTTGCACAAATACTTTACACATTTCCTCAAAGTTAAGCCTGACTGCTGTGTGCCAAGCTACCAGGGGGCTGAGCATAGGTTAATTTGTGGTTTTCTTGTGCCTTACCCTGACATGGATTGTGGTTGCTGCCTGACCAGGGCTCACACCCCAGTCAACCAGTAACCCAGTTTCTCACAGTAATGGTATAGGGTGGTAAGGGTGTTTCTAGGGTTTAGAGATGGGTAAGTGTATAGAGCGTTAAGGGTGTCTTTAGGGTTTAGAGGCGGGTAAGGGATTTGGGGTGTAAGATTACAATAAATGGGGAGGTTGGGCCTAGGTTTTCCTCCTAAATATATAAATGTGTGTGTGTGTGTGTGTGTGTGTGTGTGTATATGTATGTATATGTATGCATGTATATATATATATGTATGTATGTACTTGTAGGGGTTTTATTTGCCTTATATATACACTTTCCATGCTTTGAAATGCAGTGTGTCGTAAAGGCATTGAGTTGTAATGGATGCGTAGTAAAGGCATGCGTTGCAAATGCATGCGTGGGAATGTCATACAACTACTGATGAGAGATGCTTGGTATTGTGCCTGAGACATCAAACCATAATAAATCAAGATGATCAATCTATTGACATGCTAAACTTTAGCCCCCCTATCATTGAACAGAGGACAGTAATAGCCCATCTTAGCTTATTATTAGATGTACCTTTGCGGATTTTCTTTTGAGGAGTTAAGATAAGTACAGCTACTCCTCGTATTGACATGGTTTGAAAGATTATTACCCCAGCTGTCTATGAACCTTCCTATGCTTATATGACATATTTGTACTTGGAGGCATACAATATCTGGATGTAAGCTAGCAAGCTCTGCTTTTTTTTGGAGCCCATCTCGTTCCATTTTTGTACTTTAATGGGCATTGCCATGTTCTACTTGGTGTCACTCTGTATCAAGATTTAATATATTGGATTTTCGTCTTCAGCCACTTAAGCACAAGTGGCTAAACACACGTCTCCCCTCACTAAGCCACAACCCACACCTCTTTGATAAGGCAGTATTGCTACCAAAAACAGTTTTGGGATAAAAAAAAGTATTTTAACTTTCCAAATCCTCTTGTAGTTGAGCCATTCAGCAGTTCGATGCCTGCATGCTGCTAGAAGCCCCCAAGGCACAATACTGTCCCCCAAAATGCAAAAGTGAACTTCTTCATTCCTTGTGATGCTTTATCACTCAGGCTTTAGGTTTGAACTTTGAAATTAGCAAGCCGTTTCTGGAGAAGGGTGTGTAGTTGTTGTGGGAGAAGTGTTCATGGACAGGCAATATAAATAGGAAATCAGTTTAGGCCATTGGAATTGCCCTCCTGTCCTCATCAATCTTGTTACTCTACAGCGAGCTTAGAAGGGTTTCTTTAAGTTCTTTTTCAGCACTATACAAATGTTGTTTAAACTCATCCTGTACACAAATAACTTATAAATGGTTTAATAATCCAGATGTGGTGAGAATACTGCAAATTGTACCATTCTCACATTTGCAATATTGTTTGAAAAATGACGAAAGTGAGAGTAAAAGACAAATATAGCATAAAATATATTTTTAAACTATGCTAATGACTAAACCATCATAGAAAATGGCCCCTTTCTAATCTGTTTTCTTTTTTATCTTTTGTATCTGATAGAGACATCTAGCTGCTTATTCCTTACTTGAGGATATTCGAGGCGTCGGGCTGGATTTGGAAACATTTGCTCAAGCAATACCCTTGTGCGCCGGTAAGTGGCGTCGGTCGGCTCCTCGTGACATCGCCGGCCGTGCCGGAAGGGACATCCGCGTCACCTATATAGGCCCCACCTCAGCACGCTGACGTCAGTTCTTTTCTTTCCTTGCCAGCTAGCACAGATCCGGGAAGAAAGCTACTCTCTGCCACTTTTTGACAAGCATTTTTCGGCATTTCGTTGACTTTTTTTGGTGTAGGTTTTCCCTCGATGTCTAAGAAGAAATCTGGATTCAAACTGTGCGGCACCTGCCACCGCGCCATGTCGGTGACAGATCCACACTTAATTTGTCTCTGGTGCCTGGAGCATGACCACGACTCGACGTCATGCCCTGACTGCCGGGCCATGGCCCCGAAGGCTTTGAGGGAGCGGTCCTTAAAGCTGCTTGCGGCCCGGTGTTTATCTCCACGTTGCCTGCCCCGGGGGTCTCATTCCCTGTCCCGGTCGAGAGGAAGGTCTGGGCACAGTTCCGGGAGTCCTAAGTCCTCTCCCCCCCCCCCCCCCTCAAAGTCTTTGAGTTGGCCAGGTAAGAGGCATAAGAGACACAAGAATTCGAAGTGAGCTTCCTCTTATTCCCGTCCTTCGGCCGACGCAAAGGAAGAGCCTCGACACTAGGCCTTGTTCTGTGGAACCTACGCCTGGGTCGGCACGTGCCTTCCTGCATTTCAAGGAGCCAGAGCGACCCCCACCCAACTTTAAGAATTCTATGACACCATGCGCCTCATATGTGGGCAAACTGACCCTTCTGGCGCGTCTTCAGGCCCTGGAGGCTCAGGAGGGTCTCCATTGGGTTGCGTGCCGGCGGCTCCGGCGCCTATGGCCCCCAATGAATCCAGTGCTGGATCTGGACTGGCAGCAGTCGTATCCCTGCGACCTTTCCTGGCCCCCGCACCGAGACTCCCGACGCCGCCACCAGTCCCATACTTATCTCCGATGACCCGGATCAGTGCTTTTTTACGCTGATGCCGACGGCACCCTTGGGTCCTAGGCTGGTTCCTTAGCCTTAGTTTGAGGGGCTAGGAATGGAGGAGGATTGGGATGAGTCGCTAGACCCTTTACAAGATCAGCCTTAGCACGACATGGACTGGTATGAGAAACTGGGCGAGGACAGTGGCCTGGGTATCGCCCCGGAGTCTGACCTGCTCTCTCCCCCTACCGTGGCTATGGAGGAGGGAGCTTTATACGCTATGGTGGTGAGAAGGGCCGCAGAGGTCCTGGACCTTCAGCTCTCTTCGGTGGACGTCAAGACGAACATCTTGACAGAGGTTCTGCAGCCGGGTGTCTCCTCCTTGGAACCCCTCCGACCTTTAAACAAGGCCTTAACTGATGTTCTTCTAGGCACCTGGTCCAAGCACAGGGGCTCCTGTGAATAGGATCATCACCCGCCGCCGAGACCTGCACCAAGTAACTCGAAATTCCTCATCAATCACCCTACCCCCAAGAGCGTAATGGTCCAAGCCTCTACTCACAACGCGCGATCCCTTCTGCACCCCCGGACAGGTAATCTAAGAGGCTGGATAGTTGGGGCAAGAAGATTTTTTTCCCCCCAGCCTTGCATTGTGGTCAGTGAGCACTGTATGCCTCTTGAGCCATTACGCCCACTCTTAGTGGGAAACGGTTGCTCAGGTGCTGCCACAGGTTCCGGAGTAGACCCGGGCCTTTCTCTCCCAAGCGGTATCGGACAGGCAAGATGTGGCCAAGTTCACCATTTTTGTGGGCTTCACCCCACTGACTCACAGGCAGAACAATGTTGTCAATTGTGGTTATTCAACGTCACGCCTGGCTGCGGACTTCTGGCTTTTCTGGGGATGTCCAGGCTTTCCTTATGGACATACCCTTTGATGGCGCGCTTTTCTTCGGAGACGGGCACACATGGCCTGGAGCACTTTAAGGACTCACATGCTACAGCCAAGTCCTTGTGCCTCTCAGTAACCACCCATCCCCGTCTGCTATTCGTCCCTTTTGTAGCCACGGAAGAGGCTTTCAGCTGCACCAGCCATATCCCAGCCACAAGACTGCGCAAGTTCAGTAACCTGTGTGCGGCCCTGGGCATAGCTCCTTTCGTCCTCGTGGATCAAGCGGCCAGAGGTCCAGTCAGTTCACCCTCCCCCGCAGCCACTAAACCTCCTAGCCTGGCACTTCAGGATCATAGGCGGCCGGTTTGTGGCAGGATCAGCCATCACCTCCACAACTGGCAAACCATCACATCGAACAAGTGGGTTCTTTAGATAGTCCGGAAGGGCTGCTCCCTACCTTTTGAGACTGCCCCTTCTCCATGCCTCCGACTTAAGACCAGCTGATGGAGGACTACCTGAACTTGCTTCAGGAGGAAGTTAGAGCTCTCTTGGCCAAGGGAGCCATAGAGAGGGTTCTGGCGCCAGAAGTAGGTTGTGGTTGCTATTCCTGCTACTTCCTGGTCACGAAAAAGGACAAGGTCCTTCGTCCTATCCTAGATCTACAAGCCCTCAACTACTTCCTCAAAAAGGAAAAGTTCAAGATGCTCACTCTGGCTCAAGTCTTGTCTACCTTAGACCCCGGAGACTGGATAGAAGCGTTGGACTTGCAGGACGCCTCTTTTCATATTCCCGTCTTGCCTGCTCATCGGTATTACCTGCGGTTCATGGTAGGCCATGAGCACTTTCAGTTAACGGTGCTCCCCTTTGGCCTTACCAGCTCCTCTGGGGTGTTCACCAATGTGTTGGCAGTGGTCACGGCTCATTCCCTATCTCGACGACTGGCTGTTAAAGGCGGGCTTTCCCCAGGCTGTCATTTCCCACCTCCAGACTACGGTGAACCTCCTGCTTCTCTGGGGGTTCACTATCAATGTGCCGAAGTCACATCTGCCTCCCTCGCAGATGGTCCCTTTCATCGACGCTGTTCTGGACACAGTGCAATTCTGAGCGGCGAGTCCAGGATGTTCAGACTGATACCGATGTTTCTGCCTCTATCCTGGATTTCAGTGAGACTGACTCTGAGGCTGCTGGGCCTCATGACCTCCTGCATCCTGCTAGTGACATATGCAGGCTCTGCAGTGGAACCTGAAGTTCCGGTGTGCGCAGCATCAGGGGAATCTCTCCGACATGGTGCAGATCTTGGAGAGAACTGCACAGGACCTGCAGTGGTGGCTGACCAATTGCTATTGGATCTGAGGTTGACCCCTCTGCCTTCCCCAACCAGATTACACAGTAGTGACAGATGTGTCACTCCTGGGATGGGGCGGCTATCTGGGAGAGGTGGATATCAGAGGTCTCTGGTCTCCGGCGAAAATCCGGACTCCACCTCAACTTGCTGGAGCTCCGAGCGATTGCTTGGCATTGAAAGCTTTTCTTCCTTCTATCAAGTGGAAGCTGGTTCAGGTGTTCACGGACAACACTACTGCCATGTGGTACTGCAACAAACAGGGCGGGTGGTTCAACACCTGGCAGTTTCCCCGAATGCCATTGCGGAGGAACTCGCCCGTCGATGCCTAGCGGCTTACAAATGGCATCTCCATCCGGAGGTGGCACAAGGTCTCTTTCAGAAGTGGGGAGAGCCTGGGTTAGATCTGTTCGCCTCCGCCGAGATCACTCAATGTCAGCAGTTTTGAGCGCTGGAGCTTCTAAGGCAGCACTCGCTCAGCGACGCTTTTTGTCTCGATTAGAGCTCAAGCCTCCTGTACGCCTTTCCGCCAATACCACTCCTGCCCAGTGTGCTCAAGAAGATCAGGAACGACAGGACCCAAGTCATTCTTATGGCTCCGGACTGGGCACGGTATACCGGGCTTCTACAATTGAGCATTGATCCTCCTATCAGCCTGCCCCTTCGGGAGCATCTTCGGTCACAGTAACAGGGGAGGGTCCTCCACCCCAACCTGTCAACTCGACACCTTCTAGCGTGGAGATTGAGCGACCAATTGATAGCATTCGACCTTCCTCCTGAAGTTTGCAATGTTATTTTGGCGGCCAGGCGGCTCTCCACAAAGACTGTGTATGCCTGCAGGTGGAACAAATTTGTAAAATATTGTTCAGAAAGATCTATTGATCCTCTTTCTGCTTCCCTCTCTCAGGTCTTACTCTTTATTCTGACCCTTTCCCAGCAGGGCTCTGCTCCGGGCACTCTCAAAGGATACCTTTCGACCCTGTCTGCTTTTGGAGGCTACCAGACCAACCCTCTTTATTTAAATCCCCTATTGTAAATAGATTTCTCAAGGGGCCTGTAAATATGTTTCCACCTGCCCCTTTCATCATGCCTCAGTGTGACCTTAAATTGTTTTTGCCCATCCTGGTGTGTGTTCCATTCGAACCCTTGCACAACTGCCCCCTCCTGCTGCTTACCATCAAAACTGCCTTTTTAGTGGGAATCACATTTGCCAGGAGGGTAAGCAAATTGCAGGCTCTGTCATCCAAGCCTCCTTGCCTGACCTTCTTCCCTGACAAGTTGGTGCTTCGCACTATGGCCTCTTAATACCTAAAGTGGTTACACCATTCCACATTGGGCAATCTGTCACTTTCTGCGCTCCTCGGCATCCCTCTAAAGAAGAGTAGCAACTCCACTGTCTGGACCCAAAAAGAGCGCTGTAGTTCTACCTTGACCGCACTAAAGATTCCAGGTGGATGACCAACTCTTGGTATGGTACGTTGGATCAAAGAAAGGTCATGTGGTGCAGAAGAGGACTATCTTGCGCTGGGTCGTCCTCTGCATCAAAATTTGCTACGCTCTGGCCAAGAAACAGCCTCCTGAAGGCTTAAGAGCTCATTCCACAAGAGCTAAAGGCTGCAACCACAGCATTGCAATGTGGTGTTCCAATCCTTGGCATTTGTCAGACAGCAATGTGGGCATCACTGCCCATGTTCAGTAAGCACTACTGCCTGGACCATCAAATCCGCAGGGATGGCCTTTTTGGCTGATCTGTCCTACAGTACTTCATGGTCTAAACTTGTCTGCAGTTCCTCCTCCGGGTATGGTATTGCTGGGGTATCTATTCTAAGGTAAGGAATCTGCGGCTAGGTATCTCTATCTGATGGACAAGTTACTTACCTTCAGTAACGCCTTATCTATTAGAGACATAAACTAGCCGCAGATTCACTCATGACCCACCCATCCTCCCCGCACTGCAGACAGGTTTTCAGAGTCAGGGCTGATCTCTTTCAGGGCCCTAGCTGTTCTGTGCACACCACTGTCAGTGCACTTCATGGCTCGGCGCTCCTGGCGTGGAAAGTTGTGAAAAGTAACTGATGTCAGCGCGCCGAGGTGGTGCTTATATAGGTGACGTGGACGTCACTTCCGGTGCGGACGACATCACGCGGAGCCGCCCGACGCAACCTACGGCACGCAAGGGGGTTGCTCGAGCAAAAGTTTCCGGATCTAGCCTGACGCTTGGGATATTCTAAGGTAAGGAATATGCGGCTAACTTATGTCTCTACCAGATAAGGCATTACAGAAAGTAAGTAACTTGTCCTTCATTCACGTATCTTAAAACTGTTATAGAATGTAGTGGTTTTAATGACATTCAATAATCTCACTTCTCCTAGTCACGTAATTACACCTTTTGGCCGCTTATAGGACAATTTGTACACAAAAACCCTATTACCCTAAGACTTTGCCTACCTGGGAATTATGTTTCTTTAGTTTACTGCCAGATGGTTTTATTAGTGATGCGGTTCTTCTTCCTGGTACATCTACTTGTTTGTTTTGTCTTGAGCCAAATAGTTGGCACATGTTAGATCTTTTTCATTGTTGTTACATATTGGGAGTGTGCCACTTTGTGGTAATTTTTATCGTTTTTTTTCTTCCTTTTTTTTTTTAATTTTGAAAAAAAAAAAGCAGGATTATCAAAATTAGGACCATAAACATTACTTATAATTAGGGCTCCGGTTTTATGGTATTTATTTTTTTAACATTTCCGTCTGTATTTATCCATATTTATTTTTGGGCCATTTTGTCTGCATTTATCCATATTTATTTTGTGTTTTGCATAAAAATGTAGTTGTAAAACTGTACATTTCCATATTTATTTAAATGATAGACGTGCACTCATACTTTGATGTCTGTCGTATTTTAGCTATTTAAGTTGCCAAATTTTACATAACAGTACATATACTGGCAAATATTAGCATTATACCACAAATGTATGTTGAAAAATGCAGTTTTATAAAGAAATTTTATCCTGTTTTTTAATTTCCCATGCTGTCCATCTGCTCAGCTGTTGGGCTATAATTCATGAAAGACAGCACGAAGAGTTACTTAAAAGAAGCACATTTTCTGTATTTATCCATTTTTAAAAATAAATGCAGGCAGAAAGCACATTGTTTTCTGTCTGTATTTATCTGTAGAAATCCGTAAAAACGGAAAACAGGGAGCCTTACTTATAATCAGTCCAAATCCCTTCCCACTGCAGCGCGAAATCGCAAAGCGTCCCTCCAGATCAGTCTCCAATGTTTCCAGGCGGAGATCAGATCTTGGATTTACCCATGTCATTACCCCTTGGGCATGCGACTTGAACCCCGCAGCGTGTATGTTACCCCGCAACCCCCTATTGTGTAGCAGTGCACTGTGTGGGGGCAAGTGTGTTTCCTGCAAGAGAGCTATGTCTATACCACGTCTAGTGCGAAAAGTCATGATTTTCCTCAGCTTTCTATGGTCATTGAGACCACGGACATTCCAAGTTAGGATATTTAATTTGCGAGATTGTACATGCATCTAGAGCAAAAGCAGAAATCGAGATGAAGTGCACAGAACCGTCCGAGTGTGACCCTGTGTGTCTACGTGTCTAGCCTTTCGAGTCTTGTGCATTAAAGCAATCCTGTCCATACATTTAAAAACAAACAACTGAGACCTCTGGAAAATTCCCCCCCCCCACCCACGGCATGCAATCCCCAACTGTGCATACACAGCATGACCCCCCTCCCACCCAACAACCATAAGATAACAGGAGTGAGCTCCAGCATCAAGATAGTGTGCCCCAGAGCATATCCCGGTAATTCACACGTTGCTCAACCAAACTGTCTAGAAATATAACCACTTGAATAACAGACCTAGACCCCAGTGGTGTGCTACACACGAAGGCAGATGTTGCCAGCCCAGTAGATTAAGAAAACCTAACTAGAGGATACCAAGCACTCCCATGGCTACATTAAAAAACGGTGCATCTTGTAAAAGCGTAACAGTGTCCTCCCTACCCCCCTGCCATCTAACTAGGATAGATGAAGGACATGCGATCCATGTCTGCCCAGTCTGCATTTAGTCCTGACGGCTGACACCCCAAACAACAACAACCTGCTAACCGGCACTATGCTAGTAGGTCGCCAGATCCATGTCCCCAGCTAAAGTCCCACGGCCCTACCCGGACATGCCCATCAACTAGCATCTTATCTGTGGCGCAAGCGGCCCAGCTCTCAGTCCTGGTCGTCGAGACTGCCACCCGTCGCTCCTTCCAAGGTGCTCTGCCCCACGTCTGTTCGATGTTCCCTGGACCACTCCGTCAGGGCCTTTTGTAGTGACTTGGGGTCCGTGAAGATCCGCGACTTGCCCTGTCGATTTACACGAAGTCTTGCAGGGTATAACATGGCATAGTCTAGGTTTTGGTCTCGCAATTGACGCTTCAGTGGAGCAAATTGTCGGTGCGCCTCCTACACGCGGATCGTGAAATCTGGAAATAAAGAAATCGTCGAGCCCTCAAACTGTAAAGATTGTTTTTCTCGAGCCACCTTCAACGCTGCATCCCTGTCTCGATAATTCAACAATTTGGCAATGATGGGCCGCGGGGGGCGCCAGGAACAGGGCGCGGGCCCAGCGAGCGGTGTGCTCTCTCCACCACGAACATGGGGGAGAAAGTCTCGCTTCCTAGCAGTGTGACCAGGAGTTTTTCAACGTAGAGTTCCATGTTCCCAATCTGGGCCGACTCCGGCAGACCCACGATGCGAAGATTACTGCGGCCAGACCTCGCTTCCAGGTCCTCCGCCTTGTTGTGTAGAGCTTGTAGCGCCTTGCCCATTTGCTTCTGCTCTGCGTTTAGGTCTGTCTGTGCCTCTTCAACCTCCGTGACCCTGCATTCAGCCATATCGAGTCTTTCCACCTGCTTATCCATCCGCTCAGTCATTCTGTCCATACGATAGGACAGGGAATCCAGCTTGTTGCCGAGTATCGAGAGGCTGCTCTGCAAGTTCTTTTCCATGGCCTCCAGTAGGCCACGGATACCACCCTCTGCTACTGCTTGCGACGCTTCTTACGCATTGTCACCTTCCTCAAGGGCCTCTTCCCGCCCTCTGGACTTGCGTTGGTCAAAGGTGAGTTTGGGTTGCGATTTGTCCACTCTCCTCATTTCGTCTTGGCTACTGTTGACCACAGCACCCCCACCGTCTCAAGCAGATTAGTCGTGCGGTGCAGATTATCCGTCTGCAAGACACCAGCCGCAGGTTCACCAGGTAGATCCCCGCTACTCGTCCGAGGCGCCGCCGGGGGTACCTGCCCACTCTGCGCTACAGCAGCCCTAGTGTTCCGCCAGAATCGTACCTCGCATTTCGCGGGAGCGTGGGGAGCCAGGAAAATCAGCAATGTATGAATGCGTTGGTGTGTCTACAGGGCCAGCAGGTTCGTCGGAGCAACCACTTAGCCCAGGAGTAGGGTCACGCACAATGGGGCTCCTGCAATGGCAAAGTGCAGCTTGGCCTGCACAACAGAGCAGCCCAGTCCTCAGTACGCGTCGCGTTCAAGGCGATCCGGAGCCTCCAGGCAACAGCGCGGAATCCTCCCCAGTGCGTGCAAGCCCACTCCAGTCTGGGCATAGCAAGCTCCAGTGGCCAGCCAAAAACAGCGCACAGCCACCACACCGTCGCCGAGCACCTGCAGGCGGGGCGCCACGCAGTCGTCCACAAGCAGCTCCGGCAAAGACTTCAGTGCGGCCGCGCCCAAGAGCCCTTCGCCGCATCAGTTCAGGATTCCCCCCCGCTGGGGGCAGCCGCCGGGGGACGCAGTGATGACCCCCCGCAGAGGTGTGCAATAGCCGCAGGGCAACGTTGGGCCTCAACCCCAATTACTGGCAGGCAGCCGCTCCGGGCGTAGTGTGCAAGTCCTCACAGCGCCGGCCGCGGAGGACCACGCGACCGATCACCGCGCTCACCACTCCCGTCTCACCGTCGTGCTGTTGCTTCCAGGTTCACGATGACTCGGCCAGCCCCAGCAGCCGTTCTCTGTCCGCGGGAGGAGTGGCGGTTCAGCGGGCGAATCACCAACGGGTGTGAAGGCGCGCTCTCCAATACGCTGCTACAATGTTACTCCAGGCCGGTGCTCGCGGCCCAGTGCGAGTGCGCCACGGACCCCCTCAGCTATCGGGTACGTCGGCGGGCGTGGAATTCCAAAACTTTTACAGGGTGCGCACCAGGCTTTCCGGAACGGACACACATGGATTTCGGGTCCAAATAGTCAGCACCACTGGCGGATAACTTTAGGATCGTACGACGGCTCCACGGAGCTATCAAGCTACGCGGCCATCTTGGGCGCCGGCAAGCTCCGCCTCCTAATTTTTATCGTTATACGTTTTGCCTTATTGAAAACTCATGATAGCTGATTTAAGATGGAAAGTTTATAAACTAATGCTGAAGGGCTTCAACCTTTCTATTGTAGAATGCAGGGTGGTTGCTTTACCGGCTGGCTGGAGCCCAAGTTGGCTCGAAGTTTATTACTCAGTATTATTCTTTCTTCCCCACAAAATGCATGTGGTGTGCAGAGGGCCGTTGTGCGGTGAGTGAACACATGTTGGAACAAGTATTGACAAAGCTAAACGTTGTGGCTTTTTTTTAAGAGTAAACAGAAAATTGGCACCTCTGTGAAATTCCTTCAGTTCAACCTTGACAGACAACACCACCTCAACCTGCACATCATACCATATTTCATCGCCAAGAATGCAGATTTTAACTAAAACTTACTGAAATCTTAAGTCCTTCCTTGCTAAACCACACTTGATGATGGCTGATTACCGGGCCATCAGAATGGGGAAGCAGAGGGGGCATTATTCTCTAAGCCCATGCTTTTCACAGTCCTGCACTTTGGAAAATGTATTGATATATTTTGAAGTGGGCCTGCTGTGTTTGTTAATGAAGCAGGTAACATGTCTATAACACTACATAGCTCCAGATGCTGAATCTGCTGTGTTTTCTCCTTCCATTCAGGATATATATTCATTTTTTTAAACGTGGAAACACTATTTGAGCCCAACATAACATTTTTTACCCGGAGTCTGTAAAACCATCTCACGTGCTTGGCCGTCAAAGCCGTACTTGCCTCCTGCACTGCTTACGGAAAGCCTTCAAAGATGGGCATCTCCAGATGATGTGCAGCACTGCTCAAAGTGGCTCTGCTTGCAGCTCCCCAAATAGCCGCTACTACAAAACGGCCAAAGCTCATCAAACTTAAGCATTCTTTGGATGGCTTCTACTTCAACTCAGTTCTAATTATAAAACAGCTTGTATAGCTTACAAGGCAGTCCATTTCAACATCCCTAAATATGCATAAAAAAATAGCCTTTGCTTGCACAAGATCGACAAATCTAAATTGAAGAAAGTGTCTACCCTGAGCATTCCTTCTCTGGTAATACATCCAAAATTTGAATGATTTTCCATCACACATAAGAAGTGCTTTCATGATATCACTATTCAAGAAATAACTCAAACAAAATATTTGAAGTAAGCTCACCAGCCCAACTTTAGTCTACACGAGAGCTGCATCGCTAGTCTAGAACAACCGCACCCCCACCCCACACAATTGCTACAGTGCCCTCAGTTGTCACTGCTCAAGAATGGTTTTAATTGCTTACCTTCTTGCAATCTGTAACTTTATTGCAGTTTAATTCTCTGTAATTTTGTCTTATGCCCAAAATTAATAATAATATACCTCTAAAATTCATATTATTTTGTATACCCACTCATTTAGGATGTACGATGTATAATATGTATCTATTTCTTTGACACACAGTGATACAAACTAACTGTAAAGTTTTCAAACCTGATGTCATACACTCTTTGGAACTGGCTACAGCCAAACCTTTTCGTAAAGTGCTCTGACACCCAGATTTCCTCGTTTTGAGTGTGCTGTATTAATAAAGTACAACTAAATAAAAAGATGGATATAAGCATTTTAGGGTGGAGTCAATTGTTCGCTCTCCCAACTATAGATTTGTATTTATGCCATTGTTTGTCCCTTAATGTCTCTCCTACTCCCCCTTGAAGCAAGGTAACTGCAACTTTGGTGCTATTGGTCCATGTCACCACCACAGTCCATATGTATTGTATTGCCTAATCGATCTAATCCAGTTTTCTACAGTGTACTTCTACACCAACCCCACCAGAGGTCCATGTGCATGTCAGTGCAAATAGTCTACTCATTATATACACAAATGCAGGGTTTCCAGATGACTACTTTTTACCAAGACTTTTCCAGTTGTGGGCTATCCTACAAATTCTTGTTTCAGGTGTGTAAGTGCAATTGATTTATTTAAGCAGAAGCTAGAAACTTTCACAAAGCTAAATGAAAAGCCTGGAATGGAAACCAAGTGTACTGGTGATGAGGAGTCATTCAGTAAACACACATATACTTGTATGTTCATAAGCACCCTAACCTGCTCACTCTCACCCGGTCCACCTCTAGCAACAGATTTGGAGACTGCCTTTCTTCATCATGCTTCACACAACACTACACAGGAATCAAGCCAGATAGTAGTCTCATTCTGCCGCCCGGTGGTTTATAGTTCCACTCTCCTCTTTGGTCATCTTTATAGTATGCTAGCTTGTGACAGTAGCTCTAGATCTTTTTCGGAGTGTAATATTTTTGAATAGGCTTTTTTATCCTGGATCACTGGAAGCTGGTAATATACATGCAGCAGCAGATGTTTTATTGTGCTTGCAATGCCAGCTTTTAGGAGAATGGCACTATGATGGACTCTGTCCTGTAGAGGGCGGTGTGGTCCCTGATGCATCAAACAGTTAGAGAAAGCCTCCTCAAGCCTCACCTTGGCCTAGCATTTTCCACGGTTCTCCAAACTGACACTGCAGTGTGAGAAAACCTAAAGGAAAGCATCGTCTCACTGGAGGTAAGTGTGTCACCCAGCTTTGCATAATACTGTTTCCAAATAAGTTAATGAACAGCATTACTGCAGGATATAGTGACACCATATAATAATATGTAATAATTCTGCTATTAGCAAGAGGAGTAACTAATACGGCTATGACATCTTTGGTATTTATAATTTTTGTGAATTAGGAGTACCATGGAAGAAAAATATATAATTTGTGATCTTATTAGGATTGGGGACATAAGGGAAAGTACTGTTTTAGAGGATCGCTTCTGCCTGCTACAAGAAAAGGCAGAAAGGACTATGATGGAAACAAATGTCGCAAATCCTGTTTACTATGTAGCTTCTCTCATTCCATGATGGCAAGGTAGCTATATGCATAAAAGGAATCACGAACAAATTACATCCGATGTCCTCTTTACTATGCATACACAGCAGTGGAAGCACTCCAGACTAGGGTATGTGATGCTCTCTGTGCCACTTCCTGTTTTATGGCAAGGCCACCCTCATTTAACTCTGGGCTACTGCCCTTTTTGTAATTTTAGCATTTCTGCGCTTGCCATAAACTCCTTCAGGTGCTGCCATAGCTTTCGGGATCGAACAAAAAATAATATCTTGCTCAGGGTAATCAAATATTGCTAAAATTGCTAACTACACTTAAAATGCAACAATGGTCCAGTCATTTTTTTCAGGTCCCACCTGAGTCAGCGCAAGTGCTGTTCCATGCAAAACATTTTATTTACTTACAGGTGGCTTAGAACCCAATCATTGTTTACCAGTGGTGGCCTTCATCATCACTCTCATTTCCTGGCTTCTCTTTTGTCAGCATGTGCCAGCTTCATTTCCTCTTCGTGTGTTTGTCGTATCCCTGGAGCAAGGCCCAAGTACTGCTTCGATGCCCAGTGTTTTCCACTGCTCCCCCTTTCAAAGGAACTTTTTTTCTCTTACTTGCAGCATTTCATGAGAGTGAATGTTTTGGGAGGCCATCTCCCCCCCACTTGCACCAGCCCCTCCTGCATTGTTGATTGCCCCTTTCTCCCACTGCCCCCCGCATTGTTGGTTGCCCTCTTCCGCATTGTTGCTTGCTCCCTCTCTCCCGCCCTCTTCCGCATTGTTGCTTGCTCCTTCCCTCCTGTCCCTCTTCCGCATTGTTGCTTGTTCCCTCCCTCCCGCCATCTTCCGCATTGGTGCTTTCTCCCTCCCTCTTCCGCATTGTTGCTTGCTCCCTCCCTCCCGCCCTCTTCCGCATTGTTGCTTGCTCCCTCCCTCCCGCCCTCTTCCGCATTGTTGCTTGCTCCCTCCGTCCGCCCTCTACCGCATTGTTGCTTGCTCCCTCCCTCTTCCGCATTGGTGCTAGCTCCCTTCCTCCGGCCCTCTTCCGCATTGTTGCTTGCTCCCTCCCTCCCGCCCTCTTCCGCAGTGTTACTTGCTCCCTCCCTCCCGCCCTCTTCCGCATTGTTGCTTGCTCCCGCCCCCTTCCGCATTGTTGCTTGCCCCCTCCCACCATCTTCCGCATTGTTGTTTGCCCCTCCCTCCCACCATCTTCCGCATTGTTGTTTGGCCCTCCCTCCCGCCCTCTTCAACATTGTTGCTTGCCCCTCTCCCCCGCCCTCTTCCGCATTGTTGCTTGGCCCTCCCTCCCGCCCTCTTCCGCATTGTTGCTTGCCCCCTCCCTCGCGCCCTCTTCCACATTGTTGCTGGTCTGTTGTTGCTTGCTTACCCTATCCCCCTCACTACGTTTGCTTTTCCTGTCCCTTCCACCCCTCTCCTGCGTTGTTGCTTGCATGTCCCGCCCCTCCGGACCCCTCTCACATTGTTGCTTGCATACCCTGTCCTCCGAGCGCCTCGCATTGTTGCTTGCATGTCCCATCCCTCCTGCCCCTAACTTGTATTGTTGCTCGCTTGCTCCATTCCTCCTGCCCGTATTGTTGCTTGCCCTGTCCCTCCTGCATTGGTGCTTGATTGCCTCCCCCCGCCCATTGTGATTACCACGTTCCCTTGCCCCCTCTCGCATTGGTTCTTGACCCCTCCCGTCCCTACAGTGTTGGTTTCTGCAATAGGAACAGTCCAGCTTGAACACCGTACCAATGTCCCCTCTGAATGGGAGCACAAGAATTCCCAAACTATTTTTCAGTCTTGTTGGGGCTTGAGATGCCTGAATCATCACTGCAGCAGCATTGGGTGCTTCCTGGTGTCTAAGTTGTGAGACAGCCTAAAGATTTGAGGCAATGAGGAACTGGATATCTGAGTTAAAGGTGCTGGAGCTAAAGTCCAGCTAGTCCCAAGTATAGGGGCAAAAATGCTCTTGATGGGTACTTGCAAATTATGTACGAGGTGGGAGAAACAATTATTTAAAAAGATCCCAAGTAAAATCTTTGTGTTTACCCGATTAGCTGAAGTCTACTTACTCCTTCCTACTGGTCGAACTGATCAGCATTAGTCTAAAATAAATTGGTTTGATTAAAGTTATTGATAACAATAAATTTGACAATGTTTGAATTTACTGTTTCGTTGGATGGAAAGAGTAAGGTGTTAATGATATCAGGGGTGATAATCTTTGAATGTAAACCTGTTCATTGCAGAGTAGTACGGGAGGAAAGACTTTCTTAGCTGTCCCAATTACTGTGAAAGTTTGAGAAAAAGGTTTGCTTTGGAAATCTGGGAGTGGGTTGCGAAGGGATATAGAAGGCAGAATGGAAAAAAATCACAGTGCAAACAATAAGTCTAAAGTGTGACTTGAAGGTTTATTATGCGAACTGTTTCATGGTAGGATCACTCGGAAGCAGAAAGGAAAGATGCCTGTGTCTCTGAATGTAAATAGAATAAGATTGTGCAACAATGTAATACCAACGTGTATCAAGTAGACATCAAATCTGCATTTATAAAAGAAATACATTTAATCACTATGGCGTTCTGGAACCTTGTTAAATGAAATGTGGCCATTTTGTTCTGCAGTCTGTTACCAAAGACATAACTGATATTTAATAAAATTCATAAGGACAGCAGGATAAAAGTTCTTAAGCATGAGAATGATTTTGTGAAAACAAATAATCTGCTCCACAGAAAAGGGGAATAGAATAACGGTGACAAGTTTACGACCCGTTCTTCTCCGACCCACCCTCCCTGCAGACCTTTGCTTTGTCACTAGCAACTTCTTTGCATCTGAATATATTTGAGGGGAATTAAAGTCTCACAGTCACCACTCAATATAGATCGTCTGGTATGAGCCACCCTATTCCTAAACCATTTTTGTACAATGTGTTAAAGATACACTTAGCTGTTAGAATATGGTTGATACTTAGACTCATTCTGGCAGCCTACACTTCTTCAGCAGCAGGATTTAGATAGATAAATAGATACATTTTGTATTGCTTCCCAGTTAATTAAGACCATCATAATATAAAAACAACAGCATTATTAAAACAGTGAAAACAGCGAGAGGACAAAATATAGCTTACTAATTTTATACGTTTCGGCACTCCTAGATCTTTAAAGTCCAAGTCTAACACAGAGAAAGAAAACATCATGTTGTTTCAAGGGAGGTTCCATTGGCCGAAGGGGCAGGGGAATCATTCAGGGGCAAAAGCTGATGGTAGCGCCCTCCCCTCCTCCCTTTGGGAGAGATTTTGTTACCCCCTCTTTTCTTCGGGCATTCTTTGGGTTCTGTCCAACTATGTATTAATGGTGCTTCTGTACTGTCCTCCAATGTTGGGGGCTTCTTCCACTTCCTGGGGTTTGTTCCCCTTGTACTCTGTATTCTCAGTTTTCGTCTAGAGCTTTAGTTTGGTTTATTACCTGTTTCCATGCAGGGTTGGTCAGGTTTCTCACCTGTTTTTCAAGCCTCCATGGGTTGGACAGTGTTTGATTGTCTACATCAACTATGTGTTGCCCTTAGTCTCCACCAACCCTTTTGTTTCACCCTGGTGGTAGTCTTCTTCATGGTGTACTTCCATATGCTGTTTATTCTTCGATTCACCTGTTACCATCTGCTGGCACCCTTCCTCAGTTGGTGGCATTGGTTCTTGGAAGGTTGCCCTTGTTTTCTTGTAGGGGGTAATTCCCTCCACTTCCTACTCTTAGATGGCATTGTGTTGCTGTTTTCCAACCTTGTCATTCTGTCTCCACTTCAGTTACTGTTGTAACTTCTTCTTTACGACGGTAGGATGTATTATCTCTGTCCTCCCTTGATAACCTCAGTTCTTGGAGTACCCTTCGTGCCTCCACTTCTCATCCTCCCGCTCACTGGAGGAGGACGTGGGTTACCTTCGGTGGAGTGCATATATTTTCACTCTTCTGTATGACTTGTGTGTCTATGGGAATTTCTGTTTTTTTCCAACGTATATTTATCCTTGTATACATTTATCTTTGGATGTATATCTCTCTGCATGTATATAACTATCTCTTGAACGGATCTCTTGTAGATGTCTTTCACTTCTGATATCTGTCTATCTACATATATATATATATATATATATATATATATATATATATATATATATATATATACTGAAAAAACCATAGGTTTCAGGCACGTTATAGTTAGAAATTTGCATTTAAAAAACCTTAGAAATTCACTGAAAAAACCATAAGGTTTTAGGGACAGTTATAGTTAGTTGGACATTGCACTCGTACAAAACCCGTGAAATTCCCCGTTATAGTTAGTTCTGGTAACTATAACTCGCACCCGCAATGCACTGCTGATGACGTCACATATTACATCACTCATGACATGGTCAGTGACATCACTGATGACATCACTGATGACATCTCAAATGACATCACTGATGACATCACTGATGACATCATCCAGTGACTGTGTGTTTGTGTAAAGTTTAAATATGTTTAATATATATAGGGAAAGGCGTATTGAAGAATGAGTGGGTGTATAAGTGTCTGAATGGATGATTTAGTAGGTGCGTGACTGAGTCTATAAGTGAGTGATTAAACGTATCTTACTGGATGCATGGGTGAGTGACTAAACTGTGTGAATGTCTGTATCCGTCTGTCTGTTGTTGTGTAAGCAGCTGCATGGGTTTCTGACTAGCTAAATGAGTGTCTATATGGGTTATGGATTGGTTCTCTGAGTATCTGTATGGGTGCCTCAGTGTTTGTGTGGGTGGGGGAGTGTGACTCTGTGCATAAATGTGTGAGTGGGTGATTCACTGGGTGCATGGTTTCAAGAGTGCGTCTGTGATGGACTGTATGGGTGGGTGAGTGTGTGTATGGGTGTGTTAGTGATTGAATGTATATCTCAGTGGTACATGTGTGAGTAACTACATATGTGAAAGGCAGTATATATGTGTGTTGGAGTATATAAATGGCTATAAGTGAGAGTGTGTGATTGTGAGAGTGGCTATATGGATGAGTGTGTGCTTGCATCAGTGATTGCATAGGAGCGTAAGAATGTGCTAGTATTTTTATGAGTAAGTGAGCTGGTGTGTATAACTGTATAGGTGAGTAAATTGGAGTGTGATTAATTATTTGCATGACTGACTAGGTGTGTGAGTACCTCTATGGATGAGTTGCGTTGTGTGAGTGTTTATATAGGTGTATGAGTGCATATGATAGTCCTGTACTGAGTGACTGTAAGTATGAGTGACTGTACGGGTGAGTGAGTAGATGTGTGTGTGTAGACCTAAGAATCAGTGAGTGGGTATGTACTTATTGGTATTGGAGTGTGTATGGTTTTGAGAATGGCAGTCTGTAATTTAGAGTGGGTGTTTCAAAACTTATATTAGGGTGTGAGAAGATGCATTAAATTCTCACATGGATGATGTCATCAGTGATGTCATCAGTGATGTCACTGACCATGTCATGAGTGATGTAATATGTGACGTCATCAGCAGTGCATTGCGGGGCGCGAGTTATAGCTACCTGAACTAACTATAACGGGGGAATTTCACGGGTTTTGTACGAGTGCAATGTCCAACTAACTATAACTGTCCCTAAAACCTTATGGTTTTTTCAGTGAATTTCTAAGGTTTTTAAATGCAAATTTCTAACTATAACGTGCCTGAAACCTATGGTTTTTTCAGTGAATTTCAAAGGTTTTTTAAATGCTAATTTCTAACTATAACGTGTCTCAAACCTATGGTTTTTTCAGTGAATTTCAAAGGTTTTTTAAATGCTAATTCCTAACTATAACATGTCTGAAACCTACGGTTTTTTCAGTGAATTTCAAAGGTTTTGTAAATAACAATTTTTAAATGTATTAATTGTTATATTTATTTTTTCATACTGATTTACTACATTTTTAGAAACATTTTTTTTTAGATATTTTATTTTTTAAATTACATTGTAATTACATTATACATTACAAAAATACTTTCTCAGAATGAATTACTTTAGTTTAAATACTTTGCACATAGGCAATAGACTTAAGTACAGTAGTTACAGTTGTTGCAATGGGCAACACATTTTCAAACACAATGCAACATTCAGCTCAATGTGAATTTCTAGTTAAATGCAATTAGTTACTTTATGGATTACTTTTCTAACCACAGGACTGGATCCTAGATTCAGTCCTGGGACATCTCCTGTAAACAGTTGAGTAAAAGCGTTTTGGTTACAGTAGTGATTTTTAAGGAATATTATTGTATTTTAAAAGTTGACACTTAGAAACTTTTTCTCATAGAATCACGTATGGAAGGAAATTCACTTAGCAGGTAAAAACTGTTATCGTTACTTTTTCTTACTCAGTGTTGGATCCTGGATCCAGCACTGGTGCATCTCCTGTAAACAGTTGAAAGAATGCGTTTAAGTCATACAGGCGATTTTTAAGGAATATTTGTAGTTTGTGAAAATCGACACTTTGAAACTTTTCTGCTGAAAACCAGACAATGGATTCCTATGGAAGGAAATACAAGTTACTGGTAAGTACGGTTAGAATTACTTTTCAGGGTCAGTGCTGGGCTAAAAGATGCAGCACTGGGTTCTCTCCTGATAACAGGTGAGTAAATCGGAATTCGTAGTTCAGCTGATTTTAGAGGAATATTATAAAGTTCCAAAACTCCACACTTAGAAGAATTTCCAAGTGAAACCAGTCAATGTTAGCCTATGGAAGGAAATTCAAGTTACTGGTAAGTACGGTTAAAATTACTTTTCAGGATCAGTACTGGGCTCAAAGATGCAGCACTGAGGTCTCTCCTGATAACAGGTGAGTAAATCGGAATTCGTATTTCGGCTGATTTTAGAGGAATATTTTAAAGTTCCAAAACTCCACACTTAGAAGAATTTCCAAGTGAAACCAGTCAATGTTAGCCTATGGAAGGAAATTCAAGTTACTGGTAAGTACGGTTAAAATTACTTTTCAGGACCAGTACTGGGCTGAAAGATACAGCACTGAGGTCTCTCCTGATAACAGGTGAGTAAATCGGAATTCGTATTTCGGCTGATTTTAGAGGAATATTTGCACAATGGTGAAGGTAGGGGCGGGGCCTGAGGTGACATCTGTGCAAACGCACCCCGTGGCGCGTTTTAAGTTGGGGATTAAGTCCCTTGAATCATGAGGGTCCCTAGGGGCCAACTAGCCCACCAGGAACCTCCAGTATGCGCCAGGGGCTGCGTTGCAGAGATGTGTAGAGAGGCCACACCCCTTTTACACCTCTCTGCAACGCAGCTCTGTGGCGCTTTCTGGATGTACCTGTTGGGCTAGTTGGCCCCCAGGGACCCTCAGGATTGAAGGGGATTTAATTCCCATCTTAAAACGCGCCACGGGGCCTGTTTGCACACATGTCACCTGAAGCCCCGCCCCCTCCCTTCACCACTGTGCAAACGCGCCCCGTGGCGCGTTTTAAGTTGGGGATTAAGTCCCCTTGAATCCTGAGGGTTCCTGGGGGCCAACTAGCCCACCATGTACCTCCAAAAGCGCCACAGAGCTGCGTTGCAGAGAGGTGTATAAAGGGCGTGGCCTCTGTACACCTCCCTGCAACGCAGCCCCTGGCGCATACTGGAGGTTCCTGGTGGGCTAGTTGGCCCCCAGGGACCCCCAGTATTCAAGGCGATCTTCCCCATCTGCAAACGCGCCAGGGGCGCGTTTGCAGAGTGGTGAAGGAAGGGGCGGGGCCTGCGGGCCGATCGTTTTTTTTTTCCCTGAAGGGGGTCTGTGTGGCCCCCTTCCTTTTCTTATTTTTGGGCCCTGGGGACCCCATCCCCCAGGGCCTTACCCCTTTTTTTTTTTTAAATTTTTTAAAACAGATTATTTCTGGGGAGGGGGCCGCGTGGCCCCCTCCCGAGCCACTACTTGCCCCGGGGACCCCATCCCCCGGGGCCTGGCCTCTGGTTGGGGACTGTGGGGGTCCCCAAACCCCCACAGTCCCGCCGGCTCCCCGTGTCCTACGCGAGCCGGCATTGCTTTTACACATGGGGAGCAGCTAACATGCTGCTCCCCGTGTGGAAAGCAATTGTCTTTGGATATTAGGCGAGAGCAGGTTTCCCTGCTCTCTTCCAATATCCAAAGCAGTTTGCAATGACAGGACGGGAGCCGCGAGGCTCCCGTCCTGTCATTGCAAACAGCAGTGTCCCGGGGTAGGCACCCCGGGACACTGCAGGAGCCGGCCCTGGGGGTGGCGGTCCCCAGGGCCACCACAGGCTCCAGGAGGGGCCGCGCGGCCCCCTCCCCACATCAGCAAAGCCCGGGGAGGTGGTGGTCCCCGGGCTTCGGGGTCCAAAACGGACCCCCATTTTAATTTGTTAGTGCCCCGGGAGGTGGCGGTCCCCGAGGCGTGTGGGGGGCTCGAGCCCCCCATACAGGAAAAACTAAAAAAAGAAGCCCCGGGAGGTGGTGGTCCCGGGGCTGCGGAGGCTCAGAGCCCTCCCGCACCATTTTAAAGAAAGCCCCGGGGGTGGCGGTCCCTGGGGCTTAGGGGGCCCTTGAGGCCCCCATACATAAATTTAACCTCCCACCATGCCCCCGGGGCAAAATACAATCGAAGCGCGGAGACCGCCCTTCGATTTTTTTCCGGCAGGATTCGCGCTCCTGAGCGCATCCTGCCGATTAAAAAAAAATGCTTTTTCTGCCCAGGGGTCCTTGTGGGACCCCTGAGCAGACCTAGGGGGTCAGGGTGTTTCTACCCTGCCCCCTTTGTGCGTTTTGCGCACTTTTTTACTGCTTTCTTGTTCCTCGGTTCTACCGAGGAACAAGATGGCTGCCAACACTTCCTGGTTTGGAGTGTTGACAGCCAATTAGCAGACAGCTCGTGATCGGGAGGGTGCGCGAATCCGACGCGGCCATAGATATATATGTACTTTTACTTTTGATTTTCTCAGCAACTACTGAGCGGATTTACACCATTTAACAAAAAGGGTTCTTTCTGAACCAAGAACTACCTCTGCCAAATTTGGTGTAATTCCGTTCAGCAGTTCGGGCTGTAGCCGTGTCTAAAGTTTCCTATGGGAAATTGATTTTTGACTCTTTTTTTTAAATTTCTCCATAACTACTGAACGGATTTACACCATTTAACAAAAAGGGTTCTTTCTGTACCAAGAACTACCTCTTTGCCAAATTTGGTGTAATTCCGTTCAGCAGTTCGGGCTGTAGCCGTGTCTAAAGTTTCCTATGGGAAAATGAATGGGGAAAACACGTTTTGGGACCCCCTTTTTCTCGGCCCCCGCTTGACGAATCACCCGGAGACTTTCAGGGTAGGAGCGGACCGGAGCGGGCCATAAAGTTTGAAAATTTCGCGAAGATTCGTCAACCGACGCAAGAGTTATTTCAAATAGAATGTCGCGGATTTCCTATGGAAAATAGGTCCTAACTATAACTATCTACTGGCGACCGCCAGTAGATAATATATATGTGTATATGTGTGTTTTGTACATATGGTGGTCTGGCGTTCTATACAGTGTACGTTGCTGCATTTTACCTACACCCTTCTTGCTGACCTAGTTCAGCATTCTTGGTTGTACTTGTCTGTCTCCTTCCTTCTCTTCAGTGAGCGTCTCTGTTACATTTTTCGGAGGATGCCTTGTATATCTTCGAGGCTCTCAATGTAAGGATTTCTTTACCGTTCTTGTTGTTTCCTAGCGATGCTCTTAAGCATTCATTGTTCTATTTCTCTTATCTCCATCATTCTTTCATTGGGGGCAAATTTTTTCAAAATCTGTTTCTCAGGATAGTTTCTGCGCCGATCGGTGGGTGCTCATTATTTCTTTTTTTTCCCCCAGAGTTTTATATAGCGCAAACTTGACCCGAAGGTATCGGGTATCAGAGCGCTTTACATGAGCACCAGTTGCGTTACATAAGGACACATTCATTTATTTGTTAGGCACGGGGAGATTAAGTGATTTGCCCAGAATCACAGGATGTTGAGCGTCCGTGCTGAGACTTGAACCCGGTTCCCCAGATCTGAGGTCGACCGCCCTAGCCGTTAGACTATATCCTCTTTCATCTTGTATATGTTTCTGCGGCTGAGCACGCTGTGTATGCGTCTTCCATTTGGTTTGAGCCTGGACTCTATGGACTATTGTTCCTGGTCCCTTTGCATTCCCCTATCTTGGATTGCATTCCCTTTGGGTCTGTCTCTTTACTGGTTCTATACCGCGTTCCTACGGTCTTATGGCTTTCTACTCCCTATGGGCTTTCCATAGTCCTTCTTGGAGATCAATCCTCTTTGTGAGCATCTTGCGTCAACTATCATTTTCGGATAGTCTTGTCCTTTCTATCTTTTGGACTGGCTTCTCCTATTGGGGATCTTTAGTGAGGTCAGTTCGCAGCCCTCCTCCAAGGGTGGTATTGCTTGGGTATCTGATCCTAAGATAAGGAATCTGTGGCTAGATATCTCTATCAGATGGAAAAGTTACTTACCGTCGGTAACAGCTTATCTGGTAGGGACAGGATCTAGCCGCAGATTCCTTATCGACCCATCCCTCCTCTGCGAACTGAGGGCCCTATTGTCTCCTAGATCCCCTTTTTGCATGCTGCTACTGTTTGTTCATTCTGTACTGGTTGATACAAGATTTCTTTTTCCTTTCTGCCACACTGTTTCCAGAGACTAATACTCTAAGTGGCTCCGTGTTGTTGGCATGGGAATAGTCACAAAAGAAACTGACGTCAGCGTGTCGGGGTAGGGCTTATGTGGACTCTGTAGATGTCACATTCGGGAGACGCTAAGGAGTCGCTCGACACCCTCTACTGACGCGCAGAGGTACTGCTGTGAAAATGTCCGGATCCAGTTTGGCACCTCGGGAAGATTCTAAGATAAGGAATCTGCGACTGTATCCTGTCTCTACCAGATAAGGTGTTTCTGAAGGTAAGTAACTTGTCCTTCACTGCTTTGTTGTGGAAGTGCTGAACTATAGAATCTTTTAAGGTAGGTGCTTTAAGATGTTTGTTAAGTAAGTACAGTGCTCCTTATGAAGCAAAGGGCAGGAAAGCAGTACCAGTCATCCATCCTCTAGTTATCGTAGTTATATGGCACACCATTTTAATCATTTACATCCAGAATTAAGGTCTAAAGATGTAGTATCAGCAATATAGGTGCGTGAAAGGTTTTGGCACCGTTTGTTGTTCTCAAACAGAGATAACCGATATTAACTGGCAAGGATCTAAATGAAAGATAGTTTAAAAAAACTTTAGAAAACCTTTCCTTTAGGTAGAGCTCCTTGGGAGGAGGCATTAACAATGCCTTGTTCACGACATACGTTGTATAATAATAATAATAATCATCATCATCATAATAATCATAATCAGCAGCTAGAAGTGGAATTGTCCAGACCTGTTTTGAAAGGGTGACTATTTTTCCTAGCCAGTCAAATATTATGCAACACTTATCTCCCAGTAACGCTATTAAATAGGGATTTTAAAATATACATGAATGTAAGGGCAAATTGTATTTCCGAAGATATCTCCAATCTGGAGGACCAGACAAGGTTGCATCTCCAAGCTCCAGCTCTCACCTAACACTTTGTAAGGGATTGAGCAAACTGTTTACAATATAACTTTGCAAATTGTTTTGGACTTAATTTTGCTTCACGCATAGAAATCATTTATATGTTAAACTAGAAAGTATTCTGGATGTTTTACAAGAGATGGCTTGTCCTTCACCGTCCATGAGGTGAAGGAGTCTGTTGTGTGATGGTGCCCGTTTGGAACTAATGAAAAATCATTATTTAGAGAGAAATAAGTCATAGTATCCCCTTGGCATTCTTTTTTTTCCCACACTTTTTTATTGAGCCTTTATCTCTTCCGACCAGCAGTCGGAGCGAAGTAGCTGTATGGCTGCAATTATCCTGTGGAGCTAAGAATTGCTTAAATGCTCCTAAAACAACTGTTCGTCTTTCGGGAAACTATCTTTTGGGATAAATTTCACTCTTCTCATTGACCATCGGCAATTACCCTCATTGTCCATTGACATCTGCCAAGGAATACTTCTACTCAATTTTTGGATTGAGGGAAACTCTTCCTGACATTAGTTGGGAACGTACATTAGGTTTGTATGAAACTACTTCCCCAAAAATTGAAGACCTCTCCACTCTCAGATGCTTCCTATCTCAACTACAAGTTTAGATGCAAGAGACTTTCTTGAGCTAGACCAACAGAAAGCAGAATTCCTTCTCCTCTTCCCTCAAGATCAGATTCGATCCCAATGTCATGAAATGTATAACACTCATTGGTTTCTCACCAATCCTTTCTCAGTCTTCCAGATCTGCTGACTTTACTGTAGACCCAACCCTTATATTAACAAAGTGGCCAAATATGCCAGTGCCAACTGTACACCTTGAAGAAAACTTGTCACTTTATCTCCTCTGTCATCTCAAAACAGTGTTTCATCTTCTAGTTGCCTCCAGACTAGAGTTTGGAAATGCCATTCTAGTAGGAGCCCGCTTAACACCCATCGCTCCACCCTGATCGATTCTAGGCTCCGCTGCTTGTTTGGTTCACTTTGCAAGCAGATTATCCGACATCACCCCTATACCAAGTTATCTTCACTGGCTATCGATCCTAACCACGAATATTTTTATAATTTATTGGCTATTGCACAGAACCAAACATAAAACACCCCTCCCTACCTATCAAAAATACTAAATATCTCAGGTAGCCGATCAGGACTCCAAAGTCACAAAATCTTTCTCCTCGAACTTTCTAAATTCGGAGCATCAAATGCTTTGAAACAATCGTTCTTAAGAGTAGCCACTGCTGTCAAGCACGCTTTTTATCACAACCTCACAGTATCGACCCCTGTCTGTCTGAGATTTATATATATATATATATATATATATATATATATATGTATATATTTTGCTTATAAATTGTACAAGCCCTCTCCCCCATCCGAATGTAATCCTGGAATTTAAAACTGTTTTAATGTTAAGCGCCCTCATACCAACTGGCCCCCAGATATATGTAAATATTATATAAGTGTTTACTGTAGATGTGCAATATATTGTTTATAACAGGAAGTACAAAAAAATCCCAGTATGACCTGAATACACTGTTTTGAGGTAAAATCCCAGTATTGCAGAAGATGTATCCAGAGTGGCGTATGTACTGTGGCAACTTATGTGCACAGAAAACAGTGGCAGGAGTTGGTGGAAAGACCAGGCTGTTTGCTGCAGTAAATGAAAAGTATGGCATCCGTAAATATTTGCAGCTTTGACTATTGTACAGGTATACATCTGGGCATTCTATCATACCTACTGGCTAGTCTCAAAGAGTACAGAACTTGGCTACTGCTATAGCGATATTTTATCGTTTTTTATTTTGTAAGCGTGTCTTTAAATAATTGCTGTAATATCATGTAATACTGTTTTGTTTTTTTACCATCTCATGAATATTTTAAATCTCTACTGAATGTATTCATTTTATGAATGATAACCGTATTTGTGCTCACTAATGAAAAAGCTGTGCTCTTCCACAGCGTTGAATCCCTTTCATCTGAATGCTAGTTAAACTGTAAAAGTAGCTTAATAACAGTTCAACTGAATGAACCACTCAATGTACCTTTAGTTGTGTAACATGCAGCATTATGTGTCTTTAGTTGCTATCGTAATTGCCGCATAACAGTTGCTTAAGCGCAGATCACTAACCCATTTGTTAGGCATACAGGCAAACAACATTGTTAATGTTCACAGGCAGCATATTAGCCCTTTTTAAAACACTTCAAAAAAAGTTCCATTCGTACAGATTGGTAAACAATCTAAAATATATATATATATATATATATATATATATATCTATATATCGTTCCTAAGCATAGGTTATGCATCTTTTAATGTTCATATTGGCCTCCTAAATTGAAATCAGGTTTTTATATTGATTTTGGTTTTCATGTCGAATATTTTCAGTTTTATAAAATAAATAAGTTGTTACCAAAACTAAACACTATGAGCCTTTCTATTCTTAATCTTGCAATTGTATATACTAATGTTTTCGTGTCTTTCATCTTTTAAATTTTAGTTGATCTGACAGAATGCTTAGATGCGTGTGCCTTGTATGAGCTAATACGGTGTGAGGTGCTCAGGCACGCAATGTTCCTGTGCACATTTCAGAGTGCTTTATTTAGACCATATAAGTGACCAGTCCGCACTAAGCTGGATGTAAACATGCCTCTTCCCCCCTGCTGTTTAATACACATCCTTCCGTACAGAGTATTTGCTTCTTAACTCCCTCACACTTGCCTGGGTTCCACAACTATCGCCCGTAGCAGAGACCGTTACAAAGACCAGCGTCCTTATTTAGAGTTTAATGGAGCCGAACACTGACCAAAAAGGGGCGAAGATCCCATCCGCCCTGTTTAAAATGTACAAGTCTTCTGTGCACTCCCAAATGGTAAAATCCGCTCGTTTATAGAGGATGATAAGCAATCGTTGAACTGTAAATAAGGCCACACGTCTCACTGTAATGTAAAATGGATCGTGTGAATATTTTATGGGTCAGGCCAAGGCACTGTATTAATAAAATGTTGAAGCACAGCGAGAGAGAGAGATGTGGCAATTCTGACCTGCTGTCCTGCCTAAGACTAGCTCTGTCACCACCTAAGGGCCACATTCACTTCAAAGAGGAATTTTGACACGTGTACGTTGACAAAACGTCTAGTTTAGGGCATTTGAACTTTGAAGAACCTTCATCTGAATGTTTCCCTGAAGGAAACCAGCACAGATTGTGGAACACTTAGTCAAAGCAGCGCAGAACTTGTGGCCCGCCTCCCAGGATTGTGCTAAATGCAAATCTTGCATTTTTTTCTCCATTTTCAATATTTATTTTCTCATATAATGATTTGTTGTAAAGGAGGCAATCTTTCATTTATTAACTTTACTGAAAACATAATGCCAGGATGTTGGGTTTAGACTGGAATGGCATGGTTGGCAAAAAAACGACTGATTTAGGCCCAGATCTGGGGGTGAATGTTTGACATTGTTCAGCATTCCATCCATCAATTGTTCTTTTTGCATTTGTCACCCCGAGTGGGACGGGTATGCCCAGATGTGGGTCCCGTGACTACATTGTGCATGGAATGTTTCTGGGTGATCAGTCAAGCGAGGGCCGGGAAAAGGGGGTTGGGGGCCAAAACATGTTTTCCCTACTCATTTTTCCACACGATCTTTAGACACAGCTACAGCCCAAGCAGCTGAATAGATTTACATTAGATTGGGCAGTCAGCTAAATCTTGATCCAGAAGGAGTGCTATTTGTGATTTGGTATAAATCCGTTCAGTAGGTTTTGAGTAAGTTAATAAGGCTCAAAAACGTTGTATGTGTCATGCCGTGAACGCTCTGTGTACCCGACAGATCTCATGCTGAGATCTGATTGGCTGCCACCACATCAACAAGGATATGGTGGCAACCATATTAGGACTCTGGATTCAGTCCTGAGCCCTACAAATAAGGTTAAAAAAATATTATAAGGGCAGTGTAGGGCTGGGCTCACAAATATATATATATATATATATATATATATATATATATATATATATATATATATATATATATTTTTTTTTTTATAAACATTGCTGTAAATTACAGGGGCACAAAAGGGTGCTCCAGCACATAAGAGCCATTAAAAATAATGACCAAACATATCCCGTGGCCCGCCATTTTAACGAGAACCATGGTGGCAATGTTAAGGATCTTAAATATTATTTTATTGATTCGATCCCCATAAATAAAAGAGGAGGGGATCGGGTAAAGGCCCTTCGTAAACTAGAAATGTACTACATTTTAAATCTCGATACCAAACACCCTAAGGGGTTAAACACCTCAGAGGAATTGCATGCTAGTCTATATTAATTGAATAAACAATTTAAAAATTCTAAGTAATCCCGGGACTGATCAATAAACTGAAGACTTTTAAAAGTATTAAAAGAAAAGAAGAAAATATATGATTTCCAATGAAATTGAGTAAAGCCGTCCTTCTATCCTTAAATTTTAACTCACTTTATTTACACAGTTTTTACACATATAAATCAATTTTAGAATAGTATGTCACTTTTCTTCTTTTAAATATTTATAATCACACATAGAAATAGCAGAGGAATCGTAATATAAGGTGCTCATGAAGGGACTCTCTTAGTCCAAGAGCGTAAATGTTGGCATATTTAGTCCTTATCCTCTAAAAATATCTGAGGTACTCATATGTAGATTAGATCAAATCAGCAAGTTAGAACGAGACATTTATGTATTTATTTATTTATTGTTGTTGAATGGTATATGGATATTTATTTATTTATTTATACATATCATGAATTGTATATTTATAGATTTTATTGAACTTGACATTTACAAATCTATTTTATTATTTATTGATTCATGGAGCAATTGATAATATGTAATATATATTGTTAACATTGGGGTCGGAACTACAAACATATAATTAGTGCATTAGTGCATCGTATAACAGGACTAATTTAAATGCCTTCGAATGCCTTGAGGATAAATTTTACCTCTTTTCTTTCCATGAATTCAACTGCTGTTGATAGGCACTGGTCACTTTAAGTCACAATCACGTGATGGTGAAAAGGCAAAAAAAGAAAAAAAAGTTTGGTGTATTTAAAGAAACTGTTGTAATGTGGAGCGCGTCATGTGATCAAGTCCCCTGGGAGGGACGAAACGCGTCATGGCTGCTGCATTTGTTTGGGAGCAAGAATAAACATTGCAGAATTTGGTGGTTCGTGCTCGTTCTTTGCGTGTTTGGTAATGACGCAACTGGAAGGAGTATTCTGTGATATATATATATATATATATATATATTTTTTTTTTATAAACATTGCTGTAAATTTGTGGAGGATCCATAGCAAAAAAAAGATGCCGGGTCCCATGCTACTATAAACCACCCACCCCGGGTTGGGCCATGGCCAGGGGGCTGCACAAAACATTATTTAGGGGAGGGGGTATATGACCCCCTTGCCTGATTTTCTGGGAGGCCACGGGGACCCCATTTCTTGGGGCCAACAGGAGCAATAAGGGGAGGGGGGCATGCAGCCTCCCTTCCTGAACCTCTAGTGTCCGGGGACACTCTCCCCGAGCCTAAATAGGTCCCAGGGACCCTATCCTCCTGGGCTGTCATCACTAAAATAGGGAGGGGATTTGTGACGTCCTCCGTGTTCTATCCCCCGGGGCCTGCTCAATTACTGTGTCCCGGGACACAGTAGTTTCCCTGTTCGCAGTAGCACAAGCAGGGAAATGTATGTGTACTCCCATCTGGCAGGAGCATTTTTAAGCCTTCGGCTGTGCGCGGCGGTGAATTCGCTTTATGTATGGTAATAAAATATTAACTGAAAAAAACTAAAATTCACCAGTTACAGATATCACAAGTAACTATAACTCGTGTCCTAAGGTAATTATAAATTGTGCACTTCTCATGCACTGCTAATTACCACACATTATTTCACTCATGACCTCTTCTATAACATCACTGATAATATCACTGTAACATTTGCACTGAAATTATTGATGAGAAAACTGTGCATGCTGGGGTGTGTGTGTGTATTTATATATGTATATATTCACTGAAAAAACAAAGGTTAAAGTACCATTATAGTTAAATATGATAAAAAGATCTTTGTTTAAAAAAAAAAAAACCTTCAAAATTCACTGAAAAAAACAAAGTTTAAAGTAACGTCCGAGTTAGGTGAATACGTCTGTGACAACATTAGATTTTGAACTGAAATAAAGCCACAGAAAGTCACCAGGTATAGTTAGCAGAGCTAACTATAACTTGCGCCGCGCCATGCACTGCTTGTAACCTCTTATATCGCAACACTCAAGACATGTTCTATGACTTCATTTATAGCATCACTGATTACTTCACTGATGACATCATCCAAGCTTCTTCTGTACACAGTACACTATAAACTAGTATGGCATTAGAGGCCTGAAAGTAAGTACAAAATGTTTTTTTATTTATTTAAAGGAGAGGGTGAGGAGCCTGACCTCCCCCTCCCTGAGCCTTTTTTGGCCCCAGGGACCCCATCCCCGTTGGCCTCGCCTTATAATAGGTGGGTGCCCTGGTGTCCACCTTGATTCCCATTATGCATTTGGGGACCGTGGGGGGAGCACCAGGTCCCCCGCATCCCCAGCCGCTTCCCCACATGTTGTCGGAGCCGGCATTGCTCCTGCTGGAGGGAGCAGCTATTTATGCTGCTCCCTCCGGGCAGGAGCAATATCTTGATTTGTTTTACTGCCCGCATAAGTGCTGGCAGGGAAACGGAAAAGTCCACTCCCAACTGTCTAGAACATTTTCAAAGCTTCCGCCTCTGGGAGCTTACTTTGTGGTTGCTCCCGTTGGGCGGGAGTTTTGAAAATGCTCCCACCAGGCGGGAGCAAACACAAGTTTCACTCCCTGCACCAGTGTGGGCAGGGTATCTACTGTATGCCGGGGTTAGACTCCCTGGGAGATAGCAAGGGAGCCCAACCCTGGGGTCAATAAAGGCTCAGGCACCCTCCTACATTTTTTTTATTTTATGTTCACTGCCCTGGGGGATGGTGTTCCCATTTACTTTTAAAGGCTCGGGCAGAAGGGGCTGCGTGGCCCCTTCCCATATTAATGATTCGGGCCCCAGGGGATGGTATCCCAAGGGCCAAATACGGCTCTGTGCCCCTTCCCCGTAAATAAACAGTGCAGCCCTGGGGGTGGGCTCCCCGTGGAAGATAATTGAAGAATGCAGCCTTTTTTCTGTCCCTGCTGGATCGCAGCAAGGAGTGCAGATATATATATATTTTTTATAAATGTATTCTGGACCTGTAGGGGGTCCCCCTGGGTCACACCTGCCCCCCAAACTAATTTCCTGAGCCTTGTTATGGTTGCCATCAACATTTTTCTGATGCTGCTGGCGGTCATTCAAAGCACTTGCTCCTGTGAGAGTCTGACTCCAGCTGATGTGAATTGGCCCAGGGGAAATAAAGCTCCCTGGGCCAATCAGAAAGTTCTGTTTTTGAATTGGTGCTGCCTCAAGCCTCTTGCGGACCCAGCTGTTCAAATATACAAAGCTACAGACCAGATTTACACCAAATCGCAAAAAGCACAGTTTGCGGATCAAGATCTAGCTTTCAGCCGAATTTGGTATAATTCAGTTCAACAGTTTTCACTGTAGCCCTGCCTAAAGAAGTCTTTGGAAAATGCATGGAGATTTTGCGTTTTGAAACCCCTTTTGTTCTCGGCCCCCGCTTGACGGATCACCCCGAAACTTTCCATGCACAAACGTAGTCAAAAAGCAGCACTTTTTGAGAAATGTTTGTGGAGGTTTGTCAAACTGGGCCAAAGTTATTAGCAACTCAGAAAACGCATTTCCTATTGAAATGCTGACGTAAATATAAATACCCAGTGGCAACCGCCACTGAGTAATATATTCTTTTCTCACCACTGCTTTCTTGCAGAAGCACGCATCAGGGTTCCTTTCGGAAAACGTAAGAGTCTCCTTTCTGATTTAAATCAAAGTTATTATTTCCTTTTGAACTCTTGTATGTTGCAGTCATTTTGTTCCAAAGTCATAAATATAATCATCAATTTGCTTGTACTCACACATAGTTTTTCACAGCTCCTTTCTGCATTGATTCTTTTAAATCACCTCTTTCTCATGAAACTATCAATCCATTGTTTCTGTCTCATTGCCTTTGCCTGTAGCAATCCCGTTCTCAATATACTAATTTTCTCCTTTAACTGAAAATAATTAACAATGATGTAGTTCTTGTTCACTTCTCTAATAGTGCATACTCCATCAATGGCTGTCATGTCTTAAATTATTTTTCTAATAACTTCATAACTGTTGTTACTTATTCAGTCCTTGCTGTCTAAAGGAAATTAAATGGTATAGCCAAAGAACCTATTTTTGTAGGAGGAGTTTCTGGAAATTACCACAACGTAAATGTTTTTTTTCTCAAATTTGACTTCTCATTTGGAGCTTTAGGCGCTTGTTCTCAATCCAGTGCTACACTATACTCGATTCCATATTGCCACTCCATATTGAGAATTTGTGTTCCATTTTTCTTATTTTCAATTTGCACATTGTCCGACATAAACCTTGGTGAAATGTTATTAAATACACTATTCCTTTGGTGTCACATATCGTAAATGCACTGACTTTGTATGTCTTTCATTCAAGTGCTTCTTCCTGAGCTTGGATGGTAAATGTTTGGGCCCTTGATTATCGTGTAGGACGTGAACTCTGGTTATTTAATTTCTCAAATTACTTTTACAAGTAGTTACAAACAGTGGTCTGTGAAAAGGTTTGCCATGTTGGATCACTCTCAATTATCCAGCTGGTTTTGATGCTTCTGTATTTAGGTCGAGCCTAGCAGCGCGCATGCACTACTCTGCGAGGCTTCTTGTTACTACTCTGTGTGGGTCTGACTCCTCCCACACATTGGATTGGCTTTTGCGTGTGTCTTTCAAGAATGAAAGCACGCAAGTGGCTAAAGGTGGGTGCATGTCCCACCTCTTTTGAAATGTTCACTCCCACGGCGTTTTACCCTCTGGAGCGAGCAGCGGCGCGCAGGGCGGCAGCTGCAGTGCTCGTGGATCAGGTTACTATGTAAACAACGCGCCGTGCTTGTGCTTTTGCTTGCAATCTGGGGGCCCATCTTATGTTACCCTATGCTGTTCTTATATCGCATTATGTTTTGTTCTGCTGTGTTATGCTCTCCTCGTATGTTTGTTCTGTTGATTGTTACTTTATGCCATGCTTGGTTACGCTCGGTTAGGTTTACTATATTGTTTTATGTTGTTTTATACTCTGCGAGTCTCTTAGCTGTCTCACGTTTGTGTTCACTTCATAATAATCGCATCGAACGCAAGGCGTGTGTGCATGACACTTCAGTATCATTTGGTAAGAAGACACCCGACACCACGGTTTCGAATCAGCTTTGTGACAGGGGCTGTGTCACAAACCCCACCCTCTTGAGCTGGTCCCCAGCCTATCAGCAAGCGAGGGCGCCGTGTCATGCTTAAACCTAAACGCGGAAGAATCTAAACTGAAATTCCGAAGAGGTACCATTTAATCTTTTGTTGTGAGGAAGCAGGCAGTAGAACCAAGGGAACCGAAGGCAGGAGGCTGCGCAGGTAGGTGCTTCAATTTATTATTGCTTTGTTGCTGTTTTTAGATGCCTTTGCAACCCCGCTTCGTTTAAGACAGGGATGCAGGGCAGAGTGCGGTCCTTCTGAAAGCGGCAGGCATAGTGGAGCCGATAGGACGCTGGGTCTCAGGGAGACAGGCAGGGCGGACTTTAAACGGCAGGTACAAGCAATGTGGGAGCTGCAGGCGCTCCCTAAACAGGCACGGGTATTCTTTCACTGTTGGCATCCAGCTTTTTATACAGCATTTAATACCGATAATCGCCCCGCTTCTCAACAGTTTTTGCGGATATGTGTAATTCTTCACTGTGCATTGAAGCACTTTGTCCAAGATCACACAATAAAATGACATGATTGTAACTTATTTAAATAACAAATGTGCCTGTTGCCATACGTAATCTGGACTCAATATAGTGACGAAAGAAGGATGGGGCGTTGGGTTAGCAGTTGTCGTAAGTAACTCGTCAGTGGCGGATCTCAGCAGATGGCAGATGCGAGTGTTCACGTCACTGAGACACATTTTGACAGGTGGTCAGATGGCACCTTGATTAGCTCCGCCCTGGGCAACAAAGCTGGCATCAGACTTTGTCTTGGACTTTTACTCCTCTACTGTTCCCCTGAGCCCTCCCCCTGATCCAGCGGGTTACTAGCAACAAGCATTCATACACTAAATACTCACCTGGGCCCATTCATTCACACTAACTAGTAATCACCGCTGGTGGGAGTCAGTTGTACTCTTTATCAAAATCCCTGCTACCAATTACCTTTTCTGATTGAAGAGTAATGACTTACCAATGGACCTTTGATAACTGGGGTTGATATGAGATTATATGAAACATATTTTCATTAAACACCTGAAATAACCACTGACTCAGGAAGTTTTAAAATGTTTATCTAAATTATTTAGCAGAGTAAAATACAAACCACATGGTACTTTATCGCAAAACAAGGAGGAAGCACACTGTATTGTCACCTATTAATCGCAAATGACGGTCCCTCAGAAAGGAGAAGATAGAGACAGCAGTACGAACTAAAGATTACGCATTTATAGTTACCTAAAGGTGTGAAAACCAAACCCCTTGGCCAAAGAGTTGGAAAGAGGGTCCCCACGAAAGGATGAAGACCAAGACCTCCGGACCAGGTTCAGGACAGGATAGATGACCTCTCTACCAACGACGCCTGCGTCGTTCCCCTCTCTGACACTTCGTTCCTCCTCGTGGTTCTTCCGCGTCTCCCTCTAGTGCAGTTCGCCGGCCCCACTTCACGACCTCTTCGGACAGCAATTCAGTTTGCTCGGTTCCCTCTGCTACAGCATCGGTTCTCTGCTACAGCATCTATGTTCATCTGCGCTAACTAATTAGCTAATTCTATATCTATTATACCCTTCTACGCCCATGTACCTCCCATTAATGTTTCAAAATTATGGGCCCACTACTTCTGATTTGACAGGGACAGGGGGTTGATCCTCACACCATGTCATTTTAGTTCAATTTTCTTAAGCCCATTGTTTTAGAATCCCGCCCCTCTCAATTAATACATTTGCTTTATTTCCCACCCGTTTCACACCAATATTAATACAAAATATATACAAAATGTATAATTTTATAGGACATTCAGTTGAACTCTGAAGGTGATCAGCGGGTCATGTCCTTGGACATCCTCCAAGTTGACTTCATCGCTTTGCTTTGTTAGTTTTCGGAGCGCATGCGCAGGTCACATGGCTCTCGAGCTGCTGTTTAGCCAACCCAGGCCCAAAATACGAACTAATAGAAAGTCAAAGAAGAAACATATTAAAATCAAAAATAAATGCTTTCACTGTATACCTCCTATTTCTACACTAATCCCGTTTATTTATAATTGTCTATCCCGCATTAATAGCTTTAGAATACCACATTATTAATTGCAGCAATGCGAAAGCTTTAGCATGTGAAAACATTAGGCAGCCATTTTAGCATACACTGCGCAGAAGCAAAAGATTCCCTCCAAGCAAAGAAAGACGTCATACCACGTGACATGGTTGACACATGCGCAGTAGAATTCCCGCGTTTTAGCGGCCATTTTGGATTAGACAAGGATTACTTATTAGTGGAAAACACATAGGCAAGCATCTTCTAGATAAAAAATGTTGTGTTGCGCATTATTAATAAAGACATTACAGGGGTTTTAGTACAAATTAATTAATACTGTGAGAGGATTGCTTCCGAGCAAGTCTCATTGTGAGTCCTTGCCCCATCACCCCCACTAGGCACAAACACAACCTTTCCCTTAATGAGGCGGCAACGCCTCTTCAATACTCACTCCTCCTCCGCTGCATTTGCTGCTCTGCCCGACCTCCTCCCTCCATCCCCGGGGGTCTCCCCGCTGCGCCATGGCACGAATCCGCCTGCACATTGTAAGTATGCATTTCTGTATGCTTGTATTTTTTTGTGCCTTTTGAGTCTCTTGCTTATTGGTTTCCGTGTGTGAGAGAGACTATGTGCGAGCGCGTGTGTGTGTGTTTGGGGTGATCCTCACTTTCCTTTCTTGTTAAGTTAGTCAACTTTAAGGGACAGTGGGCCGCAAATGCTTTTTTTTGGACTGGGCATCTCACGCAGACTGTTAAGAGGGTATTTAAAGCAATAAACCCAGCAGAGACTGCACCCTTCCCCCTCAGAATGTCAAGGACGAGTAAACACAAGGGCAGTAGCTTCCTTTGACTTAGCTTATTAAAAGTACTGGTATCGCTTGCAGATCAAGAGTAAAACAGGATTAACAAGCACACGCAGTGTGTTTGCTTTAAACATTACCATGCAAAATCTGGAGCTATTTTATGGATATAGTTTTGTCTCTGCCATCCTCCTGTTGCGTCGGTATCTCGCTGCCTTTCCCCGTGTTGCTTCTGTGTTCCATTGCCCTCCCCGTGTTGCTTATGATTCCCCCTGTTGCTTCACCCCTTGCTCTCCCTGTTGTTTCTATTCCCCTGATTGATTTAAAAACGCTTTTACACGTTTTATTTTTAATTACCGATCTTACTTGGATCAGTAACTAAAAAAGTGTCCATGTATGCATGGTGCCTACACGATGAGGCTGGCAGCCACGCAAAGTATTTTTACATTTTACTTTAGCCATGCTGCACAGCATTGCTGACGCTGTGTAGCGTGGCCACAAACCATTGGTGAGACCTATTGGCTTTGCCAATGCTTGTTGTGTTATATTGTTGTGTATATGATATGACGTACATCAGTTGTCTATTTTCGGTTTTGGGGTTTGATGTTAGTGCCTCCTGTTATTTTAGTCATACTCTCGTTTGCTTGTTGCAAACCTATATCCGTACATTTCTGCTAAAAAATTTTTTGCACATTTCATTTTCGCTACTTTTTATATCATGTCTTCAAATACCATTCTTTATGCTCGTCATAGTTGACTGGATTGAAGGTTCTGGATATGACATCTTGGGTGGAAACTATTAGCTAATAATAAGCTGTTGCAGTCTACATTTCTTATGCAAGTCTGTTTTAAACATCGATTCTCTGGCCATAGTGTTCCAAAAAGTTAACAAATGGGTTAACCTCTTTCTGTTGTAAGTTTTATAACGTGATGGCTAGTCTTTATATATTCTGGAAACTTATTTATGATTCGGGCCACACCATCTTATGATGATGTCACTAAAGCTCCATCAATGTTGGATATTGTCAGTCCACGTTGGATACCTTAAAATGTGTTCTTGCTCAAATCAATGTATATTGACATTTCCATTCTCAAAGACAGCATAGGTAGGTAGGTAGCTCCTCCTATAGTATGTCAATAACATTTTCTGTTGAGGTTTAAATACTTATTGTGCAGTATTGTTGTCATTAGTCAGTATATCTAATGGTGCTAAATTTTCTAGTTGATCATTTCGTAAGTTCTCCGTTATTTATAAGCCTTCTGCATATGGGTTTGATCCACACGTTTACCACTTTGCATGTTATCAGGATTTGATCCTCTTTCATTTCTATTCCAGCTAATTTTGAATCCTATATTTTGCATCTTTTGAAAGTGTCAGGATGAAGCACACAAATTTCTTTACGTAGTGGCCCAGCAGTCTTGATTAATTCTCCTGTACCGACTAATTGACTGATATATTATTTAGCATAGTGTTGATTTTGTAGGTCTTTTTAGATCTTTGGCAAACAGTACAGGACTGTATTCTTGGAAATTAGTTTAGTACATTGTTGATTGTTTCATCAGTATCTTCATTTTCTCTTGATTGTATAGCTAAATTGTTTGTCAGTTCTTGTACCTCCTTTTTTTATAGTCTCCCTGAAGTTCAGTAGAATGGTTTTCAGTCAGATTTTTCTGTGTTTTTTTCCACAAACCAACTGTTGTCCATAATTATAATTCCTTCTCCCTTATCAGCCTCTTTCACAATTAAATTGAAATAAATAATTAGTACCTTTAACATGTACATTTCACGGAGTTTGGAATTAGGATTGCCTGGCTGGTGGAGTTGTAACACAACTCTCTCAACGTTTTGAATGATACTGTTCACAGCTGGGCGTGCCAATGTGCTATTTATGGTCTGGCTTGACAGTATAACTATCACCTGACCTTTTAACCTACACCAATATTATTGTAGATATTTGCTTCCACATGTATTCATAACCTTTCCCATGCTATTTATTTGTAATGCTTCACATTATGATGCAACATTAATTTAAAGCCAGACCTATTGGCAGTGCCAATGCTTGTCTTTTTATGGTCTGACTTGAAATCCCAGCTGTTGCCAGACAGCTATGTGAAAATCACCAGGAGAGGAGCTTTGGCTCTGCCCACATATTGGGAGCCAGGAGTACATGTTTTGATTGGGCAGAAGTTGTGTGCTTCCATAACAAAGTGCTTGCACTCCACTGAGCAGTGGTAATTTTATTTATCCAGCTGCCTGAGCTTGACCTTTCAGGAGGGCACACATGAAATTGTACTGACATTAAAGTGTCTTAGATACCTACATAATTTATGGTGTTTTCTCTGGTCGCAGCACAGATGGGAGGAGGGCATTCATTAGCCTTCATGGATTTTTAAGTCTGTCTTGACAGTGCAACTGTCAGCTGATCTTTATCCTACACCAATATTATTCTAAAGTTACTTGCTCCCATGCAAATATATATCCATTCCTATGCTATTTATTTGTAATGCTTCATATTACCGTACAACATTCCTTTAAATCCAGACCTATTGGCATTGCCATTGCTTGTTTGAAAGGGTGTGGATGTTATCACTTGACAGTGATCTTGGAAAAAATTTCCTCTAGTGTAATTTATGCGCAAACCTATATATGTGTGCTTGCTTCATATAATCAGTACTTTGTTGTGGTACAAAAGATAAACACTTATGTAACATTTCCACTGTATGTAAGGGTAATGTTTTTGTGTAGATATTGAAGACTGTTTTCATTCTTTATCTTGTAGACCTTTTACTCATTTGTTCTGTTTGCTGCATGCTTCATACTCTCGTCTGATTATCTTATTTGGCTAAAAACTGTTGTTCACATTCTTATGCGACTTTTTTTGTGGCTGACCTTTGTGCTATGTCACTTGTTTAAAAATTAATCTGTATGCTGTACAGAACTAACACTGTATTTGGTTTATTGCTAATTTGTTTTATTTTTTTCTACCTAGGCTAGAAATGTGAACACATCTGAACTTGCAGCAATTAAAGTGATAAAGTTGGAGCCTGGTAAGTAACTTTAATTTGTTATTATTTTGCTGTGATCCAGTGGATCAGCAACAATTTGCAATCACGTGCCTAAGTTTAGAAACATTTCTCTTGTAAAATGTCATAACTTTAAATGTATTTTATTTGAGGTTCTTTGAGAATTCAGTGAGTGAACAATAGACAGTTGTATAGGCAACGCATCACTGAAGCAAAGTGAAGTTTAATGATGTATTGCAAATTGAACGATTTTTAAATACAGCGTTTATTGTTTATTCTGTCCAGGTGTGAAACAAAGCCATTTGTCATTTATTGTTTTGGTCCTATTACCTGAATACGTGCTGCAATGTGTTTGCAAAAGCAGAGCATGACTTCAGCTGGCTAGATCTTGTAAAGGGCTCGATGAACTATTGCTTCGTATACGTTCTTTGCTTCATGGCCTACAAGTCCCAATCATCAAATGTCTTTTCATGACGTCAACAATCCTCCATCCTTGTTGAAATCTCAGATAGGGTGAGACAATTATACTTAGTTTTTTTCTACATGACTACAGGCAGAATGTCTAGTTCTTAAGGCATTTTATTACTTAAGCCATTTGTACGAAAATATTTGGGTAGCACTTGAGCTTTACTGGCCGCCATTTGCACACTGTTATAACTGATTTATACAGGACTGATGGTGTATATAGGTCTCATTTTATAGTGACCTTTTGCCTACTATACAAACTTTTTGTTATAGTTGATAGCGCGGAAAGAGTCCAAATTTACTCTCCAGTACAAGTTCAGCATTTCTACTTACTAGAATGGGCTCAAACTCCAGCCTGTATTTCTTTCCTTCTCCGAGGCGACAGATCTTTGCCACTGTGTATGAATGGAACCCAGCTTAAATCAATCATTGCCATGAATTACAGTTAGGTTCAGTCAATGATTAGAGGTTTAGGAAAGTTTCAAAACCTTTATTTCTCATTAATAGTTTAGTAAGTTCTTTTATTTGTCTTTTTATTCAATTAGTAAATCAAATACTCTGGTTACAGAAATCTTAAAAATATAGTTTGCTATCAATATAGCAAAATAACAGTGTGTTCCATAAAGGAATTTGTCCCTATTCTATCTAAAAAGAACCTAACCGAACCTGTGAAGAGTTATTCGAAAAGAACAAGATCAAAGGAGCATCGAAATCAAAGTGTAAAATCAGTCAAACTCCCTATAAAGAGTAGTTCTTGAAACTCAGCCGAGTCTCATCTCTCCAAAAGCATCAATATGAAGTCACAGTAGCAACTGCACAAGTTAATCTCAATCAGGTAAAAGTAGGGAAACAGACACAGCATTAGCTGTACCGGCAGGGCAAATGTAAAGAAACTGTCACCTGCAAAGTGTCAGGCAACATCAATCACTGTCAGCAGTAGCTCACAGCAAGTAGGCAAGAGTGGGGCAAGTGAGAATGCAAGGGAGAGTAGCGCTAGCCTGCTAGAAACATGCACAATTATAAGGCATAAAAACTCGTTATTACAATGTTTCAGCTCCAAAAGTTCTCCAGTGAGAAAGCATCCTCCATCTGTAAGTGGTCTCGAACTTCCTTTCCCACGGCAAACAAGTGAAGCTCATGATCCAATATCAGAAACGTATCCTATGATGTTAGCATTTAAACAACTGGAACAAGCTAGCCTTGGTTCCCATTGAAGAACATTGCAGTCTATCATTTTATTAAATGTTTCACTGAGAAACAATGGACTGCACTAAAGGCAGAAACATTTACTTGCAGATCTCCTGTTATTTAGGTCACGGCAGTCATCTCTTACAAGCATACATTTATTGTTAAAACAAATACTATATGAACATACGACAAAGAAGGAAGCTCAAGTCTAGTTTATCGAGAATATGTAGCTGAAGAAAGTAGTAAATTTTATAAACTCTGCACATTCTACAATTATGACAGTATCTAAGCAAGTCACTTTAAGATCAAGCTATTGAATACACTTGTGCAGAGTTCAGCATTTTCCTAAAAGCATCTGTTTTATAAGAAAAAGCCTAGCTGACACTTCGCAGTAGGAATATCCGCTTAGTGCATTCTGCACCATTTTCTATGTGTCATTTTAAATGCATTTTCGTGGTGAAACCCAAGGCAAATTAACGTAATTATTGATTAATTTTATATGCAGTTTTCTGCGTTATCATTCCCACGTCTGATGGTTGTATTAACCATCACACTATGCTTAATTCACATGTGAAATCATTCAAAGTGCACTCTCATCTGTTTAATCTTGTCTATCTCTTTTGACCTCTGTATTTTAGTGATTTCATATAATCATCATTTGTAATTCCATTTAGAGCCAAACCTTTCGCAAATCTCTTTTGTGATTCCTTTTCCCTTTTTTTTTTTGTGGAACATTTCTGCAGCTCATGAACAATGTATACTAAAATAGCAAACAGAGCCCTATTACTATTATTCGCAATAGTACCGCTTTTAGAATTCCTCTTTCTGCAGTCAAAAACCAATTTCCAATCGTTTGAACTCCTTTTCCAAAATTTTCAAAATTGTCATGTGTTTCTAATTCTTCTAATTCAGGCTTTAAGTCTGAAATGTTCTTTGCAAAACCTTCAGTCTCCTTACTCTCATCAGGAATGTATGAGCAGCAATGAGTTAAGCATCAAGCAGACTCCGCCCTTCTCTGCGCGTAATATGTCTAAAGCAGTACGCTCCTGAAGTACCATGTACCGTATAGCAATTAGTTCAGTGTTAACTTCTAGCAAAGCTCCAGAAGAACTTGTTGCCATTTTGTCGACTGCTGTTGAAAGCTTTATAATCTTTTCTCTGTTTAATATAACATCTACAGGTGGAATGATTGCTCCAAATATGTCTTCCACTATATCAGCTCCAGTTTCAGTACTATGTTTATGTGTATGTGCAGGTGGCACTACATGGAACATTTTAGGAAATAAAACACCCAAATAGCAAATAACCTCCCAATCAGAAAGTAGCAGAAAATAATCATTTTGTTCACAAATAAAATTAACTCCCTCTTCCCTGTTAATTCAAAAGTGTGTTCAAAAGTGTGTTCAAAACTAATAATCCCTACATGTCTAGTTTTTTTGGTGTTCTTCTGTAAACGCAAATTTTCCCTTTATGTTGACTGTCTAACCTTAATTCCTGGTAAATCACTTTCTTTCTAAAATCATTTTCTTTCTTCCAAACATTTTTTAAAACATCAATATGCTTATCTTTAGTATGTGTTATATTCATGTGTCTTTCTTCTAAAGCCATTATGTAAGTTTTCTTTAAGGGTTTCATCAAGCAGGTCAAATTATTTTTGTAAGCCTTAACACTATCTATGGGCCTATAGGTAATGAAATAATATCAAGCAGTGTCCATTTCCTTCGTTTGCGGGTGTAAATTCATGCTTGCTATCAAAGACACTCTTGAAAGAATTAATTCATAGTTAGAATAAAAATATTTGAAATGTTGTCTATATACAAGTGAAAGTAAAATACTACAAAGAGTGGCATAAGATAAGGGCATGTGGTAATAGGTAACTTCTTCTGAGGCAGATGTAGGTAAATGAGCACAAAGATAGCAATTCTTTGCATCTATAGCATGAGTGTATTCTTGCACTAATCTAGAATAAAATTTGTAGAATAATCATCTTTTTTTGTTTTTTTGTTTAAATCTCTTTTATTTCTTTTTTGCACAATCAAAAAGAAGAACATTATCAAACACCAGGCCATAAGCAATGAAAGGCAAATCTTAGCTAGCAAGACGCAAGATATATATCGTTAGACCACAGTATTAAGGCTATAAAAATTGGAATACATTACAGGGCCATGGGCTACAGTGTTAAAACCCAGTTGAGTGTGACATAACACCTTGTTAAGGTCTGTCCAGACGTGTCCCCATTTTGCCATGGGCATCTTATCAAGGGCTAACAGCTTATAACGGTGCCAAGTACTGCCAGTACCTAAAGGTTGGGGGGAGGTCCCCCCAATTCTGCTGGCCTATAGAGAAATGAGAGAAGGAAAGAACAAAACCCCCAATACCCAACGACTTGGAAAGATAGAAAGGAGAAAAGGATAAAATAGGAAAGAAAATAGAAGGAGGGGGGAGAGCAGATTATGCCTGGTCTCCGTGGTGCAGGGATGCCCTGGGAAGGGCCAAACGTGTTCCCCGGGCATGGGGCTATATGCAAGCTCTGCAGAGGAAAGGATGAGTATCCCCCCCCCTCCTCTATCCCGCCTCTTCCTCACAGAGTTCTCCCCTTGGAAGTATGGGGTCGGCAAAGAGTTGGAGGGCCCTCAAGCGCGGAGGAACTGATCGGGCATGTTCCAGTTTAGAGAGGTGTGAGATTAATGGCTGACAAGTGCGCTCAAATTTAGCATCGGTATGGGCTAGTCTATGGGAGAGAAGCTCCATCGCCATGACATGCCACAGGCGAGTAAGCCATACCGTGAACGGAGGGGTAAAAGCCTTCTTCCAATGAAGTGCTATAACCTGTTTCGCTGCAGTAAGCATATGAAAGATCAGGCGCCAGTCCAAATGCGTCATAGCTTTAAGAGCCCTCGGACGGAGCCCTAAAATCGTTATCCCTGGGTCACTCGGCAGGGGGAATCCCATTACATCCCTAATGTGGCTCAGGATCTCTTTCCAGAAGATTGTAATGAGAGGACAAGACCACTATATGTGCATGAATGAGCCCTGGGAGGCCTGACAGCGCCAGCAAAGAGGAACGAATCCAGGGAACAACATTTGGAGTCAAAGGGGAGTATAATACCAGCGGGTCATAATTTTCTACGCCGTCTCCTGCTGAGCAACGCTTTTAAAAATGCGTGGAATGTCTCGCCATAATTGTTCTCACTGGTCTGGAGGGATGTCTTTCTCGAGGTCTCTCTGCCAACTGAGTTGGTAGGTGTGGAGGGGGCCTGCATGTGAGTGTTGAAGGACCCTGTAGGTCTTGGAAATCAGTTCTCGGGAGCCATTAAAAGATCGGACTAAGGTTTCAAATGGGGTAAGTTGGCGTGTTGCGCCCTCTGTGTAAGAAGGGGTGTGGAGCCAGTGGCGAATTTGAAAATATTCTAGGCGTGTTGTGTTGGGAAGATGAAAGTCCGTTTTGCATTGCTCAAAGGATTTAAAACATCCCCCTTCAAAAAGTTGTGGTATAACACGGCACTCACCAGCCGCCCACGCGGGGTGTAGGGCCGGTGGGAACTCCTGGTTACGTGCTAGGGGTGTGTTGGGGGAGGGAAAGGTGGTAAGGCCACGAGATACTGCTATTCTATCCCAAATCTCCAAGACCGTTTTTGTCGGGGTAGCTATATAGGCGCTGCGGTGTCTGGCACCTCGCGGGAGCCAGGTAAGGTCCCACAGGGGGCGACAAGTCACGGCCCTGTCCATGTGGAACCAGTGCTTCTCACTCTCACGAACTGCCCATTCCTAAATATAGCGCAGGTGTGATGCCCAGTAGTAGGCTAAGAAGTCGGGGCATGCCAGTCCTCCCCGATCTCGAGGCAACATTAAGACTTTTGTTGAGAATCGGGGATTTCCCCCACCCCAGATAAAAGTAGTAACATCCCGCTGTAGGCTCTGGATGTCCCTTTGGGGGTATAGGCGTCGGGAGTGCCTGAAAAAGGTAGAGCACCTTAGAAAGAATTGACATCTTGACCACGTTAAGGCGGCCTAGCCAGGAAATAGGAAGTGATTTCCAACGGCGGAGATCATCCCGTACTGACTTTCTACAAGCCGGCCAGTTCGCCTGAGTCCACGAGTCTAGAGTAGCCGTGACATTAATGCCTAGATAGCGGATAGATCGTGGGGCCCATTGGAAGGGGATAGTATCCTCCAGATCCTCTAGCTGTTGCGAGGGGAGGGTAAGGTTAAGCGCCTGAGATTTTGCAAGATTGATTTTGAGTCCCGAGATCAATTCAAATTGGGAAAGTACAGCGAGGAGCGCGGGGAGCGAGCTCGTGGGGTCTGTAAGTGTCAAGAGGAGGTCGTCGGCGAAGAGGGCGACCTTATGGTCAACGCCTCCGAGGTGAAGGCCTCGTATTTCTGCCGATTGGCAGATGGCAATCGCCAGGGGTTCCACCACAAGGGCAAAAAGGAGGGGTGACAATGGACACCCCTGTTGTGTGCCCCGATGGATGTAGAAGGGTGGGGTGAGGAGACGTTGACTCTAATCCGCGCCGATGGCGCCGCATAGGGGGCCATGATTCGCGCAATCATGACCGGGCCCAATCCTATTCTCTGTAGCACTGCCCTGAGAAAGGACCAGTCGACCCGGTCGAAAGCCTTCTCGGCGTCAAGGGAGAGAAGGAAAGCCGGGATGTTCCGGCGTTGAGCTTTCTCCACTAAATGGGCTACTCTACGGAGATTATCCGCCCCCTGTCGCTCCTGGATGAAACCCACCTGGTCGGGTTCAATTAGGCCAGGAAGATGAGGGGCGAGACGTTGGGCCAGAATTTTTGTGTACAGTTTAACGTCAACATTTAACAATGAGATTGGGCGGTATGATGCGCACTTGGTCGGGTCTTTCCCCGGCTTGGGGATGAGCGCTATCTCAGCTTCGGCCATCGATGGCATGACAGTCAACGTGTCTGCAAAGGAGTTGAAGAGTCTCATCAACGGGATCCGAAGTTCCGGGAAGAAGAGACGGTGATCATCAGGGCCTGGTGATTTCCCAGTGGGAAAGCTTTTTAACGCTTATTGGATCTCCTCCGCCGTGATGGGTTCCTCCAATTGCTGTTTAAAAAAGGGGGCGAGCGGAGTCCAAGGACAGGAGGCTAGAAAGGGGTCTATCTGGTCCATATTGGTAGCCCCCGTTCATAAAGGGTAGAGAAAAACTCACCGAATTCCTGTTTTTTAGCTTGCTCCGAGGTGGCCCACCCCCCTCCTGGTAGAGCAATTTTGGATATATGGTTACGGGATACCTGGAGGCGGAGACGACGCGCTAGCATGGAACCCACCTTATTACCTCCTCCATAGAATTTTTGTTTGAGGGCCAAGAGGGAATGTTCCGCCTTATTAACTCGTAAAGCTTTGAGCTGGCCCCGGTGCGAGGCAAGCTGTTTCCGTGTTTGTCTAGAGGGTGCCCTGTGGGCCTGTTGCTCCAGTGATTTGATATCGCTAGCCAGCTTGTTTTCCACCAGGCGGGACTCCCGCGCGCGAGCGATGGAAATGGAAGTGATGACACATCGGATTGTGGCCTTAAAGGCGTCTCATAGGACATGTCCATGGGTTTCCGGGAGGTCATTAGTGGCGAAGTATGTTTGTATCGCCTGGCGTATTTCCGCCACATCAACCTGGTCCCGAAGGACATGGGAGGGTAGGCGCCACCTAGGAATGGAGGAGGGGTTCCTGCCCAGACCCGTCAAAGTAATTTCTAAATGGGCATGTTCGGAGATTGATATATCTGAGATCACTGCGGATTCTAGAGAGCGAATGAGAGATTGGGACAGGAAAAAGTAATCGATGCGGGAATAGGATTGGTGCACATGGGAGTAAAATGTGTAATCCTGTGTCCCAGGCTCTTTGTAGCGCCATGCGTCCGCTAGACCCAAGGCTTCGAAGTCTTGTTTAAGTGCTGCTGACATGGCTCCAGTCCCCTGTAAAGACGAGGAAGTGCGGTCTAGGTTGGGGTCCCACACTAGATTAAAATCACCCCCAAGGATAATAGGGTCAGGCTCCCGGGAAAGTGAGTTCCGCAGCAAGTTTCGGAGGTATGCGTCTTGTGCATGATTGGGTGCATAAACATTAAGCAGCGTGAGAGGTTTACCCTGTATGAGAAGTGACAGCTTTAGGAAGCGTCCCTCCTTATCACGCACCGTTCGAGTGATCTGCACGGGACTGCCTGATTTAAAAAAAAAAAAATAGCTACCCCTGCTGTTTTAGTCTGTGCGGAGGCCCAAATCCGCGTGAGGAATTTAGGGTGGAACATACGCTGGGTGTCTGCGTGTAAGAGATGAGTTTCCTGGAGGAAAATGATGTCTGTGTCATGCGTGAGAAGATAGCGCCATATTTGTTTCCTCTTATCTGATAGACATCTAGCCGCAGATTCCTTAACTTAGAATATCCCCAGGCGTCAGACTGGATCCGGAAAATTTTGCGCAGCAGTACCTCTGCGCGCCAGGGGGCGGCGCCGCCTGGCTCCACCCTGACGTCGTCCCAGGACATGACGTCAGTGGAGCCATATAGGACCCCCCCCGGCGCGCTGACGTCAGTTTCCTTCTTTTCCGCGTTCCAACGCGGATCCGGGATTCAGCTGTTCCTCTGGTCTGTTTTTCTTCAGGCCCTTTTTCGACGTCCTTTGGCGTCGGGGAACAGTGTGCGATGCCTTCGGGCTTTAAATTGTGCGAGACTTGTCCGCGCCAGATGTCGGCGTCAGACCCGCACGCCATTTGCATGTGGTGTCTTGGGTCGCACCACGACTCCGTGGAGTGTGCCGCCTGCCGGCAGATGCGCCCAAAGTCCCTACGGGAGCGCCGGATTAAGCTCTTGGCCGCCCGGATATCCCGCACGGCGTCTCCCTGACGTTCTCCGGTTGGTTCTTCTCTCCGCGTCCGCTCCCGGAGTCGCTCCCGCGAACGTCGCTCGTCTACAGGTAAGTCAAAGCACAAGTCACAGAAGTCGAAGTCCTCGCTTCCACGTGACGATGGGGGCCATGGTTCCCGTTCCCTCACAGAGCTGTGCCCCCCGGAGTCGGCCTCCATTTACCCGCCCTTTCCGGGTACTGGTGCGACTCGGCCCCAGATGGAAGCCTACTACCAGGCTCTGCACTCCATCTTCGGGTCACCTCCTCTCCCTGGCGCGCCTTCGGGTCCCACAGTGGAGGTAGGCATTCAGGTCGGATCTCCGCCGGCGGGTTCGTCCTCGGCGCCGGCCGAGTGCCTCGACTCCAGCACCGGAGTCGTGCCGGCGTCGGGTCCCAACCCCGATGGGCGTTCCAGCCCCACGCCGTGCCATTCTGCCTTGTCTCCGCATAGCCCCTGGCGGCTCCCTGCGTCGACATCGGCATCAGCGGCGGCACCATGCCTGTCGCCTCCTGGTCCTCAGGCTCTTTCTCCGCACCTCTCGGTGGTGGGGACGTCGTCGCCGGCTCGTCCAGCCGGGTCGCCCCTCCTGGAGGTCGACGTCGGTTCGACGCCATTTCGGCGTCCTTCGACGTCAGAGCGGCGTCGTTCGACGACGGAACGGTCGCCGGCACCTGTTGGTTCTCCGCTTCCAGAGGACACAGACCCGGTGTGCCCGGACTTGTCTCCACGCCGGTTGGCTCCAATGCCATGGGGGCAGTGGCCCCTTGTTCCTCCTGCTGTGGGACGTGTCAGCTTGCAGCCATCCCCTACAGATGGGCTATTGTCGCCCCCCAGGACGCCCACTGAAGATGGTGCTTTGTTTTTAAGGGGTGTTCGCAGGGCTGCAGCTGTTTTACACTTGCACCCTCCTTCTGTCTCCTTGTCCTCCGATCCGTTATTGGATCTCCTCCACCAGGGTGCGGTGGATATTGAGCCCTTGCTGCCTTTTAGCGGCTTGTTGTTCGACGCCCTTCTCGGGACGTGGGCACGGCCCTCTTCAGGAGATGCTGTCGACAGGGCCATTGCGCATAGGCATCGTCCGGCCCCTGGGGGCCCAGCCTGTTTGTCCCTTCAGCCTGGGGCTCACGGCCTCGTAGTGCAGGTGTCTATCGCCACGCAGCCTTCCTCTCCACCTCTGTTGCAGCCTCCTACTAGGGAGTCTCGTTGGTTGGAGACATGTGGACGCAGCATTTTTGCGTCCGCTAGTTCAGCCTTACGTGCTCTGAACACGGCTTGCGTCTTTGCCCGGGCTTCTTGGGCCCTTTGGGACTCTGTGGAGTGTCTTTTGCCTACCCTCCCTGAGTGTACTCGGGCTGACATGGCTCGTCTCCTTCACGAAGGCCGAGAGATGGCACGCTTTACCATTCGGTCCGCCGTTGACTCTACCGATTCGGTGGGTCAAGCAATGGCGAGGTCCGTTGCTTTGCGCAGTTGGCTGCGCGACGGGGGTTTCCCCGACAATGTCCTTGACAGTCTCTGGGATTTGCCATTTGATGGTGTGTCCCTGTTTGACGCACATGCGGACTCTGCGGTTCACCGCCTTCTGTCTACCCTTCCGTAGTTTTTGTTCCGGTTGCGGTCCTTGTCCTCACCCTCTGCTCTGTTGTCTTTGCTTCATGTTGGCCCTGTAATACCTGAACGGCCTGGGCTGCTTCTCGCCGTATTTTTTTTCTTTCATGCAGCAGGTCAGCTGCTTATCTTTCTGATTCACTATAGCCTAGTGGTTAAGGTTGCACACCCTTACTCCAAGGGTTATGTGTTCAGAACCTGTGGTTTCTGAGTTACAATATTACGTCCTCTGTCTATGAGTTCACGCTCCAGAGGTGCCCCTTGTTGGGGTTGATACCCTATGTGGGGTATTTGTTAGCTATTGTATAGCTGCCTTCTTCCCACAGTAGTCTTTGTACGCTTCTGTGGGGTCCTTTTCACTAGGTCCTCCTGCGGCTGTGCCTGTACGTTTTGAACACTGCTGCGGCGGGCCCTTCCGGGACCTTCTTGCGGTCCATTTGTTGGGCTCTCTCATGGTGTCGGCTGCTGGTCTGTGGTACTCCCCTGCATCTTCTTGATCCATTTCTTCAGGCCGGGAGGGCTTTCAGGTCCCTCCCGTCTCCTCGTGGTTCTTTCGCTGCGGCCGTTCCATCTGTGGCCAGCCTACCAGAAGGCCCTGTCGCTGTCCCTGAGCACGCACAGCTAGCTCGGCACTATCCTTCTGTGTTCTATAAGCGTACGATGCCTGCTCCCTAGTATGCTCGCTGTCACCGGCTGGTGCGTTTTTCCGGCAACTTTACGTTGCCTAGTTCTACTCTGCTATATCCATGCTGCGTAGTCCTTTCATGGTTGGACTTCGCTCTCCATGGTGGCATTCTGGCCCCAGACGTTGATGCTCTTCATTGTCTTGTGCCTTGCTTTTTTGGCCACTTCCCCTGCCAGAGCTTCCCATGCCCCTGTTGCATTCCGCGCAGGTGTTGTCGTGCTTTCCTTCGGGCTGCGGTTGCTGCTCTCAGCAGGAGTGTTCTCCTCAGACCATTGTTTGTCTGGTGGCTGTCTGTCTCGCGGTAGACAGTGGATCTGCCCTACCACCTGTGGCTGTTGCGTCTGGCTCTGGGCATTGCTCTGTCCGGTGGCGTTGCTGCATGGCTGTTGGGGCTGTGGTGTTTTTTCTTTCTCACCAGTGTACTACACACGCACAGGCCTCCCGCAGGCATACTCCTCCTTGCGGTGGCTGTGGTCTTGTCCCTCACTTTTCGTGAGCGCAGGTCTGCTACGTGTTAGTTTTGCCGGCTCTCTTTCACGCGATACGCCCTGGTGATGCGTCTCTTGTGTCTCAGCTTTTGCTCGTGGCGCTTGATGGGGCCTTCTCCTTTCCATGGTGTGGTTCTGGCGGTACATACAGTTTCTCTTGTGTACTTCTGTTCCCCACGTGCGTGGCACTGGTTGTTGCCGTTCTTTTCTGCCTTTTGCTGCCCGCCCTTTCGCGTGACCGGTGCATTGGCACCAGTCTTGTGTTTCCTGTAACACTGACTCATCTTGGGCGTCGTCAGCATCCTTCCGCTGCTGTTCCCACTTCCACAGTGCTTCTTTCCCTGTCATGCATGTCCGTCCTGCCTCCTCGGACTCGGTACTTTCTTGTACCCTAGTTAGACCTTTCTCTTTTGACGGTCCATCGAATCCTGTGGATCCCTCACATCCTGCATTTGGTTCCTCTCCGTTTACAGCAGGTGTCCACTCTTATTCCGCACTGCCCTTCTGGTTCTGTGCTCATTTTCTCCACTGTTTAACCAACAGGGATTTCCTGCCACCCTTTGCAGCTTTTGATGCCTTTGCCTCTCATTGTTGGCCACTCCCTCCGGAGTATCCTGGTCCGGTGTTCGCCACTCTGGCAGTGCTGCCCCCACTGTGTTTAGTCAGCTGGTTGACACTTCTGTTCCCTTGGGAACTTAGTGGGGTTCTGTCGCAGACCCGCCTCCTGTGGGGTATGGCTTTGGTATCTATTCTAAGTTAAGGAATCTGCGGCTAGATGTCTCTATCAGATGTACGAGTTACTTACCTTCGGTAACGATGTATCTGGTAGAGACGTTGTCTAGCCGCAGATTCCTTAACGCCCACCCATCCTCCCCGATCTGCGAGGACCTTTTCAGGTGGGGTTTTCGGCTTTCACCTCCTTTGGGGTGCCTTGTCCTTCTACGGGGTGGTGTCTTTCGCCTCACTCCCCGTCAGGCTTATTCCTTTGATTTACTTGTTCTGCTCCCCCCATTCTCATGCTGGGGCGGTGGGTTCAGGTGTCCTTCTGCGTTTTTCCACATCGGTTTCCTCCAGTATGGTGCCTACTGGTGTTCTCTACCCTCCCACCCGCCTTCTCCGTTGACAATCCTACAGTCAATTAGTTTTGACGTCTTTCTGGCCTGTTCCTCAGTCCGATAGTTCTATCACAGGGGACACAGTCTCCCTATTTCTTTCTTTCTTTCTTTTCTTAATCCTATGGTTTGGAGCTTTTTGCCTGTCGCTCTCGGCTCTTTTCATTGCCGTCTTGCCTCAGGAGAGGGCATTCTCTCGCTTTTGCAGGGTTGCTTCTCAGTATACTGTTCTGCTCTCTTCATTCCCTTCATCTGGTGCAGACTTTCTGTCGTCTGCCTCGGTCTTACTTTTATGGGTCGATTTCCCTCAAGGGTGACATTCACTTCGCTGTTGCGAAATGGCCTCTCAGAGTATGGCTCTGCTCTTTCCTTTTCAACACCTTTCCGTCCACAGTGCTTCTCACTGTCGTTCATGGTACTTTTTCACCCTTGGTTCTTTTTCTCTCACCAATTTTCTTTTTTATTCGCACACTGTTCCCATATTCTCACAGTTTTGCTGGGGGCTCCGCGTTGTGGCGCGGAAAAGTTCCTCCGAAGAAAACTGACGTCAGCGCGCCGGGGGAGTCCTATATGGCTCCACTGACGTCATGTCCGGGGACGAAGTCAGGGTGGAGCCAGGCGGCACCGCCCCCTGGCGCGCAGAGGTACTGCTGCGCAAAATTTTCCGGATCCAGTCTGACGCCTGGGGATATTCTAAGTTAAGGAATCTGCGGCTAGACAACGTCTCTACCAGATACATCGTTACCGAAGGTAAGTAACTCGTACAGTAGGGGCATTGAGGCCTTTTACATTAAGGGTAAGGCATTTAAGGTGCGCCATTATCCACTACAGGTGAGGTATAGCGCTGGTAGGCATACAAGTCATCACACCTCGTTTGCACCGATCGCAGTTCCCTCAGAGTAGCCGTCTGTTGGTGAGAGGGGGGGAGGGTAGCGAGTTGTGTTTAAGCGATTGATGGAGTACTGTCCCCCCACGCCCACTGTGACCCCGGCCCATGGCACATCCCAATGATGTTGTACTCTCTCCCCAAGAATCCAGCGAAGAAGATAAAGGGAAAAGAGAAGGAAACGAAAGAGATAGAGGAAAGAAAGAAACAACAATCCAAGCAATATAACGGCCAACTGGGCCGAAAACTACCATTCCAGTCCAGGAGCAGCCCAGTGGTGTAAACCAGGGCAGCCCCTGAGGAAGTCACTCCCCATAGGGACTAGGGGAATGGCGGGGTGGGCCAGTAGAAATAAGGAAGCAGCCGCTGTCCGCCCTCCAGTGGCCGACCAGCCACACCAACATCGGTAAGGTACGAGGTCCCCCCAGGGACGAACCCATTTTCCCTGAAGACAATGCGAGGTCACGTCCGTAAAGCACAGCACAAGTCAAAAGAGTGGAAGAGTTCATGTCGCAAGGGGAGTACCATCAGGTGCAGATTCACAGGAGGATGGGGGCCGGCTGTAGTCTGCAATGCAAGGACTTGTCCGCGTAGAGCCGGCAAGAAGCGTAGCACCGGAGACGGCCTCATCGCCAGGGCAACCCCAGCAGGAGCACATACCCGCGAAGGGAGCATGAGGCTGCGCCGGCAGGAGAAAGAGGCAGGTCCCACCCATCTCAAAGGGATCGCAACCCATCAAGTGCCCACCTTCTCAGCGCCTGGGCCAGATGGAGAGGGGGGCCCCGACTTTGAGCCCCCACCGTCTGAGGATTGCGAGGCGTCCATTGACTGCAGGTGATGGATAATGTCCTTTTTGGCTTGGAGTGCCATCGCACTGGCTTTAGAGGATCGAGTGCGAGGGGGCCGAACCCTGGACCACTCTGGACGTAGAGCAATCCGGGCCTCAGATTCAGCAGTGGTGGGTGTGGAGGGCCGAGGGTCTGACGAGATGTGAAGCAGTTGGCAGGCCTCCTTAAGAGAGCTCAGAGTTCTGCGCTTACCCTCCCATTGGAAGATCAGGGCAAAAGGATGGCCCCATTGGTACTTGACATTGGACTCCTTCAGTTTGTCGATCACTGGCTTGAAGTCCCTGCGACGGCGCAGGGTGAGCGGGGAGAGGTCTTGGAAGATTTGGATCCGGTGGCCCTCGTATGTCAGATCCTCAGAGGCCCGAGACGCCCCGAGGATTGCCTCCTTTTCCGTGAAGAAGTGCACCTGGGTCAGGATGTCAGGGATCAGGTCAGCCTTCCCACGCGAAGGTGCCACTCGATGTGCTCTGTCCAATGTTGGAGGGGAGGCGTCCTCGTCCCCTAGCACCGCCTGTAGGAGATCCGCGACATAGGTCATAACATCCTGGCCTTCCGCCCCTCGCGGAACTCCCCTAATGCGGAGGTTGTTCCTGCGGCTTCTATTTTCTAAGTCCTCCTGTTTAATTTGGAGTTCGATATGTTGTTCCTCTAGCGCTGTAACACGGCGCCACAGCTCCTCTTGATCTTCCGTTCTGGTGTCAAGGGTACGTTCAAGGTCATCCACTCTTGAGCCGATCTCGTTTACATCTCGTCGAATGTCCGCAAGACAGGTTTTGACCTCCGACTTTGAGAGAGCTAATTTCCGCCTTTATCTCCTGGAGAAAATTGGACATGAAGGCCTGAGTGATGGGGGTGGCTGCAGCGGCCTCTGACTTGGTGGCCATCGTAAGATCTTCCTGAGACGGGGTCGGGCAGCTTTGGCCCACAGATCCACCACCGATGTGTCCCTGGGTGTAGACTGTACTGTGGCTTTCCCCCGTCTGCCACGGGGCATAACTTGAGTAGGGGGAGCCCCCAGACCGCAGGATTTGCTACGAGCGACCAGGGTAAGGCTCCACTGCCACTGCCGGGGTACTTTCCTGTCGAGGAGCCACCGATAGGAAGGCTAAGATTAAGTGGTCCAAGACGCTAAGATCGACGTGCTTCACTGCAGATCCCGGGCAGACCCCAGAGGAGATCTTGTTTGCAGGCTCAGGCCCCTCGACACACCACGTTCAGGCGGGGCGCAGGTCTTCTTCAGGGTTCCAACGTCAGCGTCTCACCCGCCCCGCAGAGAGAGAGCGGACCAGGATGCCCAGGGCAGGCCTGAGCCCGCACGACAGGCCCAGTGCGCAGATAGAGGGGAAAGTGGTGGACAGGACTCAGCTCCCCGACGGACCAGCCCCAGGCAAGGGAAGGAGAATTCGTCCGCCCCCCGGCGAACACACGTAATCGTGGGGGGAGAACGCTAAAGGCAGGAACCAGTGTCCAGCAGCCACGACGCGCAGGTCTGTGGAAAGTGCCCCCGTTTCTTTGGTGGGACTCCAAGGGCAAGGCCTCTCGGTATGCTCGTGTCTCAAAGCCCAGGGGCGTACTAGGCTAATGCAGGACTCTGCGGCGGAATTGCCTTCCCCTCTGTAGCTGGGCCGGGATCTGGTGCAATGGAGTGGGTGTCCCTCGCTGCCCCTCCCAATGTAGATACCGCTAGGTTGCCCACGTGGAGGCCAAAGTTCCCTGTCAGTCCGGGCCCAAGCAGGGAGGTACAGGCCGATCAGGCCCCAGGCTTCTCAGGGGCCTCGCATATCCTGGCGCTCGATTCCCCCCGCGTAGTGCACTCAGTCCGGGGGGGGGGGAGAAACAGTGAACTGCTCCCTGTGGCTGCGTGGATCAGGGCCACGGCGCTCGCCAGAGGCCCGCATGCAAATGGTACTAGGCCTCGCCCTTCCCCGAGGGCAGTGTCTCGACCTCCAGGCCTCGCAGGCACCCCTCGCTCCCTGGGCGGACGCGTTTCACCAGCCCCTCCTTCACCTCACCTCCGGGCCCTCCGCAGAGGCCGACGATTAAGAGAGTCCGTGGCCGCAGTCCGCTCCTCGGCCCAGGGTGTCACGCGGCCTGCTAAACGGGGCCGCCGCCAGGCACAGTCGGGTCTTCTGGGGGCCTTCAAGCGGCGCTGAGTCAGGTGCGGGGGCGTCAGGGCATGGAGAGCGCTCTGACAACACCTCGGTCCCCAGCCGCCAATTCCGCTTCGGGACCCAGGGCTCCCGCTGGGTGCAGGGCTCTCCTCTAGCTTCGGGCAAGATGGCAGGCGGGCACGTCGTGAGGGTCCGCCCGTCTCACTCCGGTGGAATCGCTGCAGCCAAATCCCCGGTGCACCCACCAGGACACACAGGGGGGAGAACTCACTGAATGGGGGGGCACCGACCGCACCCCCGCGCCTCTGAGTGGACATAGAAGCCCACGGCCGGCCTCTGGAGGACGGAGCTCTTGCAGCGCGCGTCCTACTCCATCGAGGTCCTGGCCACGCCCCATCATCTTTTTTTTAACTAATAAAAGAAGCTCTTAGTTGGTCTTCATCACTAAGATATGTATGTGGCTTTGTTGTGTTAGCGTTTCTAAGATCTATTTCTAGGGACAAATGAAATCTTATTAATACTATAGTAATCATAATTGTTATTACGAAAATTGAACACACAACATATTTACACTTGTTTCTAATGCTACACATTTCTCTCAAATCAAGCTAGGTATGTTTTGAAATTCAGTAGCTCAAGAATTTAGCAGTTTAGTCCTTCAGCAGTTCAACAGATTTTTGTTTTTTCTTTCTTTTTGTTTTTTTACTCAAAGCAACTTTAGTATTTGCACTTCAATTTTTAATTAGACAATCCTTAACTCTACTCCATGTTCTTCTATTTTGTTATCCCTACTCTTCTACTGCAGACTTGGGCCTAGGTTGCTCTTCTGTAAAATAAGAAATTAAAATAACAAAGGACTAACAGGACAGTTCTTTCGTTGATCAGTTATTACCTTCTTTTGGCTTCTCGGCAGTTCTTAGTTTTTTTATTTCAGTTTTTCTCATTTTATGTTTGTCTCGAAAGCAAGGTGGCTCATATAGTTCAGAATTCATATCACACAGATCATTCAATTAAACATTTAGTATTTGATCATCATAGTACATCCATTCAGGTGCTGAATACAAGGCACTCTTCCTCTTTTTGACATTCTGAGTGATTTTTCGAAATCTCCTGTTCATAGGAGTGTTTCCATTAAGTTTTGCGAGTGACTCTCCTTATTTCAGTGCTTGTTCCTGCACCCAAATCTTCCAGTGATACTAACGGATTGCCAGTATTCACTTTGTTTTGTTGACCAATCTATGCTTCTATTTCATTAGAGACTTTCGTGCCACTTTGTGTAACTTCAGGCACTTGAATCTGTCTTTCGACTTGGAAGTCTTCACCCCTCTCTTGCTGTGGCGGAGCCACTGGCCTGGGTGTTCTCTCAACTGGTGACACGGTCACCAATGCTCTTCGCACAAGATCAAAGACCACAACTGCTTCTTCTTGTTTTCTCACTTTCTTGGTGTTATAAACATGAATCCAATTTTGAACTCCAGCACATTTAAGAGCAGTATTTGTAACTAAGATGATCTTCCATTCGGTTCCAAACAAGTATTCCAAACGTGCTTCTTGATCACGACCCAATCACCTGTATTGAGGTTGTGGCACTGTTCTTGGTGCGGATCTCTTGTGTCAGCTGTAACCTGATAGGAAACAGTTCAGCCACCTCAGCCAACCCTTTGTAATAATCGAGTATCCTTTAAAGTGTGATGTTCAAAAGTGCACTTGTAGGTACAGCTGGCAGTCTCATTGCGCTGCCCATCAATATCTTGTGATGTGACAAACCTGTCTTCCTATCTTTGATACTTCGAGTTCTCATCAAGACCAAAGGAAGTGCATCTGACCATTTCAATGATGTTGAAGCACAAACCTTTGCTAACTTTGACTTAAGAGTTCCATTGACTTGCTCACAATTTCAGAGGCTTCTGGTCTGTAACTGCAATGTAATCTTTGCCCAATCTGCAGTGATGTACAAGTCTTCCTCAGGACCTCATTATTGAAATGAGTCTCCCCTAACCGATTCAGGAGAAACGGGCAACCCGTAACGTGGAATCAATTCTCGTAATAACAGTTTTCATACAGTAAGACTGTCTATTCCTCTGGTTGGGTAGGCTTCCACCCATCTCGAGAAGACACACACTATCACCAGGATATATATCAGCCCGTTCTATGCAGGCATCTCGATTAAATTCATTCTGCATCCAATTGAAAGGACCACCTGACCTCCCTATGTGACTCTGTGTGTTACCAGTGTTCTTTCCTGCAATCATTTGTTGACAAATAACACATCTATGACAAACTTCCTCTGCCAGCATTCTGAATCTGGGATTCAACAAGTTTTTCCTGGACAAACAAACCATAGCATCCCTGCTTAAATGTGTATTTTCATGATAGTACCTAGTCATTGGGAACAACAAACTATCTGGTAACACTGGTCTCCCATCTGATGACATCCAAATGCCATTGGAATTTTTCCCATAACCTGCTTTTATCCAGCATTTTTGCTCTGTTTCTGACACATTTTCTTGCACTTTTTTCAATACATCCGAAGTATCAATTACTTTCATCAGCACTGTAAAAGAGGCTTCCTCTTCCGATGTGAAATTTCCATCAAATGTGCAGGCCAACAAAGCACAATTCTGTGCCACTTTACCAGCATACCTATTTCCCATGGCGATGTACCCATTGGGACGCTGATGAGCTGCACATTTAACCACCGCAATTTCTTCAGGCAACTGTAAAGCTTCCAACAGATTTTTAGCCTGCATTCTGTTCCTTATTGGTGTACCTGAGGGGGTAAGAAACCTTCTCTGTGACCACAATTGCCCGAAATCATGGCTAACACCAAAGCTATACTGACCGTCTGTAAATATGGTCACTCTTGTGTGCAGTTAAACTGCATGCTCTTGTAAGGGCAATAAATTCTGTAACTTGTGCTGATGGAACTCCTTGAAGCCAGAAAGCTTCGACAACATCATTTATTGTGCACACGGCATATGCTGCTCTCAGTGTGGCTTCATTAATATTAGTTCTGAGACATGAGCCATCTACCAACAAAACATGGTCGGGCTCAATCAGGGGTCCATCCTTAATATCAGGTCTTGGCTTGGTGCATAAGTACGTGACATCTAGGCAAACATGTTCAACATCATCACAAACAGTATCATTAATTGGCATTAATGTTGAAGGGTTAAGTGTCTGGCATCTTTTCAAGATAATGTTTCCTGCAGACAAGATTGTCTGTTCATATTTGGGCAAACTATTTTGGGTCATATACTGTGTTTTTGTCACTAGACGCTCCACAGAATGTGGGACCATAACAGTTAAAAGGTATCCCATCACTATGTTCTCACTCTTTTCCAAACTAGTGCTCACTGCGGCAACCGCTTTTAGGCAACCAGGAAGACCGGCGGCTATGGGGTCAAGTGCAGTAGAGAAGTAAGCCACTGGCTTTCGAGCGTTTCTGTGCATTTGAGTCCGCACTGAGAGAACGCAGCCCTCTTTCACTGCAAAATAATGTAAATTCGTTTGTGTAATCTGGCATTCCGAGTGCTGGGGTGTAACACAATCTCTCTTTCAGCTCTAGGAAGGCTTTCAAGCACTTGTTGTCCCAAGGAATCGGATCAGACACATCTCGGTGTGTCAACCTCAGTAGAGGCTTTGGCGCTAAGGAAAAGTTTGGTATCCACTGTCTACAGTAGCCAGCCATTTCTAAAAGCATCCTGACCTTCTTTTGAGTTCGAGGTGGACTAAGTTGAAGAATAGCTTTCACTCTCTCTGGTAACATCTTCCTTGCTCCTTTCTCAATTATGTGTCCCAGATATTGAACTTCTTTCTGACAGTACTGCAAATTACCTGGAGACACTTTTTGTCTGTTCTCAGCCAGGTGATTCATTAAGGCAATGGTGTCTTGTTTACAAGCTTCTCATGTCTCTGATGTCAATAATAAGACGTCTATATATTGTACAAATACTGACTTATAGGGCATTGGAATGATTCCAGATTTTTCCTCAAAATATCGTTGAAGATGGGGGGACTTTCTGTATACCCTTGTGGGACACGACACCGTGCTAATACCCACTGCTGGAACACAAAGGAGAACAAGAACTGGCTTTCTTCATATTAGGATACTGAGCAGAAAGCCTGACACAGGTCAATCACTGTAAACCATTCTGCAGTACATGGAATTTGAAACAATATGGTGGCTGGATTCGGTACAATGGGACACCATTGAACAGCAATTTCATTTATTTTCCTCAAATCCTGCAGTATCCTATACGTTCCCTTTGGTTTCTGCATAGCCATAATTGGATAATTACATGGGCTTCCCATCAGTTACCTCAAAGTCCCTTTCTGCAACATGTCCTCAGTTGCAGGATTTATTTCTGCAATCATTTCAAGAGTCAAATGATAAGGTGGTGTTCTAGGATACACTGCATTTGCCTGTACTGTAATTTGGACTGGTTCTTCACCTTTGATTGGTCTGATATATTTTCCTATGAAATCTCAAACTACTGCATTTACTCTGCTTCTTAAATCTGCAGGTAATTCCTCAACTGTCAACAATGGAAACATTTCTGTGGCTGTCTGTTGTCGAGTCACTTTAAATTCTACATCCTCATCATGCGTCTGGAAGGAAGCAATTTCTCCCTAGCAGGTTTACAGGACTTGAATCACAAACTACAAATTGATGTTTCTGTTCAAATTAACCTATTTTTACTGGGGCCTTTTCTGAAATTGGATTAGTAAACTGTTTATTATTCACTCCCACAACTTGGATATTTTACCCCGAGAGAGATAGGTCTGGGACTTCTAATGTTCTCACAGAAGATCTGGTAGCTCCTGTATCGATCAAAAATGATACTGGGTATCCATACACTTCAGAATCAACATATGGACCACTCTGGTCTACTTCTAATATGTGCCAAGTACACAGTCTTCCTCCCCTCTCTGGCACCTTCATTAAGAAGCATTTGAACTAGAACAATCATTTTCGGAAAAAAGGGTATTTGTTTTGATTTTGGAATTTGCTGCATTGCATTCTGGAATGAGTTGGCATTTATTTTTGGCATTTGATTTAAATTGAATCTAGGATTCCCCATGTTTTGCGGGATCATTTGAGCTGATGGGACTGGCATCAATGGAACTTGCCCCTGCATAGGCACTAGCATTTGCTGTGTGGGCACATTTTGTATCTGCATTCCTCTTTGCATTTGCACATTTTCTCTTGCATTTTCAGGATTATATCTACACTCCCTCTTCCAAAGACCGACCCTATGACAGACGTGACACGTAGTAATTTTTTTCATAGCAGCAATATCTGTTCCAAAATCACACTTACCGGAACACCTCTACCCTGTGACACATTAAATCCTCCTTGGTTACCCTGAAAACCAAGTTGTGGAACAGCAACCCTTGTATCTTTCCCTGAGTTCCTGTAAAGGAAGAATTTGGTTAACCTTTTTGAGCCAACTTAGTCTGTGCCAACATAAAATTTTCCTTTATCTTTTTCGTCTTAATTTTGAACCCATCACTGCAGTACTTAGCATATCTTAGAACCTCATCAAGCAATTTAATCTGCCAGCAGATCACGCTTCGAGTTATGTGCGAACTGATCTCCGGTTTCAGGCCTAAAACAAACTGAGAGCCCAAAATTTCCATATCCTTTTCTTTAGGATATTCTCGTCCACTATGATGCTGGAACACTTGCAACAACCCCTTATAGAACTTGTGAACTAACACTTTTGGCTCCTGGGTCGTTCAATTAACCTTAACCCAATCCAAATCCTTTGGATGCACTCGGCCTTTCAGGAAAGTAATCACAGCTTCATACTTCTCCATAACCACTGGAGATGATGCTTAATTCTAGCATTTCTCACTGGTTCGCCTTTTGGCTATTGCACAGCATTCTTACACTCAACCCATAAATCAGTTGGTACCTCATTATTCAAGAATTTATTCAAATCAGCCCAGAACACTTTCAAAATGTTTATAAACCATTCTACTTCTACATACCACTGCACTAGTTTGTCTCCGAGTTTCGGAAAATTATTTGTAAATGCTGTAAGATCACCTCTGCTTCATGGCACATGTACATACATCCCTCCTGCTATTTCTCGTTAAGGATAAGCTATAGTCGCTCCTTCATTATCCTTATTATTCTTCCCTATAGCTTCAGCTTCCCTCTTTTTCTTTTAGCGCTTCTTGGCCATTTAATTTCTAACTTGTCAGTTCCTGTTGCACACGTTTTCAATTGCTGCATCGTCCAACTGTACTCTGTAACTTTTCTGTAAATGCAAATCTTTAGAGAGATCAGTCTCATATTTCTGGGCCAATTTTGTCAGCTTCTCATGTAGGACAGTTGCTCGCCTAGTAATTTCTTTACACAGGTAAATTAATTCTTTAATTTTGATCTTTTGATATTGTTCTAGATATTCTGGGTCTAAGCACCCTCATTATCTCCTCTTGTTCCACCTTCAGTTTGGAAATGTTCAAAGGTCTTTCTCTTTCAGAATGTAAATTTTCTTACGAAGAGTCAATCGGTCTTTCTAATACGTGCTGCTTCCTCCAACTGGGCTAATGTAGCTCTCTATTCAGTATGACTTATGTCTCCGGGGGTCACAGGAGCTGTGAAGACCAGCGTCCCTCCATCTATAAGAGCTTGTATTGTCTATGGTGGTCTCCACACAACCATCTGCGAATTCTTTCAAGTCGGGACAAATCCTGTTTTGCAGCGTGAATCTTTTCTGGATTCACATGCTGTGCATTTATTCCGCCATCTAGTGGTTGAGTCCGGAATTGTTGCATTTACTCTCTTTTTTTTTTTTTGTTGGAGGGCGTCGACATACCACCATTTGGTGTCCTCCTGTGACGTCGACGTGCTTCCTGCGGAAGCTCCCACCTTTGGTCGCCATCTTCAGATTCTTTATTTCCGCCGTTGGGTCTGGATCGATACGGAAGGAGCTCCAGAGATTTGGAGAGAAGAATCGACTAAAATCGGTGAAACGTATACAAAACAACTATAAAAGGCTTTTCGACGTACTGGACTACTATCCGACGAACCGGAGTGCGCAGAAAAGGGGAAAGTACAGAACTTCGACGACATGGAGAATGCGCATGCAGGGGGTTCCCTGTGCGCGTAATGGACAAGACACCTTTCAAAATCTGCAAGAATTGTCATTATAAGTACGCTCAAAAAGATCAGCATCCAGTCTGCAACCTTTGCCTGCCGCTAGATCACCCAAGTGAAGATTGCAACGCGTACTCGGCCTTCACCCCAAAGACCTTAAGGGTACAAGAGAGACAGAGAAGGGGCAACTACAATATGCAGGGCCAGGGGCCAGCACCGTCGCTTCGAGATCTGGGCCTTTCCAGCAAAGAGGAGGACAACGTCGCCGAAGGCCCTGAAGTTGACGAGGACACAGACGTCCCAGTCGTAGAGGTTGAGAAGAAGACTTCAATGGAGGTAAGAGAGCTGTCGATCTCGAAAAGACAGGATGAGACATAAAAAATGTCTCAAAGACCTCCAAAGGAGCCTTGGCGTCGAAACAGTCGACGACCGCAGCCGCCTCCAAAGAGAAACAATCCGTCGGATCCTTAGAGAAGGACTCTGTGACGGGGTAAACTCTCGAAAAATCGAAGACGTCGAAAGACTGTCACGAAAAAGACTCCTCGACGTCGAAACGAGAGAGGTCGAATCAGCCTTCGACGACAGTGTTGGCGTCAAGCACGAAGAGAAAGGTGGAGGGTCTCGACCCCGAAACAAACGCGTCGGAGATCGAGAAAAAGAAAAAGAGGCTAGAGGCGGAGATGGCGAATATTTTGCAACGCAAAAAGGAATTTGACGACAGCTTGAAGCAATTCAAGATACCGCCGAAAACATCGTCTGAAGCAGAGAAATCGGTCGAGGAATTGCAGCCGCCAACGACTCCCAAATCGCTCGACGAAGAAGAAGAGGAATTCTTCGAGGAGGAGGGTGACGATGAGGCACTAACGTATGTGGGCTCGGTGACCTCGGAGGCTCAAGACCTACAATGGCAGGATCCCGACGCTGAATCACCAGAAGAGGCGGTAGACACATATCCTGCAAGGCCTTCACCACCAGATGACATTGGGATGTACAACCAAGGCATAAAGCGGGCAGCAGACACATATGGAGTGCAACTTGAGGAGGAAAAGCCGCAATCATGCTTTCTACTAGAAACTTTACTGCCTACACAATCAAGGAGCCAGTTTCTACCCATGCTACGAAGTGTACTGGATCAAGGGAAAGAGGCATTTAAAGAGCCTACCACTTGCAAGGCAGTCACACCAAGAGGTGAGAAGAAATACAAACATTCTTCAAAGGACCCACTATACATCAAAGGGTCGGTGCCAGCTGACTCAATCATTACGTCTACAGCCAGGAAAAGGGCCAATGTACCAACCAATGTTGGACCACCGCCAGACAAGGAGAGCAAGAGGATGGACCTTAAGGGGAGAAAGGTCGAGAGGAGTGCAGCAATTCAGTGGCGCATTGCAAACTCAAATGCATTGATAAACAGTCACTCATATCAGCATTGGGAAGAGGTAGGAGAACTACTAAAGCACCTGCCTGAACAGTTCTAAAGAGGGCAAACCACTTAGTGGAAGAGGGAAAGAACATGGCAAACACATGTTCAAAATCTGCCCTAGACGCTGCAGACACATCTAGCAGACAGATGATGATCGGCATTACCAAGAGAAGACATGCATGGCTGAGAATATCAGGTTTCAAGCCAGAAGTGCAGAATAACATACTAAACTCACCGTTCAGTGGGGAACAGCTGTTTGGTAGCATTGTAGATGAAAAGCTGAATCAACTGAAAAAAGACAATGAAACAGCAAGGTCTATGGGCGCACTACAATTTAGAGGCGTGCGTAGAGACACACCCTCAAGGAGACCAGCAGGCAGAGGTAACCTTCAACCCACAGCCTCACACCAAACATACCAGCAAACTTACCAAGAGGTAAGCCAGGGCCAGAAACAAGGGCAGCAGCAGAATTGGCAGTTCAAACAGGGAAGACAATTCTTTCGAGGGCGCCCTCGGGGAAGAGGGCAACACAACGAGGAGGACCGCAGACCACAGCAAAGTGACTGCATTCCAAAAGTGGGCAACTCACAAAAAACATCACTGAGTGGGCCCCCAAAGACACTATCAGAAAAAAGACTTCATCCTTTAAACAAACAGTTCCTCCAACATACTACACCAGTAGGAGTCAAGTTAAAATACTTCCTCCACAAATGGAGAGATGCCACTTCAGACAAATGGATATTAAACATAATTTAGTACGGTCACTGCATAGAACTGACAAAGAAACCTCCAAACAAAAAAGAAACATTCGGAAAAAGAATTATCCCAAATACTCCAGGAGGTGCAAGAACTTTATTCCAAAGAGGCCATAGAACAGGTACCACAAGGGGAAAGGAACTACGGCATTTACTCAACGTACTTCCTAATTCCAAATGTAGACGGAACATTGCGTCCATTACTAGACCTAAGATTTCTCAACAAATTCATAAAAACACAAAGATTCAAAATGACAACGTTGCAAGAGGTGATACCTCAGTTGCAAAAAGGATACTACATGGCAACCATAGACTTAAAGGATGCATACTTGCACATTCCAATGAACAGAAAACACAAAAATCTATTAAGGTTTGTGGTCAACAAAACACACTACCAATTCAAAGTGCTAGCATACGGCCTAAAATCAGCACCAAGAGTTTTCACAAAATGGCTAGCGGCAGTAGCCGCACATCTGAGAAGGCAGGGGATTCATGTATACCCGTACCTGGACGACTGCTTAATAAGAGCAAGCTCATACAGTCTCTGCAAACGGCATATACAACAAGTGATAGAGACACTGGTTCAACTCGGATTTTCAATACACTGGGCCAAGTCGACACCAGAGCCTGAACAACAGAAGGTGTTCTTAGGAGCACAGATCAACACTATAGTAGGGAAGGTGTTCCCAAGCGAGAAGAGAACATTGGCACTTCTGCAGGAGACACATCTGTACCGAAGGGGCAAGCTCTGACAGTGGGGAAGATTCTAGGAATGATGGCTTCATGCAGTCATTTAATCCCCAACATTCGCTTGCACATGAGGCCGTTCCAGGAATGGCTATAAGAGCAATGGTCACAAGCGACAGGGAGTTGGGAGGATTTAGTGGTTGTCACGCAAACAGTTCATCAGGAGATGGCATGGTGGACCAAAACAAATATAGCACAGGGAAGACTTTTCACACAACCAACTCCAACAGTAACCATAACAACAGATGCTTCCCAAATAGGATGGGGCACACATATGAACAGCCTCAAAGTAAGAGGATTGTGGACACAGGAGGATGCAGTAAAACACATCAATTTCCTGGAGCTAAAAACTGTGTTCCTAGCCTTAAAAGCCTTTCAGAAGGAGCTTTACGGAAATAAAGTGTTAATACAAACAGACAACACAACCACCATGTTTTACATAAACAAGCAAGGAGGAACAGTCTTTAGCACTCTCAACCCTAGCTCAACAACTATGGAAATGGGCAGTCCCAAAGAGTATAGACATAATTGCAGTACACTTGCCAGGAAAGGACAATGTAGAGGCAGACAGACTGAGCAGACAGATGTTAGCATCCCACGAATGGGAACTGAATCAATCAGAACTACACAAAATATTCAGGAAATGGGGGACTCCGCAAATCGACCTATTTGCAAATCACCACAATGCGAAATGCCAACACTTCGCATCCAGGCAACCTTGCAAGCAGTCCCTAGGGAATGCGCTATGGATAGACTGGTCACGGATATTTGCTTACGCTTTTCCCCCAATACCACTTCTCCACAAAGTGATCAACAAATGCAAGATCAGCCACATGACAATGATTCTCATTGCACCACAGTGGGCCAGACAAACATGGTTCTCAGAGATAATGGAGATAACACAGGGAACAGTGCACAGGCTTCCAAAAAGAAAAGGCCTATTAACAATGCAAACGGAAAGGTATTTCACCCAGAACCCGAGAGCCTAAGCCTAGCTGCATGGCTCCCGAGGACTTAGAATTTGCACACCTCAAACTGCCAGAAAGTACAATGGCAGTACTAAGAGAAGCAAGTAAACCAACAACAAGAAAATGTTACACAGCAAAATGGAAGAGATACTCCCAATCGTGCCTCAAAGAAAACCTCTCAAAGAGGATCACAAGGGAAAGGACAGTTCAAAAATACCCGACACATTTACTACAAAGTAATCTAAGCTACACGTCATTTAAGGTACACTTGGCAGTAATTGTAGCCTATACAAGAGGAGAAACTGGACAGAGTTTTTTCACTTCTCACGTAGTCAAAAGGTTCCTAGAAGGAGCAAAAAGAATAGCACGCCCAAAAATAGTACCAGCACCCACATGGAACTTAAATATAGTACTGGCTCAGATGATGAAGGCATCATTCGAACCACTACACAAAGCAACGCCACAAATGCTCACGCTAAAAACAGCATTTTTAGTAGCAATTACATCTCTATGTCGAGTTAGTGAATTACAAGCACTAACACTACAGGAACCCTACTTCCAAATACATAATGACAGAAAATTGTCATGAGAACAGATCCACACTTTATGCCAAAGGTGGTATCAAAATTCCACTTAAACCAAACTATACAGATTCCAAGTTTCTTCCAAAATCCAAAAACACAAGCAGAAAAAGCTTTGCACACTCTTGACGCTAGAAGAGCAGTCATGCATTACATTGAAAGGACAAAGGAATACAGGAAAACAAAGCAATTGTTTGTATCTTTTGCTAACAGCTTCCTAGGACGACCTGTTACCAAGAACACCATCGCAAGATGGATTGCTCAAACCATACAATTATGCCACAAACAAGCAGGACAGACTTTACAAGGAGCACCAAGGGCTCACTCAACAAGGAAGAAAGGAGCAACAGTCGCATTTCTAGCAAATACTCCAATTCAAGACATTTGCTTGGCTCCAACATGGTCTTCAGTGCACACGTTCACAAAACATTATTGTGTGGACATTCAGATGAATAAAGAAGCACAAGTAGGACAAAAGGTATTACAACATATATTTACAAACCAGCGCTCATCTTCCACCCAGCCACCACAAGACTAGCATACCACTACAAAATCTATGCACAGCATGTGAATCCAGAAAAGATTCACGCTGCAAAACGTATAGTTTCTTACCTGTCGGTGTAGTTTTGCAGCTTGAAGAATTTTCTGGATTCACTAGCGAACCCACCCTCCTCCCACGGCAAATATGTGAAGCTCATGATCCAATATCAGAAATGCATCCTATGATGTTAGCATTTATACAACTGGGGCTACCTAGCATTTATTTCCACGGAAGAACATTGCAGTGTTCAGTCTATCATTTTATTAAATGTTTCACTGAGGAACAATGAACTACGCTAAAGACAGAAACATGTACATGCAGATCTCCTGTTGGGTAACGGCAGTCAATCTCTTATAAGCATTCATTTATTGTTAAAACAAATACTATATGAACATACGACAAAGAAGGAAGTTCAATTCTAGTTTATCGAGAATATGTAGCTGAAGAAAGTAATACATTTTATAAACTCGGCACATTCTACAATTATGACAGTATCTAAGCAAGTCACTTTAAAGTCAAGCTATTGAATACATTTGTGCAGAGTTCAACATTTTCCTAAAAGCATCTGTTTAATAAGAAAAGAAAAGGCCTAGCGGAGTCCTGGCAGTAGAAGTGTTATTGACCAAGTGTCAAGGCAGTGGTTGAAGGGTCCTAAGGTAAAGAAGCCAATGACTGAAGAAGGTTGACCCAACACCAAATATGTGTATATTATATTTAAAAAATCAAAACAAAAACAAATGTCTTTGCTCATGCAAGACAAAAAGTGAAGGATCAGGACCTAAAGTTAGTACACAGAAAGTACATTTTAACTATATAACACCAGACGTGTTAATTTAAACCCACATAATTTAATAAACGTTAATTGGAGAGAGGTGGAACCGCAGAGATGGAGACTGAGGAGCATCTCTACTCACTGCACTTCAAATGAAGAGGAGTATAAAGATATGCTTCAATCTCTGAAATTAGAAGGATGATAGTAGTAAAGTACCCCAGGACATGAACAGGGGTGTTTAAATACATGCTCAAACTATGGCTTGCAACATGCACAGAGTCTGGGTCCAAGATGCACTCACTAATTTCAAGGCAAACGTACCACAAATGTCGGAAAGTGGTAATATTTAGTGTACAAGTGTTTACTAGGTAAAGTACAGTATGCTTTTGAAGAAGGTGTTAAGTGGAGTATAGTTTGATTTGTTGTGTGAAAATATGCTAGGAAGAGTTGTTGGCGGCAGCAGCTCAGAGAGCAACTACTAACCTACAACATACCACCCACATCAAATTGCAATATAGTGTTACAGTATCCATAATTGTTTCTGCACCCCTAGTTAACACCTTTGTGGACAATATCTTGCTGGTAATCTTACATGTTAGAGATGAAGAACCCAAATGCAGGGTCAGAGACGGTGTTGTCCTCAATAATAGTTGAGGCAATGTGTCCCTAAAGAAGATAAGATTCAAAACAGCATTTCAAAATAGTCAGTGAATGAGGAATGACTCAAAAAGACTCAAGATCAGTAAATTTGAAACCTATGAAGGTTTATTAAAATATTAAAGTGCATTATAGCAGGGAAAAAATATATATGATTAATTTCAAAAGATCAGTCTTTGGGCTTATAAATTATTTGCTAGGAATGCTCTTTGGCATTTAAAATAAATGCAGAATGGGCAGGATCTGACGAATAGACAAGCATGCGCAGATGCTAATCAATAAAAAATCGGACTGCATTCCTAGCAGACCCGAAAGAGTCTGGCTCACCCCAAAATATGTCCTTTTTATAGACCGTTTCACCATAAAAAGCAGTGGAAATTGCACATTCCGCAGTGTCAGCCAGCGTATCAATATATCAATACATTATCACATCACAGTACAACGTTATTTAACGTCTTATTATGCCACCATCTCCCTAAGTGAATATTAATGAATCTCTTCTGACCTAATGTCATCTAAAGTGTTAGGACAAGTCTTGTTATATAAACAATGAAAAATCTTATGAATAATGGGCCTACAGTGAGCTAACAGGATGGGCCTTGAAAAATAACTGAAGGCTTCCTCTGGAGTTCTTGGACAAGAGCATGCCAGTTCAAGCAGCAGTGCATATTTTGCTTTGTGTAGGGTCAATGAGAAATATCAACTCACAATGAGTATTAAGACTGCTCCAAGAAACAAGGGGTCGAGGCCAAGTTTTGGCATAGGCCAGGAAAACACAGTTCTATACATCACAGCGATAATGTTTCAATTGCAAAAAAATTGTTCATATTCATAGACAAACTTCTAGTCAGAAAATAGCTATAACACCTTCACAATCAGTTAACACCATGCTCATTCCTCCCCAAAATTTAACGTACAGTGAATGGCATCAAAAATGGTACATCATCTCAATACTACCTGACCAGCATCCGCACTACTATCAGGCCAGCATCCGCTGCCTGCAATACCTGCAATAAATGTTAAACAATCTGTACACTCTCTCATTAGTTTATATTTTGACACTCACTCTCACTTTCCCTCGCCTACTCTCATACACTCACAATCACTCACACACTCACTTCCACCCAGACTCCTTTTATCCTGTCTAGCCTACCCTAAACATACCGTCTCAACGTCTGGCCTGTAGACTCAAGATACTGCTCACCACTATCTATCCTTTCTTTAACATGCGGACGCCACATGCATAATTCATTCATAAACAGCTACTGTAAACTCACTGTCTAAAAACTCCATTACCTTCTCATTAGTGTATGATCAGCCTACAAAACAAATTGACACTCACTAACTGCTCTTGCATAAAATCCTATACTTCTTATTTATAACAGAAACACTATTACAGAACTGCTGCACCCCAATGGCCTATAAAGCAATCCCTGTGGTATACCATATATCTGAAAGAGACACGTTAGTGACAGATTCCTTACCTTAGAATATCCCCAGGCGTCAGGCTGGATCCGGAAAGTTTTTGCGTAGCAGTACCCTTGCGCGTCGGTAGGCGGCGTCGTGCGGCTCCGCGTCCGTCGTCGGCGTCGGGACCGCCGGGATGACGTCGCGGGCAGTACTTAGACGCCGCCCCTGCGTGCTGACGTCAGTTCTTCTTTTTTCCGCGCCAGTAAGCGCAGATCCGGGAAGAGCAGTGCCCTAGTCATTTTTTGACTAACTTTTTGGTGATTTTTCACTGTTTTTCTAAACGAGTCTCTCGACTCCGAAGGTGTCGGAAGGGATGCCCGGCTTCAAGCCCTGCGACGTCTGTGGTCGCATGATGTCGATCACAGACCCGCACTTAGAGTGTCTCTACTGCCTCGGCCGCGACACGACACGAAGTCGTGCCCCGACTGCCGGGCCTTGCACCCGAAGGCTTTGCGGGAGCGGTCTCGAAAGCTCCTCGAGGTCCGACAGTCGGCTCCGCGCCACACCAAGCCCCGGTCACGTGAGAGGTCGAGGGGCCGGTCGCGGAGTCCTCATCGGTCGTCGGGGTCCAAGTCTTCGCACTCCTCCGGTAAGTCGAAGCATAAAAAGTCTAAGAAGCGTCATCGCTCGACGACTTCGCCTCGCCGGTCTCGCGACTCGGCTGAGGCTCGTATCGGCACCGTCCCCGCGGCTCCGGGAGTGCCTGTGGAGCCGCCCCCGCATTACCCGTCCTTCCCGGGTTCGGGGGCGACTCCGGCCGAGATACAGGAATTCCTGTTGGACATGGCCCGCCTCTTCGGTCCTCAAGGTCTCCCCGGTGCGCCTTCGGGCCCCGCGGGCCCTGATGGGGTTTCCCCGGTGCCGCCGGCGACTCCGGTCCCGGCGCCGCCTGTAACACCAGCCTCGGTCCCGGCCCCGGCCTCGATCCCGGCTCCGGTGCTGCCGCAACCCCCATCGACGCCGGTTGACCTAACTACACCTCCGCCGGCGCCGATGTCTCCGGTGCCGTTCCCGACGCCGCCCGGGGCTCCGGGCGGCGTCGTTCCCCGGTTCTCTCCGGATCCGGACATGGCGCCGGACCGGCGTCGCTCGACGCCGGCTCCGACGCCGCTGGGACTTTGGGTTCCACATGTCCCTCCTCCTCCTTATTTTGAACATGAATTGGAGGACGGAGATAACTGGGAGGGGTCTGATGACCCTCTCACACGGCAGTGTGAGTCTGATCAGGACTGGGCTGAGGAACTTGGGGATGCCAGTGGTCTGGACACCTCCCCTGACTCTGGCATGTTGTCTCCTCCATCCGTGGCAACGGAGGAGGGAGCTAACTTTGCAACGGTGTTGCGTAGAGCAGATGGGGCCTTACACCTCCAATTGCCTACAGTGGCTGTCAGGACTAACATCCTGACGGAAGTGCTTCAGCCGGCGGCTACCTCCTCGGAGCCACTGCTGCAGTTCAACGAGGCGCTTTCCGACGTTCTTTTGTGCACCTGGTCCAAGCCCACCACAGGGGCTCCTGTGGATAGGAACGTGCCCGACGCCATCGCCCTGCTCCGGTCGACTCCCCGTTCCTCTCTCTACACCCCACCCTGAGAGCTTGGTGGTCCAAGCCTCTGCTTCCCAAAGCGTCTTCCCTACCGCTCCCCCGGATAGGGAATCCAAACGCCTGGATCAATTTGGGAAGAAGGTCTTTTCTTCCGCCAGTGCTGGCTTGCGGTCAGTCAACACCACTTGCCTCTTGGGCTGATATTCCCACTCCTTGTGGGACTCGGTGGCGCAAGTTCTGCCCCAGTGTCCTGAGGAGGTCCAGACACTGCTTTCCTGCACCATTGCGGAGGGAAGAGATGCGGCAAAGTACACCATCAGATGTGGCCTTGATACCGCCGACTCGCTAGGCAGATCGCTTGCGACGACAGTGGCGCTGCGCCGTCACGCCTGGCTGAGGACCACTGGTTTCTCGGGTGATGTCCAAAACTCTCTTATGGACATGCCCTTTGATGGAGTCGGTCTTTTTGGGACAAAGGCAGACTATGCGCTGGAGCGCTTTAAGGACTCGCGGGCTACAGCCAAGTCCCTGGGCCTTTCTGCTGTGCGCCCTCAGCAACAGTCTGCTTTTCGCCCCTTTCGTGGCCACGGAAGGGGCGCCCAGTCACGTCCGCTGCCCAGCCACCGGCCCGCACAGCAGGCGCCTACGCGTGGCCGAGGACGTGGCTCTCGCCGTGGCGGGTCTGGCAACCAGCGTGCGGGTCAGGCCACCAACCCCGCCCCGTCCGCGGCCTCCAAGCCTTCCTAGTCCTTCCTTTCAGGTGCACAGCACGCCAGTAGGGGGCAGGGTCCGCCATCACCTTCACCACTGGCGTGCCATCACCTCGGACAGGTGGGTCTTGGACATTGTCCGAAGGGGCTACTCCCTCCCCTTCGTGACCATCCCCCCAGCCATGCCACCTCAATTCCACCGCATGTCAGGGGATCACTTGGTGCTTCTTCAAAAGGAAGTTGCGGCCCTCTTGGCCAAGAGGGCCATCGAGCGTGTTCCGACCCCAGAAGTAGGACGTGGTTGCTACTCCCACTACATTCTGGTGCCCAAAAAGGACAAGGAGGACATGCGTCCTATCTTGGATCTCCGGAACGTCAATCGCTTCCTCCGGAAGGAGAAGTTCAAGATGCTCACGCTAGCTCAGGTCTTGACTGCTCTCGACCCTGGAGACTGGATGGTAGCGTTGGACTTGCAGGACGCATATTTCCACATCCCCGTCCTGCCGGCCCACCGGCGTTAACTGCGGTTCACGGTAGGCCTCGAGCATTTTCAGTTCACCGTGCTCCCTTTTGGCCTTACCAGCGCCCCTCGGGTGTTCACAAAAGTGATGGCGGTGGTCGCAGCCCATCTGCGCTGGGCAGGGGTTCCAGTCTTCCCCTACCTCGACGACTGGCTGCTGAAGGCGGGCTCGTCCCAGGCAGTCGTCTCCCACCTCCAGACAACGGCCGAACTCCTGCACTCGCTGGGGTTCTCCATCAACGTGCCGAAGTCGCACCTGATTCCTTCTCCACAGCTCCTTTTCATCGGAGCAGTTCTGGACACGACGCAGTTTCGGGTTTATCCTCCCGAACGGCGAGTCCGGGATATTCAGGCTATGATTCCGATCTTTCGGCCTTTATCCTGGGTTTCGGTACGGATGACCCTGAGGCTGCTGGGCCTCATGGCCTCCTGCATCCTGCTGGTCGATCATGCCAGATGACATATGCGGGCTCTGCAGTGGGACCTGAAGTTCCAGTGGGCACAGCACCAGGGCAACCTGTCCGATCACGTCCAGATCTCGGAGGGGACTGCAAAACAGTTGCAGTGGTGGCTCTCGAACCGGCAATGGGTCATGGGCAGATCCCTCTCCCTTACCCAGCCAGAGCACACAGTTGTGACGGACGCGTCCCTTCTGGGATGGGGCGGTGATCAGAGGTCTCTGGTCTCCGGCGGAGTCCCGGCTCCATATCAACCTTCTGGAGCTCCGGGCGATCCGACTTGCACTCAAGGCATTCCTTCCCTCTGTCAAAGGGACGGTAGTGCAGGTCTTCACAGACAACACCACCGCCATGTGGTATTGCAACAAAAGGGCGGGTTGGGTTTGTGGACCCTATGTCAGGAGGCTCTGCGCCTCTGGACATGGCTGGAACATCAGGGCATATTCCTGATGGTTCAACACCTGGCAGGTTCCCTGAACGCCAGGGCGGACGAACTCAGCCGCAGGTGCATGATGGATCACGAATGGCGTCTTCACTCAGAGGTGGCGCAAGGTCTCTTTCAGCAGTGGGGAGAGCCTTGGTTAGATCTGTTCGCCACCGAAGAGAACGCGCAATGTCAGCAGTTCTGCGCGTTGGAATTTCCAAGGCGGCACTCGCTCGGCGACGCTTTTCGTCGCGAGTGGAGTTGCGGTCTGTTGTACGCCTTTCCGCCTATACCACTTCTACCCAGAGTGTTGAAGAAGATTCGGCGCGTCCGGGCCCAAGTCATTCTTGTGGCTCCGGACTGGGCTTGAAGAGTTTGGTATCCCGAGCTACTCAGTATGAGCGTCGATCCCCCGATCCGTCTGCCTCTTTGGGAGGATCTTCTGTCGCAGCAGCAGGGGACGGTCCTCCACCCGAACCTGTCCAGTCTACACCTACTTGCGTGGAGATTGAGCGGCGGCAGTTGATTCCTTTCGACTTGCCTCCCGAAGTTTGTGATGTGATTCTGGCAGCCAGGCGTCCCTCCACTAAGGTGGTATACGCCTGCAGGTGGAACAAGTTTGTGGCATGGTGCACAGCAAAGGCTGTGAATCCCCTTTCTGCCCCTCTTTCGGAGGTTCTTCTGTTCCTTCTTTCTCTGGCCCAACAGGGTTCTGCCCTGGGTACCATCAAGGGCTATCTTTGTGCGATATTGGCCTTCCTCAGGCTTCCTGATCAGCCCTCCCTTTTCAAGTCCCCTGTGGTTAACAGGTTTCTTAAAGGCATTACACACCTCTTTCCTTCTGTTCCGTTTGTAATGCCTCAGTGGGACTTGAACTTGGTTCTTACGTTCTTGATGTGCGCTCCCTTTGAGCCTCTACATAACTGTCCTCTTCGTCTTCTTACTCTGAAGACAGCCTTTCTGGTGGCCATCACCTCTGCTCGGCGGGTGAGTGAGCTCCAGGCTCTTTCATGCAAACCTCCCTTTCTGTCTGTTCATCCAGACAAGGTTGTTCTTAGGACGCGTCCGTCCTTCTTGCCAAAGGTGGTTACTGCCTTCCACATTGGGCAGACCATCACTTTGCCCACCTTCTTTCCGCCTCCGCATCCTTCCAGAGAGGAAGAGAGGCTCCACCGTCTGGACCCAAAACGTGCGCTTTCCTTTTACATCAACCGCACACAACAGTTCCGGATGGATGATCAGCTCTTTGTTGGCTACGTGGGCGCCAAAAAAGGTCGGGCGGTACACAAACGGACCATTTCCCGCTGGGTCACCTTGTGTATCAAAGCCTGCTATTCTTTGGCTAAGAAGGAGCCTCCTGTTGGGCTGCGTGCCCATTCCACCAGGGCTACGGCTGCTACCACGGCTTTAGGCCGTGGTGTTCCGCTACAGGATATATGTCAGGCAGCTACGTGGGCCTCGCTGCACACGTTTACCAAGCATTACTGCCTTGACAGCCAGGTCCGGAGGGACGGCTTCTTTGGCCGCTCTGTCCTCCGTGACTTCCTTGTCTGAATCTGTTCTCAGACCCACCACCGGGGTTGGTATTGCTGGGGTATCTATTCTAAGGTAAGGAATCTGTCACTAACGTGTCTCTTTCAGATGCACAAGTTACTAACTTGTGTAACGATATATCTGTAAGAGACAGTAGTTAGTGACAGATTCCTTACCGCCCCGCCCATCCTCCCCGTTCTGCGAACTGATTTCTAGGGTTAAGGACATCCCTTTCAGGGCCCTAGTATTTTTCAGACACCAATGTCAGCTTCTTGCATGGCTCTGCGTTCCTGGCGCGGAAAGTCGTGTACAGAACTGACGTCAGCGCGCAGGGGCGGCGTCTAAGTACTGCCCGCGACGTCATCCCGGCGGTCCCAACGCCGACGACGGACGCGGAGCCGCACAACGCCGCCTACCGACGCGCAAGGGTACTGCTACGCAAAAACTTTCCGGATCCAGCCTGACGCCTGGGGATATTCTAAGGTAAGGAATCTGTCACTAATTACTGTCTCTTACAGATATATCGTTACACAAGTTAGTAACTTGTGCTTCAGTAGAGAATAGGCTTTACCAAATGAAAGGTCAACCACATATGCACGAAAAGTCATTGTCATTCTCTTGCACTAGTGTGTGGAACGCAATTGGTACAGTGCTTCCTTCCCCTTTGGAACAAATGCCCCCATCGTCATCTACAAAAAATCGGGACCAAGACCTCATGTCTGAGGATATGTTATGCATTATCAGGCAACTGTCCCCCCCACCTTCAGTTGTGTAAGACCATAAAAATATCCAACTTGGTATCAACCCTAAAATGCATAGTTTTCACCTTTTTTCTTGGTTTTCAAGTATCTATTGATAGATCACCAATGGCGACTACATATTCACCGGTTTGAGAACCTCTCACTATTCCTCAAAAAAGTCAAAAGATTGTTCAGACATTAACTGAACCCTTACTGATGAATGTCGAGGCGTCTACAATTCCATTGACAAACTGTCTGTTCAAGAATACCCATTAACAGTGATGCACAATAGAAAGAATACCCACTGTTGCCAGAAAATATGCTTGCAAACTGATTTCCTAAAGAAAGGATCGTGCTCATATTTGAGATCAGAAATCCACCAATATCCTGCTCACAAGTCATGGTTGATTCTTGAGTCGCCCTTTGCTTTCATAGTCATGAATATTCACAAATACTTGCAGTCCCAATGAACAGCATTGGCAACATTACTGACACGACAATAGCTACTCCTCTAACACTTAACTCGTGTTTAGATGAACCAACCCTTAAAGCCTTCCTCCCTATCACTGCCCTCCATAACCCAGAAATAGTCTTCACCAGATAGATAGTCCACTCCTCATGGGACCTTGCCCCCACTCTAATTTTAAGAAATCCCTGACACTACTGTTTCTACGCCATATGTCTCCATTTCAATATCTCACTAAGAAATGAGACATTCATGTCCTAATTGAAAGTGATATACACAGAAACCCTGCTTTTAAAACCCAGACATGACGCACACCCAGACAACTACAGGCTCATCTCTTTCATCCTGTATCTTGTCATGCATGTCATAATGGTTAACCAGCAGATATTAGAATAACTTGACAAATAGATCCTACCATACCGAATCCCAAGTTGATTTTGTCCACTTAAAGGCACAGCAGGCACCTTAATCTCCAAATAGAATGACCTCAAGAAATCAGATACAAATGGAGCTGTAGCTTTCATCTTCCTATCGTTGGCTTTTGACACAACCAGTCCTTCATAGATTGTCTACACAACAATGATGTATACTCTCCTCTAATCCTCTTCGGGGCTCAGTGCTATTCCGCCTATTTGCTAGTGATTATTATGCTTCAAAAGTGACCCTCGCCTGTGTTTCACCAATGTGGGAAACACGCATCATTCTCAAAATATGTGACTTACAGCTCACAGGCTATTCTTCCATCGATTGGTGTCTAGTCGGAGTTGAGCATTGAGTATCGCGCAACCACTTTCAGTTCAACCCCTAAAAGTCAAAGTGACTCCTGTGTGACAAAACATGAGAGATCTCCCTATCAGAACCCTAGCTGCCCTGCAGAGGTCTACCCTATTCTCTTCAAAATAGAGTAAACAGCTATGTTTCTCCCTCGCTGAGCCCACCTACGCTCATGAAAAACTTATCAGAGATGAACCATGAAATGTGGAAGGAAGTACCGTCCATCAACAAAACAGACATTATCCATTCTGGCACTGAAATCATTGACTTAGATTCTCTCCATTATTCCTGATCATCTGCAAAGCCTCAAAAACACCTTTCAAGGAAACCTTCAAAAGTATTGATGTGTCATACCTACCAGTTGCTTATGATGTTGATACTGCTGATATATGTATATGCTTATTTTCTGTACAGTGTCCCATTGCTCCAGGACTAGTTTTGTGCTCATTAAATAATTTTATGAATAAATAATTCGTTTGATTTGTAACTTGGAACTAGACCATCTTCTGACTGTCACTCTGGACTCCCATCTCATGACCTATATTACAATCACACCATTCTCCTTCTTTGGGTACCTTAATAGACCTGCTTCCCATCTATCCTTTCGTTGTTTTATTACCTTCTGCTTCCAGGCCTAGCTGTATTTTCCTTTTCTTCTTTCCACTCATCTGACCGCCCTCACGAGCATGCAGAAGTTTGCCCACTGGTATCGCTGGGTTCTGAAGCAGCACCTCCCTAGGCATCCAACCATACTCCTAATCTGCATCTACTGTACCCGGTGCCTTGTCTTGGTACCCTTACATATATCCTCTGCATCCTTCTTTCTTCTGTTTTTGCCTACCCTGCAAAATTTTTGGGTGTTGTAAGGGTGCACCCATAACGTTTGCTATGCAGTGATTGTCCTTCATCTATCTGCAACTGAAAAAGCACCTATTTCCATCCGTCCTGCTTCATCACAAAACATCACACCTAAACTCGAAAAAAAATATTGCCAATAGTCACACCAGACGGTTATGGTCGGTTATATCCAGAAACTAAGACTACTGCTTGTTGGGATCAACTTATGGCAGGGAGGATACGCTGTCCTACTTTCATAAGCACGTGTAGGAACTTTATTACAAGATTAGGTGTAATGTTTTTCTGTGCGACCGTTTCCGTAAAGAGACATTTCTGACACTTTTTATCCAATCATGGACTTCCCAAATAATGATTGTTTGCGACTGAAATATGGTCAACATGTTTAACTAGCTGCCCTAAAGAAGTCCCCGGATTGTGGAATGAAACGCGTTGCTGTAGTCTCTGATGTCTTTTATGTGGAATGGAATTTGAAAAAAAAAGAAATCACGGAAAGAATATACAGGATGCCTTGTCTCTTTTTGACGTAAATTGTTCAATACTCGCATTATGTTCTATTGATTTAAAAAAAAAAAAAAAATCCTCCTTTATAGAGGTGGAAATAAAGGGACACGAGTGACTGGTGTTTTATAGAATTACTAGTCTATTTAACAGTGCTCCTCTACCTTGCAACTTGAAGTCTTATGTTTCTGGGGTGTTTTAAACGATTGACCCAGAGAGTGAGCACGTTCACTCTATAGGAATTAACAGTGTGCGGCATTTGTGTACCACATCCGTTTTTTTATTGATTTGATCTTATAAACAGAGTTTGTTTCTCACTGTGTCTCCGTCCTTCACGGAACTGTACAGAAAAGTGCATTCCAGACATCCTATATACTAGTATCAGACAACAGTGGCAGACTTGTGTTTTGTGACTTAACTCTATATGAGATTTGGCAGCGTTATTGGTTCTTGTTATACTTCCTTTTGTCGCTTTGTAGTTTTTAGTTTTCAGCAGTGCTTTAAATGGGCCGGTACTCACCGGTACTAAGTACCGGCACTTCTAAATATTCTGACTTTGAGTACCGGAACTTTTTCTCGTCCCAAAGAGAGTACCGGTACTCATGGGGCATAAACCAACTGAATGCAATTTGGCATGCAAAGAAAGAAGCGTGACACAGCTGAGGAGTTCTTCCGTTTTCGTGAAGCACTCGAGTGCTAATCTCCCTTTACAATGTGCTAATTGAGCAACGCCCATATGTATTCAATCAGAGCAGGCAGAGAGTTTGGGAGGGGCCGAGTCACACTGATTATTGACACTGCCCACTCAGGCTCTGTGGAGACAATTGCAGAGAAGGGCCTGCTAAGAGGCACATCTCCTGACTCCCTAAGAGAAGGATTCCTGCTGGCGAGTAGGGCAGCACTTGATTGGAGCCAGATCGAGGAGAAAGGTGGTGATGACGCTGTAGCACAGCAGTGGGGGGTGGGTGGGGGGGGGGGGTCGGGGAAACAAGGTGTAGTAATATGGACATCAGAATATGCATTTCTAAGACACATGAACTAAATACCCTGTCTGCATGCACAAGTGCTTCTATGTCCCTGTGCATGTTCTTGTATGAGTGAGTGTTTTCTGCAGTGTGCATATCTGCACACCAATTAAACCTCAATCAAATTAAATGTGCGCCTCTGGCCCCGTCCCTTAGCACTGCCCGTAGCCCCGCCCCCATAGCCCTGCCCCCCTAACCCCGCCCCCTAGTCCACATCTCAGGTGAGTACCTGCACTTATTTTTTTCCATTTAAAGCACTGGTTTTCAGATTGTTGTTTAGAACAGGGAAGAGGTAAAAATTGCCCTTTGAATGAATCTTATCATTTTTGCAGTTTAGGAACTTTAGACAACTGATTTATCTACCAGGACATGTGAACTTTCCTCTGATACGAAAGTGTCTGACACATCTTGACAGATGATGTGTGTTGCCTCTGGGAGAATTTGCAGAGGATATTTCGGATATTTTGTTAATGCAATTTGTGTTTGTCCTTCTGGAGCAAGAAGTAGTCTCTGCAAATGTCTAGTAATGTTGCGATTACAATTGAAATATATGTTAAAAAACAGTTTCGTACGTTTTCAATCAATAAACTGATTGAAATTGATTTTTTATATTAAGCAATTAATTTGTGACTTATAGAACCTTCTCATGTGGAAGATAGTTTTTTTCAGTGTAATCCTTCTTATTCTATTCTCTTCTCCTGTGAATCACATCTGGATTTGTGGCCTGACCCTTATGTGACACGCAGACTCTACGCAGGCTTTTCTTCAAGTGGATGGAAGCAGTGACTTTGTTCTTTAAAGAGGACTGCTTCTTAGCCATGCAAATATGATGCCCAAAACTGGCAGTGCAATAAAGAATATGGTTCTGTGCGAAAAATACACTTTCCTCTTCTCTGTAAGGTAATAGTTACAATATTTAGACAGACAAACCACAACAGGCAGTGACTACACCTAATCCCATATTTCCACAGAACATAGTAAATGTGTTTCAACAAATGGGCATAATGTTTCCCACTTTCGTGGCAAGCATAGATACACAGTATGGCCATTTTCATTTGCTTACCCTCTCACAGAGGCAGTTGCTGTGAGAAACGGTTCACAACTGTTCTTAGAAATGTATTCCTCATCACGTTTTCCATACTTTTCAAAGTTACTTACAACTGCCATGCCTACTTTCCACAAATTGTAAAGTGTAATGTATTCACTTTTTTACACATGACTTCCTTAGAAGGAAACTTCTGATGGATACTTATACCTGCAGATTCCTAACTTGGTGAATATCTCCAGGCACTACACTAGATCTGGAAAGTTTACCATAGCTCTTTTGCACTAGTAGGTGGTGCTGGCGCTGTGCCAGATGAAGTACGGATTTGAAGTCACAGGAGTGACATTGCCACTCCTGCGCCATGACATTTCACTTTGTTCCTTGCATTTTCACGTGGATCCAGAGCTGCACTGATTTTATTTTCCGTTTTTTCTAGCCAAATTTCTACAGTCGTGCATAGCTTTAGGGAAATCACCACAAAAGAAGTCAGGGTTTAAGCCCTGCCTCTCTTGTCATGCACAGATGTCCATTTCTGACACTCATGAGGTCTGCCTTTGGTGTTTAGCCGCAAAGCCATGCTGCACATGTGAGCTAAAGCAAACCAAGTCAATTGAGAAGTGAGAGGAAAAGCTATTTACGGCACACGTGCTGGGATTGGCACAAATAGAGGTTGGAGTCGAGGTCATATTTTTCTGCCTCCTTTCAATCCTCGTATGAGAGGAAGAGAAAACATAAGAAAAAAAGAAGACATGTAGACTTCTCTCCCAAGCACCATTCCCGCTTGAGAGGTAGATAATTTTGCATTTCCCACCTGCAGTGGCGCGTTCCCCTGAAATGGAGCCCGTCGACATCATGCCCGATGGGCTTCCGCACCAGGCACGATCCCAGACCCAACTTCTGTTTTAGATCATGGCACTATTGCCTGGCCGAGCACCGTTGCCAGCGACCTTCAGAGGCTAGTTGTAATTTCTGGCACTGGGAACTGATCATGATGTAGTGGTGGGTCTTACACGTAATACAAAGAGTCGACTTTCATCCCTTCCAACACGCCCTTTGCCTGATCCCCCCCACCCCCTCTGTGCCTTCAGTCAGAGGATCACCATCAGGTTCTGCAGCTGGTGGTGGCAGCAGTGTTGCAGAAGTGTGTAGTGGAGTTGGTCGTTTCTTTCTCGTTCCACATTGAGGAGGGGGGACTGCGTCCTATCCTAGACCATAGACTCTTCAGCTTTTACCCTGAAAATGAAAAGTTCAAGATGCTGTGTCTGGCTCAGGTTCTGTTAGCACTGAAATAGAAAATTGGATGGTGCCCCTTGCTTGCATGATGCGTATGTCCACATACACAGTGTGCCCTCACACAGAAGAGAACTGCGGTTTATGGTAGGTTCCGCCCACTACCAGTTCGTGGGCTTCCAGTTTGGACTGATATTGGCACCGCAGGTCTTCACTGTGGTTGCAACATGTCCGTCTAGATTTTGGATCCTGTTTCCCATACCTCGAAGATTGTCTTCTCAATGCAGTCTTGCTGCAGCTGATGTAAAATGACCTGAAGGCCACAGCATCCTAGCTGTTTGAATTGGGCTTTTCCATCAGCCTGAACAAGTCACATCTGGAGCCCCCTCAGCACCTCCTGTTCACAGGAGCAGTAATAGACATATAATGTCTTTGTGAGCTTTCCCACATCCCCAGAGGATCCGGGACATTAGGGATATGATTTGGATGTTTTGGGCGATACCTTGGGATCCAGTCCTGACAGTTGTTCACCTGTTTAGTCTGCTGGCTTCCTGCATTCTGTTGATCACACATGCACACTGGCACCTGAAGGCTCTCCAGAGGTGCCCCCATATACAGTGATTCCAACATGGGGCGATCTGTGGGACATCGTCAGATTTTCAACAGACTTCAACAGATTTGCTTTGGTGTTTGGTGAAGGTGAACCTGGGGCAAGGGAGATCCTTTTCCTTACCACCAACAGTGGCCCTAGTAGTGACGGGCACATCTATTTTGGGGAGGTTAGGTTACTCTGTCTTATAAAATGACAGCACTTTTCATGGTATATGAATTATTGACCATGCTAACAGTATTTTTATTATGCATTTGTTTTCTAATTGTGGCACATATCATGCATTTCACAGCACAATAGTTTAATAAATATTCTCAACTTCCTTCTTGTCTCTTGTTTATCTTTTTGTGGAAAAGTACGAGTGAGAGATCGAAAGGGTTTGTCCCGTTACCGCGATCCCTGAGAGGGTCGAGAGTGTTGTGCTCTGGGGGTGCCAATTCACTTGTTTCTCTGGTATGGTTAGGAGGGCAAGTGAGTAACTATAGCTAGTCTGACTCGGGCTCATGGATACTGAGGTAGTAGGATGACTCCGTCCCTACAGGCTGATGTTCCATGGTCTCAAGCATACTTCAGTTCCAGAGCAGAATCCCTACAACATGGCACCACCAACGCTTGGTGCCATGTTGCAGGTTACCTTGAGTAGTGCTTGTGGTTATCCACAGTACCTTTACCCGGAGACAACCGGAAACAAGCATCCAGGAAAGACCTGGCTTGGCAGTTCGGGCTGGACTGTTCCCATGAGGAACAGGGTCAAGACTGATTTGCATATGGCTCGGTCTGAACTGGGGTGGCGAAGTCAGCTAAAGAACAATGATGGATTCAACCCAGATCTGTGACTGGTGGTGAGTGTCTGAAAAGTTTCAGCGCTCCATCCATCATCTCCTTCTGTTTTCTTCGTTCCCCCTAATTTGGCTGGGTATGCCCAGACGTGGGTCCCTTGCTCACTTTGCCACTGGATTCAAGCTAGCCTGGCTGATGAGGGGTGTTACCCCTTAAACGGTCCCAGTTTCCGGTCCAGGGAAGACCTGACTTGGCCGTTCGGGCTGGACCGTTCCCATGAGGAACAGGGTCAAGACTGATTTGCATATGGCTGGGTCTAAACTGGGGTGGCATGGTGAGCAAAAGAACAATGATGGATTCAACCCAGATCTGTGTCCCGGGGTGAGTGTCTGAAAGGTTTCAGCGCTCCGTCTATCATCTCCTTGTGTTTTCGATGATTTGATTGTAACCGCACACAAAGGTATTGCATCTGCGCATGCTGGTGTGGCTGCCACCATTTCACTTTTACAGCAACGATATTGGTGGCAAGGTTTATACAAACAAACCAAAAAATATGTTTTATGTTGTGACATATGTCACCAGATTAAATGTTCTGCTGTCTCTCGTCCACCGCAGGCACAACTTTTTTATTTCCAGTCAGCCTTTTGGCTGTATATATTTACATCACTGCAATCCTCTGACTTCCGATACTGCATTTGTAGAGCGTGGCACTATCACCCTGGGGGTATCCGGGCGCTGGAGTGTGAGAAAGGCAGAGCGATAGTTGTGTTAAAGCAACGGCCATGTATTTCCATCCTCTCCTTTATGGGATTTGAGCTACAAGTATTCTCCCTAAGCTGCCAAATATCCCTTTTCACTGTTAGTCTGCCATAAGTAAATGGCTGATGGGCTGAGTACAACCAATATGTCATCAAGTTAGAATTGAAGGCCACAATAGTCTTTTGCATTAAAACATAGCTACAGCCGTCAGCAGTATGCCTCTTGAATGGCCAGGCGTCCGAGCTCCATACATCTCTACATCTTTTGTTTTATTACTATTTGACTGTGACCAGCAATCGGACTTTTGTCACTAGTGCTCAATTTATAAAATGTGTGTTTTCTTCCTCTCTGTAGCTTTTGCTTCCTTTATCCGTGAGCACTGGGACGGGGGCGGCAACCAATGATAACTGCAAGATGTAAGGAAAGGGTGGGACTCCTCTTTTGTGACAATTAGCCTGGTTATTGGTCTATGAAAGCCACAGGGTGCTGATACATCAACAAATAACATCATATATAGCATTTACTACCCCAGTTCCCTAAAGAACAAAAGTTTGCATAAAAGTGCAGGCCTTACAGGACCATGTCTCTATTAAATTATAGCCAAGATTTTGACTGGCAAGCAGGACACAGTTCTGATATGCCACACACTGTAATGTGTGATGTTTGCATACAGCCATTGCTGTGTCAATCTCTTTTCAGGAATACTTTCCTTCCTGTCGTAGGATGCCAAGAATTGGGTCTCTAAAATGGGACTTTGTCGAATGTGTGCTGAAAACATAGTGTACTAATTCTGGTGATGGGTAGAGCTTTTGCCAAATGCCCCACCGCTCCAGGTGAGTTTTGATGGGGCCTGTCAGTCATGCGAAGTTGAATTTGTGGCAAGGCAATGATGTTCTTTGTTGCTTCCTATATTGGCTAACTTACTAGAGCTGTGTGCACCATGGATGAGAAGGGGCAGATGATAAAAAGATGTGTTTGTCCTATTAGGGTAAGGACAGAATTTAATTTTGTGTCTTACAGAAATGTATATGTTGGGGACTTCCACTGAGTTTTGAGCTTGTTGCTTATAGTTGGGCAGTACGGCAGGTAAGTGTGTCAGTCAGTTTGGGTTAATTTGCATTCTAGAGCAGGTTGGAGAATTTGCAAATGCTCTGCAGCCCCCAATGCACATAGATGACGTTGTTGTTTTTTCTAGTATTAACGATCAGTAGAATTGATATGCTGTTTCAGATACCTGACTCAAGAGCAGGTCTGTTACTGCTTTGGGAGTGAAATGTAAGGATTGGGAAAAGACTATTTCTTCCCACAGAGTTAGCAATGACATACGTGGGGCTCATGTTGCCAATTGAGGAAGCCGCTATATGTCTTTACTGAAGATTGTTGAGGGTTAAGTTGTGCTCACCTCCCTTACAAGGGCAGCGGCAGGATCCGCAACAAGAATGGTGACGGCGACTTGCCACTCTGACCTGCCGAGACTGTCTTCACTGTCGTCTTTGCTGTAATAGTCGAAGGAACATTTGCACTGCTGCAGCACAAGCTGCAGCTACTCTGTATGAGGGAAGTCTACATTGCTGATGAGCACGTGACACCATTTCTATGTATGTTGAAAAAGGCATAAATAGTTACTGTCAGCGGGCCATATGTTCTCTGTGGCTTTTTGAAGCTTGATAAGGCATTTTCATTAAACAAAAGCCAGAAGGATTGTCATGGTCAATTCTTATGTTTTTTTTTTTTTATACTTAATTGTTTTTTAAAAAATAGATTCCAGCGCCTAAAAGATATCCTCTTCCATGGAAAACGTACTCTTGAACTTCTTTGTATTACAAAATAAAATCCACACCAGTGGTGTGGAAATCTTTGCTTTATTTCCAACTTGAACCTCAAGTACAGCACAAGTACCAAGACGCACATCCACCTCCTTCCAACCTGAACTCACATATAACACTTTGCTTTAGGAGATGATAATAGTGTTTTTTGTTGTTTTTTTACTTGCTGCCCGGCATTCACAACTCCAGTGATTAAATCTTACATTTGGATATTGGTCTTTACTTGGACAGTGTTGTATTCTCTGCCTAGTCTGCCTTACAGTGGCTAAATGAAGGTTACCGTTCTCATGTTCTAAACAACAAGGTTATAACTAAAAACAGTGAGGATCATGCGAAAATACCAATACCTTCTATACAAATCTCAGAAACTTAAAAGGCACGTGTACGAGAAGATCAAGGCCATTGTTTATCTGCTACAATCTAAATAAACTCTTAATGTTCTTAGTAAGCTGACTGCCCATTATGTGAAGTTAGAATAAGCAATTTGTGTGTGATAATTTGATGTATTGGTGTACTTTTACATTGGAGATTCAAATTGACATTCGAATTATTAGAATTGTTTCACTCGGAAAATATTTCCAAATTCATCCATGAAAAGATTCCTCTGAGGATATTACTTTGACAAAACCTCGAGGCCATGGCGTTCTAATAAATATCTCCAGAAGCAGATGTTCATATTCAGCAGAGGGGAATCTTACATTTAGAACGTTGGTTTTCATCTTAGAAATAAACTATCAGAAAATCTGTAGTTTACAGCTGTCCCTCGATTTACTATGCTTTAACCAGCTGTGTGACTACTTACTCACTTCAGTCACCACATCAGAGCCATGCCAGAAGGATTAACCACTGCACTGTGAGCTATGACACTTAACGCGTCTATACAATATTTTGCCAAGATGTGTGTGCTTAAAGCACCACGGGACTGTCCCAAATCAAGTGTTTATCACTCGTCATGTGGGGTTAGCTAAGTACATGTGCCAAAGTATCTCCAGACGCTGTTGTACAAACCGCGATTGGCTAACCTTGTAACAGAAATGCTAATGTCTTTGCTTATAAAAAATTAAATAAAAATACTTTGAAATTAGAATTAAACACTCCTTGGTGAAATACACTTAAACTTGTTACATTTCATAATTGAGAAATGGCTTGCTAATATTTTCCAAAATACAAACCTCAACATTGTATTGTGTACAGCATATCAACATCTTCCATCTTTGAATAAGGGAATTGTGAAATAAATTAATTCATATGTATGTGGTTGTATAGTTCCACTTTAACACCAGAAAGACTGTGTTGCAGTTGGCGTTGAATCAAAGAATAAGTATCCAATCAAAATATCTAAAATGTACAGTGCATTTGTATTACACAGTGTATGATATCTACGAATACTTCAAACCCTAACCCTGCAGCCGATGGTGTCAGTATGATCACACACACAAACCCTGAACACCTGCTCACCCATTGGGAACCTCTCACAACTCAAGCCACAAGCGGCATCATGAATTCTGTACACTCTGGAGCACCCACGGACCCCTGTCCCCATCACGTCTTCAACCTCGGGAGCAAGGCGATTGGTGACGAGGTCAAGAAAGTCCTCAACACGTCCTTCCCTGAGGACTGGAAACATGCTAAAGCTAATATTGGACATTGGGTTGTATTCGAGAAATATACAGTCCAGTGAGTTTGAGTTTCGGCAGGACTTCTGGTATATATTTCCATATATACCTTGTAGTTTCACTTAAAATTTCCTTTCTCTTGGAAGTGTATGTGGTTGTTGTAACTTTTCATGTATATTAGATTCTTAATTAGCCCAGGTGTTTGAGTTGCTCTGTAAGTGATACAGAGAAAATGGCTATAGTGAAATTGCTACGAAAGTGACAGGTGGGTGTGTTCTTTGGTTATCATTACCAGTGCTCTTTCCAGAAACTGAGCTCAGACGTGCATGACTGAAGAAATCGGGCATAGACATGTGCATGTGCATTGTGGCATTTTCACACTTGTGGGTATGTTAGCAAAACATTAACTAGTTTCAGCTTGACAGGGACGGACGTCCAATAGACTATATCACATAATTGTTGTCAAGATGTCATTTGCAGTTGTGACAAAAAAGAGAAAAAAAATGTTTGTGAGACCAAAGGATGTGAACACTAATTGCCACTTTGTTCTCTCCTTTCATTGCTAATGACCTATTACATACATTCTGCTTTGTATAAGAGGGAGTTAGTCCATTTGGTTAGATTCTTCCAAGCCACCTGTAGTCGCAGCTGTACATAAAGAGCCACTTGCACGAAACATTGAATCTGTGAATGCAATTGGGCAGGGCGTGACCTCGGCTTCCTTAGCACTAGAGGTAATAAAGCACCTGAAGCAGTATCGGAGCTTTCAGTAAGCTGTGCAAATTAAAAATGTTAATAAAAGCAGGAATTTTATAGTGGGGACTTTAAGGCTATTGAGGAAGATGCCTGTCAGAGTAGTTAATGCTACCTCAGATATTTTTGTTTGAAAAGCTAGGGGTTCTGAGATGCATGGCATGTGTGGGAACTGCATTTTTAGGTCTTGGCTAGACAGCGCATGTGCTATGTTGAAGAGACGTGCTGTGTTCTATCTGTGGGCTTACAGGCGCCAATCTCCTACCATTGGTAAATTTCAGCGTCGCTCTTATTTTCTTTGATGCCATTCGTCATGCCCTCATCTTATGTTTGGCCCTCCCATAGTGCATGGACTAAATACATGTCTCCCTACACTGCTCCTGGTTTGTAGAACTATGTTTTTCTTTGTTTTCAAGCAGTCCGTAGGAGTACTTGTGTCTTCAAGCCATCTTCCTTGTACACATACCACTAAAATGCATGCATGTGTACATAAACGAATGTATTTCTTAAAAAGTTGTTAACACATGAACAGCACTTGTGTTTTTTGTGTGTTTTTTTGCACATGGTATTTTGATGGTATTGGAGCGCTCGCTTTGTTGTCCATTTTGCCATAGCGCGAACACAAGTCGATGGTATTGGAGTGCTTTACGTGCCCACCACTTACATTACACAATGACACATTCGTTTTTTCGCTGATCCTGATTCAATTAAGGTTTTTTTCTTGTCGTTGCTTGCCCATCTCCCCATCCCCTCTTGCTTCCCTGCGTGACCCACCCCCCACTACCTCCCTTGTAGCTGTTGTTTTTTTCTTTGCACGATCCGATGGTATTGGAGCGCTTGACCTGTTCTCCATCTTCCCATAGTGCTAACACAAGCAATGGTATTGGAGCGCTTTAAGTGCTCACCAGTTACATTACACAGTGACACATTCATCGTCGTTGGCAGGGTGAAGTGTGAATGATCTGCCCAGAATCTCAAATTGTTCAGCCAACCCCGAGATTCGAACATGTTTCCCCAGTTCCCCTGTTGGCAGCTTTGGCCGTTACACCACACCCTCGTTCACTTCAAAGTTCCTCAACTGTTTCTCACTATCACTTCCACATTTGTTAAGCAAGACCCCGTCAGAACCGATTAAGCATTGGGAAAGCCAATAGATCACGGCAATACCTGAGCTGTTGGCCTTGTCTTTTAGCCATATTGTCTAGCAGCACATCTGTTGTTTGGCATGGCTGCAAGTCACTGAAAAAAAGTGATATGATTCGGCCAGAGTAGGCCATGTCATAGCTTTTTTTTCTGTTAGGAGGGGTAGGACAATAAACCGAACATGGGGGTGGGGGGCGAATAGAGAGTCAGCGTCAGCTCAACATCCTGTGATTCTGGTCTTTCAGTAACTTTCAGCCATGCTGAACAGCAGATGTGCTGCTAGCCAACATGGGTAAAACACATTCACGTTGACAAGGCCAATAGCTCAGGCATTGCAGAGACCTGTTGGCTTTGCAAGTGCTTGTTTTTTTTACTGTGCGTGGTAGGGAATGATGCAATAATAGCTCCTATTGTGTTTTTATCATAAGTAAGGAACAACTTTATCATGGATCTAAGTTAAAGATTGGATAAGCAATGCTTCAGAAAAATTATTTTTCAGTTGATTATTTGGGCATTCCCTGATACATTGAGGGGTTTTCTCATTTATCCCTTTGATGTGGCTCGATATATTTTTTTCTGTGTGGTGTTTTAGTGCCCTTTGATCCTTTGTATTTAATTGCTTTTAGCATTTCTTGACACCTTTTCGGCTCTTTGTACTGTCTTTGTGCCTTTCTCACTTCAAGCACCTATCTCTTTAGACAGCTGCCCCTTTTAGTAGACTACACAAGTACTTCTCTCTCGACTCCCGCTTCTGGCAATCGCAATATTCGAATTGTCTGTGTCATATCCTTATATGCAGCGTTGTTCCCAGTTGCTTTATCTCAAAATTCAATAAAGATCATTTAAAAAACAAACTATCTTATCTTCATAAGACTACTCAAGAGTTGGCTCTTCCATACATAACCATCATACTCAAACATAAATGTACAGCATATCCCTGTGTATATACTCATTTAATTTGATTATATGTATGTATCTAGATATGTGTATTCCTTTGTATAAATAGGTATAATAATTATGTTTATAAATATATAGATACTCTTTAGGTCTTTAACAAATGTACATATTATTTATGGTTATATTATTCTATGCTTAACATGCATATAGGTCACTACGTAGTTTTCATATGTTGTTTGATTAGATGCTTATTCTTCATTTATTTATCTATCACAATATGTAAATTTTATCTTAACTATCAACAATTACTTCACTATCGAAAGAAAAGAAATAAGAAAAGAAAAGAAAAAAAACATAAATTAGCTTAAAGTACAGCAACACTTGAATATCTTAGTTTATTAAATACAACTTGCATCTTGATATATTACCGTCCTTATACATATGACTTCCATGTACCTATCTATCTGTATAGTTATTACTTTACTCCTACTGTGAACAAAAAAACAAAAACATGTTTTTTGGCCCGCTCCAATGCATTACCCTATATCTCACCCTATACCTCTCTCAATATGTTCTCTACCTCCGCTCTCTGACTCATCCCAAACCTCATTTTACTACTATGATCTACAAAATAACCCTTTCTAGACTTGTCCCTCCTTTATCACTCTTTGCATCACCGCAAACCTCATTTTATTATTCAGATGTCCCAAACAACCCTTTCTAAGCCCTTCCATCGTGTATCCCTCCTTAGACTCATCCAAGGCCTAATTTTTCCCCCTAATCCACTTCTAGACACTCTTCACCCCTCCATCTCTCCTTTACTCATCCCAAACCTCCTACTACTACGATCTCCAAATAAACACTATCTAGACCCTTCCCTCTTCTATCCCTCCATTCTACTTCTCAATCCAACTAACAGACTCACATGTCCACCTCTCAGCTAATTCATATTTCCTTATACTGACTCACCATTAATCCTTTTTGGGTTCCGGAGTAGCGTGCTACTCGCCGAAAAGTGCTATGATGCCTCGTCAGGGGTAGTAAGCGCTATATAATTTCAATATAGTTACCCATTCATCTATGGTAGAATGTAACTGCATGTGCAATGAATCATAAGGAAGTCTTGCAGTTTTCTGTTTTTACTGATTTTCACAGATAAATGCATACAGAAAAATCATATATTTTCCTATCTGTTATTAATTTTTAGGGTCGGGCCTGCGATAGCATGCACTAACTCATGCGTCTCACTTGCGAGGCATTATTGTTTACAAAAAGGGCTTGGAGCCCACCCATTGCTTACCATTTGTTGGCTCCAGTGTCTATCTTCTTTGAAGCCACCTTAATTCGCTAGTGCTGGCCGAACATCACTTCTGATCCTTTTAGTGGAGCAGGGGCCTAGCCCATTTTGATTCAACTTAATCTGGGCCTGTCCGCCGCTCCTGTCGTGATTCAGGTACTATTTCATCCTCACTCCCATTATTTCTGCCTGCTGCTCCCTCCATAGTGCTTTTTTCTTGTTTACTTTAAAGCATGTTAATTGCTCTTTCTTGCATCCATGCTCGTTTTTTTCTTTGTTAGTACTCGTTTTATTAGTTTTGTTGCTCCTCGATGTCAACTTCCCTCGTTCCCATGCCATGACTTCTGACAGTTATTCATTCGCTGTGCTCGCAATTTCCTTGGATGCTGTGTTTCTCCTTATCTTTTAATTTGAGTGTTCTCTAATTGACTCCGCCTGTGACAAGGTGGGATCGGCAGGGGTACAGCAGGAGGACAATATAGACTGGTGGGCTGCGACGCCACTCTCTCCCCCTCTTCTCTCCCCTCAGCAGGACGAGTGGGACTCCCCAACCCTGCCTCTGTTAAAGGACACGGACAACCCACAGCACGGCGCCTTTAATTGGGGATTCCCTGATGACGGGACTCCTCCTTCGAATGACGTCATGGCATACCCACCAATAAGGAGCGAGGTCTCATGGAAGCCGGTGTGCATCGACACCGGAGCGGAAGAAGGAGAGTCAGCAGCGAGAATCGAGAGAAGCGACAGAGGAGAAGCAGGAGATCGGAGTGGGAGCAGCGGTACCGGACAACGAGGACTCCAGGATACGCCAGGAGGCCACCGGCACCACGCTTCGCAGAGCCACGCTCCAGGAGGAGCGTGGCTAACCCAGGTACGGGACCGGTTTACAGGGTGGTTAGGGAGGAGGGATTCCTCCGACACCTAGAGGACCGGGAGGGCAGCCCGCTGTCGTCCCTGCTTGCACCCTTCCCCGTACACTATCACGCGGCCGTTCTGTTGCACGGGTTGTTTTGAGGTGTCCCCCGCACTACCCTATCCCTGACACACTTATAAACCAGAGCCCTCATACCCGCTATTTTCTGTTTCTCCCTTTTCGGCACTCCCTTTGCTCCATATCTGCACCCCGGAGAACAAGACCGTTTGAAGACCGGACCTCCAAGAGGAAGAGTTCACCAAGCTGGAGAAACACAGGAGAAGCGGACGGAAGACGGAACAGACCCCTTATACCCCGGAAAGACTGACCCATACCCCAAAGAGAGTGTTTGGCAAAATAAAAGCGTCTTTACCACGACCTGGCCTACGACCGCTTATTGCGACCCCGCCACAACTGGTGTCAGAAGTGGGATCGCCACCTCGGTCCGTCTGTACCCCCATGATGGACGCGGTCATTCAACACCTTATCAAGGGCCAGGAGAAGTTAGAATGGGCCGTAGAACGACAGCTGTCATCCGCCCAAGCTGACAGAGATGTTTTCAAGCACACCATCACGGCCCAGATAGAAGGGCTACAGAAGATGGTACAGGAACCAGGGACTCCGGTACCGAGAGAACGCCGTGGCCCAACGCAAGGCCCTGCGGGAGTATCACTGCAAAAATACGTGTCCGGGGAGGACCCGGATGCGTTCCTGTTGAACTTTGAGCGCGCCGCGAGAGCATGCTGCTGGCCGGAAGACAAATGGCCTTTCTTTCTGGCGCCTCTCCTAACAGGGGACGCCCAATCAGCCTACCAGGTGGCCAACGCCACTGGTAATACCCCTTATCAGGACATAAAGGACATTATACTGGACCACTTAGGCCTGGATGCAGAGGCCTACCGGGTCCGGTTCAGAAAGGAGAGGGGTCTACCTGGGGAGAACCCCAAAACACTATTCTTCCGCCTTAAAATGGCCGCCGATAAGTGGCTGAAACCTGCCTCCAGCTCCAAAGAAGAGATCATGAACCGTGTATACTTGGAACAGTTTATGGAAGCACTTCCCTATGGTACACAGAGGTGGTTGAGGCAACACACCCACCTTTCCCCGGAACAAGCCATTGAAATGGCTACCACCTACTCACGAGCACAGCCAAGGACTATAATATGGGACGCCGAGAAACCAAATAGAACACACCCCGGAAGAGCTGAAAAGAAAACGCACAAGCCCCTGAACGACTTTACAAAACCCCGCCCTTCCAGAACAGAAATCCCCACGTTTAGAGGGCCGCAATGTTTCGAGTGTGGGGACTGGGGTCACATCTCGCGGCTGTGTCCTAAACGTAAACCAGTGGACGAACCCATGGAAGTGGGCTACATCCCTAGCTCGGTCTTATACACTGCTGAGATGGGGACCTCTTTTTATGTAAGTGTACAGGTGAACGGGAGGGTGATCAAAGCTCTTTTAGACTCGGGCTGTAGGCAATCAGTTATTCAGAAAACCCTCATTCACCCATCGCAATATATCCCAGGCACACTAGTACACATAAGGTGCGTACATGGGGATGTCAAGCCCTACCCTCTAGCGTCTGTCACCATCTCCCCATTGACTGGGTCTCCTTGCACTGTAAGGGTGGGGGTGTTGGATACCTTACCTGAGGATCTCATTCTCGGGACGGACAACCCGGACTTTCTATTGCTGTTTCACAACAACATAGAAATAAAAAGGGAAACCATACGTCACCACAACCCGCCCTTGTAACCCCCGAGCCTTGGGTGCTAGATAGGAGCTTTAGGTTTGCCCAGACTAATGACTCTACCCTGTTCAATGCCTGGGAAGCAGCACACGTCAATCAAGATAAACCTGCAACCTCCTACCCCCAATTCTTGATCAAAGATGGCCTACTATACCGGAAGGGAACCGCTGAAGATCCAGCCCAGCTGCTTGTCCCTATGTCCTTCAGGGAGCAGGTACTCTTCTTTTCCCACGCTCACCTCACCGCTGGACATATGGGTGCGGAAAAGACAACACAAAACGTGTTGCACCATTTCTTCTGGCCAGGTATATACAAAGACATCAAGGTGCATTGTCAAGAATGTGTTGTATGCCAAAAAAAGAACCTACAACGCCCGCCAGCCGTACCCTTTCAGCCCTTACCCGTGGTAGGAAGACCATTTGAACGGATGGATCTGATTGGACCCTTACCCAAGACTCAGAGAGGAAACCTCTATGCGCTAGTAATTGTAGACTACGCTACAAGATTCCCTGAGGCTTTTCCACTCCGAACACCCACCACCAAAAACATCGCGGACAAGCTTATGGAGTTCTTCTCGAGGGTTGGGTTCCCGAAAGAAATCCTAACGGATCAGGGTACTCCGTTTATGTCGCGGCTAATGAAGGAGGTCTGTCGTTCCCTAGACCTTCACCATCTACGGACATCGGTATATCACCCCCAAACCGACGGTCTCGTCGAGAGATATAACAGAACCCTGAAGGCTACATTAAAGAAAATGTTGTCTGTGGAAGGTAGAGACTGGGATCGACTGCTGCAACTGGCCCTATATGTCCTGAGGGCTCAACTCCAGAGCAGTCTGGGCTGCTCGTCGTTCGAGCTATTGTATGGGAGGCAACCCAAAACTTTATTGGAAATGACCAAGGACGCCTGGGAGAAGGAGGGAGAAGACGAGAAGAAATCCCTTCTAGAGTACACTCAACAACTGCGCTCTAGAATTGGAAAATTAAGGAATTTGGCCTATTCCAATCTTGAAAGAAGCCGGGACAGACAAAAGAGATGTTATGATAAAGGAAAGAAATGGAGGAGGCTGTCCATCGGGGATTGGGCCCTTGTTTTACTCCCATCCTCAACAAAGAAGTTTCAGGCCGAGTGGCTGGGTCCCTATAGAGTGGTGGGGGTCTTTGGCAAAACCACGTACCAGGTCCAGATCTCGCATAACAGAAAACAGACTTATCATATAAATCTGTTAAAAAAATGGTTGGGACCCTTGCCTAAAACTGCACACTTGACGCTCCCAACCTCCTTGCCAGGAGGTACCACCCTAAGCCACCTCGTAATAAACGAAGAGCTGTCCAAGGAAGAGAAGGCCGACCTGGTGGCCTCGTTATTACCGTTCGCACCCATTTTTTCGGTCACCCCTGGAAAAACCACTCTGACCGAACATCAAATTGAGACCCAACCAGGAAAAAAAGTGAAACAGAGGCCCTATAGGATTCCCGCCGCAAAAAGGGCAGCAGTGAGAAAGGAAGTTCAAGACATGTTACAGTTGGGGGTGATACGCCCCTCTAACAGCGACTGGTCATCACCGATAGTCATGGTCCCCAAGCCGGATGGGTCAACCCGTTTTTGTATGGACTTCCGAGCGTTAAATTCTATTTCCACTTTTGATGCCTACCCTATCCCAAGGGTTGATGAGCTCATTGAAAAATTGGGGGATTCCAAATACATAACCACATTCGATCTAACCAAAGGCTATTGGCAGGTCCCTTTGCGTGAAGAAGACCGAAAGAAGACCGCATTCGCAACGGAAGAAGGCCTATACGAATTCAACGTCCTCCCCTTCGGTCTTCACGGAGCCCCTGCCACGTTTCAGCGGCTCATGAACACCGTGCTCCGTGAATTCCCTTCTTTCTGCTCGGCTTATCTGGACGATATCGTGGTCTACAGTGCAACGTGGAAAGAACACCTACTGCACCTACAGAAGATCCTCAAAGCCCTGGAACATGCGGGACTCCACATCAACTCCCGGAAGTCTCGAGCCGCTTATCACAAGGTGAAATATCTCGGGTATGTTCTGGGGCATGGCGTAATAGCTCCACAGGCGGAAAAAGTGAGGGCTATCGCGGATACCCCCTTTCCCACCTCCAAAAGGGACCTACGTGCATTCCTTGGACTGTTGGGATACTACAGACGCTTTGTCCCACAATTCTCTGAGATAGGCTCCCCATTGACGGATGTTCTCAGTAAGGATATTAGACCTCAGCGATTGCTACACCCCTCCAGAGAAATGCTGGAGGCGTTCCAGAGACTCAAAGACATTATAACCACAGGCCCAGTACTAGCATCCCCCGACTTCCACAAGACATTCATCTTACACACTGATGCCTCTAACTACGGGTTGGGTGCGGTATTGTCCCAAATAGCTGAGGACGGGGTGGAACATCCCATTTTATACATTAGCAGGAAGCTGTTCCCAAGGGAGACCCGATACCCTACCATAGAGCGAGAATGTTTAGCAGTGAAGTGGGCTGTGGATAAGCTAAGGTACTATCTAGAGGAACGTCCGTTTATTTTGTACACGGATCACGCTCCCCTACAACGGATGTGTAGACACAAGTCACAAAACCCCAGGGTTCTCCGTTGGTTTTTGTCACTGCAGCCTTTTTCCTTTGATGTGCGCCACCGAAAAGGGAAGGACAACAGGAGTGCTGACTATCTGTCCCGGGTGTTTCCTCTCCCCGATCGGGAGAATCCAAGGGAGGGGGTGTGTGACAAGGTGGGATCGGCAGGGGTACAGCAGGAGGACAATATAGACTGGTGGGCTGCGACGCCACTCTGTCCCCCTCTTCTCTCCCCTCAGCAGGACGAGTGGGACTCCCCAACCCTGCCTCTGTTAAAGGACACGGACAACCCACAGCACGGCGCCTTTAATTGGGGATTCCCTGATGACGGGACTCCTCCTTCGAATGACGTCACGGCATACCCACCAATAAGGAGCGAGGTCTCATGGAAGCCGGTGTGCATCGACACCGGAGCGGAAGAAGGAGAGTCAGCAGCGAGAATCGAGAGAAGCGACAGAGGAGAAGCAGGAGATCGGAGTGGGAGCAGCGGTACCGGACAACGAGGACTCCAGGATACGCCAGGAGGCCACCGGCACCACGCTTCGCCGAGCCACGCTCCAGGAGGAGCGTGGCTAACCCAGGTACGGGACCGGTTTACAGGGTGGTTAGGGAGGAGGGATTCCTCCGACACCTAGAGGACCGGGAGGGCAGCCCGCTGTCGTCCTGCTTGCACCCTTCCCCGTACACTATCATGCGGCTGTTCTGTTGCACGGGTTGTTTTGAGGTGTCCCCCGCACTACCCTATCCCTGACACACTTATAAACCAGAGCCCTCATACACGCTATTTTCTGTTTCTCCCTTTTCGGCACTCCCTTTGCTCCATATCTGCACCCCGGAGAACAAGACCGTTTGAAGACCGGACCTCCAAGAGGAAGAGTTCACCAAGCTGGAGAAACACAGGAGAAGTGGACGGAAGACAGAACAGACCCCTTATACCCCGGAAAGACTGACCCATACCCCAAAGAGAGTGTTTGGCAAAATAAAAGCGTCTTTACCACGACCTGGCCTACGACCGCTTATTGCGACCCCGCCACACCGCCTCATTTATTTTCCCTCACGCTATCATCCATGTTGGATTATTTGATCCAGCCTGATGGATACCATGACCCCTCTGGGCCTCACTCAATCGGTAACCAACCCTACGCACATACGGGGGCATACTATTGACCTGATCTTCTCCAATAAGTCTTTAAGTGCAGCTGTCCCCCTCCCTCTTCCTTGGACTGACCACTACCTCATCCACTTTGGGTGGCATAAGACCCCAAAATGCAGACAGGAAACCTCTTCAACTTTAGATAAAAAAACAATCTTTTTCCAAGATCTCCCAAGACAGTTTATTAAATACCTTAGAAAAATCAGTGCCTAAATTGTCTGGGTCACTCGAGTCAGACACCCTCGTGTTCGACAACTGGGCTCGGTCTGCAGTAGAACAGCTAGCCCCCCTCTCGAGTCACACAACAGGTCAGGCGAAGCTCTTTTGCTCCTGGTGTAATGAATCCCTCAGGCAGGCAAAAAAAAAAATGTGTAAAAAGGCAGAAAGAGCCTGGCGTATTAACTATATCCTGGAGGAAAAAGCTTAATATAAGTCTGCTCTCAAAACCTATGGTAGGTTAATCTATTCCACTAAAAAGAACTTTTCTGAGGGAAAAATCGATAAGGCAGACAATAAACCGAAGGAAATTTTCAAGAGCGTAAAAAAACTCTTTGATTCAGCAGCATGCCACCTCAACAAAGATCCCTCGGCTAAGTGGTGTGAATAACTGTCCGTCTTCTTCACGAATAACATTGTTGAAATTCAAAATAGCTTTACCACAATGGGTCCCATAGTCAGTAGCCCTCTTCCCCTAGACACCATTACTGGTGCACTGTCTGTTTTTCATCCAGTCTTGATTGAGAATTCACTTCTTGACATTTTAAATCTCTGGTCAGGCTCCACCTCTGACCCCCTTCTGTTCTTGCAAAGGGAGGGAATGTTATCAATCTGGTGCTGCTCTCCCTACTAAACAAGTCTCTGTCCTCCCCGACAGTCCATTCTAATTAGAAACAGGCTAAGATTCTGGCTCTTCTGGAAAAACCAAAGCAGACCCCAATATCCCAAGCAATTACAGACCTATCTTCTTGCTGCCAGCCCCTTCCAAAATTGTGCAAGTTTGTTTATCGACAGCTATCTGACTACTTAGAATCCAACGGGCTTCTTCACTCCAGTCAATCTGGCTTTAGACTGAAAATTCAGCACTGAAACTGCTCTTTTGGAAGTCTCCAAAGTGATTAAATGCACTCAAGATGCTGATGGAAAAGCAGTCTTGGTAGTGCTGAACCTGGTGGTTGCTTTCGACACGGTACCGCACTCCAGACTGATTGTCTGTCTCCATGACATTGGATTGAAGGAAAAGCATTGAAATGGCTGAAATCCTTTCTGGAGGACAGATTTCAAAAGTTCTGATTGCCTCCTTTTTCATCGGGTAAGAGCAGTGTCTCGGTGTGAGTGCCCCAGTTCTCGGCTCTTAGTCCAACCTTGTTTAACATCTATATGACCCCGCTAGTGGAATTGGTCGAGTCTTTTGGGGCCAAGATAAACTCTTAAGCCAACAATACGCAGCTTCTGTTTTCCTTCAAGAAAGGTGAGTCTATTGCACAAAACGCCACTAAACCCTACTTCTCAGCTGTCTTCCAGTGGATGTATACCAATCAACTTAAATGCAGCACTGATAAAACAGGTTCTCTGCTTTGGATATAACTGTACTCTCAACCTGCAAGCTCGGTGGCTGATGGGGCCTCCCCTCCCAAAGCCCTAGCGGAAACTGTAAAAAGTTTGGGTGTCAAATTCGACAAACAACTGTCGCTGCAAAATCAAATTAATACAGTAGTGGGCACCTGCTTTGGTCTGATGCGTACGGCAAAAACATTTCTGCACCTCCTTTCCTTGCCTGTGAGGATTACGGTCATCCTGGCTCTGATTGGATCCAGACTGGATTACGCTAATGCCCTCTATTCAAGTCTTCCACAATACATGCTAAAGAAATTACAAAATGTTCAAAGTACAGAGACCCGCTTGGTCCTTAAGTTACCCAGACGAACATCTCTTTTCATTTGAAGAAACTACGCTGGTTCTCTGTCCAAAAGAGGATCCTGTTTAAGACTCCGGTCCTCATGCACAGAGCTCTTAACCACTCTGGACCTGAATATTTATCTTCCAGGATCCAATGTTACATTCCCCTTAGAAGCCTGCGCTATTCCCATGGCCACCTGGCCAAAGTTCCCAGGGTTAGGCGAGCCAGAACTGGAGGTAGATCTTTCTCCCTCCTGGGCCCTCTACCCTAGAACAGCTTGCCCGCCGAATTGCACCAAATCTGAAGCGAGCAGCCTTTCAGAAAACAACTCAAGACTTGGCTTTTTACCCTCTAATTATGACTTTCGGTACATTCTTGATTTCCACCTAGCGCCAGGACACTCCCCAGGGTAGGCGTGCTCTTTAGAAATCTTTGCATTCATTTTTTATTCAGTCGCTCCCTACTACTGTGGTTTCACCTCTTCCTTCCCCCCCCAAATGCGAATCTTTGCTGCCCCAGGCCGTGATTGCTATATGTTCAGCCTGCTGTACAGTGCTTCGAAGCTTTTTTAAGTCTGGTTCATGCTTCATAAAAAATAAATGCATGCAATGTTGCTGTAAACGTCTTTACTTAAATACAAAAACGGTGCAAGGTGATTTTTACTTTATCATGGCCCTGGTGAAAAACTTTATGTAACACGGCTGTGCATCTCCTAGTACAGGGCATTGTTTTCATGCTTTCAATGAGGGAGCTTGAGGACACCATTTCTGCCAACCTAGTGAAAGTTTGGTCTTTTTTCCACTGTCTGTAGTTTTTATTAATACAAACTCTGCAGCTCTCAGATTGCTTCATTCGGTTCAGGCATTATGTAAGAGTAATCCGTCCACAGCTCATTTATCGGCTTGGTAACGTCTGCCACCTCTTCTATAATTACAGTACATGTCACGGCTGTACTTAACCACGCGCCGGAAGCACAGAGATTATCTGCTGATACTGAGGTTGCAGTACTCTTCGATGAACCCCAGGCTGTACAGTGAGCTATATAATAATTATAATTGTGCTTATATAGTGCTTACTACTACTGACGCTGCAGTGATGTGCTCAAGTCAAGTACGTCCTCCATGCTATCAGATTTATTCGGTACATTTAATTTCATAATCTGACTGTAACTTTGGGATTCTAAGTGGTGTGCTCCAAGTTGCCTGAGGAATCAAGTTACTGTGTTTAAAACCTATTTTGCCATTTGTTGCTGCTATGCAAGGTTGAAGACTCCATGCCATCATTGACAATTTTCTAGTGATGGGCAGCTCTGAAAGAAATAATGCATTCTGGGAGGTCTAATGTTGGTTCATTTCAACTGAACCAATTGCAATAACTCATCTGGAAGTCATGTATAAGCTACAGCTTGCTATAAAGTTCATTTGAAATGCATGAAACCGCCATACTGAGAAATGAGTGAATATAATCATCCAAAGAGATAATCTTCACTTGTTGAGCATCTTAGCGACTAGTAACATACAGAGATTTAAACAGTGTTGGTCAAGCCTGCGACACCGTATGCGCTGTTGCTTGCAAGACACTATTGTTTACAATAAATGGATTGCAGCCTGCCCATTGCTTACCATTTGTTGGCCCTAGTGTCACTCTTCTTTGTAGCCTCCTAATTAGACAGCACAGGCCAAATGTCTCTACTGTTCCTTTCTGTGGAGCATGAACCAAGCACAGATTGATTCAACTTGATTCGCTGCTGATCCTGACGTAATTGAGGCACTACTTCTTCCAGTTTCCCACGCTCCCTATCCCTGTCTGGTACTCCCACTCTCCTCACTCGTTTTGTTTTCCCCATACCCCCTCCTCCTGCTGTCTGTTATTGTTGCTCCTTCCCCTCTCATGTTGCTTTCCCACTCCTCCTTTTTTTTTTAACCTATTGCATAGCAGTGTGGCATGCTGTGCAACATGGCTAAAAAAAAATTAAATGACGCGATCAATGCTGGCTGACTCAGTCATAGCTGTGCAACATGTATTAAAGCCGTTGACAAATATACAATATAATATGGGAGATTTAGGGCCTGTTGCCCTTCTTTATAGCATACTGCTGCAACACCCTAAGTTTGTTCTTCTCTTCCGCTTGCTTGATTCCATGCTCCGGTTACCTGATTGCTGTTTGTCATTGCCAAGATGGCGGCTCTCACCCGCTGTCGTCTCCCTCTCTTACAACGTTTGGGGTGGGTGAGGGGTTGTGGGTGTTTGGGAGTTCGGGTTACCTTCCTCTCCTGTTTTTTTCTTTTTTCCTCCTTCAGCTGTAGTTTTATTGCAAGCGTAGATGTACACTTTCACTTTGCTAATGCTGCATCTTGGTTTATGTCCTCTCCTGTAGCCTATGGAATGTGTCATATTCCCCACCTTGTTCTCATCACTTTCACTGGCTCGCCATCACACGTTACCAGACTACATTCACATCTTGCACCACTTGCCCTCGGCTCACTCCCAACTCAAACCGAAGATTACCCTCGTACTTACATAGCCATGACGGCATCTCTTCGCTATGAATAACCCCCCACTAGATAGAAACTTAAAAATTATATCTTTAAACGTGAAGGGTCTTAACCACCAAATCAAACGGAAAAAAATCGTAAACTACCTCTTTAGGTTGAAACTGCTACAAGAAACAATAATGACCCAGGGAGGGCTTTAGAACTTTTGAAAGAGCTGGATCGCTGACATCATTGGCTCGTCCAATGAAAGTAAGAAAGGTGGGGTGGCCACATTAATCTCTAAGAACTCGGGCCTGTCCACCGAATCATACTTGATTCATAATAACGAAAGATGTGCTCTAAAGAAGTTTGCAAAAAACTCAGGACATTTCCATGTACTCAATGTATACGGCCCGAACACGGATGACCCTGAGTTCTGGGATTCTCTAACACTACCCCTGAGAAAAATACCTATAGATGATCTTGTTATTCTGGGTGGGTACTTCAACCTCCTCATGGATGCTACCATTGACAGGCAGTCCAGGTCCTCTCTCCAACCATCTAGGGCACACAAATCACTACACAAACTATGTACTAGGTTCGGTCTGTGTGATTCTTGGAGACTTCAACACGCAGACACAAGGTACTACACCTTCTTCTCTAACCCCCATAACTCCTACTCCCGAATAGACTACCTAATGATATCTAAGCCCCATATTCACCTAATTGAGCAAACCAACATACTGACAAGACTAATTTCAGACCATTTGCCGTATCTCTTTCTCTCACTGGTACTAATGCGACTATCCAGAGTAAGATATGGAGATCCAACGATGAGTCAATTAGAGATGCTGCCTCAAGGGAGGCGATTGAAAAAACTATTCTAAATTGCCTGAATGACAACCTAGTCACTGATACCGCTCCATCCAACCACGGGGACGCCCTGACAGCTACGGTAAGGGGGGCCCTTATTAACATTCAAACCAAAATTAACAAGGAGCATAATAAAGAACTTCTGAACCTAGAAAAAGAAATCAAAACACTGGAGACCGACCACATTTCTATCTCGAATCCCCAAACCTTATTAATCCTCACTATCAAAAAGTATGAATACAATAGAATCTTAAGCGAAAGAGCAGAAGTATGGGTCAACAAATACAAAGGCTTAAAAATTTGTGACGCAAACAAGGCAGGGAAAACACTAGCCTCCTATCTAAAAAACAAAAAGAACCATAAGGGAATCGATTCCCTCACTGACAAAGTTAATATCACCCACACTGGACCACAGAAAATACTAGAAATACTTAAGGATTTCTACCAATCTTTATACACAGATGACTCCATGATCACGGCATACTCCTGTGCAGGCGATCTCAGGGACGTACCCCTCCCGACCATCTCGGACCATGAAAAAATTGACCTGAGTTCCCCATTTACTCCTAAAGAAATAGATATAGCAATCCACTCTCTAAAATCCCATAAAGCCCCTGGTCCAGATTGATACAAAGCTACCTTTTTCAAAACTTTCGGTCATATACTTAATCCGACCCTTCTGACCCTTTTCCAACACTTCGCTGATTCCGTATTATATCTGGCACTATGGAAAAGACCAGACGCAGGTCGAAAACTATAGACCAATCTCCCTAATTAACCTAGATGCAAAGATCTACGCCAAGATACTCTGCAAGAGGCTGGAACTGCTCCTCCTCCGCCTAATGGAGCGTTTGCAAGTGGGTTTCATGAAACACAGTCTACCCAATGATACTACTCGTCTCCTCTGCCACATCATTGAAAATGCTAAGACTGCCTCCACTGAAACGGTTGCGGTTACACTCGATGCTGAAAAAGCATTCAATAGGGTCTCATGGACCTTTCTATGTGAATCTCCCCAGGAATTTAACTTGGGGGATCCTTTCACTAAAATGATCATGGCTCTTTACAACTGCCCGTCATTTAAAATTGGAACCCGAGGTCTACTTTCACCAGAGTTTAAATTAGAAAGAGGTACAAGACAAGGCTGCCCTCTCTCTCCTTCACTATTCATCTTAAGCCTAGAACCCTTACTCCATAAGATCAGAAATAACCCTCACATACATGGTGTCTCCTACAAGAACGCTACAGTGAAAGTCGCGGCTTACGCTGATGATATCTTAATTACATCCGAAAAGGCTACCCAATCTATTCCTGCTTTGCTCCAGACCATAGAAGAATATGCCCAAGCCTCAAATAATAAACTTAACAAAGACAAGTCTGAAAACCTTGCTCTGAATAATCTCTGCTCCAGCGCCCCCTTCGCCTTCAAATGTATATCATGGTAACCGAAGTTTGTTAAATATTTGGGACTGGAGTTCAACTCAGATATCTTAGAATCTCTACACCATAATGAGGCCCAGATGCTGAAGAAAGTAAAAGCTCTGCTAGAGAGCTGGACCCTAAATTCCTCATATGGTGGGGCCGCATCAAGACCATCAAAATGATGATCACCCCCATAGTCAACTACCTTGCGAACATGTTGCCTCTAGCTCTATCAGATGAATTCCACCAAAAGACCAATAGACTAATAAATAAATTCATTTGGCAAAATAAATGACCCAGAATTTCTCTCAAGAAACTGCGTCTACCAGTTCAGCTCGGAGGCGTTAATCTGGCGGACTTTAAAAACCACCTTCCTTGCCAGACAGGGCTCCCTCTGGTTCGCTCAATCTCCGGACTATACTTCCACTTCGCTATTAATCGAGAGGGAACTTCTAGGCAATTTCCTCCCGATCTCGCTCTTAACCAGCAATCCCAAACAACCACCCTCTGGTAAATACGTTTTCAACAATACCAAAAGGGCCCTCTTAAAAATTGATAGAACTCTGGAAACAATGCTCTCCAACTCGAATATGACTTCCCTATGGAACAACCATAAAATTAAAATCCAAGGCTCTCCAGTCTGCTGGCCTCACTGGGCCTCTAGGGGCATTCACTTCTTGAAGAATCTAGGGCCTCCACAATCCCCACTATCTTTTAGGTAATTACAAAACCACTTCGATTTACAGAACTTGAAATTTTATGATTTCCTGAAGCTTAGTCAGTGTATCTAAACTAAAACCCCAAAATAAAGACCCTTCTCTTATCAAAACCATCCTAACCTTTAATAAATCCGGTCACCAGGCCTCCAAATTCTATCATCTCCTACATCCGAAGTCCTCTATCTTGTTCTCAAGACTCCAAACGAAGTGGGACTCCCAGGGTCAGTTATGATAGAGTCTTGGCACCTAATATGGAAGTCAGTGGTCTCATATAAAATCTCTCCCTCCCTTTCACAGGCAACATTTTGGCTACTACACAGGACCTTTTGGACTCTGGCTGGTCTTTGCAAACTCTCCTTCAGAGAGAATCCATCTTGCTGGAACTGTAATGACCCTACTGGAGATCTCCCCCACCTCCTCCTTCACTGTAGTGCGGTTTCTCCATTCTGGGACTCTGTATTCGGCTTTATTCACTCCATCTGCGGGGTCCAACTAGAACGTAACTTCCTAACCCTAATCAAAGGCTTCCTTGACCCAAATGTCAGATCCCGTAAAGATTTCCTCTTAATTGACATCCTTCTTACTGATGCCTGTAAAATAGTTTTAGCTAATTGGAAGAACACGGCAGCCACCTCCTTTCGCTCCTGGCTAAACTGGGTCTCCTTCCTGAGAGGCGCAGACAACGCCTCCCTCCAAACTTCTCTGTGGATAGTTTGCAACACTTCTATTTGGGACTCCCTCGACAATTACTTTGTAACACTAAACCGCCGTGAAGCCCTAACAGGGGAACCACCCCCCAAAACTCCTTGACACTTACCTTCTCAAGTTTGTATTCTCACTATATGCACAAACATCAGACTAATCAGCAATTGACTTCACCGTCTCCTAAAGCCTGGTGCTTGACTCCTGGCTTGCCGAGAATATATACCCCGAAACACATCTCCACCTACGTAACCTATCGCCTCTTTAGGTTCTCTTCCTCTACACATGTCGCTTGAACCTACACCTATTAGCTCTTCTTTCTTCTATCCCCACTAAATCAGTAGTTTTCTCATCCTGTTATTCACATGTTTTTGTACATATACCATATGTTATTCCGCCCTCGTGTTATGTTTTCCTGGGCTCTGTTTATGTATTAGACCATCAGGTCCCAGTTATCCATCCAGGGCTTTACATATCAGACCTGAGCTCCTCTAAATGTAACCCATGTATTATACTACTGTTTCTTTCTCCCTGTTTGTTTTTTGAAAAATGCGTAATAAAATATTTCTGAACTAAAAAAAAGTTGACACAGCCAATAGATTTCACATAGGCAAGAAATATTGGCTTTGACTATGCTTGTTAAATGTGGTTAAAGCTGAAATGAGGTTGGTTTTTTGTGTGATTAAAATGCTGTCAGTCATGAGTTCTAGGCCAATACCTGTGTGGTTTGAAATGCAAGGTGGTTGAAATAGAAAAAACGTTCTCTTAATTAGGCTTAAATAGCTTTAGATGTGCGCTATGCTCATACTAAAATGTGCATATTTTCATGCAAGCATATTGATTTATCATCTATGAGTATTCAAAGCACTAATAACTGTCAGGCATTCAAGGAAAAGATTTACATGTAAAAGTTAAATAAATGTGGAAATATATTGGCTTCAGCTTGATTTTTTTCATAAAACCCTAAAAAAGTATGGATAATCAAAGATAAAATTGCCCAAAAATACTTATGGATAAATACAGACAGAAATGTAAAAAAAAAAAATACCATAGAGCTAGGAGCTCTAATTTTAACGATGTTCTCCTGAATAAATAGCCAGTCTGATAAAACTTTAGTGACAGTCAGAATATCTGTAAACATTTTAAATGCACCAATGCAAAAACCTTATCCAGTGACGTGAATGTCGCCACGAACTTGCTCAGTTCTTTCATGAAGGGGTCTCCAAACAACGAACTTGCTCAGTTCTTTCATGAAGTGGTCTCCAAACAAACCCCCCTGGGCTACAGCGCCAGCCTCCGAAGAGGCAAGGTCCCCCAACTTAGGATCCACTTTTATTAAAAGTGACCGACGCCTCTCCATGGAGAGCGCACAGTTGGTGTTTCCTTTGAACACAATGGTGCGCTGCGCCCACCCTGACAGGACCTCAGACGAGATCAGGGAACCCGATGCCTTAGCTTCCTCGGCCATATCTAAGATTTTGGTGATGGGCCCTACGGCATCGAGGAGCTTGTCCTGGCAATAACGCCAGGACTGGTCAATACCCTTCTTAGGGTTCTTGACGAACTTTGCCGTGAATGTCGCCATCTTATGGTCAATGTCTGGGGTAAGGGCGACTTTGTCCTCCAGGCAAGGGCGGGGGCATTCCGCCCGGAGGCGATTACGAGCTTCTTTTTCCATAGGTTTACTAAGACGGCTCGCCACATACTTGACCACCTTGTCTCCTGGGACCCAGTCCGTAGACCGAGGATGGACAATATCGTCCGGGTCCAGCATGTCCAAGAGACCCTCTGGGGCGGGAGGGGGGTGGGAAGCCATGGCCTCGCGAGACCTGCGTCGTCGTTGGTGTCTCCCGGAGAATCCCCGGTGTCCTGGGGGTCCGGAGTAGCAGTGCAATTGGGGGGGGGTCGGGAACTATCGAATGGGGCCGCCAGTACTGACTGCGCGAGGGGCTTGTGCTAGAAAGGCCTGTTTCAGGCGTCCAAATGCATGAGCGTCCACCCCGGAGTTGCACTGCTTCTTTGTGGGAGGGGGCCCGTCTTCCTGATGTGTCTTGGGGACCTCTGAGGGGTTTCGGGCGGGTTGGGCCCACTTGGCACACTCCCGCACAATTTGCGCCGAGAGGCGCTGTTCTAAGGGTTCCATGGCCTAGTTCACAGCCCTGTAAATGGAATCATCTACTGCCTGGTAGAAATCATCATCCCAAGGCAGGAAGGACAGGGCGTCCTCATCCTGATACTGGTCCTGGTCTTGCATGACAGGTAACTAACCACTATGACCAGTAGGCAGTCCCTTAAGCGCTAGAAGCACTGCAGTCAATGTGTGCACGCAGAGTGTGGGTAAATTCAAGCTGGCAGGGAGCCCAGACAAATTTGGGTGGGCCTGACGCACCCAATTTCGTGGGCAAAGCCCTGGGGACACTGACGCTCTGAGGAATATGAAGGGGCTCCTGCCACCCGAGAAAGTGTCCCACGCGGTGCTGCAGCCGCTAATACTACCCCGCAGGGCGTCAAGCACAAGACGATACATACCCCAGAGGGGCGTAAAAGAAATAGGGGCTGTACAGACTCAAACGGGCATCACTCAGGCTGGGGACCGGGCTAGGCTCTCTACCAGGCAGCGTTTGTCAGCACTCTATGATCTGTGCTAGACTCGTGCTGCCAGGACAGAGGGCACAGCGCCCCCAAGCGATGGGAGGACCTCACCGCAGCACACAAGGGAATAAAGTTGCGTAAGGCACGCAAATGCGTACCGCGACCATAGGGAATATGTAAAGGAACAGAAAAATGCAAAACGGAACTCAGTCGGCCCGCAAACCATGCAATCACCTCCCCCAAGAGAGAGATAAGGGAAAAACCGACTTAGCTTGCTGCTGAGCAGCGAAGGAAGAGGAAACACAGTAGAGGGACCAAGTGGAGGCTGGACTGTGAGGAAGGACTCCTGTTGGAACTTTTTTCCTACTCCCTGCTGTTCATGGGAGTAGTAGTTTGTTATGTGTTTAAAATGGCTGCTGAAAAATAAAGCGAAGGAAGAATGGCATAATCTGAGCCTCCGGTCCTGACATAGAATTGCAAAAAATAAAGCATTAGCAAAGAGGCTGCCAGCCAACGGCAGATAATATGGCTTTTTTTTCCCTCTGGTGTTGTTCAAGACCTTTTGATTTTGCTAAAGGTATGTGTGCAACATAGTTATAAGGCCTTTCAGTGAGACTTCATCCATTAGTCTGTTGTGTCATTCAGATTTTTCTTGCACCCACTCCACCATCCATCATGGGGCAATGGCCAGGCCCCTCCAGCCATTGGCTGACTTCACTGTGAGTTACATCATGCTGCCCTTTCACAAGGCGTACATCCACACAAAGTAGATCTCTCTTGGTGCCAGGGACTACTATAGTAACGGGTGCTCTCTGCAGGCCAGAAAATATTTTTACCTTCAGCTTTTTTTTTTTTTTTTTTTTAGATTGATGAGGGCCAGCAGCTTCCCCAACAAAAACATTTTGCTAAAACCTTGACAGAACAAAACAAAAATTGCCAATGCTTGTTAGGTCTGGTGTCAGCTCATGCCCTTTGATTCTACTAAATTTACAGATATATTATATAATTACCTAGAGATACTTTCATCCAGCTTGCATATCCATTGGTCTGTTGTGTCAATCACGTTTTTCTTATGCCCACTACAGCATACAGCCATTGGGTAACCTCACTGTGAGCGACGGCATTAGCTTGTACACAATGAGCGCATCCACCAACAAAGTAGCTCCTTCAGTGCCAGAGACTAATATGGCAATTCAGACTTTTTGAGACAAAAAAGTATGTTTGTCTTTAACCAATTTTTTTTATATTGAAGATGGGCTCAGCAGCTCCCTAACAGTAAAGGATTACAAAAACTACGTCAATACAAAACATGCACTGACAAAGCCATAAAGCTGGCAGTCCACACCAGACCTATTGGCTTTGGCATTGCTTGTTATAACTTGTCTGAAATGTGTACTGCACACCACCGTCCACCAGTGGGGGCATGTTATAGATTCAAATAAAAAAATAACTCTGTAAAAATGAGTTTGCATTTTTTAAAAATTATGGCTGTGTACACATTTATGTGCCACATGCAATAATCCTAATGCCTGGTAGCTCTATGAAGCACTATAGTACGTTTCAACGCAGTTCCCTGCATTAACTTATCGCATTTCTACATTTAGATTTGTTTTTGGTTTCTCCAACCAGTGATACTTTTTAGAACACCATAGTCAGCTGGATGACGCTCGACCTGCAATATGACCCATCGAGATAAGCACTGATGCTGACATCTACTGTGATCTTGGTGTTAAAAGGCAAATGGGCCTTTCATTGGTCCCAAGGTTGATAAAGTAAATTGGATCATACTAAAATCACTTACGTTCCTAACTTATAAAAGACAGAACTGCTGGTTTGAGGGCTATAAAAAAGGCAAAATATTGTTTTAATTATTAACAGTACTACTTTCCCGTCACACTTGCTTCATTTAAACTTGGGCCTTTACACGGGATTCAGATCCAACCTTCAATGTTCGGAAAGGCATGTTGGCAGCCTGTCGAGGACATCCAGTCCTGGAATGCTCTGGTATGGTATCTGACTTGGCTAAATCCCGAAACACTCCTCAGTGCCAAGATCACTACTTCTCTGAATTCTACTTCCTCGTTGTGGCGTAGAGCTTGAAGCTCCGGTTCAGAGAAGCACAGTAAACGAGTTATCCCTTTGTTAACAGTGTTAAAGTGACTGAAGTGTTAAGAAATATGCGCACAACTAGTAAGCAACTTGCTGTGAGCAAAACTCATTGCTGCGTGTTTCCTTTTATGGCAATAAAACGTTTTTATATCAAACAATGCAGCTGTACTCACTCCAGCACACTTGAAATATTTAGAGGGGCATTCGGTCTCTTGCAGATAGACAGCACGGTTGGCTCTGCATCCTTAAACATTTTTTTATCTCCTTTCTTGTGCCCAGATGTTAATATTTGGGCATCTCGCAGTCAGGTGTTAGTTTTTTCTTGCCTTGTGGACAATACATTCTTAATCCTGTAAATTAAGCTGCAAATTCGCTTTTGTGCCAATTTATGGCTCTTAGTGTACTTCCGTTGCTTCAGATTTTATCTTCAGTTGACAGACTAAATAAATAGTTTCGGCCAATCAGATGTGCACATTGTTCCCTTCGGTATTGTCAAGTACACCATCCAAGCTTTCAAAACCATGGCTTTGAAAATTATCACATTTAGGGAATTCTACCAGCACTGTGACAGAGTACTCAAAAAAGAAGATGGAATGGCGGTAGAAGGGCGAAAAGGAAAATTATGTGAAATAAAGACCCCAGGAGATTAAAAGCCAATTGTTTACAATGTTTAAAAAAGTATAAGTGTGATAAGAAAAAGTGGCTGATAAATATCAAACGACTGTAACATAGTAGCAAACTCCTGAAATGATTCCATAAACAAGCTTTTACACTCCAGAGAACAGTTACGATGAGTTGGCTTTCATGAACTCTTTAGGCAAGCATTGGCAATGCCAACTGGTCTTGTTTATGAAAGTGCCTTTTGTGTTATTGCTGAGTTTAGGCACTCATTAAAGTCGTCTTAGATGCACTCTTTCACTCATCTTTGCACTCATTCATCCATGTATTCATCTTCTTACTAATTCTTGCATTCACCCTCTGACACAACTACAATACAATACGCACAAACTCAACAACAAATGCAAGATGTTTTTTAAAAATGCAAATAGAATAAAGAAAACATGCTGCTGTCTAACCACAGTGGGCATATGCGTACAATAATACAACTAAACATAGCAGCAGATGTCTGTCTTGCAGATGTATTGTAAATAGTCTATTGTTGTTTTAAAGTTCCAGCATGGCCGCTACATATTGAACCAACCTATTTGCCATCCTGGTTCAGACTGTGTATGTTATGAGCAGCAAGAAAGTGACCTCTGTGCACTATCTTTAGAGCTGTAGCATTGTCTTAAGGAATGTTAAAATAAAAAGAGGATTAACCAAGAAATGAAAATGGAACTATAAAAGGAGAAAATTGAAAGCTAAAGGACTTGTCAACAAGCTCTGACACTGAAGCGCACTCATTTTCAGGTGGATATACACGTGGTTAGAAAATGCTATAATTCACAGGGCAGTATAGCCAGTGACTGATCTTTTAGGGGTCTCCAGGATTCGCAGTTACGACCCCTGGCTTGCCCCTTATGACTGCTGGCATTTTGTTTGCGAAGCCTGGCCTCCTAGATGGCATAATCAGTGCCAAGCACACAGGGGCAGCCCGTTTTATGGTCCTTAGGGGATCTGCCCTCGTCCTTTTCTGCTCATTTTATTATTAAATATTAGTGAGTATTAGTCTGTTATTCACTGTTAGTGTAATACAAAACAGGAGCACCTCATGCTGGAACAACACTTTAGCTAGAATCTGAGGTTTTTAGAAAAATACTGAAATCTATATTGTGTGCATAGTTGCAGGTGAGAGTTTGTGGGTGAGAGACATTTTTTGTATGTGTGAGCATGTGTGTTAGTGAAAGTGAGTGGGTGAGAGGGTGAGAGTCAGTGACAGATTGTGAGAGAATGAGTGAGATTGAATGTCGATGAGTATTAGTCAGAATGATTGAGAGTAAGAGTGAAAGCAATGAGTGAGAGGGATGAGTGAGAATTAGTAAAGATGAGCGTGAGGGAGTGTTGAATTGTGAGTGACAGTGAGTGTAACTGTGAGTGAGAATGATTGCGTTAAAGCCAGTGAGGATGAGGAAGTGGGAGTAAGAGAAAAAGTATAAGTGAGTGATAATAGTGAATGTGACTATAAATGAATAAGGGAGAATGAGTAAGGGTGAAAATAAGTGAGAGTAAGTGAGAATGACTGAATTAGAGTAATACTGTGAGTGTAAGAGAGCAAGAAAGAATGAGCAAATCAGAGTAAGAGTGAGTGCCACTGAGTATGTGAGAATGACTACGTGCAAGTGTGTAAATTATGAGAATGAGTGTGAGAATATAAGTGAGCATGAGCAAGAATGTGGTGTTATACTTGTGAGTCTGCCATTGGTGCTGACATACTGAACGTCATTCTTGGCACTGACATACTAGAGTTAATACTTGGCATAATGAGCACCCAATGGGGTACCCATGGTAAAATACAGGTACTGGCACGCTGGAGGTGATTCTTGCCATTTCGGCCACCTATAGAAAAATTATGTTGACACATTGGATGTAATTCTTGTCATAAGGGATGGCAACCATGGCATATTGGGGTGGGGGGTGGCAGCCATGCCAAAAAGCTGGCCCTGACAAACTAGAGGTCATTTTTGACATTAGGCACAGCCGTGGTATATGGACCCCATTAATGGTAAAATCCTAGCATGGACATATAATATGGAATTTTTGGTGTAAGGGCACCCATGACAAAATGTTGGTTTTTGACATATGGGGACACTCAAAGCACATTTTGAGAAAAAAAATTGGATCAATTTCTGATACACCATGTAAGGACTTGAATAGTTAAGGAGTTCCTTACAGAGCCTATGGCTTTTTAGCAAATTAATGTGCAAACTAGGAGTTCCTTGAGCGCTCAAGAAGAGGTATGGCTCACTCACTTCATTAATTCGATATAAATCAGGGCAAGTATTTTGGCCCATCACGTTCAGAGATCATGTCAATGTCCTAATATAGATGGTATCTAAAAAGTGGTTTGTTGGAGAGGGCTTTCACCTGGTCCTTACTATAGTCTCTTTTTCAAATCAATGCCTCATGATAAAACATCTTTTTTTTTTTGTATACATGCACAGTTCATGTTGATCAAAAAATCCATTCAAATAAATAGTATTCTGTATCAAAAAAGAAATCTCCAATTGCTATTTCCATTGATTGTTTTATTTCGATGATGACAATCTTGGTAGTGAACGTACAGCTTTTGGTCACAGTTCTCTGTTGCTCAGCCAACGTGTTTTGCTCCTGGTGGCCGTCAAATCTGGGTTTTCTTCGAGGGCTGAAATAACAGAGTGCAAGGTTCTGACAATTATACTATTTAGACATCCAGTTCATAGGTGAGATGTGTCACGCTTTGTCATACCACTGCTCATGTGATATATACTTAGACTAACATTTCGTCAGTGGTATGATGCATGAATTTATTCTTTAAACAAGTTTTATTGATTTTATCAGCAAGCGAACAACCATAGGTGACATGTCCAGGATATCGCATGTCAGCAAATCAACAAAAATAGTATATTTGTCTAGGATACAAAAGGGTACATGTTAGGGATAATTAGGTTTTATGGTCGGTAACTGATCAGAGGAGAACAGCCCACTGTGGAAAGTGGTGGCATGTACATCGAGAATCAAAATACAGAAGCGACTATGGCTGTAATGAACTAAACGCACTTGAGTAACTTTGACAGTAGTGGTTATGGAGTGGGCAAGGGAGTAGGGGGGTAGCAGGGCTCGAAAATTAAAAACATTTTACCAGACCTGCAGGTCTAGTAACTTGAATACACTACTCGCCCTAACTGTAATGTGCTTGACCCGTGAACTGGTCTCATCCCGATTGTCACAAAGTTCACTTTACAAAATCCTCTAACTTCAGTCACAGAAAGAAAAGTAAATGTAGGAAGACAAACTGACTTTTGACCACTGTCTCTGAAGGTGGAGAAATGTGACAAGATAACAAGATTTAAAGGCATCTTTATTGATCATTCACTTTGTGAGCAGGCAGAACACCTGTTGGCAGCTCGCCAGAACTGGCGAGTAGGCCCTAAAAATAGCTCGTCCTGAATAAATCTGGCTCGCTATTGCGAGTGGATTTTTCGAGCCCTTTTTAGGAGGGGAAGGGGTCCAGACCAGTGGCTATATGGCAAAAGGGGGAAAAGTGGAGACATTTGTAATGTGTAGTGTCCCACTCAATAGGAGCCCATACTGAAGCTCAACTATCCACTTTTATTGTGAGAGCCCTCGCAGGCTGGCGTAAAGGGGAACGTTATAGGAAGGGGGAGGAGGCCTCTCCGTCAGTGCCAGAAACCTTGACCGTAACTGGTCCTATATGAGGCGATGGGGCTGCGGCAAAGGCCCCCTGTCTTCATCCCTATGCATCGCTGTAGCCTCAGCCTCCGCCCAGCGTATCACTGTGACCCTCCAGGACGTGCTACTAGGGGAGGTTGCACTTTTACAGCGCATTGTCACACCTTGTTTTGCCGAGGCAAGGGCTAAACCAGTAGGACGGGCCGCCGTTTTATACTTCGCGTTTATAAATGCATAACTCATCCAACTCCCAGATGTCTAGGAGTGGGTGGCCCATGGTAGAGCAGATGGTCAAAGGACATCCTGCCAGTACTGAGTAAGATTCGGGCAGTCCCATAAGATGTGTCTGAGTTCCGCTGCTGAGGTCTTGTGTCCGGAGCTGTAGGAAGATGCGATGGATTATTTATGGTGAGATTGCACCCTGTGCAGTATATAAAATTGGATCAATTGTAGCCTGGCATTATGGTAGATCTTATGAAGGTGCGCTAATGCCTTCTGCCATTTCTTGTCGTGTAGTGCCCTTCTAAAATCTGCCTCCCATATGTTCCGGAGAGCCTGCAGGGTAAGCTTGGTGGAATAATACATGATTTCACTTGTGTGGAGGAGGTAAAAATTGATCAGAATTTCTCCAAGCTTATTAATATTCAATTTGGTTTTGTTCCAAGAACATTGAACACTATTGTAAGTAGGTATTGACTTTGAAAACATCATCTAATTTATGATTTTTATGTTACTATGGAATATGTACTTTTAATTGATTGTTACCCTCTAGCGATGTTGGTCATATGGTGAAGTCCTGTTGATCGAGCTGTCGATTATCTAGAGGGGTGACTAGAATATATAACAACCCAACAGGTGAGGTATTATGATATTGGTAGATTAAATTTGGATGGATTGAGGCTTTTTAGGTTGTAGGCGTGCGGTTCCCTTAAAATCTTACATCTCAGAAGCACAGCCACAGGTTTGGTGTATCTGGGACGGTGTTAACCTCAATTTCATGAGGCAATGTGCCCTAGGATAAGGTACAAAATCAGCATATAAAACATACAATCAAATAGGAAATGACTGACTTAATAAGTAAGTTCTAGGGAAGAATTGGTAATGTATTGAAGATTCATTGCAAAAATTCAAAAGAGTAAAATACAGCATTATTAAAATGCTGATGCAGTAATCTCAGATAAATGCATAAAATCGTTGCCATGAAAGCTCTCAGTAATAGGACAATACAGAATAATAGGCAAAATCAAAATAGACATGTCCCAATTATGCAGCAAAAGCAGTAGAAATCGGACAGCATCCCTAGTAGGATGGGAGTGGTCTTATAAAAGTTATGGCTCACCCTCCAAAATCAAGGGTTTACATAGGAAATCTTCTCTTAGAACTAAATGAAAAGTGTAGAATCATGGTGGAGTAAGGAAAGAAATACATTCTCACCAAATCAGAAATGAGACTTTACAACCGTCAAAACAGCCATGGAAGCACTAACCCAGTCCATGAATATTGATTCAGCCACACGTCTCCTTCAACCACACCTCCGAACCCCACTGGACTGACCACCACTGCATCCACTTCACCTACAGGAAGCCCACCACGCACCACCGCACCGAACAAATGCCTCGCCGCTGCTGGAGCAGAGTCACGGAAGACCAGCTAACCACAACCCTCGCCCTGAGCCCACCCGCCGAACCCTCCGACCCCGACACCGCCGCCCGCAACCTCAGACAGTGGATCGACGACTGCGCCAACACCCTCGCCCCGCTCAAGAATCCGCCCAACAGCCACACCAGCAAGAAAGCCACCTGGTTCACCGAAGACCTCCAGGCCTCCAAACGAACATGCCGAAAACTGGAGAAGATCTGGCTCCACGAACGGACAGCGGACAGCTACGCCGCCCACAAGAGCGCCACCCGCAGTCACCATCACCTCATCAGATCCGCCAAAAGGGCCTCACTCAAAGACCGCCTAGACAACAACGCACACAACAGCAAAGAGCTCTTCAACATCGTGAAGGAACTCTCCAACCCCAGCTCCAACACCAACGACATCCAGCCGTCGCGAGACCTGTGCGACTCACTGGCCACCTTCTTCCACCGCAAAATCGCCGACATCCACGACAGCTTCAACACCACGACCGCCCCGGCAACCACCGAGACCACTGCCCCCACAACCACCAACCGCCTGCTCTCCTGGACCAACATCAACGACGAGGACACCAGCAAGATCATGAACACCATCCACTCCGGTTCACCGCTAGACCCGTGCCCTCACCACATCTTCAACAAAGCCAGTACAGCCATCGCGCCCCATCTCCGGAAAATAATCAACATCTCCTTCGAGACAGCAACCTTCCCGGAAAGCTGGAAGCACGCCGAGATCACCGCCTTACTCAAGAAACCCAAGGCAGACCCCAAGGACCTCAAGAACTTCCGACCCATCTCTCTGCTCCCGTTCCCCGCGAAGGTCACCGAGAAAATCGTCAACAAACAACTGACCCGCTACCTCGAGGAGAACAACATCCTGGACCCTTCCCAGTCCGGCTTCCGCAGCAACCACAGCACCGAAACCGCCCTCATCGCCGCCACCGATGACATCAGGACCCTGCTAGACAACGGAGAAACAGCAGCCCTCATCCTCCTGGACCTATCAGCCGCCTTCGACGCGGTCTGCCACCACACACTACGAACACGCCTTCACGACGCCGGGATCCAAGAGAAGGCCCTGGACTGGACCACATCCTTCCTTTCCGGCAGAACACAAAGCGTCCGCCTCGCCCCCTTCCGATCCAAGGCCACCAAGATCATCTGCGGCGTACCCCAAGGCTCCTCCCTCAGCCCAACGCTGTTCAACATCTACATGGCACCCCTCGCCCACGTCGCCCGACAGCACAACCTCAACATCATCTCCTACGCCGACGACACCCAGCTGATCCTCTCCCTCACCAAAGTCCCTCACACCGCCAAAGCCCACCTCCACGAAGGAATGAAGGCCGTCGCCGAATGGATGAGGACCAGCCGCCTGAAGCTGAACTCGGACAAGACGGAGGTCCTCATCCTTGGTTCCAACCCTTCAGCCTGGGACGACTCCTGGTGGCCAACATCACTGGGAACAGCCCCGCCACCCACCGACCACGTACGCAACCTAGGGGTCATCCTCGACCCCACCCTCTCCATGACTAAGCAGGTCCACGCCGTTTCCTCATCCTGCTTCAACATCCTCCGAATGCTCCGCAGGATCTTCAAGTGGATCCCCACCGAAACAAGAAAAACAGTCACCCAGGCCCTCGTCACCAGCAGGCTGGACTACGGAAACGCCCTCTACGCAGGAACGACGGCTAAGCTCCTGAGACGGCTGCAACGCATCCAGAACGCCTCTGCACGTCTTATCCTCGACATCCCCCGACGCAGCCACATCACACCCCACCTGAGAGACCTGCACTGGCTCCCTGTCAACAAGAGGATAACCTTCAAGCTCCTCACCCACGCACACAAAGCACTCCACAACTCCGGACCAGCCTACCTCAACAGACGACTCAGCTTCTACACCCCCACCCGCCAGCTCCGCTCGACCAGCCTCGCCCTCGCCACAGTCCCCCGCATCCGGAAAACGACCGCCGGCGGCAGATCCTTCTCCCACCTCGCCGCCAAGACCTGGAACACCCTCCCCACCAACCTCCGACAGACCCAAGACCTACTGGCCTTCAGAAGACTCCTCAAGACCTGGCTCTTCGATCAGTAGCAGCACCACCCCCCTCTTCCCCCAGCGCCTTGAGACCCTCGCGGGTATGTAGTGCGCTTTATAAGTGACATGATTGATTACAAAACCTAGTGAACCATTGTGAATGAATGCAATACTGCGTGCGAACGTGATATCCTTAGGGAAATGTTAGACTAACGAGCCCATGCTACAGAATCTTCTTTGAGAACAGTGTAATTCAGAAATAAACAAAACTTTACTACATGTAGCAGAAATAATAAACAGTGAACGTGGCCTTTCGCACACCCGAAGCCAGGACACCTTCAGTAGGGAAAAAGAATAAAACGAGGTTTCTCTATCAATGCACCAGGGATATAGAACGATTTCCTTGTATCCCTAGGCTTAGGGCATCCCAAACCTAGTTCCAGTTTAGGTTGCAGCTGAATATTCTCCTCTTTAAAAAAACACTACACTATGATGCAGTAACTGCACAAACTAGCTACCCCTTCTAACACGTTGACTGTGTCTTTGACCCTCTACAGGTCTCCACTGCCTTGGTTAGGTTTGCACTATACAGATGCTACAAAAATACATAATAACGCACTAACCCGGAAAACATTTTTTAAGATTAGAGTAAAGATATACATTTTAAGAAGCCTAAGCGGAGCATTTCTACTCAGTTTGACTCTTATGACGTATTTCCGCTTAATACAGCTTTGAAATAGTTGTACTTATTTTATTATTATTTATGGTCTATTGTTATATTGATATTTGCATCAGGAAATTCGCTTCTTGCAAAGTCCCTTCAAAGTGCCAGAGGGTTAACAGTTAATTAACGGCCCTTATAATCATTGCATAAATGCAAATGAGAGGGGCCTCGCATATGCCCAGGGCCCTACAAATCTTAGAACCGGTATTGAAACTTAACAGTAGCCCCTGCTGCTGGCAGTCCACATCAGGCAAGCGAGAGATCTTCTGTGAGGCCTGTGTGTCACCGGCAGCCTCACCACAGTACCAATTTTGCACTCCGGGCTGAAGCTATTCGGGGGGCACCAAGCGCCAGGCACTGGGTTGGCGCCAGGTTCTCCACTCAGTTTGAAGGTGGTGGTGGCGGCGGCGGCATTCCTCGTTCCACTGTTTACAGTGTGGGAGATAAAAACGTCATTTTTGCTGCTACTGCTTGCATATCACATTTCTTGCTTGCGGGCAGAAGGACCAGTGCACACTGTGGAGTATTTGTGCACATCATAAACTTGCCAGGGTTTTATGCATATGATTAATCGAGATACGTTTTATTTCTGTTTTACTTACCCATCAATCCAGCCTAACGATTGCCCCCTTTCGTTGTGGGATAGGGCTGTGGGCTGTTCAAGATATACTGCTAGTTGGTTCATTGATCCCTCTCCTCCCCTCAGGAGAGAAACAGATGGGCAGCAGCAGGGTCTTTGCCATGGTTTGAGAATGTGAACTTCTTGAATTAGTGCGTGTCTATGTGCGCGCACACGTGTGTATGCGCTTTAGTGCACGCATTTGGGCCTGTGGGTGCATGTTGATTTGTACGTGTGCATATGTGCGTGCTTGTGTGTTTATGTAGGTCTGTGGTTGTGCATCGCAAATGTGGTAGGATCAGTTAATTGAAAGTGCAGTTTACCAATCTGAATGAGCATGCTTGAGACTGACACTTTTTTAGGTGTTGAGACTTTACTCGCTATACAGGGCGTCCTAGAGTGGACAGGATATTTAAAAAGGTCACATTTTCAGAGATCGTGTGTGTGTCTCTATTATGTTGGATTACATGAGACTGATCAGTTACATTTTTGAGCGGAGTTCTGCAGCAGAATATGTATTGCCTAACGTTGACATGTTTTGGGATCGGCCTTACAAATGGAGGTGCTGACCGACATCTACATATAGATGCCATTTGGCTGTCTGTGTTTAGGATTTTTTTAAAAAGTCGTTATGTTAGTGTTAAAGAAAACAGCATCCTGCGGGTCGCTTTACTTGAAACGTCCACTGATTAACCTTTCTTCCGTTCGCAGTTGATTTGCACCTCAGAAACGACAGCTATTTGTAGAAAAGTGGAAGGGCTCAAACAAGTTACGTTATCATACTGCTGGAAATGTGACGTATTTCCCATTAGTGTTTTGAAGATAGTACCTCACTCTATCGCTCGGGAAACCAAGGGCGGGAAATAAGGATGTTTTAAAAGTTTTCATGGCCGGACATAAGGTTTCCTATCAAGTTATTTTCAGCCAAACCTCACAATTGTGCAATTGCTTATTGTTGTTTTCTTTATTTCTGAAAAATGGCCTTTCCTAGTGCTCCTAACACTATAAGTCTGAACCTTTAATTGTGGAATTCAAGCAGGGACGGCTCCCCCATTTGAGCAGCGGAGCGTCTCCCCACAAGCCCCAGAGCTGAATGGTAATAATGTTTATTTATAACAATTTTATTTTTCAGCAACCCGCGACCCATCCCGAACCATCCCGAACTAAGTGTCAGGACGGGGTGGGGCCAGTGCTGCCATGTGGCAGCAGCAGGGAGCTGTGCGCTTTAAAAATTAAAATGCGCATGTCTCTTTGGACGGCCGTGTTGAGACGGCTAACCAGACATGCATATTTTAAAGTTTCGACAAAGCGCAGGCCTCCTGTGCTCTTAGGAGCGCAGAGAGCCCCTGCTCTATACAATCCTGGCACTGCTCTCATGTTGTGAGCAGTTTTCTGTTCAAGAGCTTCCAGGAGGAGAGATGACGACACCCGAGGGAGGGCGACTTCGTGTGGCAAGTTAGTAAGGCAAGTCAATTTATTTATTTTTGTGCTCCCCACCCGGTACAAGCCAGCCGCCACTGGATTCAAGTGTGTCATAAGACTAGAGGTAGAAGACCAGAAAACCTCTACGCGAAAGAGTAGCTTATTTTCTTACTCTGCACGTTGAGTGCTGTAAATGTTGCAAAGATGGTTTCATCGAGAACCTTGTGCTGAAAATTATATCTGCTTATTTCTAAAGGGTTTCAGCAGGTGGGGTAATATCTACCTGTTTGCGAAGATATGTTATAAAGCGAGACATGCCATCTTTCTAAGTTTTATAAGCATTGCCCCCACCTTTAAACTGTAATTGCAAACTTGCAATAATTGTTGCCCACCTAACGCCATGTTTTATTCTTCAGTATTAGTCAGTAATCAGAAGAAACCACAAAGTCAGATGCAAATCTTCTGAAAATGGAGTATTTACCCTTGTCTACCTGTATGCTCCTAAACTCTGTTGATGATGAAATACAGGTTTAATTCAGTCAGTGCATACATGAGCCTCTTAGACCTGTTTTGCATTTTCTGCTGATTTTCTTTCCCAGCAACATAGTTTCAGTCTCTCTGGACAGCCAAATGCATGGTGCATAAGCTCAAAACTCTCGGAGAAATTAGTGCTTTATTATACAACAAATGACAGCGCTGAGGTGACACCATAGTTTCACACTCATAGTGAAATATTTTCTGGAGAAAAATTGTGAAAGAGTGTGCCTAATCTCTGAGTAAATGTCTCCCATCACCAATTTGTAACCCCAAACTATAAAAATGTTTTTTTGTTTGTGGGGTGTCTGAAGTGGATAGTTTCTAAACCTTGGTAAACGCTAGAGATTAAATAGTTTGTAAAAAAACCAAACTGTGTTTCCCGTGTTAATTCCAGTACAGATTTTCGACACGACTACAGCCCGAACAGCTGAAAGGAGTTACACCAAATTTGGCATAAAGCTGGATCTTGGTCCAGAAAGTGTGCTTTTTGTGATTTGGTGTAAATCTGTTCAGTAGTTTTTGAGATATTAATGGAACAAAGAAATATAGATATCTAGAGGCGTGAACCTTCCGCGAATCCAACAGACCACAAGCTGAGATCTGATTGGCTGCCCACACTTAAACCAGAAGTGTTGGCAGCCATTTTAGGACTCTGCTTCAACCGAGTCCCAAACAGGAAGGTAAAAAAAAGAAAAGGGGGCAGGCTAGGAAAATCCTGACTCCTTAGGCCTGTTGCTGGAGTCCCCAGGGTCCCCACCAGGGCCATAAAGCATTGTTAAAAAACATTTGTGGTGAAAATTGCAAAGATTCGCAAATCCCTGTCAAAATAATAAAAAAAGCGCAGTCTAAAGCGCTTGTTTGTATTTGAGAGCCCGGGTGGGCCAGGTCCCGGTGGCATATTGATTTATATATGATGGGGGCGGGGGGCGCATGCACCCCCCCCTCCCCATGGCCGATATAGTCCCTGAGGAACACCAGCTCCCCTAGGCTTGGCCATATTTTGAAGGTAGGAGGGGGGGGGCGCGCAGCCCCCCTCCCAGGCCGTTTTCGATCCTGGGGGCCACCACTTCCCCAGAATAACAGAGAAAGGGGACCCCATGCGGCCCACCGACTGGAGGCATAAATGACCCTGGGGACTGCCACCCCCAATGGCTGCCTCCTTATGTCCCAGGGTGCCCACCCCGGGACATAGCTGTTTGCTCTCGCTTTGCGGGAGCTTTGATAGCTTCCGCCAAGTGAGAGCAAACAGCAAGTCTTCCAGTGAGCAGGAGCAGGAAAAACTTCTCCCGCTCGCTGGGAGCGGACTTTTCATCTGTTTTCCTGCCCGAAACAGATGAAAAGATTGCTCCTACACGCAAGTAGCAGCATTTTTGGTTGCTCCCTGCATACATGAACAATGCCTTCTCCTGCTGGAGGCAGTGAGCCGGCAGAGACCACGGGGCATTAAGGATTCCACTGAGGTCCCCAGCACTGCACACTGGGTACCTTGGGTTGGCTTCCAGGCCAGGCCCCGGGTGATGGGGTCCTTGGGGCCAAAATAGGTCCGGGAAGGGGTGGGGGGCACGTCCTCCCTTCTACATGAATGCACCAGTGGGTTCTTTCCTGTCCTGTCTTGGTGAGACCAGCGTCCATGGTTCTCTCATTAAAGTACTACGAGTATGCAAATGCACAAATTACCTGGAAGCCCTGCCCGTTTGGCCCTGCCCACATTAGTACTATGTAAAGGTCTTCCTGCCTTTTGTCAGTATGATCGACAGCTTATAAAAAGGACCTCCAGCGCGTTTCCCACCGATTTTAGTGGCACTTTCTTGATGCTGAAGAATATGAAGACATCACCACTAAACAAAGAAGCTCTTACGTCATATAGTTAAGAGGAAGGACCCTTGTTTGGTGGAGATTTACCTCTTTGTAGTCTTGTTGTCTTCTCTGTAGGAGGATTCATGTTATCACAGATTTTTGGATAAAGACACAGAGGAACAATCACACTGCAGAAACACACACAGGGTCACTGGAAACATTTCCTCATGGTCTATTACGCAGCTGTAGTGTAGAAAATGCACTAGACATTTACCCAACGAGGTAGCACTTATTAATTAACCAGTAGAAAGTACTCCAGATGGATAGATATTGTGTTGAATAAAGTAGCAGGTGAGGTTCCGTTCTGGCCCAGTCACTTGCACAGCTGCTGCCACCCACATAGACACTGAGATACCCACTCACACACCCATTCAGCCACTCTCACATCCACCCACAGACCCACACAGCCACTCACACATGCACTTGCACATGCACTTGCACACCCACGCAGTCACTCACACACCCACAGAACCACTCACACACCCACTCACAGACTCATACATCCACTCACACACCCTCATAACCACTCACACACCTACTCATGCACCCACTCACAGACCCATACAGCCACTCACACACCCAGTCACCCTCAAAACTACTCACACACCCACTCATACACTCACATACCCACTCATACAGACACTCACATACCCACTCACAGGCCCATACACCCACTCACACACCATTACATCCACTCACACACCAATACAGCCATTCACACACCCACTCTCAAAGGTTACAGGTTACAGTTAGGAAATAAAATTTAAAAAACCTTTGAAATTCAAAAAACCCCCCAAAGGTTACAGGGATGTTATAGTTAAAAAAAAATAACAAAAAATATCATAGAAATTCACTGAAAAAACCCAAAGGTTACAGGGATGTTAAAGTTAGGCTCAGGTATCACGCACAAAGCCGTAGAAATTCAGAAGTTATAGTTACCTGAGCTAACTATAACTTACGCCCCCGCAATGCACTGCTTACGCCTCCGCAATGCACCCCCCCCGCAATGCACCTCACATATTACATCACTCATGACATGGGTATACTGCAGTCCTGACATGTTCCCATCCTATGCATGTTTTACAAGAATATAAAACAGCAAACAAGAAGTGACGACAACTTTTTTTTTTTTTTTTTTTTTACAGAGTTTTATATAGCGCGAACTTGACCCGAAGGTATCGGGTATCAGAGCGCTTTACATAGCACCAGTTGCGTTACATGAGGACTGTTAGAATTGGGGGTCTCTAGTTGGCACAGGTAGGTACTTGTGACAAATAGGGAGCCTCGCCTCTAGTCAGGGTAGGGGGGTACACTCCTAAAATAACCCCTGCTCACCCCCTTGGTAGCTTGGCACGAGCAGACAGGCTTATCTCAGAGGCAGTGTGTAAAGCATTTGTGAACACATACAGTAATCTAGTGACAACACTACAGATGGACACCACACAAGGTTTATATCAAAAATAAGTATTCTTTATATAGTTTTAACACAAGACCATAAACGACAAAAATACACAATACTGTACTTAAAATGGTAGGTTTAGCTTAGTTCTTTTCAGATCTTAAAATGCGACACTTTGAGTCAATGTACCTTACGATGCGTCACGTTTCTACAACGGAAGTGTTGCAGAGATGGAGATGCGACAAAGTTCTGGTGCAAAGAAATAAAGACGTCAAGTTCTTCATGATGCGGCACGCTTCTCCGATGTTGCGAGAAGTCTCGACTCGATGCGTCAGCTGCAGCGGCGACACCCTTGTTCCGTGATGCGACGACAGCGGCTTTGGCGGCGACCCTCTTCTCCGACGTTGCGAGACGCTTCCGCTCGATGCGACAACTGCAGCGGCGACACCCTTGTTTCGTGATGCGACGGCAGCAGCTCCGACGGCGGCCCGCTTCTCCGGGGATGCGAGGCGCTTCTCTCGATGCGGTGCAATGCGACAGCTACAGCGGCGACATCTACGATGCGACGGCAGCGGCTGCGACGGCGACACGCTTCTTCCTTGATGCGAGACTCTTCTCTTGATGCGGTGCAATGCGACAGCTTCAGCGGCGACATCTACGATGCTACGGCAGCGGCTGCGACGGCGACACGCTTCTTCGGTGTTGCGGGACGTTTCTCGAGATGCGGTGCAATGCGACAGCTACAGCGGCGTCATCTCCGTGATGCGACGGCAGTGGCTGCGACGGAGACACGCTTCTCCCTCTTGAGTCGCGCTTCCAGCTCCTTGCGACACGCAGTCCCTTCAGAAGGCCCAAAACAGCAGCAGGCACTTCCAAAGGATTCTTGGGGAGCTGGTGGTTGAAGTCTGTTGTCCCTGAGACTTCAGCAGGAGGCAAGCTCTTTTCTCAAGCCCTTGGAGATCCTTCACAAGTTGAATAAAAGTGCACACAAAGTCCTTTCTCCTTCCTTTGGCAGTCGGGCAACCACTGCAGGCAGATCCCTCTAGCTTAGGGATAGTCTTCTCCTTAGTGTCTTCTTGGTTCCGCTCCTCAGCAAAGGTTTCTTCTTGTTTCCCAAAGTGATCTAATTTCCTAGGGGTCTGGGTCCCCTTTTTATACACAGTTTCTCTTTGTTCTCTGAAGGCAGAGAGGCCTCTGCCTAGTCCAAAACCAGTTCTGGTCAGTCCTGGAGCACTTTGTTTTTCTGACTCCTTCTTTCCTTTCAGAATGTGGGGCAGAGTGCTCAGCCGCCCGGCAGGAGGTGGAGCCAGCATTGTGGAAGGCAGGCACAGCCCTATTCAGACCCAGGTGCAACTCCTCCCTCCACTCTGGATGCAGATCTTTCTATTCAGCCCTGTGCTGACTCACCCTGTCTCCTGTAGCCACCCCCAGCCCCTGTCACTCAATCTCCAGACAAGGAATACACAACCTAGCAGAGGCAGGCTTGGAAGTTTAGGCAAGAAAATACCCACTTTCTAAAAGTGGTATTTTCAAACACAGAATGTTAAAACCAACTTCACTAAAAGATGTATTTTATCATTCTGAGTTCAGGCATACTAAATTCGTTTTTCTACCATGTTCCCTGGGTCAGTTCTGACTATAAGGTGTAATAGTCAGTCTGCCCATTCTGGCCTATGGGGAGCAGGTAGCCTTGCAATAGTGAAAAACGAAAATGGCTGTAATTCACTATTAGGACATGCCACACACACCAGGGCATGTCCTACCTTGTACTTACAATGCACCCTACCCTAGGGCCTACTTTAGGGGTGACCAACATGCAGTAAAGGGAAGGTTTAGGGACTGGTAAGGGGGTGTACTCACCAAGTCGACATGGCAGCCCTAGGCTGCACACAGGCTCTGCAATGGCAGGCCTGAGGCACATTTTACAAGCCGCTTCTGTGGGTGGCACAACCAGTGCTGCAAGCCCACCAGCAGCATTGGATTTACAAGCCCTGGGCACACTCAGTGCACTGTACTAGGGACTGACAAGTAAACCAATCATCCAATCATGGAGTCACTAATACATACATCAATTTGCAATGGGGAGAGCATATGCACTTTAGCACTGATCAGCAGTGGTAAAGTGCCCAGAGTCATAAAACAGCCATCAACAGGTCAGAAAAATATAGGAGGAAGGTAAAAAGTTTAGGGATGACCCTGCAAAAAGGGCCAAGTCCAACACAACCCCCTTCCAGCCAAAAACGCAGGGGAGACCAATCACTACCCTGATGGGCTTCCCTGCTTTGGGCGATGGAACCTGGACCCTGGCCCACAACAGCAGGGGCATACTCCAGTTCTACGCCAATCTGAACCTATTGGAATCCCTCTGTCCATACTCTCAGGGTCCACCAAGCTAATCCATGGGGAACCCTTCTCCTCACCTGTGGACACCATCTGTGCAGCACCTAACCTTAACTTGCTCACAGGTGTGTCCCAACAGACAGAAAGCAAGCCACAGTGGCCACTGACAGTGGTCAGGGATGAGACCCAGGCCTTATGCCTCTCAAACCTCTGTGGCGTCAGAGAGCGGGGGGCAGTAGCCCCAGGTGCTTGGCACCCTTTGTCCATTCTCCCTCCTGTCAGGTCAGGTATGACATCCTGACACTGATCTACCAGCCCCGGGCCTGTACCCGGCGGCTGGACTGGAGACTGGGGTGGGCTTTCCCACACCTGGTCCTCCTCCTTGGGGCTCTGTACCCTCCCACCTGGAGCGGTACCCCCTTCCAGAATTGTCAGGGCACCTGTGGCCGGTGTCCTGCACAATTCGCCCACCAGTTCAGGGGTTCTATCCTGCAACTGGGCGTCCAGGTCAGGGGGACACCCTGAACCTGGTCCTCCAATCTAGGGTCTAAACCCTCCAGTTGAACCGGGGTCAGAGGCGAGGACTCCCTCCTCTGCACCCCCTTCCAGAGTACTGCCCCCTCCCATCAGGAGCGGTACCCCCTTCCAGAATTGTCAGGGCACCTGTGGCAGGTGTCCTGCACAATTCGCCCACCAGTTCAGGGGTCCTATCCTGCAACTGGGATCCCAGCATAGGGTCTGTACCCTTAGACTGGGCAGAGGCCAGGGGTGAGGCTGTCCTCTCCCCGCCCCCCTTACTGGGGTCCTGCACCCTCCCACCTGGAGCGGTGCCCCTAGAAGACAAACTGGTAGGGGCACTGTTAGCAGCTTCCCCTTCCTCCAGGTCAGGGGGGACACCCTGAACCTGGCCCTCCAACCCAGGGTCTGTACCCATAGGCTGGACCTGTGCCTGGCAACCCAGGACTTCCGGGAGGATACACCAACTCCCCCCAAGGGAAACACACTCCTCTAGAGTTGTGTAAGAATCTGCCTGGCGCACCAGGACTTCCTGGGGAGCACGCATGCCCCCCCAGAGGGTAACACATCTCTCATGTGTTGTGTGACAGTCTGCCTGGCGCAGATCTCCTGACCCCTGTCCATCTGACAGCGCGTGAAGATCCCCCAGGACAGAAGTGGTGTCACCATGGTCATTCACTGGTGACTCAGCCCTTCTGGCTGGTCCCTGACCCACTGGTTCTTCCACTGGGGACTCTCTCCCCCTCTCACCCCTCACTCTGGACTTCTGCACCCTCCACTTAGGAGTGGCACTGCCAGACACCAGAAACACTGGAGCTCCATTTACAGACGCTCCAGGTTCTCTAGACACTAGGAGATCCTCCTCAACAGGCGGCCCATCAGGGCAGCCTAGGCTCCCTACCTGGTGTTCCCTTAAAGAACCATCCAGGCTCTGAGACTGGGTTTCGGGCACCTTGGGACACGCAGCCCCACACTCACTCCTTCTCCACTGAGACAGGACGTGAGTACCTACACCCCTCCCATTACCACGGGACCTAGCTGGGCTACACTGAACCTCTCCCACCACTCTGGGTTGGAAGACACCTGAGCCACTCCTCTTAGGGTCACTCCCCAATGCCTCTTCAGACCCTCTGGAATCCACCAAAAGGTCTGCCTCCAATGTGAGATCCCTGAGGTCAGAGAACTCACACTCCAACAGGTGTTGGCATAGCTCTGGAAAACAGGGACTTACAATATGCTCTCCCACAATTGGATCACACAGTCCCCCACAGGGGTTAACCAAACTATCCTTCACCTCACCATCCAGTGCCTCGCACACGTACCCCACACCACTCTTCTGAGATTGGCAAGACAGTATCTGACTGTCTCTGTCACTCAACCCACACTCTTCTGGGCGGTCTTCACACTCACATACCAGGACTTCAACTGTGGGGGAACCACTCTCCCTGCACCTCCCATCTAGAGTCAGTAGAGTGTCCCTCCGGCTACTAGGACCATGAATCCCTGCGTCAGTTTCCCTATTCCTCTCAGGGACACTGCGCACTACTGGAGCTACCTCATGTCCTTGAACCTCCTGGTGTATGTTAACCCCTCCAAGTCAGGCGCCACATCTCTGGGTGTGTGTACTACTCCCGCAGCACTAGATAACATAATTTTGCTGCCACCATCTGAGCTGGACTCCCCTCCAACTCAGCAAAGCTCATGTCCTGAGCTGCCCAAATTTCTTCTTCTTGGGCTAAGGCACTCATGGCCTCCAGCCTCTCGAGCTCTAAATCAAGCTCCCTCATTCTCAACTCATGCTCCTGATCCATTCTTTTCTCTTCTAGGGCTAATTTCCAATTGCCCATTCATTTTGGCCAGCTCCAACTCATGCATCCTATTTCTCTCCCTGTCCTCCAGCTCCTCTGGGGACAGGCCTTTGGCAGAAACACTGCTACCTGCTAGGGAAGGTGCTTTCCTTTCCCCTGGACCCAATGGCCCTTCCAGCTGCACATCTGCATTATTATCCCCTTCCTCATTCTCAGGGGTTTTCCTTGCTTCTACCCAGGCCCTCAGCGCCTTCTGGAACTCATCCCTCTTGGTGAGCCCGGTAATTGCAACATTAATTTTTTTGCAGAAGTGCTTCAGCTGCTTCACTTTGTAGCATTCTAGTTTCTCCTCTTCCCACTCAAAATCAACAGATGCTATGGATGCTGGTTTCATGATGGCTGAACTTGGCAAAAAATGGAAAGTCCTAGAAAAACAAATCTACCAAAAGTATGTGGTCGCGTTTTGGCCTACACTCACTAGTAGTGTTCACCAATCACTGTACATGAGTCACAAATGCAAGTCCAGAATCCTCACCGCTGACCACCAATGTTAGAATTGGGGGTCTCTAGTTGGCACAGGTAGGTACTTGTGACAAATAGGGACCCTCGCCTCTAGTCAGGGTAGGGGGTACACTCCTAAAATAACCCCTGCTCACCCCTTGGTAGCTTGGCACGAGCAGACAGGCTTATCTCAGAGGCAGTGTGTAAAGCATTTGTGAACACATACAGTAATCTAGTGACAACACTACAGATGGACACCACACAAGGTTTATATCAAAAATAAGTATTCTTTATATAGTTTTAACACAAGACCATAAACGACAAAAATCCACAATACTATACTTAAAATGGTAGGTTTAGCTTAGTTCTTTTCAGATCTTAAAATGCGACACTTTGAGTCAATGTACCTTACGATGCGTCACGTTTCTACAACAGAAGTGTTGCAGAGATGGAGATGCGACAAAGTTCTGGTGCAAAGAAATAAAGACGTCAAGTTCTTTCTGATGCGGCACGCTTCTCCGATGTTGCGAGAAGTCTCGACTCGATGCGTCAGCTGCAGCGGCGACACCCTTGTTCCGTGATGCGACGACAGCGGCTTTGGCGGCGACCCTCTTCTCCGACGTTGCGAGACTCTTCCGCTCGATGCGACAACTGCAGCGGCGACACCCTTGTTTCGTGATGCGACGGCAGCAGCTCCGACGGCGGCACGCTTCTCCGGGGATGCGAGGCGCTTCTCTCGATGCGGTGCAATGCGACAGCTACAGCGGCGACATCTACGATGCGACGGCAGCTGCTGCGTCGGCGACACGCTTCTTCCTCGATGCGAGACTCTTCTCTTGATGCGGTGCAATGCGACAGCTACAGCGGCGACATCTACGATGCGACGGCAGCGGCTGCGACGGCGACACGCTTCTTCGGTGTTGCGGGACGTTTCTCGAGATGCGGTGCAATGCGACAGCTACAGCGGCGTCATCTCCGTGATGCGACGGCAGCGGATGCGACGGCGACACGCTTCTTCCTCTTGAGTCGCGCTTCCAGCTCCTTGCGACACGCAGTCCCTTCAGAAGGCCCAAAACAACAGCAGGCACTTCCAAAGGATTCTTGGGGAGCTGGTGGTTGAAGTCTGTTGTCCCTGAGACTTCAGCAGGAGGCAAGCTCTTTTCTCAAGCCCTTGGAGATCCTTCACAAGTTGATTAAAAGTGCACACAAAGTCCTTTCTCCTTCCTTTGGCAGTCAGGCAACCACTGCAGGCAGATCCCTCTAGCTTAGGGATAGTCTTCTCCTCAGTGTCTTCTTGGTTCCGATCCTCAGCAAAGGTTTCTTCTTGTTTCCCAAAGTGATCTAATTTCCTAGGGGTCTGGGTCCCCTTTTTATACACAGTTTCTCTTTGTTCTCTGAAGGCAGAGAGGCCTCTGCCTAGTCCAAAACCAGTTCTGGTCAGTCCTGGAGCACTTTGTTTTTCTGACTCCCTTCTTTCCTTTCAGAATGTGGGGCAGAGTGCTCAGCCGCCCGGCAGGAGGTGGAGCCAGCATTGAGGACGGCAGGCACAGCCCTATTCAGACCCAGGTGCAACTCCTCCCTCCACTCTGGATGCAGATCTTTCTATTCAGCCCTGTGCTGACTCACCCTGTCTCCTGTAGCCACCCCCAGCCCCTGTCACTCAATCTCCAGACAAGGAATACACAACCTAGCAGAGGCAGGCTTGGAAGTTTAGGCAAGAACATACCCACTTTCTAAAAGTGGTATTTTCAAACACAGAATGTTAAAACCAACTTCACTAAAAGATGTATTTTATCATTCTGAGTTCAGGCATACTAAATTCGTTTTTCTACCATGTTCCCTGGGTCAGTTCTGACTATAAGGTGTAATAGTCAGTCTGCCCATTCTGGCCTATGGGGAGCAGGTAGCCTTGCAATAGTGAAAAACGAAAATGGCTGTAATTCACTATTAGGACATGCCACCCACACCAGGGCATGTCCTACCTTGTACTTACAATGCACCCTGCCCTAGGGCCTACTTTAGGGGTGACCAACATGCAGTAAAGGGAAGGTTTAGGGACTGGTAAGGGGGTGTACTCACCAAGTCGACATGGCAGCCCTAGGCTGCACACAGGCTCTGCAATGGCAGGCCTGAGGCACATTTTACAAGCCGCTTCTGTGCGTGGCACAACCAGTGCAGCAAGCCCACCAGCAGCATTGGATTTACAAGCCCTGGGCACACTCAGTGCACTGTACTAGGGACTGACAAGTAAACCAATCATCCAATCATGGAGTCACTAATACATACATCAATTTGCAATGGGGAGAGCATATGCACTTTAGCACTGATCAGCAGTGGTAAAGTGCCCAGAGTCATAAAACAGCCATCAACAGGTCAGAAAAAAATATAGGAGGAAGGTAAAAAGTTTAGGGATGACCCTGCAAAAAGGGCCAAGTCCAACAAGGACACATTCATTTTTGTTAGGCACGGGGAGATTAAGTGATTTACCCAGAATCACAGGATGTTCAGCGTCATTGCCGAGACTCGAACCCAGTTCCCCAGATTCGAGGTCGACTGCCCTAGCCGTTAGGCCAACTCCTCTCTCCACTCTATGGAGCACGAGCAAATTTAAGAATTAGATGAAATTCAAACTAACAATGGCTGCCATCCAGTGTGTTTCCCTCACGCAGACATGCTCGTTCTTTAACTCAATCTGCCTTAAACCACCTGTGCATTGCAATCAATTCAAAGTGCACCACCATTTACCGTACGGCGATTCTGAGGAAGAGAGAGTTCCACCTTTAGTTGGCATTGCCACAGCATCTGAAAGGTCGTTGGTAAAGAAGAGAGCCCTCTATAGAGGAAATTCACATTTGTGGGCAGATTAGTACATAGCTTGAATCCCGCACCCCCCTGGAAGCGTACATTCTCTTCTCACTTGTACGCTCCCTTATATCATAAAAAGGGAGGGAAGTGTGCATTGGCAGGGGTGGACTTTAGACTGTTGTTTCAACAGGAGATAATTGTTATGGTTTAAAAAATAACGTTTTAATTGGTAAAGTTGCGCCTTTCTTCAAGTGGACGCCAAAAACTATCCTTGCACCAAGTAGTTTTGTTTAATCAACTGTTCACTCGGAGGCAACCAGTGCTCTCACAAGATCATATTTCAGAATCCTCAAAATGCAGGAGAATGAGTTTCAGGTGCTGCTGCTGCTCGTGACTTGTGTGCATTGCGAAGCTACTGTGGATGTCTTGAGACAAGACACTCGTTTAGTGTAGGGATTGATATCAATGTGGTTTAGCCTATTTCAAAGCTTTCTTATTATTTTTTGGCAGATAAGAAAAGTGAGAGTCATGGTGAGGAGTTGATTTGGCCAAGATCACACAATTTGTTTAAGTAGTGAAACTATGACTGTTGACTACCTCAGTGCTGAATTGTATATTTTTCTTTGGTCTTCACATAACCTGTAAAGCACTTTGATACCTTCGGGTCTAGCTAGCGCTATATGAAAGTCAAATAATAATAATTAAATAATGCCATTTTTAGGTCTACCTTCGAAAAATCCAGGCAAAGTATGACATTTCATATCATGTGATGGCCCCTCCCGGGCATGTAATGTGACGGAATCACACTGCCAGATTTTGCCATTTGAAATGTAATTACCTTATTAACCTTCTTGCTTTCTCAAGTTTGCTTGAAAATGCACAATTTCCCACTCTTTTTTCAAACTTTTCTCGGAGGTAGGGGAGAAACCCATCCCCCTCCGAACCCCCCTCACCATGGTCTCGCTCGCTCACCCGCCACAGGTCACTCATCCCGATCTTTTATGCCTCACCACTTTCAAATGCCACCGGCCACCACTGTGTCAGTGGCACCGCTTCTACAAGGAAAGATTGCTCCAGGTCCAGTGGTAGATTCCTACTTAGGGATCACTTTCTTGTGGGATCCCCAAACTGGAATCCACTGTAGAGAGATACTTCTAGACCTGGGGAGTCCCCTTTCCCCCAACGCGGTTAAACAAATAAAACAAATTTTAAAACCTAAGACCATGAAAAGAGCCATCCACGGCAAACACAGAAATAGGCTGGTCGTACAAGCCTCAGTAGTCTGTTGGTCATTATCTGCCTCTTGTGGATCTTAATACATTTCAAGCTAATTAATATAGATCACCAAGTGATGTATTAAAACTAAAAATGTAAGTATACGTTGGTTTGTCCCCTGCTGAGTAATGTTCTGACAGGCTCCTAGCTACTGGCAGAGCACTGGAGCACAATTGTTAGGAGAAAGAATAATTTTGATACTGGCCAAATGACAAGTTTTAAAAGATATTACATTTCATACCATAACTGCCTTTCTGGACTCTAAGAAGATTGTGTTATGGTGAACTCGTTCTTAGCATGCACCCTCCAATGTGTTTTTGATTTGTCAACATTTGTGACGAACTTCATCAGGAGCAGGCAGAGGCTGTCTGATCACTCTGTAACGTAATGCATTTGTCTTTTTCAGGGGAAGATTTTGCAGTTGTCCAGCAAGAGATTATTATGATGAAAGATTGTAAACATGCAAACATCGTGGCGTATTTTGGCAGCTATCTCAGGTACAGGTTTCCCAGTTTACATAAATTTACTGCCTCTGAAAACCTTTTTTCGTGTCATGACTAAGTATTGTTTATATAAAAAGTGGGGGGTTTTTTTGCATTAAAATTGAGAACGTCATAGTGCTTTTGTGAAAAATTCTAGAGTTAAAATAATTCTTAAATATATAATTTCAAATGTGTTGTTCATAGTGCCACCTTGTGATCAAACCTAAAAACGAATTCACCATTCCATAAACTTAGAATTCCGCATTCTTACAACTTCGAGACTGTCGTTATCGTTTCACCCTGTATCTACCACTGCACCTCAGTTGTTACATTTCCGCTGACGGACTAGAATGTGTAAAATAGTTTCATGCAGAACATTCCTTTTAATCGAACAACAAGGGAGTTTCTCAACATTCCCCTTCCTGCCTACCGTGAATGACTAGTTTTGTGGGGTCTGTAGATAGCAGCCTGGCTTTCCAGGGGATTTAGTCTACAGTGCCTGCTCTCAGTGGACCCAGTACCCATAAGAACTAAGGTGTTCATCTCCAGATGAAATGAGTTAGCACAGGTGCCACCGTATCACAGGATTTTCAACCATAAAGGGCTTTTACAGTGTGCAAAATGCCTTATACGAGACAGAAGAGTATTTCCGACTAATAAAAGAGGTCTCAGTACTTTCAGTGTCGCACATATGAGTGTGCGTGAATTAGGCACCTCCTTCCTATTTGCAGTTTTGAAACGAATTTACCAATCGTTTGTGATCCCAGTTATGGTCGTAACACATTGATCAGTTACCGACCCCGGAGCTGGGATAGTAATGTATTGGCAATAGGAATGGTTCCCAGGAGACACCTCGCCCTTTGGTAATTGTGGTAAATGAAGTTAGGCCACACACTTTGACAGTTTATACTTCAAATTATAACATTCTAACTGAACCTTGAAAACACGGTTCTGTTCTGACAATACAAATATAACCGTAATCCGGTCAGGCAGCCCAAGAGGAGTAAGCAGTGGTTCATCCCACTGCCTGCTCTCGACCTCAGGTCTTCTCAAGCGAGAAACTTTAATTAAAAAAAAAGAAAACATTGTCCCCTTTAATTTGACACAGGCTGCTTTCAAATAAAGAAAAAAAAAATGCTTTCTTTTTGGCAAACCATATGCTGTGCCTTGCAGACCCCCGTCCCCGCATTTATAGGTAATCACAGGGTGGTTGCGAATGGGTACCAAGCCAAGCCCTAAGAGTAGTTCACCCAGGGGATAATAATCTTGCCCTGTATTGCCTCGAAGGATGTGGTTCTCTCACTCATGTTCCCACCCTTCACTTAAGCGTCTTCCATGTTGGGTATTATGAGGTCTGCCTTATATCCTCAGTTCAGTGTAGTAAGTTCGGTGATGTGCATTTCTGAAGCAGTTCTTTGTAGAGGAAGATATTCTTCTCTGCAGAGTTGCTGACTAGCGCACAATTGATCTGCCATCAGGGTGTGCATGCATACCACAAGCGGAGTGCCAGCGAATGATAACATTTCTACTGATTTTTTTCTAGCACCATCATTGTTACCCAGAGCTTGCAGCTTTTACTAGGTATCTGTGTGCCAGTGCTATGTGCTGAGATAGCACAACTAACAAATACTTGAAGTTAAGTGTATCTTCTGTTGGATATAAAATTTGAAGCTCGCAAACTTGTTTAAACACCCGAGTACAGTTTTGCACATAAATTGGTTTTGCTTCAATGCTGTAGAGTTTACGCCAACTCTAATTTGACTTGTTGGGCTTCTGCACTCAATCGGTGTCGAGATTCATCTGTTGCATTCATTTAATTTTTCTACTGCCCTTCAGCAGTGATGGGGGGTTAACTTGTGGCTAAAGACCTTTTTTGTTCAGGATAGTTGCCTTTGCTGTTGGAAAGGTTGAGCCTCCTGAAAATGAGTTTCACTTTGACTGGTTATGAAAGATTGCTGAAGTACTGTTTCTCTGTTGCCTGAGGAAGTTAAACACCTTCTTGGTCCCCTGTGAGATGTGCCTAGAAACGCTCGGAAGTGCTTCTCTAGGGCATTTAAATCGGTCTAATTGATTATCAACAGTTTTTATGTTTTTTTGCTTGTGTGCACTTACTGGTATGATAGTTACAACCTGCTCATGTACATCTTTTAGATGCTCTTTTAAGTATAATATATTTTATTTCCTTAAGTATGATGTTTTGTATTATTTGCAAAGGTCTTGAAAGTGCTTTGATAGCAATCAGTTGGATTTTGCAGAGCACCCTGAATGATATTGGCTCTTATTCCGTACATTTCCATCACTTGTTTTTCTTTCAGATATTGAGTGTGCTGACCCCTTCTCCAGTGCTGGCCCCCACCACTTTAGTCCCCTAGAATCCAGTGTCCATTTCTCTTTCTTCTGGACATCCTGATCATTCCTGTGTGGTGGTTTCACAATGCTGATAGGAATAATTACATCTCCCATGATTAATTACTAAATCCACCTGTTCATGGCTGAGATAGAACAACTGTCTTGAGACTGCGTGTTTCATAAGGGTGGCATTCAGGGGGTCGTGACTGAATATTAATTTCAGACGTTCTGGAACACTTGAGCTCAAACCTTTATACTTCGAGATCCTAGTTTCTGTGCTCTTCTCTTAAAATGTTTGTGTTAATAATGTCATGGAAGTGACCCTCAGTTTAAAAGTCTGTTTCCCATCTAAATGGATTTTGCATCTTTTGCTCAAAGCAGAAAAGCAAAATTGTCTGCATTACAGTTACTTCCAGGAACACTTCAAACCAAAACAGTTGTTTGGAGGTAATATCAGCGTTTCATGTCCTTTAAACAGTTCAAGCTCAAATACACAATGTAAATTAGTGGATTTTTCGTTTTGCAGCGTGAATCTATCTGGATTCACTATGCTGTGCATTATTCCGCGGTCTAGTGGTTGGGTCCGGAATCGTAGTCTCTTTTCTGTTTTTTTTTGTGTAGCCCAGGTGGGCGTCGACGCCCCACCATTTGTTGTCCTCCCGTGACGTCTGCGCGCTTCCTCCGGAAGCTCCCACCCTTGGGCGCCATCTTCAGATTCTTTTTTCCGCCGTTGGGTCTGGATCGTTGTGAAGAGCTCCAGAGTTGGAAGAGGAGAAAAGAAGAAAGAAAAGCAGAAAGAACCGAGAAAATTGGAGTTTCTTCATCACAAGACAAAGAACATACAACCGGGACGACGAAGTAGATGAGAAGTAGAGAAAACTTCGACGTCCGACGGAGAATGCGCACACAGGGGGCTCCCTGAGCGCGGGAATGGACAAGACGCCATTCAAATTTTGCCGGAACTGCCACCACAAGTTCGCGCAGAAGGACCAGCATCCAGTCTGCAACCTCTGCCTACCGATCGACCATCAAAGTACCGACTGCAACGCCTGCTCGGCATTCGCCCCCAAGACCCTCAGAGTGAGGGCGCAGACAGAGGAGAGCAAACTACAGCATGCAGGGGCAAGGACAACCTCCGTCGCTGCGGGACCTGGGCCTCTCCAGCGGGGAAGAGGACAACATCGCCGAGGGACCAGAGGACTGCACGGTCGTAGAGACCGATAACAGACCGAGGAAGGAGGTAAGCGAGACGTCGACCCCTAAAACCCCGACAGACTCTCGAAAATCAGAGCCCAAGTCCTCGAAAGGAGCACTGGCGTCGAAGCAATCGACGACCACAGCTGCGTCCACGGACAAACAGCCCAGCGGATCCTTCGAGAAGGACTCCCGGTTGGCGAAAGCTCTAGAGACACCCAGGTCGTCGAAGCACGATTCCGAAAAGCGGCGCAGAAGGGGAAAGAGCAGACGGCAACTTCGACGTCAACATCCACGACCTCGAAGAGAACCGCCGAAACTCTCGACGCCGAACAAGCGGCAGAGATGGAGAGGAAGAAAAGAAGGCTCGAGGCTGAAAGGACCAGTATCCTCCAAAGGAAGAAGGATTTCGACGAACGGATGAGTAGATACACCATCCCTTCGAAGCCCTCGACGGTTGTCGAAGCAGAAGCCCAGGAGGAGCTCGACGCCACCGATCCGCCGAAAACTCCCGAACCGTCGGAGCAACAGGACGAAGAGGGCCTGTGTTATTACACTGAGGCCGACGACGACCAGCAGACGCACTTCGGCTCGACACCCTCGGAGGCTCAGGACCTGGATTGGCAGGATCTCGACGCCGAAAACCCAGAAGAGGCCGTGGAGACGTATCCGTCGAGGCCTTCGCCGCCGGACGACATTGGAATATACAACATGGTCGTCAGGAACGCTGCAGCAACCTATAGGGTGGAAATGGAGGAAGAAAAGCCCAAGGCCTGTTTTCTCCTGGAGACACTGCTGCTGACGCAAACTAGGAGCCAATTCCTTCCTATGCTCCCAGGTGTACTAGACCAAGGCAGGGAGGCTTTCAAGGAGCCATCTACCTGCAGATCTGTCACTCCCAGGACAGAGAAAAAATACAAACACTCTTCTAAAGATCCACCATATATCCAGGGATCCGTGCCGGCTGATTCAATCATAACTGCAACAGCCAGGAAGAGGGCCAACGTTCCCACAAACTCCGGACCGTCTCCAGACAAGGAGAGCAAAAGAATAGACCGCACAGGGAGGAAAATTGAGAGGAATGCGGCAATCCATTGGCGCATTGCCAACTCCAATGCCCTTATAAACAGGCATGCCTACCAGCATTGGGAAGAAGTTGGGCAGTTGCTCAAACTGCTCCCGACCGAACACCAGCAAAGAGCGGCGCACCTGGTGGAGGAGGGCAAGAATATGGCCAACACCTGCCTGAAGTCGGCCTTGGACGCAGCAGACACATCAAGCATGCTGATGATGATCGGAGTAACAGAGAGGAGACATGCCTGGCTGAGGATCTCTGGGTTCAAGCCGGAAGTACAGAACAACATCCCCTTCAACGGGGAAAAGCTGTTCGGCACGCCCGTGGACGAGACGCTGACACAGCTCAAAAAAGATAACGAAACTGCAAGGTCCATGGGAGCACTGCAGTTCAGAGGGATGAGAAGGGGCACCCCCTCACGAAGACCAAATGGCAGAGGAGGGAACCAGCCGGGAACATCGCACCAGGCCTTCCAGCAAACATTTCAGGGAAGCGGCCAGGCGCAACAGGGTCAGCAGCAACAAGGCTGGCAGAACCAACAGAGGGGCCAGTCCTTTCGAAGCCGACCAAACGGACGAGGACAGACCAGGAGAGGCGGCCAGCAACCCGCCCCCAAGTGACTCCACAGTACCAAACGTGCCCGCACTCACAACATCCCTAGTGGCGCGGCACAACAAAAGACACGAACAACAATTACAAATCAACGATCATGTGACACCTGTAGGAGGCAGACTAAAACACTTCTTCCAGGAGTGGGAGAAGATAACAACGGACAAATGGATACTCAACATCATACAGTTCGGCTACTGCATAGAACTTGTAAAAAAGCCACCAAACAGGAGGCCAACCAACAAGACACGCTCAGCAGAAGAGCTATCGCTACTGTGGCAGGAAGCACAAGAACTTCTCCACAAACAGGCAATAGAAAACATACCATACAAGGAAAGAAGCACGGGAGTGTACTCCAACTACTTCCTCGTACCAAAAATAGACGAAACGTTAAGGCCCATACTGGACTTACGGTTCCTAAACAAATACATAAAGACTCAAAAGTTCAAAATGACGTCCTTACAGGAGGTTATACCTCAGATAAGGCACAGGGATTTTATGTCCACAATAGACCTCAAAGATGCCTACCTACACATTCCCATGACCCAAAAACACAAACATCTACTGAGATTTACCATCAGCAAGACGCACTACCAGTTCACGGTCCTAGCCTTCGGCCTAAAATCTGCGCCAAGGGTCTTCACAAAATGCCTAGCTGCCGTAGCAGCACATCTGCGGAGGCAGGGAATACATGTATACCCCTAACTAGATGACTGGTTGGTGAAGGCGAACTCCTACAACCAATGCAAACTACATGCTCAGCAGGTCACGCACACGCTGACAAAACTAGGCTTCTCCATACACAGCGGGAAGTCGTCGCTAGAACCAGAGCAAGTGAAGATCTTCCTGGGTGCAAAAATCAACACCATTCAGGGCAGAATGTTCCCCAGCGAAAAGAGAACCTTCGCACTGATGAAGGAGACTCGCCAATACCAGAAGGGGCAACGTCTGACAGTGAGGACGGTGAGCAAGCTCATGGGGATGATGGCGTCCTGCATACACCTAGTCCCCAATATTCGACTACACATGAGACCATTCCAGGAATGGCTGCAACAGCAGTGGTCACAGGCTACAGGGAGTTGGGAAGATCTAGTGGTTGTAACGCACGCAGTGCAGGAAGAGATAGCATGGTGGAACAAGGACAACAGAACAATGGGAAAGCCATTCACACCACCAACTCCGACAGTGACCATCACAACAGACGCATCCCAAATGGGGTGGGGAGCGCACATGAACCTGCTCAAAGTAAGGGGTTTATGGACACAAACAGATGCCGTCAAACACATCAACTACCTAGAACTAAAGACCGTGTTCCTTGCACTAAAAGCGTTCCAGAAACAGCTGTACGGGCAAAGGGTGTTAGTACAACAGACAACACCACAACGATGTTCTACATCAACAAGCAGGGAGGAACACACTCAGTGGCGCTGTCAGATCTAGCGCAACAGATATGGAAATGGGCAATTCCATTACAAATAGACCTCCTGGCAATACATCTGCCAGGGAAGGACAATGTGGAAGCAGACAGACTGAGCAGACAGACGTCAATCTCACACGAGTGGGAGCTCAACCCGCAGGAGACGCAAAGACTATTCAAGAAGTGGGGGACCCCACAACTAGACCTGTTTGCAACACACCAGAATGCAAAATGCCAATACTTCGCATCCAGGCAGTCAGGCCATCAATCCCAAGGAAATGCCCTATGGATGAGCTGGTCAAAGACATTTGCCTACGCTTTTCCACCGATACCGCTGATACACAAGGTGCTCAGCAAGTGCAGAACAAGCAACATGACGCTAATTCTGGTAGCACCACAGTGGGCCAGGCAGTCCTGGTTCTCACAGATCGTGGAAATGGCACAGGGACCACCACACAAGTTCCCAAAAAGGAAAGACCTGCTCTCGCTGCAAAACGGAAGGGTACTCCATCCAGAACCAGAGAGCCTCAGCCTAGCAGCGTGGCTCCTGAAGACTTAGAGTTCGCTCACCTCAAGCTTCCACAAAGCACGCTGGCAGTACTGCGAGAAGCGAGGAGGCCCACCACACGGAAATGCTATGCAGCAAAATGGAAGAGATTCACTGAATGGTGCATCAACAAAAAGCTCCACAGGAGAATCACTAGAGAATCAACTGTGCTAAAATACTTAACACACTTACTAAAAAGTAACCTAAGCTGCACTTCGCTAAGAGTGCACCTGGCAGCAATAGTAGCCTATACAAGAGGAGAAACAGGGAAAAGCTTCTTTACATCTCAAGTAGTAAAAAGATTCCTGGAAGGAGCCAAAAGAATAGCACCGCCAAAGAGGATGCACCGCCTGCATGGAACCTCAATGTAGTTCTAACACAGCTTATGAAAGCACCGTTCGAACCCATTCACAAGGCATCGCTACATATGCTCACAATAAAGACGGCCTTTCTGGTAGCGATTACCTCGCTACGTAGGGTGAGCGAGTTGCAGGCACTCACACTACAAGAACCCTACATTCAGATTCACAATGACAGGGTGGTAATGAGGACGGACCCACACTTCATGCCAAAGGTGGTGTCCAGGTTCCATATAAACCAAACAATACAAATTCCCAGTTTCTTCCAGAAACCATCCACCAGCGCTGAAAGGGCACTGCACACTCTGGACGCCAGAAGAGCAGTAATGCATTACATCGAAAGGACTAAGGATTGTAGAAAGACAAAGCAGTTCTTTGTGTCCTTCGCAAGCAGCTTCCTGGGCAGACCAGTGACTAAGAATACCATCGCACGATGGATCGCACAAACAATTCAATACTGCCACAAACAGGCAGGCCAAGAGCTACAGGGAGCAGCTCAGGCTCACTCGACCAGGAAAAAGGGAGCAACAATCGCCTTCCTAGCAAACACACCTATCCAAGACATTTGCCTGGCGGCAACATGGGCTTCAGTGCACACGTTCACTAAGCACTACTGCGTGGATATACAGATGAACAAAGAAGCACAAGTAGGTCAAAAAGTGCTTCAACATATATTCAACAACCAACGCTCATCTTCCACCCAGCCGCCACAAACATAGCAAACCGCTACAAAGTCTATGCACAGCATAGTGAATCCAGAAAGATTCACGCTGCAAAACGAATAGTTTCTTACCTGTCGGTGTAGTTTTGCAGCTTGAAGACTTTCTGGATTCACTAGCGAACACACCCGCCTCCGCCAGAAAGATGAGACAGGAGGAAGATGGGACTAACAAATGGAAAACACCTTCAAAAGGGTAAAAGGATTAACAACACAAGCACAAGACAAGAAAAAAAGAATCTGAAGATGGCGCCCAAGGGTGGGAGCTTCCGGAGGAAGCGCGCCGGCGTCACGGCAGGACACCAAATGGTGGGGCGTCGACGCCCACCTGGGCTACACACAAAAAAAACAAAAAAACAGAAAAGAGACTACGATTCCGGACCCAACCACTAGACCGCGGAATAATGCACAGCATAGTGAATCCAGAAAGTCTTCAAGCTGCAAAACTACACCGACAGGTAAGAAACTATTCGTTTTACTTATTTGGTCAGTTCATATATTATCCTTTATAAATTTCAGTTCAGTCATGTTTTAGTGTTCCTAGATTCTTTGCCACTCACCAATCTTTCTTTGCCTGGCCCTTCTGTATAATTCATCTCTATGGATCCTGAGCTCCATGAATGATGTAGCAGCTTAGTGACTATTTTTCCTGGATCCCCCACGTTCCCTGGTACGTCCGGCTCGCTCCTTCGAGCTGGTCTAGCATTTGCCACATGAAAGATGCCCTTCAGTGAAATCGGGGTAGATTGAGTGAGGAAGTACTTTCACTTTGTAGGTAAGGAGAGTTCTTGTCAGTGTTTCTGAATTACTTTTTCGGAAGGAATGGTATGACTTTGGCTGGTTACATATTCATATTATACAGTTATAAGCTGTGAGATGAAATGATATCACTCGAACAATACTGGTTTTGATCAAGTGCTGCTCCAGGATTAGAAACTAGGTTGTCAGATTCTAAGGTGAGCAACGTAGCCACTGGATCACATCTGGAAAATACAGATAGTAGCCGTACCGAAATGTAATGTTTATACCTTGATCACATACGTTTTGACTCTCAAGAATTGACACATTGAAGCTGGGTTGATGATGCTATATTGAAAAACAGGCTGGCATACATGAGTTTTCCCTACTCACCTCTTAATTGTGCTGGCTCAACCTTGAGCAGTAAGTGACCTAAGTTGGGCTTGGAAGATCATATTTTCTCTGTGTCACCAGGGGAATTTTACGGGTTCCACTCCTGTGTGTTTGTATTCACTTGTAGATTCTGAAATGCTAGAAGGGAAACAAGGTTTAAGGGTGCCTGCCACAGAAACTGTGGCAATAAAAGGTAGTGAGCACAATACTCTTCCACGCCGACACCCGCAAGCAAAGAAATATGACAAAATACACTACTAAAGAGCAAATAACTGCATAGCAAGCCTGTAGTCCCCAGTAAAGTGAGTCTCTCTTCCAGTCCAACCCAGAGGTGCACTCCTTCCCAAAATAGTTAGACTTGTTGCAGGATTGTAGTAAGCATATCATGAGTAGCAAAGGCCTTGTTGCTATGATACGAGTAGGCTGGGCACTGGGCCGATGTGGATGTAACAAGTTTATCAAACTTTAATGCAAGATTTTACATTTTAAAGCCCATTTTGCCAGTGGCAAGGTTAAAGAATTTGTAGAATCTGAAGACTGCTTTAGAATGGGTTTGGGTTCCTGGAGAACTGGAAGGAAGAAGGAATGTTAACAACATTTATTGGCAAACGCTACGTTTGTAAACTCATAAAGCCAATGAGTAACATTGTTCAAGAGCTTGGTATGTGTGATTCACATACTACATTGCAGAAGGGATTGGGTTCCTTCCAATTCAACTTTTTTATTTGGTGACTTATGGTGCCTTTGGAAGCACAGATCAGCATTGCTGGTGTTTAAAATTTGATAGAATTGAATAAACATTTACCCGGCTCTTCCTGTTTCCTCCGCCCTTTCCACCACAGCCATAACATTTTGTTCGAAAGTTAGTGGTAAAAGGAAGCAAAATTAATTGCGAGAATTTACAGAAAACTGGCGTGATGCATGTCTATAAAATACAAACTGCACTCTTGCATGTAGACTCGCCAAGGTTGAAATGCAGACACATTCTCAAACGTCTTTATAAGTGAAGCACAAGTTACTTACCTTCGGTAACGATATATCTGTAAGAAACATTAGTTAGTGATAGATTCCTTACCTTAGAATACCCCCAGGCGTCAGACTGGATTCGGAAAATTTTCGGCCGCAGTACCCCTGTGCGTCGGAAGGTGGCGTCATGCGGCTCCGCATCCGTCGTTGGCGTCGTGGTCGCCGAGATGACGTCGCGGCAGCTACTTAGACGCCGCCCTCGCGCGCTGACGTCAGTTCTATACACGACTTTCCGCGCCAGGAACGCAGAGCCATGCAAGATACTGACCACTGGTGCATTGAAAGTAGGGCCCTGAAAGGGATGACCTTAACCCTAGAAATCAGTTCGCAGAACGGGGAGGATGGGTGGGGCGGTAAGGAATATATCACTAACTAATGTTTCTTACAGATATATCGTTACCGAAGGTAAGTAACTTGTGCATCTGAAAGAAACACGTTAGTGATAGATTCCTTGCCTTAGAATAGATACCCCAGCAATACCAACCCCGGTGGTGGGTCTGCGAACCAAGATCACAACAGGAAGTCCCGGAGAACAGAACGGCCAAAGAAGCCATCTCTCCGGACTTGGCTGTCCAGGCAATAGTGCTTAGTAAAAGTGTGCAGCGAGGCCCACGTAGCTGCCTGACAGATGTCTTGTAAGGGGACACGACGTCCCAATGCCGTAGTGGCAGCCGTTGCCCTGGTTGAATGGGCGCGCAGCCCCAACGGAGGCTCCTTCTTTGCCAGAGAATAACAGTCTTTAATACACAAGACGACCCATCTGGAAATAGTCCGCTTGTGTATGGCCCGACCTTTCTTGGCGCCAACGTAGCCAACAAAGAGCTGGTCATCCACCCGGAACTGTTGTGTGCGACTTAGGTAAAAAGAGAGTGCACGTTTTGGGTCCAGACGGTGGAGCCTCTCTTCCTCTCTGGAAGGATGCGGAGGCGGAAAGAAGGTGGGCAAAGTGATGGTCTGCCCGATGTGAAAGGCAGTAACAACCTTCGGCAGAAAGGATGGACGTGTCCTGAGGACAACCTTGTCTGGATGTACAGACAGAAAAGAAGGTTTACAAGAAAGAGCCTGACGCTCACTCAATCTCCTAGTAGAGGTGATGGCAACCAGGAAAGCAGTCTTCAGAGTTAACAAACGAAGAGGACAGTTGTGAAGAGGCTCAAAGGGAGCGCACATTAAGTATGTGAGAACCAGGTTCAAGTCCCACTGTGGCATCACAAAGGGAACAGGAGGAAAAAGGTGAGTAATGCCTTTGAGGAATCTGTTAACAACAGGGGACTTGAAAAGAGAGGGCTGATCAGGGAGCCTGAGAAAGGCCAAATAGCAGAAAGGTAGCCCTTGATAGTGCCCAGAGCAGAGCCCTGCTGGGCCAAAGAAAGAAGGAACAGTAGGACCTCAGAAAGAGGGGCAGAAAGGGGATCCACAGCCTTTGCTGTGCACCATGCCACAAACTTGTTCCACCTGCAGGCGTATACCAACTTAGTGGAGGGACGCCTGGCTGCCAGAATGACATCACAGACTTCAGGAGGCAAGTCGAAAGGAATCAACTGCCGCCGCTCAATCTCCACGCAAAGAGGTGGAGACTGGACAGGTTCGGGTGGAGGACCGTCCCCTGCTGCTGCGACAGAAGATCCTCCCGAAAAGGCAGTCGGATCGGGGGATCGATGGTCATACTGAGTAACTCGGGATACCAAACTCTTCGATCCCAGTCCGGAGTCACAAGAATGACTTGGGCCTGGTCGCGCCTGATCTTCTTCAGCACTCTGGGCAGAAGTGGTATAGGCGGAAAGGCGTACAATAGACCGCAACTCCACTAAGGACGAAAAGCGTCGCTGAGCGAGTGCCGCCTTGGAAATTCCAATGCGCAGAATTGCTGACATTGCGCGTTCTCTTCGGTGGCGAATAGATCTAACCAAGGCTCTCCCCACTGTTGAAAGAGACCTTGCGCCACGTCCGAGTGAAGACGCCATTCGTGATCCATCATGCACCTGCGGCTGAGTTCGTCCGCCCTGGGGTTCAGTGAACCTGCCAGGTGTTGAACCACCAGGGAAATTCCCTGATGTTCCAGCCATGTCCAGAGGCGCAGAGCCTCCTGACATAGGGTCCACGACCCCACCCCGCCCTGTTTGTTGCAGTACCACATGGCGGTGGTGTTGTCTGTGAACACCTGCACTACTCTCCCCTTGACAGAGGGAAGGAATACCTTCAGTGCAAGTCGGATCGCCCGAAGCTCCAGAAGGTTGATATGGAGCCTAGACTCCGCCGGAGACCAGAGGCCTCTGATCTCCGCCTCTCCCATGTGGCCGCCCCATCCCAGGAGGGACGCATCCGTTACCACTGTGTGCTCCGGTTGGGGAAGGGAGAGGGATCTGCCATTGACCCAATACCGGTTTGTGAGCCACCGCTGCAGCTGGTGTGCAGTGCCCTCTGAGATCTGGACGTAATCGGACAGGTTCCCCTGATGCTGCGCCCACTGGAACTTCAGGTCCCACTGCAGAGCCCGCATATGCCATCTGCAATGAGTGACCAGCAGGATGCAGGAGGCCATGAGGCCCAGCAGCCTCAGGGTCATCCTGACCAAAACCCAGGATAGAGGCTGAAAGATCGGAATCAGCGCCTGAATATCCTGGATTCGCCGTTCGGGAGGATAGACCCGAAAGGTCGTCCTATCCAGAACCGCTCCGATGAACAGGAGCTTCTGAGAGGGAATCAGGTGCGACTTCGGCACATAGATGGAAAACCCCAGCAAATGCAGGAGGTCGGCCGTAGTCTGGAGGTGGGAGACAACTGTCCGGGGCGAGCCCGCCTTCAACAGCCAGTCGTCGAAATAGGGGAAGACTGGAACCCCTGATCTGCGCAGATGAGCTGCGACCACCGCCATCACTTTCGTGAACACCCGAGGGGCGCTGGTAAGGCCAAAGGGGAGCACGGTAAACTGAAAGTGCTCGTCGTCTACCGTAAACCGCAGGTAATGACGGTGGGCCGGCTGGACGGGAATGTGGAAATATGCGTCCTGCAGATCCAACGCTACAATCCAGTCTCCAGGGTCGAGGGCAGTCAAGACCTGAGCCAGAGTTAACATCTTGAACTTCTCCTTCCGGAGGAAGCAATTGACGTCCCTGAGGTCCAAGATAGGGCGCAGGCCCTTGTCCTTCTTGGGCACCAGAAAGTAGTGGGAATAACAATCACGTCCTACTTCTGGCGCAGGAACACGCTCGATGGCCCCCTTGGCCAAGAGGGCCGCGACTTCCTGTTGAAGAAGTGCGTGGCGGAAAGGCCCAGGGACTTGGCTCCTTAAAGTGCTCCAACGCACTATCTGCCTTGTTGTCAAAAAGGCGAATGCCATCAAAGGGCATGTCCATCAGGGTGTTCTGGACATCCCCCGAGAAACCAGTAGTCCTCAGCCAGGCGTGGCGACGGAGCGCCACTGTCGGGGAAATCGCCCTGCCCAGCGAGTCGGCGGTGTCAAGGCCACATCGAATCGTGAACTTTGCTGCATCTCTCCCTTCAGCAATAGCCTGAGAGAGCACTGTCCAGGCCTCCTCCGGACACTGAGGCAGCACTTGCGCCACCGTATCCCACAGAGATTGGGAATAACGGCCCAAGAGGCATGCGGTGTTCACAGACCGCAGCCCTGAACTGGCTGAAGAAAAAATCTTCTTCCCAAATTGTTCCAGTTTCTTGGGTTCCCTATCCGGAGGTGCGGTAGGGAATGCGCTCGGGGACGCAAAGGCTTGGACAACCAAGCTCTCAGGGGTGGGGTGTTGGGAGAGGAAAAGGAGGTCGACCGGGCGATGGCGTTGGGCCACGTTCCTATCCACAGGAGCCCTGTGGTGGGCCTGGACCAGGTGCCTAAAAGAAGGTCAGAAAGTGCATCATTAAAAGGCAGCAGTGGCTCCGCAGAGGTAGCTGCCGGCTGAAGCACTTCTGTCAGGAGGTTAGTCCTGACGGGCACTGTAGGGAGCTCGAGGTGGAGGGCCTCGGCCGCCCTACGCAACACCACGGCGTAACTTGCACCCTCCTCCGTAGCCACGGTAGGAGGTGTGAGCATGCCAAGGTCAAGAGAGGTATCAAGACCATTAGCATCCCCCCGTTCCTCTGCCCAGTCCGGGTCTAACTCACACTGTGCTGTGAGAGGGTCCTCAGACCCCGCCCAGTCCTCCCCTTCCTCCGAAAGCTGATGAACAGGCCGAAAATAAGGAGGATGGACATAGGGATAGAAGGGTCCCGTCGGAATCGGCGTTGAGCGACGCCGTTCCAGCGCCGTGTCCACTTCGGGGCTGAAACCGGGGACGACGTCGTCTGGTGGGACGGGCGACGTCAGAAGTGGTGCCGGAGGTGTCGACGTCGGTGGAGGTGTTACAAGGTCAACTGGCGTCGACCGGGATTCAGGCCTGGATCCATGGGGGCCCTGCGGCGCCGGGGCCGGAGCCGACAGCGATGCCGGAGCCGTCGGCAGTGAAAGGCAAGGACCCCCAGTCGGGCCCACGGGGCCCGAAGGCGCACTGGCGGGACCCGACGGCCCAAAGAGGCGAGCCATGGCTGACAGAAATTCCTGCAGCTGGGCCGGAGTCGCCGACGGACCCGGGAAGGGCTTTTAGGCCGACGGTGACTGCGTAGGCTCCGCCGACGGGCGAGGGGAAGTCGGAGAGCGACGGCGCTTCTTCGACTTCTTAGAGTGCTTCGTCTTACCTGACCCCGAGTGCGAAGACTTTGATCCCGATGAACGATGGTGGTGGCTCCGCGACCGGTCCCTCGACCTCCCACGGGACCGGGACCTTGAGCGGTGCGGAGCCGACTGCCGGACTTCAAGCAACTTTCGGGACCGCTCCCGCAAAGTCTTCGGCGCCATGGCCCGTCAGTGGGGGCACGACTTGGGGTCGTGGTCGCGCCCCAGGCAGTAGAGACACACGCGGTGCGGGTCCGTCACTGACATCATGCAATGACATTCCTCGCAGGACTTGAAGCCGGGCATCCCTCCGGCACCAGGAGTCGATCGACTCGAAAAAATGGAGACAAATAGCCTCAAAAACTCAGTCAAAAATGACTGGGGATACCGCTCTCTCCGGATCTGCGCTTGCTGGCACGGAAAAAGAAAGAACTGACAGCGCGCGAGGGCGGCGTCTAAGTAGCTGCCGCGACGTCATCTCGGCGACCACGACGCCAACGACGGACGCGGAGCCGCACGACGCCACCTTCCGACACGCAGGGGTACTGCTGACGAAAACTTTCCGGATCCAGTCTGCCGGCTGGGGGTATTCTAAGGTAAGGAATCTATCACTAACTAATGTTTCTCACAGATATATCGTTACCGAAGGTAAGTAACTTGTGCTTCACTTATAAAGACCTTTGAGAATGTGTCTGCATTTAAACCTTGGCGAGTCTACATGCAAGAGTGCAGTTTGTATTTTATAGACATGCATCACGCCAGTTTTCTGTAAATTCTGGGCTGGGGGTATTCTTAGGTGAGGAATCTATCACTAACGTGTTTCTTTCAGATTTTGTAAACTAAGAATGTTGAAGAGTAAAGGGAATATTGTTCTTTTCTATACACTATATACTTTTCCCATATCTGTCTTAGTAAGTGCAAAGATCCAAAAACATTCATTTGCAAGAATTTAATCAGTTGTTATAAATGCAGATTTCACTTAATAGCGTTGTGATGTCTTAAACATTCATTAATCAGGATGGTTTAAAATGCTCCACATTTTAACGAACTGACTGAATGAATCTGGCGTATAATTAACTCTCCTATATTTGCCCCCGTATTTCACACAGGTAGAATTCCCAAAAAGAGGTTCCTTGATGACTTGCCTACTACACTTTGCAATTCTCCACCATGGCTTCTTGAGCCATGCATGCAAGCTTCTAAAATGTCCCATTAGAACTTGGAAGGAGCACATGGAACATCTCCAAATAGTGTCAACTGTGTAATACAGGGCCAAACTGACCATAAATGCCGGCACGTGTCAATTTTATTAGCCTCTTTTGTTTAGCTTGGACACCATGTGGGTAGTGAGTGGTAAGATTCAGCCTCTAGAACCCAAAGTCCAGGCTGTCTTAGACTGGAAGCTCTCCACTATCCAGATGAGTCATTTGGCTTAAAACGATGCTGCCAGAACTTTGTGGCCTGCAATGGCAAAATACATGCTCGCCTGACGGCCCTCCAAGAAGCAGGCCAAGATGTTTTTCCGGACTGAGCAGTGTCCGATAATTAGCAAGCTGTACTGAAGGTTCCAGATTACGAGCCATCCTTTATTGTACAAATGGATTCTTCTGACAAGTGTTTTTGTTGCAGTCATTGGTCAGCTTGAAGAGAGGAGAAGGGATTGTCCATTGGGCTTTGTTTGCCTTTGAATATTTGCTGGTCAGTTGTACTCGGAAAAAAACCATATTTGCTGTTGTGTATGCTTTGTGGTGCTTGAGTCCTTATTTGGGAATACATGTGGTTTATTATGCAATTCACCATTACCCCACTCGATTTGTGATTTGATGCCAGTAAGGAGGTGCAATTTGAAAATGGTTGAAACATTTCAAGTTTTTTAAAGAAAGGACATTTTTCCTTCGGATAAGGTGCTACATGATATGCTTTATTTAAAAAAAATCAAGTAAAATCTTGTGTTAGTGTGGGATTGATGGCATGAAGGAGTTAGGTGGATAGGGCCAGAGAAATTCTCATTGCGGTTTTCCTGATGGGCAGTTCGGGTTTTGAGATTGGTGTTTCTGTTTGTAGGAGTGTGTACTCGGGCCTTTTCTATCACACAGTTGATGTTTTTGTTATTTAGGTTTATGCTATTCCTGACGACTTTGCTTTCCTTTAAGTCGTTCGAGCAAGGTGTAGTTGGGCGGGCATTTCTATCTGTTTGAGTAGGCATTTCTCGTTTCTGTAAGCTTAAAGAAGTCCAAAATATTTGTTATGCAAAATAATAAAATATTTTACTTTGTTAAATAACTTATTTGTGCCTCATAGTAAATCTCATGTGGTATATTTTATCACCCTAAGTTTGACCATCATTAGTGAGGAAAGTGTACCATTTTCTCTTTGTCAAATAGAAAATAGTTGGACAGTTCATCAGTTGCCAGTTCCCATACATTGATGAAATGCTAGCCAAAACATAGTGTATGAGCACAACGATCCCAAACAAAATATACAGTATTGGGGAATAAAGCACAGGAGGTGTGGTCCTCGGCCGAGCCTTCAGCCAAACTGTTCATTGCTTAATAGATGCAAATTGGTGCTCACTGCATGACAAATCGTGGCTTAATAGATGCAAATTGGTGCTCACTGCATGACAAATCGTGGGTTACAGAAAGACAAAAATGATGTTTTGCTGATCTCCTGAGAGTCGATGTAAAAGGTGGTATGGGATATTGGACACCATATCAGTCATATAAACAACATTTGAACACTTTACTTGTGGTTTAAATGCAAAATGTGCATGTAGTGGAGGTAATACTATTTTATATATTAAAAGATAGAAAATCTACATAGTTTTTGCTTCAGGAATCTTTAAAGATGGTATTTCTTCATGCAAAGGATTTGACAAAATGCAATTTGACAAACATTTAGCACATTGCAGTAAACATGTAGGAAGATCATTCAGCTATCACTTTAAAAAGGAATTATTTATGCGGTGGGTTGCCTAAGTGTGAGGCGGCCAAAAATAGTAACAAAAATCCATTTTAAAGTGATACTCCAAACACACCTATGTCAGTGTAGTTTAGTGTGAGTTGATTATATTTAGTACCACTGCATAAAATAATTCGCTCATGTTAGCTTGAATCTAGCAGCCCAAGGATCGTTATCATCAGGTAATTAAATGTGATTAATTTCTCCTTCTAATATATTTGAAACTGTTGTAATTACGATACTTTGCTTATACAAATATGAACTCAAACCTGATACCAGTGTGACTGAAATAAATTCCAAAATAACTGAGATATATGAGCCAGTGGGGCTGAAAAGCCCTTTGGGTTAGCTCTTACATTTATGGACTGTCTTTCGAGATTTCTCTGTACTGGATTTATTTTCTTTTATTTGGAAAAAGAAGTAATCTTACTAATAAATAATGGAGGCGGTGGGTCTCCGCTCCACCTGTGACGTCCCAAAGAGCAAGCATTTAAGTCAGACCTTCAGAATGAAACCTCTGGGCACTTCTGAAAAAATTGCTTTTCTGAAAAAATTGCTTTTCAAAATATACCTTACTGCATTGAAACTCTTCTCAGGATCGTTTTTTTCGACCCAATGTTATAGTGCCAAACCTGCGTCTTCCTCTAATGCTCATGAGCAGCCTACGAAAGGTTAAGCTACTTTTCCTCTAGGTTTTTGTTTTTTCTCAGTGTCTTTCACCCCCAAAAAATCAAAGACAGTTCATTCACATGGCAATACTGTAAATCTCAATATTGTACTGTATTGTAAGTGCATTTGTATAGCGCTTACTACCCCTGACTAGGTGTCGAAGCGCTTTTTCGGCGAGTAGCACGCTACTCCGGAACCCATAATGGATTAGTGGTGAATTAGTGTAGTGAAAATATAAAAGTAAATTGAGTTGTTGATATGTTCGTCAGTTATTTGGATTGAGAAGGATAGTGGAGGGATAGAAGAGGTAAAAAGGTTTGCATTTATATAGCACTTGCTACCCTTAATGGGGTGTTATAGCGCTTTTTCGGCGAGTAGCACGCTACTTCGGAACCCATAAAGGATTAGTGGTGAATTAGTACAGTGAAATATGAAAGTAATTTGAGTGGTGGATATGTTAGTCAGTTATTTGGATTGAGAAGATAGTGGAGGGATAGAGAAGGGAAAAAGGTTTGCATTTATATAGCGCATGCTACATCTGATGGGGTGTTGAAGTGCTTTTTCGGCGAGTAGCATGCTTCTCTGGAACCCATACAGTGGTAGTGGTGAATTAGTATAGTGAAATATGAAAGTACTTTGAGTGGTGGATATGTTAGTCAGTTATTTGGATTGAGAAGGATAACGAAGGGGTAGAAGAGGTAAAAAGTTTTGGATTTGTATAGCGCTTGCTACCCCTGATGAGGTGTTGAAGTGCTTTTTCGGTGAGTAGCAATCTACTCCGGAACCCATAAAGGATTAGTGCAATATTATTGCATCAAAACGTAGCATTGCAAAAAAGTATGAATCACACAGAAACTAACACCAAGAGAAAAAAAAGTCTGCCCTGTGCCTCTTGTCTATATAACAACATTTTGACCAAAAACATCTGAAATGAAAGTTTTTTTTAAAAATTTGCTTTGACATTTCCTGGCCATGGCTGGGCTTTCAAACAAGAGAAAGCTTAAAGCAGCTTTGTCAAAGCACATCACGTTCCAGCGTACTGCCCCAGTGTATTCTTGGAGCTCACAAATTAAGTACTGGGTGTTTCAGCAATGGGAAATAGATTGCAAAACAGTTACGTTTTATTGTTATTAATCCTCAATTTTCCCTGAAACATTACTCTGTTTATGTTGATCTGTGCCGTCTACAGATTAAACATTATAAGAGTTAAACCACAGGGCCTGAGGGCAGCTCAGGATAATAAGAGGGTGGGGGCTATAATGCCAACAGATCAGGGGAGGCGTTTGAGGTGGTCGCAGGTGGACATTAACGCTTTTAATAGTTCCCTTTTTAATTCAAGCCAAAAAGAGATTATGAAGTGCCTCGTACCATCCCCCTCTGACGAGGATGTAATCGGTTCCTTTGTCGTTATTGCGCGGTCGGTGGTGGGCTTGTCAACTGTGCCGGCAGTTCCTTCCTGCGCAGATAACCCAAAATGGTTTGATAGTGGGTGCTCTAAGGCGTTAAGGAATCTAAAAGCAGCTATGAAAGAGATCCTGCGTGATAAAGATAAGGTAGCCTCTTGTCGTAAAAATTATAAAAAGGCACTGAAAGAGCGGAGGGCATCGTTACAGAAACAGGCCTGGGATGAGCTAGTGCAAGCTAGTGAAATAAAGGACAGTTCCCTTTTCTGGAAGATCATCAATAGTCCTTGTTTCTCCGAACCAGACAAACCGAGTATGGTACATCATATAACATCGGACCAATGGAAGGCACACTTCCAGATGGTATACAATCATGGTGAAGGAGAAGAAAGATATTGTTGGTCGGGTGCCTCGCTTAAATGATGTGCAGATTAACTTCCTCTTGGAGGAGGTTAAAACTGCCATCGAGGGACTGTCGTGTAATAAGGCCCCAGGTCCGGATGGGATTCCCCCTGACCTGCTACGGAACAACATAGACATCTGGGTCCCGATTTTGACCAGGGTTCTTAATGCAGCAGCACGGACGCCAGTGCCTCAGTTGTGGTCAACAAGAAGGGTGACAGGGACAACCCTCAGTGTTACCGTCCCAAATCCCTGATAGATTCCACTGTTAAGGTTATGGGTAGGGTTCTTTTAAATAGGTTATCAGAATGGGCAGATAGCAATCGGATTATTTCAGACACGCAATATGGCTTTCGACTAGGTAAATCAACAGTGGGACAATGCCTGAATCTCTACCTGTTGATATCAAAATATACAATCGCCAAAGAAGGTTCGATTTATCCGTGGTTCATGGACCTTACAGCAGCGTTTGATAGAGTGAACCGTAGTAAACTGTGGGCTCTACTAGATGAGATAGGTGTTGAGCGTGCAATAATAAATGTTTTAATGTCACTATATGCTAACACATCAGCCGTAGTTCGTTTTACTCAGGAGGGAGGGCTTACTGATAATTTTAGATGTTCAAGAGGGGTGCGTCAAGGGTGCATTCTTGCCCCTTTTTTACTTACACTGTATATTAATGGGCTAGAATCCCATTTGATTTCATTACACGCTGATACCCCGAGGATAGGCACTAGACCAGTACCAGTCCTGTTATATGCGGATGATGCAGTGCTTATAGCACGAACACCCAGAGCACTGCAAGTGCTAATTGATGGATTTGTCTCCTTCATGGATAAGTTGGACTTATCACCCAATTTTACTAAATCATTTGTTATGGAAATAGGGTGCCGGGGGACTAGTACAAAAACCTATAAGGCAGGCACTGCAAATTTAGCCAAAGTCCCGACATTTAGTTATTTGGGTTTTTATTTAACGATAAATTAAATTGGAATAATCTGAAGGAGGAAAAGGCAAAAGACATGAATAAAGCCATGGGAGCAATTGCAAATTATGCATATAGACTAGGTACAAGGTCCCCGGGGGTGATTTTAAAATTATATCAGGCATTTTGTATTTCCAAAGTCACTTATGGAAGTGAGATCTGGGGTTATAAGGCAGTGGAAAAATTACAAACCACCCAAAATAAATTTTTAAGACGGATTCTGAAAGTGCCACAGGGAACACCCACTTATGCAGAACACGAGGAACTGGGGGTCAATTACATCACAGACTTAGTTGCAGTCAAGCCCCTGTTCTGTTGGGTAAAAATGTATAGTCCAACGTAGAGGCTCCTTTTAACCAAGCAGTAATTGCGGATTGTCTTTCCATGGAACATGCATTGAAAATCCCTTGGCTAAAATATATATAAAAGATTAATTTAGTGCTCTTGGAAGACCAGATATATTCATGAATTATGAGAAAGTGAAGAGGGTGGATAAAAAGTTAATCAAAGACCTATTCTTTAGTACAAGTAGCGTTGAGCGTGAAGGCAATGAACTTAATAAGCCCACGGTAAGAGCGCATGCGCTGGTTAATTCAACGATGGGTATGGAGCCTTACCTCTCAATTTTAACCAATCCTCATGAGCGCTTTTTAATTACCCGTTTTAGATTCAATATGCTTCACCATTTAGTTGCCTCTTCTCCAGGTTTTGTAGCATGCACTGAAGAAAGGGGGCCCTGTGGCTGCGACAATAGGTCTCCACAGGATATTTTACATTTTGTCTTTTTATGTAAATATTATTCTTATCCTAGACGGAAAATTCTTAAACCCTATTTAAAAGAAATGGGCTTCAGGCAAGCACATGTTGCCCTTTTGCACTTGCAAACTGATCGTACAGTGTATGTTGCGCATTTTTTAAGTGCAATGTTAAGATCTAGGAAATCCAGATTTGATTAAGAAGGAGAGGGCTATCATGGATTCATGCTTGAGCGTTAGTTGAAGTAATTGTACAGGAACATTTTAAAGATTTTATGATTGTATTTATGCTATAGGAACATACGTAATTATTTAATGCTGTTTCAGTGCACTGTTAAGAGTTATTTTAAAGATTGAGGCTGTTTAGATTCCTAGGACAATGATAGTGACCTCTGTATGAGTAATGCATGATGAAATAACATGCCCCTTTTAATGATTTTGATTTTGTTCCTAATGTACCATCGCTTTTATGGCGGAGTTACTGCCGAATAAAGTTTGCAAACCACAAGTACATCTTGAAATATTGTTTGATTAAAAGCCGATTCGATCAGATTGATTTCATTTGAAGTTATAAAACCTTTCGTCGCTGCATTATGAATGATTGGTGTCCTTTCACTAACATTTCCTACTACACTAGAATTTATTGTGATTGTCTTGACATCTCATTATGTACTTTAATAGTCACTCAGAGGAATCCCAACCCTAATTGCTTCAAGTATGTCGAGAGAAGAGTAGACCCAATTTCAGGAGCTCATCCTGGTTTTCAGTTTTTAATTCAGAGCTTTAGTTCTGGGTGGAATATTTGAATGAAAATCTGCAAGTTGTCTACCTGTCAGTAGTGTTAGTAGATTTTAAAGATCCAGCTTCAGAGGGCAGCATGTTTATTTCCTTTATAGCAGTGTCCGACAGACTTAAGGGTCTCATCTTATCTTTGATGGTAAAGTGGGAAAAAATAGCTTTTATTTTATGTGTTGAGAAGGCGTCCATTAAAATTAAACGAGAAAGAAATGTTCAAATGAGGGCATGTACATGCAACAAGTACACAGGGAGCCTGGTAACTTAAGTTGCACACTGGGTCTGAGGTTTCTCCTTCGAGAATCACAAGAATAGTAAGTAGAACACTTGTAGAGCGCAACGAATACCGAGGCGTCTTGGCGCTATAGGTAGCCAGTGAGTAGGTAGCAGACTAGAAGAAGTGGCATAATTTCCTATGTGGGAAAAGCCATAATACAACATATTGGTGTCCTCAAGCTAAAACTAAAATTACCTAAAACTAGCCAGTACTAGTAGAGTTAACAAGCCAAGTATGTACATTGAGGCGAGAAAAAAGGGTGGCTTGGCTTGTTTAGAAAGTAATAGGATGACCGGCTTATCCTTTGCCATGACTTCTCCTGGAGCTTGCATGCGTAGGTCTGGGATTTTTATGTCATTTGCTTGTAGCAACTCCTAGGCCCATATTACAGAAAGCGTGTGCTTTCCATGTTTGTGCCACGGCACACCTTAAAAGCACCTGCGCCGGGTGCAAACATGTAAAGTGCGCCCTATCAGGAAGAATGCGCTGCCTTTAGGGCAACTGTGAGCTCTCGTTGCCCCCAGGGCAGCGCATTCAGGAGAAATACAGAGTAGCTGTTTAAAAGCTGTTCCAGGTTTCTCTGTGCAGGTGGCAACCCACCTGCACTTTTAAATGGTATTACAGAACCCCCTGCAGACGGGGGCAGTGAGTGACTGCACCCGCCCGCAAGCAGATGGGGGGGGGGGGGGAGGGGTGTCCATTGGACCCCCTTTCATCCCATTAGAGGGCTGCATTTAGAAGGCGCACTGAAAGTGTGACACCTTTTTGTGGTGCACTTTCAGTGTGTTTTCTAAAGGCATGTTTGCCTCTGCGTCCATGCTGGTAATACGAGCAGACGCAGAGGCACGTGATTCCCTCATTTGCATGGGACCACACCCCAATGCAAATTAGGGAATTCCCTCTGATGATAGCGCTGTATGTGTGCCAGCGCTATCTGTTTTACAAAAGGGACCGCAAAAGCATCTGCGGCCCCTTCTCTAATGCCAAAGTGCCCTGGGGGACATAAAGTGGGTGCAAACGCCTATTGCGCTCCCGGGTGCATTTGTGTAATACAGCCCTTGATGGTAACCTTTGGTACCTGTATGGGGTTGAAGTCTTTTGAGCAAGGCTTTTGAGATCGTGGAGTTTCCAGCTCCACAAAGCTTCTCCTGTCACTGCATGTACCAGGACTGGGAGCCTTCACCTGCAGCGGAGCAGATTTCACATGGAAGTGGACTGTTCAAAACTTAAGAAGACCACATCAATTATTACAACACTGCATTATCTTTGTGCAAATTTGTCCAATTAAGAACATGGGTTGTTCTCCTTTTTGCACCTTTTTTAATCATTTCGGTTCGAATGGTGATGCACGTGGTGTATTGTGCATAATAATGTTCTTCGTTTTGAAGTATTCAACATCTTAGTGATTTATTAAAAACATAACACCATTGATTTCCTATTCTTCACACTTTTTTATAAATTATTGACACTGAAAAATTGGGCTGTCATTCTGTCCTTCATTTAATGACTTTGCTTTAATCTTTAACTTTGTGTCTCCTTGTTGTATGATTTTGTGTCATTTATTCTAATCTTTGACTGTAACTGTATCAGGTGATTTATGTATGGTATTTAGTCATGTGCCATAATTTTATTTGTTTTTCTCCTTGTGTTCTAACATGTTACCGTTTTCATTGATTGGATTATATTATGTGAATTTCTCTTATATATGTTTTATATTTTTTTGTCTCTTTCCTCTAATTTTTGTATCTTTTTCACTTTTATTCACTTTCTTCGGTGAATAACTACCTTTCCTTTGTCATTATCACTGTCACGTTTTGATGTAATATAAAACTGTTTTTGCTGTGTATGGTTAACAGCATTTGTATATAGAACATATCTTATGATCCTTCCAAAGCGACTTGTTGCCCTGAACACGTGTTAGCCTTAAGTAAGAATATTTCGGGATTTGAGAATAAAAATTTATATTGGACTAATTTATTGAGTTTATACTTATTACTTTCCAAAGATGTTAAAAATAGTCAGTGTTTTTTGCCAGGACTGCAAGCCTTTACCTGCTGCGGAGCAGATCTTCTATGGAAGTGGACTATCCAAAGGATAATGTATTGGTAATACACCTACCAGGTGTAAAAAACACAGAGCAGACAGACAAGCACTTCACACAAGTGGAATTTAAAGCAGCAACTAGTGGGCAAAATATTTTAGAAGTGGGGCACATCTCACATTGATCTATTCACAACTCAGGGAAACATAAAAATCTGAAGCTTTGCATCCAGGTACCCGCAACACTGGTCAGTACGGAATGCCCTATTGATAGGATGGTCAGGGAAATTTGACTACCTTTACCCCAATATCATTAATACCACTGGTGATACAGAAATGCAATGAAGCAAATATGTCTTTATTCTTGGTAGCACTTCAGTGTTACAAGACAGCATGTTTTTTCAGACTTGGCGGAAACAGCACAGGCCCAAGTCGTGACATTGCCAGTGCATCAAGACTTGATGGCAATATAGATTAATCGGGTACACCAGCCATAACCAGCCACCCTGAGCCTAGCAGAATAGTTTCTGAGGACATAGAGTACCGTAACGTAGGTCTACAGCAAGAGACATGGAAATACAAAAAAGTTCTGTAAGAAGCCAGAAGGCCAGCTACAAGATAGTGTTACATGGCGAAGTGGCACAGATTCATATACTGGTGTAACAGGAAAGAACTTAGTAAGGCTAGACGCAGGACACTACTGCAGTCAGGTACCTTACACACCTACCAGACGAGAAACTTTCATACGCTTCACTGAACATATACTTGGCAGCCATAGTGGCATACATAGGGGAGTAATGGCAAATGATACCTGCACGGTGGTCACATGGTCTTTTATGCATACATTCACAAAGCAGTACTTTGTGGATATTCAGGATAACAAGGAAACACAGGTGGAACAAAGAGTATTAAACCTGTTTACAAATAAATACTTTGGTCAACTAAGCCTCTCATGAGAAGTGGGCACCGCTGAAAATTTTAGTGCACAGCAATTGAATCCAGAAAAGATTTATACTGCAGAACCAAATGGTTACTTACCTGTAGGAGTAGTTTTACAACATGAAGAATTTTCTGGATTGACATGTGAACCTCCCACTTCCCGGAATGAGGTGAAGTTGCATAGGAGGGAGAAAATGAGTAAACAGAATGGGAAAACCAGATACACAAGGTTGCCCCGAGGAGAAAAAAGAATTTGAAGATGGCGACCATGTCGATGGATTTCGGGGTTTAAGTCAATGCCCACAACAACAAAAAAGAGGGAGAAAAAGGACTAAAAGGAGACCATTCTGGACCTAACCACTAAATGCCAAAATAATGGACAGCATGCTAATCCAGAAAATGTTTTCAAGCATAAAACTACTCCTACAGGTAGGTAATCGGCCTGGGCGGTGAACTCCGCTCTGTTTGTGGAGTTTTCTGCACTCCGCGCTCCACGGAGCTCGCGGAATGCAGAAAACTCCGCTTCGCGTAGTGCAGCAGAGTTTTTTCCCCGCTTGCCAATGGTAAGTTGGCGAGTGCGCGCTGTCTCTCTGGTAGAAATTCTACTTTAGCAGCAGGAAGATCAGCGCGAACGGCAGTTTGTGCTGCACTCCGCCACTTTCGGAACTTCGCTGAGTTTTTTTGTCACTTCGGGGAACTTCATGAACTCTGCCTAGGCCTAGTAGGTAACCATTTCTTTCTATTGACATTCCTGACCAGTGCACATGCTATCCTTTATACTTGTTGTTGGAATCAAACCTTTATTTTCCTGGAATTAATGATCAGTAACATCCCATCTTACATTTCATTTTTCAGGTGGGATGCACAGGTGTTGAGGGGGTCTTTTGCACATATCAATTAATTGTACATGACCAGAGAGCGTTCTCCTTAGTTACCTAGCTATCCGGAATGCAAGAAAGCTTACACTTCATATGATCCAATTGCTGAGTCTCCAGTATGCCCATGAAATTCTTACCAAGTGCTACTCCTAAAATACTGTACTCATTGAGGTGGCTGCTCTAGCTTGCACAGTGATTGCTCAGGGGGACCCATGTAATGTTGTATTAAGGATGCAATGAAAACAGCCATTCCCATATAAAGCATTCATCCCTTAATTATGCACGTTGAGTTGTCATACCTGTGAAACTTACTTTGTTTAACTGTTTACCTTATATTTGTTTATTTTGGAACACTATGATGGTTTTTAACTTTTATAAGTGTAAGGAAGGTGTTAATATTAATGTTTAGATAGAGGACCTTGGAACCCTAATCTAAACTATCATGATCATTCAAAGGATTGATAAAGATATATTTGCATGTACCTCAAGCTTCATTGCTTGCACATTTCCTTAAAAATATTTTAAAATCAAATACTGTATTAACCTTCTGAGGAAGTGACAAAAATAAGGAAAGAGAATACTCAAAAATAACAACGGCACAGCCTAGGTCCCTTGATCCACATACACGGTCTTCAAAAGTCTGTGGCTTTTGGTTGGTGTTTTAGATATGCTCATTGATACTCTTACTAAATACGCTTTATCCCTGTATAGAAACTAATACTTTCTGGTGTAATTTGTGCATAATAAATACAATTCACATAATTAATTGCGTATATTCTTTTATGAGGTGTTGATCCTCTGTAGTGGATCATCAATGGCATATTTACTTTCTATGTCACTCTTTTGTTTGTAAAGGCAGTATATCCACATCATTGTGTCCACTTTTGTGAAATGGCACTATGTATGTCATCTGATAAAGTGATCTGCTGGAAAATATAATTTAAGATGTCATCCATTGTTTTTTGCTGGAATTAGGTGCAGTTAATGTCATTGGTCCATAATTGGTGAGGAGTGTGCATACAATCTAAAATACCATTAAGCAACAGAATGCAAGCATATGGCAGCTCATATAGCAGAATACTGCTGATTGAAGATCATTAACAAAAACATGTACTTGAGAGGGGCATATGTGTGGAGCAGGTTTTCACCTGCTTAGAGAACAGCATTTATAAGATTGTTCTGATTTGCCATCTAGGTCCTGTAAGCCATACAAAATCAAATGTATCTAGTCTCACTATGCAGAACTATTCAGAATTTTTTCAATCAAACTTTTTGTCTTTTACTTTTAATTGTGACGCCTATACTTTCTTGTGGTCTAATTTTGATCTCAAGATGTTTGTTATTCCAAAGACATGGAAACATCATTATTTCAAATTTCGCGATTGCTTAGTGTAAATGTGTATTTTTGTTGCATACACAATATTACGGTGTGTTGCAAGACATTTTAAAAATGTCTTCTCTTTTTTCAGGCGTGATAAACTCTGGATCTGTATGGAGTTTTGTGGAGGTGGTTCTTTGCAAGATATTTACCATGGTAAGTTCAGCTGTTCTTGTAAATGCATTCACTTACTTTTAAAGTTCAATATAATTTTAGGAGTATTTAATGTTATCTGTATTTTAATATAGGCCGATTTAGATATTCTTGTCTTAGAATTGAATAGCTCTCAGTTTTGTCTAAGAGGTAATCTCCAAACTTTTCTACTACGTTTTAGAACCATGAGGACTACACATTTGTCATTCCTAGTCTATAACTGTCCATAACCATTATAAAACCAGTTTATAAGCTCATTCTGTAAATGATAAATAACCATGCCCAATTATCATACGCTTTCAGAATAATGCTACAGGACAAGGATTCCTACAAGAATGTATTGCTGCCAATGCATGTTAATTCTCGTCAGCGCATCTTGTTAAACATGTTACGCTTAATTTCTTTTATCTTGAAAAATGGTGTTATATTGAATACCAAAAGCGAATGACAACAATACAAGAATTTTAAAATACGCATTGAGACGTGTCATTTGTGTCATAACATAGTTTTGAAGGATAACATACATTTTTTGTAAATCATTTTCAGTATTCAATTTCGAAATCTATTTTCAAAATGTCTTTTAAAAATATTCTTCTTGTATGTATGTCGCACATATCAAGGATCTCCAGTGTTCCAAATTCCAGAAAATGTTGTCATCTATTGAGTTAGTGTTGGTCAACGGGTAATGATTCTGCCAGCAATGTATTGTTCATTCAATGCATTGTTGGATTTTATGTGCATGCAACAGTAGGTGACCGTCTGTCTCAAAGGCCAATGGGTAGAGAAACCTAACATATAAACAGCTAAAGTAAGTAATTAATAAAATGATGCGTAAAACTGAGTGAACTACAATCTAAACATAAGCCAATGTTCAGTTATCTTTGATAAATATAGGGTATAAGAGGAACTTCTCAACTATCCTAATACATTACTTTATAGTGGTTTGGATTTTTTGTAGGTAAATATCCAGAGATTCTTAGATAGCTACCTACTTTAATGATTTTGATCATGTTTGAGTATTTAAGCAAAGCATTTGCCTGCACTGTATATATAACCTACCCAGCCCACCAAGTGTGTATTGAGACCTTGTCAGATAATGTCTAATTATCCAGTATGGTTTTACTGGCCATCAAGATCATTGGATCAAGAAATAAGATATATATATTTTCCATCTCAAGTATGTTATTTATTTCATCGGTTCCCAAGCAGTTGGAAATAAAACCCAATTCAGTGTGTTACTGGAGTGTTTTACAAATATGTTTGGTTATTCTTTGTCTTGAAGGTTGGATTAATTTGCATTAAAGCATCATGTACTATATGTCTCCTTTAGCTTTATGACCATGCCAACATATTTCAGATTAAAGGATGCCCTCTTTATCATTCTTACAGGGTTCCAAAATAATCTATGAATTGTAAAATATCTGGGCTGAGAGACAGAATGGGTGAATTTGGAGAGGTAGGGAGAGTTCCATATTCGTAACGGTAGTGACTGTGATCATTCTATTTGATCTAATTTATATATTTCCTTTTCGAAGTATTCTGGGATACAGTATGGAGTTTAAAAGTGTCTGGAAATTAAGCTTTATATTTTTGAAGCTAAGTGAACCAGTTTTTTTAACCTATCTATGTGTTGTGGTAGATTTGGGCCATGCAGTTTACTTAATTTGGATAAAGCCACTTTAACTTTGAAGAATTTATAAAAGTGCAGGATGTTCAGAGTGAATCTAGTTTTCATCTCCATAGTTATGTGGTATAGTGTTGGACCCTAGATTGTTAGCTATAGACATACCCCTCTTGGTCCAATCCTATCAGGATAGTGCCTTACCATCCCTATAAATAAATGAATGAATGATTGATCTTATGTAGCCCACAGCTACTCTGAGAGTGTCCCAACGCTTGGAAACGGGGTAGTGAAACAGGAATTCTCAGAGTGGATTAAACAGAAACGTTTTCAAGACTTTCATGAACTGGAGTCAAAGCTTGATTGGAAGACGATTCCAAGTTGATGCTGCAAAAAACAGGAAAAAAAAGGAACAACATTTCCTTGAGTGTTTGAATCGAGGGACTACTATGAGACTTAACTCATAAACAGCGTGATGAACCAGTACCAGAGACTTCAACACAATTCTCTTCTTAATCGGCAGCCAGTGCAGCTCTGTAAGATAGATGGAGGGGCAACAAGTTATTTGAAATAAAAGGCGTTCTGGACAACTTTCAAGCGCTTGATGAGATAGTCCGGGAGGCCCTTGTAAAGTGCATTAGAGTAATCCAGTCTAGATGTAATTGGGGCATGGACCACCGTTCTATGGTCCTTGAATGGCAGCAAATAGAGACATTTCTTAAACGCCCTCATGATTGCGAAACAAGATCTGAACACCGCCAATACCTTGGGTTGAAAGGGTAGACGATGGTCAAATTTAACTCCCAGTTCCCTGGCCACTGCAGCAGTAGTGGGGAGTGGAGGCCATGTGACCGGCCAGCAACTATTCCACCAGCAGGTGCAGGCTGGACCAAACAGAAGTACTTCAGTGCTATCCGAGTTTGAGTGCAGGTTATTGGCCTGCATCCAGTTCATTACTGCTCCCACACATGCTGTAAAAAGACTTGTGCAGCCAGAGAGCTGTTCTCTTATGACCGTGTCATCTGCATAAGAAATTATCTTAATATCGAAGGACTCGACTAATGCAACTAATGGGGACCTATAGATATTAAACAACGTATGGCTCTGAGATGAGTCCTGAGGTTCTACCAAGTTGAGAGTCCTGCAAGCAGATGAGAAGTACTCTGGTAAACACAGCTCACATCCATGGATCCGAAGTGGCCTTGGAAATCCACTGGTTTCTGATAAGCTAGGTGTTGAATATATCCCCAGACTTCATAACTAAAGGGAGTCTAAGTGGTGGTTTGTTTATTTGGCAGCCACCCTCTGATGCTGTATAACCAGTATAAACAGGAATCGCCTAGAAGAATGATGTTTGCTGATGGTTCTGTGGCGTTTTTGAAGTCTGAGCACCCTTTACGGATCTGGGAATAGCACTCACTACGGTCAAGACTGCCTGTAGAGGTGTTTGGATATGATAAACCTGTTTTTTAGTTCTCTGCTAGACAGTGCATGCGCTGTCTCGAAGAGACGTGTTGTGTTTAATCTCATAATCATAGGCCTACCATTGCCTCGCTCCATCGCCAGTCTTGTATCCTTTGTCCCCAGGTGTTCATGGCATACATGCATCATGCCTCCTCTTGTGTTTAGCCCTCCCCAAGAGCATGGACCACGTACTTGTATCCATCTACTGCTCCCTTTTAGAAGCTACTTTTTTCTTTGTGTTTGAGAACTCCAAATGTGTGCTCATGTTTTTACAAAGCTCTGTCTTCTCCTACCCAGGCTTCATTTCGAACTGCTCCCGTTTTTTTCACTTTGTTCTTTCTTAAACAACGGCTGATTTCACTATATCCAACAAAAGTAACAGGATCATCGCTATTTTAACAATAATGGTCGTGTTTTGCAAAAAAACAAACAAACGCAATGAAATGGCATTATGCATTTTAATTCGAGCTTTGTTTTACAGTGTGGTGGGTCCCTCTAGTGTTTGAAAATGTAATATCTCACACAGAATCCCATCACAGTCTATTTGCATTATACAGCGCAGGCTGGATCATAGCGCTTTTTTACAGGACTTTCAACCATGCTGAACAGCACCCGTGCTGCTATTCGCCATGGCTAAAAAGACGTTGACATTGACAACGCCAATGGGTCTTGGATTGCTGAGACCTGTTGGTTTGCCAATGCTTGCTTTTTTTGTCATGCCATTCTGAAAAACTTGTGTCTTTTATTTTGTAACAAATTCTTAGTAGTCTTCTCATGAGGGTGAATATGTAAGTGCAGGTTACTCACTGCAGTGACTCTCACTGGTAGTCCCTGGTCTTTCGTTCATCATCTGACCCACCAACAAATCAAATCAGTGGCATCCAATGATTTAAAATGACAGTCCTACTCTGTAAGAAGGCACCCACTTTCCCATTGTTGGTCCAGATGTCCTGTGAATATGGAGGAGGGAGGAACAAGGAAAATAGAGCAAGAGAAACTATGATGAGGAACTTCTACTTATTAATCGAGCAAAAAGGATTATGGTTTTTTTCACAAAAATAGCAGAGGCCAATCAAGGGCCATATTACATACATTGCCTCAGAGGTGCGTGCATAAGGCGTGTGTCCCCTTTTTCGAAGCCCCGGGCACTATAGAATTACAGAAGGGCCATAGACACTTGTGCAGCCCCTTCTGTAATACATATAGTGCTAGCACTGTCTCTGCGCCCATGGTGTATTATGGACGGAGGTACAGTGGTAAAGAGGCCACATGGAGGTGCACTGAGTGTCTTCACAAAGATGTAGCACACTGAGCATCCACCCTAGGATAACCCCTGCAAGTGGAGAAGGGGGGGGTCTCTTGGATGCCACAGACATCCCCTTCTAGGCGGGTGCAGTCACTCACTGCATTTGTCTGCAGGGGGATCTCTATTATCCTTTGAAGTGTAGGCTGGGTGTCACCTATGGTATGAAAGACGGAGTGGCTGCTTTGAACAGAGGCTCTTCTTTTCATTAATGCACTACCCCGAGCATAACTGCAAATTTGCGGTGGTGCTGAGGTCAGCGTCACTATTGTGCCCACTGCACTGCTGTAAAATTGCACTGCGTTACCAATGGGGCCAGTATGTCATAAGTGTAGTACAGCCCTTTATGTATTGCAGGTATGTCTGTTAAAATTTTGAATGAGTTATCAAATGATAATGTATAACCCATGATTTGTTTTCTTACAGTAACTGGGCCTCTGTCAGAACAACAGATTGCTTATGTTTCCAGGGAAACACTACAGGTATTTAACTCTCTTCATTTCAGTTAGTACGTATGTGAAAGCCGTGTCTTCCTGTGCAGTGTTTGCATGAAACAGCTGTGCTTACATTTCTTTCAACATATTTTTCCATGTTCACCTCTTTTCCTAATACTTCCCCACCTCTTTTCTCTTAACTATAAGAGATGGCTCATCCTTCTAATAACCCCATGCTCTGGCAAACGAAAAAGCAAAAACATTCTGCTCTCTAAGTGTTAGCCTCTGGCCAACATGACACATCTTTAAAGGTATGCTAACAAGGTCACTATGCAGGAAGAAGATTTTGTTTACTGACTTACTTGCCGATCTTGCATGCTAATCTTGACTTCTTGACCAAGAAAGCTGTTGGGCTGCTGACAGAAACCAGAGCAGCTTGTCATCTTGATTTCAGGTGGAAGGCCCAAGAACAATTTGATAACTATGTTTTGTCCGCCCTGGGGACCCCCACTAAATTAGAGCAAGCGCAAAGATTCCTATGAACCCTGACAACGAAGTTCGGGAAGAAAGTTGGAAAGTGGAAGGTCAGGCACTTTCAGCATACCTACCATCTTAGAGCCAAGCAAAAATCCAGTTAAAGGACCCTTCCAGGGCATCTGGCCCAAGTGTCATGGCAAAGAGCATCAAACTGTTAGGGACCTATGCCGATTTGGTCTGTTAGGGCCAGAAAACCGGTTATCACCCAGCCGCAACAGGCACAGTAACAGAAAACCAGGCTCCTCAACCATATGATTACCAAGGGCGTGTCAATCCGAAACATAGATAAAAGTGCAGGACAGAAGTGCCTACTTCATAGATTCATTAAAAAGGCCCTGTGCATGCAACACATAAGCTACACTACTGCATTTTCATTGCTGTATGAGCCACCATGCATGCGTGTGACATATGCGACCTCACTGACAACAAGCATGACGACCTATTCATCACAGAGACCTTGTTTATGGACTCTTCCTCCACAGCTTTTTAGCAAATTGTTCTCCACAACTGCACCCTTACCCTAAGCAGTACAGCTTCAGTCGGAGAGGGAGAATTATCCATCATGTGCAAAGAAAGCATCAACACTATAAGAATCGCCCTCAAACCCTACACAATGTATGATGCAGACCTCCACATACATGTATCTCCTCTCATCACAAAACCCTCACATGCTACTGCCCACATACCTCTGCCAAAGCCTTTTTCAATGAGTATTTAATGTGTCCCAACCTCCTCCATAATGTGTCCCATTATATCCTACTAGCTGATGAATTCAACTTCTGACTTGAAGGTAATGCCATCCTTTCATCATAAGAATTCCTTGACTTAGACCACATACTAGATTTAGAAGTTCTATCTACAGTGCCTAATGTGAGACTGTTGTTGCATGTGGGGACCACCATCACTCATTTCAGGCACAAGCACTTTGTTCACGGGCAAGATAAGGGGAAAGAAGGAGGCAGAGCAATATTTAAAAACAGAGACAATGTGAGGGCAGAAAAGGACCTGCAGGAGTGGGGTAAAGAGGTCTGCGTTGTCTGGTGGTGGATGAAAAAGGCATGGGGTAAACTAGAGATTACACAGGTTTTATATTTAGCACCCCAACCTTCAGTAGTACCTGCTGCTGCCTTTTGACCAAAATTTGAGCCCTGGCACCTAATCTTTTGCAAATTAAGCACTGCCTATCCAAAATTTCCTTGACACCATCCTACAACATAGAATAAAAGTAACATCTGATCAAGGATATACTTTTTGCATTAGAAGGAAAAGTGTGTTTTATTATAGTTTCTAAATATCAGGACTGTTAAAGGCTCGATAAAGTGCGCAGGTAATATTTGGACATTGGACATGCCTGCTGCATGCCTCTAGTGATTTTAAGTTCCCCTTCTTTCTCTCGAGTATATCAATATTGTGGCTGATGTGTTATTTTAAAGTTTAGGCAGTACCCTTGAGAACTGGGGAGGTGGTATTTTAAACCTAGCGAAAATGAGAAACAAACCCTGCGATCTCACAAACTCAAAGGCCTACTGTGTGTCCAAAATTATTATTGCCACCTTGTCTTCCTGAAAAGTCTAGTTGCTTCATTGAGATAGTTGGTGTTGGTACAAGTGTGTCTTCCATAAATTAACCTTCTGATCCAAGTGGATTAAACCTTTACCTGAAATTTTAATGATTATGAAGCTACATTTATGCATATTTATTGCCAGATATATCTGATAGAGACATCTAGCCGCAGATAACTTAACTTTTGAATTCTCCCCAGGCATCAGACTGGATCCGGAAATTTTTAAGCAGCACCTCTGCGTGCCGGGGGACGGCACCGTACGGCTCAGCAATGGTGTCGTCTCCGGATGTGACGTCAGCTGTGCCATATAAGTCCCCCCTGGCGCGCGGACGTCAGTTTCTTCTTTTCCGCCCTGCAATGCGGATTCAGCGATGCGGGTCTTCGGCCGTTTGTATTTTTGGCCTACTTCGACGCCTTTTTGCGTCCAGGAACAGTGTGCCTATGCCTTCGGGTTTTAAGACGTGTGAGACCTGTGCTAGACAGATGTCGGCTATGGATCCCCATCCCATCTGCATGTGGTGCCTAGGAGAGCACCACAACTTCGAGGAGTGCGACGCCTGTGAACGACTGAAGCCTAAGGCCTTGCGTGAAAGGCGAATGAAGCTGTTGACTGCGTGGCTCTCCTGGTCGGAGTCCAGGCGACGCCAGTCTCCTTCCCACTCTGACGCTCCTGCCCGTGGCCGTTCAAGGAACAGTTCCTGTGAGCATCGCTCACCTAACTCTCAAAAATCCTGTTGTAAGGGAATGAAGTTGCGGCGGCCTTCGGCCTCACCACGTTGCGACATGGTCTCTAGTGGTTCCTCCTGTTCCTTATTGGAGGTCGCCGCACAAGAGTCGACCCCGACCCGGGGCAACTATGACCCAGATGCAGGCATACTATCATGCTCTGCATGCCTTTTTTGGGTCCATGCCTCCACCTGTAGCACCTTCGGGCCCCAAGGAGGTAGGGGGCACGCCGACTGGAAACATGCCGGCAGGTTCGCCCTCGGCGCTGGTCTAAGACCTCAACTCCGTGCCTTGGGTCATCACGGCGTCGGTGCACAGCCCGGTGCGGCTTCCAGTTGTGATGCCGGCGGTGTTGGATGAGGTCGTACAGGAGGCGGATACGCCGCCCCGACGTCGGTCGACGCCGGAGGCACCGCTCATAGCCACTGGGGTTCCTGTGTCTTCTCCTTTGCATTCCGAGGTCGGAGCTGGCTCTGTTGCTGTTTCTCCAGCATGGCAAGGTGGCTCAGGTGACGCCGGTGACGTCGACTGATTGGTTGGTTTTGTTTAGCCTCTTATGGAAGGTTCTTGGGCTGCATTGGGTGAGGATGGTAGTCTACAACCCTCTCCTAATTCTGATCTGCTTTCTCCGCCACGAATGGCAATGGAGGCTAGTGCAGCTTTTGCTGAAGTTATAAAGAGAGCTGCTGATGTCTTGAAATTGCAGCTTCCTTTGGTGACTTTGTCATCTGATCCCTTGTTGGATCTGCTTCATCAGGGTGTGACAGGTGTTGAACTCTTACTGCCCTATGGAGAGTCTCTGTATGATATTCTTCTGGGAACCTGGGTGAGGCCAGTGACCGGAGTCTCTGTTGATCGTGCTATTTTCCATCGCCATCGTCTTGCTCCGGATGACCCTGTCAGTCTTTCTCGACACCCTACTGCTAAGGGATTCGTCGTGCAAGCTGCTACGGCTTCGCTGAATCCAGATGTTTCTCCTTTACTTCCACCAGAGAATCAAGGTGGTTGGATCTGTGTGGCTGGAATATCTTTGCTTCAGCTTCTTCGGCCCTGAGGTCATTAAACACGTCCTGTGTCTTAGGCGGGGCCTCATATGCTTTATGGGACTCTATCACCCATCTACTTCCTTCCCTTCCTGGAGGGGTCAAGGCTGAACTCTTTCAGCTTGCGCAAGATGGCCGTGAGATGGCAAAGTTTAATATTAAGTCGGCAATGGACACCACCGATTCTATTAGCAGAGCCATGGCTCGGTCTGTTGCTCTTTGCAGAGACGCTTGGTTGCGTGAGTCGAATTTCCCTGATAACATTTGGGAAAGTTTGCAAGATATGACCTTTGATGGTGTTCGTTTATTTGACAGACATGCAGATTCAGCGAGACAACGCCTCATGACTGGTCACTTGTAGTAAGTTCTTTTGCTTTTCTTTTATATATCCACAGTCGTGGACCTTTAGGTTGAAGGATTTAAATCCTGCCTCTGCTGTTGTCTTTGTGGTGTTGAAGTATTAAGCACTACTTCTTTCTTACTGCGAGAGAGTTTGACTCTAGATTTGACTATTTTAATCTTTGGATTGTCTTTGCAGCTGCGTAGCTGGTTTGTTCTTTTATTTTCCTCTGATGAGGGGCTTAGTCTCAAGGGTTCATACCCTTTTTTGGGTATACATCTTACTCTATGTGGAGAATTGGTTTGCTGTTGTGTAGCTTTTTATGTGTACTATTTACGTAGTCTATTTGTTTGCTATTATCGTTTTCTCTGAGTACCCTGTTTTGTGCGGGCATCACTTGGCCATACTGCTTAGTTCTTCTTGGACTCCGTTATATATGCTCTTTTAAGAGCTGTTGTTGTGAGTTTATACCCTTTTTGGGTGTTCTGTTACATTGACACACCCTTCTGTTTCTTCTTAGCCAGGGTAATTAGTGCAGTTCGTTTTCTCTTCTTGAGCGGACATCATATTTATTATGATTGCTTCAATTTTTGAAGAGTTGTGCTGGTAAATTCAAAGTTTATGGTTGTATTATTTGGAATACACGAGTTAGTGGCTTCCTCCAGGTAATTCCTTTGTTTCATTTTGGAACATGGCGGTGTGTGTTTTAAGCTGTCTGATAGGCAGTGTCTGAAACAGTTAAGGCTGTTTTTGGTCATGCATTACATGATGGGAGTTTTTTAGGGTTTATAGAAAGCTCTTCTTGTTATTCTACAATGATTTTTGCATATGTTATTCTGCTTGAGGTTAGATATTACCTGTCTTCTTGAAGTATGTATCTAATTTTGTCTGCACTTAGCAGCCCTTGAGAAATCATAGCTGTTGCTTCTTGAAGAAGTGTAAATGATATATATAGTCGTATATATAATATATTCCTTGTCGGACCTACGATCAAATTTTGTTTTGTATCACAAGTTTGGTCGTATGTGATTGTTGCTACCAAGGATTAATTTTTATGTATGGTTTCTTTTTAATGTTTCTATTTTTCTTTGATATTTTTGGTACTGCACTTATAGGTGCGATTCCTTTTTAGATCGAGCCTAGGGGCAGCACGCATGCGCTGCTCACTCTGCGAGGCATGCTGTATTGAAGTATGCACTGGAAGCCCCTCCCACTCTCCGCCCATATTTGTCATTGGCTTGTGTCATTGTCCTTCGTAAATGCTAGCTTCTGATTCGTAAATAGGTTTGTTAGTCCCTCCTTGGTACCGCCTTGTCTACAATTGTTACCTCCCATAACGACTGGACCTTTTACTTTGCCTGTTACACGGTCTGCGTTATAAGTGAGTGAGCACTATTTTGTTTATTCACTAATGGGGACAATGGAGGCTGCTTTTTTTGTATTTGCAGCGCGCCCACACCGGACAATGGCGGCCGTTTTTCGTATAGAGCACTATGCCGCTCTAAATTTGAAAGTGGCTGCCCCCTACCCCCACAGCACTCACGGCACAATTGCGACGTTCTTTCACCTTTTTTTAAAATATAAATTTGCATGCTGAGCGCGGTGCCCGCTTTAGGGACACCGCGCTCAATTTCACTTTTTTAAAAAATCTATAATGTGGAGCGCAGCGCCTGCTTCAGGGACATCGCGCTCTGTTTAATTTTTCTTAAAAAAAACTTTAATGGTGAGCCCAGCGCCCACTTCAGGAACACCGACCTCTGTTTATTTATTTTTTATTTTTTTATTTTATTGGTGAGCGCGGCGCCGCATCATGGACAAGCGCTCTACAGTACACTAGGTCTTGCTTTTGCCAAAATTTGACCTGTTGGTATTGTAAATGACAATGCCTTTTATTAAAAGGCATTGCCATTTACAATGTCAATAGCTCAAAATCTCGAAATTGCGAGACCTTTTGCATTGTAAATGCTTGTTCAATAATATTGTAAAGTGCTTTTGGACTGATTCCTCAGTTCTGTTTAGCTATTATGTATACAGAGTATACATGGCTGTGTGCATATCTGTTACACATTTCTGGTCTTTGATATTTAAAATTTAAAAAAAAGAGAGAACAGAAAGAGGTTTTAATGTGAGTTGTGGTTGTTTCTCTTTTCTCGCTTGCCTTGGTTCCTCGAGCGTGTCCATGACTCGTAAGTCATGTTCAGACTGTTGGACCATGGCACTGAAGGCCATGCGGGGGCAAGCTTTGTAGATCCTTGCGGTCCGGCAGTAGACATTGGCCAGCGAAATTCAGTAAAAAATTCTTTATACCAGGGAGGTATTATTGTTTATCTTTCTTGGTGTACGGATTATGTCTCCATTTTTTGCGTTGATGTTCATTCATCTTGGTATAATGGGAATGGGTTCTGAGAGTCCTCTTTGGATTTTATCTGGAGAACTCTTTCGCTAATATTATTTTTATTGTCGTGAAGAATGCAGATTACATGGCTTTTGTCTTGCACTTGGCCCTTTTGTTCAATAAGTTCTCTTTCCCCTTAGGGGGATGGAGGATAATGCCTGATAACTTCTCAGGCAGCTGAAGACCTTTGAATCCCTCCCAGTTCTTGTACCTGGAGTCGCTGCGCTGGAGTTCTATGGACGTGTATCCTTCTCTGTATGGCTGGTGTGAGGGAGTGTTGGCGCCTTGGCCCGTGGTCTGCTGCCATCATTCTTGGCCTTTGGGCTCTATATATTGCTGTGATGCATAACTGGACAGGGTGCTGGATGTCGTACCTTGCCGTGCACCCTCACATGTTCCTCTCTCTGCTATTAGCCCAGAGAGTATTCTCTGATAATTTGTTTACCACCGGTTCTTGCTGACTGTATGATTCTAGAGATATTTGGCTGCCCGGACTGCTGTTGTAGTATCGACCTGGGTTGAGGGAGTTGGGGTTTCGTATAGAGCATGAGCCAATTTTCATTATTCATTATGCTGTTAATCACATATCTCGAACTGATACACATTCCACCGACTGGGCGTGCCTGGCTGTCGGAGGGGTGAGGGGGCTGGGGACCCGACCACTACACTAACGCCTCCTATGTTTAATTACATCTTTCTCACTTGGAACATATGTGGGTTGGGCTCCATGAGGAAGCGACTAAAATAATGCAATACCTATGGCAGTAGACATTGCACTCCTCCAGGACACACACACATAGCGAGGACGGAGATACCAAGACTCCTTAGTTGGGGAGGGGGGCGATAAACGCCATGGGATTCTCCTCTTATGTGCGACTAACACTGATATAGGTGAAGGCATGTACGACGCTTGAGCCTGTGGCTGCGCACATAGATACTGAAGACAGGTATGTTTTGCTCCGGGCGCGCCTAGACGGAATGTAGGGCAAGTACAATTCCTCGAAATGTTGACACCTCTGCTGTCAGCTGAAGTGGGCGTGCCTATGGTCTTAGGTGGAGACTACAACAGTGTGGAGGATATACACTTTGACAGATCGTTGGTGCTGCTAGCGAATACACCTATGGTGAAACGGGCGGAGGGCTTCTGGGAATGTGCGGGCGCTGAAACTAAGTAGATATCTGGAGGTTATGGAATGGGGCGCACCGGGAGTACTCGTTTTACTCCCCAGTTCATGATTTACACGACCAGCTGGACCAATTCATGTGCGCCAGCGTGTTGTACTCCTGGCTGCCCTTTGGATGGTTTCCGGTCTGCACACAAATGTGAGCAAGTTCTGTGCCTTCCTTGTGTCCCCTATCCCTCTGCTTACCTACGTTGCAACTGTAGTATGGGCTCCGCAAGTCCTCAAATTCCTGGGGATCAGGGTTTGTCACTGTAGAACAGATACAAGAGAACTGAACTTGGGAGGGTTTTTCCGAGCCTTAACAAGTAGTGTGGGGTTTTGGAGATTCCTTAAATTGCCAATCAGGGCTAGAATTGCTTTGTCTAAAATGGTAATCCTGCCACAAGTTCTGTACTACTTTGTAAACCTACCCATGTGGATACCGCAAAGCTGGTTCAGGGAGCTGAATACCTTGTTGCACAAGTTGATCTGGGCTCAGAGTCTGCATGGGGTCTCGCTTCAGGTGCTGCAGTGCCTGATGGAGTTGGGGGGCCTAGGATTGCCGAACTTCGAGTTGTATTTCTTAATCTAGCAGGCTGCAGTGACTGGCTGGGTGGCTGGTAAGGCTCCATACTTTGGAACTGGGAGAAGTAGGAGACCCATGTCACAGGGTTGCCTTTATCGTCTTGATATTAGAAGTGGGCTTGAGGGCCGTGCAGTGCCGTGCCCACAATTGCTGACAATAGTGCTCTGCTGCTGGAAATAGTTGGTCTGGACGATACGGCAATCTCCACTACATTGACCCGCTCTGCCTGTAGTGGGTGTGCCCACACCTGGGGGAGGATACCTCACACAATGCGGGGGTGGACCGCAGTCGTGCTGAAGGCAGGGTTTGCGCCTTTGACGACTTTGCCAGAGAAGATGGCCTACCACCAGCTGAATTCTTGATCTTCCTCACATTAACTGGGTCGAGGCACTGTCTGTGGTTGGTGGGCCCGGCGGAGCCCCATACCTATGACTTGCTGCAGACGCTCCTGCCATTTGATGTTGGACGCAGGCTCGTCTTCTGTATCTAAAGGACTGCTTTGTCTATGGTGACGGGCAGCGTACCAGCTCTACAGCCCAGATGGGAGACCAACCTGGGAAGACCACTCAAAGGAAACAAATGGTTGTGAAACACATGCTTCGACTACACACAATTCAACTACTTGCAACGTACATACCTCACTCCACATAGATTAAACATCCTTGGCAGAGGGGCTAGTTATACGAATTGAGGGGAGTGTGCAGGAAGCCTATTTCTACCTTGTGGGAGGAAGTCTATGCAGCCTTCATGGACCCGGGAGGCTGAATACCTGCTGAAATACCTTGGGGATTTCTGTCCTAACCCCATTACCACACATTCCAGACTCGTGCTTCCTTGCTGCTTGGCGATCGAAGAAGAACATTTTGCAGTCCTTGTTTAATGTCACTATTGCATTATATGATGCACTGTTGATGAGCGATCGGTTATTGTTTGTGATTGTACTGGACAATGTGGGTTGGAAACGTCTTCTGTTATTGTTACGCATGGTTGTGTGGGAACATCCTGAATAACGTGTTTGAGCTCATACTGTACTATGGATCCTACATCTCTCCGCTTATAGCAGGCAGTGAACCCTCACCTCTGCCTCCCAACAGGTGAGGCCTGGTGGCGCCTGATCTAGGCGCTTAAAGCCCCAACCTGTGCGCCGCGGATCAGCCCCTGCCCCCTTCACCATGTAATTACCGGTCAGCCCACAATTTGTGGCACAGCCACACTGAGCATGAGCATGGAACCCATGTCTAGCCTTTGTAGCCTGCTTCCTTACCTCCCTGCCCCTTTGTTTTCTTCCCCTGCACCCCTGGTACCCTCCCTGGTTCTCTACAAATGGTAAATACCACCGTCCCTGCAATACCCTCATTGTAGCATCATGTTTTATGCTGCTGGTATTGTGCAATGCTAAACGAGAAAAACAAGTAAAAAGCATTTCAAGGCAAAAAAAGCACACTGTTGGTCTGTGAAAAACTTTAAATGGGTGAGGAAGCTGGAGTGGCATGTTTGTTTTCTGACTTCCCTTTGTAAACAATTTAGGAATTACTGCAAAATTGATAGGAACTATTGTACTTAATCGCAGGGACTTTTTACAGCGTCATTGAAAGACATACTGAATTTAACAGACAAAAAATAATATTCCTAGTTTATAACGGATTCCTTGTGTTTTCTTTATTGCTGCAGGGCTTATACTACCTTCACAGTAAAGGAAAAATGCATCGAGACATAAAGGTAAAGCTGTGATCATTTTTGTACAGATTGCATGCTGGCTTTAAGTTCTTCAAACTATAACATGAGCAGGCCACCTAGTGGTAATAACAATATGCTGAAGGTGTTGTCTTCCATGTTTCTTTATGCAGCCCTGGTGAATTGTGGTTTTATGATTTGTCACTTCATTCTCGCATCCCGCTGTCAATTTCTCTCTCTTTTCTCTTCATTACATAATACTTTTTGATTGTTGATCAGTTTGGCAGTCTGAATGATGATCTTTGCCGAAATTATGTGTTTTGTTTTTGCCATTTCCAAGGAATAGTTTGTGAACTTGTGCAAGAAAATACACCCCCTTCCCCTACGCACCCCACATATATGTGTGTGTTTAAGTATTTGAGATCGAGGTGAAGTATGTATTTGAGATAGAGGTGAAGTGTGTAGTATGGCATTTAATACCATTGGGGGAGGGGCCATGGCTCCTGAATGGCGAAGCCTTGGGTGGGTCATAATGATTATTCTCTCCCTCAATAATGGAAATAAATAGCATGGACTTATACACCGTTTATCTCACGCTGTTTTCTCATGTGTAGTAGTTAGATAATGAAGTGCCCTCCTGACTACTGCAGTTGTTTTAGTCTTTAACAGCATTGTAACATGCAGTCTGGGAGACAGTAAGTGTTTTGTCACTGCAGTTTTGCTGTACCGTGGCAATGACAGGAAATGTAACTTAGAGTGTATTATTGAATGCGAGAATGTGTGTTTATTAGTATACCTGCTCTAAATAACACATGCTAACGCGCACATTTACTTTCACTGGCATGACATAAATATATTTCTGATGGCTACTTCTAGCCGCTGAGTTTTGCAGCGTGAATCTTTCTGGATTCACTATGCTGTGCATTATTCCGCGGTCTAGTGGTTGGGTCCGGAATCGTAGTCTTTTTTCTGTTTTTTTTTCGTGTAGCCCAGGTGGGCGTCGACGCCCCACCTTTTGGTGTCCTCCCGTGACGTCGGCGCGCTTCCTCCGGAAGCTCCCACCCTTGGGCGCCATCTTCAGATTCTTTTTTCCGCCGTTGGGTCTGGATCGTCGTGAAGAGCTCCAGAGTTGGAAGAGGAGAGAAGAAGTAAGAGAAAAGCAGAAAGAACCGAGAAAAATTGGAGATCTTCATCACAAGACAAAGAACATACTACCGGGACGACGAAGCTGGTGAGAGGTAGAAGAAACTTCGACGTCCAACGGAGAATGCGCACACAGGGGGCTCCCTGAGCGCGGGAATGGACAAGACACCATTCAAGTTCTGTCGTAACTGCCACCACAAGTTCGCACAGAAAGACCAACATCCAGTCTGCAACCTCTGCCTACCGATCGACCATCGAAGCGACGACTGCAACGCCTGCGCAGCATTCGCCACCAAGACCCTCAGGGTGAGGGACAGACAGAGGAGAGCAAACTACAGCATGCAGGGCCAAGGGCCACCTCCGTCGCTGCGGGACCTGGGCCTCTCCAGTGGGGAAGAGGACAACATCGCCGAGGGACCAGAGGACTGCACGGTCGTAGAGACCAATAACACTTCCAGGAAGGAGGTAAGAGACACGTCGACCCAAAGAACCCCGACAGACTCTCGAAAATCCGAGCCAAAGTCCTCGAAAGGAGCACCGGCGTCGAAGCACTCGACGGCCGAAGCTGCATCCACGGACAAACAGCCCAGCGGATCCTTCGAAAAGGACTCCCGGTCGGCGAAAGCTCTTGACACACCCAGGTCGTCGAAGCACGGTTCCGAGAAACCGCACTCGACGCCGAAGGGGAAAGAGCAGAAGGCACCCCCGACGTCAACTATGACCTCGAAGAGAACTGCCGAAACTCTCGACGCCGATCAAGCGGCGGAGATGGAGAGGAAGAAGAAAAGGCTCGAGGCCGAAATGGCCAGTATCATCCGAAAGAAGAAGGACTTCGACGACCGGATGAGTAGATACACCATCCCTTCGAAGCCCTCGACGGTCGTCGAAGCGGAAACGCAAGAGGAGTTCGACAGCACCGAGCCGCCGAAAACTCCCGAACCGTCGGAACAGGACGAAGAGGTCCTGTACGATTATACGGAGGGTGATGACGACCAGCAGACGCACTTCCGCTCGACACCCTCGGAGGCTCAAGACCTGGAATGGCAGGATCTCGACGCCGAAGACCCGGAGGAGGCCGTGGAGACGTATCCGTCGAGGCCTTCGCCGCCGGACGACATAGGAGTGTACAACATGGTCGTCAGGAACGCGGCAGCCACCTATAGAGTGGAAATGGAGGAGGAAAAGCCTAAAGCCTGTTTTCTCCTGGAAACACTGCTACCAACACAAACTAGGAGCCAATTCCTTCCTATGCTCCCTAGTGTGCTAGAACAAGGCAGGGAAGCTTTCAAGGAGCCATCTACCTGCAGATCGGTCACACCCAGAACTGAGAAAAATATAAACACTCTTCAAAGGATCCACCATATATCCAGGGATCTGTGCCAGCTGATTCAATAATAACAGCAACAGCCAGGAAGAGGGGCCAACGTTCCCACAAACTCCGGTCCGCCCCCAGACAAGGAGAGCAAGAGGATAGACCTCACAGGGAGGAAAATTGAAAGGAATGCGGCAATACATTGGCGCATTGCCAACTCCAACGCCCTTATAAATAGGCACGCCTACCAGCAGTGGGAAGAAGTTGGGCAGTTGCTCAAACTGCTCCCCACAGAAAACCAGCAGAGAGCGGCACACCTGGTGGAGGAGGGGAAGAACATGGCCAACACCTGCCTAAAGTCGGCCCTAGACGCAGCTGATACATCAAGCAGGCTGATGATGATCGGGGTGACAGAGAGGAGACATGCCTGGCTCAGGATCTCCGGGTTCAAGCCGGAGGTACAAAACAACATCCTGAAGTTGCCCTTCAACGGGGAAAAGCTGTTGGGCACGCCCGTGGACGAGACGCTGACGCAGCTCAAAAAAGATAACGAAACGGCAAGGTCCATGTGAGCACTACAGTTCAGGGGTATGAGAAGGGGCACCCCCTCACGAAGACCAAACGACAGAGGTGGAAACCAGCCGGGAACATCGCACCAGGCCTTCCAGCAAACATTTCAGGGAAGCAGCCAGGCACAACAGGGTCAGCAGCAACAAGGCTGGCAGAACCAACAGAGGGGCCAGTCCTTTCGTAGCCGACCAAACGGACGAGGCAATACAAGAAGAGGCGGCCAGCAGCCAGCCCCCAAGTGACTCCACACTACAACACGTGCCCGCACCCCCAACATCGCTAGTGCCGCAGCACAACAAAAGACACGGACAACATTTACAAATTTACCATCATACAACGCCCGTAGGAGGAAGACTAAAACAGTTCTCCCAGGAGTGGGAGAAGATAACAACCGACAAGTGGATACTCAACATCATACAGTTCGGCTACTGCATAGAACTCGTAAAGAGGCCACCAAACAAGAGGCCAACAAACAAAAAACATTCAACAAAAGAGCTGTCACTATTGTGGCAGGAAGCACAAGAACTCCTCCACAAACAGGCTATAGAAAAGGTGCCGTACAGAGAAAAGGGCACAGGAGTGTACTCCAACTACTTCCTCGTACCAAAAGTAGACGAAACGTTAAGGCCCATACTGGACCTACGGTTCCTAAACAAATACATCAAAACTCAAAAGTTCAAGATGACATCCTTACAAGAGGTCATACCTCAAATAAGGCACGGGGATTTTATGTCCACAATAGACCTCAAGGATGCCTACCTACACATCCCCATAAACCAAAGACACAAGCGTCTGCTCAGATTCACCATCAGCATGACGCACTACCAGTTCACGGCCCTAGCCTTCGGCCTCAAATCAGCGCGAAGAGTATTCACCAAATGCCTAGCTGCCGTAGCAGCACATCTGCGAAGACAGGGGATACACGTATACCCCTACCTAGACGACTGGTTGGTAAAAGCGAACTCCTACAACCAATGCAAACTACATACTCAGCAAGTCACACAAACGCTGACAAAACTAGGCTTCTCCATACACAAGGAGAAGTCATCGCTGGAACCAGAACAAGTGAAGATCTTCCTGGGTGCAAAGATCGACACCATTCAGGGAGGGTGTTCCCCAGCGAGAAAAGGATCCTCGCACTACTGAAGGAGACTCGCCGCTACCTGAAGGGGCAACGTCTGACAGTGAGGACAGTGAGCAAGCTCATGGGCATGATGGCATCCTGCATACATTTAGTCCCCAATATTCGGCTACACATGAGACCATTCCAGGAATGGCTGCAACAGCAATGGTCACAGTCAACAGGGAGTTGGGAAGATCTAGTGGTTGTAACGCACGCAGTGCAGGAAGAGATAGCATGGTGGAACAGGGGCAACATAACAAGGGGAAACCCATTCACACCACCAACTCCAACAGTGACCATCACAACAGACGCATCCCAGATGGGGTGGGGAGCGCACATGAAACTGCTCAAGGTAAGGGGGTTATGGACACAAACAGATGCCGTCAAACACATCAACTACCTAGAACTCAAGACAGTGTTCCTTGCCCTAAAAGCGTTCCAGAAACAGCTGTACGGCCAAAGGGTGTTAGTACAAACAGACAACACCACAACGATGTTCTACATCAACAAGCGGGGAGGAACACACTCAGTGGCGCTCTCAGATCTAGCGCAACAGATATGAAAATGGGCAATTCCATTACAAATAGACCTCCTGGCAATACATCTGCCAGGGAAGGACAATGTGGAAGCAGACAGACTGAGCAGACAGACGTCAATCTCACACGAGTGGGAGCTCAACGCGCAGGAGACGCAAAAACTATTCAAGAAGTGGGGGACCCCACAACTAGACCTGTTTGCAACACACCAGAATGCAAAATGCCAATACTTTGCATCCAGGCAGCCAGGCCATCAATCCCAAGGAAATGCCCTATGGATGAGCTGGTCAAAGACATTTGCCTACGCTTTTCCACCGATACTGCTGATACACAAAGTGCTCAGCAAGTGCAGAACAAGCAACATGACACTAATTCTGGTAGCACCACAGTGGGCCAGGCAGTCCTGGTTCTCACAGATCGTGGAGATGGCACAGGGACCACCACACAAGTTCCCAAGAAGGAAAGACCTGCTCTCGCTACAAAACGGAAGGGTACTCCATCCAGGACCAGAGAGCCTCAGCCTAGCAGCGTGGCTCCTGAGGACTTAGAGTTCGCTCACCTCAAGCTTCCACAAAGCACGCTGCTAGAAGCGAGGAGACCCACCACACGGAAATGCTATGCAGCAAAATGGAAGAGATTCACTGAATGGTGCATCAACAAAAAGCTCCACAGGAGAATCACTAAAGAATCAACTGTGCTAAAATACTTAACACACTTACTAAAAAGTAACCTAAGCTGCACTTCTCTAAGAGTGCACCTGGCAGCAATAGTAGCCTATACAAGAGGAGAAACAGGGAAAAGCTTCTTTACATCTCAAGTAGTAAAAAGATTCCTAGAAGGAGCCAAAAGAATAGCACCGCCAAAGAGGATGCCACCGCCTGCATGGAACCTCAATGTAGTTCTAACACAGCTTATGAAAGCACAGTTCGAACCCATCCACAAGGCATCGCTACATATGCTCACAATAAAGACGGCCTTTCTGGTAGCGATTACCTCGCTACGTAGGGTGAGCGAGTTGCAGGCACTCACACTACAAGAACCCTACATTCAGATTCACAATGACAGGGTGGTAATGAGGACGGACCCACACCATGCCAAAGGTGGTGTCCAGGTTCCATATAAACCAAACAATACAAATTCCCAGTTTCTTCCAGAAACCATCCACCAGCGCTGAAAGGGCACTGCACACTCTGGATGCCAGGAGAGCAGTAATGCATTACATCGAAAGGACTAAGGATTGTAGAAAAACAAAGCAGTTCTTTCTGTCCTTTGCAAGCAGTTTCCTGGGCAGACCAGTGACGAAAAATACCATTGCACAATGGATCGCACAAACAATTCAATACTGCCACAAACAGGCAGGCCAAGAGCTACAGGGAGCAGCTCCGGCTCACTCAACCAGGAAAAAGGGAGCAACAATAGCCTTCCTAGCAAACACACCTATCCAAGACATTTGCCTGGCGGCAACATGGGCTTCAGTGCACACATTCACTAAGCACTACTGCGTGGATATACAGATGAACAAAGAAGCACAAGTAGGTCAAAAAGTGCTTCAACATATATTCAACAACCAACGCTCATCTTCCACCCAGCCGCCACAAATATAGCAAACCGCTACAAAATCTATGCACAGGATAGTGAATCCAGAAAGATTCACGCTGCAAAACGAATAGTTTCTTACCTGTCGGTATAGTTTTGCAGCTTGAAGACTTTCTGGATTCACTAGCGAACCCACCCGCCTCCTCCAGAAAGATGAGACAGGAGGAAGATGGGACTAACAAATGGAAAACACCTTTAAAAGGGTAAAAGGATAAACAACACAAGCACAAAACAAGAAAAAAAGAATCCGAAGATGGCGCCCAAGGGTGGGAGCTTCCGGAGGAAGCGCGCCGACGTCACGGGAGGACACCAAATGGTGGGGCGTCGAAGCCCACCTGGGCTAGACGAAAAAAAACAGAAAAAAGACTACGATTCCGGACCCAACCACTAGACCGCGGAATAATGCACAGCATAGTGAATCCAGAAAGTCTTCAAGCTGCAAAACTATACCGACAGGTAAGAAACTATTCGTTCTCACCTGTAGTAAAATCTCCAGGCCCCATACAGGATCTCCCCTCTGCTTGGTGGCGCTGTGCGGCTCCATGTTGGCTTTGTTCCTCCCCAGAAGTGATGGAATGAAGCTGCATTATATGTACCACCACTGAGTACCGACGTCTGCTCCTTTCTTTCCACACCTTTGAATCCAGATCTGCTCCCACTTTCGTCGATCTTTAAGCACCTCCCAAGTTACAAATTCTCTGTGCAAGGGAACAGTGACCCGCAAAACCTGCTGGTTTCAAGCCATGACTGCCAACAATTAATTTCCGGGCTTGGGGCACGCCTCTCAAGTTGTGTGATAAGTTCCAAGGTCCGTTGGCGACGCCGCAGCCGATCAAGGCCTTTAATGAGGCCATGCTGCACATATTTGGCACTCGTCTGGACTCCCTCAGGTGCTCCTTCAGGCCCCAAGGTTCAGCAGGGGACTCCAGTCAGGTTAACTCCGGCGGATCTGTCTTCATTGCCATCAGAGCCCCTGGAATCCTTTTTGAGTTATGTACTGACTGTGGTGCAGACTTCCACTCTGGCACGAATACTTCCGTCAGTCCCTTTCCCACTCATAATGGTACCAGTACTACTGAAGGTGTATATGATGCCAACTCTGATGCCTGTCCCGAGCCAGTTTTTTTCTCAACCTCAACCGAGGTCACACTCTGAATCCACTGCGATGTACTTTGTCTCCTTAACACATGAATCTGACCCCCCGCTTCCATTACCACAGAGGCATACTCCGAGACCCCATTGTCTTTTTCCCTCTGATTCTGACCATAACTTGCCACCACCCGGAGATGTTGATGGTGGGGAAGATTTATCTCTTCACTATGATGATGATATTTTCTACCTTGACTTAAAGGAGGCCAGTGGGCTTGATACTTCCACTGATACAGGGTTGATTTCGCCTTTTGTGCCCCCAGTGGAAAAGAGTGCTTGCTTTGCTTTGTTGATTCGACGTGCTGCTGAGGTCTTGGACCTACAGCTGACTTATGTTAAAGTTAAAACAAAGGACTACAGAGTTTTTACAGATCTGAACCTCATTCATCTGAGCCTTTGCTCCTGTTCAATGAATCCTAATTAATTTCCTACAACCTCCTTAGTCAAGGAGTCAAAGATGATTAAGGTGTTCGGAAAATGAATGTTCTCTTCAGCTAGCCTAACCTTGAGGTTGGTAATGCTGTTTGCCTATTGGTCTAACATACGCACAACCTCTGAGTCATGGGCAGCATGATCTTTTCAGGGTTCCCAGAAGAATTTTGTATCTCCTTGGCTCAAACTGTTATAGATAGTCAAGATGCAGCCAGATATGTGATTTGTGCTGGCCTGGCTACTGCCGACTGTCTGATGCGAGCGATCAGCACTAGTGTGGTGCTCACTCACCTTGCATGGCTGCGATCTAGAAGGTTTTTGAATGGATATGCCTTTTGATGCCTCACTGGTGTTCACAAATGTGGTGGCGATGATCACCATCCATCATCAGGTATTAGTTTTCCCCTTCCTCGACAATTGGCTGTTGAAGGCAGGCTCGCCACAGTCTGTCGGGGATCACAGTAAGGGCAGCTCTAAGACTTCTTGGCCTGTTAGCTTCTTTAGTCCTGCTTGTTGACTAAACTAGCTGGTTTATGCATGTTCTCCAGTGTAATCAGATGTCTCAGTGGGTCCAGCATCAAGGAAAAATCTTGAATGCCATCCAAGTTTCAGAGGAGACTGCACGAGATCTGCAGTGGCGTTGGCTTGACTGCAGTTGGACCAGTGGCAAACGCCTCTACCCAGATATGACGTTAGTGCCCCAGTAGTGAGAGACTGGGGGGGGGGGGGGAGAGTGTTGATCTCTTAATAAGATTGTGAAGGATCTTCTGCATGCCTACCATATGTGGGTGGCAATGCCATCACTAGAGATTGCCTGCATGAGGGATGCTGGTGCACGAATGAGGGCTCACAGAGGGGACAAAATGTGGAACGTCATCTTATTGGCTGCCAAGTGTGCTAGCCAATGACTTCTCTGCATCTCACCTTTGCGAGGGTTGCAGTAGCACAGCAGAACCAAAGGGTGCATTGTTTGGCACTTTTGCAGAGCTTGTAAAGCAAGGAAAATGCAGCAGGTCTTCTGTTTTGGGTTCTGGATGTGCACTGCCAGGAGATGACAAGGCTTTGTCTAAACAAAGCATGCTTGGATGCTGGAAGAATTCCACTGGGTTGCCTTAATATTTCAGGCTCATAAACTGTCCTGTGTGATTCATTTTATGTAACAGCATGGGTATAATAGGCTCCCATCATGCACCAGCAACAAATTATCTTCTTGGGGTTGTGGTGGTGCTCTCTAACCTTAGTGTTGGAGGCAGGTCAGGTCCCATTCAGAGTCCACTAGTGGAGATATTAGGTAGCAATTCTTTTTAAAAATGGCTCTACTCTACCGTTTGGCAGCGGCTCTGTACAATGTGGAAATGCACCTATCTCTGCACCCAACAGTCTCTTGAATGCTTTACTGAATACATGCTCCTTTAATGTTGGTTCGAACCCTGGCCATAATTTGTGTATTTCATGGGAGAACGTTATGCCTCTGACATTCACTCATTGTTTGGGCACAAACTGTACACTGAACAGTAGGAAATTCTTGTGAAATAACTTACATTAATGTGTGAATGACAGTGGCGATACTACTCATAATATTTCGCGTTACATAAGTAATAAGTCAAGAAAAAAATATATATTTAATTACAAGGATGTATTTTATTTACAGGATGAACTGTCTGCAATGTAGGGTCAATTGATTCTAGCGCATAACAAGGCCGCCTCCTCACAACGTTTATATAAATAATTAAACGGAAACCGTGTATCGGTGCCACAGTAATAATAATGCAACAGTCATCAGAGTACCTTTTCTTAGGAAGCATGTTAGTGTGTGCGGCAGTATCCCTTGCAGGTCAGCCCAACCTTGTGTTATATATAGCAGTCTAAAATTGGATGAAGCAAAACCTCATTTCCAAAAACTGACTGCGTGTAAGGGACACTGGCAATTTTTATACCGTCATTTAGAGGTTCTGCATCACAGACATTCTTATGGGCAAATTTGTTGTAAATCATTTGATAGCACTCAGGAGGTTACGAGGAATGAAGAGACTTGAGCAAAGAGAAGATTGTTCGTAGAAGAAAATGGCCAAAGTGGACACCACATGATTTGAACAGATGATAAAAACCAATTAAAGACAGTATCTTGCCTGCCAATTTAAAGTAAAGAAATCACCTCATACATCTTTAGAGAGGAGTTAGGAACCAGATGGAAAAAAAAAGTCAATTGACACTGACAACTTATGATTATGCTCATATAGTGCCATGAGTGAACAGTAATTGAATGTATTAATGCAGCGCCCCTAATGGTCAAGTCAGTAATATCACACGAAAATGGATAGACTAGCAATTAAATCACTTCATCATTAGTCAACATAAAGATAACTGTGTAACGCTGTTTGGCACAAAGGAAAAATAGTGTTGACCACAAACTGAGTTTTTTGGGGCTGATGTTTACAGTTTTAGTGACACGTAATAGCAGTTTTGGGTAATGGTAAAGTTCACTGGGCTTTTAGCGAGAAGGCAGTGAAGCCATGAGAGTCATTTTAATAAAACACTCACAAATTAATGCCTCCAAGCTGTGGGAAACAAAGGACGTAGCATAGAACCATGTAGCGCAGAACCATACAGTAAATAGCATGATTCAAACTTAATGGTATTAAAGGAGCAGATCGTATGTTCTTGCTGGATATTGTGTACAGTACAGTGCTGGTATGGTCGACTCCAAAATCACTGAAGCAGTGAAGGTGTAAAGAAAGCTTACAATGATAGATTTTCTTGGTTATAAGATGTGAGTGCTGGCCTTCGCCAACCGACGCTCAATATCCTGTGATAATGGGCAAATCACTTAATCTCGCCGTGCCCAACAAAAATGAATGTGTCCATCTGTAACGAAACTGGTGCTCATGTCAAGCACTCTGATACCCGATATCTTCGGGTCTAGTTCGCGCTATATATAACTCTAAAAAAAAAAAAAAGAAAATTTTAAAAAAACATTCAACTAGCACCTGCGGTGGTAATACATCACTAAAACTAATGCAGCAGAAAGACAAGTCGGAAAAATTCAGTGGATGCCCAGAATGGTGGCCTGCAAGGGTCAGTCATCATATTGAAAGCTTTAGAATTCTATCTGGTTATTAAGCTCGCTTTGAACACTATGGAAAGGAAAAGATTATACTTTGTTCATAAATTTGGAGCACTTTTTCAGGATTGGCTTGTCCTTAAAAGGGTTTTACTTGATAAATCACAAACATTTATAAATCATTGGAACATTGTTTTGGCTGAGGGCATGGGACGAGAGGGTTCAAAGTATTACTTAAGTTTGATCTTGTTTTTTACTTATTTGTAGCATGTACAAATAACACTACAATAGCTTTACTTGAATGGGCTCACCCTGGTTGGTGGTGACCTCTCTCCAGATGTCAGAGGGGCCACTTGTGAAGTTGATGTGCAGGCTTGTTCTCCTCTCCAGCTCCAGGCTTAAGACACTCCATCAAAAACTTACATTCCAAAGCTTGGTGGCCCATCTCTTGCATGCCTCCAGTATGGGCATCTACATTTGCTGCAAGACAGTAATGCTTTTTTTAAGTTGGCTGAAGCAGCTGTCCAACAGGACACCATATGCTTTCAAGTGGAAGGGAGTCTGCATCTGCCACCTATTTAAAAAAGATCAATCCAACAGCATGCTAAGAGTAGGCCATGTTGGTGCACACTCCTGGCGAAACTGTGGTTGTATTACAGTGTATCTGGTTATACTCAGCAGCCTTTAGAAGGAGTACCTCTTAGGATTCTTTCTTCACCATCTTAGAGATTGAGAATTTACTGTAAGACATTAAAAAAGGTATCCCCCTCTTCTTAGGAGGCGGTGTCCTTCATCAGTCATTGTTTTAAACAGATGCTTTAATCTTCACTTCAGCACCTTTCCTGGAAAGTTTCTTTCTGAGAGCTCGCACATACACAGAGTAGCCCAAACTGGATGGACCTGTTTTTGCACACCCACTTAAAAGAATGTTTAATAACTAGACAAGTAGCTCTTTCGGACTCCAACCACTAGGTGACAAGATATATGCATAGTATGCGACTGTAGAAGAGTCAAACCCAAAGCTGTAGTAGCAGTAAAATTGGCATGTAGTGTTTGAGCTCTAGTCCTATTTTCATGACTATATATAGGGTTTATATAGGGTTTCACAAAAATAAGGTGACTGGCACTAAAGCCAGCCACCTTGTTTTGTATTAAGCACCAATTCGTGCTGGTTTACTAACATTGGCACAGTAGCGTAGTCAAATGTATAACCCTCAGTTGAAAGAAGCTAACAAATATCTTGGCGATAAGTCAGAAGCTTATTCCCCAAGGGGAGATATTTGCCAGAGCTCTGCTGGAAGGTGTTGGTGAGATCTGTAAAACAGCCACCTGGAGTTCAATCCATATATGTTCACTTGATTCTAGTCTCTTGGTTCTAATGCCAGATGAGACGCCCAGGTAGAGCAGGTGTGTTTCTCTTCCAGGGGATCCTCATCAATAGTCATAAGCACTGAATATTCCCGCCCACGTGCGGGGACCCCGGAAATATAAAAATTATATATGGAAATCACATATATACAGCTCTACATATATGCATATACATATATCATTTTTTCTCATACCAATGCAGCTCTCAATAGGAGGCTAAACAATGTAATTACACACATAAAAAACTAAATTTGCCAATATATAAAAACACCAGAGGACAATTAGTACTTGAACTCTGTTTTTTAATGAGCAAAATACTCATAAAGAGTAAAAACTGCAAAATAAGTAGACATTGTTAGCCTACAGGGAGGCTGCATTGTAAACCAATAGCATAGAAAATGAAAACATTTTCAACAAAAACTGGCACCGTGCCTTTAAGGCAGCCATGACCCCTAGCTTCCCATCATGCCTCAGGGGTGACAGTTAGGTCAGTTGTTCTTTCCGGCTCCTTCAGTCAGGACCCTGGATTTTCAGCTCTTGTTTTTTTGACTTTCTGTCAAAAAATATCTGTATAAATCTAGTTTTTCTACTTTCACTCGACGTCTTTTGGTCCTAGAGTGCAAGTAACACCTTTTTGTGTTACAGAAAAGGTTTATTTTTGGATAAAATGCCTTCTTTATTCGATCCTTGCCCGTCCTGTGGCAAGAAGAAGGCCAGAACAGATACACATCCTGTGTGTATTCTCTGCCTCCCCGAGTCCCACTCTTCTGACAACTGCCAGCATTGTAAGAAGTTATCAAGAAGGACTATCAAGGAGAGGGACAGGATTCGTCTCTATGGCCTCTCTGAAAGAGGTAGGTCTCCTGTGAGGCAGAAGAAGAGGAGAACTCGGTCGACGTTGAGAGGAAAAGTCCCGACGCTGTTCTCCGTCGGCGTCGGTATCGACGTCGAAGAAATCGGCGACGAAGAAATCGGCATTGAAGACTTCGGTGATGCCGGCGCATCATCATTCGACTACGAAATCTTCGTCGACGAAGGTAACAGGTCCTCCGTTGACGTCAACCAGGCGGCGCTCAACGTCGAGAGACAGGTCTCCGTCGGCGCCGGGTGGGCGTTCGACGTCGAGGCAGATTACGCCGTCGTCGCAGCTGCGATCGACGTCGAGGCAGACCGCTCCGTCGTCACAGGCGCGATCGACGTCGAGGCACAGCGCTCCGTCGTCGCCTCATCAACGGCGATCGACGTCGAAGCACATCTCCCCGTCTCATCAGCGGCGATCGACGTCGAGGCGCATCTCTCCGTCGTCGCCTCCTCATCGGCGATCGACGTCGAGGCACAGATCTCCACCAAGATCAAGGCAACGATCTTCGGCGTCGAGACACAGGACACCTCCTTCGGCGTCGAAGCAGACTCCAATGTCGATCCATCATTCCACGCCGTCGAGACGGATGACTCCGCCGAGTGGATCTTCGGCGTCGAGACCAAGACCTCCGTCGCCGGCAGTTCAACGCCGGTCGACGTCGAGACAGCAATCTCCTGAGAGGGTGCAGGGAATGTCGAAGCATGACACTGCACCAGTGTTTGAGAGACGTTCGTCGTCGAGAAGTCCACTTTCTAAGAGAAGAAAGTCAACGTCGAGACATACGTCTCCGTTGAGAGGGCAGTCGACGCATAGATGCTCCAGATCAACGTCAAAGCGCCCTTCTGGAGACGCCTCACCTCCAGTGAGCCTGTCTTAGTCACCTTCAGGTTCGCCCAGTTCTCACCGAGGGTCAACGTCCAGATCCCCGGAGGTGGTTATCTCGACGTCCAGCAGTCCAGTGTCAGGGGGTCACCAAGATTCCCCAACAAGGCATGAAGAGCTGAGCTTCACTCCTCCTGCTCAGTCTCCTAAGGAAAGAGAGAGCCGCAGATCGCCTTCCATCAATTTATCGCCACGATGGCACAGGCCTCTACATCACTGGGCTACGAACAGGAATTACTCGAGCCCTCAGAACAGATCCCCGTTGGCTCGTTTAACTCAGAATAAAGAGCAATCTCCTTCAAGAACAAGAGCTCGCAGCCGCACCCCTGTGCACTCACACAGGAGGAGGTCTAGATCAAGAAGCAGGAGGAGAGCACACAGATCGCCTACTCCGTCCTCTTCTTCCACTCATACATCCCATAGAGACTATTCGCCTAGTTTGACGAACAGTCCACCGTCGAGGGTCTCTCCGGTGGACGACATCTACACTTTTCAGGACATTCTTGGCAGAGGAGCTGTAAAGCTGGGTATCCCTATGCCAACTCGTCAAAGCAAGTCCTCTGTGATTTTTGAGACTCTACACCAAAGAGCAGCAGCTAAACCTCTGCTTCCCTTGGTACCAGGCATCATAGAGCCAGTGATGGATATCTTTCTCACGCCAGCGAGTGTTAAGACCGCTCCAGCGAGGATCTTAAAAAGTACCGTTCACCAGAGGACGACCCGCTCTTCCTCAGGGCTGATCCTCCTCCGGATTCAGTCGTAATTGCTGCGGCAAAGAAGACCCATGCGGTGGCATCCTCCTCCACTGTCCCACCAGACAAGGAGAGCAAGATGCAGGATTCCTGGGGAAAGAAGGTTTGTGGCACTTCGGCCTCCATGTTGAAGGTCTCCAATGCAGCGGCACTCCTGGCCCGCTACAACAGATCTCTGTGGGACTCACTACAGAGATTCACTGAAAAGTTGCTGCAGGAAGACCGTAAAGATTTTGAAGAAATCTTAACAGAGGGCAGTCAGGTGTCTAACCAGGTCATCAGTGCTGCGGCGGATGGAGCTACCCTTTCGGCACATGCTTATGCTCATGGGGTATGCGCAAGAAGAACATCATGGCTACGTCTTACAGCACTCAAGCCAGAAGCGCAGTCACGCATCCTCAATCTTCCGTTCTCTGGTTCCTCTTTGTTCGGGACTCACACGGATGAAGAGATGACACGGATGAAAACGGAACTGGACACGCTGAAAGCGGTGGGCCTGGAGAAAAGAAAGGAATTCCGTAAGAGATTCCGTCCTTACAATAGACGATCCTCCCAACAGAGGGTTCAAACCCCTCATTGGCAGAAAAATCAGGATCAGCAAGGCCAGCAAAAAACGCAGTATCGGGACAGACGCTCCTCCAGAGGAGGAAGAAACCAGCATCAAGGCAACAATTCCGCCAAGACGCAGTCAAAACAATGAGCACTCACTTCCCCTGTCGCCGTTCACCACTCCAGTGGGGGAAGTATCGCAAATCATCTCGAAGAGTGGCGAGCTATCACAAAGGATCGGTGGGTGCTAGCCACGTTGCAGAATGGGTACTCTCTACGTTTTCAACATCGCCCACCATCAATCCCTCCAGTTCCTCCGTCGTGTCACCAGTTAAAACTCTTGCAGAAAGAGGTTGCCACCCTTCTCAGAAAGTCAGCCATCGAGAGGGTGCCAGTATCTCAAAGAGGGAAAGGGGTTTACTCAAGATATTTTTGGTAAAGAAAAAAGGCCAAAAAGCAGAGTACAGACCCATTCTGGACTTGCGGTCACTCAACCTATCCATCAAAAAGGAAAAGTTTCGCATGTTGGCTCTCCATCAAATATATCCACATCTCAGGCAGGGGGATTGGATGTGTTCGCTGGATCTGCAAGATGCATACTTTCACGTCCCGATCAATCAGTATCACAGACAGTACCTGCGATTCCTAGTGGGATCCGCTCATTACCAGTTCAAGGTTCTACCCTTCGGGTTGAAGTCAGCCCCCAGAGTGTTCACGAAATGCATGGCGGTGGTGGCAGCCGCACTGCGCCGCAGGGGCGTCTTCGTATACCCGTACTTGGACGACTGGCTGTTGAAAGGTCCTTCCCCAGACAGTGTGAGGAGTCATTTCTTGAGCTGTCTCGAGCTGTGTCACCGACTGGGCATGCATGTGAATTTCGTCAAATCAACTTCACAGCCAACACAGAAAATACATTTCTTAGGAGCTCTGCTAGACTCCACGGTAGGAAAAGTGTTTCCTTCGGAGGAGAGACAGTGTTCCCTCATACAGAAATGCCAGCTGGTTCTGCGCAACAGAAAACTGCCTGTGCGTCGGATTGCCTCCCTGCTAGGGTCGATGGCATCCTGCATCTTCCTGGTTCCCAATGCCAGACTACGAATGCGTCCTCTTCAGCAGGATCTGGAGGACAAGTGGGACCAGCAGACCGCTCGTTGGGACGAAAAAATAAGTCCATCAAACGCGGCTCGAGCTTCCATACCTTGGTGGATGAGAAAACGAAATATGCAAGTCGGAGTTCCTTTCCATCAACCTCCGCCTGCTCAGACACTGATCACGGACGCCTCACTGCAGGGTTGGGGAGCCCACATGGGTTCTCTCCAGACTCAAGGACTGTGGTCTCCAAAAGAGCGATCCTATCACATCAACATGCTAGAGCTGAGAGCAGTTCACCTAGCCCTCAAAGCTTTCCTCCCCTCGATTCAGGCAACCTCAGTGTTAGTACAGACGGACAACACCACCACCATGTACTACCTGAACAAACAGGGGGAACTCGCTCACGCACACTTTCCCTGGAAGCTCAAGCACTCTGGCATTGGCTCCTGGCTCGGAATCTGGCAGTCACAGCAGTCCACCTGCCAGGAGAACAGAACGTGAGAGCGGATGCGCTCAGCCGTCACTTCGAAGACAGAGAAGACTGGGTACTCAACGACGAGGTCGTCGAAGACATCTTCCAGACATGGGGTCGTCCCACCATCGACCTCTTCGCGGACGACGAAAATACCAAATGCCGAGACTTCGCCTCACGGTTCTACCGACCAGGATCGAAAGGGAATGCCCTTTTGATAGACTGGTCAGGGGCATTTGTGTACGCCTTTCCACCCCTTCCGCTGATCCCGAAGGTGGTGACCAAGCTGTCCCATTCGTGCACGAGGATGATACTAATTGCCCCGGACTGGCCGAGACAATGGTGGTACCCGGACCTTCTGCACCTATCAGAGTGTCCTCACAAGAGGCTGCCGTGCAGACCGGACCTGCTGTCCAAGATGAACGGGAGGATTCATCATCCCAACCTTCCCTCACTGAACTTGGCAGCATGGCTCCTGAGGTCCTCCAGTATGGCCACTTAGGACTACCGCAGGACTGCATGTCCATCTTGAAGGAAGCAAGAAGACCGTCCACGAGGCATTCGTATGCATGCAAGTGGAAACGGTTTTACATGTGGTGTATGCAGAACAATTGTAACCCAATCAAAGGTCAGGAAGAGGTCATCCTTCCTTACCTACTTTATCTGGCGAAAGCAGGTTTGAAGTTTTCTTCCATTAAGGTGCATTTAGCAGCTATAACTGCATATAGGCGTTCAGCTTCTCAACCTTCCTTCTTCCAGTTACAGGCTGTTAAGGATTTTTGCAGGGTTTAAAGAAGGTCTATCCTCCGGTACGGCCTCCTTCACCACCCTGGGAGCTTAACCTGGTGCTATCAAAATTGATGGGTCCGCCTTTTGAACCCATACACAAAGCAACCTTACAGCATCTTTCTTGGAAGGCGGCTTTCTTGGTAGCGATCACGTCAGCTCGCAGAGTGAGTGAAATACAGGCTCTCTGCTCTAAAGAACCCTATACAGTCTTCCATCTTAACAGGGTTGTGTTGAGGACGCACCCCTCTTTCCTTCCAAAGGTGGTGTCGGATTTTCATGTGAATCAGACCATCTCTCTACCCACCTTTTTTCCCAATCCCTCCACTCCAGCTGAGAGGGCTTTGCATTCTCTGGACCTCAAAAGGGTTTTAAAATTCTATCTGGATCGGTCCAAATCTATAAGAAAATCTGATCAACTATTTGTTAACTATGGGTCGATCAGATCTGGGTTCGCAGCTTCAAAGCGCTCCATCTCCAGATGGATAGTTTCATGTATCAAGCTTGCTTATCAATTAGCGCAGAAGCTCCTGGGGTTTACTCCCAGAGCGCATTCTACTAGAGGAAAGGCAGCTACTACTGCTTTTCTTCAGAATGTGCCCATGTCTGAAATCTGTAAGGCGGCAACTTGGAGGTCCGTCCATACATTTACGAGGCACTACTGTCTGGAATCAGACACCAGAGCAGACACCCAAGTAGGCCAGGCCTCCTTGAGGAATCTGTTCAACAGCTGATTTCGGCTGTTATGTTTTTTGTTGGGTCACTTTACTCTCATTTACCTGCAGGTGGTTGATGGGCTTGCTATTCTATTCAGTGCTTATGACTATTGATGAGGATCCCCTGGAAGAGAAGGATAAGTTACTTACCTGTAATCCTAGTTCTCTTCCAGGGGTATCCTCATCAAAGTCATAAGCAACCCACCCGCCTCCCCAGGTAAATGAGGGATTTCTAAAGTGTTAAAGGATATCTTTGTGCCCTGACCTTCAGGGTTATGCAAAGAACAACTGACCTAACTGTCACCCCTGAGGCATGATGGGAAGCTAGGGGTCATGGCTGCCTTAAAGGCACGGTGCCAGTTTTAGTTGAAAATTTTTCATTTTCTATGCTATTGGTTTACAATGCAGCCTGTAGGCTAACAATGTCTACTTATTTTGCAGTTTTTACTCTTTATGAGTATTTTGCTCATTAAAAAACAGAGTTCAAGTACTAATTGTCCTCTGGTGTTTTTATATATTGGCAAATGTAGTTTTTATGTGTGTAATTACATTGTTTAGCCTCCTATTGAGAGCTGCATTGGTATGAGAAAAAATGATATATGTATATGCATATATGTAGAGCTGTATATATGTGATTTCCATATATAATTTTTATATTTCCGGGGTCCCCGCACGTGGGCGGGAATATTCAGTGCTTATGACTTTGATGAGGATACCCCTGGAAGAGAACTAGGATTACAGGTAAGTAACTTATCCCTCTGTACCCTCTTTATCTGACTTATTTTGTCCTGAAAAGCTTTCTGACATTCCATTGCTTTTTATCTGCTGCTTTTGTCCTCTGTATCTGTATTCATGGGGAACAGTCAACATCCCTGTAATGGAACCGGAAAAGTTACTCAAATTCCTAGTGCTCCATCCAGTGAATGTTGATTGAATTCCTAAACAACTTTCCCTCCTCCATGATGTAACGAATACTGATGTAATTAGTTAAGGACTGGCTTTCTTATAAAAATTAAATGAGGGTTCTATTGCCGCAGCTAAGCAGTGTGGGACGGCAAACCTGCTTGCTTCTTTAAATGAGCAGTTTATCCTTTACCTCTTTGAAATGCATGCCCACCTGGTTCCATTCCCCTTAATTTTATTTCTTCCTCTAAAATGGAATTAGTAGAGATTTATTTAGCCACATGCTTTTAGCTTAATTTAATTACTTATGTAAAAAGAACAACAATGCAATTCAGTTGTTCTCTTCAGGTAGGCACTTAGAAAAATGATTTAAATTAACCTTTCTCTTAGGAAAATGACTCGAGGCTCCTATACATTGTGTAGATTTTTAGTGTTTGACTATCAGTGGAGATTTCACGAAGATCACAGTTATTATGTATGTCTATGGCTTCACTCTGTACCTATTCACTTTTATCTCACACGTCTATGTGATTTATTTTAATGCAGTTTTATTGGCAGGTTAAGGGGACTGATACAGAGGGCAATGTTTGCGCCCATTGTGCTGAAACTCAGCTGGTCATTTTTCGAGAAAAATGTATAATAATAATAGTCCCTTAAAGAACAACATTAGGTTGTCATGTGGCTAAAGTGTTGATGTTGTTGTCATCTGGCTCTGCCACAATTATCTCTTTGACACATTTAAGTTTGGATTGTCCTCACATTGTCCCATCCATTCAAGTTAATTCACTGTTCGAGGTATGTGTGCGGTAGATACACATGCTTTGCATACTCCTGCCATCTAGTGTTGGGCCCGAGTGGACCTTGCAATTTAAAACCAAAAGTGTAGTGTAAGTCAAGATGTATACTTCAAACCTATAGTATAGGCCATAGTACTGCATTTTCCAGTTCCAGTCCAATAAACATGAGAGAAAATGCCCTCATAGGCCAATTTTATTTTTGTTAGGTTGGAACTGACCTAACCACCGTGACTGAGATGCTGGCACTTAGTCTGTACCATAAGCTTCTCCAACAAATTCTATTCCAAAAAAATATATGCTGGGAGTAGGCTTAGTTGGTGTACAGGGAGTCAACTTTAACTAACTCCAGAAAGAGCACCTCCTCACACAATATGGTCTAAGAACTTATGATGAGTCTCCATGCTGATTTCCCCTCCCTGCGCATTGAGTGGACCGGTTAGGAGCAGTACCCCTGCGCAAGGGTAGGTGGCATAGTTCAGCTCTGCGTGGCCTCATGGGCACCAGAAGGGACGTGCGCAGTGCATATATAGGCATCACCCCAGCATGCTGATGTCAGTTATTTTCTTTCTGCGCCAGTCAGCGCAGATCTGGAGAAGAGCTACCCCCAGTCACTTTTTGACTGGCCTTTTTTCGACCATTTTGTTGAATATTTTTGAGACATTGTCTCTTGGTGTGGCAGAGATGCCTGTGAGGAAGGCTGGTTTTAAGCCTTGTTGTGCCGGTCACCGGCAATGTAGGTGACGGACCCACACCTTCTCATCTGTCTCTGGTACCTCGAGCACATCCACAACGCCAAAAAATGCATCGATTGTCTTGCCATGCAACCCAAGTCCTTGAGGGAGCGGTCCCTAAAGCTCCTTGCTGCTCAACGTGCAAAACCGCGTTAGGTCTCGATCCCGGTCGAGAGGAAGGTCCTGGTATCAGCCATGGAGCGACTCCAAGCGCCCGCGGTCGCAACTCATAGTCGTCCGGGCGTTCAGGTAAGTCCCACAAGCGCAAAAAGAACAAGAACTCGAAGAGGCCTTCGACTTTGCCCTGTCCGTCGAAGTCATTTTACGAGGGACATCGGCATTCGAGGCCTGGGTCCACAGTTGAGCCTGTGCCTGTTTCGTCTCCGTGCCTCCCCATGCATCCTTCCTGCAGTCTGTGCCCTATTCCTATGGACTAGGACTTGGCAATGATGGGAGGGGCCACTTGACCCTGATGAAAACCAGCCCCTCAATGTTACCAAGGACACCTGGTGTGAGAATTTGGCGGATGTCAGTGGCCTGAGCACCTCCCCAGATACTGGCTTGGTCTCCCCTCCTACCGTGGCCACGGAGGAGGGAGCTTCATTTGCTGTTGGGGTGAGGAGGGCAGCCGAGGTCGTAGACCTTCAGCTGCCCTCTGTGGCTGTCAAGATGAATGTCTTAATGGGGATGCTTCAGCCGGAAGTCACCCTATCCAAACCACTACTCCCGTTTAATGAAGCCCTCATGGACTTTCTACTCGGGCCCTGGTCCGAGCCCTGCACAATTGCCCGCCGCCATCGCCCTGCCCTAGGGGACCCCAACATCCTCACCCAGCAGCCCACTCTGGAGAACTTGGTGGCCCAAGCCTTCACTTCCATAGTAAATCCTGGCACATTCCCTACCACTCAACAGAACAGGGAATCCAAGAGGCTGGATACCTTGGGAAAGAGATGTTTGCTTTTGTCAGCCTTTAACTGCAGTCGGTGAACACCACATGCCTTTTGGGTTGATACTCCCATTCACGCTGGGACTCAGTTGTGGCCTGTGGTCTCGGAAGAGGGTTGAGCCACACTCTCCCAAGCTGTTTCAGACTGGAGGGACACAGCTAGGTTGCCATACTCTTTGGGCTGGATACGACCGACTCACTAGACGGGGCGGTTTCATCGTCGGTGGCCCTTAGTTGCCACCCCTGGTTGAGAACCTCTGGCTTTTCAGGGAATGTCCAGGCCTCGCTCATGGACATGCTCTTTGATGACTTGCATCCCTTTGGAGACCAGGCGGACTCAGCACTAGAGCACTTCAAGGACAGCAGAGCTATAGCCAGGTCCTTGGGCCTTTCCTTGGCCCCTAGACAACCCAGTCCGCCTTTCGTGGCCACGGAAGGGGCTTCCATTCCTGTCTCTACCCACCCAGTCACAGCACGCAAGCTTCCCACCCTTGCATGGCTGAGGCCCTGGTACCTACAGACCTTGTGGGTCAGGTAGCCAGAGGTCTGACCAGCCCCCCACCCCGGCAGCCACAAACCTCTTTAGTTTGCCCACTGACCATCATGGGCATCCAGCGCGAGGCAGGATACACAATCACGTGCACCACTAGAGGTTGATAACATCTGACTACTGTTTTCTACAGATTTTCCAAAGAGGCTTACCCCTCCCCTTCATAACTACCCCTCCGACCATGCCACTCACTTGCAACAGCCTGACGGAAGACCACATCCCTCAATTCTGCCAGGAAGTGGCAGCTTACTTGGCCAAGGAAGCTCTTGATAGGGTGCAGACATCAGAAGTAGGTGGTGGTCGTTATTCCCGCTACTTTCTGGTGCCCAAAAAGGATAGAGGCCTTAATCCTTTCCTAGATCTGTGCCCCTCAATTTCTTCCTGAAAATGGAAAAATTCAAAATGCTCACGTTTGCTCACGCCCAGTTTGCCTTGGTCCCGGGAGACTGGAGGGTAGCATTAGACTTGCAGGATGCATACTTCCACATTCCCGTACTGCCTGTCCATAGACATTATCTACGGTTCATGGTAGGCCACGAGTACTTTCAGTTTGCCGTGTTCCCCTTTGGCCTTACCAGCACTCCTCAGGTTTTCGTCAAGTGATGCGGTGGTTGCAGCTCATCTGCATGTATCAGGGGTACCCGTTTTTCCCTATCTTGATGACTGGCTGTTGAAGGCAGTCTCGCCCCAGGCGATAGTCTCCCATCTCCAGACTATGGCAGACCTCTTGCACTCGCTGGGGTACATTATGAACATGCCGAAGTCACACCTGATCTCCTCTCAGACGCTCCCTTTATTATGAGCTGTTCTGGACACGGTGCAGTTTTGGGCCTATCCTCTCGAACAGCAAGTCCAGGATGTTCGTGCTGCGATACCTATATTTTAGCCTTTATCCTGGGTTTCGGTGTGACTGACTTTGAGGCTGTTCGGCCACATGGCCTCCTGCATCTGACTCATGCCCATTGGCATATGCGGGCTGTGCAGTGGGATCTGAAGTTCCAGTAGGCGCAGCATCAGGGGAATTTCTCTGACATGGTCCATATCTTGGAGGGTACTGCACAAGATCTGCAGTGGTGGCTAACGGACCTCGATTGGGTCAGCTGCAGACTCCTCTCCCTTCCTCAATCAGATCTGACATTAGTGACAGATGTGTCACTCCTGGGATTGGGTGGCCATCTGGAAGAGGTGGAGTTCAGAGGACACTGGTCTCCGGCGGAATCCGGGCTCTGCATCAACCTGTTGGAGCTCAGTGCGGTCCTATTGGCATTGAAAACATTTCTACCCTCCATCAAGATAAGGCTAGGGCCGGTGTTCACGAACAACACCACCACCATCATGTGCTGCAATAAATAAAGTGGGGTGGGGTCGTGGGCCCTCTGTCAGGAGGCCCTGCACCTCTGGACATGGCTGGAACGTCAGGGTATTTCCCTGGTGGTTCAACACCTGGTGGGCTCTCTAAACGCCAGAGTGGACAAACTCAGCCACAGATGCATAGTGGATAATGAATGGCGTCTCCAACCGTAGGTGGCGCAAGGTCTCTTTCAGCAGTGGGGAGAGCCTTAGTTAGATCTGCTCGCCACCGCTGAGAACTCGTAATGTCAAGAGTTCTGCGTGCCGGAGCTTCCAAGACGGCTCTTGCTTGGAAACTCTTTTCATCTTAAGTGGAGCTTCGGCCTCATGTGCACCTCTCCGCCTATACCACTCCTGCCCAGAGTTGTCAAGTCATCCTTGTGACTCCTGACTGGGCTCAGAGAGTCTGGTATCCCGAGCTGTTGAGCATATCCATTGGTCCTCCGATCAGACTGCCTCTTCGGGAGGATACTCGGTTGCAGCAGCAGCAGGAGAGGGTTCTTCACCCGAACCTGTCAATGCTGCGCCTTCAGGCATGAAGATTGAGTGGCGGCAGTTGACAGCTTTCGACCTTCCGCCTAAACTCTGTAATGTCATTTTGGCAGCTAGACGTCCCTCCTGCAAGATGGTATATGCTTCTGTCGGAGTTGTCAAGTCATCTTTGTGGCTTCTGACTGGGCTCAGAGAGTCTAGTATCCCGAGCTGTTGAGCATATCCATTGGTCCTCCGATCAGACTGCCTCTTTGGGAGGATAATCGGTTGCAGCAGCAGCAACAGGAGAGGGTTCTTCACCCGAACCTGTCAATGCTCCACCTTCAGGCATGGAGATTGAGTGGCAGCAGTTGACAGCTTTCGACCTTCTGCCTAAACTCTGTAATGTCATTTTGGCAGCCAGACGTCCCTCCACCAAGATGGTATATGTTTGCTGTCGGGGTATGTTTGTGGTTTAGTGTGCAGAAAAACAGGTTGACGCCCCTACCTGCTCCTCTTTCCCAGGTTCTTTTGTTTAATCGTTCTCTAGCCCAGCAGGGCTCTGCTTTGGGCCCCTTAAAAGGCTATCTTTCTGCCATCTTTGCATTTCTATGGTTGCCAAAAAGCCATCCCTGTTCAGTCTTTTTACTATAAAAATGGCCTTTCTAGTGGTAATAAAATCTGCCCGGAGGGTCAGTGAGCTCCAGGCTTAGTCATCTCTGTATTTATATCACATCTACATCTGGAGGTGGTGCAAGGTCTCTTGCAGCAGTGGGGAGAGCCTTGGTTAGATCCGTTTGTCACCGCCAAGAACACGCAATGTCAGCAGTTCTGCGTGCTGAAGTTTCCAAGGCGGCACTCACTGGAGTTGCTTTTCGTCTCTATTGAAGTTCAGGCCTCCTGTATGCCTTTCCACCTAGAGTTCTCAAGAAGATCAAGAATGACTGGGCCTTAGTCATCCTTGTGCTCCGGACTGGGCACGGAGAGTCTGGTATCCTGAGCTTCTGAACATGGCCATTGATCCTCCGAGCAGGCTGCCATTCCGGAGGATCCTCTGTTGCAGCAGCAGGGGAGGGTTCTCCACCCAAATCTGTCCAGTCTTCGCCTTCTTGAATGGAGATTGAGCGGCGACAGTTGACAGCTTTTGACCTTCCTCCCGAAGTCTGTAATGTCATCTTGGCAGCCAGACGTCCCTCCACCAAGACGGTGCACGCCTGCATTTGGAAAGAAATTGTGGCATAGTGTGCAGAAAAATGTTGATCATCTTTCTGCCTTCATTTCTGAGGTTCTGCTTTTCATTCAAAAGATGTATATTAAGGGGAGGGGAACGTGCAGCCCACTCCCCGACCCTTAATTGGCCCCATGGACCGCATCCCACAGCGCCAAATACAATTAAAACAAATGGGAGGGGGGCCATGCGCCCTGCTCACCAAGCCTTCCTTGGTCCCCATTGACCCCCATCCCCTGGGGCTAAAATAGAAGGGGAAAAGGTCGTGCAGCCCCCCCCTCCCCAATCCTTATTAGACGCGGGGAGATCATCCTCCGGGGGCCAAATATATTAATAAAAAGGGGAGGGGACTGTGTGGTTCCACTCCCTGAGCCTCATTAGGCTCTGGGGACACCATCCCCCAGGGCCACATTATTGTTTAAAGAGGAGGGAGGCATGTGGCCCCCCCTCCCCAAGCCTCATTAGGCGTTTAGGACCCCATATATACCAACCACTAAGCCTATTATGGTCCCAGGGACCCCATTCTCTGGGCCAGGTCTATTTGTTATGGGAAAGGGCGTATGGCCCCCCTCCTCGTGCCATGTTTAAAAGGCCCTGGAGACCCCATCCCTCAGGGCCTTATGTATTTGATGTTTAAATCTGTTTTATTGTTGTTGCATAATGAAAGCAAAGAATAACTTCTGTATTTTAAAAGGGAGGAGGGGCCACGTGCCTCTCCCTCCTCCAAGGCGCATATATATAATGTATTTATTTAAATGGGAGGGGGCCGCATGGCCCTGCGGACCCCATCCCCCATGGCTGTATCTAATTTAAAGGGGAAGGAGGCTGCATGACCCCCCCCCCCCCAAGCCTATTATGGCCCCGGGGACCCCATCCCTTGGGCCAAGACTATGTTATGGGAAGGGGGCGTGTGCCCCCCACCCCACACCCCGAACCATTTTTATAAGGCTCTGGGGACCCCATCCCCCAGTGCTGATTTTTTTTTTTTAAAGGGGGGGGGCACACGGCTCCCCTCCCTGTGCCTTTTTTGGCCCCGGGGCTTGAGTTTATATAGGTGGCTACCCAGGTGCCCACCCAGGGCACCCACCATACACAATGTTGAGGGCTGCAGGGGGAACCCTGCGGCCCCATCCGGCTCCAGCATTGCTCTCACCCGCAGGGTGGCATGAACAATATCTTGTTCTTTCGCTGCCTGCATCAGCACAACAGATCTCAAGTCTGCTCCCAGCAGGCAGGAGCGTTTTTACAGTTCCCGCCAGGAGCAGACTTTGTTTTTGCTTCTGTTTGGCAGGAGTTTCAAAAATGCTCCTGCCAGGCAGGAGCAAACACAAGGGTGTGTTCGGGTAACAGCATGTGAGCTGGGCTTGGGGAATGGGGATCCTGGGGTCATAGAAGGCTCTCTTTTTTCGTAAAGGCGACAGCTCTGGAGGATGGGTTCTCCAGGGCCTTTTAAACGGTCATGGAGGGGGGGGGGGCGTGTGGCCCCCCTCACCTTATTAAATGTAACATCAAACCCTGTGCACACGCAAAAAATAGTTATGATACAAAAGGTAGGAAATGAAGACAAAGTGTTCTTGCTTCAAATGTAGGTTTAATGTTGTGTTGCTTCACAAGCCAGCCAACACGTGTTTCGTCTTTGGGTGTTAACCCTAGACTTCTTCAGGGCTGGAATTAAACATAAAATGGCTTGTATCACGAGGTGTTATTTAAAATCTTACATATCATGAGTGTTACACGGGTGGGACATAGTGAGTATAATAATAAAACTTGTATATCATTACAATTTTGAAGGAAACACCATACCGTTAGATTATAACAATGATAAAAGAGAAAATGTCACAAGACATCAGTTTAAATCAATTTATAAAGTGAAAAAACCCTGTAAGTGAAAATGATGTCTGATCCAAGCAACAAAGTTACCGTGTTGTTTATGGTGAAACTGCAGTGCGCTAATGAACACCATATACATTTGCCAATATTCAAACAGAATCTTAAGGGCCAAATTTGGACAAATATATGTCCATGATAGTGCAACAAATGAATAAACCGCACGATGTGAGTCCGAATTGGGTAGATATGGATGTTGTGAGGTGTCTATATAGACCTTATTATACCGAATGCTGGTGATTAGTGAAAGGGCAGTGATCTCCGCACCTAGACTAGTGAAGAAATCGTATAGTCCGCCTACCTCAAAAATTACTTTATCACTCTTTGGACCTAGAATATAAAAAGAGCAGGCACCCGAATGAGTCAATGCCCGTCACAGGGGCAAAACAAGATGAGTAAAATAACATCTTTCAATTAGAAAATTCTCTAAGTATTGCTCACCTTCCAACTGGTGATAATTCCGACCCAGCAGGTCCTAATATTCACAATGGTTCTCTTCTCACAGTCGATTCAATCTGTATAATAATGACTACCATGAGTATGTATACCTACTCGACTCTCACAATTCACTTTGACAGACTTATGACTTAGTATCTCTAAATACATAAACCACATCCACAGCTTACCTCTTAATACAAGTAATAGTATTCTGGTTCTGTCGTCGTTTTTAGGCTTTTTTGTTCCCCAATTATATTCCTCCAAATAACGCGCTCGTGCGTCTCCTTTGGATATGTAGAAAGTTACGTGGCGCCATCCGCCATATACAACTGTAATAAGGATTAGCAAAAGATCGTGTCACCAGCAAGTGTTAAAGAACTTCTCCAAAAGGCTTAAAAAGTAGAGACCCAAAGTATCTACACTAGTTCAGTGTCCTGATCGCTTACCTCCAGCGAGTACGCTAGGTATACTGCTCGTCTCCGTGTTCAAACGAGAAGTGAGTGTCAAATACCCGGAAGTGATTATATAGCCGCACGCAGTGAAAAAACAAGACAACTAGAGCGTCTGATTCAGTCCTAGGGCGCTCGTAAAAAGCGTGAGTGGTGATTGGTTAGGCTTGCAGTGTTTTGTTGCACTACCAGTTGGTGCGGCTATATAATCACTTCCGGGTATTTGACACTCACTTCTCGTTTGAACACGGAGACGAGCAGTATACCTAGCGTACTCGCTGGAGGTAAGCGATCAGGACACTGAACTAGTGTAGATACTTTGGGTCTCTACTTTTTAAGCCTTCGGAGAAGTTCTTTAACACTTGCTGGTGACACAATCTTTTGCTAATCCTTATTACAGTTGTATATGGCGGATGGCGCCACGTAACTTTCTACATATCCAAAGGAGACGCACGAGCGCGTTATTTGGAGGAATATAATTGGGGAACAAAAAAGCCTAAAAACGACGACAGAACCAGAATACTATTACTTGTATTAAGAGGTAAGCTGTGGATGTGGTTTATGTATTTAGAGATACTAAGTCATAAGTCTGTCAAAGTGAATTGTGAGAGTCGAGTAGGTATACATACTCATGGTAGTCATTATTATACAGATTGAATCAACTGTGAGAAGAGAACCATTGTGAATATTAGGACCTGCTGGGTCGGAATTATCACCAGTTGGAAGGTGAGCGATACTTAGAGAATTTTCTAATTGAAAGATGTTATTTTACTTATCTTGTTTTGCCCCTGTGACGGGCATTGACTCATTCGGGTGCCTGCTCTTTTTATATTCTAGGTCCAAAGAGTGATAAAGTAATTTTTGAGGTAGGCGGACTATACGATTTCTTCACTAGTCTAGGTGCGGAGATCACTGCCCTTTCACTAATCACCAGCATTCGGTATAATAAGGTCTATATAGACACCTCACAACATCCATATCTACCCAATTCGGACTCACATCGTGCGGTTTATTCATTTGTTGCACTATCGTGGACATATATTTGTCCAAATTTGGCCCTTAAGATTCTGTTTGAATATTGGCAAATGTATATGGTGTTCATTAGCGCACTGCAGTTTCACCATAAACAACACAGTAACTTTGTTGCTTGGATCAGACATCATTTTCACTTACAGGGTTTTTTCACTTTATAAATTGATTTAAACTGATGTCCTTGTGACATTTTCTCTTTTATCATTGTTATAATCTAACGGTATGGTGTTTCCTTCAAAATTTTAATGATATACAAGTTTTATTATTATACTCACTATGTCCCACCCGTGTAACACTCATGATATGTAAGATTTTAAATAACACCTCGTGATACAAGCCATTTTATGTTTAATTCCAGCCCTGAAGAAGTCTAGGGTTAACACCCAAAGACGAAACACGTGTTGGCTGGCTTGTGAAGCAACACAACATTAAACCTACATTTGAAGCAAGAACACTTTGTCTTCATTTCCTACCTTTTGTATCATAACTATTTTTTGCGTGTGCACAGGGTTTGATGTTACTTACTTAGACAGACTTGTGTCTGTAATTGAGGGCTTAGGGGTTTTCCCTCACCTGTTGCACCGCACTAGATATATCTTCGTTTCTACTTTCACGACATTGGGCAAGCGCCACTCCACACCCTGTGATAATTAATACCCCCCTTTCGCTTTCACCTTATTAAATGTTTTAGGCCCCGGGGAATGAGGCTGAATGCAGCTCGGGGGCTGTGCACTCATTCCCCTTATTAATTAAATGGGTACCAGGAATGGGATCCCTGAGGGCAAAAATGGCCCAGGTGGCTGTGCGCCCCCTCCCCTTAATTAAAAATGCAGCTCTGGGCTGCCATCTTTTTTTTTTTTTTTTTTCCCCGATCCCCAAGAAATCTTGTGGGATTGCAGCAAAAAATGCTGTTTGTTTTTTTTTTCTTTCATTTTGGGATCTAGAGGGGTTACCTCCTGGGTACCCCCCATTGGGTCGAGAGGGTCAGGGTGTCCTTACGCTACCCCCTTATATTGTTTTTTAAGTTTTTTTTTAAATATAAATTCAGGGCAGGGGACTAAAACCCTGAGTTCTGTAATGGCTGGCAGCAACATTCTTCTCATGTGGAGTGAGATGGTCTCAGATGGAAAAAAGGCTCCCTAGGCCAATCAGAGCGCTCTATTTTCTTTTATTGGATTCGAGGGACTCAGGAGATAGTCCTTCAACCCCAGCCATCAAGATATGCAATTTTTGTCCCCTAAGTTCTCAAAAACTACTGAACTGATTTACAGCAAATCACAACAAGCATTTGCAATGCAATAGGTCTCGCATTTAGGCGAGTTTCAGCTATTGACATTACAAATAACAATGCCTTTTACTTTTGTTTTCGTTTTTAAAACATAAATAAAAGGCATTGTCATTTACAATGCCAATAGCTTAAACTCGCGTAAATGCGAGACCTATTGCATTGCAAATGCTTGTTCTCTTTGAAAGGCGCAGAGGCTATTTTTCCTAAGAGTGGAAGACAGGCATCTCCTGCGGTTCCTTTCTTTACTGCAAAGGTTCAGTTACATGACAACTGGCCAATTATGATCTAATTGGTGAACTGGGACAACACAATCAGAGGATTAAAAAAGAAGAACTCCAAGTAATAATAATGGTAACATTTCCGGTTATGTTACAGATGTTCAAGATAGGAGCAAAGGAAAACGCATGATAAAAATGAAAAGCAGCCTTCTCTTAATATGACGAAGATTAAAGAGATCGCCCCATGAAGGGAAAGGCGTGTTTCCACGCCTAGCACAGTAAGACGCCACTGTTTATTATTTCACTCCTACGGTGGGAGCGTGTGAGGCAGAGGAGACGCCATGCGCGTGCACATCGCCTGTCGGTGCGCGCACATGGTTTGTCTCCCTTCGCTAGCAAAACCAACAACAATAGTCTCGCCAAGGCGAAGCAGCGCATGCGCTGCGTTCGCTAGGCGAGACCTAAAAAGCACAATCTGTGTACCAAGATATAACTTCCTGCTAAAACTGGTGTAATTCTCGTTCAGCAGTTTATACTGTACCTCTGCCTAAAGATGTCCATAGAAAATGCATGGGGATTTTGTGTTTTGGGACCCTCCTTTTTCTCGGCCCCCGCTTGACAAATCGTCCCGAAACGTTCCATGCACAAACTAGTTAAAATGTTGCACCGTTTTGGAAGGTTTTGTGGAGATTCCTCAAACAGTGCCAAAGTTTATTAGTTACACTAAAACAATTTTCCTAAGGAACAGCTGACCTAACTTTAACTACCCTGTGGCGGCCGCCTCTGGGTTGTCTGTTTGTGTATCTATCTCGCTTCGAGGACCGCTTCCCTCAATTTCAGCATATCAAAAGCCTTACCTCAGATCAAAAAAGGCGTAGGTACACTGACGAACCTTATGAACTATACATGAATTCTGGGACTCTATATGGCAGCACCTTAATGGGGAGCGGACCACTTGGGCGGTATGATGTGAAGTAGATGTTGAATGATCATGAATTTAAGACATAAATTATGTTATAATAGTAACAAACATGAGCCCACAGGGCATGAGTGTAATGACTCATATTTTTGAACCCTTAATTGTGTGTGGATGTTGTTTAAATGTACATGAATTGAATTGCTTATTTTGTAGTCTCTCTTTACGAAATCACCCTAACCTCTATTTAATATGGGTTCTACATAGTCCTTTCTTTATCTTCATGACACTTTCATGTGTGGTGGCGGTCTAATTTTTTTTTTCTAATCTTTTTATTAGTTTTCATACAAAGTACAATAGAACAGTGCAACCCAGGGACCTGCTGCCTGCCAGCGTGTCCCCCCATTTCCCGTCACCACCATGTCCTCCGCATCGGCTCTGATCGACTATTCCTAGCCCACCCTGGTAGCGGTATAATTGGTGTAAAACAATGATGGCCGTTTGTCTATAAGCAAGGCTACAGAGGTAGCAGAAACGCGTCAGGTCCCAGAGCCGATGGAAGCAATATACTGCACTTTGCACAACTAATATCCCTGTCAGTGTGCCGGCGCCTTTTTTGATCTGAGGAAAGGCTTTTTAAATATATATATCTGAAAGAAACACGTAGTGATAGATTCCTTACCTTAGAATTACCCCCAGGCGTCAGACTGGATCCGGAAAGTTTTCGTCAGCAGTACCCCTGCGTGTCGGAAGGTGGCGTCGTGCGGCTCCACGTCCGTCGTTGGCGTTGTGGTCGCCGAGATGACGTCGCGGCAGCTACTTAGACACCGCCCTCGCGCGCTGACGTCAGTTCTTTCTTTTTCCGCGCCAGCAAGCGCAGATCCGGAGAGAGCAGTACCCCCAGTCATTTTTTGACTGAGTTTTTTCAAGGCTTTTGTCTCTGTTTTTTCGAGTCGTTCGACTCCTGGTGCCGTAGGGATGCCCGGTTTCAAGTCTTGCGAGGACTGTCATCGCATGATGTCGGTGACGGACCCGCACCGCGTGTGTCTCTACTGCCTGGGGCGCGACCACGACCCCAAGTCGTGCCCCGACTGCCGGGCCATGGCGCCGAAGACATTGCGGGAGCGGTCCTGAAAGTTGCTGGAAGTCCGGCAGTCGGCTCCGCGCCGCTCGAGGTCCCGGTCCCGTGGGAGGTCGAGGGACCGGTCGCGGAGCCATCACCATCGTTCGTCGGGATCGAAGTCTTCGCACTCGGGGTCAGGTAAGGCGAAGCACAAGAAGTCGAAGAAGCGTCATTGCTCTCCGACTTCCCGTCGTGCGACACGGCTGAGGGTGTGGGTGGTGCCTTCCGCGGCTCCGGCGGAGCCTACGCAGTTGCTGTCGGCCTACCCGCCCTTCCCGGGTCCGTCGGCAACTCCGGCCCAGCTGCAGGAATTTCTGTCAGCCATGGCCCGCCTCTTTGGGCCGTCGGGCCCTGCCGGCGCACCTTCGGGCCCCGCGGGTCCGACTGGGGGTCCTCGCCCTTCATTGTTGGTGGCTCCGGCCCCGACATCGCCGTCGGCTCCGGCCCCGGTGCCGCAGGGCCCCCATGGATTCAGGCCTGGATCCCGGTCGACGCCGGTTGATCTTGTAACACCTCCACCGACGTCGACCCCACCGGCACCACTTCCGACGTCGCCCGTGGCACCGGACGTCGTCCCCGGTTTCAGCCCTGACGTGGACAGGGAGCCGGAACGGCGTCGCTCGACGCCGATGGGACCCTTCTTTCCCTATGTCCAGCCTCCGTATTTTCGGCCTGTACCACAGCCTTCGGAGGAAGGGGAGGACTGGGAGGGGTCTGAGGACCCTCTCGCAGCTCAGTGCGAGTATGACCTGGACTGGGCCGAGGAGCTGGGGGATGCCAGTGGTCTTGACACCTCTCCTGACCTTGGCATGCTAACTCCTCCTACCGTGGCTACGGAGGAGGGTGCTAGTTACGCAGTGGTGTTGCGTAGGGCGGCTGAGGCTCTACACCTCCAACTCCCTACAGTGGCCGTCAGGACTAACCTACTGACAGAAGTGCTTCAGCCGGCGGCTACCTCTGCGGAGCCACTGCTGCCCTTTAATGATGCACGTTCTAACGTTCTTTTGGGCACCTGGTCCAGGCCCAACACAGGGGCTCCTGTGTATAGGAACGTGGCCCGAAGCCATCGCCCGTCCCCGGGTGATCCCCTTTTCCTCTCCCAACACCCCACCCCTGAGCCCTTGGTTGTCCAAGCCTCCACGTCCCAAAGCGCATTCCCTACCGCACCCCCGGATAGGGAATCCAAGAGACTGGAACAGTTTGGCAAGAAGATTTTTTCTTTCTCTAGTGCAGGGTTGCGGTCTGTGAACACTGCATGCCTCTTGGGCCGTTATTCCCACTCTCTGTGGGATACGGTGGCGCAAGTGCTGCCTAAGTGTCCGGAGGAGGCCCGGACAGTGCTCTCTCAGGCTATTGCTGAAGGGAGAGATGCAGCCAAGTTCACAATCCGATGTGGCCTTGACACCGCCGACTCGCTAGGCAGAGCGCTTTCCACGACAGTGGCGCTCCGTCGCCACGCCTGGCTGAGGACTACTGGCTTCTCTGGGGATGTCCAGAACGCTCTCATGGACATGCCCTTTGATGGCATTCGCCTTTTTGGCAACAAGGCGGATAGTGCTTTGTAGCGTTTTAAGGACTCACGGGCTACGGCCAAGTCCTTGGGCCTTTCGGCCTCCTCCGCCTTCTGCCTTTCACTCCTTTCGTGGCCACGGAAGGGGCGCCCCAACACGTTCGCTACAGAGCCACAAGCCTGCGCAGCAACAGTCTCAGCGCGGCCGCGGGACCCGCCGAAGCGGGTCAGGGGGCCAGCGGGCGGGTCAGTCCACCTCCACCCCGGCCACCACTGCCTCCAAACATTCCTAGTCCGGTCTTTCAGGCCCATCAAACGCCGGTGGGAGGCAGGATTCGCCATCACCTCCCCGACTGGCGCATCATCACGTCGGACAGGTGGGTTTTACAAATAGTCCGAAGGGGCTACTCCCTCCCCTTCGAGACTACCCCTCCTGCCATGCCACCCCAGTACCACCGCATGTCGGGGGGTCACTTGGCACTTCTCCAACAGGAAGTCGTGGCCCTCTTGGCCAAGGGGGCCATCGAGCGCGTTCCTGCGCCAGAAGTAGGACGTGGTTGTTATGCCCACTACTTTCTGGTGCCCAAGAAGGACAAGGGCCTGCGTCCTATCTTGGACCTCAGGGACGTCAACCGCTTCCTCCGGAAGGAGAAGTTCAAGATGTTGAATCTGGCTCAGGTCTTGTCTGCCCTCGACCCTGGAGACTGGATGGTAGCGTTGGACTTGCAGGACGCATATTTCCACATTCCCGTCCTGCCGGCCCACCAGCGTTACCTGCGGTTTACGGTGAGGCCACGAGCACTTTCAGTTTACCGTGCTCCCTTTGGCCTTACCAGCGCCCTCGGGTGTTCACGAAAGTGATGGCGATGGTCGCAGCTCATCTGTGCAGATCAGGGATTCCAGTATTCCCCTATCTCGACGACTGGCTGTTGAAGGCGGGCTCGCCCCAGGCTGTCGTCTCCCACCTCCAGACTACGGCCGACCTCCTGCATTCGCTGGGGTTCTCCATCAACGTGCCGAAGTCGCACCTGATTCCCTCTCAGAAGCTCCTCTTCATCGGAGCGGTTCTGGATACGACGCACTTTCGGGTCTATCCTCCCGAAAGGCGAGTCCAGGATATTCAGGCTATGATTCCGATCTTTCAGCCTCTATCCTGGGTTTCGGTCAGGATGACCCTGAGGCGTCTGGGCCTCATGGCCTCCTGCATCCTGCTGGTCGATCATGCCAGGTGGCATATGCAGGCTTTGCAGTGGGACCTGAAGTTCCAGTGGGCGCAGCATCAGGGGGACCTGTCCGAGTCCGTCCAGATCTCGGAGGGCACTGCAAGACAGTTGCAGTGGTGGCTCACAAACCGGCATTGGGTCAATGGCAGATCCCTCTCCCTTCCCCAACCGGAGCATACAGTGGTGACGGATGCGTCCCTCCTGGGATGGGGCGGCGATCAGAGGCCTCTGGTCTCCGGTGGAGTCCAGGCTCCATATCAACCTTCTGGAGCTTCGGGCGATCCGACTTGCACTGATAGCATTCCTTCCCTCTGTCAAGGGAAGAGTAGTGCAGGTGTTCACGGACAACACCACCGCCATGTGGTACTGCATCAAACAGGGCGGGGTGGGGTCGTGGACCCTATGTCGGGAGGCTCTGCGCCTCTGGACATGGCTGGAACATCAGGGTATTTCCCTGGTGGTTCAACACCTGGCAGGTTCACTGAACGCCAGGGCGGACGAACTCAGCCGCAGGTGCATGATGGATCACGAATGGCGTCTTCACTCGGACGTGGCGCAAGGTCTCTTTCGACAGTGGGGAGAGCCTTGGTTAGATCTATTCACCACCGAAGAGAACGCGCAATGTCAGCAATTCTGCGTGTTGGAATTTCCAAGGCGGCACTCGCTCGGCGACGCTTTTCGTCGCGAGTGCAGTTGCGGTCAATTGTACGCCTTTCCGCCTATACCACTTCTGCCCAGACTGCTCAAGAAGATCAGGCGCGACCGGGCCCAAGTCATTCTTGTGGCTCCTGACTGGGCTCGAAGAGTTTGGTATCCCGAGCTACTCAGTATGAGCATCGATCCCCCGATCAGACTGCCTCTTCGGGAGGATCTTCTGTCGCAGCAGCAGGGGACGGTCCTCCACCCGAACCTGTCCAGTCTCCACCTCCTTGCGTGGAGATTGAGCGGCGGCAGTTGATTCCTTTTGACTTGCCTCCTGAGGTTTGTAATGTCATTCTGGCAGCCAGGCGTCCCTCCACTAAGTTGGTATACGCCTGCAGGTGGAACAAATTTGTGGCATGGTGCACAGCAAAGGCTGTGGATCCCCTTTCTGCCCCTCTTTCAGAAGTCCTTTTGTTCCTTCTTTCTTTGGCCCAGCAGGGCTCTGCTCTGGGCACTATCAAGGGCTACCTTTCTGCTATCTCAGCCTTTCTCGGGCTCCCTGATCAGCCCTCTCTTTTCAGGTCCCCTGTTGTAAATAGATTCCTCAAAGGCATTACTCACCTTTTCCCTCCTATTCCTTTTGTGATGCCACTGTGGGACTTGAATCTGGTTCTCACATACTTAATGTGCGCTCCCTTTGAGCCTCTTCACAACTGTCCTCTACGTCTATTAACTCTGAAGACTGCTTTCCTGGTTGCCATCACCTCCGCTAGGAGAGTGAGTGAGCTCCAGGCTCTTTCTTGTAAACCTCCTGTTCGAGGCATATGAGCGGTAGATCGCATACTTTTGCATAGATCGCCATCTGGTGTTGGGCTCGGATGTTTGCACTTTATTGTCGAAGTCTTTGTAGTCATGAGATAGGTAACTCCTCCTTTGGTTAGTAGTGCGCATGGGCATCGACTCCATCTCCAGATTGTTTTTTTCCGCCATCCGGTTCGGATGTGATTTGCTGCGCTCCGGGTCGGTGTCGTTTTCGATTCCCCTTCGACGCGCAAGCTCTCACCGTTCGACGGTATTGTTTCGATCGCGATCTCCCTCGACGCGTATCCAAAAACCAACAAATCTTCGAGTCCGGTCGTCGACGTGGGCCGTTGGGCCGATCGACGCCATCAACCAGCATATGGAAAGGACTCCATTCAAAAAAGGCAAGTGTGGGGCTAAATTCCCACACACAGATCTCCACGAGGTCTGCAACCTTTGTCTCTCTCCAGAACACGAGAGTCGACACTGCCAGGCCTGTGATTCTTTCAGGTCCAAGAAAACTATACGTGATCGCCGGGCTCGACGTCACGAAATGTCTAGATCAACCGTTTCGGCGCCTGACAACATCTTCGATGCAGGCCCCGACGATCCAGAACCAGAGACAGGAGATGAACAAGCCAGCGTCTCCGAAGCCGAGGAATCGGACTCAGAAGACCACACGATTACTCCTGGTCAACGGAGCGTGAGTACTGAGATCGACGCCCCTGCCCCGAAAAAACACAAGGCTCCGGTAACACCCTCACCTTCGGGTCTGGGTCGACACCGTGACACTACTTCAGAAGCCCCGCCTCCGGGCCCGGCTCCGAAGTCCACAAAGCCTTCAGGCAGCTCGGGATCGAGCTAGCCACACCACGGTACCAAGAAATCATCTTCGGCACCGAAACACAAACCCAAGGTGCCGTCGACACCAGACTCGTCGGCACCAAAACAGAAAAACCAAGGTGCCGTCGACACCGGACTCTTCGGCACCGAAACAGTCAACCCAAGGCTTCGGATCCGAAAAAACATTCCAAAGCTTCGGAGTCGAAAACTCCACCTAAGCAGTAGGAGACTAAAACCCCTCCTAAAGCTAAAGACGACAAACCAAAGCACCACTCGGAGCCTAAGTCCTCGGCGCCGAAAAAAGACAGTAGATCAAAAGAACTGTTTCATCCAGATCCACCGGATCCTAAGCAAAAAACACTCCATATCGACCCCATTACCGGTCAGGTCACCTCTATACCACCTAAAAAGAGGAAATTGGACACCTCAGAAACACCTGAGATACCCTTAAAGAAAAAAGACTCAGCCACTTCACCTATGAGGCCTTTCTCTCCACCTCCACAGCTTCCAAACATAATACTCTCTCCAGCACACTCTCCAGTGCCTCCTCTTTCACCTGCACCACAAGATGATGATGAGGATATAGGAGGTGGGGATGATGACATAGACCCACCACATGATAATGATGATACTGACGATGACACCCACAGTATCCCACCTCATGACTCTTGGGATGATTATAATGTCCCAGATGTACCTGAGCCAGATGTATATCCCTCTAGGCCATCCCCTCCAGATGACAACATAGGGTTTGCGCAACTAATAAATAGAGCTGCACAATACTATGGGGTTCAACTCCACTCAGACCCTTTGGAGGAAGATTTTTTATTAGAGACCTTCTCGCAGCCTCAAAAATCAACAAATACTCTCCCTATGCTAAAAGGGATAATTAAACATGCCCCTGAGGTTTTTAAAGATCCTGACAGGGCTAGAGTGCTCAATCCTTGAATTGAAAAGAAATACAAACCAGCTCCAAGCGATCCAGCTTACATTAAGGGTCAACTCCCTCTGGATTCACTAGTAGTGGCAAATGCCCGTATACTGACAAATTCCCAAACCAGAGGTGAAAACGCTCCGCCAGACAAAGAGTCTAAACTATTGGACATATCCGGTAAAAGGGTTGCGTCACAGGCGGCACATTTTTGGCTTATCGCTAACTCATAAGCTTTACTAGCAAGGTATGACAGGGCTCACTATGATGAGCTTGAAAAGCTCATGCAACATCTCCCAGACCAATATAAGACCAAGGCAAATGATCTCATACAAGAGGGAAAGTTAATCACAAATACCTCTATTAAATGTGCCCTGGATGCAGCAGATGCAGCATCTCGCATAATTAATACAAGTGTGTTACTACGCAGACATGCATGGTTACGCATATCTGGTTTTAAGCAAGAGGTGCAGTCTACCATCCTCAATCAACCTTTGGATCAGGAACACTTGTTCGGACCTACTGTGGACACATCTTTAGAAAAGATGAAAAAGGACACAGAAACAGCCAAATCTATGGGGGCTCTACAGGCAACAACTAGTAGAGGTTCCTTTCGTCGTTCCTCTTATAGGGGCGCCTCCAAAACCATTGGCACAGAAAACGCCTCTTCCACTTATAAAAGCCCCACTCAAACTTCCCCTAACAAGGGATATTTTAGAGGGACTTAGAGGCAATAACAACAGAGGGAGAGGACGTGGTTCTAACACCTGCAACTCCCCCACCACAAAACAGTGACTTCCCTCCACTCCCCCCAGACCACTCCACTCCGGTCGGGGGAAGACTATCACAGTTCCTACCTGTCTGGAATTCCATCACCTCAGACAGGTGGGTGAGACAAATTATCCAGTATGGTTACTGCCTGGAATTCACTTCTACCCCCCCCACATACCTCCCAGACAACGTCCAATGCCCACAGAACATCTCACGCTGCTCAAGCAGGAGGTTCTCTCTCTCTTGCAAAAGCATGCAATAGAACCAGTTCCCCTACATCAACAACGTACAGGGGTTTGCTCCCTTTATTTCCTCATTCCAAAAAAGGACGGCACTCTCAGGCCAATATTGGACCTCAGACCGTTAAACCTGTACATACAATCCGACCACTTCCACATGGTCACTCTACAACAGGTCCTCCCACTGCTCCAACAAGGCGACTTCCTTGCCACTCTAGATCTCAAGGATGCCTACTTCCACATTCCCATTCACTCTGCTCACATGAAATACCTACGGTTCGTAGTGGACGGCCAACATTACCAGTTCAAAGTCCTTCCATTCGGAGTCACAACAGCACCCAGAGTCTTCACAAAATGTCTCGCGGTGGTAGCAGCCCACTTAAGAAGACAACACATTCATGTGTTTCCTTACCTAGACGACTGGCTCATAAAAGCCAAGTCACGCAGCGATTGTGTACAACAAACACACAACACAATCCAGCTGCTACACAACTTAGGATTCACAATAAACCTCACCAAGTCGCATCTCCAACCATCCCACACCCAACAGTTTCTAGGTGCAACAATAGATACTTCCAAAGCCCTTGCATACCCCAATCCAGCCAGGATAGCCAGTATGCAAGCTCTCATAACAAAATTTCAACCACAACACTCACTACCAGCTCGAGTGTTCATGCAGCTAATAGGGATGATGGCCTCTTGCATCTTAATTGTCCCTTACGCAAGACTCCAGATGCGTCCATTACAGGAATGTCTAGCACATCAGTGGAACCAAGCTCAAGGTCAACTTACGGATCTGGTGTTGGTGGACAGCCGCACATATCGCTCTCTGCAATGGTGGAACACACAAAATCTTTCCAAAGGGCGGCCGTTCTTAGACCCGGTTCCACAAATAGTGCTAACAGCGGACGCATCGCTCACCGGCTGGGGAGCTCATCTCTTAAACCATACCATTCAGGGTATGTGGACCCCTCAACAAAAACTCCTCCACATCAATCACTTGGAGTTACAGGCCATATTTCTCGCTCTAAAATCATTTCAGAAACATCTCGTAGGCAAAGCTGTCCTCGTCCGGACGGACAACATGACAGCAATGTACTATATACAAAAACAGGGGGGGACACACTCTCTGCAGCTTTCACGCCTAGCACAAAGCATATGGAGAGGGGCCATTCTTCAAAAAATATACCTCTTATCAGAGCATCTACCTGGGATACACAATCAGATTGCGGATCTGCTCAGCTGTCAACAACAGCAGATTCACGAATGGGAACTTCATCTGCAAGTTCTTCATCCAGTTTTTCAAATGTGGGGCCACCCAGACATAGATCTGTTTGTCACACATTTAAACACAAAATGCCCAAGCTTCGCCTCCAGGTATCCACACCCATTGTCCAAAGGCAATGCGATATGGATGAACTGGTCAGGCAGATTTGCGTACGCTTTTCCGCCTCTCCCGCTCATTCCGTTACTGGTGCGCAAGCTCAAACAACAGTCTCTCACAATGATCCTGGTTGCTCCAACATGGGCCCGACAACCATGGTTCACAACACTGCTGGAACTCTCAGTAGTTCCACACCAAAAGTTGCACCTTTCCCCAAAGCTTCTCACACAGAACCATGGAGAGATAAGCCATCCAGAACCAGCTCAACTGAACCTAGCGATCTGGCTCCTGAAGTCTTAGAGTTTGGTTACCTCAATCTCCCACCAGACTGCATGAACGTCATTATAGAAGCTAGACGTCCTACCACTAGAGCATGCTATGCAGCTAAATGGAAAAGATTTGTTGTTTACTGCAATAACAACACAATCAATCCACTAGATGCTTCAACTCAAAACATTATCTGTTAGCTCCTGCATCTACAAAGATGTAATCTGGCATACACATCCATACGATTACATCTTGCTGCTATATCAGCTTACTTACAAAACAGACAACACTTGTCATTGTTTAGGGTACCTCCCATCAAAGCATTCATGGAAGGCCTTAAAAGGATAATTCCTCCCAGAGTTCCACCCTCTCCAGTATGGAATCTAAACATTGTCCTTACTAGGCTCATGGGTCCCCCATTTGAACCTTTACATAAATGTGAGTTACAGTTCCTCACATGGAAAGTAGCTTTCCTTGTGGCCATCACATCTCTCAGAAGAGTGAGTGAACTCCAGGCATTAACCATGCAAGAACCATTTTTGCAAATACATCACAACAAAGTGGTTCTTAGCACAAACCCTAAATTCTTACCTAAAGTAGTTTCGGTTTTCCACCTTAACCAGTCTGTTGAGCGCCCAGTCTTTTTTCCTCAACCAGACTCAGTAGCAGAACGGGCTCTTCATACGCTTGACGTCAAAAGAGCTATTCTTTACTACATTGAAAGGACAAAAACTTTCAGGAAAACTAAACCACATTTTGTAGCTTTCTCACCACCACATAAGGGCAATCCTATATCAAAAGCTGGAATTTTCAGGTGGATCGTTAAATGCATCCAAATATGCTACCAAAAAGCAAAGCGTACATTATCCATTCCCCTTAGAGCGCATTCCACACGCTTGCTAGGGGCATCCATGGCATTCTTAGGAAACATCCCCATGGATGACATTTGCAAAGCCGCAACATGGTCTACACCGCACACTTTCACAAAACACTACTGTGTAGATGTGCAGGCAAAACAACAAGCTAGTGTGGGCCAGGCTGTACTAAGAACACTTTTTCAAACTACTGCAACACATACGGGTAGCCACTGCTAACGGGGTAACTGCTATATAGTCTATGCAAAAGTATGCGATCTACAGCTCATATGCCTCGAACGGAAAATGCTACTTACCAGTATGCATCTGTTCTTGGCATGTAGAGCTGTAGTTCCGCATACGCCCACCCGCCTCCCCGGACACCTATATGTGTTGCAGTACTATCTTACTTTAGATACATTACACATGGACATCTTTTCTAGTTCTAACTAACTCCATCATCACCCTTTATGGCGAAAACAATCTGGAGATGGAGTCGATGCCCATGCGCACTACTAACCAAAGGAGGAGTCACCTATCTCGTGACTACAAAGACTTCTACAATAACAAAGTGCAAACATCGGAGCCCAACACCAGATGGCGATCTATGCAAAAGTATGCGGATCTACAGCTCTACATGCCAAGAACAGATGCATACTGGTAAGTAGCATTTTCCTTTCTGTCTGTCCATCCGGACAAGGTTGTGCTCAGAACCCGTCCATCCTTTCTGCCAAAAGTTGTCACTGCTTTTCACATCGGGCAAACCATCACTTTGCCCACCTTCTTTCAGCCTCCGCATCCTTCCAGAGAGGAAGAGAGGCTCCACCGTCTGGACCCAAAACGTGCGCTCTCATTTTACCTGAACCGCACACAACAGTTCCGGGTGGATGACCAACTCTTTGTTGGCGCCAAGAAAGGTCGGGCCGTACACAAGTGGACTATCTCCCGATGGGTCGTCTTGTGTATAAAAGCATGTTATTCTCTGGCCAAAAAGGAGCCTCCGTTGGGGCTGCGCGCCCATTCCACCAGGGCGACGGCTGCCACTACGGCGTTGGGACGTGGTGTCCCCTTACAAGACATCTGTTAGGCAGCTACATGGGCCTCGCTGCACACTTTTACTAAGCATTACTGCCTGGACAGCCAAGTCCGGAGAGACGGCTTCTTTGGCCGTTCTGTTCTCCGAGACTTTCTGGTGTGATCTTGGTTCGCAGACCCACCACCGGGGTTGGTATTGCTGGGGTATCTATTCTAAGGTAAGGAATCTATCACCACGTGTTTCTTTCAGATGAACAAGTTACTTACCTTCGGTAACGATATATCTGTAAGAAACATTAGTAGTGATAGATTCCTTACCGCCCCACCCATCCTCCCCGTTCTGCGAACTGATTTCTAGGGTTAAGGTTATCCCTTTCAGGGCCCTAGTTTCAAGGCACCAGTGGTCAGTATCTTGCATGGCTCTGCGTTCCTGACGCGGAAAGTCGTGTACAGAACTGACCTCAGCGCGCGAGGGCGGCGTCTAAGTAGCTGCCGCGACGTCATCTCGGCGACCATGACGACGGACGCGGAGCCGCACGACGCCACCTTCCAACTCGCAGGGGTAATGCTGACGAAAACTTTCCGGATCCAGTCTGACGCCTGGGGGTAATTCTAAGGTAAGGAATCCATCACTACTAATGTTTCTTACAGATATATCGTTACCGAAGGTAAGTAACTTGTTCATCTATATATATATATATCTATCTATATATATATATATATATATATATATATATATATCTCAAAACCGCCAAACAGTGCAGCGCACCGTAATCGCCAATCCCCTTCCTTCTTACGACGGCGGTCCGCGGCGAGGTGGCGAGCCTCAAAACTCAAACACTCGCTGTAGTTACCTCGTAACACAAACAGCAACCGCGGACACAGAAGGCTTTCAATGCAGTTATTTATTCAGCAAAATGGACCAACTCGACGCGTTTCGGGACAGACTCCCTTGATCACGAGTAGCTGGATGCTTTTATCGTACAAAATGCAGTGGGATAAAACCCCTCATTTCCCTTTGAATGTGGGCAATATTTCACGTTCGGCTTAAAATACGGATTTCATCGTTCTCAAGACATCCCCCAAACAATTCTGCAGCACCATTCCATTGTCTGTGCTACTAGGATTATGTAGCATGTAGAAGCAAATTATACGGCAATGTTTTCCAAATTATATGGTAAAAAGGCAAATTAGGCGGCACATCCTCTAGTAGTATTATTTGTATACGTTTTAGCTAGAATTTTTTTTTTTTGTAAAATTGCAAATTTTTCAAGTTACATGGCAAATTATGTGGTAAATGCAATAAATCCATCATGGCGTGGTAAACGCTGCAATCTTTTGTCTGCCAGTGCTTGGCGGCCATTACTTGTGCTGGGGCTCTCCGCAAGCTGGTGATTCTACTTCCTTTTAGAAGGCCCTGCCCTGGGAGTTTTTGTTTTTTAGTATTCTGGCCTTAATGCTTAAGTTGTAGTCTTCTTACTGTCTCACCCGAGACACTGTGCTCCGTTGTTTATTCCGATATTGTTCCAGTTCTGAAGAAGTACTGTTCCGCGAGCTGCATGTGCTCTCTGCCTCCAAGAATTATCTTGAAAGGTTTGCTAGTTTTGGGCTTATGATTCTTTGGCTTTTTTGTTTGCACTACAATGTAAATAGCATCCTTTGTTCAAAGTTACACATCTATAATTTTATGTGTGGCCCCTCTCCCTGCTGTCATCAGCTGTGCCCGGATGAAGATGTCCTGAGGAAGTGATGACTAGCATTGACGGTCATATCTAGCATCCTTGCACCCTGCCTCAAGACCCTTAGCATTAATCTCCCCTCTCCAGGATTATTTAAAAAATGGTTTCCTAACATCTACCCCCCGCCACCCTTTACATTCACCCTCCTCTGCCTAAATTAAATGAAAATAACTAATGTCCTGGAACTCCTTTACAGACACTGTTCACTCTTCAGTTCTGTTCAATTCCCCCAGCCCCCAAATCTGTGGAGACCGGAAGAGGCTGGTGAGACCGCCGGTTTCCATTGTGCTGCCTTGATTGGATCTCTGGAGACCCGTGTGAGGTGGGGGGACATCTGGGAAGTTCCCCCTTGTGACGTCACAGCTGTTAGTGCATAAGCCGGTTGTCAGTCTGGTGTTTACAGTCGGGTGTTAACGCTATGGTGAAAACCATGCTTAACTAAGCAGGTTTTAGGTCCTTGTCGCCAGTTTTGCAAATTTAAGGTGAGTATTGCAGCTTCCCACAGTGGCTCATTGGCTTATACATTAAAGGGAAGTGTGAAAATATAAAATAAACATGATTCGAATATTCTACTAATGTTTTGCCATAAGTAGTTTGACTTCTTATTTCTTTATTTTTCAACCTACCAAAGGGAGCGAATATTCTTCTAACAGACAACGGGCATGTTAAACTGGGTGAGTAGTTTGTAGACTTTCTCATTGTTTTTAATTGAATGCTCAGAAAAGAATATGAAATGTTTAAGAGGTCTACGAATGCAACACTTTACAAAGATGGCACCGCATTTGCATTGCTGAGTTACATTCGAGATGCTAACATAAATTAGGCCTTTTATTTTTCTTTATATAAACTTTATTTTAAAATGCAATGCCGCATCATAAAAAAAGATACCAACAGGCATTATTTACGAACAGTAATCATCATTAAACGGACGCTTCGCATTCCCATTTAGCATGTGTAGCACTTTCTGGCAGCCGGAAACTCCCTCTGTATTTTCATTGACAGTTGTCTGAATGTAGCATTAAACGGGGGTCCGTCGTCCTTATTCAATGCATATTCGGGGGTTAAAGTTTGAGCAGAAAGCAAAAAGTATTCAGTAATACTTGTGGAAAAACATATAAATATATATTTAGTAGGCACAAAGTCTTTTTCACAAAAAGTAAATTTGAGATGCGGCTTTGCTCTCTTTAGAAGTTTTAACAATTGTATTGTATTTATATATTTACTTTCTGCATCACGATGGATAAACAGCATGTGAACTGTGATAAACAAATCTGTTAATTTTTCACACACAGAACCAGAGTCTCTATGACGTATCGCATGCGTAGTGGAACAGATAATCTTATAATGTTGATAAGAGAAATTACTTAACATTCTCTGATGTAGTGTCCTGTCTGAAAAGGTCAACACTTGCTGGAGAGAATTTTTCTCCTTTAACTTTGAGTAATGGTGTGCCAGAGCAGATACCCTTAAGAACTCAGCCATTTGCAGCACAGGAAATCCGACTGCTGGTCATTCAGATGTCTCATACACCTGCCGGAATGCATTAAATATGGTTTCAAGCCGCCGCTCTGTTATTTATTGCTCTTCAATCTTAACAGTAGTGAGCAGGGTGCTTGCTCTAAATTTTTGAACACAGAAATGTATCCCTTCAAATTGTTTCGGTATGTACATGACTGCTGTTATTATGCCTGTGCATGTATGTCCATTAATGACTTTTCATATATGAAATTATCTCCGCGCATTTCAGTATTCCGACAATTTGGTCAGATCATTTTGCAGGTTTTTTAAATCATGGGCAGTCTAGGAAAATGTTCCTTGTCTAACAGTGCTGGTTCAGAGTGGGGAAAAATGGACTCAGACAAATTATCACTAGTTTTAGATGGGTGTCCTCTGATATTTATCTGTGCGGATTTCTACGAGTCATGTTATCAATATGTGCACACATTTTCTTTGGGCTTTGATCAAATGGTCTGTACTGTGATGCAGATTCTCATTTTTCCAAGTAATTAGCTTGGGTCCTGTCCGGCGCCACCTCTGGTTTACCATTTAAATTAGTTGCAGATAATTAGCAACTATTGTTATCAGCCACAGAGAGTCCTTAGGGTTACTTTGCATTCCTGGTTCCAGGAGCCGAACCAGCTTTCTTAATGCACGTTATGCTGGAGCTATTCAAGTATGCCACAGTTTCATTTGCCTTGCCTTCTGGCCCCTTTGGACGTTTCTGTCCCTGCGGGATGTACCGTTGGCGGGTCCTCCCCCTGTGCCTTACGTCCCCTCAGTTCTGCACATAATGCTCTGGCACCATCTGGAAGCTTACCGCCGAGGATTCCTGCACTGGTTCACATACTTCCCACGCCAGTTCACATACTTGCGCGGATGCTGGTGCCACCTCCAGTGCCTCCTGAAGAACAGTCAGCAACTGAACCCAAACCTGTATCTAAATCCAAAGCAATACTGCAAATCTCCAGGAGGGAAGTGATCCCAGTGAATTGGAGAAGAACAAAGATCCAAGGAATGCTTCTCACCAAAGATATTGGCAGACTACGCATTACATATTTGGATTAAACTCTGACCTGATGAGGATGCCAGATATTATCAACATGATACGGACATCAGCAGTGAGGCAGCCAACCTCTTACTACCTCTGTCATCTGACACGAGGACTACTTGGCTTTGCAGCAAGCTAGAGGAATTTCTACTTTCCAGTAGGTATAGATGTGGCTTACCCCCTGCATGAAATGATACACCCGGGGTGTATCATTTCATGCAGGGGGTAAGAAAAGCCACTAATGTCCCAGAGCTTCCGTTATCCACCATCTACGCTAAGGCTGTCATCTTGAAGTCCTGCAGCCAACCTCTAGCATCTCTGAGCCCTTACTGCCATTTAATAAAGTCATTATGGCCACAGCCATATCAGTATGGGAGAAACTTACCTCTGCTCCAGCAGTGAACAGGTTAATTGCTAGAATATACAGACTGGCACAAGGGTACACAATTTTTCTGCTTGTCCTGCTGTCTCCAGTAAGCTTAGTTGTACCCTACTTGTGCATCAAGCAGAATCCTGGATCTTTTCCACTAGCCAACCCAGATAGTCAAACAAAGTAGAGGTGCTGGATAATAAGGTTTTCTCAGCTGGTAGGCTGATTTTATGCTCACTAATTGCAGCCTATTTGCTGGGGTGACAGCTTCCACCCCTAATGGGACATGGTTCCCAACTTATCTGACCACCTTAGTTACCACTTCACTAAGGTGGTTCCAGATGGCTAATATGCTAATATACAAGTGATTAGAGTGGAGCTTGATACTGCTTATTCTGTTGCCAGACTCATGGGGTCTTCTGTGACCCTATGCATGGCTTCAGTCAACTACATTTTCTGATGATGTCCAGTCTATATTGATCTCCGGGCAGGCAGATAGGAGGATAGGTAACAGCGGACAATACCACGTCAGTCCACTAACTAGAACCGCAGAAAATGTTGCAGGCCCCTGCCTTGACCTAAGGTGCCCTTTTACGTTCCATTTAAGGGTTGGAAACCCAGACATATTCAGGCCACCTGACAGCTAGATATTTGTGTGACCAGTGAATGTTTATTTGGGGGTAAAATTGAATACCCTACGAGACACGATATTCCCGCACACAGCCCAGAGTAAGGGTTGTGTCTCCCCCCGTTTATGGTCCTGAAAAAACGCTGCAGATTCCTCCTAGACCACATAGGCTTCAAACATGTCGAACCGGATCTCGTACACATAAGACCCAGATCTTGCACACATAAGGAGATTGTCCTTATCCATTACGAGAAACTCACAATCTACATACATTCATTTGTAATCCTAATGTGGGGACCTCGGAATAAAAATAAAACATTGAGGGATCCCATAGGTGGTTTTAACTCACTATCCACCACTCCCCACACACCCGAATTCACCATCACAGCTTACTATAAAAAGATCTCCGCCAAAGAGCCCTCTCGCAGGGCCCGTGGGGTATTGCAGCGCTGACCCCATGAGGAGCAGAGCCTGATGATGAAGCATGACACCTTCACAGGTGTGTGAGTGCACCAATTCCTATTAAGGATATGCCCATCTGGCTTCCCTAATAGTTTCCAAACCTGCAACTATACACTACAAGAACAGCTACCCTATACGACTAACAGTTATTTTGATGCACATGCCTTTTAATGGAGCAAGGCTTTTTGGGAACATGCCGAATGGCATGCTTGAGTGTTTCAAGGCGGGCAGAGCGTCGGCTCCATCTTTGGGCCTTCAATCCCGGAAGAATGATAACTGCCAGTTTCACAGATTTTGGGGCTTTTCTAGAGAATTCACTTTTCGTCAGTGGCAGCCCTCTCAACCTCTCCAACAGAAACACCAGCTCCTCATGCAATATAGAGATAAAAGCAGGGGCAATCAGACCTAGCAGTCTCTTCTTCCTCCTCACTGTCCCCCCTTAAAGCTCTTTAGTTTGTCCTTAGAGGAGCATGTGCAATGTGTGGGAGGGTGCGTAGTTTCCTTTTTACGGGCTTGAAATGCTTTAATTTTGGGCCAGGTGGTTCTTTCAGATTTTTGAAAAGTGGTATGCTCTATCCTTCCTACAGACCCCCAGCAGTCCCTTCAGTCAGAGTGCTGGCTTTGGATCCTGCAGGATGCGTCAATCGTTCTGTAGAAAGGAGCAGTGGAGTAGGTGCCAGAGTAGGAAATTGGGTAGGAGTGCTACTCAAGGTACTCTCTGGTTCCCAAGAATAACAATGGTTTTCTTCTCACCCTAGATTTCAGGCTCTTGAACTTTTACCTGTACAAGGAAAAGTACAAGATGCTATGCCTGGCTCAGGTTCTTTTGGTAGTGGAAGCTGGAGACTGGATAATGTCACTCGAATTGCTGATTGCGCATTTCCCCATTCGATCCTGCCGTTGCAGAGGAGGTACCTTCGTTTCCTAGTTGGGTCCACTTGTCAGGGTCTGTCCGGGACTATGTGGGGAACACAGTCAGGGACTTGGGCAAGGACTGGGAACAGGGTAGAAAACAAAGACAGAGAGGAGTACAGCGCTGCCCAGGAGCACACAGGAAGTCAGAGGAGAAAAGAGATACAAAAGGGGAAGCCTGTAGAGGTGAACAAGAAGGGTGAGACTCGGAAAGGAAGGGCACTCATGAGGCGGCTCAGCATTCAGAATCACTTAAACCCAGGACGGATGTGCAATACACTTAAACATGAAACAACGTTAACAATAAAGGGGATGTGGGGTAAAGCACTCAGGAGCTCCACACGGTAAGACTGAAGCTCAGTAAGTTCATCACCCACAATTGCTGTTACAGATACTGACTGGAAATACCCACATATAGGATATGTATACAAAGGCAGGGTCTGTGGAGCTTATACCTATGGTGATGTTATAACAGTAACTCAAAGACAATACTCACAGTGAACAAGAAACACCACCTAGGTAGTCAGCCGTGCCCACGGATCCTGGCGATCAAACAGGAACACGCAAGGCAGTAACAGCAAAGGGGTAAAACTAAACACAAGCACAATAGACAAGGAGCTAGCAAAGAGGAGTGCTTAACAGGAAAGGAAGGAAATCACAGGGCACACTTGGCAGAAAGCAGGTAACAAACATACAAGGTAACAGAAGCGAGACAGCAGAATAGAAAGATAGCAAACTAGACTTGGAACCAAGGAAATGAGATGAAAGGCAGGGACTGGAAAAGGCTATACAGAAAGGGAGGCTACAAGGGTATACTAGAATAGTACAGGGTCAGTAAACAAGAAAACAAAGTAGCATAGGATGCAGTGCTGGGGCAAGAATTGAGCAAAGGCTCAGGAGTCAAAGTAACACTACAGGTCAGGAACAAGGAAATGTTAAGGCTCAGGAATCAAGGAAGCACTGCAAGCAGTGCTGGTTCAGGAAAGCAGGAAATAGCAAAAGCTCAGGAACAAGGACTGGTCTCACCGGATAACAGCTTACAATGACCAACACTGGGCTGAAGGGAGCTGGGGCTTAAAAGAGCTCACTGTAATCATATGCAGCAGGTGTGAGCAGGCTAGCAGCAGCCAGCCACAGGTGAGCTGAATTCCTCCACCCATCCTTGGCCTGCAGGGGTGGAGACTAAGCAGTGAGCCGGGAATCCTGGGTAATGGAGTTTTCAGGCATGAGTAGGCTGGCTTCACAAAACCCGGCATGGAGTGGGAATGGATGTCCGTTCCCAATAAGTGTCCAAATGGCTGGAAGTTAGGATTTGCATGCAGGGGAGGGTCTGGAAGTTTATTAGAGGACTGGAAAGTCCCCCAGTTCAGCCCCCTGGTGGTGGACACGGGAATGCAGGGAGCAAGTCGTGACACCACTCACTACCAGTTTATGGTCCTCCTGTTTGTATTGACTTCGGCACCTCAAATATTTGTAAAGGTGATGGCAGTGACTGTAGCCCATCTCAGGAGGTTTGGGCTCTCTGTGTCCCTGTATCTGGACTGACTGCTCAAAGCTTGTTTGCCGCAGAGAGTGTCACACCACCACCTACCAGTGCTTTTACCCTCCCAATGTCCGTGTAAGATAGGTGGAAAAAGTGGAACGAAATATGCAGCACAATGGGAGAGGCATTCCTGCTTTATGCATATGTGGACATCGTTCGACTAGTGTAGCAGCTCTCAACCAATCCAATCAATCAATGAAACCAGACTTATAAAGTGCGGCTAATCACCAGGCGCTCTCTCCTCAAAATCTCATAAAGGACTGGAAAAGAGTATTTCATTCCCCAGCCTGCTTGCCCAAGGGAATTGAATTCAATTGTCCACTAGGGCACCTAGAAACTGCTCCATTGTCATGTCACTCAATTGAATCCTTTTCACTTGTCTAGACTGTAGTATCCCCTTACTAGGTATATGGAAGAGGCAGGAAGAACGTAATAAGCCTCTCCCACCCTTGGGCAATGTGGGGGAAGTTGGTAATAATTTAAATCACTCCATCATTGGGTGCTGCAAGTAAAAGGAATGTAATTCTGGTCTCATTTCTTGTTCCACTTGTTCAACACATCATCCCTAACCATTGTATTGGTGGGGAGGGAGACTCGTATCAAACTCCTGCCTTTGGGGAAGTCAAAGGATAAAGCCTGCAAATATCACTTAGCCGACTATTGAGGAAAATAAATTCCACTCTTCCCCTTACGCTGGGGAAAGGCGTGGGGAGGGGGAACCACCTCCCACAATTGGGCAAAGCAGGCAGGGGGTGGGAAGCATTTTGGTGTCAACTTATTTGCCATTTCATTGAAATTTGCACATTTTCATAATGAAACGGCAGTGTCCCCAAAACGCGCAATTCACTAAAAATGTATGCATAGCGTGGCTGATGTTGCCAAATATTGATCAGGGTGCGGTGGAGAAAAATATACCTTCTCACCCGTAGGCAAGGTGGGGGGCTCAAAGCCCCCAACCCCCCAAGAATTGGGCAATGTGAGATGCCAATATGCATCATGCCAGCTTTTTTGCAAAAGTGGGGGTGGGTAAAAGATACAACCCCACTCTTAAGCAGAGCTGTGGTAAAAGAAAGATAATTCCCCCCACCCTCTCCCTTATCCAAGCGAGGGGTGAGCTCACACCACCACTGTGTTCGAAAGGCAGTGGTGCTGACATGAAAACATGTTGCTTGATTAGAAACGCAGGTATTCTTAGTCCTAAATCCCCTTCTTTCACACTAACACACCTAGCATGACCCCTGTTGTATGCCCCCCCCCCTCTTCACTGAATCAAAAGGGGTGAAGATAGGCATGTGGAGGTACTGCCATGACGCAGTGCTGTACATACAGTAGTCCTCTTTTATGTGCTTTGACACGTCACGCTCCTGTGTACCAAGAAGAAGAACACCTCTGTTCGTTTGAAGAAAGGGAACAAAAAGTACCTGAGCTACTATGGTGATTTTATTCGGCTTGTTTGCTTGATTCTGTAAGGGTAAAGTGCTTCAATGTAAAGCTTTCATCAATGCAGCTTTTCATTAGCTTGAATTCTTTCTTGCACCCTGACAGAAAATACTCTGTCTGGACGCACTGAGGCTCTTTGTTAGAGGTTAGTCCTCATAAAAGGACTGTATGCGACATGTTCTTTACATGCAGAAACACAGTACTTCAGGCTAGTCTTGTACTCACAATTAGTGTAATATTTACACTCATAAGCCTTCTAGAAACTGAAGCAGAACCCCATCGTCCATGAATTTCCCCAGAGCACCACCTTCTCTATAAGCTTACTGCTACATGTTAATAGATATGTACTCGGTCCAATCTTGATGGTAGATACTTCTGTAACAATCTTGGCACATTTGTGTGTAATTTAACATTTGGACTTGTGCTAGTAATGGGAATGAGCATTCACTGTTTTGTCCTAGATTCTTGATCGTGGAAGATGTTCAGCACAGTGTGTGTGTGTGTGTGTAATGCTATTGGCTAGTTATTCATGCTAAGCAGATACGTTTTCTAGAAATATTTTTTTTCTGTTTGATTTTAGCCGATTTTGGAGTTTCAGCCCAGATAACCGCAACCATAGCAAAAAGGAAGTCCTTTATCGGAACACCATATTGGTAATGTTTGTTCTCCTCATAATTATGACTTTTTTCTGCTTTAACTTTGTGCACACCTTTGAATTTGTCATGCAGTGACAGTAGTTTTCAGAAAGTCACATGGCTATTGCTTACCCTAACTAAATCTCTTGCCACATCTGTGAACAGCATTTTTTGTTTTTGGCAATGATATATTGTAGTTTAAATGTATTTGGAAACCTAATGCACATTTACATTACAATGCAATATCCATCTACTGGCTCTAAAGTGATGCTGAAACAAGATTGTTTGCAGTTATTAAAGAAATGAATTCTAGTAGGCTGCAACATAGACTTGTCAAAATGATACTTGATCTCTCAGGTAGAGGCGTCTGAACAATACAATCGTGAAGAATTCATGTTTGGGTTGCCTGTGTCTTTTAAAAAAAAGTCGGAGCTGAACGAGAGCTATATGTCCATTTCTTGTTGCGGCATCAGTGGCCAATGGAAAGTCACAAGATCTGAGCCCTTATTACGTCCTAGTCCATGTGGGTGGTAAAGCATGGGCAGAGAAGGAATCGTTTTGCTACCCACCCAGTGGTTCCAATCATTAATGATGAAGGAATGTGTGGATGGGAGCCATGTGGTAAGTTGCCTCTGGGCCAAAGGGTCTTTCTGTGCTCCTTCCTCATGATGAAACCCCAAACTTGTTGGGATAGGGATATTTCACAGAGGCCAACCAGAGCTACCTCTAGTCATCAACCAGGAAAAAATCGGTCTATTTCTTTGCAGTGTTACCCTTACACCGCCAGATACGTAATGCCAATAAACAAATTGCAAATAAATTGAAATATAAAAAATAGTGGTATAGATATCATCTGTAAAAGGTACTAGCTGTTTACACATTGCAGACCAGATTGTATGTAAATAAGACAAGTATTTGCATAGCCAGTAGGTATGGCCTTGGCAAGCTGGTGTGGTGCAATGGCTATTCTTTCATTTTCACCGTCTGGCTACAGACTGTTGTAGCTGGCTGCTGACAGTGCAGAACAGTTTTTTTAGATAGCTATAAACATGCAATTTAAAAAAAATGCAGTCACGTTTAGTGATAGAAGCAGTGGCTGAAGTGGGCTGATACATAGCCGCATGTTGTATATTGTGGTGGTTATGTACAAAATGTGAATAATATTTAAGGGAACTAGCCTATGACCCTAAGCTCTCTCTGTATGTACTTAGGTGAGTATCAATTCAATTCCTTTATTCAAATACATATTGTATCCATAAAAGTGCAATAGAATTTAATTGACTTAGGTGAGTATTTTTTATTTATAAGTTTTGTGATTACATGAGGCTGGCTAGACAGTTAAAACCGTCTCTAGACCAGACCTAAAAACTGCACTATAGAGACCCTTATCAAATGTTTTGGTTTGGTCCCAGTGGTGGGTAGACAGAAAGTGTAGTGCTGTGTGCCTACACCCGAAGTGTCAGGGAAGGTCCAGATTAGCCAGACTCATGATAGATTTTCAGGCGTTCTAAGTACCTATCCCCGTCCATCTTCTGGCTTTCACCAATTCATTTCTAATAGTGTCATTAGCACTTTCTGCCTTAAAGCTTCTGCCGGCTGATTACAATTTCCTCTGGCATAATGAGAATGCTAAGCATGTCCAAAGGATTGCAGTGATCTGTCATGACTCCAATCTTTCTGAAGAAGGTACTCAGCCTTACCTACTAGTCCATTTGAGTATCTGATTGTGAAATTAATCACTGGTCCCGCTTTCTGGTTGTCCTATGCATCTACTAAACTTCATAAACTTTGCTTTGTATGATTGTCATGGAGCTCCTCAGCCTTACTCAAAATATACTCACAATCTCAGTGTTACCTCCCTATAGACAAATGGAAACATCAAGTTTGATGATTGTAGGAAAGTGGCCCTTTTTGACATGGCCACCCGCATTTTTTGCCTGGTATTTGATGCAACTTTGACTGAGGTGTACTGAGTTCCTGCTAACCAGGTCCCCAGTGCCAGTGTTCTTTCCCAAATGTAAGGTAACTGTGCAATTCTTCCACAACTGGCCACCCCTGTAAGTCCCTAGTAAATGGTACCCCTGGTACCTAGAGCATGGGTACTAAAGAGAGTCCTTGAGGGCTGTAGCATGTATTGTGCCGTCCTAAGGGACCCACCACCAAACTCATGCAGACTGCCATTGCAGGCCACGTCAAATGGTGCAGACAAAAGTGAAAACACAACACGGGCCACGTCCCCAGACACTGCATGAAATATATGTAAGTCACCCCTACAGCAGGCCTTACAGCCCTAAGGCAGAGTGCATTATATTACACGTGAGGACCTATCTGGGTGAGCAGATATGCCCCGTGCTATCTAGTCCAATTGCTAGATAGTGCTAGTGAACAGGGAAGCCATCTTAAGTACATGTACTGGGCACTGGTCATTACAAGTTTCCTAGCAACATGATGGTTTTCATTGAAACCTATGGTGTTTGGTATCAAACACCTTGTCTTGATAAATCCATACTGATGCCAGTAGTGGATTTATTAAAACACCCACCCGGAAGGGCACCTTAGAGGTGCCCCCTGAAAACCTACCAACCTCTACTGTACTAGCTGTAAAGCTTGCCATCACAGACCGGTTTCTGACCCCCTGCAGGTGAGAGCCCATGCTCTCTGAGGTCAGAAACCATGCCTGCTCCGGCCAGACCTGTTGTCACCTCCTCCAAGCAGGATGGCTTGTAATCAGCATATCAAGGCAGGAGGCTTCAAAGGCCTCTGCCGCCTTTGATATGCGACCCCGGCTTCCCCCAGACTGGGTAAATACCACCCCCTGCCCAGGGCCCATTTGGCACCAGGACAGGTGTGAAAATTAGCTAGTCATGAGGCGTGTTCACTATCAGGCTAGTTACAGCCCTAATGTGGACTACCTGAAATGAACACGAAAAAATTATTCTGCCATCTAGGTTTTTGGTGAAATTAGATACACTGGGTCAGGGATATGCCCACTCCCCATAGGGAGTTGTCACATAGGGGGTGTAGGCACCCCAAAGGTAAGTAGCCCATTGACTACTACCTTACACACCCCTTAATGCCCCTAAATTGAGTATTTAGGTGGCACCCTGACACCTGGAACTCCGATTCAATGGACACAAGAAGAAGAAGAAGACAAAGAAGAGTGAAGAGAGCGAGAACTGAGAACCAGCTGTGGCGCCAAACCCTGCCTGCACCTATCCCGACAATCGCGACAAACCGACTCATCCTGCCACTGTGCATCTGCCAAAAACCCAGGTGGGCTGCCAGCACTTCGTAAATTGGCAGCAATTTCCCTTGGATTAGAGGAGCTACTCCCGTGCAGCCCGCAGGCACCAAACAGCAATGTCTGGTCTGCCGTTCTGCCGCCCCCCGGTTCCACCGGTGCACAAGCCGCCCAGGGAGAGGTAGTCATGCTCCAGGAGGTCAGATCCTTCTCCCCACCAAGTGAGAAGATGCCAGGACCAACCGGAGCAACACAGCACCAATACTTGGGTACCGGACCCCTTGCAGCAACCAAAGCCTAGTTTAGTCCAATCCAGATGCTCTAGGGCAGATAAAGACTAACTGCTGGTGGGTATTTAGACCTTGGCCCCCCTACCACCTTAAGGGATGAAGCGGGCTCCCAGAAACCTATTGCAAGTAACTCTATGCAGTATATGCCTTTGTTCCCATATGAAAGCATTGCTGCGTAAAGATGCGTTTAAGTGAACATTTAACTGTAATAATTAATATCTCAAAGTACTTGCTTGATTGCGAAGTTCTTGGTGTTGAAATTTATATAAAAATTAGTGTTATTTTTCGAAATTGGTCTTGGATTTATTCTTAAGTGCTTGTCTCATTTAGTGCCCCTTTGAATGCAGCAAATGCTTAGCATTACCCTCTGATGAGCACACAACTGCTCACCCACACTACCACAGAAGAAAGCATTTAAGTTTGTTACTTGTGCCTCTGTAAACCAATAAGCGTTGCCTGGACCCTCTTCGCAGTGTGCCTCTTTTTGGTACACTATATCGAGAGCCAGCTTCCTACAATGATGCATCAATTTACTATTGACAAGGAGTGGTCAACATCATGGACAACACAGCTTCTCACAAATAGCCAATCATCCACTCATTATGCCAGCAATAGTTTTAGCCTCATCAGTTTGCAGATCTTCAACCCTGCTATACCAAACTGTCTCCACCTTTACTGGTGCCTCATCAGTTTCTCCATCCTGGCTGAATTCATCTTCAAATATTCAGTGTCTAGCAAATCTGGTATTACTCCAGTATTGGAACTTTCATAGATTCCCATTGCTTGTATCATTCCCTGTCGTCGAGATGGGAGTCCCCGGTAAATAAAAAATACCATAGAAATAGGTACAAAAGAAGAAAAGGCCTAGGCCTCATCTCATTTTGTAGCATATCCACCTCTTTTTGTAAAAGAGACCAAACGAAATGAACAACCAATCAGACAAGCCTCACCCCACAGAACCTTCCTGAGAGAGCCTCAGATTTTCTACCGCACGTTGTGCAAGGGAGTCTCCACTGAGCTCTGCTCAGTTTTTCTTCAACAAACTACTTTTTCATCTTCAAAATCTTCAATATGTCAGACAGGGAAAAGAAAGCTCTTTTCAAGGCTTGTGCCACCTGCTCCAAAAAGAGACTTTATGTTGAGGACAAACATAAAGACTGTATTTATTGTTTGTATCCGGACCATAAACCTACTGACAGCAAAATCTGTCGAACATTCTCAACCAAGACCTTACGGGACCGTGAGGGACGCCTGCTCACTTGGATGCAGAAATTAAAGTCGCGTAAAGATCCTGTTTCAAGTGACAGTGATGATGCTTCTTCTGCGACATCGTCGAGGAGATCGCAAAAAAGGGGTAGGTCTTCTCCTTCTACTTCTTCAGAACCCCCTTCCAAAGCCTTACAAAAGATCTCTGATAGGTCTGACAGGCGTAGTCCCATCAAATCTCCTCACCGAGGTGTAAAGGAGAGGGAAGGACTTGCTGTGGATATAGCACCTGTGAAGAAGACAAGCCATGGGCCTTCTGCTTCTTCTCTGCCTTCTGAGAAGCCAAAAACGTTCAAGAAACCAGCTTCTGTCCCTCCTGAGGGAAAAGCTGACAGGAAAGTTCGCCCGTCGACGACGACAACATCAATACCGTGGACGACGGCTTTAAAAATCTCACCGGCGTCGACTTTGGCTCCGTCGACGGGCTCGTCGACAAGATTTTCCTTGTCTCCAGCGGCTTCGTCGTCGTCGACGACGACGGTACCTCTGATTCTGTCGTCGACGTCTACGTTAACTTCCACGTCGACGAGGATGTCGACGGTGATGGTGTCGACGACGACAACGTCGACGGCGACGTCGACAGCTTCAAACCTGATAATGACGACGGTCTCGACGACGGTCCCGTCGACGGTGGATTTTTCCTCGTCGACGGTTCAGACGTTGTCGACGGCAGCTCCGTCGACGACCTCGTCGATGATACAAAATGTGGCAATTTCTATCAGGAGACGTCGCATTACCCCGGAAATGACTTCTCCAAGGAAAGTGACACCCCTGCCTCCGGCTCTCCTTTTGGAAGAGGAGTTTTCCGAGGACGATGAAGGTCCTTATGGTGATGCACATAGCCCATCTGAGCTGCATGTGAAATATCAAGATTTGGACTCTGAGGACTATTACATGGAGCAGCAACAGTATATGCCACAATCCAGATCTCAAGAACAATATCAACAGGGCATCGTCTGTATGCCATCTTCCCTCGTTACAGACCTGCAGTTCATGCTTTCGGATTACAGGAAAAGGTTTCCAACTCAGTCCTCTGGCCAGGCGACAGGGCAAGTTCCTCCAACTCCACTTGCTCTTCCGGTTACGCCTCAGCCTCAACAAATTCCATTACTGGAGTTACCGGAGCCACAGCAGATTGTAGTTACAGTCCAGGACGACACATCCGATGATGACCAAGGAACTAGGACGATCCCTGACCCGGACAGGGAATGGGATGACATTATTCCTGACCCCGCCTCTCCTGTTCCAGAACCGGCGGATTCTCCTCCAGCTGATATTGGAGGTTTTCACAATTTAATGGAGAGGGCTTCTAAGCGTTTCGATCTGCCTATTCCATCAGTGCAGTCGGAATGTTTTTTGTACGACTTCAAAGAACCTTACAAGAAGTCTGTTCGCTCGATCCCTATCGTGGACCATGTCTGGAGTGAGGGTCTAAAGGTTATGAAGTCGCCGGCCACTGTCATTCCTGTGCTTCCTCGTCTGGAAAAGAAGTACAAAGCTCCGGATGATAGCCCCGCTTGTCTGGTTAGCCATCCGAAACCGGATTCGGTGATTTCACAGGCGGCCCAGAGGAAATCTAAAAATCCAGCGGCACCTCTTATCACGCCACCTGATAAAGAGGGAAGGCGGTTGGATAATGCTGGGAAGAGGTTCACTTCCATGTCCAGCCTCCTGGTCAGAGCGTCTAATGCCTTGGCTATTCTTGGACGGTATGATCACCAGATGTGGTGCGATCTGTCTTCATATCTGGACCAGCTGCCCGAAGAAGCTAAAGCTGAAGCCAGAAAGAACCTTCAAGAGGGAGAACGAACATCTTCCGAAATGATTGACTGCGCTATGGACATTGTCACTACAGCTTTCCGCTCTCTCGCAGGGGCAGCAGTCCTTCGACGCCAAGGCTGGCTTCGTGCCACTTGGTTCCGGCCAGAAGTCCAGAACAAGATCCTGGATCTTCCCTTTGACGGTGAAGCGCTCTTTGGGAAGCACATTGATGATGCGCTGCAAGATATAAAGAAGGACACGGAAACTGCAAAATCCCTTGGGACTCTACAATACCGCACGGTTCCCTTCCGAGGAGCAAGAGGTAGAGGTTTTGCCTCATATAGAGGCGGATATCAGCAACAGCGCTATTCCTCTTATTCGCAGCCTTCCCAATCTTACCGGCCGCAATATTCTCAGAGACAAGGCCAGTCATCTTCTTTCTCTCGCTCATCATCTAGAGGAAGACAAGGGCGCCAGGGGAGGGAGTCCTCTAAGCGCCAGTAGCGGCTTCCAGGCTCTTCCTACTGTTCCTGTGTCCCCTGTAACACCAGTGGGGGCAGGATATCCCAATACTTCCACAACTGGCAATGTATAACATCAGATCGGTGGGTTCTCAATATTGTCCTGTCAGGCCATACTCTGGAATTTCAACATCAACCACCATCCAAAGCCCTCGCGCCACCGAATCCAAACATCTGCACCTTCTACGTCTAGAAGCCCACCAACTACTTCTCAAGGGGGCGATAGAACCGGTTCACCTATCCCAGCGGGGAAAAGGATTCTATTCCCGGTTCTTTCTTGTTCAAAAGACCGTAGAAAAATAGCGCCCAATTTTAGACCTGAGGGAGCTAAACACCTATCTCATAAAGCTCTCTTTTCGGATGGTCTCCTTACAGGACATTTTACGACTCCTCAATCCAGGAGATTACATGGCCACCCTGGATCTAGAGGACGCATACTTCCATATCCCCATCCACCAGGCCCACAGGAAGTTTTTACGCTTTACAGTAGCCAAGAGCCACTTTCAATTCAAGGTCCTGCCTTTCGGACTCCGATCCGCGGATCTTCACGAAGGTCCTAGCCCCAGTCGCAGCGTTTCTCAGGAGGCAGAAGCTGCAAGTTTTTCCTTACCTGGACGACTGGCTGGTGAAAGCTCCGTCTCATCAAGCAACAGAAGAAGCGGTCAGGGCATGCACTCAGCTCTTCCGTCACCTGGGTCTTCAGCTCAACACGGAAAAGTCGGTCCTGTGCCCGTCCAAGTCGGCCAAGTTCTTGGGAGCCATTCTGGACACATCCTGTTGCAAAGCGTTCCCATCAAAAGAAAGGCAAACAAAGCTGATGGCCTCTGCCAGTCGATTGCAAAAAAGGTCAATTTCAGTTCGCCTCTACAAATCCCTCCTAGGATCAATCTCGTCCTGCATTCCCTTGATTCCAAATTGCAGGTTACGGATGCTCTTGTAGTACAAGAGCAACTGGATTTGCAGTGGCGCCAGGCAGAGGGCTCTTTCGAAGACAAGATCATGATAACTCAGCCTATGAAGGAGGCTGCCAGGTGGTGGATGGTCAGAGACAATATCTCTCAGGGTCTCACCTTCAGAGTAACACCAGCTCCTCTAATAATTACAACAGACGCCTCTCTAGAAGGCTGGGGAGCAGTCTTGCAAGATCTTCAGGTGAGCGGCCGCTGGCTGCCCCAGCATCGCCTTCTCCACATCAATCTTTTAGAACTGAGAGCCATTCGTCTGGCCTTACAGGCCTTCCTTCCGCGGATCCGACGATCCACTGTCCTGGTCTGTACGGACAACACTACGGCCATGCATTATGTAAACAAGCACGGAGGAACAAGGTCTCGTCCGCTATCCAAAGAGGCTCAGGAGATGTGGGAATGGGCTATCCAAATGAAAATATCACTTTCGGGGGAACATCTTCCAGGTGCCCTCAACAAGACAGCAGACACGCTCAGTCGTCTCAAGTCGGTGAGCCACGAGTGGGAATTAGACCAACACACTCTGGACAGGATTTTCAATCTCTGGGGCACTCCACCCATAGATCTCTTTGCCACTCCAGGAAACAAGAAATGCCGATTCTACGCAAGCAGGGAACACCACCCGGGATCATTGGGGAATGCACTTTCGATGGCCTGGTCAGGCGCCTTTGTTTACGCTTTTCCTCCGATCCCACTAATTCCCAGGCTTCTCAGGAAGCTCAAAGCGGAGCCCTGCAGAATGATTCTGGTGGCCCCGGCGTGGCCCCGCCAGTTTTGGTTTACGGAGCTTCTCCTGCTCTCCCTGGTTCATCCAATTCATCTGCGCCCAATTCCTTCTCTGTTGACAATTTCCCAGGGCCAAGTGGTACATCCGGATCTGAGCTCACTTCAGTTATCGGCGTGGCTCCTGAGCACCGAGAATTTCAGAATATAAGTATCTCGCCAGAGTGTAGAGAGGTGCTGGCTCAAGCCCGGGCGCCAAGTACGAACAAGACGTATTGCTTGAAATGGAAGCGTTTCTGCCTGTTGTGCCGGCAAGAGAACATTCATCCTTACTCGTCTGCTCCTCATCAGATTTTGCCATATATTTTGGCATTGGCTAAGTCAGGTCTTGCTCATTCCTCTATCAAAGTGCACCTGGCAGCCATTTCTAGATTCAGACGAACTTCTTCTGGACCGTCCCTCTGGTCAGCAAGAATCATAAAACAATTTCTTAAAGGTCTTTTTAGAGTTTTTCCACCAGTTAGACCTCCACCACCTCTGTGGCAGCTTAATTTAGTCCTTACTCAACTCATGTGACCGCTTTTGAACCAATTCATAGGGCGGATCTGAAATTTCTCTCATGGAAAGTGGCCCTCCTTCTCGCCTTAACATCGGCCAGGAGGGTAGGTGAACTGCACGCTCTCACGATTAAGGAGCCGTTCTTACGGTTTAAAAAAGACACTTTGATTCTGAGAACGAATCCAAAATTTATTTAAATGAACCAGTAATCCTCAAATCTTTTTTTCCTCGACCCACTACTCCAGCGGAGAGGACTCTTCACTCGCTGGACGTTCAAAGGTGTCTGAAATTTTACCTTCAGCGTACCAAGGACTTCAGAAAATCTACACAACTCTTTGTTGCTTTCAGTGTCCCTCGCAAGTGTTTCCCTCTTTCCAAGCAGGGAATTGCGAGATGGATTGCCAGCGCGATCCAATACTGTCAACAAGCGGCTGGTAAGCCCCTAGAAGGGCGAGTCCGGGCGCACTCTACGAGAGCCATCTCTTCTTCAGCTGCTCTCTTCGCCGGAGTGCCGATCAAAGACATTTGCAGGGCAGCGACATGGAGCAGTGCACATACTTTCACAAAGCATTACTGCTTGGACTCCTCCACGCGGAGTGATGCTGCAGTGGGACAGGCAGTCCTGAGGAACCTCTTTCAATAAGTGGTGAGCTTTCCCTTCTAACCCTCCTTCCTTTTATTGGTTATTAGCACATTTTGTAAATCATGATGTTCACTGACTATTTTTTGATGTCTTGTACCTCTAATGACTGTATGCATTTGGCAAGGTTTATAACAATGTATTACCCAAAATGTGCGTTCTGACTGCTAGCTATTCTGATACAAGCAATGGGAATCTATGAAAGTTCCAATACTGGAGTAAGAAAACAAGTTACTTACCTGTAACTTTGGTTCTCCAGTATTGGTAACTTTCATAGATTCTCATGCGCCCACCCTCCTCCCCTGGGAAAGCTCAGCCTTCAGCATATTCTGTTACACTGTTACACAACGGCTACGAAAATCTGAGGCTCTGAGACTCTCTCAGGAAGGTTCTGTGGGGTGAGGCTGTTCTGATTGATTGTTCATTTCGTTTGGTCTCTTTTACAAAAAGAGGTGGATATGCTACAAAATGAGATGAGGCCTAGGCCTTTTTCTTCTTTTGTACCTATTTCTATGGTATTTTTTATTTACCGGGGACTCCCATCTCGACGACGGGGAATGATACAAGCAATGGGAATCTATGAAAGTTACCAATACTGGAGAACCAAAGTTACAGGTAAGTAACTTGTTTTCTTTCTTGTCCCAGAAACATGAATAATAGCAGTGCAGATACCCTTCTCCAAGCTCTTCCAGCCACGAAGTGCCCTGGTGATTGTTCAGTCTCAGTTATAGTTGGATTGCTTGACAAGAACTTGACTAATGTAGTTACTTAAGTAACCCTATACCATGCACAAGGGCAAATTGGTGAAATTCCTAAAAAAAGAACTGTTTTTCAAAAGAATCCCACCTCTTACTAAAGTGCTAAATACACATTAGAGGCAAACAATCCTCCCCTCTTGCCACATGGCATATTGTATCCATTGCCACGAATTAAACATGCTACTGAACCACAAGTCTGCTGCTAAGGGCACTTAATTGACAACTCTATTAAATAACTCTTCTTCGTATAACCTGTACTGGCAGCCATGCCAACAGCAATATTGAATGTGTTCCCTGCTTGATAACTGTGCTGATCTCATGTGCTGCTTCTGATCCGAAACAGACCCTCTTCTTGACCAAAACTGCAGCCTGCAACCCTGCAGAGCCACGTACTGCCACCAACACTGCCTACTGCCATGCTAATTTATCTGAACCTCTGTAAGTTTGAGATATTAAGGATCAACAGGTCTTTACAATCCACCACCATCTTCTACTAAAACCTGTACCACAAAAGTCATTAATTTTGCCAGCCAACCTTTGTGTTCCTTATCGCAAAGTTCATGAATGCATCTTGCAAGCAAGGGAATGTCTCAGCAGTTCAAAAATAAAGTAATAGCTCCCTTGCTGAAGAAATGCTTCCAGTCTGGCTTCTGCCCTTGACATGCAACTGAGACTGCTGTGATGAACATCAGAGAGAACCTACTCATCGCATTGAACAAGGGCAATACTATAGAATGAGTGTAGCGCAAAGCAGCTATTGAGATGTTGGACCACAAAATCCCCCTACACTGACTGTCCATATCTCGAGATTATTTGAGGCGTAACCCTTTTGGTGTTGACCGTCTTCTTGTCCCATCATTGTCATCAGGACCTCAAGACCTGGCTCTTCGATTGAACTGCGGACCCCCCCCGCCCCCGCGCGCCTTGAAACCCTAACGGGTGATTAGCCACGCTCTATAAGAACACTGATTGATTGATCTTTTTAAATTGGTTTCCTACACATGCACTGCAGTCCACATTACCTGTATGGTTCTAATCTGCACGTTCTTCAATATCTAAGTGATCCCTATCTCAAGTCTTTGAAAGTTTCAACATGTGAGTAGCGCAAAAGTGATAAAGCGACATGCCACGTGGACTGCCATACACATGTCCACAGTTGGCTGCATCAGAATGATTCCAAGGGTTTGGCTACCCAACTGTACTTCCATTTGATTTTCCACTCTCCAACTCCACCCCCCCAACTGTGAGGATCCCAGCTCTCAATGTTCGTAACCCGGGTTGGATTCATATCTGTCACTGATTCCAAACTGGAGAAGTATCACTAAAAATGCCTTCTACAAGGTAATGGTTTTTCTCTGAAATCCTTGCTGTGTTACTCCTCAATAAATGACACTCTTCATAGAAGTGGTCATCTCTAGGATCGATTACTTAAACGGACTCTGCGGGGACCTTCCTATGTTGGTCAATCTTCAAAGAGTGCAAAGCTATGCTTTCTGCCTCAGATTACATCTCAACTTCACTAACCTGACTCTGTTGACTGTCACCAAGCAACTGAGTGAATGGAAGCTCTCTACAGGCTTCTTAACTCTCCAACCTGTTTGCCCACCAGATGAAATATTAATATTGTTTAGGGCAGAGCACTATGGATACACTTCTCCTCTTTCTGCAACTCACTCCCTCATTATAGGCTGACTTTAAGGAAAACACTGAGTATGTTCTTAATCTGAAAAGCCTTTAGATCACTTTACAGTTGCCTGTCTTGTTGCAGCAACCATTCTGAGAACATGTCATTTCGGAGGATGTGCTAGTCCTACTCATTTACCTTCATAACCGCTGCCCTCACCCACTCAAAATGCTTTGAAGCAGCCTCTGGGCAGCACCAGCACTACAATAAAAAACAAAGCTAAAATTACATGCAGTTGATTTTAACCAATTTTATTTAAATAGTGATTATCCTGATAATCTGGCTTCCTCATTTTGTGGGTATTAATCCCCTTGACACTTGGGATTAAACATTAAACACTGGTGACCATTTAGCCTACGGGAGTGGCTAGGAGAACTCTCAGGCCCACAGGATGCTTGCAATGGATAGAGCACCAGTGGAGAAAAAGTGAATGCCATATGATTTACCTGTAAACCAGTGGCTACATGCCTTGAGGTGTAGGAAAGATATCTCTGTGAAATATGTCTTTTAAATCAAATGGAGGTCGATGGGCTGAAGAGGATCTCAGGCATGGGTGTTCCAGTGAAAGTGGTGTGTTGTGAGCTCTAGGTGTGTTGTGCTGGCATATGCTCGGAGTCAATGCAGAGGTTTTCTAGCTGCTGATGTTGATTAGTGAACGATGAGGAATGATTCAAGCCTGTGAATATACGAAAGACACCAATCGCAAAGAACTGTAGCTGCAGGCAAGTAATTTTTATTCTTGCTTGCTCTTTTTTGGCAGATTGGTGTCCGCTGTAAATGACTACTAAATTTGTTCTGTACTTTTGGTGCTGGCAGGCTCTGCTATATCTGGCTTTTGTCAGAAATACAAATATATGGGTAAAAAGATATAGCATATAATTTGGCATAGTTAGTGTCTGGACTAAAACATTTTTGAGAAGGTGAGTGCCTTGTGCATCATGCTCACTATCTGCAGTTTTCAGGAACATGTAAACAATTCATGGTACTTCTCTCACCACAGCTGGTAAGGGGGAGTAGGGAGCAGACAAGGCATCTGCTCGATTTGTCCATCACTGCTTAGGGGTTAATTTGGAAGTACTTAAGGAAAAAAGAATTCCATATGAAGTGGAATGTTTAATTTGAGCCTTCTAAACAAAAAGTGGCCATATTGCTCTCATTTCGTTACCTTGCATTGATTTCTGATTGAAGCCAGAACTATCCGTACACTGGCAATCCTAGCTTGCTAAGTTATTCTGCTGGGCATACCAGGCTATTTGAAGAAGAAACATTTTTCTGGATGTACAGTCTAACGCTGCCTCTTTGATACCTTTATTCTTGAAATGCCATCTTTCATAAAACTGCGTAGCCCTATCGCACTTCCTCTTGGCAGAGAGGCTTTTGATTTGGTACTACTCACCATCTCTCAGCACTGCCACATACTGTCCTGCCTTGCAAAACGATTTGCTATTTCTTCTTCTATGGCATCATTTTCATTCCGGATAATGTACAGTTCTAAAGTACCCTAATTAGGCCCCCATTTGGGGTTTTGATGGGGCCATTAATTGTGTTACCAGCCCCTTTGGAATTACAAGTTTGCAAGTTTAATCTTGGAGCTCCAAGTGTTGCTAGAAGTCTAACCCTCCAGGTGAATCTCTGGGGGATAATAAGGAATTGGTAGCAACATTGGATGTGTATTTCCAATTCCCCAGGTAATACCGCTTTTGTCAATGGAATGTATATGGTCACACTCATTATCTCTGCCAACTCTGCACCCCTGGAGTAACTGGTACCTCCTGATATGAGTAACTTCGGTGGCAAGGGTTAGCAGGTACAAATCTGGGTCACTCGTAACGTGGCCCTCGTTTTTTTAATTAATGCTCGTACTATAGTGTACAGTAGCATATCTATCGGCTAGCTTTGCTTGTAATTTTATCCTCACTATCTTATATTTCAAATTCTAGATTCCAGTCACTGATTGCCATTATTCTATGAAGAGCGCTCTTTGGCCTACTTGCCAATGTACTCACAATATAAAAACTGCTAATATTTATTGTAATTTGGCAATTGCTTAAGTAACACATCAGATAAATCATATAGTGTTCGTAATCTTCTGACTGGCACAGGAATTTATTGAAGATGGAAAGTGTGTTTTCTGGTGTTTAGTGTTTAGGTATCTGTTATAGCTCAGTATCTGCGGTAAGATGTACAATATTAATTCCGTCCCTAAACATGATTTTATAGGATGGCACCAGAAGTTGCAGCCGTGGAGAGAAAAGGTGGATATAACCAGCTTTGTGATATATGGGCAGTTGGAATTACTGCCATCGAACTTGCAGAACTTCAGCCTCCAATGTTTGATTTGCATCCAATGAGGTAAATATCTAAAAATAACCATCCAATCAGAAAGTTGTAACACAAATATAGTTTAAGTGTTTCAGAAGTAATAATAACTGGCTAATGTTCAGAATACTAGGTTTAGAGTTTTGCTTTACACCAACTTACTTCAGTTCTCACAGTATGTTATTAATTTTCAGGGCACTTTTCCTCATGACGAAAAGCAATTTTCAGCCTCCCAAATTAAAAGATAAAGTAAAATGGTAAGCAGTGTGACCATACTCTTAAAGCGCATGTTTAAACTTGATGTGTTTGAAATATCTAATACTCTTCCACTTCGTTTCATTCTAAGGTCAAATAGTTTTCATCATTTTGTCAAAATGGCGCTCACAAAAAATCCTAAGAAGAGACCGACCGCTGAAAAATTACTCCAGGTATAATAGTGTAAGATATCTTTAATGTGTTTGTCAAGCAGTTTTCACATGACCTGTCTTGCATTTTAGCATAACAACTCGACATCCGGTGTATGATGCTTCATTACAAGTACTTTTGATATTGATAATATTAGTGTCATTGTTACTAATAGTTGATATTGCTCAGTGCAGTGCACATCTTTGTGCGCTTCTGGACTTCCAGTATACCTGTCTGTCAAGAAAACAGATTCAGTCCTGAGTTAACAATAACAACCCATTGCCGTTTGTGTTGATCTGTTTAATGATCATAAGTAATAGGACATGGTAATTTTTGTTAAGACTATTATATTTTTAAAAACGTGAAACATTATCAGAAAGGACTTCACACACTTGCAGAACAATACTTCATCCAATAAATTTAGATATTTAAAGATTCTTGCATAAATGTCAACTATAAATGGATCTTCCATGGACCAGCATGTTTGGCCACAGTTGCCTCTCCCTTATTTGTGGACACATTTTGCGATTAAGACAGAACATGCATTCCTGTTCAGCCTCCTATTTATCTCCTCAACACTCTTCTAAATGCAATAATTCTCTCCATCTGACCCCAGAAGGACAGTCTAACATTCTGACCTTTGTCTCAGCCTCTACCTATTTTGGATGATGCCCAACATTTTGCAGTTCCCCTACAGGTAGTGCATGCCACCCAAGCTTAAGACTCCTTCGCCACTCCTTTCTGTAATGTAGCCCAACCCCAGCCCCTCTTAAAGGAATCTCAGTATGACTCAGTACAATTTAACAACTATCACACTTTCACCTACATCATATTTCTTGGAAAAAAAAGTTTAAAGGGTATTTGTCCTACATTATAAGGCCCATCATCGTGGTTGTTTTTTTAACATTATTTAATGTATTTGGTAGACATAATGCCCAGATGTTTGTCATTATATGCAGTTACCCCCATCTTCTCAAAAACATACCTTCTACAAGTGGCATGTTTTGTTTCCAAAGAAGGCCCTCTTGCGCATCGACTTTTTGTAAGTTCTTGAACAGTCAGTAATTCCAGTCATTGTAATTGAACTGACAATGCACGATTTGCAGTTAGTCGAGTAGAAGTGATTTATGACTTTTTTTGTTGTCATTGTGTCTGTGCGTGGGAGTGAACAGCGAGCAGTTCTCTCCCCCCTTCCCCCCCCCCCACTTCCCGAGGACATGCACAGGTTTCTTACTAGAACCAGGCGATGGTTATTTTCAGAAAGAGATTTCTTTGCTCAGAAATTATCAGTAGAATTTAACATGAGCACAGAGAGAGAACTCAGCATCCTCACACTATGTCGTACCACAGCAAATAAACATGCTTCGAACACCCGGTTTATGACGGTTATTGGAATAATTGAAAACAAATCATAGCCATGAATGAAACCTATACATTAAGCACGGGAAAGTAATTTAGCATTGGATGTTTTATCTTAGATGCACGTGTACGTAAAAGAGTCGATTCAACAATCTATTTAAAGTAAAGAAACAGAAGGTCAGGATAACATTCTTTCCCATTGAACTGTGTAATTCTAGACACAACATTTATGTCTGAACAAGTACATTTTCACCCTTAACTGTTGTTCTAAACCAAGCAATCAATACTATCTACTTTCGGGTTAAGACTAACATATGTTTGGCCGACCTTGATCCTCATGAATGTATGTATGTAACCTTTGATCTTAATGGAATACTAACTATGATATTATCTTAGTAGTCTCTCGAACTGAACAGAAGCACAGGAAGGGCCTTCTGCTGTTTACAGTTAAAAATAACCTCATTATGAACTATGTATATGTATGTGACCATTAATCGAAGGTGGATAATAACCCTGATCATGACACTGCTAAAAACTGGAAATTGTTGCTCTGTGAGTCACAATCTTGTATACTGATACATCTGAATATCCTTGCATAACCTGTACTGATCTTAGTTAAATTATATATGTAACTACATATCCTAAATAGATTAAAAGTGATCTTGACAACATAGGACTGTTCTCCACTGCGACAATGGGCTAATACTGGAAACCAATATTAAGCTTGTTATGTAACTTGATATGGCACATGGATGTGCTGCATTTTACTGTGTGTACCGACAAAAAGTGTGAAATTACCTGCTGGCGCTTGCCAGTAGGTAGTTATAGTTAGTACCTAGTTTCCATAGACAGTGTTTTTTGTTTTGCCAATAACTTGACGCCGTTTGATGAATCTTCACAGCATTTTCAAAACTAGTACGCAGCACACTTCAGCTGCTGTGTGGAAGGTGTTGGGGTGATCGTCAAGTGGGGGTTGAGAAAAATAAGGAGGGCGTCCCTCAACGCGTTTTCCCCATGCAATTTCCCGTAGGGATTTTAGACACAACTACAGCCCGAACCGCTGAGTGGAATTACACCAAATTTGACAGAAGGGTAGACCTTGATCCAGAAAGCGACCTTTTTGTAATTTGGTGTAAATTCGTTCGGTAGTTTTGGAGTTATTAAAGGAAAAATATTTGAAGATATCTAGGGCCACGAATCCGACAGATCTCATGGTGAGATCTGATTGGCTAACACAAGGAGATGATGGACGGAGCGCTGAAACTTTTCAGACACTCACCCCCAGTCACAGATCTGGGTTGAATCCATCATCGTTCTTTAGCTCACTTTGCGACCCCAGTTCAGACACAGTTATATGCAAATCAGTCTTGACCCTGTGCCTCATGGGAACAGTCCAGCCCGAACTGCCAAGCCATATCTTCCCTGGACCGGAAACAAGCATCCTGGGACCGGTTTCAGGGCTAACATCCCTCATCAGCCAGGCTAGCTTGAATCCAGTGGCAAAGTGAGCAAGGGACCCACGTCTGGGCATACCCTGCCAACTTAGGGCGAACAAAGCAAACACAAGGAGATGATGGACGGAGCGCTGAAACTGATTGGCTGCCAACACTTAAACTAGGAAGTGTTGGCAGTCATCTTGGGACTTGGACTCGTCGGAGTCCCAAGAAAAAAGGTGAAAAAAATATAAGGGGGCAGGGTAGGAATACCCAAATGGACCCCGGTAGGGGCATAAACATCTTTTAAAAATACAAGTGCGGTCTACCCTGTCTTGTTTTCTGTATGCCTCCCTGGTGGCCAGGTCTGTACATTTTCCTTGGGTTCAGGAAGAGGTGCAGCTTTCACCCTGAAGAATCCGTGTCGTTAGGAGGCTTTAGGAATCCCCCCCCCCCCCGGCAACAGATAAAAGGGAAAGCCGAAGAGTGATCTAACAAGCTCCACTGTGCACTCGTTTGTAGCTAACGCCGCTGGCGGGAGTGTCAGGACCTTTTTCCTAGCACACATAGATGTGAATTATTCCCCTGCACGGGATGAACTGGCAGATTCTTAAGGGGAGACCTAGTTTGCCGCTTCCTTAAACTCTTCATTGCAGAGAGGGCTAATCAGGATGGGGGTTGCAGGCAGGGGGGGGCCTCTCCCTCGCTGCGGCTTCCCTTTCATCAGGGCTGGGATGGAGACGCTCATTTAAAAGCCTATCAAAATTGTCACATCAAACAAAACGATTATTGTAGCCCGCCTCCCTCAATATACCACAAACAGAGAATCACCTGCGAGTTCTGCGAAAGGTCTCAAGCTGCCTCATTCCCTCCACTATGCGGGCTTGACAGGTACTATTTCTTCCCCTGCAGTCTTGGGAGTTTTTTTTAAATGTGCACTATTGCGTTGAATTAATTGTATATATTATATCATTATAGATCATTCGGCACTTTTTACAGCTCTTCCAGCAGATGATGTGTAGCAGTGGCGCGGACTGCTGATGAACACTGGTGTGAAATATGATATTCGAACCGAATAATGCCTCAAACACGAGGCCCATCTGAGGCAGGGGTGCAAATGAAAGGTGTCAATATTTTAATTAGTGCACAGCTTGTTGCGAGAGAATGACAGGGGCGGAAGTGTTTCTGGTACTAAAACTCAGAGCGTGCGCTTGCTCTTTAAAGTTCGCTTCTGTTTGCGTGGTTTGGATAATAATTCAGCCACTTAACGTCACGGCATAAACGCTCTCTGTACATGTGCACTGAACATTTGATTCAAGAGCGTATGTGGATTGCACATACACTCTTGTTGCACGAGCAATTCTTGCTTTGCACTGAAAATTATCTGTGAGATACGTCTTATCGCAATTATGGTGAGTTTGGCAATAGGGCTGCAACATGAAGCACACTTTTTAGCTGTGCTAGCTGTGGGCAGCAGATGGGATTTTGTACCAGAGAAATACCTCATTGACTAGACTCCCCGTCCGAACTCACCTAAAGGGTTCACAAGAGGAAATAAACAAGGAATCGTATCACCCACCTTCACCTATCCCCTACTGTGACATATTTCAAGTTTATTAACCTAGCTGTACAAAATATAAAACAAACATTTGCAATGCAATAGGACTCGCATTTGGAAGAATTAGAGCTATTGGCATTGAAAATGATAATGTCTTTTATCTATGTGTTTGCCTTTGGCACACAGGGCAGCCCAGGCAGGTCCATTTCTAAAATCCCATAAGCCACCTACCCCTGTCAAATATTGGAAAATGCAGGGTGTACAAAAAAAAACAAGCAGCAAAATAAAAGCTTTGCAAGACCTCATTGCCTTTTAAAGAAGATTCAGAATGTGCACTTTTTGACAAATCCTTGGATCGGGTAATATGTGTGCACATGCTCTGCTTTCTAGAAAGAAAAACTATTCAGAAAAATCAATTTGTAAATGACCTATGACTGGCAATCTGCTTGTTTTTGCATGCCTACGTGTAAGTCCACATGTATACCGCTCATCTTAGCCAGTGCCATATAACAAGAGTTGGCAAACAGCATATGCACCCTTGACGACAGGCTTGTACTTAGAGACTGATCAGTCATATCAGTTGCCTCGGACTAAACCAGTTCAGTATGACATCAAATGAACCGGTCTCAGGAGTGATTTAATATCCCTGGGGAGAAGGGAGAAGATAACACGGGTTCGTTGTAGATATAGTTCGTTATAAATATTGGGAAGATAAAAATACCAGTCAAAAGGAATGAGTCTTTTGTATCATAGAGCTGTGATACACAAAAAGCACTAGACATGCCCTGTACATAGAAAGTAAATGTTAACTTTTGCAAGGTTTGCCCTCTGCCCCAGCCCATTGCACCCCAAGACACAGAACTGACCCGTGGATGTGCTGCCAGTGGTACTCCTCGCTCCACACACCGGACATGGTGCGCACGTCTCAGGTCCCCTTCTCGGCCTCCGTACCAACTCCAGGCCCTGGTGCAGCTCCGACGAAGTATGACAGGACAGCGCTTCAAGAATGCGACATGAAGAGGAGGCTGGGTGTTCTTACGGATGCGCACTTGCACACGTTATCATAGTATTTTCAGTCAGTATAGTTAGAGGTGGCTTTGAATACGAGGACATTTGTCTTGCCAAATGCTGCACCACACCTTCCAATGCACTTTACACCAGAGCAAATATTTTCAGTTTTTGGGACCACAAGACACTTCTTCCCCAGAAATAAGAATACTGAATTGGCAGGAGTTCCACTTTTGTTCCTCCCTTGCTGAAGCCTTGACAGTGGAAGGGACGGTAAAGGGGAGGTCTGTAAGGAGGGGGGCGAGAATAGGGCGACGCAGTGGGTGCCATCGGTCATAGATGTTGAAGGACAGAGCATGACAAGGCAAATGTCACCGTTTCACTAGCAGTGTCTCAGAATATATATATTTCTCTTCCAGGGGATCCTCATCAATAGTCATAAGCACATGAATATTCCCCCCCATGCGCGGGACCCCGGAAACATATAAAACATATATGTGGAAACCATATATGTAGCTATATATATATATATATATATAACAATAAAAACACAATGCAGCCTTCCAATACTAGAAACGCTGAGCAATGTTGTAAGAATTTCCCTTGCACATAAATACAATTCCAATAAAGAAGGGAGAAAGAAAACACATTTGAAAACTGCTTTAATGCACAGCAGAAAACCTAATCCTGCAAAGAGGAATGAAAGAACGTTGCCAGCACATAGGCTGCGTTGTAGAAAACATCAGTGTAGAAAGCTGAAAAGCTAACCCACAGAAACACACAGAATAAACTGGCACCGTGCCTTTAAGGCAGCCATGACCCCTAGCTTCCCATCATGCCTCAGGGGTGACAGTTAGGTCAGTTGTTCTTTCCGGCTCCTTCTGTCAGGATTCAGCTCTGTTTTTATTTTCTGATTTCTGTCAGAAATGACTTCTTTTTTTTTTTTTTTTTGTCAAAAACATTTTACTTCGACGTCTTTTTGTTGTTGAAGTACCTTTCTACTATTTTTGAGAGAGTTGAGCATTATTTTCCAGTCAAAAATGCCCTCTCTCTTTGACTCTTGCCCTTCCTGTGGCAAGAAGAAGGCTAAAACAGACTCCCATCCTGTCTGTATTCTCTGCCTGCCTTCTGATCATGCTCCCAAGACCTGCCAGCATTGCCAGTCACTGTCCAAAAGAACTCTGAAGGACAGAGAGAGGATTCGCCTCTATGGGCTGGCTGAGAAGGGGAAAACACCTTCAAGAGGCAGGTCTCCGATGAAGAAGAAGAAAGAGAGAGCCACCACTCCATCTAGAAGTAAGGTTACAGTCTGCTCTCCATCGGCGTCTGGCTCGGCGCCACAAATACCTTCATCGGCAGCGAAAACGTCGACGAGAAGACCATCGACGGCGGGATCGCCGTCGAGAGAACACCGGTCGTCGACGAAGACTACAGGTAAGTCGAATCCTCCGCCGTCGTCAACCCGGCGACGATCGGTGTCGAGGAGTCGCTCTCCGTTGGTGCGGGCTCGCCCAACGTCGAGAGATGGATCTCCGTCGTCGCCGTCTGCTCGGCGTTCGACGTCGAGACATGCTCCGCCGTCGCCAGGTCATCGGCGATCGGCGTCGAAGCAGGCGTCTCCGTTACCGTCAACCAGGCGGCGGTCAACGTCGAGACGTGCCTCGTCACCAGAGGCAAGGAACCCATTGCCTCCGTTGTCATCCAGGCGACGTTCAACGTCGAGGACTCGATCGCCGACGACGAGGAAAGATTCGTCGTCGAGACCTAGGGTAAAATACACTAGGCGTCGTTCGGCGTCGAGACGGTGGTCTCCATCGACGGCGAGAAGTGCCCCGATCTCGACTCCGCTGGCTTCCAGTAGACGATCAGCGTAGAGAGATCTGAAAAGCATAAAGACACAACGTCGAGAAGGATTTCTCCGTCGATTCATACTTCGTTGGGGTCTCCTGCACGCTCAACGTCGAAGACGAAGTCTGTTGGCTCCAGGTGTTCGACGTCACATCATACAACGTCGAAGCACACGGAGAGGTCGACGTCGAGGAGAAGATCACGCTCTAAAAATTCACCAGTGATGGTGACGCAGAGTCGGTCGACGTCGAGACACTCTCCATCGACGTCGCATCGTTCATCAAGACGCCGATCACGCTCCAGAAGTCGCAGAGAGTCCTCTCATTCTATTAGGAGCTCCCCCCAGACGTTCTCGACGTCACGCAGCTCTTCTGCTCATTCTCCTGAGCATCCAAGGACATCTCAGAGAGGCTCTCCAAGGAGACAGCGATCTCCTTCCATTCATCTTTCGCCCAGATGGCTTCAACCTCTCCATCACTGGCAGAAAGAACCCTCTGGTCATGCTCAGAGGCCTACGGACTATTCCAGTCCACTGCACAGATCCCCGTTACAGCGTCTAGTTCAGGAAGTGGACAGGTCCCCCACTACTCGGACCAGAGAACACAGAGGCAGATCTCCTGAGCATAGGTCAACTCATGCTCATCACAAGAGACGAAGAACACCATCTTGGTCCTCGTCTTCGACACGCTCATCCAAAAGGGACTACTCGCCTACCCTTACGGATAGCCCTCCTTCTAGAGTGTCACCCATCGATGATGTTAACACCTTTCACGATGTCCTCGCTAGAGGAGCACAAAAGCTGAGCATAGCCATGTCAGCTCCTCAGACCACCACTTCTATCATTTTCGAAACTCTCCATCAGAGATCTGCTGCTAGACCATTACTTCCTCTAGTCCCTGGTATCATTGAACTGGTAATGGACATCTTCCTCACCCCATCATCGGTTAAAGCAGCTCCAGCTCGAATCCTGAAAAAATATAAACCTGCTGCATCGGATCCCCTTTTTCTGAAATCTGATCCACCACCGGACTCTGTCATCATTGCAGCGGCAAAGAAGACACATGGGGTGGCTTCTTCCTCCTCAGCCCCTCCAGATAAAGAAAGTAGAGCCCAGGATTCTTGGGGGAGAAAGGCCTGCGGCATCTTCTCTTAAGATATCTAGCGCTGCTGCCCTGCTGGGCCGGTATGACAGGTCCTTATGGGATTCGCTGGAGCGTTTTAAAGACAAACTCCCAAAGGAGGATCAACAAGACTTCTCAGAGATTATCCAAGAAGGGGCGCTGGTGGCCAACCAAGTAATCAGCACAGCAGCGGATGGGGTTTCTTTGGCTGCACACTCTTATGCACATGGTATATGTGCACGGAGGTCTTCCTGGTTGCGCCTGACAGCTTTGAAACCGGAAGCACAACAACGTATTTTGAATCTTCCGTTTTCTGGAAACTCCCTTTTTGGGTCACACACTGATGAGGAAATGGCCAGAATGAAGGCCGTGTTGGACACATTAAAGGCTGTGGGCCTTCAGAAGAAAAAGGAGTTCAAACGACGCTACAGGCCCTACAATCGTAAAAATTACCAACAGAGGGTTCAAACCCCTCAATGGTCGCAAAACAAAAACAAATCCCAATATCAAGGCCGTCGTTCCTCGAGAGGAAGAGGAGGACATCAACAGTCCTCTTCCACAGCAAAAACTCAAGGAAAGCAATGATTTTCTGCTTCCTCTAGCACCGTTGCACACTCCAGTGGGAGGAAGTATTTCAAATTGCATACAAGAGTGGCGCAACATCACCAAAGACCAGTGGGTGCTAAATATACTGAGCAATGGGTACGCGCTACGTTTTTGCGCGCCCCCAAGAGGCATTCCTCCGGTAAGGTCACGTCCTAAACACCTGGAACTGCTGCGTCAAGAAGTGTCGACTCTTCTGCAGAAACTAGCCATAGAAGAGGTCCCTCCTGCGCAGAGAGGAAAGGGAGTCTACTCCAGATACTTCCTTGTTCCGAAAAAAGACCAACCAAACAAGTTCAGACCTATTCTAGATCTACGAACTCTGAACAAGTTCATCCGAAAAGAGAAGTTTCGAATGTTGGCCCTCCATCAAATATTTCCACATCTGAGGAAAGGACATTGGATGTGTTCGGTGGATCTCCAAGATGCGTACTTTCACATTCCAATTACCCCAAGGCATTGCAAGTTCCTGCGATTCATGGTAGGCGCGAAGCATTACCGGTTCAGAGTCTTACCATTCGGCCTCAAATCTGCTCCAAGGGTATTCACGAAATGCATGGCAGTGGTGGCGGCAGCATTACATCGCCCAGGCCTGTTTGTGTATCCATACCTGGACGACTGGCTGTTGAAGGGACCATCTCCTCACATGGTGCAGAATCACCTTCACATCTGCCTGGATCTCCTTCAACGCTTGGGCCTTCATGTGAACGTGGAAAAATCAGTTCATCAGCCCACTCAATCGCTCCACTATCTGGGCGCCACCCTGGACTCAGGCCTAGGAAAAGTGTTTCCTTCGGAGGAGAGACTGTTATCAATGAGAAACAAATGCAACATCATCCTTCAAGCACATCAACCATCAGTAAGGCAAGTGGCGTCTCTACTGGGGTCGATGGCCTCATGCATTTTTCTCATACCCAACTCCAGATTGAGAATGAGACCATTGCAGCAGGATCTGGAGGACAAATGGGACCAATCCTCGGGTCATTAGGACAACTGAATTCTCCTCTCTCAAGCAGCGAAGAAGTCCATTCTCTGGTGGATTCAGCCAAAGAATCTTCTAGTGGGAGTCCCATTCCATCAACCTCTGCCAAAACAATCCCTGATCACGGACGCGTCTCTTCAGGGATGGGGAGCGCATCTGGGTCAACTGCAGACTCAGGGCAGATGGACCAGCAAGGAACAGACCTATCATATCAACATGCTAGAACTGCGGGCGGTTCATTTGGCCCTCAAGGCATTCCATCCGTCGATTCAGTCCGAGTCGATTCTGATACAATCGGACAATACAACCACCATGTATTACTTAAACAAACAAGGTGGAACACGCTCTCGCCCTCTGTCTCTGGAATCTCAGGCGATCTGGCACTGGCTGCTGGCCAGGAACCTCTCGATCACGGCAGTGCATCTGCCAGGAGAGCAGAACGTGCGAGCAGACGCCCTCAGTCGACACTTCGAAGAACAAGAAGACTGGGTACTCAACGACGAAGTGGTGGCGGACATTTTTCATCAATGACGTCATCCATCCATCGTCCTCTTTGCAGACGATCGAAACAGAAAATGCCACGCCTTCGCGTCCAGATTTTACCGACCAGGAACGAGAGGGAATGCTCTTTTGATAGACTGGTCCGGGACGTTTGCATACGCTTTTCCGCCCCTTCCTCTCATCCCGAAGGTGGTGACCAAGCTCATCCGATCCAGGATGAAGATGATCCTCATAGCACCGGACTGGCCACGCCAATGGTGGTATCCGGACCTGTTGCAGCTCTCGATCTGTCCGCATCGGAGACTCCCGTGCAGGCCGGACCTTCTGACCAAAATGGGAGGGAAGAGTCTGCACCCCAGCCTTCCCTCGCTGAGCTTGGCAGCATGGCTCCTGAGATCCTGCAGTACGGACATTTGAACCTCCCTCAGGACTGCATGGACATTTTGAGGGAGTCAAAGAGACCATCCACAAGAGCCTCTTACTCTTTTAAATGGAAAAGATTTTACTTGGTGTGTATGCGTAATGGTTGGAGTCCAGTTAGCGGGCAAGAAGAGGTAATCTTGCCGTATCTGCTCTACTTGGCCAAATCTGGTTTGAAATACACGTCCATAAAAGTGCATTTGGCTGCCATCACAGCATATAGAAAATCACCTGACCAACCTTCTTTCTTTCAACTTCAGGTGGTCATGGACTTCCTTCAGGGGTTGAAGAAGGTTTATCCCCCTGTCCGACCTTCTCCGCCTTGGGAGTTGAATCTAGTTTTGTCAAAATTGATGGGTCCTCCTTTCAAACCCATTCATAAGGCCACATTACAACACCTTACATGGAAAGTAGCTTTTCTGGTGGCTATTACATCAGCACGCAGAGTGAGTGAAATCCAAGCACTCTGTTCTAAGGAACCGTATACGGTTTTCCATCACAATAGGGTGGTTTTGAGAACTCACCCTTCCTTCCCTCCCAAAGTAGTGTCTGACTTCCATGTCAATCAGACAATTTATCTCCCCTCTTTCTTTCCAAATCCTGCTACACCAGCAGAAAGGTCTCTTCACTCATTAGACCTCAAGAGGGTTCTCAAATTCTATTTGGAGGGAACAAAATCCATTAGAAAGGCTGACCAATTGTTTGTAAACTACGGCTCTGTTAGAACAGGCTTTCCAGCCTCCAAACGATCCATTTCAAGGTGGATAGTGTCTTGTATTAAATTGGCTTACCAATTAGCGAACAAGCCTTTGTTAGCCTCCCCTAAAGTTCACTCTACTAGGGGCAAGGCTGCTACAATAGCTTTCTTACACAATGTACCGGTGGCCGAGATTTGCAAGGCTGCAACTTGGAAATCGGTCCATACGTTTACCAGGCATTACTGTCTGGATTCTGACTCCAGAGCGGATACCCAAGTAGGCCAGGCCTCCTTGAGGAATCTGTTCCAATGCTAGCTTGATTGGAGTCTTTGTAATGATTTTTTCTTACAATGTATCTTTATTGTACTCTGGTCACTTGCCCGCAGGATGAGGGGATGGGCTTGCTATTCTATTCATGTGCTTTTATATGTTTCCGGGGTCCCGCGCATGGGCGGGAATATTCATGTGCTTATGACTATTGATGAGGATCCCCTGGAAGAGAAGGATAAGTTACTTACCTGTAATCCTAGTTCTCTTCCAGGGGTATCCTCATCAAAGTCATAAGCAACCCTCCCGCCTCCCCAGGCAAGTGATCAAGATACATGTCATCTCTTTGTGCCATGGCCTTCGGGTCTCCGCAAAGAACAACTGACCTAACTGTCACCCCTGAGGCATGATGGGATGCTAGGGGTCATGGCTGCCTTAAAGGCACGGTGCCAGTTTATTCTGTGTGTTTCTGTGGGTTAGCTTTTCAGCTTTTGTACACTGATGTTTTCTACAACGCAGCCTATGTGCTGGCAATGTTCTTTCATTCCTCTTTGCAGGATTAGGTTTTCTGCTGTGCATTAAAGCAGTTTTCAAATGTGTTTTCTTTCTCCCTTCTTTATTGGAATTGTATTTATGTGCAAGGGAAATTCTTACAACATTGCTCAGCGTTTCTAGTATTGGAAGGCTGCATTGTGTTTTTATTGTTGTGTATATATATATATATGGATATATATATATATATAGAGCTACATATATGGTTTCCACATATATGTTTTATATGTTTCCGGGGTCCCGCGCATGGGCGGGAATATTCATGTGCTTATGACTTTGATGAGGATACCCCTGGAAGAGAACTAGGATTACAGGTAAGTAACTTATCCATTTAGCCCTGCCTAATATCCCCCCCACTGTTGGTTGTTGAAATATTGTTTCCATCTTTTGAAAATGTACCCTAAATAGTAGTGGAAAAGGAGCAGCCCCGAGAGTCCAGATATTCAATAAACGCTCCATAAAGAAGCACTCACGGAAGCCGGAGAAGCGATTGATTTACATAGATTTTAAATGTATGTTTATTACTCAATTTAAATTGATGCTAATTTTATTAGTCTCAGAATGCTTGAGTACTGAGTTCATCCTGCCAAAGTATGACATTTTTAAACCTCTAGATCACAGATTAATCTTTGTTGTAGACACACTACCCACTGAGCTATGTTAACAGCATGGAACTTGGATGGTTCTTCTTCGCTAGAAAAGAACCCTCAGCTAGACTACTTACTTCTGATTTTTTCCCCTCCCCTGATGCCCGCGCAAAGCCCCTGTACCCCATTCGGTGCTTTAGAGTAAACCGTGGCCTCACAGCGCCCTGTTTCTGCCTTTATGTGTTGCCCTAAGCGCTGAGAGGGTGATGTAAAATGTGATGTTGATCCTGTAGGACGATAAATAAACAAGAGGGCATGTACAGGCATGTTTATGCAGAAGGCAGGTTGTGTAACATCAGAACTTTGCCCTACGAGGAGGAGGGAAGGGCGGGGCTAAGTACCACGGACGGACACCGTCGAGCCCAAAATCACTGAGGCGCTGCCGTTACTTAATGCAAATAAAGGGCTGTGCATGAGGATGGAAGGGCGGGGATAATTAACATGGACACTGGCGATCCCAAAATCACTGCGGCGCCGCCTTAACTTAATGCAAATGAAAGGCATGGCATGAGGAGGGAAGGGCTGAGGATAAGTAACACAGATACTAGCGAGCCCAAAATCACTGCAGGGCCGCCGTAACTTAAGGAAAATGAAACGCATGGCATGAGGAGGGAAGGGCTGGGGATAAGTAACACGGACACTGGCAATCCCAAAATCACTGCGGGCAGCCATAACTTAATGCAAATGAAAGGCACGGCATGAGGAGGGAAGAGCTGGGCTAAGTAACACGGACACTGTGGCACCCAAAGTCATTGTGGCGCCTTTAATAAATAAAGGCGCAGGGAAGTAACACCAAAACTGTGATACACGCATAAACACAATGCAAATGAACGGCATGAGGAAAGAAGGGAGGGGCTAAAGGCAACAGGGACACAGACACTGGCCAGCTCAAAATGATGGCAGCACGGTTGCAGCCAGGAGAGGAAAGGCTGCCATCAAGTGAGCACAAGCATTGCTCAAGGACAGCTGAGCACCAGCGCTGCTCGTGTCCTGCCTGGAACATCTGGTAGGAGAAAGTCTTTTAAGAAAATAGTGCCCACAGACTGTTAATAAAACAGACCATGTAACAACACAAGTAAAAAGTCCGGTCCTCATGGGAGGTTACAAATGTTGAGGGACTACTAAGCCTCTTCACGAATCAAAAGAAAGCATTTAGAAAGGACAGTAACAGGAGCCAATTGAAAAGATGGGTGGAGAGTGGGCAGAACTTCAAGTCCATACCTCAATACAGCATGCATTGTAGAGCAGCGCATGCGCTGCCCAGGCTCGACCTAAAAAACACAGGTATCCCAAAAAACCCCACCCAATTTTATTCATTCCTATTTCAACAGTGACAGAAGGAAAATGAAACTAGGATGCGAAAAAGTCCTCTTTGTCTTGGCTGAAAAAGCTATGTCTCTTGGATGTCTACAAACAAATTAACGCCTTAGAATAGTTTTGTAAAAGGGCCAAAAAGCGTGGAAAGATCCCCTGTCAACACTTGCCTCAATAACAGGACCCTGCAAAAGCAGCAGGAAAAACATCTTGAGACGCTTTCACAGCAATGTTTTTGAATCCGATAAATTGCCATTAAGTGGGTGTTTGGCTGATTAGATTTTGGCTAAAATGTAAAAGGGCTTTTGATTGATAGAAGAAACGAAAACTCCAGCCCTAAGTTAACTATAAGTCACACCCTTGCCATGCACTGCTAATTACGCCACAAATTACATCACTCATGATACCTTCTATGACATCATTGATAATATCACTGCAACATTTGCAATAAAATTATTGATGAGAAAACTGTGCATGGCGGGGGCGCCAGTTATAGTTACCTTGGAGCGCAAGTTTTAGTTTCTCAGCAAAGGTGCAATAATTTTAATGGGAGACTACTAGTACTTCTTAGTGGCAAGTGGGTACTTTGTCATGATTCCCTGCGCTTTTTTTTACTTCCATGCAAGAGCTGGGTACTGTCTTGCAGGAGAGACTGCTGCCCACCTGCAGCAAAGAACCAGAACACCATGCCACAACACTGGTCAGTCAAATGCACAGGCTCTGTTGTCCAGCTCAGCACAGTATCATAGTTGCATCTATCTGGAAAGGCACTGCCATAGACCCCCCTCCGATCCCCAACAGAAAAGTTAGCAGCAGCATCTCAGGAACTGCACAACACCAGGGCCTGACACTGCTGCTCCCCCTGCCTCCTCCGGATTCCGCAGCACACCACCACGAGCAGCAGCAGGTTAGTGATTGCACAACACCCGGGACTGCACTAGTGACACCCCTCCCCTTCAGCATAGTATCAGAGCAGATCACTAGGCCGGGTACTCCACAGCACTCAGTAATTGCACTGCTGCCCACCTCCAACACACTAGCAGAGCAGCAGGGGTCCAAGTACTGCACAGTCCCTGATACTCGTGCCCACTTGCAGCACAGTAGCAGCGCAGTAACTGGCGAGGTATTGTGCCCCTCCCCTGGAGCACAGAATCTGTGGACCATGGAAGGTACTTTTTTATCAACAGGAACTGCCACTCAACTGCAGCTCAGTACCAATACGGCACCAGGCCAAGAACTGTCCAATTCACTGAGTCCGATTCTGCTGCTCATCAGCAGCACGATATCAGAGTATCAGCAGGCCATGCTCTGCACATGCCCCAGGAATGGCACTGCTGTTCCCTGAGACTGGCACTTACGTTGCATGTGCAGTCTAGCAAAAGGACTGCTTGATGCCCCAACAGCAAAACCCAATGGGAACACAAATGGAACAATGTAACCATCTTTGAAATTCCAGGAGCTTGATGTGACAGTTCATCCAACGAATGAAAAAAGCATGAAAAACATATAACTTGGCAGACTCAAGCCCACCATCTCTCTGACCTATTTTTTTTTAAAGAATTAATAATACGAGGACTTCAAAACAACAAACTGTCTGTAGACAAACCTAACAACAACCAGTGTGTATCTCTCTATACTCTAGAAGGAGTTTAAGATCAATTTCTGTGCACTAAGCCTGTTGTAAGTATGACCAGAATGGAACACAAATCACTTTGACCTCAGTTCTAGTGTTCTCTGCTGTCAAAGCAAAGGGTGCAGGGGATTTTGTAGTTTGAGGGTTAGTGGAATGTTACTTACTCTTGTCCTCCAATATCATGTTTGACCAACAGTGTTTTTTTCAGTCTCACTGGGTGTTCTTATCAATGTGTTTTGATCCTCTTATTCAGTCCTTTATTAGAACTTTGCCTAAATGCATCATTTTTTGCCTGAATTCGATAGTATTGCCAAGTAATGGTTATTTGCGTTTATTAGTTTGTAGCTGATGCACTGTAGTCTGTTGTAGTTTGCCTAATTAATAGCTTTTTCTAATTTCCTGTGCATTCATTCACTTTTTTTTTTTAATTGTCTTTGCAAAACGTCATTGTTGTGGAAACTGCAGAGGCATCGTTAACCCCCTCCCACAAAAACATAAATAAAATATAATTGGCTAAAAGCAAAAATATTTTTGGGGTTTCAAAAGCATACTTTGTCATAGTAGCCCCTGGCACTGAGGGATAACTATTGTATGGGTTGGGTGTGCTATTTGTAAAAAGGGAGAATGCTGCCACTCACAGATAAGTTTGCTAATGACTGAAGTGGGCTGACTCGCTGCGCCATACTAAATGTAGTAGTGTGAGCGAAAAAAATATATACAACACAATAGACCAGTGGATGAAGAGGGTTGGCTGAAAGTCCCTACAGGTAAGTATATCATACATATACTTCAGTAAAATCGAAAGGTCTTGCCTAACTCCAGATCTATAAACTGTGACTCGTTCACAGCACATGGTTTTACCCAGTGGCAGATCAGAAAGTAGTCAGGAGAGTGAGTCACTCCAGCAGTTCTAGCAGCATATCATTTAAGCAGGGCAATAGTACCTGTCTTACTTGAAGAGCAAATCTTTGCAAGAGAGTTTAGTACACATTGAAGTGGTATGTTTACACACATCAAATAGTAGCCAGGTATTCCATGAATCACCCTAGTGCTCCATAACAAAATAGCTACCTACTGTTACTTCCAATTGCAATGTGAACTACCACTAACCGTTACCGCAAGACAGGACTAGACTGAAAGGTACTACCACACTAAAGTATATCATAAGGAAAGCTGTGCAGGATACAGTCAGGATACAGTCACCCGTAAGCAAAACATAAGAGCAGCCAGCACCTCAAGGTACTGCAACAAACCAAAAAAAGTCATAATGCAATAGGATCAGACCCTCATAAGTGTTAACAAAAAAACAAAAACAAAAAATAATCACGTGCTGGTACACGGTTCAGACAGATAATTACAACTGCAGGCCAACGTGTAAGCACTTTTGCAAACAAAGTAAAATCAGAAAATGCCCTCCAGATCTATTTAGTTCACCCACTCTCTGATTTAAAGGTATACATAAATACACTTGGCCAGTGCTTGAAATGGAAAAATAGCAGTGCAGGTACGCTGTACCAGAGCACCTGCTTGTTTCTGAGAAGTGCTGGTACTCCCCTATTAAAGGTATTGCATTTCTCTTGAGAAGTGCCGGTACTCTCCCTCTCAAAATAAAGTGCCGGTACTCCGTACCGGACAGTACCGGCCCATTTAAAGCACTGCCCGTGGCATGTTCAGAGCTTTACCTGAACTCTGTATCTCTTCTCCATCTCACATGCTTTTTAAGTCTCGCCTAGACAGCGCATGCACTATCTCTTAAAGACTCTTTGTTTTGTAACTGTTGGCCCGGAGGCTGCTCATTGTTACCATTACTTGGCTTCCTTGTCACTCATTTCCTGGCTTCATATTCGTCGGCTGCTACATGCTTCCTTTCTCTTTGTGTGACTGTCCCTTCCCTGGAGCGTTAACGCATTACTGTTGCCATTCCACTGCTCAGCTCATTTATTTAGGTGCTACATTTTCTTTTGTGTTTAACACTCTACCAGAGTGACTCTTTTTGAGCTGTTTATGTGGTGTGCTTCTCCCGCCTGTTTTCCTCCCTCATTGATGGTGCTTGCCCCCACCTGCCCTCCCTCCTTTTTTGTTGTCTGTATGATTGCTTGCCCCACCCACCCTTCTTCTGTTATTGTCCATAGTCTGTGTGCTTGCCCCAGCTCTTCCCTTCCACCTCCCTATGACACAGCCAGCACTGGTGGTGTGATAGAGCTTTTCCCCACACTGTGCTGCCCCTCCCTCACTCCCTTCCTGTGTTACCTCCTGTCTCTCCAGCAATAAAAAACAATGAGCACCATAACAAAGCTCGTGCTGGCCACGTCATCGTTTTTTTTACTTTCAGCCATGTGGCACAGCAGCTGTACTACTGAGCAACATGGCTAAAAGACATAGACAAAGCAAGTAGCTCTCGTGAAGGCAAGACCTATTGCCTTTGCCAGTGCATGTTTTCCTTTCTTCCCGCACCTCACGTGTTGCATTCCCATGAAAACGTTATTGTAACTGAACCCTGTACAATGATTTGATGCACCTATTACCTCTTGAATCACACAAATGATTTTGTCCATCTGTTTCACATATCCAATTTTGTCTGTGCTGAATACTTGGATTATCTCTCTTCCCGCCCTCCCTTTTTACTCAGTAGGACACAAACAATGAAATACTGGACACACCCTACTTCCCTCTGACTATACCTTCCAATAATTGCCAATTTGCATAGATTTTTTTTTTTGTTTTCTCCGACACCACTGTAGCTTCCCTGCGCTTTTTCAGGAGTGAGGCCAGGACCGTGCCCGGGCGCTCACCTTCCCCATACGTAAGTGCTGTCGCATATTTACCTAAATGCTTAAGCTATGATATTCTTCTAATAGTGTTTTGAACGTCGTTGTGACCGTTTCATTCGCTCCATCTAACAGTTGGTGTTCTAGCGCTTTAAGTGAGCCCTCCAATTCAGATAGTCTCTTTCGGAGCGACCGAAACACCTCGGAGTGCTTAGACATTGCAATCCCACGAATATAAACTTTAAATGTTTCCCAGACAGTTGCAAAAGAGTCCACCAAGCCAACATTACAAGTAAAGAAGGTGTCTATAGCCTCGGCTATCTCCGACTTAAAGGCCGTATCTAACAGTGAATATGGGGGGAAACGCCAGGTGAAAGGAGGTATATGTTTCTGTGGAGTGTCTACAACTAGAAGTATAGGGGAGTGGTCTGAGTAGGTGCGAGGGAGCACCATACAGTCGCGTACTCGAGTATAAATATTCAGAGAGGCTAGCCAGTAATCTATCCTAGTGTGCAAGTCGTGGAACTCAGAGTAGTGTGTATACCCGCCCCCATGCGGGTTACGCTATCGCCAAACGTCATTCAGTTCTAATTGCGTCATCGCATCTGCAATAGCACGGGCCGACGCAGTGGTGCGCCGTTCCGGCCCTCCTGATCTGTCAAGACGTGGGTTCAGTACACAGTTAAAATCGCCCCTCCAAAGTTGAGCACTCCCCGTATAGTACTGCATCGTTTCTGTAAGTGAGGCATAGAATTTCGGATTGTCATAATTAGGGACATAGACATTAACGGGAATCAAGTCAAATCCCTTCCCCTTGCATCGTGATATTACGTATCTGCCCTCCTGATCAGTGGCCAATGGCTCCAGTGTGAGATTGGATTTAGGATTCACCCAAGTGATCCACCCTCTCGCATGTGTAGTGAAGCCCGCCCCATGTGTTGTCCCCAGAATACTTCTGCTGCGAAACATGCTGCTATTTAAGGGCAAGTGCGACTCCTGTAACAATGCAACGTCTACCTTATGCCGCTGCAAGTATGCCATTACCTTACTTAATTTTCTATAATCATTGAGGCCCCGGACATTCCAAGTCAAGACCCTCAGTGTACTGTGTGTGTCCGTGTCGCACGCACTATCAGTCGACATCAGAGATTCTGTGCAATGAGGTGGAGGCTAGACTGCGATGTGTGGCCAAAATCGAGGTAACCCATGTCCTGCCTAAACGTAGCAACTCTAAGAACTCTGCAGTGTGTCAGTCTCAGTTCCACCCCCCCACCCACGCCAAGCAACCCCCAACTTTGCGGTCTCGAAAACCCCCACATAATCCCCAGATATCATAACAAATTCACATCAGACAGTGTTGTTTTAGCAGTAAGTGAGGTGAGACCCAAGTTGTGGTACACACCCGTGGGCGGATGTTGCCTACCCCTGCTGTAACTCAACTTTGTTGGGCTATCTGCCCATTACCGTCCGCCATCAAGTCTATTTGGTGCATGAGAAACGTATACAACCATCTTAATTATGCCCCATAATTCTTTTCTAAGGCGTGCCACCCCTCCCGGTACGCATCCTACAACCTGACAACAGTCACAGCACAGGAGAAGTGTCCCAAACCCTCCTATAAGCTGTAGCCCAGCTCTCGTCATAAGCTCCACAGCAGAGCATGCCACATCTTATTCGTACACGTACCACCCTCCACATGTCCCCATCTTATCTGGTAGTCTGGGTAGGTCGCATGCTAGTCCTGGTCATCCAGGTTGCCTCCAATAGCACCCTCCGAAGCGTTTGGCTCAGGGCTTCTTCGCCGCTCCTTTGACCACTCCTTCAGGGCTTTTTGCAGCACTTTGGGGTCTGTGAAGATCCTGGATTTTCCCTGCCTGTTCACCCGCAACCTCGCCGGGTACAACATAGCATAGTCAATATTTTGGTCTCGCAACTGACGCTTGAGTGGTGCAAACTGCTTGCGTGCCTCCTGCACTCGGACCGTGAAGTCTGGGTATAGCGAAATAGTGGATCCCTCAAACTGCAGGGACTGCTTCTCCTGTGCCACTCTCAGGGCTGCGTCTCGGTCCCTGTAGTTTAGAATAATTGGCCTTGGTGGGGCCCCCGGAGCAGGTCTCGGGCCCAGCGAGCGGTGCGCTCTCTCTACGACAAACATTTAAGAAAACGTGTCAGATCCCAGCAAGTTGTGCAGCATTTTCTCAACAAATAGCTCCATGTTCTCCACCTACGTGGATTCTGGTAATCCCGTTATTCGTATGTTACATCTTCGGTAACGAGCTTCAAGGTCCTCCGCCTTATCTTGCAGGGTCTGCAACACTCTACTCATTTGTTTTTGTGTAGTGTCCAGCTCTGTCTGTGCCTCTTCCACTTCAGTCACCCTGCGTTCCGTCATGTCTATCTTCTCTGCCTGCTTGTCCATTCGTTCCGACATTCTATCCATCCTGTACGACAGAGTCCAGTTTTGCATCAATAGCAGACAGACTGTCCTGTAGGCTTTTCTGCATGACTGCGAGCATGACACGGATATCTCCCTCCACCTGCTCCGGTGCCTCCTCTTGCGCGCTGTGGCTCCCTTCTGGGGTATTGTCTCTAGTCTTGGTTTTTCACTGTTCAAAGTTGAACTTAGGTTGAGCTTTATCAACTTTACCCATTGTGGGTGAGTAGGGTCTGCTGCAGCAAGACACGCTACCGCTGTACAAAAGATGGCAGGCCGAAACTCCCCTCTGACTTCTGAGGGACTATTCTCCTCAGTGGAGTGACCGCCTCAAAGGAGCTGTTGTCACAAAAGCAGGGTGGCGCGCTACCCAGCTTAAATCAGCCCCAGTGTAGGTGTGACAACCCGTGTGTGTGCTATCGTTGAGTCACCGCCTCAGACCGTTGCAGACTCTGAGCCCGGTGGATTCATACCACAGCAGGTAGTATTCTGTTCCCAGGTTCCCAGGCAGAGAAGTAGTTAGTCCTCCACTGCGCACCAGATGTCTCCCTGCTCTTTGGAAGCCCAGCCCTCAGAGTAGAGGAATCGCAACCGGTATTTATTCCTGTCAGAGCCACTCCACTGTCCTGAGAACTTTTGTGGAGCGCTGAGCCCTTGGGAAGCACCCCCTCGAGCTGCCCTCTTTAGTGTGGCCAGGCGCCCCTCGTAGAAAAAGGACTGGTGCACTGTACCGTGTCTATGTGAGCCCAACCCTCGTCGTGGCTGCTCCGTGCTCCCTCGAGTGGCCAGGCTTGACAATCAGGGTGTCTTCAGGCGCGACCCGGGTCACCGAGGGGCAGACGCGGCTTTTACTGCTCCGCCGGAGCCCCGACTCGAGCCGACCCCAGGGTCCTTGGTAGCTGGATTGCGCCGCCACGTTATCAGCAGGCTCTTCCTGATCAGCCGGGCCGGAGTGCCCGAGGCGTGGCCGATATTGCCCGGAGCCGGCTCAGACCGTATTAGGGGGCCAGGTGCGAGCGCTTCACAAGCGCATTCCGGTATCCCAGCGAATGCTGCCACAGGCTCCCGCAGCCGTCCCGGCCGCGCTCTTACGACAGTCCACGCCCCTGCAGCTCTGTATCGGTGCCCCCGGGCAGAGCGCCTCTCACGCCGTCTCGTTAGGCCTCGCTACGCAGCTCCCACCTCCAGATTCCTCACCGTGTAACCTCGGACACAGGCTACCTCCGTAGTCGTAGATGGAATCAAGCTGTGCAGCACACGTTCCGACGCACAGGGCTTTATAATTGCAGCAGCAGAGTTCGTCCAAATGCAGGATATTTTATGAATAAATGGATGGCTCGACGGAGCACTCAATTTAGGCGGCCATCTTAGGTTCAGGCAAGCTCCGCCCCCCACCAATTTGCATAGATAAGGTAATGTACCCAACCCATACTCCAGGTATCTCTACCCCGCCCTTTTTATTCTTTTGCGTGCAAATATGAACTCTTTTTTCCCCCATACAACTCATAGAGCTCTACACCTTTAGAGCAAAGTACGAGCCTCAACAGAATCACATGATTGCCACAGACCAAATTTCCCCCACATAGATGTATACCAAGGTGATTACTAAAACTGGCTAACCTCAAGTATCAATTACAATGACACCTTTAAAAACAGTAGGAACTCCAACCATGTAGAATTTCAGATAAGTCCCTAATACACAATGGATTTATGAGCTTTTTTCTTAGCTTTTATTTTTCACACTTGCTATGCATTGCAAGAGTGGTCTTCCCACCTAACAGTTCTTTTATCACGGTGTTCAACACATTTGCAGTGATTCACAGCTTCTTTTTTTCACGAAAATATCATAACACCATTTGACCTAGATTTTATTAGAAGATCACATACGTGGTCGTTCTGTATATATTTCTTTAAATCTTCCAACTATCAACAGCGTGAAAAAGCCCCAGGCCTGGTTCCCACATGAGTGAAACAGGTGTTGGTTGGTGTTCCATGGAAACGGAATGAAAAATGTATATCTGTGAACAAAAAACAAAAGAAGTCTACCAGCTACCTTGCAGCAGCTGATTTTTACATATTAAAATTGCATATTTACTGCATGTATTAGCTTTATTTTGCCTGTATAGATTTGAGTATTACGTTTCAGGGATGCATGGGCACATATAAAAGACAAATTCTCCTCAAAACTCTGGTATTAGTATACTAACACAGAGTCTGTAGGCCCCATTTTTCCTTATATATAGTTATTTTGAAGTGGCTGCATCAAAAAATAAAATATATTGTAAGTCGGGGTTTTAACAATATTCGGTCTGCGTCAGGTGACCGGGATGACAATACCATACGCTTTGTGAGAGCATGACTTGGAGGAACTGGGCAATTACGCTGACCGAATGACACAACTCATACATTTTTTTTTTCTGTGTATGAAAACCTACTGTGGTATGGTAGTTTTCAAATCCATGTCTCATGATTTTAGTTGTGAGTTTACGTAATTTGCTTGGATAGTCAAAAGCAAATAAGTATTACTACTGTTGAATTTTGTTTACTTTTTATATATCTCTGGTAAAGCAGAGTGGTGTAAATAAAAGAAAACCTGCGCAAAAATGCAGAGGTTTTGAGTGGACATGCTACAGCACCCTGAATTCGAACTATAATAAAATGATCTGTCATGATAAATCTGGAATGTTTGTGACCAGGAATATTCATGTTAAATAATATTGTTACCAAAATTCAATATAATTTTTTTGTGTTTGCTTTTATAATTTGTGACCCTTTTCTTACAGCATCCCTTGGTTTCGCAACCATTAAGCCGCACCCTTGCCATAGAATTATTGGATAAAGTGAATAATCCTGATCATTCAAGTTTTCACGACTTTGACGACGATGACTCGGAGGTAACACTTCCAGACACTTATAGCAATACTAGCCAAACGTTTTCATATTGCCTTTGTGCCAAAACTTATATTATTGAATCACAGGCCTCATGAGTGAACTGGAAATTTAAATTGTCTATTATAAACATGTTGTTTTGTTTATTGTGGCAAGGGAAAAGTTAATTTTGCGATCCAGATTTTAGTCTAACAATAAACCTCTGGATACATTATTTGCCATCTGAGTTAAACCAATAGTAACTTAATTTAGCGTTTCATGGTTTTCAGCACCCTGTTTGTTGTTAAAGTGCTCTTTTTAGTGTAGACAAGTGTCTACATCCCTTAACTCCCCGTTCCTAACTGTCCCTTTACCTGAAGTCTTCACATTGAGCATGGTGGAAGAATCATAACTATAAATAAATGTTCCCATTTCCAGCAACCATGTACCTTTTCATACATTTTTGTTATTTGCACTGGCATTACCTCTGATGTACATAATCAAACTGAACTGTTTACAATGTGCCAACATAGGACATTGGTGTAAAAATGCAAATATTTTTGTAATGCATTTATTTACTCTTTATCTAATAAGAGGGCCTCTTGAAAATTGTTTAAAGAAATTCTTGAATTTCTGATGGATTCTCTAGCCGCAGATTCCTCACCTTTAGAATGACCCAGGTGCCAGACTGGATCCGGAAGATTTTTTTTTAACATAGCCCCTGCATGCCAATACGTAGTGTTTTGCAGCTTCATTTTAACTCTGCTCCACCCTGGAAGTGGCAATGTGAACAGCATATATGCGCCACCCAAGCACGCTATTAATCCTTTTCTTTCTGCTCCTTCGTACATGGATCCAGAGCTAGCTCTTAGTTTTTCCTTGTCAGTTGATAAGCTTTTGTCCAGATTATTTCCAGTGTGCAAAAGAACATATTCCCTCCTAAAACTACAGGGTATAAGCCCTGTAGGGACCGTCTGTGACTGAGCCTTATGAGGTGTGCCTCAGATGTCTGGGCTTGGGCCACAGCTCTGTCGTGTGGGGAATGTGCCCTGATGAACCCCAAGACGATCCGCAACTCCAAAGGCAAGGTGTATGTCGACAACACTGCACGTCATGTGAGATCCGTCCCTGCTCCAAGTCGAGGACATGGACTAGTTTCCGCCTGTCTGGCGAAAGGTCATTGTTGTGATCCAAGTCTTCGGGTAACTTTAAGTAACGAAAAAAAAGCACAAGATTTCCAAGCGGGCCTGTTCCATCCTTGCCACTATCCCTGAGCATGTCAAAGTTGCCCCCCCCCCCCCCCGTTTTGATCCTCGTCACCTACATGATGTACCCATTCTGGTCCTGGTCACCACATATCCAGAATTTCAGGTTCACGACAGATTGAGGCATTTAAGCAGGCCATCCTCCACATCTTTGGCACCTTAGCAGCTACATCTGGCTTGCTGTCAGGCTGCATACATCCAAGGAGGCCTCTTTTGGGTCTGCCATTGACGTCATCTGTGTCCCTCGAATATGCTTTAGGTTCAGCTCCGGCTTTGGAGCAAACTCCAAGCCTGGCAGCACTATCTTTGCCCGTTGCAACAATGTCGGCGCCGATGCCCGAGGAGGACGTTGATTCTTTTGTCCTGTATGACTCCGCATTGACCTTGGTCCAAGTTGTATTCTGACATGCTTCTGATGCGCCTGGCCACAGTACAGTCTCACTCTGATTAAACAGTACTTCTGCCAAAGGACTCAGTCACGAAAATTCTACCAGCTGTCCTGAAGGAACTCTAGGCTAATTTGACAGGGACCATACAACACGACCAGGATGTGGCTAAGTAGGATGTGTGGTCAGGCCAGGACACAACAGGCTGCTTAGCATGCGCCAGCTTAATGCATGGATACGATCCACAGGCTTTTCAGGTGACGTTCAGATGTCATTTGGATATGCCTTTTGATAAGCCTAGACTCTTTTTCGGAAGGCCAACTCTGCCCTCGAGCGCTTTAAAGAAAGTAGAGCTAGTGAATACTCCATTGAGCTCTGTACACCCACAAGGTAGTATCCACAGCAATTTGTTCTTCTGAATGCATCACTAGGCACTTTGCCTACAGACCGCGTCAAGGCCCAACAACAAGCACCCAGTCCTTCTGGGGTCGTCGCAGGCCGCAGGGACTACTAGACCCCAGCCCCTCTGTCAGCAGTCTCCAAGCTGCTTTAGTTTACCCTTAGCAGCACACAGCCACACCGTGGGAGGCAGGCTCGGTCATTTTCTCCACAAGTAGCAAGCGATAACATCCGGCAGGTGGGTCCTGCTGATTGTGCAACAATGCTATATCCTTCCATTCCTTTCTGTCCCGCTGCATCCTCATCCTCCACCTTCATCAGACTGGGATTTGGAGGACAATTTGTCCATTTTGCTGTAGAAAGTACAGGCTCCTTTGGGCAAAGGAGCCATAGGAAGGGTCCCGACCTCGGAGATTGGAACTGGGCGCTACTTCTGATATTTACTTGTGGCAAAGAAGGGCAGAGACCTGTGCCCCAATTTTAGATCTTCAATCCCTCAATTTCTTACTGCAGAAGGACAAATTAAGAATGCTCTATCTGGCTCATATTTTATCAGGCCTGGATCGAGGATACTCGAGGCCTGCAGAACATCTGTCATTTTCAGCCCACAGACGGTACCTGCAATTCAAGGTGGGGCCATGAACCTTTTCAGTTTTCTGTGTTCTCTGTTGGCCTCACCAGTGCCATTCAGGTGTTCACCTTGGTCAACACCTCAATTGCCATGGCCACCTTCCCCCGAGGACTGGAAACACTCAAAAGTCAACACCCTACCAAAGAAACCATTAGCAGACCCCAGCAAACTCAACTACCGAATGATCTCCCTGCTCCCAGCCAAAGTAATCGAAAAAGCCATCAACCAACAACTTTCCTCACATCTGGAATGGAATCTCCTACTCAACTCCTCACAATCCGGATTTCACAGCATCCTCACCACCGAGACAACCCTCATCACTTCTACCAAAGACATTTGAGCCCTACTTGTTCGAGGAGAGACTGCAGCTCTAATCCTCCTAGATCTCTCGGCAGCCTTCGATATGGTCTCTCAACAAACACTCATCACAAGGCTGCACAACATAGTCATTCAAGGAGGCACTCTCGTATGGATTGCCGCCTTCCTCACCGGAAGAACACAAAAAGTCTGCCTTAACCTCATTCACCTCCGAACCCAATGAAATCATCTGTGGAGTACTCCAAGGATCCTCGCTCAGCCCCATCCTCTTCAACACTTATATGATACTGTGGCCAGCATTGCCAAAACCCACGGACTCAAAATCGTATCCTATGCCCAAGAGACACAACTCATCTTCTCCCTCTCCGAAGACACCACCAAGACCAACTTCCACAATTGCATGACTGACGTCTCCAACTGGTGTAGGGACATCTGCCTGAAGCTCAGCACAGACAAGACAGAGGTACTGATTTTCGGAAACAAAACCTCCCCATGGAACACATCTTGGTGGACCTCAGAACTTGGACCTATTCCTACCCCCACTGACCACTCTAGGAACCTAGGCATCTACTAGACGACAAGCTAACCATGACGACTCGGGTCAACTCGATCTCCTTATCCTGCTTCTTCATCCTCTGCATGCTTTATAAGATATTCAAATGGCTACTCCAAAGCTCAAGATGCACCATCACCCACGCCCTCATCTCCGGCTGACTGGACTATGGCAAATCACTCTATGCAGGGGTCGCAGCTCACCTCCTCTGATGATAACAGACCATACAGAATGCAGCAGCCAGACTCGTCCTGAATCTCCCTAGACAAACTCGCATTACCCCCTACGTTGGGAAACTCTACTGGTCCCTGTACAGGAAAGATGGCAGTTCAAGATGCTGACCCGTGCACACAAGGCCCTACACAACTGCAGACCCGCCAACTTGAACCACTGCTTGAACTTCCATCAGCCCACAAGACACCTGGGCTCCGTGCCCCTTTCTCTAACCCTCATTCCCCCCCATCCCCCGCATCCGGCATAGCAGATGCGAAAGTCTCTCCTTCTCCTACCTAGCATCAAAGACCTGGAACAAGCTACCCTTTCCTCTACGGACCTCCCCATTTTTTCGAGAGTTCCGAAAGTCCCTGAAGACATGGCTATTTGGCTAATCAGCTAGACCCTTTCAGTGCCTGGATACCCTCAGGGGTGACAAGTAGAGCTCTACAAATCAACTGATTGATTGAAAGGTGATGGTAGTGGTCGCTCCCCATCTTCGGAGTTTGGGGTTACCAGTCTTCCACTACCTTGACATTTGAATTTTGACGGTGGGTTTGCCACAGTCCGCTGTAGATCACCTCCAGATGTACTCTGATCTCCTTACATTGTTCGGGTTCATGATGAACCTGTCAGTCACACCATCTACTTTACAAAGGCTTCCATTGGTAGCCATCCTGGATGCAGTGCACTTTCAAGCCTTCCCTGTGGATTAAAGATCAACGAGACCAGGCCATTCGGGATATGATTCTGACATTTCAACCTCTATCCTGGATCTCAGTGAGGATGGCACTGAGGCCTCTTGGATTTCTCGTCTCCTCCTTGTCTATCACGCAGATGGCACATACAAGCTCTACAGTGTGATCTGAAGTGTCAGAGGCCCAGCACCTTGGGAACCTGTCATATTCATTCAGGTTTTGAAGTAGACTGCAAAATGTCTGTAGTGGTGGCTGCATGACCGCAATTGCACCAGCGGCAGACCTCTCTCCCTACACCACCCAGAGTTGACACTGGTGACAGATGCATCATTGCTGGGTTGGGGAAGTCATCTGAGAGATGGAGATCAAAGGACTCTGGTGTCCGCCTGAGACTTCTTCACATCAGTTTGCTAGTGCTGTGGGCCATTCACTTGGAGGTGAAAGGCTTCTGTTTGAAATTGGGTTACTGTTTGAGGGGGGTGAAACCGTACTTAAGCAGCAACCGTAATTTCTGTCAGGGTGAAGTCACAAATGAACCCCAAATTAACCTGTGCTTAACCCTTTGGTAGCTTGGCACAAAAAGGTAGTCTTAACTGAGAGGCAATGTGTAAAGTATTTATGTAGCACTCCAAACAATAATAAAGTGAAAATGCAAAACAAGAAAAATCCTGTACCAATAAAAAAAATTGAGCCAAATTGAATAAATTATTTGACACCAAAGCAACAAAAATCCAATCTGTAGAACCGGAGATATGCTATTTTAAAGTTTTAAGAAAAAATAATGCCTAGAAGCACTAAGCGCCAACTATAGTTATCTAGTTGTGCCAGACTGAGACAACGTTACAAGTTCAGGCTGACTGCGATGGAGCGTGGGCCAGATACAGGGACCAAGCTAAGTCTGCTTAACAAGAGTACCTTAAATCCTGGTTGCGGAGTGTTGTGAGATCCCACATCGAAGATACATCATGAAGCGTGGTTCCGACGAGGTGCAAGGCTGCGATGTGAGGTCCTGCGTGGTTGTCCAGGATGTCATCGACGATGGGCTTGCTATGCGAAGTTCTGCATCGAAGATGCGTCACATACCTGTGGTTCCGAAAAAGCGACGGGGCTGTTGATCAGAGTCCTGCGTCATCATCGAGGAGGCAGTCAACGAGGTTCTTGCAATGAGAAGTCCTGCATTGAGGATGCGCTGTGCAGCTGCAATTCCGAAGAGAGTGCTGGCTATGCAAGGTCCTGCGTTGGGGTTGCATCTTTTCTGTTCTGGAGCAGAGCTGCGAGATGTTGCTCTGCATCAGTTCTGCCCACAGAACCACAGCTGGATTGGCAATCAACCTTCAGGCCAGCTTCCAAGGACACAGGACTACGGTTGGCTCCACTGGGGTTAGGGGGGCAAGACTTAGGCAGACTGAGTCCAGATGCTGGATTCCAGATGGTTAGAGTTTTTTCTGTCCCTGCGTCTCTCTCAGCCCTTGGAGTCTGTCTGCTGGTCCTGGGTTCAAGATGCAGGTCAAGTCATTTCACTCAAGGAACAGAGTAGCAGTCCTTCTTGCAGCAGACAAGCACAACAGTCCTTTTGAGTCTTCCACAGGTCCAGAGGTGTATTGAAGAATTGGGTCTGACGGTCCATTGTTTATACCTGGTGCCCACTTTGAAGTTTGAGAAAATTCTGTAGGTTTCCACTCCCACAGGTGTTTGCAAATTCCTGCCTCCCTGCCCTGTTACCAGCTTGCCTGCGGTCACAAGAGGCAAGTGCCAAACCCTTTGTGAGTGTGCTCAGGCAGAGCTTTTGTGGTGTGCAAGTGTGGTAGGTGACAGCTTCTCCCCCTCATCATGTCAGAAATGACCCATCCTGCCAACGCCTACGCTCCTTTGTCTCACTGTCAGGAAACAATACATAATGACCATCTGCCAGCCACACCTAGTCATATGACTCAAGATACAGGCTGCAGACACCAAATGACTGGGACAAGAAAATGCTAACTTCTAAAAGTGTCATTTTCAAAATCGTGACTTAAAATCTGACTTTGCATGAAAGAGGGTTTTAAATTACACATCTTTAGGGACCAAACTCAATATTCCTACCTACTCCCAACTGAAAGTTATTACTTATTAAATGTAATATGTTAACCCAATGTTATCCTATGGGAGAGACAGGCATTGCAGTAATGAAAAACGGATTTAAGAGTTTTTCAGTACTTGGACATATAAAAGTGCATGTCCACCTTTTTAAATACACTGCGCCCTGCCCTATGGGCTGTTTAGGGCCAAACCCAGGGGGTGCTTTGTATGTATAAAAAGAAAAGAGAAGGTTTAGGTCTGACAAAAAGTTTATTTTGCCAGGTTAAAATGGCAGTTTAAAACTGTACACACAGGCTGCAATGGCAGGCCTGAGACATGCTTAAAAGGGCTACCTAGGTGGGTGTCACTAGAAGTATTGCAGGTCCACTAGTAGCATTTAATTTATAGGCCCTGGGAACATGTATTACCACTTTAATAGGGTCTTACATGTAAATTTAGTGTGCCAGTTGGGTGTAAGCCAATTTCACTATGTTTAAAGGAAAGAGCACACTCACTTTAGCACTGGTTAGCAGTTGTAAAGTGCACAGTCCTCAGGCCAGCAAAAAATCGCGGAGTAAGGCAAAAGGTTTGGGGAAAGATCACCCTAAGACTGACAGGTCTAACAGCTTCCTACAGTCCATCAAGGGGAGGCTTTTTCAGAACCTCACAGACAACAGCAACTCTATGTGGGATTGTAACAAGCAGGGCGGGGTGGGCTCCTGGACTCTGTTCCAGCAAGCTTTGCACCACTGGAACTGGCTGGATCATCAGGGTATCTCCCTGATAGTACACCAGCTGGCAGGTGAACTCACTCAGCGATGCCTCTTGTCAAATCTTTTGCTGGCTGGTATTCCCAGGAATTCTTTCTTGTGGAGACGCATTCTATTTAGAGTGGAGCACAGGACTCCTGTGTGCCTTCCCACCTCTACCTCACCAGTCCCAGGTTCTGAAGAAGATCAGGAAAGATGGGTACCCAAGTCATCCTAATTGCTCTGGATTGGACCAGTAGAGTGTGGTAGCTGGAATTTCTTTTCTTGAGAATCTGTCCTCCAATCATACTGCTGCTTCGAAACAGCATACCAGGGTCTTGTACACTGGCCTGGATATTATATACCTCCATGCATGGAGATTGATAAGCAGCAATTGACTACATTTGACCTACCTCCCAAAGTAGTGAATGTCATGTTGGCAGCCAGATGGCCATCTACAAAATCTGTTTACCTCAGATGATGGGACAAATTTGTGGCTAAGTGTAACACCCATAACATGTATGCATTGCAGGCCAAACTATCAGATATGTTGCTATTTGTTTTTTCTTTAGCCTAGCACTGACTTGCTGTTCACACTACTAAAGGTTTCCTGTCAGACGTTTCAACCTTCCTGCGTCCTTTGTTCAAATCACCTGTTGTGATGCATTTCCTGAAAGGTTTTCTCCACATGTTTGCCCCAAAGCCGTTCATGATTCCTTGTGATTCCATAATCCTGGGCCCCTAATCTGGTCCTTACTTTCCTTATGTGCACTCTGTTTCAACTGTTACTCAGCTGCCCCTTCATCTCTTTACTCTGAAGACCGTTTTCCTTATTGCGATCACGTCAGGTCAAAGTGTGATGGAACTTTAAACTCTTTCTGTACAGCTGCCCTATACCACCTCCTTTGAGGCCAAATTGGTGCCACAGACTAGAGCAGCCTTTCTACCAAATGTTGTTACTTCCTTTCTCGTCAGCTAGTATATTATTCTACTGATGTCCTTTGCTCCACCTCACCCCTCGAAAGAGGAGAGACTCCATTGATTGGGTCCCCAAAGAGTGTTGAGCTTTTACATTGATCAAAGCAAAGGATCAAAGCAAAGGGTATTGTGTGGATAATCGGCTGTTTGTGGGTTTCTCTAGAACAAAGGAAGGTAAGACAGTGCAGAAGAGAACCCTATCAAGGTGATTAGTTCTCTGCATCAAAATCTGCTACGCGCCAGCAAAGAAGCAGCCCAATGAGGGATTGAGGGCTTACTCCACCAGAGCTAAGGCTACTGCTTCTGGGCTAGCACACAGTGTGCCTGTCCTGAGTAAATGTCAGGGTGCTACGTGGATATCAGTGCACATGGTCATAAAGCTGTGTTGACTGGACAGCTAGTTTGACTGAAGGGGAATTTGGGGCGTTCGGTCTTGTAGAACATTTTGGGCAGAGTCATTCCACAGACTCCCCACTGGGGGAGGTACTGCTTTGGTACCCACTCTAAATGTAAGGAATTATTATTATTAACAGATTTATACAGCGCATAGCTGCCCCAGCAACGGGGCGTCCCAGCGCTACCCCGACAATCCCGTAAGTAGTGACAGCCCGGGAGAAGGGAAGAGAGTTACCCTGGGAAAAGCCAGGTCTTTATGGCTTTCCGAAAAGCTAGGTGATCTCGAAGCCCTCTAATAGCAGTCGGGAGGAAGTTCCAGAGTTTGGCCGCCAGAACTTTAAAAGAACGACCACCAGCTCTGGCTCTTAGAACTCTGGGGGTGCATGCCAGCCCTTGGACAGCTGACCGCAGGCAACGACTCGGAACATACGGTGTTAGCAGGTCAGAACCGGGGGGGCTTGTTGAGTCAAGATTTTATGAGCGACGCATAGAGTCTTGAACTGAATTCTTTTCTTTACCGGTAACCAGTGTAGTTTAGGTAGGGATCTAGACACAGAGCATGTTTTCGGAAGCGCCAATATAGTGCGGGCTGCTGCGTTTTGTATTCTCTGAAGGCGCTGAATACAGGATTTGTTGGCACCTAAGTAGAGGGAATTGCCATAATCCAGTCTAGATAGGATTGTGGCCTGTACTATAGTCTGCCGGACTTTAGGCTCGAAAAAGCCAAGAAGGGGTTTTAACCCTCTCAAGAGCCCAAAGTAGGTCACTGCGACTACTTAGGATTGGGCGTCAAAAGAGAGACCTCTATCAATCCAGAAGCCCAGGTTCTTGACCGCCTCCTTTGGTGGTGGTGCTGGTTTTAGTTGGTCTGGCCACCATTGTTCTGACCACATATCACTATCTCTTCCAAACAGCAGAATTTCCGGCCAGTTGGCGACTGCCAGCAAGTCCTCCTTAAATTTGATAAGATTGTTTTTACAATTCTTGGGAAAGGCGATGACTAATTGGGTGTCGTCGGCATAAGAAACCAACGACAGCCCTCTGCTTTTTGCCATCACTGCCAAGGGTTGGACATAGATGTTAAAGAGCACGGGGCTCAGTATCGATCCTTGTGGAACCCCGTGTCTAATCACCAATTCCTGGGAGTGATAGGGTGGCACTATGACCTGGAAAGTTCTACCCTCTAAGAAGGAGCGAAACCAGGCCAGGGCCAAACCCTCAATCCCTATCTCCTGTAGCCTGCACAGTAATATCTTTGCGAGACAGTGTCGACAGCGGCACTTAAATCTAACAGAATTAAGGCCGCGGACTTTCCGTCGTCTAAGCTACTACGAATTTCCTCCATCACTGCCAACAGAGCCGACTCCGTACTGTGGCGGGCTCTGAAGCCGTTTTGCGAGGAGTCCAGGATGGTGTGTTCCTCTATGAACTTTGTCAGAATAGTATTGACATGGGATTCAGTGACCTTGGCTAAAAAAGGGAGCTGAGAAATGGGGCGATAGTTACCCGGTTCAGATGGATCTAACGATGCTTTCTTCAGGAGAGGTGTCACTTTCGCGTGCTTCCAAACTGATGGTAGGCACGCTGAGGTCAGGGATACATTAATCAATTCCCTGGCCACTGGTAGAAGGGAGTTGCGAAATTGGCAGAATTGAGCTGGTCTCAAGAAATCAGCTGGAGAACCTGATTTAATTTTCAGGCAGAGATGTTCAGTCTCAGTAAGGGATATTTGGGGAAAGGAACACAGTATATTATCCAAAGTGAGTCCCCTATCCTTGTACCCTTCCCTCCGATCGATGTTGATAGTGACTGGTGGAAAGCTCTTATAAATTTTTTCCACCTTGTCAACAAAATATCTGGCCAATTCGTCGCACTGCTTATTGGAAGTAACAGGTGAGTCGGCTTTCAAATTTGCACATTTCATGACTTTAAGAAGAGAGAAGATCATTTTGGGAGAATTATTGCTATCCGAGATTTTACCAGCGATATACTCCGCTCTAGCTTTCCGGATCAGCTTATGATACGCTTTGATAGATTCACGGTATTTGTTTTTTGTTTCAGTATCGTACAGGCGCCTCCAGGCCTGCTCAAGTTGTTTACATTTTTTCTTAGCGTTAGTCAAGGATTCATCGAACCAGGGGTTCGACTGTCCTCTTTTTTGTTTAAAACAAATTTTAGCAGGAATACAGCTATCCAGAGCTTGAGCCAGCCAGTCCTGGAAGCATGTATTCGCTAGCTCAATGTTTGACGACAGCTGAGGAGTGTGGTTAGACAATACATCAGAAAATTTATTAGCCTCTAATTTATGCCAGGGTCGTGTAGATACCAATGAAGGACAGTTCAGAGCTGGCTTGCCTTGCCAGCAAAAGGAACAAGCATTGGCATAGCCAATAGGTCTCGCCTTTGGGACCTTATAAGTGTTTAGTTATCCAGCACAATATCCTTGGTGCAACAACATCAACTGTTGCATGGCTAAACACTTATACGGTCCCAAAGGCGAGACCTATTGGCTATGCCAATGCTTGTTCTTCAAGCCTACAGCAAAAGCTCCTGAATAGATTTACACCAAACTTGGCATAAAAGGGAACTTCACTCAGAAAACGTGCTTTTATTCGTTTGGTGAAAATCACTTCAGTAGTTTTTCAGAAATAACCGTTTAAAAAAGGTGCTGGTTGGTTTTGAAATGGTTAACACTTTTGAATATCTCAGACATTTAAAGTAGCGCAGTGATTCATTAATATTATCAATTACATTTGAATTTTTGGACAAATGTGATTAGCTGATAATGATCTCTTCGCATCTCGAAATTGGTTAAGATTTAGGATTTGTTTTCCATGGAAAAGACACGGCACAATAAAAAGTGCCTAACCCCAGGGTGGTGGTGGTGGGGGAGAGGGTGGAGACAGAGGCGTGAAAAACTTGAGTAATAGAACAGGATAAAAAACGTAGAAAATACACATGCACACATATAAATACTGTTCAGACTGACAAAACAGCTAAATTTGTCTCTACGCATGCTATCAGAAACCCGCAGCTTTGTATTCCGCTTGCGCATTTACACTCATCAGGTGTCATCAGCAGCACAGTTTCACTGAAGGCAATCTACTGAAGACACTGTCCGACATCAACGGACCTCAGAAGGAAATGGCTACTTACATCTAACGTCCTCTTACAATAACATTACAATAAACACAAACCTATTGCCTCGCTAATCTTTTTCCCAATTGAGTTAATGTGTACATGTCCCTCAAAAATATTTAATTTTTGCAGTCTGATAAAATTAAAATACAAACAGACCAAACATTGCACTACATAAAAAACACAACATAAAAAACTTTTGAATAATTAAATAATCAAGAAATAGTTTCAGCTCTGCTCAAAATAGCATTTCACAACTGCCCACTGGTTGTGATGTTGAGAGAGCATGCAAGTGAGTTACAGATGGTGAAGGAGGGGATGAGGGCGCCAGAAAGAGGTAGAGGGAGGTTAAGAGTAACATATAAGGAGGGATAGAGAGACAGAATGAAAAGGAGCATGGGACAAAAGGCGGAACTAGAGGGTGAGAGCAAGAAGGGGATGAGTCTTAAAGGGCGGATGGGGATTGAAGAAGGGTTGGGAAGAGGAGGGAGATGGGGCTAAAACAAAGAAAATAATAAGGTGCAGCTAAGGAAGAGTGGGAGGGCAAGAGAGAGAGCGAGAGAGAGAGAGAGAGAGAGAACGTTTTCAAATACTATACTTAGAGAGAACCTACAGCTGCTATGTTTTGTTTGATTCAAAATCGGCAAATTGTGCATAAGACAAGACATTTTAAACGCAAACTTTGCAGCACAAACTATTAGATACAGGTACAATAGAAAGACATGAAACAATTAAGCATTTGAAAAGATTAACATAGGCATTAAATATTTGTGATCTTTATCTTTACACATTTATTATCAAGTTTTGTTTTATCGGAATGTAATTGAACACCAATATTCTCGTGAACAAAAGTATAATATGGCACACCTTACACAGAATTAAAAGAATATTACACAGGGGGAGGTATCGCCGAGCTAAACGCTCACACATACTTAACCTTAATTTCAAATGTTGCAGTTTCTAATAATTGCACGAAATGTGACGTAAAAGGAAACGAAGATGTCCCTTATTTCGGTTTAACATAACACAAAATCTAGGAATCGGAGGGATCTGCAGTGTGCCTGTGGTCTGTATCACAGTACAGAGGGGCAATTTCAGTCAAATAGATGAATGAAGCAAAACACCTCTTCTCTGCCTCACTCCCCATGTGTAACATTCCATATGAAGTTAAAGAATGGAAAACCAGCCCTCGGGGATTCTTACCTTAAATCTAAGTAACCACTTAATGCATTAATGGAGCAAATAAAAGGCAAGGAAAACAAGCCCGGGAGTTGTGTGCGCGCGCGCGCAAAAAGGAAATTTAAAAAAAGCACGCGAGTGGTGCGCGTGCGCGGCAGCAAAAGTGAAAGCAGCAACACAACAAGCCCGGGAGTTGTGTGCGCGACGGGAAAAGTGAAAGCAGGCGGGCGAGTAGTGTGCGATGTGCGTGCACCATGACGAGAGAGGAAAGCCAGATGGTGCCTCCGCTCGTCATTGTGCGCGTAACCGCACGGTCTATGCCACCCAAAAAGCTGTGGTCGGACTTTTTAAAGCCCGTTTACTAAATGTCTCGCAGAGCAGCGCATGCGCTGGCTCAGGGGAGACCTAAAAAGGGAGAAGAAAATGGTCCGTCCAGACCATGGGGATCGGAGGCTCACTTATTAGAGAGCCTAAGTTAGAAAATATGGGATCTAGCAGATGACCTGCTACATGTGTAATATTAGAGACCCGTTGTGCTAACTGACATGCCTCTAAGTCGGCTAAGAAATTAGCAATGCCCGTCTTGCCGCTATCTTCTAAATGCAAGTTGAGGTCTCCTAAGATGGTAAAATTTGCTGCCTTATTGGCAAGCAAAACAGCTTTATTTACTATTTCGTCCCTGAAGACTTTAGATGGCCCTGGTGGTCGATAAATAAGAAGTCCAGAAACTGTAAGATTGTGGTTAAGGGTAATTTTAAGGAATGCGCTTTCGCACTCTGGGATATTCTCCCTAACGAGGCTGCAGGAATATAGCTCCCTGTGGATTAATGCAATTCCTCCACCTCTATTTCCGGTTCTGTTAAGTTGTTTCATAATGTAGCCTTGGGGGAGTGCAAGCCAAGATTCTGCAACGGAATCCTGCGTTAGCCAGGTCTTGGTCAGGAATAGTCCGTCCGGAGACTCTTCTGTTAGTAGATCGAATATCTCGGCATGATGCTTTGTCAAAGACCGACAGTTCAGGCTAAGGAACCTGAACTTTGTGGAATTAGAGAGAGGTATGTCCATCCCATGTGGCCTAAATTGAAATAGACATTCTTTGCATTTGAAGGAGCCGGCCGGTGAGGACCAAGCATATTTTATGCAAGTAGCGCAGTTAGTGTTATATGACAGGAGCTCAGCACGTGAATAATGGCATATATCTTTGACGGTCTGGGCAGAGTGTCTGGCGACGACCAGGCGCGGACGGGCGCAGACGGGCTTGCCTTTGGCGCGCCGGCGGCACGCCCGCCGCGCGCGTCTGCTGCGCGGCCGGCAAACCATCCGTCTTAAATGCCGATTACCCCCGGAAGTGACACTGGCAAGGGGAGGAGCTATGTCCCTCCACTCAATCGGCCCGAAAAGACCGTGGTGGACCGGGGACCGTCTAAACCCTAAAGTGCAGTGTGCGGTTGCTGACAGGTACAGATTCAATTTAAAATTAGTAGTTCTTGTTTTCCCAGATTAAAAAAGTTGCCCCAAACACAGTTAGCACAGTTACAAAGATCAAAACCTATCTTTCCGGCGCGCAGCTACTGTCTCTGCGCGGCCGGCAAACCATCCGTCTTAAATGCCGATTACCCCCGGAAGTGACACTGGCAAGGGGAGGAGCTATGTCCCTCCACTCAATTGGCCCGAAAAGACCGTGGTGGACCGGGGACCGTCTAAACCCTAAAGTGCGGTGTGCGGTTGCTGACAGGTACAGATTCAATTTAAAATTAGCAGTTCTTGTTTTGCCACGTTAAAAAAGTTGCCTCAAACACAGTTAGCACAGTTACAAAGATCAAAGCCTATCTTTCCGGCGCTGTTAAAAGTATTTATCAGAAGAATAAGTTACTTACCTTTGCTAAAGCTCTTTCTGGTGGATACTCTATCTGACCACAGATTCCTCACTCCCCTCCCACCTCCCCATTCTGTTGAATAGACTCTTTTCCCTCTAAAAGGTTTCAATTTAGAGTTCTACACACTGGTACAAATAGTTGGTCTTTGGACTCTGCGTCCGAGGGCCCGGGAGGTGTCCAGAAAGAAACTGATAACAGCTAGCTTGGTTTGCGCCTTTATGTAGTTACAGCCATCACTACCGGTGCAGAGCAGAATCCATGTGGAGCAGCGTATGCCACCTACTGGCACGCAAGGCCTGTGTGGAAAAATCATCTGGATCTGGTCTGGCTCTGGGGCCATTCAAAAGGTGAGGAATTCCTCCCCTTTTGAATATCCAAATGCATAAAAAACACTTTACAACACAGGGTAGGGGGAGACAAATAGGTTATCAAGTTATAGAGTAGGTACTTAAGTGGAGACAACATGTAAAGGGTTTGAAAAAGTAACATTCATCATAGATTTTTGAGAAATGTATGTTGCCAGACTGGCCTGTTTTTTTTAAGCTTATCAAAATGTGTATCTTGAATTACTGTTGATGTTTTACTTCTTGGAACTAGTAAAATATCTGCTACAGAGCCACATGCAAGGAATGGCTTGTTCGTAGAGATTTTTAAGAGTCTACTAATTCAGTTTCTAAATTTATATCATAATTATAACAAGTTCAGAGAGACAAATGAAGAATATGGTTTCTATCTTTACAGAAGGTGAGATAGTTAGTAGGATGCAAGGTATGCTACATACGTGTCATGTCCCATTATTATCAGCACGGAAATTGGACACCCTGGGAACATGGCAAATCCGTGGGAGATAAGAATTACTTAGGACCTGATCATTGTCTTTCTTCAAGGGCATAGTCCTACACAAGAAAAGTTCAAATAAGATAGGGCTTTCCTTGCTTGGGCATGCCACTGAATTGGACAGGCACTGCCTATGGAAAATTAACTGAGCATGAGCAACAAGTACTTTTTACAGCAATCAAACCACCATGGTTCATACTGTGTTGGGGGAACCATGTAATTAGGGGCTAGAGAGATAATGTTGGCAATTCTGTGATTATTTGACATGCAAAATAGTGTCTTCAGTTTGAGCAACCTAAACTAATAAGCATTGGTTAAGCCAGTAGGTCAGGGTTTAATGAGCTAACACAAGCAAATACAGACTTGTCATGACATGCACAAGAGCGTGGAAATGGTACTGTTGCAAAATCGTGCAAATTAAACAATGGAAACCAATGACACTGGAGTAAGGAAGGTAAGACAGTGAAGCGGGGCCTGCAGGCAACACAGGGACGGTCACTTGATAACCCACAAGTCTCCGGGGTGTCAGCATTTTACATGGTTGCATTGTTTAGGGCAGGAACTCTTTGCCAGTTTGACCGACCTATGTACATTAATCACAAAAGGGGGGCTTCACAGAGCCTTCACTTCTGCTTGGGATATATTTGAATTTCTGCACCACTCATCTGTGCAAGCCTGAAGAAGATAACGTATGCACAAGTCCTGCCTCAGGGAGAAGGAGATGTTTGCAGTTGCAGGTCTGGAACACTGCAGTGCCAAATGAAAAGTACACCATACCAGTTTGATTATTTGTAAACCTGAAGTAATCCTTACCACATCTGTACACATGCAGCCCGAAAACACTAACCTGAATATATCATGGGTTTGCAGTGCAAAGGTGCTGGCACCTCGCAACTCATGGTTGCATTCTCATGTCACTTTTTAGATCTAAAATGGTTTTGAAACCTGAACCAAGCAAAAGGTTTGTTGTGTGTAAGGGGACACTGGGCCCTAAATAACCACATAGAGCCTCCTTGGTCCCTTGTACGATCCAAATTTCAACATATAATGACTAATAGATTGTGCTTTTTTTTGGGGGCCATGATAAGATTTGTACCTTACGTTTTAGTGAACCTCTCGATGTTAAATGCAGTATGTGCTCTTTTATATACACCACAAATTGTCGATTGTGGCTCTAAGTCTACAGATTTGATAGAGCGTTAATCAGTGTCTATTCTGGGCTAAGCACGTCCTTTCATTTCTGTGAAGATTGAACTGTTCCTTATGATTAAAAGACACTATGTCCCCTTTGGTGTATGTGTCAGATGTGATCCGACAGTTACTAGTCCTCTAGTGATTAGAAGGGTCCACATCCTCATCAGGTGCAAACTTGAAGTGGCTTGGCGTGCTTAAAGATGTTGACATCAATTAAGTCCCACATGACCAATATGTCTGTGTTCAGGAAGAATGTACCTTTTTTGTCCGATTACCTGCTTCATCCCATGAAACTCGCCACATATTGGTCCAGTCTGTGTGGCTCTAGACCGTTTCAGTCTCTTAGACTATTTTTCAGCGACCCTTTTGTGGGTATCGAGACAGCGTGGGCGTATGTTGGAAAGTCTTCTTTCTCTTGATATTCCTTGTGGTGGAACTCCTTCCGCAGACAGGACTTCTTGTTCATACGCACTCTGCTGATTCTTCCGGATTCTAACTACTTTGTTTCCTTTTCCATAGAATGTTCGTCTAAACATGGTGGGCTTAGCCTGGCTAGTTTCAGGGGTATTTATCTGGCATTTCAAAGTGTTAATTGGTCTGTGTCTTCAATATCTATGTGCCACGGGTAGGGAGATTGCACAATCTTTTGAGGTTGGCAGGAATGGCTTACCGCTTTTCCTTACGGACCACTTGAAAATATCCTAAGTCCATGGCTTTGGAGACAAATTCCCTCTTTATGTCACTCAAAGTATTTGCTGATGTGTTCTCTAATATGTCTGCTCTGTACAGATTCCCTTATAACGTTGACATTAAGTCTCCATTTCATTGAAGCGTTGTCTTTCTTGTTCAGAAGGATGTGGCATGTTACTGGTACATGGTCTGACTTCTTATATTTGTATTGAATGGGAGGGTTGGCTATGAGTAGGTTGAGTGTATCTGAAAGAGACACGTTAGTGATAGATTCCTTACCTTAGAATATCCCAGGCGTCAGTCTGGATCCGGAAAGTTTTTCGGCAGCAGTACCCCTGCGCGTCGGTAGGTGGCGTCGTGCGGCTCTGCGTCCGTCGCTGGCGTCGTAAGCGCCGAGATGACGTCACGGAGACTACTTAGGCGCCACCCATGCGCGCTGACGTCAGTTCTTTCTTTTTCCGCGCCAGCAAGCGCAGATCCGGTTAGAGCACGTACCTTAGTCACTTTTTGACTACTCTTTTTTTGGGACTTTTGTCTCTACTTCTTTGAGTCTTTGACTCCTGGTGCCACGTAGGGATGCCTGGGTTTAAATCCTGTGGGGCCTGCCGCCGTACGATGTCGGTGGCCGACCCCCATGGCGTCTGTCTCTACTGTCGGGAGCGCGACCATGACTCCCGGTCATGTTCCGACTGTCTGGCCATGGCTCCGAAGGCTTTGCGGGAGCGGTCCCGAAAGCTGCTAGAGGCCCGACAGTTGTCTCCGTGCCGTTCGAGGTCCAGGGGTCGCTCGAGGGACCGGCCGCGGAGTCATCATCATCACTCCTCGGGGTCCAAGTCTTCACCCTCGGAATCGGGTAAGCGACGTCACAAGAAAAAGTCGAAGAAGCGCGTACGCTCTCCGACCTCCCCCCGTCGGTCTCCGGACACGGACGAGGGGGCCCGGGGTCCTTCCCCCGCGGCTCCGTGGGAGCCTGTCAGTCCCGCGGCCTACCCGCCATACCCGGGTCCGTCGGCGACTCTGGCCCAGGTGCAAGAGTTTCTTGCCGCCATGAACCGTCTTTTCAGGCCTAGGGCTCCCGCCGGCGCGCCTTCGGGCCCCGCGGTCCCTATTGAGGGCCCTTGCTTGCCGCCGGCGCCCCCTGCGGCTCCCTTCCCTGCGCCGCCCTGGGTTCCGTTCAATTTTGCTCCGGCTTGGGACCCTAATTGGGACATGGAGCCTGAACGGCGCCGACCGGCGCCGTTCTCGGCGCCGGTGGAGCATTTGTTTTCCCCTGTGCCTCCCACGCCGCTGCAGCCTGTGCCTCGGGCCGTTGTGGAGGGGGAGGACTATGAGGGGTCGGAGGACCCTCTTGCACGGCAGTGCGAGTCCGAACAGGAGTGGGCAGAGGACTCAGAGGATGCAGGTGGCCTTGACCTCTCCTCTGAGCCTGGGTTTGTCTCTCCTCCCACTGTCATGGAGGAAGGCGCCACATACACTGTGGTGCTCCGTAGAGCAGCTGAGCCTCTTGACCTTGACCTGCCTACTGTTACCCTCAGGACTAACCTCCTTACTGAAGTGCTTCAGCCGGCGGCAAGTTCCATGGAACCTCTGCTTCCGTTCAATGAGGCCTTGACGGATGTTTTGATGGGCACCTGGTCTAGGCCAGCCACAGGGGTTCCTGTGGATAAGAACGTGGCCAGGCGTCACCGCCCGGCACCGGGTGACCCTGCCTTTTTGATAACTCATCCGACACCGGAGAGCCTGGTCATTCAGGCCTCCGCTTCCCAAACTGCATTCCCTACCGCTCCGCCGGATAAAGAATCGAAAAAGCTGGAGCAGTTTGGCAAAAAGTTGTTTTCCTCTGCCAGCCTGGGGCTGCGGTCAGTCAACACCGCATGCCTCTTGGGCCGCTATTCTCACGCTGTGTGGGACACGGTGGCACAAACTCTGCCCCAGTGCCCGGAGGAGGTTCGGGCTGTACTTTCCCAAGCTGTTGCGGAGGGGAAGGATGCCACGAAGTTCGCCATTGGGTGTGGGTTGGACACCGCGGACTCTTTGGGGAGAGCCATCTCCACGACTGTGGCCTTGCGGCGACACGCCTGGCTGCGGTCCACGGGGTTTTCGGGGGATGTCCAGAGTTCCCTCATGGACATGCCTTTTGATGGTACTTGCCTGTTTGACGATAAGGCAGACAGTGCGCTGGAGCGTTTTAAGGACTCTCGGGCTACAGCCAAGTCCTTGGGTCTCTCCACCACACGCCCGGCCACGTCTACCTTTTGTTCCTTTCGTGGCCACGGAAGGGGCACCCCTACACGTCCGTTCAGCCAAAGGCCTGCGCAGAACCAACCTCAGCGCGGCCGCGGGCGTGGTAGCCGCCGTGGCGGCACAGGGGGCCAGCGTGCGGGTCAGTCCACCTCCGCTCCCGCAGCATCCGCCTCAAAGCCTTCCTAGTCCAAGCTTTGGGTTGCACCCCACGCCGGTGGGCGGCAGGATTCAATATCACCTCCCCCACTGGCGCTCTGTCACTTCGGACAGGTGGGTGCTGCAAATCGTCCGAAGGGGCTACTCCATCCCCTTCGAGTCTGCCCCCCCGGCCATGCCACCTCAGTTCCACCGCATGTCGGGGGATCACTTGGCGCTTCTCCGACAGGAAGTCACGGCCCTCTTGGCCAAGGGGGCCATCGAGCGCGTTCCTGGCCCAGAAGTAGGACATGGTTGTTATTCCCACTACTTTCTGGTCCCCAAGAAGGAGAAAGGGGGCCTGCGCCCCATCTTGGACCTCAGGAACGTCAATCGCTTCCTCCGGAAGGAGAAGTTCAAGATGTTGACTCTGGCTCAGGTCTTGGCTGCCCTCGACCCTGGAGACTGGATGGTAGCGTTGGACTTGCAGGACGCATATTTTCACATTCCCGGCCCACCGGCGTTACCTGCGGTTCACGGTAGGCCGGGAGCATTTTCAGTTTGGCGTGCTCCCCTTCGGCCTTACAAGCGCCCCTCGGGTGTTCACGAAAGTGATGGCGGTGGTCGCAGCTCATCTGCGCAGGTCAGGGGTGTCAGTCTTCCCCTACCTCGATGACTGGTTGTTGAAGGCGGGCTCGCCCCAGGCAGTCGTCACCCACCTTCAGACTACGGCCGACCTCCTGCATTTGCTGGGGTTCTCCATCAACGTGCCGAAGTCACACCGGAGTCCTTCTCAGAAGCTCCCCTTCATTGGAGCGGTTCTGGATTCGACGCAGTTCCGGGTTTATCCTCCCGAGCAGCGAGTCCGGGATATTCAGGCTATGATTCCGATCTTTCAGCCTCTATCCCGGGTTTCAGTCAGGATGACCCTCCGGCTCCTGGGCCTGATGGCCTCCTGCATTCTGCTAGTGCAACATGCCAGGTGGCATATGCGGGCTCTGCAGTGGGACCTGAAGTTCCAGTGGGCACAGCATCAGGGCAACCTGTCCGATCATGTCCAGATCTCGGAGGGCACTGCACGACAGTTGCAGTGGTGGCTCACGAATCGCGATTGGGTCAATGGCAGATCCCTCTCCCTTCCCCAACCGGAGCACACAGTGGTGACGGACGCGTCCCTCCTGGGATGGGGCGGCCACTTGGGAGAGGCGGAGATCAGAGGCCTCTGGTCTCCGGCGGAGTCCCGGCTCCATATCAATCTTTTGGAGCTTCGGGCGATCCGACTTGCACTGAAGGCATTCCTTCCCTCTGTCCGGGGAAGTGTAGTGCAGGTGTTCACGGACAACACCACCGCCATGTGGTATTGCAACAAACAGGGCAGGGTGGGGTCGTGGACCCTATGTCAGGAGGCTCTGCGCCTCTGGACATGGCTGGAACATCAAGGCATTACCTTGGTGGTTCAACACCTGGCAGGTTCTCTAAACGCCAGGGCGGACGAACTCAGCCGCCGATGCTTGATGGATCACGAATGGTGTCTGAACTTGGACGTGGCGCAAGGCCTCTTTCTGCAGTGGGGAGAGCCTTGGTTAGATCTATTCGCCACCGAAGAGAACGCGCAATGTCATCAGTTCTGCGCATTGGAAATTTCCAAGGCGGCACTCGCTAGGCGACGCTTTTCGTCGCGAGTGGAGCTGCGGTCTGTTGTACGCCTTTCCGCCTATACCACTTCTGCCCAGAGTGCTGAAGAAGATTCGGCGCGACCGGGCCCAAGTCATCCTTGTGGCTCCGGATTGGGCACGAAGATACTGGTATCCCGAGCTACTCAACATGGCGATCCATCCCCCAATCCGACTGCCTCTTCGGGAGGATCTTCTGTCGCAACAGCAGGGGACGGTCTTCCACCCGAACCTGTCCAGCCTCTACCTCCATGCGTGGAGATTGAGCGGCGACAGTTGACAGCTTTCGATCTTCCTCCCGAAGTCTGTGATGTCATTCTGGCAGCCAGGCGTCCCTCCACTAAAACGGTATACACCTGCAGGTGGAACAAGTTTGTGGCATGGTGCACAGCAAAGTCTGTGGATCCCCTTTCTGCCCCTCTTTCTGAGGTCTTTCTGTTCTTACTATCCTTGGCCCAGCAGGGCTCTGCTCTGGGCACTATCAAAGGTTATCTTTCGGCCATCTCCGCCTTTCTCAGGCTTCCAGATCAGCCTTCTCTCTTTAAGTCCCCGGTTGTTAACCGTTTCCTGAAAGGCATTACACACACGTTTCCTCCCGTGCCTTTCATAATGCCTCAATGGGACTTAAATCTTGTCTTGACCTATCTGATGTGCGCTCCTTTTGAGCCCCTTCATAACTGTCCTTTACGTCTTCTTACTCTAAAGACTGCTTTCCTGGTAGCTATCACCTCTGCCAGAAGAGTGAGTGAGCTCCAGGCTCTTTCTTCTAAACCTCCTTTCCTTTCTGTTCATCCGGACAAGGTGGTTTTAAGGACCCGTCCTTCTTTCTTGCCAAAGGTTGTCACACATCGGGCAGACCATCACTTTGCCCACCTTCTTTCCACCTCCGCCTCCTTCAAAAGAGGAAGAGAGGCTCCACCGTCAGGACCCAAAACGTGCGCTCTCGTTCTATCTGAAGCGCACACAACAGTTCCGGGTGGATGACCAGCTCTTTGTTGGCTACGTGGGCGCCAAAAAAAGTCGGGCCGTGCACAAACGAACCATCTCTCGGTGGGTCGTTCTGTGCATCAAAACGTGTTACTCGTTGGCTAAGAAGGAGCCTCCTGTGGGGCTGCGTGCCCATTCTACCAGGGCGACGGCAGCCACTACTGCCTTGGGACGCGGCGTTCCCTTGCAGGATATTTGTCAGGCAGCTACGTGGGCCTCGCTGCACACGTTTACCAAGCATTACTGCCTTGACAGCCAAGTCCGGAGAGACGGCTTCTTTGGCCGTTCTGTTCTCCGTGACTTTCTGGTGTAATCTATTCGCAGACCCACCACCGGGGTTGGTATTGCTGGGGTATCTATTCTAAGGTAAGGAATCTATCACTAACGTGTCTCTTTCAGATGCACAAGTTACTACTTGTGTAACGATATATCTGTAAGAGACATTAGTTAGTGATAGATTCCTACCGCCCACCCATCCTCCCCGTTCTGCGAACTAATTCTAGGGTTAAGGTCATCCCTGTCAGGGCCCTAGTTTCATGGCACAAGTGGTCAGTTTCTTGCATGGCTCTGCGTTCCTGGCGCGGAAAGTCGTGTGCAGAACTGACGTCCGCGCGCATGGGTGGCGCCTAAGTAGTCTCCGTGACGTCATCTTGGCGCTTATGATGCCAGCGACGGACGCGGAGCCGCACGACACCACCTACCGACGTGCAGGGGTACTGCTGACGAAAAACTTTCCGGATCCAGTCTGACGCCTGGGGATATTCTAAGGTAAGGAATCTATCACTAACTAATGTCTCTTACAGATATATCGTTACACAAGTAGTAACTTGTGCAACTGTACATGTGTTTTGTGACAACAATGACTGTTATTTTCTGGGACTTTCTGGTTCTCTTCAGCCATCCCTCAGATTCATGTCATAGACTAATGGTTTCAGCAGGTTTGTAGCCGATCTCATGGACTACCCCAACACCAGATCCATCCAGTGCACTTTTTTAAATCGCATTGTTTTGGCTCTTGTGAGTTTGAGGAAACTGTCTGTCATCCATGATTTCAAGAGAGAAGGGCATATGCTGGAGCCTAGTTTTTGCTTTATTGTTTTTGTTGAGTAGTTAAAGCTGATAGCCTTCAGCAAATGAGTGATGGAATAGGTTATTGTCGCTTGTGAAGTTTAGAATAAGCAGCTGAATAGGGTTGGATATGTGTGTACCTTTTGAAAGGAAATTACTTTTATTAACTAACTGGCTGAGTTTGGTAGAGAGGAATGCTGTGTATCAGGGTTTAGAATAATCAAGTCAAGTCAACAAAGCTTTATTCGATTTCTTTTTAGAAAATAATAAAAGCACTCTATCACATATCATAGCACAAAATATATAAAAGACATCATGTGCAGAGTCTATTCATGTAGCTTCAAATAGAATCTCTTCTTAATTTCATATTAATTAATATCTAAAAGGCTAAGAAGTTCACAGCAAGATAGTTTTTCTACAATTGAGTACACTTTTTAAAAACGTTGATAAAATCCATATTAGATATTCATTTCCTAAACATTGTAGGGCTATAAATGTAGGGCGACATCGCCTAAATCCAAGTAACTTTAAAACTGGTAAAATCCATCTTTTCCTTTGCACGGAGTAAAATTTACAAAATAAAACAACATGAAGTGTAGATTGTTCAGAGAGGTCATCAAAAGGGCACAAATTGATAACTGTTGACCAATCATTCATTTTTGGAAAACTTGTTAATCAGTGTAAAATCCCAAGCCTAAATCTGGTCAATAAAAATCTATCGTATCCACCAGGAACAATTTTGAGATAGGGCTGGATGCTGTATTTTTGTAAAATAATTTGATTTGCCAAAACTGTTGGCTTTATAATTTCTGTAGATAATCTAAGCAAATCCAGTAATATCAAACACTTTTCCTTAAGTTCCTTTCTTGTTACAGCAGTCATTGAATTGGGCTCATTATAAAAATCGGGGTGGCCAAGATCATACATAACATTTTTGACATACTTCAACCACGGTATAGTAGATACCCGTATAAGTTTAAAACTATTGTTTAAAATGTCCTGGTTGAACGTAGTTTTTGATGATGTCCAAATCCTGTGCCATAATAAAATAGGCTCTATTTTTATGAGGTCTGATATGTATGGCACACCCAGTTCAGAATGACATACATAGGACGATGTACTGCTCGAGACTGCTAGTAAAAATCTTAAAAACACGTTTTCAACTAGTTGTAATGAGTTCAAGTCAGTGTGGCCCCAGACTACTGAGCCATACATAGCTGTAGAAACACACACAGCCTGGTAGATCTGAAGAAGCTCTACTGGCGGTCGCCTTCCCAATTTTCTCGCAAAGTTAGCTAAGGCGGCAGTGGCTTTCATTAACAACAATTTCCTAGCTTGAACCTGTGTCCATGTACCGTTTTGATCAAAAAGTAAGTCCAAATATGAAAATCTTTTTTTAAATTCAATTTTTTTCCTTGTCAATATAAATATCCTTACATTTAGAGCTGCCAGCACCACATCTCATAATGAAAGTCTTTGATGTGTTTACCCGAAGACCCAAGCCGAAGAGACACTGGTCACTACCCTTTGAAGTCCCACTGGGGTACTTGATATCAAAATGGCATCATCCGCATACAGTATGGGGGGGGGTATGGGCCGCCTAGCTATTTGTGGTAGGTCCTGACCCTGGTTCACCAGCGTTTAGCCTAGTCCATTAATATAGAGAGTGAATAAAAAGGGGGCCAACACGCAGCATTGCCTTACCCCTCCCTGTATTTTAAACAAGTCCGTGCACTCCCCCCCCGGCACCATACCGCACCTGTGCCTTTTCATCACTATATAGTTGCCTTAAAAAATATATTATTGGGGGTTCCACACCCAAGTCCTCCAGAATCCTCCACAACTTGTCATGCATAACACAGTCAAAGACTGCTGTAAGATCTACAAATGCTAAAAACAGCCTGCCCTGCTTTGCCAGGGTATACTTCCCTATCATAATATTCAAATTTAAACTCTGCTCCACAGTGCCTAAACCCTCGCGAAAACCAAATTGTAAATCAGAAATTATCGTATTGTCTTCAGCCCAGTCCTGTAATCTTTCAAGTATAATTTGCCCTACTACATTGCCCAGGGAATCTAGTAAAGATATGGGCCGATAACAGCCCGGTCCTGGCGGTCGCCTTTTTAAAGATTGGAACCAGAATTGATTCTGACCAGCTTTTTATAAATTGAGAAGAACAACTTGCTGTTATTACCGGAGTTAAAAGCGAGCCCCATAGCAGCAGATTAGATTTATATAAATCTACGGGGACTCCGTTGGGCCCAGGGGCTTTCCCACTGTAAGGTTTCAGGAAGGAGGAGCGGGAGACATGGTCGTGGTAATGAAGGTTTTATTTTAGGGAAGGTGCGTCTCTGAACGGTATCCAGTCTGTTTGGGATAAAAGACACACGGATAGTCTTATGTCTTCGGGTCGTCTCCTGTCCCCCTCTTCCCGGGATGTTCCGCTCGTGGATCGGATCTTTTCCCTTCTCGGTGTTCGGGTCGGCTGGCCACCGGGTGACGCTCGGGACGCCCAAAAGGAAGGAAGAGTACAACAGGGGGTAAGTGTATGTGAGTGGCGGCGCGTTGTCAGGGGTAGGGAGTGAGGGAACACCCGTTCAAAACCAACCCGTGACACACGCTGGATGAGGAGGAGTGTAAGTGCTGGGGTAGGGGAATCCGCTTTACTGAATGGGCGGTAAGGAGCTAGCGTCTCTAGTCCTCTGACTTCTCCCGCCTCCCTACCCAGCCCGCGAAACGATCCCGTACCTGTTTTAGCCACGCTCCTCCTGGAGCGTGGCTGGGCGAAGCGTGAAACCGGTGGCCTCCTGGCTCTCCCGTTGACTCCCGTTCTTCCTCCGCTCCTCCTGGGTATGCTGTTCCTCTCGAGGTCCTTCGTTCTCCGTATCCTTCTCGACTCTCCGCTGCTCCGCTGTCTCCTGTTCCGCCTCCGGTGTCAGTGCACACCGTCTTCCTGTTCCAGCCCTCTCTTGTTGGACGGAAGGCGGTGTCGTCATCGATAGGGGCGGGGTCGTCGTCCGTCGGGTTCCAGTTAAAGGGACCGTGCCTCCTTTCCGTGATGTCCGAGGAGGTTGAGCCAGCCCAGTCCTCCTGGGGTGACAAAGCAAAAGGTGCGGTGACGTCCTGCGCCTCCCACCAGTCTCTAGGATGGCTTGGGCCGTCCTGGTGCACACCCGCCCCGTAACACTCCTCCACCCCTGGATTCTCCCGATCGGGGAGAGGGAACATTCTGGACAAATAGTCCGCGTTGCCGTTGTCCACTCCCCTTCGGTGCTGTACAGTGAATGAATAGGGTTGGAGGGAGAGAAACCAACGGAGAACCCTGGGGTTATGGGCGATGTTGCGGCTCATCCATTGGAGGGGCGCATGGTCTGTGTACAGGGTGAACTGGTGTCCCTCTAGTTAATATCGCAACTTCTCTATGGCCCATTTTACTGCCAGGCACTCACGCTCAATGGTGGGATATCGCACCTTCACGGGGGAACAATTTCCTACTAATGTACACTATAGGGTGTTCTATCCCTTCAGGGGTCAGCTGTGAGAGGACTGCGCCTATACCTTGATTTGAGGCGTCAGTATGTAGGAGAAAGGGTCGGGTGAAGTCAGGGGAGGCCAGGACGGGACTCGTGGTTATGGCTTGTTTTAGGGTACGAAACGCTTTTGTCATGGGTTCTGTGGGGTGCAACAGGACTTGTGATTTCACATGCTTTTGGAGGATGTCTGTCAATGGGGAGGCTACATCAGAAAAGTGGGGTATAAACCGCCTATAGTAGCCGATCAGGCCAAGAAAGGCTCTTAGGTCTCTTTTGGAGGCTGGAAAGGGAGTGTCGGAAATGGCTCTGACCTTTTCTATTTGAGGGGCGATCAACTCATGTCCTAGTACATACCCCAGGTATTTTACTTTTTGGTATCCCACCCGGGACTTTTAAGCATTAACGTGTAGTCCAGCATCCTTTAGGGCCTGCAAAATGGTGTGGAGATGTTTAAGGTGGGTTTTCCAGTCCGGGCTAAAAACCACGATGTCGTCCAGATATGCTGACGAAAAGGAATGGTGGTTTTGCAAAACGGTGTTCATAAGTCGCTGAAAGGTCGCTGGGGCCCCGTGTAGTCCGAATGGGAGGACTGTGAACTTGTAGAGTCCGTCTGGTGTAGAAAAGGCCGTCTTTTTTTTGTCTTCTTCCCTTAATGGCACTTGCCAATAACCTTTGGTCATGTCTAACGTGGTGATGTAAGAGGCCTCTCCTAGTTTTTCGATCAGCTCGTCTATTCGAGGGATGGGGTAGGCATCAAAGGACGAGATGGTGTTGAGGGCCCTGAAGTCCATGCAGAAACGGGTACTGCCGATTGGTTTCGGTACCATGACAATCGGGGACGACCACTCACTCCTCGAGGGTCTTATTACTCCCAGCTGTAACATATCCTGTACTTCTTTCTGTATGGCTTTTCTTCTGGCTGCCGGGATTCGGTATGGTCTCTGTTTTATGGTTTTCCCGGCAGGGGTCTCAATCCTGTGTTCAGCCAGGTGTGTCTTGCCCGGAGTGTCGGAGAACACCGATACAAAGGGCCGAAGGGTTTCAACCAGCTCCCCCTTGTCTCTTTGGGAGAGGTCTTCGTTGACCACCAGATCACCCAAGGTGGAATGGCTGGTGTTAAGCGTGGGGAGAGTGAGGATAGAGGCCTTGGGTATGGGTCCCAACCATTTCTTCAACAGATTTATGTGGTACGTCTGGGTGCGGGTCTGGGTGATTTGCAATCTATACGTGGTTTTACCGATGACGGCTATGACTTTATATGGGCCTTTCCATTCCGTCTTGAACCTCTTTGTCGACGTCGGCAATAACACCAGCGCCCAGTCATCTATCCTTAGGGTCCTCCATCTTTTTCCGCGGTTATAGTAGTGGGTTTGTCGTTCCTGTTTCTTTGCTAGCTGGGAATAGGCTAAATCCCTGAGCTTTCCTATCTTGGCTTTCAGTCCTTGTGTGTATTCCAGCATTCCTCTGATCTCGATTTCTTCTTCTCTCTCCCAGGCCTCCTTTGTCATCTCAAGAAGGGATCGCGGTTGCCTTCCGTACAGCATCTCGAACGCTGAACAGCCAAGGCTACTCTGTACTTGGCCTCTTATCACGTACAATGCCAAGGGCAACAGCTGGTCCCATTCTTGGCCGTTTACCTCCAACATTTTCTTGAGCGTAGCCTTCAGCGTTCCATTGTACCGCTCGACGAGTCCATCCGTCTGGGGGTGGTATACTGAGGTTTTAATCTGCCGTATGTTGAGGACCCTGCAGACTTCGTTCATAAGGCGAGACACGAAGGGTGTTCCTTGGTCCGTTAGAACTTCTTTCGGGAAGCCCACCCTGGAAAACAGCTCCAAAAACTTTTCAGCTATGTTGCGGGTGGTGGGGGCACGGAGTGGAAATGTCTCCGGAAACCTGGTCGCGTAGTCTACTATAACTAGGACATAGACGTTCCCTCTTTTTGTACGCGGTAACGGCCCTATTAAGTCCATCCCCACCCTCTCGAAGGGGTTACCTATAATGGGGAGGGGTTGTAGGGGTACCGCTGGTGGCCTATGCGTATTCCTTTTCTGGCATATACCACATGACTGACAGTGTATCTTTATGTCCTTGTATACCCCTGGCCAAAAGAAATGTCGTAGGACATTCTGAGTGGTTTTTTCCGCTCCGATATGTCCTGCCGTGAGGTGTGAATGGGAAAAGAAAGTTATCTGGTCCCGGAAGGAGAGAGGGACTAGCAGTTGGTGGTGATCAGTGGGGGACGCCTGTCGGTATAATAGCCCTTCCTTGATAAGGAACCGTGGATACACAGGGCGGTTGTTGTCGTGTGAGCTATGGGCCTGTTCCCAGGCGTTGTACAGGGTGGCGTCGTTGGCCTGGGCGAACTTGAAACTGCGGTCCAGGAGCCACGGTTCTGGGGTTGTAAGAGCCGGAACCGGGTCTCTCGGGCTACTTCCTCCTTCCTTCCTCCTCCGCTCTGCCCGAAGTACGTCTTGGAAAAGACTAAGGAACTCGGGGTTATCAGTCCCAATTATCAGGTCTTCAGGGAGCCCCTTTAACACCCCCACCTTTATCTCCCTCTGTACTCCGTCAGTATGAGTGATGGGAATTACCGCCAGGGGATAGGGTTTTACGTCACCATGTACATATCGGATGTGGACTGTCGTATCGGGTAATACCCGGTCGGGCTTAACTTACCCCCTTTGGATGACCGACTGTTTGCACCCTGAGTCTAGAAGGGCCTTAAGCAGCTTACCGTTCACCTGTACACTTACATGAAAGGCCGTCCCCATTTCGGCCGTATACATAATGGACCTGGGGAGGTACCCCACCTCCATGGGTTCGTCCGCTGGTCTCTTCCGAGGGCAAACCCGGGCTATGTGGCCCCAGTCCCCACACTCGAAGCACTGGGGTCCTCTGATACTTGGTATCTCTGTTTTCGGTTGCCGGGGCTTTCCTGGGTCCTGCAGCGGTCTGTATTTCTTCTCCAACCGTAGGGTAGGTTGGCGTATCCTCTCTGTCTCACATATCACCCCCTTCGGTTGGGCTCGTGCATATGTCGTGGCCATCTCTATGGCCTGTGCGGCTGTTAGACGCGAATGCTGTCGTTGCCATTTCTGCGTATTGTACGGCAGAGCATCCAAATACTGCTCTAAATAGATCTTCTCCATTATCTCGTCTTTGGTACTGAGGCCTGGAGTTAACCACATGTCAGCCGCCATCTTTAGCCTGTAATATAGGGTCTTGGGATTCTCCCCGGGTGCTCCTCTTTCTTTGCGGAACCACACCCTATACGCTTCCGCATCGAGGCCGAGGTGGTCCAAGATGAGGACTTTTATTTCTCCATATGAAGTGTCTCCGGTGGCGTTCACCACTTGGTACGCGGCTTGTGCCTCTCCCGTGAGCAAAGGGGCCAAAAAGAACGGCCACTTATCTACGGGCCAACCACACGCTCTTGCTACTCTCTCGAAATTGGTCAGGAAGGCGTCTGGATCCTCCCCCGCTATATACTTCTGTAAGGAGACTCCAGACGGGGCATGTGGTGTACCCCGTACCTCCCTTGTAGTGCCTACTGTCTGTTCCGTTGCCAGCTTATGTAGACCGTCCATTTGGGCTGCAATGGTATCTCTGAATGTCTCGCGATCTGCCTGGGCCGATGACATTTGGCGCTCGACGGCCCATTCTAGCTTTTCCTGGCCCTTGATCAGATGCTGTACGATCGCCTCCATCTTAGGGTCACAGATGGGCACTTCTATGCCCGCATTCTCCACCACTTGTAAGGTTTCAGGAAGGAGGAGCGGGAGACAGGGTCGTGGTAGTGAAGGTTTTATTTTAGGGAAGGTGCGTCTCTGAACGGTATCCAGTCTGTTTGGGATAAAAGACACACGGATAGTCTTATGTCTTCGGGTCGTCTCCTGTCCCCCTCTTCCCGGGATGTTCCGCTCGTGGATCGGATCTTCTCCCTTCTCGGTGTTCGGGTCGGCTGGCCACTGGGTGACGCTCGGGACGCCCAAAAGGAAGGAAGAGTACAACAGGGGGTAGGTGTATGTGAGTGGCGGCGCGTTGTCAGGGGGGGGAGTGAGGGAACACCCATTCAAAACCAACCCGTGACACACGCTGGATGAGGAGGAGTGTAAGTGCTGGGGTAGGGGAATCCGCTTTACTGAATGGGCGGTAAGGAGCTAGCGTCTCTAGTCCTCTGACTTCTCCCGCCTCCCTACCCAGCCCGCGAAACGATCCCGTACCTGTTTTAGCCACGCTCCTCCTGGAGAGTGGCTGGGCGAAGCGTGAAACCGGTGGCCTCCTGGCTCTCCCGTTGACTCCCGTTCTTCCTCCGCTCCTCCTGGGTATGCTGTTCCTCTCGAGGTCCTTCGTTCTCCGTATCCCTCTCGACTCTCCGCTGCTCCGCTGTCTCCTGTTCCGCCTCCAGTGTCAGTGCACACCGTCTTCCTGTTCCAGCCCTCTCTTGTTGGACGGAAGGCGGTGTCATCATCGATAGGGGCGGGGTCGTCGTCCGTCGGGTTCCAGTTAAAGGGACCGTGCCTCCTTTCCGTGATGTCCGAGGAGGTTGAGCCAGCCCAGTCCTCCTGGGGTGACAAAGCAAAAGGTGCGGTGACGTCCTGCGCCTCCCACCAGTCTCTAGGATGGCCTGGGCCGTCCTGGTGCACACCCGCCCCGTGACACCCACCCATACTTGCCATGATGATCAAAGAATCGTGCCCTTTTGAGAGGCAGTGCAGCAGAATCTCGTCACAATCATGTGGAAGGGTGCACTCATGCCTGTATCAGTATCGTTCTCAGTGAAGGTGCAATTCATGGGCTGGCAGCTGAACTGTAGTGGTTGAAGAAGGTACCACCTGTGAAACTGCGCCTGCAATTGGGAAACCTTTATTTTCTGAATCACCTTGCCTGTGGTGGGAGTCCGAAGAAGGGCCTTTTTGATGCTGATGGTCAGAATGAAGGTGGCTTTTTAAGAGGTGGTGTTATGATAGCGTGGCTGAGGTGTGGTAGAAAAACTGTTTCTTTGTTGGGAGACAGATGTTTGAGTTAGGTTAAAGGCAGGTCCAAGATGTTTGCATGCTCCTTCGACATATTCTACAACACATCAAAACTCATATGATTCCTACGTAATCAGTGCTGTTAAAAGACTGATAGGAAATATCCAGAGATCCCATAGACATATCAGCAATATCCTTTCACATGTTGTTCTTTTAGCTCTTTTTTGTTCTTAATGAAGTACATGAAGTTAACTGTTCAAGTGTCCAAGGCTCCATTGCCTACCTCTGAACAGCAACTTAAAAATGTGCTGCTTAAATTCTAGAATCATGACTAGTGAGTAGAAACATGTTTTAAGCAGCAGTGCATGCAAGGAAGAGAAAACTCATGTTTTGAAAAAAGGCCTATATGTGATGCACATATAACTTAATTGTGCCTTCTCCTGCTACTGTCTAGTAGTAGCTGTCAGTAGAATCAATTGAAACAATAATCTGATAAGACAATTCCTTGAGTAGTTTCTCAAATACCAGTATATCAAGATTCTTTCCCCCAGGAACTCCGTGTTAGCTGAATCTATATTACATATTTCAAGCTAATTATTTATTAACATTTTCTTGACTTTGAAATTTATTTCATTCGGATCTGTGTGCCAAGCGTCAAGGCTGATTAGTGCCAGAATGCAATTCTGTATGCAGCAGGCATTTGTATCCCTGTCTTATACCTTGGCAAAGCTTAAATGAATAGAAAAGGGCCTCATGCTGTTTCTCGACTATGATGTATGCGTTTAATTCTGAGTTTCCTTCATTAAAATCACAGCCTTCAATGTACTTTTCTAATGTCCTTACTTTCCTTCACCTTTGTTTTTGTCCATTGGTTTTCCTTTTCATTCAAAATAGTTTGTGTTTGTGGGGATCTTTTCTCCTGCATCTCCTCAAGTGCGGCGAGCCCCACGTTTTGCTGCTCGTGCAAAGGTACTTATTTGACCTGCCAGCTGGTTCATCTAATAGTGCTTTGCTTGCCTCCTAAATACGTTTGTTTGATTGGTTTTTAGCATTAACCCTGCCCTCTAAAACCAATGGCAAAATTACGCTTTTACAGAAACATGTAAACTATGGAAAAGCACAATTTCTAGTCCGATAATTTAATGTAAGCTGTTGCATGGACATTTTAAAATCTGGAGTTAAGCGCAGTAAATACTTTTCGGCATGGATGTGTTTATTCTTCCGTATTCGCTGCACTGTTCCACCAAAATGTATTTGTGCTTAAATATTTTTGCAATTTTACGTGCATTGTCTTCAAAGATAAGTTAGTCTTTTAAGGCTTAGATCACATCCTGAATTTGGTTCCAGTTTACAAGGTTTTTACTCATAATTTAGTGTAGGAAGTGAATTAAAAAGGCCACCACTGTCAGGGTAATTTTGACTTGGCATGAAAAGTATCTCCCTGCCCAGTCAACTGCCTTACTTTCAAAGGAAAAGTGAACCAAGCTTAACTTTAGCCTATTTTATTTGACATTGACACTACCTGCCTATCGAAAACATTTCTGTTCAGATAATGATAGATAACACTCTTCCGAATAACGTAGTCACAAGTGCCCTGAATATGTTTTTATAACGGTCCTTTTTGCTAGTATGTGCTTCCAGTTTGCACCAACTCACTTTGCATGCGACTTGCTATGTCTTCAAGTGCACTGGATTTTACATTCAAAAGCATCCACAACTACTTTTGGGAGGGGGGGGTTGGGGGATTTAAAAAAAAAAAAAAAAAACATAAACTATGGTTGTACCCTAGTATGGTGTCATATCCCCTGAAACCATGTAAGTTAAGATACACTAAAAAGAAAGAGTTTGAGGTCATATAATTCAAATACACTGGTCACAAGAGAACTTCTGATTTTCCAAAAACTATTGAATTCAATGCATCAAATTAGTTCAGTAAGGTTCTCAACAGCTTTTTTGAGGTGACAAAACCAAAACCTTTCCTCTAACTTGGCCAACCTATGTTTCGCAACTTATATTATTTTTCATGTTGTGTCCTCAGGGTCTTAACATTATTTAATCAAGGTTAAAAAAAAGAGATGAGCAAAAAAAAAATTAAAAGATGGGAGTTTTTTTAGGTAACATGCCATATGTTATTTTTGAAAAAATTGGAGTTGTCTCACTGATAAACTAAGTGTATTTGAATTATATGCCATAAACTCTTTTTGTACATTTGATAGTGGCTTATGAACCCTTAGCCACAGTGATTTTAAGTCACAGGACAAGATGTTTCCCAACTGGCAGAGTCTGATTCACACAACCCACCTCATTGTGCCCCTTCTGACTTCACCCCCTAACTACACAGGGTTGAACCTTTCACTTTATGGTTTAAATCTTTTATTGGCATTTTCAGACAAAACCGAAAATGACAGCAGCAGATTTCAACCAACCAGGGTGAACCACCCTGGGCAGGGTGTTCCAAAGCCTTATTTCGTGCTGGTATTAAAATTAAAAAACAAAGAAGGAGAAGGAAAAAAAAGAAAAGAAAAGGATAAAACCCCTTCCTTCCCCAACCCCCCCCCCCCACACACCTCCCAACCCCTCTGACTCACCCCCACTCAGAACAGTAACCTTTGTGTAATTACAGATTCGTTCACTGCTCAGGAGGAGCTGCGGGTTGTGGCGCCTCCAGAAGACGCAATAGTCTGAGATATCTGGGACATGTCAATTCTCTAAACTCCTGCGATAACAGTGACACAAATGCGCCCCATTCTTCCGAGAACCCAGAGCCTCTCCCAGCCAAGGACATGGATATCTTTTCCATTCCCAATATTTGCCATATCCTGTGTAACCAATTTGTATGTGTAGTGATGAGCACAGTGCCCCAGTAGGCAAGAATGGCTTGAGTGGCTGCCCCCATTTCCATGTCTATTTGCCGGCCGCGCCTGGATTTTAAGGGAGATGTAAGTGGGTTTGGGAGGCCTAACAGCACGTAAGCCGGGAATCGCGGGAGCTGCGTGTCTAGGTGTTTGTCTATGTCATCTATAACCTGTGACCAGTATTTCTGAATCTGAGGGCAGTCCCACAGTATGTGTGCCAACGACCCCCTGCTCCCGCATCCCAACCAGCAGTTCTCGCTTTGCGTGGGTCTGATTTGGTGTAACCTGACCGGTGTGTAATACCAGTATGTTGTTACTTTGGTCAGGGTCTCAGTGAGTGCCATACTGTGGGCTGTGTGACGAGCCCTGTATGCTATGTCTTCCCATTCCTTAGCGCTCAGAGTCCGCCCTATTTCCTCCTCCCATCTTGTCTGCCCCGCCTTAAATGTATGAATATGTGTTTGGAGTAGGAGCGCATATAGCGCGGATATTAGGCTTTTGTCCGACGATTTGAACAAGAGCCATTTCTCGTATTTAGTTAAGTGGCGCTGCATGTTGGGTCTAATTTTCGGATGTGTGATCCAATGTCTAAGTTGTAAATAGTGGAACCTTTCGGATTCGGGGAGTCCAAATTCTATGTGCAGTTGGGAAAAGGAAAGTATGCCCTCAGTGTCAAAGAAATGGCCCATAGAGCGGCAGGCCGTCAGCTTCCAGGTCATGAATCCCTCCGCCACGGTCCCCGGAGCGAAGTCCGGGTTGTCAAATAGGGGGGTCAGCGGAGATGGATAAGTGGTCAGCCCTAATTTGATACTCGTTTGGTCCCAGGCAGTCATGGTCGTCCGGGTTATCAGTGATGATACAAACTTGGGGACTTGTGTACCTTAGGAAGAAATGGGATCTTCCAAAGAGAGGTGCCCGCAACTGCCCTATCTTGGAAGAGCCAGTGCTTCTCAGACTCGGGGCGCCCCCATTCTACTAGATAATGTAGCTGCACCGCCCTGTAATAGATTTGTAGATCCTGGATACCCAGGCCCCCGGCTTCTGGTGAGAGATAGCTCATGGACCTCTTCATGCGGGGCTTACGTCCCTGCCAGATAAATTGTGCTAGCTCTGACTGGAGTTTGGCGATCATGCCCTGCGACGGCGGGAGGGGTAGGGTCTGAAAAAGATACAATATCTTAAGAAGGACTGTCATCTTGCAGGCTGTTATCCGTCCCACCCAGGAGATTTGGAGGTGTTTCCACCTTCCGAGGTCGTGCCGGATTTGATGGAGAAGTGCCTTATAATTGCAAACTGCTGTTGCCTGGGTTGTGGGGGCTAGGTTGATCCCCAGATACAGGATCATCTCGGAGGCCCATTGGATGGGGTAACGGGTCACCAGTCGATCCACAGTGTGAGGGGGCAGGGAAAGGTTGAGGGCCTGAGATTTCCCTACGTTGATTTGAAACCCCGAAGCCGCCCCAAAGACCCTCAACTCCCCTAAAAAGGCTGGCAGGGAAGTGGCCGGGTTCTCCAGGGTGGCCAGCACGTCTTCGTCGTATAAGCTGATGGAGTGACGGTCTCTGCCAAACGGCACTCCGGTGATATCCGGGTGGTCCCGAATCCACTGGGCCATAGGCTCCATGTAGAGAGCAAAGAGCAAGGAGGATAGTGGGCAGCCCTGCCTAGTGCCTCTGTGGATTGGAAAGGGGGTGGAAGTATACCCACTGAGGCGCACCACTGCTGTTGGGGCTTGATAGCCATTAAGAATGTGCGTCCTGCATTTGTCCCCAAACCCAAAGTGTTTTAGAACTTGTTCTAAATAAGGCCAATGGACCCGGTCGAAGGCTTTCTCTGCGTCAACCGCTAAAAGCATATATTCCCCTTGAGCTCTGCCTGCCTTGTTTATAATGTGGAGGGCGCGTTTGGTATTGTCACTAGTTTGGCTACAGGGGATGAAGCCTGCCTGGTCCGGGTCCACTAGAGAGGGAAGGTATGTATTAAGCCGGTGGGCAATGATGTTCGTGTACAGTTTCAAGTCTATGTTCAATAAAGAAATGGGCCTGTAAGAGCTGCAGCGCAGTTTATCTTTACCCGGTTTGGGCAAGACTATTATGGAGACCACGAGCATCTGGGCTGGGATCGCCCCCGGTTCCAAGAAAGAATTATAAAGTCTTGTCAGGATAGGTGCCACTATTGAACAGAAAGTCTTGTAAAAAACCGCGGAGTACCCGTCTGGGCCTGGCGACTTTGCTAGTTTAAGGCGCACAATGGCGGAAATGACCTCTTCTATGCGGACGTCCTCATCAAGGGACTCTGCCTGATCTGGGGTGAGTGAGGTATTGGACTCCGGCCTCGGGATCTAGAGATTGATAAGAGTATAAATGCGCATAGAACTCCTTGTAAGCTTTCGCTATGTCTGAACCTTTGGAGACCAGCACCCCCTGTGTAGTATAAATCGATTGGATGCCCTGGACTTGTCTTTTGGCTCGCAGTGTGTTAGCCAGGCGACGGCCACATTTGTCCCCCCCCCCCCCCCATGTAGTAATAGTGACGCAAACGAAGAGCGGCATATTCTGCCCTGTCTGTATCTAGCGCTGCCAATTGAGCACGAGTGTTGGTGAGTTGACGCCAAACCCTGGGGACGCCCGTGCGTTGGTGTATGCGCTCAAGCTCTATGGTTCGTTTGGTGAGGTCCTCTCTCTTTTCCCTGCGGATTTCGTTGTCTGCTGATGATATTGAGATAAGTTCTCCTCTAATGACTGCTTTACGTGTCTCCCACAGTCCTGCGGGTGGTGTCTCGGGGTATCATTTTTGTGAGGAAGTCATCAAGTGAGTGCTGGATTTGCGTTATGACCTCTTGGCGGTGCAATATGGAGTCTCGTAAGCGCCAGTGTCTTGAGGGAGGGGTTGCTGGGGGAAGGGACAACGAGACCTTAACTGCTCCGTGATCTGACAGCACGACTTTGTGGATAACTATGTCCTTTGTGAGCGAGAGAGTCTCCCGTTTGCCCCGGAAGTGGTCCAGCTTGGCATAGGTTTTATGTGCATTAGAATAGAAAGAAACTTCCCTGGACTGTGGGTGTTTGGCCCTTCATAGATCCACTATTCCTAGTTCGTGTAGTTGCGCCTGACCTTCGCTTGACAGGGCTCCAGTCTGACCATGTCTCTGTGTTGATCTGTCCAGTGCGTTGTCAAATACTAAGTTGAGATCCCCTCCCAGTAATACCAGGTGACGCCCAATAGTACTCCAAAAAATTAGGGCAAGCCTGGCCTCCCTGATCTCTGGGAAGCATAAGACTCTTATTAGAAATCTTGGGCATTTCCCACCTCAGATAAAAGTGTGTTTGTCACGTTGGAGGCGAAGGATAGCTTCTGAAGTGATAGTGGTGGGCAGTGTCTGAAACAAATACAAGATTTTTGGTAATATAGACATTTTGATCATGTTGAGCCGGCCAAGCCAAGACGTCTGTAGTGGTTTCCACCTACGTAGATTCTCCAGGATGGATTTTCTATATTCCGACCAAATGATGTGGGTCCAAGTTGTCAAAGACGAAGAAACCCAGATACCGGAGTGAGCGTGTGGCCCATTGGAAAGGGGCAAGTGATTGCAAACCGGCCACGTCCTGTTGAGGGATTGTCAAATTCAATGTTTGGGATTTGGCCACACTGATTTTAAAACTGGAGACTCTTTCAAAAGACTGGAGGATATTTACTAGGGCAGGAAGGGAAGATTTAGGCCTGGCCAGGGTGAGCAGGAGATCTTCACCGAAGAGAGCAGTCTTATGGTCTCGGCTGCCAAAAGTAATGCCTACAACATCTTCTGCCTGGCGTACAGCTATCGCCAATGGTTCAACCACTAGGGCAAAGAGCAGGGACATTTCCTTGAGAAACGCACACATTTCTCGGGAGACAAATTGTACCCAGTTATCTGTGACAAGGCGCTTGGGTACTCCCTCCCGAGAGAACTCCTCCTTGAGAAATTCTATTACTGTCTTAGTAGTGACAGAAGACACACACTTGGTGACCACCAAGTGTAATCCACCAACAACATAACCTACAGTTCATGATGAGACATCAACTCAAATGACCCAGCGATGTCTAATCCCAATTTGGCAAACACAAGGAGATGATAGACGGAGCGCTGAAACTTTCCAGACACTCGCCCCCAGTCACAGATCTGAGTTGAATCCATCATCGTTCTTTAGCTCACTTCGCCACCCCAGTACAGACCCAGCTATATGCAAAACAGTCTTGACCCTGTGCCTTATGGGAACAGTCCAGCCCGAACTGCCAAGCCAGGTCTTCCCTGGACGGCAAACAAGCATCCTGGGACTGGTTTCGGGGGTAACACCCCTCATCAGCCAGGCTAGCTTGAATCCAGTAGCAAAGTGAGCAAGGGACCCACGTCTGGACATACCCAGCCAACTTAGGGCGAAGTAGGCCAATTTCATCACCAAAAACATCTGGATACTTAGATACAGTCTCTTCAGGTAACTCTTCATCTATCAACAATTGTCCCTTTTGTTGTGCATTTGGATTCAAAGTTATTACCATATCCCTTTGATGTCTCCAACACAAAAGGTTGTCCCCCCTTTTCGCAACATATACCTTCTCCACCTTCTCACAGTCCGAGAATTGAATCTTCATCACCGTAAACACCAGGACATCTCTCTTCATTCCACCATAACTTACTGGATTGATGTCAGGTGTCTGTGGTATAATCTTATCACTCCCAAACACTGCTTCCCATTTTTGATCACCAATGATGGTATATGGTGACCGAGAATCAGCAAGCACAGATATGCTTTTCCCTCCTACAAGAACCTCGCACTCTGGCATTTCTATGAGGTCAACATCAACCAACCCATCATCTCTCACATTCAACACAAACTTTTCCTCAGTCTCTACACAATTCACACCTTATGATTTGGTTCCCCTACACACTCAAGCATAATGGCCCTTTGTAAGAAACTGGCTCTATATATACTGCACCAAAGTGAGGTACAGTGTGTATAGAGTCCAAGGGTCTCCAGAGGTTTGGCAGAGATTAAAGTTAGATAGAACCTTACTCTCTAAAGTGGTAGCTTGGTCGAGCAGTAAGGCAGTATCAGAGGACAGTGTAAAGCATTTGATGTACACACTCAGTCAGCAAATGAAACCACACACTCAAGAACTGAACTCTAGGTCAATTGTTTTGTATAAAAAAATATACTGTTGTTTTATTTTAGAACCACAGGTTTGAATAAAAATAATACTTTCTCAAGATAAGATGCTGTTTGTTGAATACTTTCAATGAACAATAGACTTTAAATGCAATATGGCACAGGAGTTGCAATAGGCAACACAATACTTGGTATACTATAACATTGAGCTCAATGGGATTTTTAAGTACACTGTAATAGAAGTACTTTACGAACGTTTTTCTTACTCAGGGCTGGATCCTGGATTCAGCCCAGGTGCATTTCCTGTAAACAGTTGAAAGAAATCGTTTTTGTTACACAGGCGATTTTTAAGGAATATTTGTATGTTGCAAAAATCGACACAGAGAAGAATTTCTGGTGAAAACCAGGCAATGTTATCCTATGGAGGAAAATCAAGTTATCGGAAAATCACAGTTGTAATCACTTTTTCTAATCAGTACTGGGCGCCTAGATCCAGCACTGGGATCTCTCCTGAGAACAGGTGAGTAATTTCGTTTTTGATATTCGGACGATTTTTAGTGAATATTTCAAAGTTCCAAAACTCGACACTTAGAAGAATTTCCAAGTGAAAACCAGTCAATGTTACCCTATGGAGAAAATGCAAGTTATCGGCTTTCAGGTAAGTACTCGGCTGGCAGAGTTAAGGTTCTGGGGCAAGTCTCAGGGGTCTCCCAGGTTCAGGTTTGTACTGTTGTTACACCCTCAGCGGCACAGGGGCGGCCGGGTGCAGAGAGAGTAGGCCCAACGTTAGCCTATGGCGGGCGGGGGGCCTTTGGTTGATGGCTGCTGGCAGACAGGCCACTCGGCTGTGGGAGCAAAGCTCCTGGTCACTTACTCAGGGCAAGTGGGGAAGTCGAACAGGGTAGTTGGTGCACCCTCAGCGGCACTGGGGCGGCCGGGTGCAGTGGGCTTTTGGGCCGTCGGGCGTCCAATGGATTTCAATGGGACAACTGCAAGACGAACAAAGGCTGCAAACTCGGGGACGGTGATTCTTCAGGTGCGACCACCACTTCGAGAGGTAAGTTGGGATGCTGTAGGAGGGGTAGACACCCAGGAGTTGGGCACAGGGGGCCGTGGGGCGCCGGGTGCAGGGGTGTCTTTAGGCGTCGGGAAATCTTACCCTCTGCTGGTCGCGGTTGGAGGTGTCCCTGGTGTTGAGGCTGCAGGCGTCGTCAGGAGCGTCGAGGTGAGTCCTTGGGTGCTGGATTCTTGGTCACAGTCGCCGGGGGGACGTCCTCATGGTCTTTGTCCACTTTGGCTCGGGCCGGGCTCGGCGGGTGCAGAGTGGGCAGGATCTGCGGTCTCAGGCCGGGGCATGGGGTTACAGATGTTTGAGCAGAACCACTGCTCGTGGGAGTCCCAGTCTTTTAGTTGAGCAAGGCAGTCAGGTCCTCCGGGGTTTTCGAGGTTGCTGACCACTGAAGAGGCCGGGGTTTAGCAGGAGCAGGTTCGAGGTTCGACAGGCCGGTAGGGCTGGGGCCAAGTCAGTTGGTGTCGTCCTCTTGTTAGCAGCTGCACGGCTGGTCTTCTTTCTTCTTGTTCTTCTTGTTGTTTCGGAATCGGGATCTGAGGAAGGAAGGTTCAGGGTGCCCCCAAATAATGAATTTAGGGGCGTTACAGGTAGGTAAAGGGCAGGGACCAATGGGTCCCTTCCCTGGGGTGGGTACACCCCCTACTCTGCCACTCTCCATTGGGAGGGGGGCAGGAGCCTGTCCTTGGTTGGCTGGCTCCCCCATCCTCAAGATGGCGGGGACTCGAGGTTGTGCTTCACCTCGCCTCCCCCACCCTAGGGGTGGAGTTGGCAGAGGTGGGCACACCTCTCTTCCTCACTCTGTTTTTCCCGCCGGGTCTCCCGCCCAAAGGGGGTGGAACCAGTGGGGACCAGTTGCTGAGTACAGCAAGCGGTCTGGAGAGGCTCACAAAGGCGGTATGCCTTTGAAGCTTCTCCTTCGTGAAACCTGCCCATCCTGGGGGAGGAGGCTTGGCACCTCGTCCCAGGATGTGCATTGTTTCAGGACCCCGAGAGCAGCAAGCTCTCGACCCAGGGGTCCAGAAACATGTCTGGGGGTGGCAGCCTCGGCAGCCACTCAGTCAGGTCACTGGGAGTTGGTCGAGTTTCAGGGGGTATCTCTAAGATGCCCTCTGTTGTGCATTTTACATTAAATCCCACACTGGCATCAGTGTGGGTTTAATGTGCTGAGAAGTTTGATACGCCAGTCTTCAGTGTAGCCATTATGGGGCTGTGGAGTTCGTAATGACAAACTCCCAGCACCATATACTCTTAATGGCAGCACTGCACTTACAGTGCCCAGGAATGGACCTGGGTACTGTAGGGGCCCAGGGCTCATGCACCTGTACCCTCACCACTGGCATAGGGCACCCAGCTAGAGGGGTGACTGAGGTATGCCAGGGCTGTGGTTTGTGGGCATGGCACACAGGGATGTGTGCCATGTCGACTCTTCACTTTGTTCTGCACCAAGACACGCAGCCTGCAAAAACAGTGTGTGTGTGTCAGGGTACAGGGCCTCTAAGGGTGGCACAATAAGTGCTGCAGCCCTTGGAGGCCTTCTCTGGTCACAGTGCCCTGGGTACCAGTGGTACCATTTACCAGGGGCCTACCTGTGGCCAGAGATGCCAATTGGGTTTAGGCTTCAATGCAGTTAAGGGAAGGAACACAGGCCCTGGGTACCTGATTGGCAGGAGCCCAGGGCACACTCAGTCAAAGCACATCAGCAATTCAGCAAAAAGTGGGGGCATACCATGCAAGAAAGAGGCACTTTCTCACAACCTTCTTGCCACATTTTATACATGCGGCAAATCTAGTGAAACATTGTGGACTGTTAGAAAGATGTCCTTCACTGCCTCATTGAAAACACTTCATACCAAAGTTATAGGCAGTAATGCGATTCTCTCCTTGAGAATTTTTTGTTTTTGTTTCATATTTCTTATCTACTACTCTATCCCTGGTGTCTGAATTTCTGTTACTCTCTCTGTCAGCACTGTTGCCCAATAATCTAACCTCATGTATCGGTTCATCCAATGCCTCCGGATCTTTCCCCTTCTCATTGTGCATTTCCAGCACCCAGATACTAGTATTTTCCATGCCTTCCACTATGGCTATTACATCCTTCAAGTCAGGATTCTTTGTGAGAGGTTTCTCTTGCACCTTGATATTATTGGTGCATCTAGCAATCTGGCCTCTGACCAATGAGTCAGTGAGCTGTGCAAAATCACACGTGCGCACTAACGTCTTCAGAGACGCAACATAACTGCCAATTAATTCCTGTTTTCCCTGCATCCTTGTAAAGAATTTGTACCTTTGTAACACGATGTTGATTTGTGAGCCAAAATGGTTCTCCAACATAATCACTGACATTTCGTAAACATTATTAAGCCCACCTTCCCCTTGTCCCAAAACAACTTCATCCAAACTTTCATAAACATTTCTGTCCTCAATTCCAAGGTTATGTAACAGAGTAGCTTGTTTGGGTCTTCTAAAAACTCTCCCCCCACAATAGCAAGCAAATAGGAATCAAATATCTGTTTCCATCGCTTCCAGGGCAATATAGGCTCACCCTTATCAGAAAGGAACAGCGGAGGTTGGGACATATTTGCAACTGATATGATATAACCTTTAATAAATAACTAAAGACACATTCACCACTTGGTGCATAAAGTTACACAACCCCTTGCGATTGCCCCAACACCAAGTCTCAATTGGTTGCACAAACGTTTGTCACTCCCTATGACTGCACACACCCTACCAGATATCTGCCTTCAGCAGTGCCAGTGTAACTATTCCTCTCCTGCAACAGGTTACTAAAAACCCAGTCAACCACCCAGATCCCATGCCGCAATATAGTGCGCGTGCTGCCGAGTACATGGGAACATACATCACATAAGTCATGGTGAGCGTATCACCGCAAGTAACAACACCAAAACAATTCCTGTGAGCAGTGAGTGTATCACCAAAGTAAGGCAATACACTGTCAGTAAAGTACCTTTACGTCTTCAGAATGGTGCCCGTGTCACTGAAGCAAACAGCAACATGCTGGGTAGCTAGCCTGTTCCTGACGCTGACTTGGAAAGCAACCGCGCTTGCACGCCCACACAACCAACTTTGTCAGACGCGTGAAAAGCAGCTCAGCTGTCAAGCTCTAATTCCTATGAATTACGGCATCACTGTGCCTTCCATTTCCAAATGGCCACAACATCGTGACAAGGACACGTCACGGGGTGAACACCACACCAACCGTAGAGCGTTGTGACGCTGACACTTCATGAAGCAGCCACCTCAATGAATGTCAAACTTTCACTTGAATGGAGCCACATGCAGGAAGATTCTATGATCACCTTGTTGATGTCATCATTCGTATGGCGATGCTCCCACTGCACGCAGCTCCACCACTCCGCATACCCACATGAGAGCTCCTCATTGAAAAGACATGAAGCCGCTTCGCAATCACCAGCACAACGTAATGTACACGATGAATCACAGCGTAGCAAAGCGATACAGGTAAGCTGCATTCACTGCCGGTAGTTAGCACATTTGCTTCTGAATTAAGTGTAATGCTTAGGTTCCTTGAGGAGGTTGTTGGTCCTTCCTCGCCCATCCTCAGCAGGCAGTCGTCGCCAGTGTTAAGTTCTGGATCAATGAAAACGCTCCAGCGTGCATTTCCAGAAATATTTATTCAAGTTTATTGCAACAGACCATCAGCCTTTCCTGGCAGCTCCTCTGTCAGAGTGTAACTACCTCACATTCTAATAATGGAACTGTAAGAATGCAAGATGTGCAGAGAATACAACTAGGTAATGGGGGTCTCTAGTTGGCAAGGGCTTTCACCTTTGTCCAAGTAGGGACCCTTCTTCCTAGTCAGGATAAGGGAGTTACACTCCTAAAATAACCCCTGCTCACCCCCTTGGTAGCTTGGCACGAGCAGTCAGGCTTCTCTTAGAGGCAGTGTGTAAAGCATTTGCACATAACCAACAGTAATACAGTGAAAACACTACAAAAGGACACCACACCAGTTTTAGAAAAATATCCAATATTTTATATACTTAAAACAAGACCAAAACGATAAAAATCCACAATACAGTACTTAAAAAGGCATACTTTGCAAGAATACGTGAAAAACACAGTTTGTACGAGTCAGTAGCTCCGTCCGGGGCTACCGCGATGCTGAAATCAACAGAGTCTAACAGTTCCAGCCGACTGCGTCGGTACGAGCCAGCGAAAACGTGAACAGACTCAGTAACAGTACCTTTCTCGTTGCAGCTGACACGGTGCGAGCCTGTCGTGGCAAACGTCGCGGTTGCCTTGCAAAATGGAAGCGGAGCAGGGTGCGGTGTCCTCTTGATGCGGTGCAGGCAGCGGCTCGGTGACGATCGTCCAGATGGCGTCGATGAGACCAAGGCTTACGGTGCAGGGCAAGACTGTGCTCGATGCGGTGCTGGCAGGTTGCGGTGCAGGCAACAGAGCCGGTTAGCCGGAGCTGGCGTCGGTCGGCCCAGACGGCTGTGTGGGACGAGGCGGTGCGTCGTGCAACTTACGAGTGATGCCCCCTGCCACGATGCGGTCACAGGTGTCGAAGTCAGCAGCAGCGACTGCGTCGGTGAGACCAGGATGGCGAAGTGAAGCGAGGCGGTGCGGAGTGCAGTGCCCACAGGTCACGGTGCAAGCAGCGGCTCGGTGGCAGCGGCTTCGATCGTCATCGCCGGTGAGACCAGGGTTGCGGTGCGAGATGCGGACGGTGCGGTCTGCGGTGCCGTCAGGACACAGAACCAGCGACGGAGTCGGTTGCGTTTCCCTTCTCTGTGGCAGCTGAAGCAGCGGTTCCAGAAGCGGTACCCAGAGGTTGGTGAAGTCTTTGCAGTCCCTGAGACTTCAGAACAGGAGGCAAGGTCTATTTCAGGCCCTTGGAGATACTCAATAAAGAAGTTGCAGAAAGTTCAGTCCAGTCCTTTCACTGCCCAAGACAGAAGCAGCCTATGTAGGCCAACACAGCAAAATACTCAGCAAAGTGGTAGTTCCTCCTCACAGCTTCTCCAGCTCTTCTTCTTGGCAGTCTTCTTGGTCCGAAAGAGTTCTAAAGTTCTGGGATCTGGGCCCCAATATTTATACCACAAAATCCTTTGTTCTCTGAGGCAGAGAGTGTCTGTGACCAGCCAGAAGCAGTTCTGTCCTCTCTGGTGCAGCTTCCTGGTAGGAGGTGGAGACAGCATTGTCAGAGGCAGACCAGGCCCATTTAGGTGAAAGGAAATCTCCTCCCCCTACTCTAAATGGAGCCCAGGTCTATTCAGCCCAGCCCTGACTCATCAGTCTCTCTGGAGCCAATGCTCCTCCCCAGCCCCTGTCATCCAAAAGCCAGACATGCAATACACAAACCTAGCAGAGGCACACTGGATGGTTAAGCAAGAAAATACCTACTTTCTAAAAGTGGTATTTTCAAACACAGAATGTAAAAATCACCCTCACTAAAAGATGCCTTTTAACATTCTGAGTTCAGGCATACTAAACTTTATTTTCCTACCTTATTCCCAGGGGTAGTTATGTTTATAAAATGTTAAAAGCAAACTCCCCATTCTGTCCTATGGGAACAGATAGCATTGCAATAGTGAAAACGAAATTGGCAGTAGTTCACTATCAGGACATGCCACACACACCAGGGCATGTCCTACCTTTCACATACACTGCACCCTGCCCACAGGGGTACCTTGGGCCTACCTTAGGGGTGACTGATATGTAAGAAAAGGGAAGGTTAGGGCCTGGCAAGTGGGTACACTTGCCAAGTCGACATGGCAGTTACAAACTGAGCGCAGACTCTGCAGTGGCAGGTCTGAGTTACCTTATCTGAAAGAGACACGTTAGTGACAGATTCCTTACCTTAGAATATCCCCAGGCGTCAGGCTGGATCCGGAAAGTTTTGCGTAGCAGTACCCTTGCGCGTCGGTAGGCGGCGTCGTGCGGCTCCGCGTCCGTCGTCGGCGTCGTGATCGCCGGGATGACGTCGCGGGCAGTACTTAGGCGCCGCCCCTGCGCGCTGACGTCAGTTCTTCTTTTTTCGCGCCAGTAAGCGCAGATCCGGGAAGAGCAGTGCCCTGGTCAATTTTTGACCATACTTTTTGGTGATTGTTCACTGTTTTTTAACCATCTTGAAGGTGTCGTAGGGATGCCCGGCTTCAAGCGATGCGGCGCCTGTGCGCGGACGATGTCCGTCACCGACCCGCATTGGGAGTGTCTCTTCTGCCTCGGCCGAGGCCACGACACCGAGTCTTGTCCCGAGTGCCAGGCCCTCAACCCGAAAGCTTTGCGAGAGCGGTCTCGAAAGCTCCTCGAGGCCCGGCACTCGGCTCCACGGAGGCCCCGGTCGCGTGAGAGGTCCAGGGGTCGATCGCGGAGTGCACACCGGTCGTCGGCGTCGAAGTCTTCTTCGTCCGGTAAGTCGAAGCACAAGAAGTCCAAGAAGCATCATCGCTCTCGGACTTCGCCTCGCCGGTCTCGCGACTCGGCTGAGGCCCCTCCCGGCACCGTCCCCGCCCCGCGGCCCCGGACTTGCCTGTGGAGTCGCCCCCGCCATACCCGCCCTTCCCGGGTTCGGGGGCGGATCCGGCCAAGGTACAGGAGTTCCTGTCGGCCATGGCCCGCCTCTTCGGGCCTTCAGGCCCCTCCGGTGCGCCTTCGGGCCCCGCGGGCCCTGATGGGGTTGCTCCGGCGTCGCCGGCGGCTCCGGCCCCGGCGTCGCCCGTGCCTCCAGCCTCGATCCCGGCTCCGGCTTCGGCCCCGGCCTCGATCCCGGCTCCACAACCCCCATCGACGCCGGTCGACCTCACGACACCTCCGCCGGCGCCGATGTCTCCGGTGCCGTTCTCGACGCCGCCCTGGGCTCCGGGCGGCGTCGTCCCCCAGTTCCTTCCGGCTCCAGACATGGACCCGGAGCGGCGTCGCTCGACGCCGGCTCCGGCGCCGATGGGACCTTGGGTCCCAACTGTCCCTCCTCCTCCTTATTTTGAACCTGAGGAGGACCAGGAGGACTGGGAGGGGTCTGATGACCCTCTGACGCGCGACTGTCAGTATGGTCAGGACTGGACAGAGAGTCTAGGGGAGGCCAGTGGTCTGGATACTTCCCCTGACACTGGCATGCTGTCTCCTCCCGTGGCTACGGAGGAGGGGGCCAATTTTGGTACGGTGTTGCGTAGGGCTGCTGGGGCCTTACGTCTCGAGCTCCCTACTTTGACGGTCAAGCCTAACATCTTGACAGAGGTGCTTCAGCCGGCAGCCTCCTCTGCGGAGACTGTGCTGCCGTTTAACGACGCCCTCACTGACGTTCTTTTGGGCGCCTGGTCCAAGCCCAACACAGGGGCTCCTGTGGATAGGAACGTGTCACGACGCCATCGCCCTGCTCCGGGCGACCCCCTGTTTCTTTCTGTCCACCCCACTCCTGAGAGCTTGGTTGTCCAAGCCTCCGCTTCCCAAACCGCCTTCCCTACCGCTCCTCCGGATAGGGAATCCAAACGCCTGGATCAGTTTGGGAAGAAAGGTTTTCTTCCTCCAGTGCTGGCTTGCGGTCCGTTAACACCGCTTGTCTTTTGGGCCGATATACCCACTCCCTGTGGGATTCGGTGGCGGATGTTTTGCCCCAGTGCCCTGAGGAGGTCCAGGCACTGCTTTCCCGCGCCATTGCGGAAGGAAGGGATGCGGCCAAATACACTATCCGTTGTGGCCTTGACACCGCCGACTCGCTGGGCAGGTCGATTGCAACGACGGTGGCGCTCCGACGCCACGCCTGGCTGAGAACCACTGGTTTTTCAGGGGATGTCCAGAATACTCTCATGGACATGCCCTTTGATGGAGTCGGTCTTTTTGGGTCCAAAGCAGACCATGCGTTGGAGCGCTTTAAGGACTCACGGGCTACTGCCAAGTCCCTGGGCCTTTCTGCTACACGCCCTCCGCTGACTTCTGCTTTTCGCCCCTATCGTGGCCACGGTAGGGCGCCCCTTCACGTCAGCAGCCCAGCCACCGGCCCGCGCAGCAGGCGTCTTCGCGTGGCCGAGGACGTGGATTCCGCCGTGGCGGATCGGGCAACCAGCGTGCGGGTCAGGCCACCACCTCCAACCCGTCCCGCGGCCTCCAAGCCCTCCTGATCCCTCCTTTCAGGTGCACAGCACGCCAGTAGAGGGCAGGGTCCGCCATCACCTTCCCCACTGGCGCACCATCACCTCGGACAGGTGGGTCTTGGACATTGTCCGAAGGGGCTACTCCCTCCCCTTCGAGACCACCCCCCAGCCATGCCACCTCAATTCCACCGCATGTCAGGGGATCACTTGGTGCTTCTACAGAAGGAAGTCACGGCCCTCTTGACCAAGAGGGCCATCGAGCATGTTCCGACCCCAGAAGTAGGGCGTGGTTGCTACTCCCACTACTTTCTGGTGCCCAAAAGGACAAGGAGGACATGCGTCCTATCTTGGACCTCCGGAACGTCAATCGCTTCCTCCGGAAGGAGAAGTTCAAGATGCTCACCCTAGCTCAGGTCTTGACTGCCCTCGACCCTGGAGACTGGTTGGTAGCGTTGGACTTGCAGGACGCGTATTTCCACATCCCCGTCCTGCCGGCCCACCGGCGTTACCTTCGGTTCACGGTAGGCCCCGAGCATTTTCAGTTCACCGTGCTCCCCTTTGGCCTTACCAGTGCCCCTCGGGTGTTCACGAAAGTGATGGCGGTGGTCGCAGCTCATCTGCGCCGGGCAGGGGTTTCAGTCTTCCCCTACCTCGACGACTGGCTGCTGAAGGCGGGCTCGTCCCAGGCAGTCGTCTCCCACCTCCAGACAACGGCCGAACTCCTGCACTTGCTGGGGTTCTCCATCAATGTGCCGAAGTCGCACCTGATTCCTTCTCCACAGCTCCTTTTCATCGGAGCAGTTCTGGACACGACGCAGTTTCGGGCCTATCCTCCCGAACGGCGAGTCCGGGATATTCAGGCTATGATTTCGATCTTTCGGCCTTTATCCTGGGTTTCGGTACGGATGACCCTGAGGCTGCTGGGCCTCATGGCCTCCTGCATCCTGCTGGTCAATCATGCCAGATGGCATATGCGGGCTCTGCAGTGGGACCTGAAGTTCCAGTGGGCGCAGCACCAGGGCAACCTGTCCGATCACGTCCAGATCTCGGAGGGGACTGCAAGACAGTTGCAGTGGTGGCTCTCGAACCGGCAATGGGTCATGGGCAGATCCCTCTCCCTTCCCCAGCCAGAGCATACAGTTGTGACGGACGCGTCCCTTCTGGGATGGGGCGGTCACATGGGAGAGGCGGAGATCAGAGGCCTCTGGTCTCCGGCGGAGTCCCGGCTCCATATCAACATTCTGGAGCTCCGGGCGATCCGACTTGCACTCAAGGCATTCCTTCCCTCTGTCAAAGGGAAGGTAGTGCAGGTGTTCACAGACAACACCACCGCCATGTGGTACTGCAACAAACAGGGCGGGGTGGGGTCTTGGACCCTTTGTCAGGAGGCTCTGCGCCTCTGGACGTTGCTGGAACATCAGGGCATGTTCCTGATGGTTCAACACCTGGCAGGTTCCCTGAACGCCAGGGCGGATGAACTCAGCCGCAGGTGCATGATGGATCACGAATGGCGTCTTCACTCGGAAGTGGTGCAAGGACTCTTTCTACAGTGGGGAGAGCCTTGGTTAGATCTATTCGCCACCGAAGAGAACGCGCAATGTCATCAGTTCTGCGCGTTGGAATTTCCAAGGCGGCACTCGCTCGGCGGCGCTTTTCGTCGCGAGTGGAGTTGCGGTCTGTTGTACGCCTTTCCGCCTATACCACTTCTACCCAGAGTGTTGAAGAAGATTCGGCACGACCGGGCCCAAGTCATTCTTGTGGCTCCGGACTGGGCTCGAAGAGTTTGGTATCCCGAGCTACTCAATATGAGCATAGATCCCCCGATCCGTCTGCCTCTTCGGGAGGATCTTCTGTCGCAGCAGCAGGGGACGGTCCTCCACCCGAACCTGTCCAGTCTACACCTGCTTGCGTGGAGATTGAGCGGCGGCAGTTGATTCCTTCGACTTGCCTCCCGAAGTTTGTGATGTGATTCTGGCAGCCAGGCGTCCCTCCACTAAGGTGGTATACGCCTGCAGGTGGAACAAATTTGTGGCATGGTGCACAGCAAAGGCTGTGAATCCCCTTTCTGCCCCTCTTTCTGAGGTCCTTCTGTTCCTTCTCTCTCTGGCCCAACAGGGTTCTGCCCTGGGTACCATCAAGGGTTATCTTTGTGCTATCTCGGCCTTCCTCAGGCTCCCTGATCAGCCCTCCCTTTTCAAGTCCCCTGTTGTTAACAGGTTCTTAAAGGCATTACTCACCTCTTCCCTCCTGTTCCGTTTGTGATGCCTCAGTGGGACTTGAACTTGGTTCTTACCTTTTAATGTGCGCTCCCTTTGAGCCTCTGCACAACTGTCCTCTTCGTCTTCTGACTTTGAAGACAGCCTTTCTGGTGGCCATCACCTCCGCTCGGCGGGTGAGTGAGCTCCAGGCTCTATCTTGCAAACCTCCCTTTCTGTCTGTTCATCCAGACAAGGTTGTTCTTCGGACGCGTCCGTCCTTCTTGCCAAAGGTGGTTACTGCTTTCCACATTGGGCAGACCATCACTTTGCCCACCTTCTTTCCGCCTCCGCATCCTTCCAGAGAGGAAGAGAGGCTCCACCGTCTGGACCCAAAACGTGCGCTCTCCTTCTATATCGACCGCACGAAACACTTCCGGGTGGATGACCAGCTCTTTGTTGGCTACGTGGGCGCCAAAAAGGTCGGGCGGTGCACAAGAGGACCATCTCCCGCTGGGTTACCTTGTGCATCAAGACCTGCTATTCTTTGGCTAAGAAGGAGCCTCCTGTTGGGCTGCGTGCCCATTCCACCAGGGCAACGGCTGCTACCACGGCCTTGGGCCGCGGTGTTCCGCTGCCGGTTATTTGTCAGGCAGCTACGTGGGCCTCGCTGCACACGTTTACAAAGCATTACTGCCTTGACAGTCAGGTCCGGAGGGACGGCTTCTTTGGCCGTTCTGTCCTCCAGGACTTCCTTGTCTGATCTTTGTTCGCAGACCCACCACCGGGGTTGGTATTGCTGGGGTATCTATTCTAAGGTAAGGAATCTGTCACTAACGTGTCTCTTTCAGATGCACAAGTTACTAACTTGTGTAACGATATATCTGTAAGAGACAGTAGTTAGTGACAGATTCCTACCGCCCCACCCATCCTCCCCGTTCTGCGAACTGATTTCTAGGGTTAAGGACATCCCTTTCAGGGCCCTAGTATTTTTCAGACACCTGTGTCAGCTTCTTGCATGGCTCTGCGTTCCTGGCGCGGAAAGTCGTGTACAGAACTGACGTCAGCGCGCAGGGGCGGCGCCTAAGTACTGCCCGCGACGTCATCCCGGCGATCACGGCGCCCGACGACGGACGCGGAACCGCACGACGCCGCCTACCGACGCGCAAGGGTACTGCTACGCAAAACTTTCCGGATCCAGCCTGACGCCTGGGGATATTCTAAGGTAAGGAATCTGTCACTAACTACTGTCTCTTACAGATATATCGTTACACAAGTTAGTAACTTGTGCTTCAGGGCTACTCATGTGGGTGGCACAATCAGTGCTACAGGCCCAGTAGTAACATTTGATTTACAGGCCCTGGCACACTCAGTGCACTTTACTAGGGACTGACTAGTAAATCAAATATGCCAATCATGGAAACACCAATCCATAATACAATTTACACAGAGAGCATATGCACTTTACCACTGATTAGCAGTGGTAAAGTGCCCAGAGTCTTAAAACCAACAACAGCCGGTCAGGAAAAAACAGGAGGAAGAAGCAAAAGGTTTGGGGATAACCCTGCAAAAAGGGACATTTCCAACACAACCCCCTTCCAGCCTAAAGCCAGGGTAGAGCAATCCATACCTCGATGAGCTTCCCTGCTTGGGGCGATAGAACATGGAACCTGGCCCGCAACAGCAGGGGTTTATTTCCGTTCTACGACTTCTTGAACCTCGTTGGATCCCTCTATCCATACTCTCAGGGCCCACTAAGCTGACCCATGGGGAACCCTTCTTCTCACCTGTGGACCCCATCTGTGCAGCGCCTAAACTTACTTTGCTCACAGATGTGTCCCTACAGGCAGACACTACCCACATGGCCAACACAGTGGTGTGACCCTGTCCACCCCCGGGTTGTGATTCCTGTCCCCCTCCCAGGGGCAACTCTGTCCACCAGGACAGCAAGACACAGTGGCAACTGACAGTTGTCCGTGATGAGACCCAGGCCGTATGCCTCTCAGGGCTCTCTAACCTCTGTGGCGTCAGAGAGTGGGGGGCGGTAGCCCCAGGTGCCTGGCAGCCTTTATCCACTCTCTTTCTTGTCAGGCCAGGGATGACATCCTGGCACTGACCCACCAGCCCAGGGTCTGTACCCAGCGGCTGGACAGGAGACTGGGGTGGGCTTTCTCATCCCAGGTCCTCCTCCCTGGGGCTCTGTACCCTCCCACCTGGAGCGGTACCCCCTTCCAGAATTATCAGGGCACCTGTGGCAGGTGTCCTGCACAATTCGCCCACCAGTTCAGGGTTGCTATCCTGCAACTGGTACACCAGCCTATGGTCTGTACCCTGAGGCTGAACAAGGGACTGGGGTGGGCTCTCCCACACCTGATCCTCCTCCCTGGGGCTCTGTACCCTTAGGCTGGACCTGTGCCTGGCAATCCAGGACTTCCGGGGGATTACACCCCCCCCGCCCCCCCAAGGGCAACACACTCCTTGTGAGTTGTGCCAGGGTCCACCTGGCGCAGTTCTCCAGCTTCCTGTCTACCTGACAGAGCATGAAGACCCCGCAGGCCAGAAGTGGCTTCACCAGGGTCAGTCCTGGGGTGCTCTGACCTCAGAGCTGGCAACCCCTGACCCACTGGTCCTTCCCCTGGGGACTGCGTCCCCCCTCACCCCTCTCTCTGGACTCATGCACCCTCCCTACTGGAGCGATGCTGCCAGTTACCAGAACTTGTGGGACGCCGACGACAGAGGCCCCCCCCCTCCCCCAAGTTCCCCAGACACTAGGGGATCCCCCTCATTGGATGGCCTTCCAGTACAGCCTAGGCTCCCCACCTGGTGTTCCCTCATGGAACCACCCAGGCTCTGGGACCGGGTTTCGGGCACCTTGGGCCACAGTCCATTCCAACTCCTTCTCCGGGGAGACAGGATGTGAGTCCCTACACCCCTCCCACGACACCGGGACCTATCTGGGCTACCACAAACCTTTCCCACCACCCTCAGTTGGGAAACATCTGAGCCACTTCTGTCAGGATCACACCCAGATGCTTCTCCAGAGCCTCTGGAATCCACCAAAAGGTCTGCCTCCAGTGCAAGCTCCATGGGGTCAGAGAACTCACACTCCACCGGGTGTTGGCATAGCTCTGGAAACCAGGAACTTAAAATATGCTCTCCAACAATTGAATCACACAGCCCCACACATGTGTTAACCAAACTACCCTTCACCCATCCATCCAGTGCCTCAGAAACGTACCCCACATTGTTCTCACAAGACTGGTGAGACTGTCTGACTGTTGCTGTCCCTCGACCCATACTCTTCTGGCTGGTCTCCTTACTCACTTACCAGGGCTTCTACCATGGGGGAACCCCTCTCCCTGCACCTCTCATCTAGAGTCAGTAGAGTGTCCGTCCCACCACCAGGAATATGATCCCCTGTGTCAAGTCCCCAATGCACCTCAGGGACACTGCGCACCCCTGGAGTAACCTCACAATCCTGAACCCCTTGGTGTATGTCAATTCCCTCCTTGAAGCAGGGCACCAAGTCTGCATGTGTGTGTACCTCATCCTCAGTACTGGACCTAATACTTTTGCTGCCACCATCTGGGCTGGGCCTAGCCCTACTGGCTTCCCAGTCCAGCTCTCTCATTTTAAACTCATGGTCTAACATCATCCTTTTCTCCTCCATGGCTAACTTAAGCTTCTCCAGTTCCATTGCAACTCTCCTTGCTTCCAGCCTGTCCTCCAGCTCCTCTGGGGACAAGCCACTGCTGCCTGGTTTAGAGGGTGCCCCCCCTCCCAAAAACACATCCATCCTTGGCATAGGCTCCTGTGCCTCCATACCAAGATCCACAGACAGCTCACTAGCATGTCTGGCTGCTACCCAGGCCCTCAGCGCCTTTTGTAGCTCCTCTTTTCTGGTGAGGCCCCTGATTTGGACTTTGAGGTTTTTGCAGATTGCCTTCAATTACTTCACTTTGTAGGTTTCTAACCTCTCCTCCTCAAAAGCCACTTCCAAGGATGCAGCAGATGATGCAATTGAATCAGGCATGTTGTACTGGAAAGTTCAAGACCAATGGAAAGGCAAAAATAGACCACCGAAAAACAGTATGTGGTACTTAATGGTCTGCTATATGGTAGTAGAGCACACCAATCACTGTAAGTCAAGTGCAAACACAAGTCCTATCCTCACTGCTGACAACCAATGTTAGAGATGAGGCTCTCTAGTTGGCAAGGGCTTGAACCTTTGTCCAAGTAGGGACCCTTCTTCCTAGTCAGGATAAGGGAGTAAGTCTCCTAAACTAACCCCTGCTCACCCCCTTGGTAGCTTGGCACGAGCAGTCAGGCTCATCTTCGTGGCAGTGTGTAAAGCATTTGCACATAACCAACAGTAATACAGTGAAAACACTACAAAAGAACGCCACACTAGATTTAGAAAAATATCCAATATTTTATATACTTAAAACAAGACCAAAACGATAAGAATCCACAATACAGTACTTAAAAAGGTATACTTTGCAAGAATATGTGAAAAATACAGTTCGTACGAGTCGGTAGCTCCGTCCGGGGCTACCGCGATGCTGAAAACAACAGAGTCTAACAGTCCAGCCAACCGCGTCAGTGAAAGCGTGAACAGACTCGGTAACAGTACCTTTCTCGTTGCGGCTGACACGTTGGTGCAAGCCGGTCGTGGCAGCCGTTGCGGTTGCTTTGCAAAATGGAAGCGGTGCAGGGTGCGGTGTCCTCTCGATGCGGTGCAGGCAGTGGCTCGGTGATGATCGTCCAGATGGCGTCGGTGAGACCAAGGCTTACGGTGCAGGGCGAGACGGATGCTCGATGCGGTGCTGGCAGGTTGCAGTGCAGGCGACAGAGTCGGCTAGCGGGAGCTGGCATCGGTTGGCCCAGACGGCTGTGTGGGATGAGGTGGTGCATCGTGAAACTTACGAGCGGTGCCCCCAGCCACGATGCGTTCACGGGTGTCAAAGTTAGCAGCAGCGACGGCATCGGTGAGACCAGGATGGCGAAATGAAGCGAGGCGGTGCGGAGTGCGGTGCCCACAGGTCACGGTGCAAGCAGCGGCTTGGTGGTGGCGGCATCGGTCGTAGTCATCGGTGAGACCAGGGTTGCGGTGCGAGATGCAGACGGTGGGGTCTGCGATGCCGTCAGGACACAGAGCCAGCGACTGAGTCGGTTGAGTTTCCCTTCTCTGTGGCAGCTGAAACAGCGGTTCCAGTAGCGGTACCCAGAGGTTGGTGAAGTCTTTGCAGTCCCTGAGACTTCAGAACAGGGAGCAAGCTCTATTTCAGGCCCTTGGAGAAACTCAATAAAGAAGTTGCAGAAAGTTCAGTCTAGTCCTTTCACTGCCCAAGACAGAAGCAGCCACTGTAGGCCAACACAGCAAAGCACTCAGCAAAGTGGTAGTTCCTCCTCACATTTTCTCCAGCTCTTCTTCTTGGCAGTCTTCTTGGTCCAAAAGAGTTCCAAAGTTCTGGGGTCTGGGCACCAATATTTATACCACAAAATCTTTTGTTCTCTGGAGACAGACAGTGTCTATGACCAGCCAGAACCAGTTCTGTCCTCTCTGGTGCAGCTTCCGGGTAGGAGGTAGAGACAGCATTGTCAGAGGCAGACCAGGCCCATTCAGGTGAAAGGAAATCTCCTCCCCTTACTCTAAATGCAGCCAGGTCTATTCAGCCCAGCCCTGACTCATTAGGCTCTCTGGAGCCACTGCTCCTCCCCAGCCCCTGTCATTCAAAAGCCAGACATGCAATACACAAACCTAGCAGAGGCACACTGGATGGTTAAGCAAGAAAATACCTACTTTCTAAAAGTGGTATTTTCAAACACAGAATGTAACACCCTCACTAAAAGATGCATTTTACCATTCTGAGTTCAGGCACACTAAACTTTATTTTCCTACCTTGTTCCCAGGGGTAGTTATGTTTATAAAATGTTATAAGAAAACTCCCCATTCTGTCCTATGTGAACAGATAGCATTGCAATAGTGAAAAACGAAATTGGCAGTGGTTAACTATCAGGACATGCCACACACACCAGGGCATGTCCTACCTTTCACATACACTGCACCCTGCCCACAGGGGTACCTTGGACCTACCTTAGGGGTGACTGATATGTAAGAAAAGAGAAGGTTAGGGCCTGACAAGTAGGTACACTTGCCAAGTCGACATGGCAGTTACAAACTGAGCACAGACTCTGCAGTGGCAGGTCTGAGTTACCTTTTCAGGGCTACTCATGTGGGTGGCACAATCAGTGCTGCAGGCCCACTAGTAGCATTTGATTTACAGGCCCTGGCACACTCAGTGCACTTTACTAGGGACTGACTAGTAAATCAAATATGCCAGTCATGGAAACACCAATCCATAATACAATTTACACAGAGAGCATATGCATTTTACCACTGATTAGCAGGGGTAAAGTGCCCAGAGCAGTGCTTAATTTGTAAAATATGAAGTCCAGGTGCTCAAATGTTTGTCGGAGGCCACACCCACTTTGCCCGGCTCCACCCACTTTTTCACTGGCTCCACCCACTTACTCTATTGACCCCACCTACATCTTCAACTGGCACTGCTGAAAGTCAGATGTATACCCAATCTGAATTTCAGCAAGGGAGCCTTTCGACTCTGAAGCAAATAAGTGAATAACATCTGCGCCTAGACAATTCACCTCATATAGTGTTATTATATGACTGGTTTAAATATTAGAACCATAAAACATGATAACTTGTCTTTATAGTGCTTGCTAACTGTGGGCTTTGTCACTGCATTGTCTGAAATCTGGAGGAAGTAACATAACAAGAGAGATGTCCTCCGACACACACACAGATACCTCTCACAAAATAGATGAGGGGTTAAACAACAGACTGTATTGAGACCTCTTTTCCTTGACAAATTCAGATGAAATATATAAAAGACAGCCAGCTGTGTAGTGACAACCCCACTATGGCAGCTAACAAGTGGAGAACCTATCAGTTGCATTACAATACTGCAAAGGTCACCAGTGCAAGTATGACAAATGGGCCTGTCACTAGCCCCTTCACCCGGGTCCAGGTGCCACTGCAGCCTGGAGCGTATTTCTGCCACTGACACTCTCTGAGTCAGTAATGATCAGATGCATATCAAAACCCTATATGATTGTTAAACTCAATGCAGATACACCACAGATGTGTACCTTTTAAATGTGTGCTTGTTGCAGGTATTGGGGCATTCCAAACCTCTCAAGTGAATGTGACATGCACACCTTGTGAAGAGAAGACGCAACCTAGAGCAAACTTTAAAGGGTTGCTTTAAATGTTTGCTGCAAACGTTTCTGCTGCCTATTTTGTATTTTACATGCTGTAGAAAATGAGCATTTGTCAGAGCAATCTAAACATGAGACACAGGTAAGATAAGGATTCTAGAAATTGTGTACATATATTCATACTTTTAACAGCAAAACACATAACCCTTCAATTTAATTGATTTTAAGAAAAAGCACCACGTGGAATATTCTGAAGGCAGCCAACATGTGTTTGCAAGCTAACTATGCTAATCTGTTAAATATGCTCAACAGTCCCTAAGGAATTTCACAGTATTTGGAGCTCATCGGTTTAGGGGTGTTGCTAACCAAATGTGCCATCAATAATTTAAAAAAAGGTATACTTGGTTTGTTACAGTGTAAGGTTATGCTTATCCTTGTTATCTGGTTGAAAGCTCATAGTAATCAAATCATATCTCAAGAGATCAGTGCCACACATGGAGTCACAACACGGCCAGACTCAAAATTAAGAAATGCAAAACAAAAGAAACAAGAGGAAAACCACCTCATTTTATAAGCCCAGAAACTGAAACATCATGATCCCACATATCAAACAATCCACATCAGTCCTGCAGTTGATAATGAAAGAAGCACACAATCACCGATAAAGACCCGCCTTAATACTCGAGCCTTTATACCCAATGACTAAATAGCTCTTCCTCCCACCTTGATATCTTCCCCTATCCATGACCTCTCCAGCACAACAGGGCTTTAAGTGGGATGGGTCTTGCCGGTGCTTAGCACAGGCAGTTCTAAAACTCAGGTGTCTAGACGGGTCCATATCGGGCTCTCCATTTTTACCCTAATCCTCGGGGTGAAACTATTTATTTTTTAACTCAGCAGCAGTGCCACCCTTAACTGCCTTTGATGTGAAATCAAAGAGACTCGTTATAGTTATTTCACAGTCTCATAATTGCACAACTGAAGCATTTTCAATATTATATACAAGGAAGCCATAGTAGTTGCTTATTTAGCATATGCAACTAACAGTCATTGACAAAGTCAGTAGTCCTGGTTTATTGTAGGTGTAATATTACTTGTTCTATTATATATCTGGGTGCACTGGCAGAAGCAGCAAAATACCAGTCGGGCGGCACACTATGCCAAGGATAGATTTTTAGCTTGCGTGTTTTTAAGCATTGGTCTTAATTACATCGGCCATGCCCCTAAGAGAGACCCCTGGGTTATTTCATCCCACTTAAAGCCCTGCTGCACAACACTCAGAATGAGTCCCTTCCCTACTATTGCGCACTGCGTTCTATTGCCTACTTCTAACTTGATTTGCTCTCTACAGGTTAACAGTATATCTGAAAGTCTAAAGTAGAGTTGCAAAGGGTGCCACCTTTAAATCTAAAATATACATAGATTCTAGCGATGGTACTTTTAAACCTGGTCAATTTTACTGGACACATAACAGAAACCGGATTTTGTTTTCTTGATTCACATTATTATTATGTATATTTTGTTGCGTATAGCAGCAACATTCATACTTGTGAATGCTTCAAAGAGCTTGTTAGAGGCACTGTAAAAACACAGGCATGCTAAAAAAGAGTTCAGAGAACAGAAACGAAACCGTCACAATCCTTGAACACACAAATATTTATGCTGCATATATATTCAAACTCATAAGGCCCGGGTGGAAAGAATAGTAGAATAAGGTCCTTGAATGAATATTTCAACGTAAACCTCGCTCGAAATGGCAAGCTAACTTGGTTGCCATATTTAAAATACAATAAAATTATGCGCGCGCTGCCTGCCGCACGCCACAAACCACTACAACATTCTGCTTTTCATGGCATTTAGCCACTCTTAAGCAGTAAACTGTTTAGGGAGGATACTTCAGGGCAGGGGCCGGGCAGGGCCTTTAACTTAACCCTGGCCCTAAATTATAATGTGTACGCCGGCGGCCGCTGGCTGCTACTAGGCCAGGGCGGGCACTGCAGTGCATCCATGGAATCTTGTGGTGCCGGAGCTACTACCACGGTGACCGGTGTCACGCCACCATGCTCAAAAAATGAAAAAGCAGCGTTGGTATGGCAATGGCAAACTTACGGTTTACTCATGGTGGTGGATGTAGTATAGCTGGCCTGTGCCTCTGCTCTTCAACGCCGTCAGGCTAACTTTGACTCATCGGTGGGGTACGGCTGCGCGGGCATGCTGGGTTGTCACGTGGCAATCTGAAAAAATCTGCGCATGCTGCCTGGCGCACACAGCCCCACAGAACCACATCTATCAAGATTCCAGCTCAATCAGTGTCCCTACTCCCGCCTACCGGCAACACTAAACCAAGGGCCGCGGCCGGCATTATATAATATGAATCTTGGCTTAGGCAGCTCTCACAGCCGCAACACTCTTCACCAGGACTCTGTCAGGAGATAAGTCACGAGAACACCACTCTGCGCAATAAAGCAGCCATGCCGAGACTTATCATTAATGCCATATGAGATGTGCAGACGCCGCCGCGTGTAGACCCGGCCCTGATAAGTAAGTGCCGGTGCTAAGCACCGGAAAGCACCGGCACAAATAAAACCAACAACAGCCAGTCAGGAAAAAACAGGAGGAAGAAGCAAAAAGTTTGGTGATAACCCTGCAAAAAGGGCCATTTCCAACAATGACCTCGGTAAGACTCTATGTATATTTTAACTAAGCTACAGCCGTCATTCAGAACCCTTAGGTGAAAAACATCCCTGTTTAGCTCCCCCAAATCATCTGCCTGACTGCTACACAGGGACAGGGTTGTTGAGGGGCAGCCATACATAACATGGCCTCTCCTCCTGTTAAAAGAAAAACAAATACCTGGTCTTCTTCCACCCATCCACCACTCTCTAGTCCTACTCCCCATCCCTTTCCATGCCCCCATTGCTGCTTTCTCTGCTCTCCATTGGAACAAAGAGCCAGTGCTACACGACAAGCTCTCAGACACCCCTGTGAGAGCATCCTGAAATTCCTTTATGACATAGCACCCGTGGGAAAGAACATTTGCTTCCCATTGTTTCTACGTCATAGCGGGACATGACCAAATTTGCAATTTGATATTTAAGATAGCTGGGCTCCGTGAGAGCCATACATAATGTATTACATAATCAAGCATTTGTAAATTGTTCTACTTTAATTCTTAATCAAAGTGACAGCCTTATAGTTACTCTTTTCTGCGGCTAGCAGAGGCGGATCAGCCATTTAGTCGTATCTGTTATATTCCAGTCATGGTATTGAACATTGTCTGGGAAGTTACAAAGTAGCCAATGTGCAGAAAGGGATAACAGGAATTGTGTTGGCAAATAATTCTTTCCTGTTATTACAAAGGGCTATGAACAGACACAAACGTGGATCCTCTTGGATGTAAATCAGTTACACATTTATAGTTTGCTGACAACTGTGTGTCAGTAGTGCACTGGAAAAACTGATCTTGTGTAAATCGTTTTTTGTAATAAACATTCTAATTTATTCCAATGTTCCAGTGAAAGATACTGTAGTAAAAAACATATAAATATGAAACGTATTTTGGCATGTGGGCACCCTGTAACCCATGTGTTGTAATTAAGAAGACTGCATTATTTAACCAGCGCACAGTCTTCTCTGTATTAAGAAAATGGACCAAGTAATGCTTGCCGGCTTTCCTTGCAGCCTATAGCTCTGATAGATCTAATACCAGGAATCGAGGTTAACATGTCCTCGAATGTTTAGGAGTGTGTATATTTTAGCAGATGCATGCAGGTAGGAATAAAGGGAATTCTGAGAATGGGTTACTCTCCCGCCCTGCTCTGCCTCCTTTCCCACTTGAGCTCTGAAATCTCAAGGTTCTAAAAAATATACTGTGACGTTAATTTTGAACAGAGATTGATGTGTTTATGACATCACAACAAGCTCTGCCCTTTACCAGGTCTCCAGTAGGTCTGTCTTGGTTCCCCTTTTCTACCCAATTGATAGGTATGGTAGTTGCTGTGCTGTCACATTTTCCCTTGTTAATGGTTCTAAAGTTTTTTCAGCTCATACTTTAAAGCTCCAGTTTTGTTAGTGATTTTTGAGTTATCTCTGTAATTCTTGTCCACGTTACACATCCAATGAAGTTTTTTTTTTTTTTTTTTTTAAAGACATGCCTTACACTGCTGTAATTTTTCTGAATGCCTTTTAGAACATCAGAATGTGAGAGCTCTCTGGAAGACAGTTGAGTAGCAAAGGTCTAATAAGGGCACATGCAGGCCCCACCATTCCAATGTTTGTTATTAAGTTTCTCCCTCTTTAATTTAGACCATTCCACCATCAGTGGGTGACATGTGGTAGTGGCATTTGAGCTGTTCTGCCTCAGACTGTGCCAGGAGTTACAGGCTCTCACCTTTATTACTGGTATAACCCTGGAAAGTGCATTGTAATGCTATATTATGACCAGCTTGAAACAGTGTGACACTTGTGGTAGGATGCTCTCAGCATGTGACCGTTATAGAGCCCCTGTCTCTTGCCTTCAGAATATCCATTCAGTTGCTTCCTGCCCATTCTGGGACACTACTGGTGCTTGCAAATCACCTTACTTTATTATAGGAAATAAATTAGTAGACTGATAGCTTCGCCTAAACTAACTTTTTCATATAACCTCTCAAGTCAAGAAAGATGGAACTCTTAAACAGGACAACAGAGCAAAATTTAAAGTCTGTTGATGCCAATGTGCTGCATCAGTTCCATGGCTTTAAAGCACCATTAGTGGCACTGGTGGGATTGTTCATTTCCTGGGTCTTACACACCTTCGGCGCCTTTCCAAGAGAAACTGTTGAACTGCTCAGTTCACTCTTCACAAAGTAATTGCTGTACCATGGGCAGATCTCTTTACCATGTTTCACATGCTTGGAGGATGAGTAGTTTAATACAACCACTGCCGCTCCATTCTTTCATTAGCCAAGCCTAACTCCCTCCACATTCTGGATCTTAGTCGAAAATAGGTCAAAGGGCCTAATCCCCAATTATTTAAAAAGAAATAAAGGAAATAATTCTCTGAAACTCAGTATACCAGCCTTGGTACTGAGACTTTCCTAACTTACTCTCCCGAATCTCCTAAAAGGGATCTGTTCTTATAACACCACAGTACATCATTTCTGGCATGTACTCCATGTAACCAACCTAAGTATTTAGTCCTAGTTTAACTCTTATAAAGTGGCATAAAACAAGGTTGCTGGCGTAAAAATCAAACTTAGCTTCTTTGATATTGGACTGATCTGAATCTTCCCTACATAATCAGATGCAGTCAAGAACCCAAGATTCCCCTGACAATAGGCAAATGTCTCCATGTCCCTGATTCTTACTTATTGATTTAGGGTTTTGTGTCCATGTATGGCTGGGTTAGTGGGGATGTCACTGACCTGGCAGAATTGGGAGATAGACTAAAAGCTTCTATAGAACACTGTGATTTTTTAACTTTGAATCTGAAAGCTTTTAGGATCTGTTATAGAGACATGGTGGTTGGTAAATATGGTGGTCAGCTATCCTTAGGTTCTTGGCCACACAGTCCTAGGATGTCTCAATAACACCCAGGAACAAAAACACTCTATTACATAGACAGCTCCACCTTGCAGAATCCACCAATCTCAAATTTTGATACTTTGGAATATGCTAGGAGCCTCGTTCTCCTGTGAATTCATCTTATATGGGTCAATATTTCTTGTTTGGGAGTATTCTTTTACTCTTCTCTTCATGAACAAAAGGCCTTCAGAGTTTGCGAGGTGCTGCAAATGCAAAATGTTCGACTCTTATGAGTGCTCTATACATTGTTTGCCTCCGTATCACCTCAAGCAAATGCCTGGTACACTAGATAAAGGAAATTAATGGCTTGGGTGACTTTGCCTGCAGTGCTGTCTTCCTCGTTTTGAGGAACTAGGACTCCCATCAGATTGGCCATATGCTAAAAAAGATATCAAAAGAAAATGTTAATTATGTACGAGCAAATCCAGAATTGCAGACACAGGTATTCCCCAATATTGTTTCTTTGATAGATTCACATGCTTGAATCATCCCCGCCAACAATCTAGGAGTCCCATGGTAGACAAAGTAAGAAGTGCACTGTTAAACATAGCGTTCAAAGCCTCAGGAAGGTCACATCATTAGCCCATTCATTTAATCTCTTAAGTACCAAACTCATAAAACACCACGACCACCAGATGCCACTCAGATTTCTACCACACATCGTGCATGAATGAATTGCCTTGAACTGTGCTAAGTCTTCAGATAAATGACTTTTTTACTTAGTTGAATGATTACTTTGAGAGGGAATTACTCTTCTGTGGATTTTACATCTGGGATAAAGAGACAAAGCCTGACTCTCACAAGAAAGGCCATTTCATGCCTTGTGGGTCCTGTGATAAAAAGATGCTTCGTTCTAAAGGTCCACACAAGGAATGCATTTAGCCTCTGTCCTGACCACAAGGCTAGGGACTGTAAGATCTGTCGCACTAAAACCCCTTAAGGACAGAGAGGATATGTGTAGGAGGCTGGCTTAGTATATGGTGCTCACTTATGTTAGTGTAGCACCCTGCACTAATCCAGACAACCCTTATGGTGATTTTAGTGGTCTTAGACAACATTAGAAAGCTTTTCTAAGTGGTAGATGTGGAGAGCAGCCTTCAGGCTTACTCCAAGAGGAGTGTAAAGCAGCTTGTTTTAGCAGTACTAATCATATAGTGTAAGTTAAGTGAAAAAGAACCACACAGTGTAGTTATAAAAATATGTATTTATTACAAACACTCACTAACACTTTGCAATATCTCCTCCCCGGTGATATAATCACAATACACACAATATTTCAACAATGTAACATGTAAGTAGCACAAATACATAGAGGTCTCCAGGGGGAGACCCGACCATATACTAAGACAGTGGAACCACGACCTAAGTCGAGACTGGACCCAGAAGACGTAGAAATGTTGGGGACCCAAGGAACCATCGACGGTAAGTACCCAGGAACCCCACGGTGGCCGTGTGCAGAGTGGGAACACGACTGCTTGACCAACACAAGTCAGTGGGTAAGTCGCGGTTGCAGTTTTTAAGAAGGACCCTTCTCAGTGGACCCTGAAGAAACCCTGTGGAAGATGGAAGATTGGAGTCACCCCACCCGTGGATACCCTGGGAACCAGGATACCTCCACCAGGGAAGCCGGGTGCATAGGTGCGAATTGACGTAGGAAACCGCCGTAGACCACAGTGGAGGACTTCAGTAAAGGTGCCGCTGGCGAAGAAGCTGAAAGAGTCCGGTGGAACCCAAGGATGGATTAAAGATGAGAGGTACCTGCAAGCAGAGGGCACAGAGTCTATGCCATTCAGGAGTAACCAGGAGGCACGGAAGATGAATGCCCGCCGATGTCGGAAGATGCAGGAGAGTTGACGGTGACCATGGCGCTGTAGCTGTGCGTACCAGGAGCCGGTCATGAGCTGTCCCACAGCGTATGTCAAGAGCCAGGGGGTCGGTGTCCGCCAGGAGCACCATCAAGCCTTGGCAGCGGCAACATGGTAGCAGATGAAAAAGGTGCAATGTCGGGACCAGCAAGGTCCAGGGGACTCATCAAGTGCAGGGGAGTCAGAGTAGGCCCCGAGCAAACAGGGGAGCCCACTGGAGCCAAAGAATACCCTCAAGAGGACCCATAGGCCAAAGGCACAGGAGTTGCACGAGAACCTCAAGCATCTCACCAATGATGAAGGCCCACGGTGCGGAGGATGCAGTGAGGATGAAGATCTTGGTAGCAAGAGATGCTTCAGGCTGGAGCTTCTTGGAGCCTGAAGATCTCTGGAGAATAGAGTCAACAAGCCTTGGCAACAGCAAGTCGATGCAGTGCACAGGGGTACTGCTCCAGCGGTTCCGACGAGGGATGCTCGCTTCAAACTTGCTGTGAAGACAGTGCAGGCCTCGAGGGAGTTGCAGAACCACCACCTGTGTTGTTGAACCTTTCGGAGTCCATTGGAGCTCAGGAACAGCAGAGTGGTCAGGTTCGCTGCAGTGCCTGCAGATGCAGGGGAGTGACTCCTTCACTCCAAGGGAGATTCCTTTGGAGTGGGGGACAAGATCATATCCTTCTATAATAACGCGAGTTCCAAGCTTGAAAGTAGTAGTTCAATGGCACCTTCTGGTGGTTTCATCATTGCTGATTTTCATGGATGTCTTCAGCATCTAATCACTGCGGAAATAAGAAATTATTCTGTCTGCCTATTGAGATTATGGTAGTTCATCTCATGCAGAATGCAGAAAAACATTAGACAAAGGTGATTTGGATGTGCCCTTGTAGAATCCTAACACTTCTATATTCTGCATTGGATAGATGAAGAGTGAGAGAGGGCATAAACTTTGTAGGGTTTGTACCAATTCTTTTAAAACAGACATTTTCGATTAAATGGTTTCTTACCCTTAAAATGATATTCATGACTAAGTGACCAATAATTGTGAATGGATCAATGTATAAATCACAGTTTGTTCTTTTTGTGAGCAGTTCACACATCTAGATACTGGTATATGGGGAAACTTGCTCCATTGCTAGCTGTTCATAAGAATTTATTGTGAACGTATAGGCCTGTGGTGGGTGATAGGTTTTACCTCACTAATCAGGCAGTAGCAGCATTTTAGAGCAGTACAGCAGTAAAACACCCCCAAACTGACCTAGATAGTTTATGGTGCACTAACATATTATTTTTAAAGGAACAGAAATTATTTTTATTCAATCATGGGCCCATTAAATGTATCTGAACAACGACTTAGTGAGGCTGTTCAATGTGGCCCAGGACTTTTTAACAAGAGATTTTAATATTAACTATGTGAAAATTTGTATTCACAATACAATATATTGATTTGCATCCAGATTCATTCTTGTACTTGCGGTGATATTGAAAAATCACAGCAGGGCAGTTGTATTCAGCCACAAAACAAAATTCATATGTCAGTACTACGTTCGATTAAAGTCTGTTTTGGGACTTGTTTTGGGTGTAAGAAGTGACATTGTGGACAAAATATAGTGACTTTTGTATAGCAGGGTCAATGTATTTTTATGTGATATAATGGCCATATACAGTTGCATGTTAGCTTGATGGTAATATTCTGGCTTGATGAATCTCAGCACTTAGTAGCATGTTTTTATAAGTTTGATTTGACAGAAGCAAAAAAAGGTGCCTTTTTCTGTCCAAACGCCAGCATGCAGTATGTGAAGGTTGTGCCTGCATGCACACTGATTTGAAATATAGCTTTTATAAACTTCAACCTTCACAATTTACAAGCAAACATTTTTGGGACTGAGACCTTGACTTAGGAACAAAGCTGTATTTTTTTGTAATGCTGTTTGCAAATTGTAGACTTATTGGAATCCTGACTCAAAATGGCAAATGTTTCATTTTGTATTCACTGAAAATATGTCATGATAGAAAATAATTGTCTTACTGTCCATCTTTATCACTGTGTGCAGTCCTAGAGGGCTGAAATGAAATGCTGGTGTTACAAGTAGAGAAGAGCACAAGTTCTAGTGTTGAATAGGATTGTTAAGCTTTCAGCTGGACAGAAGAACTGTAGACTCAGTGAGCTAAGAAACCGGCAACAGTCACTGTGATAAACCACTTTTTGCCTTAAACCAAAGATGCAATATAAAGGATCAGTTGATCTGCACCAGACCTCACCTGAAAACCCCCATAAACACCATTCAACTGAACCTGTGGACTTTGATGCCAATAATCTCACCTCATCCGTATGAAAATAATTGATTTTATAGACTTCGGAAATTAAAAAAATGACCAGGAAATGATTGTCCTATGACTATCCCATGGGAACTGCACAAACGCACATTTTAATAGTGAGAATGTAACTTATCTCGTCTAATGTCTTTGCAGACAGCAGTATGTTGGCATGACCACTAGAAAGGTCAAGATATGTGAACAGAATAGCAACATACTATTTAGTAATGCTACTTCCAAAATGGCTTTCTACTTCCTAAAACAAAAAAGAGCCATATTGAGGATGCCATACGGAGGGTAGTTCTGGAAAAGAAACATCAAACACTGACACCAGGAAAAACACTAACATACCACTTTTAAAGGAGCATAAATTATTTGCTCGTAGCAGGTGTTTCTGGAGATGCACATGCTCTGCATACCTATGCCATCTAGTGTTGAGCTCAGACATTTGCATGTTGTGTTTCTTCGAAGAAGTTTTTTGAGTCACAAGGCATAGTCACTCCTCCCTTAGCTGGCAATGCTTATAGCCATTGACTCCATGTTAGATTGTTCCCCCCCCCCCCACTGTGTTTGGACGTGTATCGGTAGGGCTTCGTGATTCAGCGACTTACAGTGATTTCTTCAGGCTCAAGCAGTCGTTTTGACTCTGGTAGAAACTCAACTTAGCCCCATGTCTTTGACTTCGCTTCATTCTCCTGATGTCGTTCCCCGGAAACTAACATCTGTTCGACGCCTCACTGCCAGGTCCTCAGGCCCTCCCTTGGGCTCAATGAGCCCAAATCTTACCTGTAGCCCTCCCAGCGGATCCAGCTCATAGGGTCGGTACTGGGCACCACCCTTCACCCCACTCCTTTCCTACTCTTCAAAGGATTGCTTACATCCAGAAAATGGTCCCTTCCTTTCTACAGGGCACACAAATTCCAGTTCTAAAGGTTTTAAGATTTCTGAGTCTGCTAGCTTCCTGCATTCTCCTAGTCATGCACACACTTTAACACATGAGGGCTCTGCTGTGGTGCCTCCGCTGGAAATGGCTACAGTATGGGGGGCACCTCTCGGACTGCATCGTGATTTCCTGAAGCACTGCAGTAAAAATAGTTTGGTGGGGGAATGAGGTGAACCTCAGCTGCGGGATGGCCTTCACTCCCCCTCTGGTCCTAGCTACGGTAGTAACAGAGGCCTCCACCTCAGAATAGGAAGCTAAACTGGAGGATCTGGAGATCAGAGGCCTTTGGGTCTCCAGAGGAACAGGTTCTTATCATCAACCTGTTGGAACTGTGGACGATTCGAATGGTGCTCAAGGCCTTCATCCTCTCCTGCTGAGGTCGGTCCGTCCAGATCTTGACAGGCAACATGACGGAGATGTGGTATGTCAACAAGCAAACAAGCAAGGGGGAGTAGGGTCTTCCCTCCTTTTCCTGGAGGTGTCGCCTGTGGTCTTGGGCTCTCTGCCAAGGGATCTGGTTAACCACCAATCACCTAATGGGGACCCTGATAGTCCGAACCAAGACTGATCCAGCGTTATCTTGCAGATCATGAGTGGAGTCTGCTGCCGGAAGTAGTCCAGGATATCTGTCTGCCTCATCGCACAATCCTCAATGCCAGCAGTTATGTGTCCTCCAGTATCCATTGGGAGGAGCATAGTGGGATGCATTTCAGTTGAAATTGAACTTTCTGCTGCATTACATGTTTCCCCCATACCCTTGATTCCTCAGGTTCTCTCCCAAGTTATTCTCATCGCCTTGGATTGGCCAAGGAGGGTTTGGTTTGCAAGCCTTCTGCGCTTCTCCACTTGTCCTCTGCTCAAGCTGGACTTTCTCTTCCAGTCTGGGTAATAGATCTGCAATCCAATCTCCGAGGCCTCCACCTACATGCCTGGATGTTGAGAAGGGACATTTAAGCTCCTTTCAGTTGCCTCCACATGTGGTTGATATCATTATATTGGCATGTTGCCCCTCCATAAAACAATTTACTCTGGCAGATGGAGCAACTTTGTTGACTAGTGCGCAGTCCATAATGTGACCCACTGTAGGCCAAACTGTCAGTCCTGAAATACACACATTCTGTGTGTTGTCAGAGATGTCGGAGTTCCTGTCTCTGCCTGACCAGCCCTACATTTTTAAATCACCCTTTGTCATGCATTGTTGAAGGGGTTGACAAGTATGTACTCCTCAACCCCCTTCGTTGTACCCCAATGAGATCTTAATTCAGTTTTACATTTTTTAATGAATACTCCATTTGAGACCATGTTACTTAAGGATGACGACACAATTTTTTTTATTTTTATTTGTTATTACTACAGCAAGACGAGTAAATTATAAACTCTTACCTGTCGCCCACCCTTTACTTCCCTTTTCCTTGACAAGTTGGTGTGGTAAACTAGGATGGCTTTTCTGCCAAAAGTGGCAACTCCTTTCCACGTGGGTTCAATCCATTACCCTTTCTACTTTTTACCCCAATCCCATTAATAAGGAGGAGTGGTTCGATCCTAGGCAGGCAGTCAACTAATACCTGGACAGTACCAAGGACATTCATTTGAATGACCTGCTTTTTGGGGAAAGAGGTGCAGAAGTGGACCCCTTCAAGGTAGATCATACTCTCCATCAAAACTCGCTACGCTTTGGCAAAGAAGGGATAAGAGCCCATTCCACTAGGGCCAAATCTACTACTTATGCCTTGTCCAGAGGCATTTCCATAGACATTTGCAGGGCAGTTACATGGGCATCCCTACACACTTTCGCCAAACATTACTGGCTGGAATGTGAGGAACTTTGCAAGATCCATCTTGCAGGATTCCCTTGTCTAATCATCCATCAACCTATCGTCCTGGGCAGGGTAGTGCTCGGGAATCTAATCTGCAGGTGAGGAATCTGAACATAGAAGTATACATCAGAAGAAACAGTTACTTACCTGTGCCATCGAATAAGCTGTTGATAATGAAAATGGATTCCTAACCTTCTTTGACGCCCAGTATTTGAAGATTTTTGTGCCTCTGTTTATTTTCCAGGTCTCCAACCTTTGACAAAATCTTTGCAACTGCTCTGAATTATCAGAGAGCTGTTCATGTAGCTCTGTAGTTTGTTGCTCAGCTGTTCCTTTCTCGTTTTCATTGATGTGAATCATTGGATTGTTAACTGACCCAGCTAATTGCTTGTACAGATGCCTGCGCTTTTAAGTTTTCAGTTTTAAATTCCACATAGTGGGATTGAGTCTCAGCACTGGGTTATAATAAGATTTTATATGTCACCAAACGATTGTTCGTTATAAAACTCTGCGTTGATTTGCGTTGAATTAAATACTACTAGTGGGCAGCAGCAGTCATTGTGCCACCCACTAAAGTAGGGCTGTATAACATATCTCATGTCTACCACTGCAGCCTGTAGTGCAGTTTTACACTGATATTTCGATGTGGCAAAATAAAGCATAAGCCTTCCTTTTTAATACTTATAAGTCATCCATAATGTAGGCCCTAGCCACTGCTAGGGCAGGCTTCCTGGTATTTAAAAAGTTTGACATGTGGGTTTAAGTTTTACATGTTCTGGCAATAAAAAACTCCCAAAAGTGTTTTTCACTGTTTCTCCCATAGACTCAGGCAGGGTTACCTTATTACTTTCAATAAGTTCTAACTTCAGATTGGGAGCAGATAAATATGCTGTTCATACACAAATTAATTACAATTTAAATCCTTGTTAGTGGTGAAGTCAGATTTTAAGTTTTAATTTTGAAAAACTCACTTTTTGAAAGTTTGCATTTTTTCCCCCAAATGGTCTGTGCCTTCCTGCCAGTGTCATGACTGAATGTCTCTGCTGTTGTGGTATGTGTATTGATTCCAGACAGTGAGACAAAGGAAACCTAGGTATAATGGTAGAGGGTCTTCCTGACAGGATAGTTGAGGAGGAGCTTACTCTGCCCTGATTACGTTTCAAAGGTCTCTGCCTAAAGCACAAATAAAGGAACCTGATTACGTTTCAAAGGTCTCTGCCTAAAGCACAAATAAAGGAACCTGATCTGGCCTGCTTTTGTCACCCTAGACAATTTGGAGCCAGGTCCAGGCGAGGGGGAAGAACTGACCAGAATCAGTTTAGGGGGTAGGTCAGGGAATTCCCCACACAAAGACTGGCACCAGGGATAAAAATGGGACCTTCAGAAAATCTCGTCAAAACACTCCTGGAACTGTGGAAAATTCAGAGGAATAACTGCTCTGATGGCTGAAGGACTGCCCTGCTGCTTGAATGACTGCCTTGCTGACTGATAAAGGAAGATTGGACCTGCTTGCCTTGATCACAGGCTATCCAGAGTGTCTCCAAGGGTCAGTTGGCTGACCTCCTATGTTAGCTATAACAAGCTCCCAGAGTCCTCTCTGCAACTGCCCAGCTTACCAGCACCAACTCTACCTGCTTGAGTCCTGCTGCTGGCGTGAGTCCTGGACCCCAACTGATGACCTTCAGACCCTAGACTTTTGGCTGGCATCAGTGAGTGTTCCTCCTGAAGAATGGTGAAGAAACAGAAGTTTTGGGCTCCTCATGACCGCCATGTGACCTCTTCACGTCGAGAATTGACCACCCACATCGACCACCAATGCTAAGCTCAAGTGAGACCTGCTCTTCATGCAGACATCGGCCGTCTGCAACAACCAGTAACACAAGACATTCACTTAGCGCCGACAGCGATCTGCACGACCTGCTCTTCCCACCAAAAGCCTCCTTGCGTCCCCCTCCAAAGTAAACGTAACTCTTTGTGCTGTACTTGTGAAGGTAACTCTTCTGCTGGGCTAGCGTGGCTTGTGTATCAGACCCGCGCTCCATCGGGGTTGTCTTGAACTTGCAACTTTCCCCCAGTCCCGCACGATCAGAAAACTGCAAGTGGTGCTTTTTACGTCTTGGCACTATTTTTACCTAAAACTTAAAAATTGATGTCTCCGGTTTTACTGATTACATTTTTGTCGTTCTGCTACCATTTGATTTTATTTAACTTTACTCTTTTCTAAATCAATTTGTGGTTTTACTTGTGTTTTTACTTTTTTACTGTTTGTGTGTTTCATAAATAATTTACACATAGAGCTCCCGGTTTTATGATTTTTTTAACATTTCCATCTGTATTTAACCATATTTATTTTTTGACACCTTATTGGTATTTATCCATATTTATTTTGGTTTGATAATAAATGAAGTTGTAAAATGGTATATTTCCACATTTATTTAACTCTTAGACGTGCACTCATATGTGGATGCCTGTTGCGCTTTAGCAAATGAAGCAGCCACATATAACAAAACACTACTGCCACAGGTACATATTAGTGTTATACTACAAATATATGTTAACATATGAAACAGTAAAGGTTAATATCCTGAGCAATTGTCCAAATAGAATGTAAGTCCACAAAATAATTTCCGTAGAGATCTTCTGCAGTTTTCAATCTTGTTTTATTCCAAATTCAGCTTGGTTACAGCAATTACCATCAGAAAGCAACTTCAGCAATCAGAAAGCAACTTCAGCCAACACGTGTTTAGTCTTGTGAAGGTACCCACTGACTTCCTCAGGGCTGCAAATAAACAGGTAAACTCAGATTCTCCCAAGTATAACCTCAAACTAATATTAGTGGGGTGTCACTCCAAATGTGGCAGAAACAAAAAAAACAAGAACAAGTAAGTGACCCAAAAGTGAAAATCGTCCGTTATAAGAAGAGATGGTGGCGGGGGAGACATACATAGGTTAACCAGGGATATTACCCAGAAAGGCAAATTAAAGATACAAACCCGAGTGTGAAAAGAAGGGAAAGAAAAACATAACTATTGTGCCATAATGATCCCATGAAAGAGGGGTCTAATGTCGACTCACCAAAAACATCATAGTCTATGGAATAGCATAAGTTATATTCATATCCTCTTAGTCTTTAAACTCTAATTCAGTGGAAGTAAGGAAATGCGTTTCCTGAAAAATAAGTAGACACTAAGATCACCAAATAATACATTCCGGGCCAAACCATAATTATATAAAATATACTCAATAGGCAACGGAGTAATAAGACTCCTTATCCAATAACCTAAAAGTAATGAGGAATGGCATATAAACTCTTCTGTGCATCATAAATAAAGAGATATAAAACTTTCCCGTTAACCTTGTCAAGTGTACAAAAATAGTAATACGAGTAGTAGGTTTAATGTAAAAGTAAGAAACCCGATCAAAGACGAAGAGTCAATACATAGGAATGTACCATTATAATCTTAAAACATAATATCAAAGTAAGTTAATAGCAAGCGTCTAAACAAGAGAAAAGCAGCAAAAACTCGACCTCGCAAAGATCAATACCTGGAGAAGAAATAATTCAGGAGAGTACTCCTTGTGATTCAATAACGTTTCGCAACCACGCCATGTTGGAGTGTCTCTTTATACCTGTACCTCCAAAGAGTCAACATCGAGGGCGGACTATAGCGATATGAAAGTACGTCCTCTAAACTATAAAATAAAAAAAGACGGTAAATAAATTAGCACAAATTAAAGGGATAGCAAATAAATTCTTACCTTAGTGTGGCATTCATTGTTTTACATTTGTTTACCTTATTCTCATTCAGAAGACACGCCAGTAATAACGTTAACACATGGTAACCCGCACTCGATAACTGATTAAAATTACTTTGTTCCGATGCGCGCTATCTTGACAGTTCTATCTTAAGTAAGTACCTAAGTTGTAGTACTGGGGCTTTCACCCCTCTCATCTATCCCTACAGTGATAGACAAAATAATTTCAGAAAATCAAAATGGAGATCTGCCAGCTTCATGAAAACAGAAATGGTATATTATGAACATAGTTATTTTTAAGACGGCTGTATCAGAAAATGGCAAAAAAGGAAAAAATGCAAACAATAGGCACTGCTGACATGAAGCCATCTAGCAGGAAGACAAACAAGCTGAATTATTGCTAGAGCCTGTGGGACACTAAGGTAATGGTGGTTTTGATATCGGGAAATATAGAGGCACTGAATTTTAATAATATTAAAAATATGGCACAAATAGAGGGTTGACTTTTGTAATATTCTATTCAGCAATGTGAAAAAATATTCTATGTGATTTAAATAGTGATCAAGTTGAGAAGTTATTTAAGACGTCAAAATCATCAATTGCTTGGGGACAAGGTAGTATCCTGGAAACATTAACTGTAAATAATCCGAAGCAAATAGCATTGGTTTTTGTCCCCGTTTGTAAGGTTTGCTATCAAAACACATTCCAGACTCTTGAATAGTAAAGTGGTAATTACCGACTAAAGAGGATATCCACAGACTTATCGAGTTAATGTACTAGTAGATGCATCTGGAAAGCCGTTCAGAGGAGAATTGCAGAACGACGATTGAATGAGCAGAATCCATCCCTACACTTGTGATAGAACAAATATGTTTTCTTAACAGTTAATGACAGATAACTGTGTGACTTTATATTGCATTGTGGAAAGTATAGTCATACAGTAAACAGATCTGTAAGACCTACATGGTATTTGTTGTCTTCAATCCCACTTTGATTTTGTTGAAAGGCCTAGACCCTGGTAGATGTTGAAAAAGTTGTATTTCTAGCACACCATATCTGCGTTATTGTGGAACTACATTTTGATTGTTTAATTGAGAGAAGAGATTTAATAACACAGAATGCCCTCTGTCATTGAACTTCATCTGCATTCTTACATATTTTCACATTTGAATGTGAATGGCCGATCGTCTCGTAAAATCTAAGGAAAGACGTTTTTTACAGCCAAAAATGAGAAGTCAGGAAGTCAACTTCATATGTATGTTGAGAAGCTAATTTTTTTGCCTAAACTCAAAGCAGACATGCATAAGAAATTTTACAAACTTATTACCCTCAAAGTGATATAGTATTAATCTTGAAGAATATCAGTAAGATGCTTTTTAAGTAAATAAAAGCAGGGTGTTCCTGGCCTTACCTTAATTAAGAAATCTGATTTATCCTGTATTTATAACCTGTTTACCAACCAGGTGAAAAATGTAATATAAATTTACAAGACCATTTGAGTTATTTTCCTTTCTATATAAGAAAAAGCCTAAGAAAGTGGCAAAGATGGGCATTTTTAGGTACGTTGGGACAAATTGTACAAAGAATAGACAGTGGAACCATTCGCACCCATTGTCAAAGCATCTAATATATGGAAACCGAACATTTGTATTTACTTTTTGAAGATGAAGGTCAAAAGGTTTTAGGGGATTCATAAACTTTTCAAAATAAGTATAGAGCAATGGAATTTTCTATATCTGTCATTTTCATTTTTAGTTTCATAAGATAGTGATTTCAGCTGGAAAACTTTCCTCCCACTGTTTTCAAAATTTAAATTGCAGAAGTTACTGGATGCATTTTTAGAAACTCACTGGATGTATTTATATTGGTAAGCCATCATAATCTCCAACTGTTCTTTGAAATAGTGGTTTAAGTAGTAACGATGTGCTGTGACTTTTTATTTTAAATATGTGACCCCTACAAAAGATCTGTAAATAAATAAATACATTTTGACACTTGTTGCTTAGAAAAAAGCATCAGCTTAAGGTGTTGGAAATGCAGGACAACACTTACATCATCTTCATCTCCATGTCCTTAACAAACTTGCCTCTGCATTAGTATTTCATTTTGGACATAGGCTAAAATGTGAAGGTGATTTTCTTTTTTGGAGTGACATGAACGCAGATTAAAAAAGCCATTAATTAAAGAGAAAAATCACAGTTCTCTACTCAGTCCTGCATCACTAACAATCACTAACAGTAAGCATTCCAGAATATTCGGTTCTTTGATGATGTATGGATTTTGAGACATATTGTAGCCTCATTCACCGAATGGCCCCTTTAAAGGTATCTCTTCCTAGTTTGACCCTGTAGTGTGATGATTGAGAGTGGAGGTTCGAGGCAATGGTGCCCTTTTCCTACCAGCTTCTCCCAGCCTAGTGGCTTTTTGGGCCTCGGACATATATGCCATCATTCTTAAGATGTGAAAACATGCTACTTATAATAAGTGTTTTTCTTGTATGAGTGCTTTGTTGGTGCCTACTCCACTGACCCATCTTTTAATTGATAAATTGGAGGATAGTATTTAACAAATGTTTAGACAAAGTCTGTTGCATACTTTGCAAGCAGCATTATGATGTGGGGACATGTTTTCAGCACCTGTAAACTACTGTCTTGTTCATGAAACTGTTTTTGTGTTTGTTTTTGTAGCCTCCCGTTGATGTTCCTCACAGAATCCACTCAACGAGTAGAAGTGCAAGAGAAGAGAAAACACGCTCTGAAATCAACTGTAAGCATGTTTAACATTTGTTTTACAGAATTTATATTTATAGTTTCAGATTCCTTTTTTTTCCAGTGGCTGTATGAGTAGATATTTATTTTCACCGAAAAGAAACCAAAGGGCATCATTATAGTTAGGAATCGTAATAATATGTTACTTTACATTATAAAAAACTTTAAAAATTCACTGGAAAAAGCATAGGTTAAAGGGACTTTGTAGTTGGGTGAAAATGTCAGTTAAAACATACTGTTTCAAACAAAACCACTGATATTCATCAGTTATAGTTATCTCAAGTAACTATAACTCGTGCTCGAAATTAAATATAACTCGCGCCCCTACCATGCACACTGTTGTCATGAATGATGTCATTTCAGATGTTGCGGTGATGATATTAATGATGTCAAAGAACATGTAATGATGTAATATATGAGGGAATTAGCACTGCATGGTGAGGGTACGAGTTACAATAACTGAGGCCACCCCACATCATTTTTTATACTGGGAGAGCCCCAGAACCCCCATGGGAGCCGGCCACTTCAATTGTTGGTGGGTGCCCACCCAGGACACACACAGTAAGTCCCATGTGAGGGCTGCGGGGGAGCCCCAAGGCCCCTACCAGCTCTCCAGCTAGTACCATGCTGGGTTTTGGCGGGAGCCTGCGCCATTACTTTGCCTGCGCCCGGGCGGGAGCAGCATTTATCACTGCTCCCTCCCAGGTGGGAGCAAACTTCTGTTCCCTGCCTGGAAGAGTGCTGACAGGGAACTTCAGTGTCCCGGGGATCGGGTCTCCGGGACACTGCAAATTACTGGGCCCCTGGCGATGTGCTCTTCGGGCTGATCATTCCCTCAAGGAGGGGGCTGCACGCCCCCACTTAACATTTGTTTGTCCCCAGAGCATGAGGTCCCCGGGGCCTCTTTGAGGCTCGGGCGGGGGACTGCACACCCCCTCCCCATTATAAAGTTACCAGCAACTTCTCTTTTTTTAAATCGGCATTGCGGATCCTCCTTTTTGGCCCCTGACTGGGGGGAGGGAAGGGAGCCTAGTGGGGCACAGTATTCCTACCACTACTTTTTAAAAAAATTTTTTGATAGGGACTAAGTGCTAAAATGGCTGCCGCCATGTCTTTGTTGATGTGGTGGCAGCCAATCAGATTTTATCCCAAGATCTGTTGGCTCCGCGGAACCTCCGCAGCATGAAATAGGCACAGTTTTTGGACCTTAATTGTTGTTAAACTACTGAACAGATTTATACCAAATTACACAAAGCACGCCTTCTAGACCAAGATCTTGCTTTCTGCCAAATTTGGATTAATTTCATTCAGCAGTTTTTGCTGAATCGCTGAGGTTGCTTCTGGCATTTTCGTCAGTGTAGGGAGTAGGGCCTGTGGTAGTCCCAACGCCGCTCTTCAGCTGCACCGAAGAGGTGAAATCACGCTTGACAATGCGCTCCATACACAAAGTGCTGTTACCTATGCTGGGCCCTGGAAAACTGAGGAAAAGAAACACTGGAGCTGTTTAAACACAAATGTCAAGCAACTTCCAGCATTTCACCTTCTTCCACTTCACCGGTTGTCACCGCGTTGACTGAGTTCTGGTAAGGTGATGGTTAGGTGATCCAGTTCGTATTTTGGAGGAACTTTTAAAGTATATGTGCAACCTCTTAGTCAGTATTAAAGCTTACACTTCTGTAGGCTGACTTCACATTCAGCGCAAGCGTGTTTTGTGCTCATGTAATTAGAGTCACTGTGAAGTTAGAAGTTTACCTTTTGTGAATTGTTAACACCACTACTCAATTAGTACCAGTTGTACCATTACTTCATAGGGCATTGTAAATGTATAAGAATTTGATTAATTACAAAAGAGGTAGCTTGTTGGACCTTGTTTTCATGTTTTACTAGAGTCACTTAGAAGCTATATTTTTTGGGGTAAAGTTAATTTTATATCAATAGGTACTAGTTGGCAGACTGCTTACAAAGTTCATGATATATGTGCATGAATCTAATTAGGCACAAAAGAGAAAGCCTTTTGTTGTATGTTTTTTGGGATATCTTGGAGAGGATTCTGGTAATATTCTTGTATAAGCTTTCTGTGCATTTTATTCTGTATATTTTCACTGTACACTTTTACGCCGTTTTCCAATCGTTGCAACCAACATGAACCACCTCCTCCATTTTTAAATGAGGAGGGAGAACCAGCTTTACCATGGAACATGTGGATTAGGCTGTTCGAGACGTATTTGATAGCTATAGGAGGAGCTAAATTCTCTACTAATTGCAAACAACATATTTTGGTGCACAATATAGGCATACATGCTAGGAAAGTATTTGAGGATTTACCTGAGCCTAATATTGTGGACGATGAGCAGGAAGCGGAGACCCAATTGGATGTGTACTAAATTACTCATAAGAAACTTGAGCATTTTTTAGAGAAAATCAATGTTGTACTTGAAAAGCACAAATTCTTCTGTATGTCTCAAGATAAAAACAAAAGTGTGGCCAGTTATATAGCAACATTAAGAGGGTTGTCAGCCTCATCCGATTTTCGGGTCCTTACAGACCTGCTAATTGCACTAACAACCATAAAGTGCAAGAAAAGTGCTTATCTCAGAGTCCAGGCCTTTCAGAGACAATCTAGCTAAAAGCATCAAGCACACTGTGCTGTACATTAAAGACATTAAACAACCTATGGAAGCTCTGAGAATTAAGGTAGACACGAATGTGGTGGCAGAGATGGATGATGTATATAAAGTCAAAACCTTACCCAGTCGGAAGGAAAAATAGAAGTTGAGTAGCTACGGATGTGGTAATCTAAACCATTTAGCTAACAGTGTAAAGTGTCGTGTGAGGGGTGTAACTTGCAGGAAATGTATTAGGAAGGGACATTTTGCCAAAGTGTGTAGGGGCAAATGAACAAACCTGTACAGATGATACAATTTGAGAATGAAGATGTTATGGAAAACTATGTATTCCAGATTAATACTGGAAATAAAAGTGATAGAATAAAGTATCCTTCATGTGAGATTTTCCTGGCTGGAGTCCCTTTCAAGGTGTATGCAGATTCTTGCTCACCCTACACTTTCATCAACAAAGAAACATTCTATGACCAATTCGGGGAAACCTGCAATTTAGATCTTCCCGACATCAGTCCAGGTGGTTACGAGGACCCTATTCCTTTAGCAGGCACATTGACCATGCATATTGCTGTCAAAGATAGGTCACAAGTGGAAACGGTGTATATACCTTAGAGAAGGGTTCTAACCTCCTGTGGTGGAGGCACCAAAGAGATTTAGGAATCGAGTTAGATCCTAACAATGTCGACCCAGTTCTGTTGGTAGACAGGTCAGTAACCGGATTAGATATTTGTAAAGAATTCCCTGAAGTGTTCTCTGATAAGTTAGGGCTTCTTAAACAGTTCTCTCATAAAATTAAATTCAAAACCAATGCCAAACCAATGGTGCACAAAACGCGGCCTGTCCCGTTGAAAAGGAGAGACCCTTTGATGAAGGAACTAAATAAATTAGAGTCTGAGGGAGTAATAGAGAAAATTGAAAGTTCAGAGTGGTTGGTTCCTATTGATATAGCAGTTAATGTTACTCTCAGGGATTTGAACACAAACATTTGGATAGACAGGTATCCCCTGCCCAAGATTAATGAAATGCTAAGCGTCATTCAAAAAGCCAAAATCTTTAGTGTACTTGATTTATCTTCCACTTACCATCAACTGGCCCTACATGAAGAGTCTAAACACCTTACGTCATTCATTACTCCTTTTGGAGCATAATGCAGAATGCCCTTTGCCTTGGCCTCTGCAACAGCACTATTTCAAAGGATTGTGCAGAAAGTCTTCCAGAATACCAGTAAGATGATGTGCTTCAAGATTACATACTCCTATATGGAATTCAGAAAAGGAACACGACCTTCTGTTGAGAGAAGTTTAGGCAAGTTGAAGGAAGCAGGGCTCACTATCAGATTGAGCAAATGCAAAATCGGTGTGTCTTCAGTTGATTACTTAAAGACATAGCATCTCAGGTGATGGCTTAAAACCTAAACTTAGTTTGGTTGAATCTGTAGAAGCCACTAGTGCCCTAAGGTAAGTAAGTGCGCCCCCGCCTTGCAGTTTTCTCATCAATTATTTTATTACAAATGTTGCAGTGATATTACCAATGAAGCCATAGAAGATGTCATGACTGGTGTAATATGTGGGGTAATTAGCAGTGCATGGAAAGGGTGGGAGTTATAGTTAGCTTGAAGCACGAGTTCTAGTTTCTTGAGATTACTATAACTGCTGAATTTCTATGGTTTTATGGGTGTCAAATCTGAGCCTAACTCTAACGCCCCTATAACCTTTGTTTTTTTAATGAATATATGTGTGTGTGTATATGTTTGGTGGCATGTGTGGCTGTAGATACACATGCTTGCATAAGTCTGGTGTTGGGCTCGGAAGTGTGCAAGTTGTTTTTGTTCGAAGAAGTCTTTTGAGTCATGAGTTACAGTGACTCCTCCTCTTGCTTGCAGTGCGCATTGTCATCGACTCCATTGTTAGAATGTTTTTTTCCGCCGTTGGGTTAGGTCATGTGCTCTTCTGCTCTGGTCGACACCGTCATTAGGATCCTTTTCTAATACGGTTAGTATTGTTTTCGATCGAGATTCAATTCATATTTAGACTATAACTTTTTTAACACCCATTTCGTCCGGGGGACTCGATTCCATTGTGCCCTAATGGGCCTTCGCCGTTCGGGCGGAAATTCTCTTATACGTTTTTTATATTAAAACAACCAAAAGGTGATGGAATGGACTCCTTTTAAATTTTGTCCATCCTAAATTTCCACATACTGATTTACACAAGGTGTGTAATTCATGCCTGTCTCCTGATCATCAAGAACAAGCCTGTGAGGCCTGTAAATCATTCAGGTCGAAGAAACTCTACGAGATCGGAAAGCCAGAAGACTGCAAATGTATCGACGCCGCATCAATGAGACACCGGACATTTTCAGTTCGGAGGAGCCGGAAATAGAAATGGAGGCTCATCCGTCAGCTGCAGATGAGGGTAATTTTTCTCCGGAACCAAGCTCCGATTCTGAAGAAGAACAAGATGCCCTCACATCAGGGCAACAAACCGTGAGTAAATTGTCACATCCAAAACCACAGACATTACAAAAGTCTGCTGTTGGGCCTCCACTGCCTTCGGGCCATGGTCGGCACTGACCAGTTGATTCCGGAAAGTGTGGCCTCGGCTCAGCTTCGAAAAAACAGCCTAAAGTCCTCGGTCCAAAACAGTCTACCTCAGAATCCTCTATTTTGGCACCGAAATATTCAAAAGCAGATGCGACTACATCTTCGGAACCGAACCCCTCGGATCCGAACAAGCACTCCCACTCCGCAGTTAAAGCCAAAGCTTCGGAACCGAAAAAATCAGCTTACAAAAATACATGAGAAAAACTATTTTTGAAGTCAAAAAAGCAACCAGTTGCTCATTTTCCACAGACTGTACAACCGCTACTTGAGAAATTACACCAGCAACTGAATTCTTCACAAAAACATTTAGTAATTTCTCCTGATACAGGAAGAATACTTACCAGGCCCCCTCAAGAGCATGCACAATCTGCTAACAAAGATTTAACTTTTCAGGAGGCAATAGACATTCCTATAAAACCAAGGAAAAAACAGGATAAAGCCACTATTACACTTCACTTTAGTCCTCTTCCACTACAACATGAACACACTCCATCACCACAACACTCTCCAGTTCATAAGCATGTATATTACCCAGAAGAATCATTACATCTTTTACAGGGGATGGAGATGGCAGGGACGATGATCAACAGTCAATATCACCACAAGATGACTGGGATACAATTGATACGGATCCACCATATAATACAGATGCCGATCTTTATCCATCTAAACCCTCCCCACCAGATGATACCACTACATATCATGATCTTATCAGTAGGGCAGCTAATTTCCATAAGGTGCCATTACGTACTGAGGAAATAGAGGATGATTTTTTGCTTGAGACTCTTTCTTCAACACAAAAATCTACACAGTATCTCCCCATGTTAAAAGGAATGCTCAGGCATACTGCTGATATATTCAATAACCCTGTCACATCTAGAATTATCACTCTGAGAGTTGATAAAAAATATAAGCCTTCTCCAGCAGTCCCTATTTATATTAGGAGTCAACTTGCACCAGACTCTTTGGTTGTGGCTACCGCTCACAAAAGAGCAAACTCCCAGGCAACTGGTGAAGCTCCACCACCAGAGAAAGAGAGTAAACGTATAAATGAGGCAGGAAAAAGGGTGGCAGCTCAATCATCCAATCATTGGAGGATTGCTAATTCAATAGACCTATTATCAAGATATGATAGGGCACACTGGGATGAAATGGAAGAAATTTTACAACATCTCCCAGAAGAACATTGAAAAAATGGCATACCAAATTGCCTCAAAGGGTAAACTTATTTCTAATTCAAATGTAAGATGTGACCTTGATGCTACTGATACAGCGGCTAGAGGAATAAGCACTAGCCTTATATTAAGAAGCCATGCCTGTTTTAGAGTATCTGGTTTTAAACCAGAAGTACAACAAAATTTACTAGGCCTTCCCTTTGATGGAGAGCATCTTTTTGGACCACAGGTAGATATGCTCTTAGAAAAAATTAAAAGACAATGAGACCGCTAAGTCAATGGGAGCCCTACAAACACAATCTCAAAGGGGCACTTTTCGTCGCTCCTCATATTGCGAAGGATCAAAAACAACCTCCACTGACACATCCACCTCCTATAATAAGACACATACCCAAACATCCTCTCCTAGAGGATGTCATAGGGGATCCTACAGAGGAAACCATAATAGAGGGAGACGTAAAGGAGAGTTCAAGGCATGTGTGCTGTAGATACACATGCTTTGGATAAGTCTGCATCTAGTGTTGGGCTCGAATGATTACAAGTTGTTTTTGTTCCAAGACGTTTTCTTCGAGTCACGAGGCTGTGTGACTCTTCCTCTTGGTAATACTGTGCATGGTCATCTACGCATCTTCAGTTTATTTTTTCTGCCGACTGGTTCGAATGTAGGATCTCGCGCTCCGGATCGAGTCTCCTTCGGGCTCCCTTTGGTCCTTTATATTTCTCGAAGGTATTATCTCGATTGGTATCTTATTACCTTCCCTACTTAGAATCTATGTAGCAGATTTCGGCTCATTCACTTGGCCCAAGGGACGCACCCGGCCAGGCAACACTTCTTCATTTCCAATGCTCTCGGAGAATGACCTGTCCGAAGTGCCACTCCAAATACCCACACACAGACCATCATCCCGTTTGTAACTTATGCCTCTCTCCCGAATTGCGAGAAGACAGCTGTGAGGCCTGCAAGTCTTTTCGGTCCAAAAAGACTGTTAGGGATCAACTGCTTATCAGGATCTAATAGCAAGAGCAGCCACATCTCTATATAAAGACTCAATAGCGGAGGATGCCCTTTTTGAGACCTTGTCTACTGCACAAAGAGGTGTCAAAAGCATGACACTTTACGCAGATTAAATTTTTAAACACCGAGCCCAAGCAAGGATAATTACTCCACACATTGACAAAAAGTACAAAGCGCCACCATCAGACCCCGTTTTTATTAGAGGTCCTTTAACCCCACACTCTTTAGTGGTGTCCAATGCAAGGAAAAGAGCTAACTCCCAAGCAACTGGAGATGCACCACTGCCAGAGAAGGAATCCAAACTTATGGATGTCTCTGGGAAAACAAGCAGCTAATCATTGGCTTATAGCCAAGCTTTGCTTGCAAGGTATGACAGGGCCCACTGGTACGAAATGAAGGGAATTCTCCAATACCTCCCAGAACAGCACAGTAAAAGAGGACAGGAAATTGTCAATGAAGGCAAGCTTATCATCAACACTTCCCTTAAGTGTGCACTGAGTGCAGCTGACACAGCTGCTAGGGGTATAAATACCAGTGTCCTAATACGCAGACATGCATGGTTAAGGGTATCAGGATTCAAACCTGAAGTACAACAAACCATATTAAATCTCCTGTTCGATAAAGAACTTCTATGCGGCCCTGAAGTGGACACAGCCCTTGAGAAAATGAAGAAGGACACTGAGGCAGCAAAATCAATGGGAGCTCTACAAACTAACACCTACCAGGGTTCCTTTCGTAGGCCCACATACAAACAGGGGACAAAATCAGCTACCACAGATGGCTCTGCGTCACAATATAAAAATCAGGGACAAACCTCAACAACAAAAACCTTATACAGAGGTTCTTAGAGAGGGTACAATTTTAAAGGAAGAGGCAGAGGAAACAATACCCGTTCCTCAAATGGCAATGCCAAACAATGACTCCTTAACCTTTCCCCCACAACACCTAACTCCTGTTGGGGGTCGTCTTCAACAGTTTCTCAAGAATTGGAATCCAATTTCAACAGACTAATGGGTCTTAGACATTATCCAACATGTTATTGTCTGGAGCTCATAACTCCTCCAAATATCCCACCTCACAAACTATCCACACAACATCAAATCCTTCTGCAACAAAAGATAACAGCTCTGTTGCAAAAAGGAGCAATAGAACCAGTTCCACAACAATTTTACGGGAGAAGAGTATATTCACTATACTTCCTTATTCCCAAAAAAAGATGGTTCCCTGTGGCCCATTCTAGATCTCAGACCACTAAATTATTATATAATATCAGAACATTTCCATATGGTCACTCTACAAGACATCATCCCTTTATTCCAAAAAGGGGACTTCATGAGTAACTGTAGATCTAAAGGACGCCTATTTTCATATACCAATTCATCCTGCACACAGGAAGTACCTCAGATTCCAATTTATAGGAAACCATTATCAGTTCAAGGTTCTCCCCTTTGGCATTACCAGTGCACCAAGAGTATTCACAAAATGTTTGGCAGTTGTGGCAGCACATCTGCGCAGAGAAAATATTCATGTCTTTCCTTAAATAGACGACTGGCTAATCAAAACAAACACATTCAATCTTTGCAAACAAAACACTCAAAAGACCCTAAATTTGCTACATCAACTAGGGTTTACCGTCAACCTACAAAAACCTTATCTACAACCAGCAGCTACTCAGTCGTATATAGGGGCAATGCTCAACACCACTTTAGCGTTGGCATAACCAAACACAGACAGAATACACAACATAATAACATTAATTCAATCGTTTCAAACAGGAACTCACATTCCTGCCAAAACATTTCTCAGACTTCTAGGCATGATGGTATCTTTTTTTTGCAGAGTTTTATATAGCACGAACTTGACCCGAATCGGGTATCAGAGCGCTTTACATAGCACCAGTTACGTTACATTAGGACACACATTCATTTTTGTTAGGCACGGGGAGATTAAGTGATTTGCCCAGAATCACAGGGTGTTCAGCGTCATTGCCGAGACTCGAACTCAGTTCCCCAGGTTCGAGGTCGGACGCCCTAGCCGTTAGGCCAACTCCTCTCCCTATTCACATAGTCCCACATGCCAGACTAAATATGAGACCTGTGCATCAATGTCTTTCTCAACAAGGGACTCAATCACTGGGTCAACTTCACAATCTAGTGTTGGTAAACAGCCACACATATCACTCTCTGCAGTGGTGGAATCCACACAATCTGCCCAAAGATTGGCCGTTTCAATACCCAGTTCCCCAAAAAGTTCTAACAACAGATGCTTCCCTAGTAGGTTGGGGAGCACATCTCCACAACCTCACTATTCAGGGAGTGTGAGACTCAAGAAAGAAACCTCTCCATATCACCTAGAGCTGCAAGCTGTTCGTCTAGCAATGAAAGTCTTTCTAATTCACCTACAGTACAAAGTTGTCCTAATTTGAACCGACAATATGACAACTATGTATTATTTACAAAAACGGGGGCACACACACACTCCAATTATCTCAGCGCAGAAAATATGGAAGCTAGCAATACACCACAACATTTAACTACTAGCAGAACATGTCAAATTGCAGACTCTCTAAGCAGACCGTAACAATAGGTCCATGAATGGGAGATTCACCCCAGTGTTCTTCAACCATACTTTCAAAAGTGGTGTTTTCCAGAAATAGACCTTTTTGCAACAGAAGAAAACGCGAAATGCCCATACTTATCAAGCATATATCAACACCATCAATCCAAGGGCAATGCTCTATAGATTGGTCAGGAATATTTGCATACACTTTTCCACCTCTCTCACTACTTCCATTAGTGGTCAGGAAACTCAGAAAGACATCTCTCACCATGATACTAATAGCTCCAACATGGGCTCGACAACCATGGTTTTCAACACTTATGGAATGGAGATGTCTCTAGTCCCACACGAAGCTGGTCTTGATGACACCCAGCAACCGTCTCTTAACAACCCCCATGCCGCCTTTTCGGAATTTCTTTCAATATCTGTAGAGGACTCACATTAGGAACTCTTGTAGTGTAAATCTGGCTTGCCGGTGGATCCTTTCCCACCTCAAGTTTTTAGATTGATGGCTTCTTGGGTAAATCCAATAGTGAATCAAATTTGGAATTCCTCTTTGAAATCCAGCATTTTTACGGCAGTATGGAAACAGGCGTTCCTGCTGCCACTGCTCAAAAAGCCCAACGCAGATCTGGGAGTGCTTAGCAATTTCAGGCACATTTTTCTGCTATCAGCACCCACAAAAATCCTAGAGAAGTTGGTTCAGCGACAGTTAGCCGACTTTGTAGAAGCCAAGGGCTTGCTGCACGACTCTCAATCTGGCTTCCGAACTGGATACAGCACAGAGACCGCATTATTGGAAGTATCCGAAACAGTCAGAGAGACTTAGAATTGTGGCGCATTCGCCATGGTAGTACTATTAGATCTGTCGGCAGCGTTCCATACAGTAGCTCATTCGAACCTGTTGAGAGATTAAGTCATCTCAGCTTTTAGGAGACGGTGCTATCCTGGGTGCGCTCTTTCTTAGAAGACCGATCCCAGCGAGTCTTCCTTTTTCATCTTCATCCAAACTGCTGGTCTGCGGAATGCCACAGGGCTCGGCCCTGAGCCCATTGCTTTTTAATCTATATTTAGCCCCTTTGGCCACTCTCATTCAATCCTGGGCTTTGAAGGTGGTTTCCTACACTGATGATTCACAACTAGTTTTTTCTTCTAGAGAACACTCTGTTGCAGCCTTCCATAATTTCAAAGAGTGCCTGAAAGATATCTCTAAGTGGATGAACAGCAATTTCCTAAAACTAAACGCAGATAAGATTGAGGTTCTGTTGTTCGAGGCATGTGAGCTGTAGATCACATGCTGTGCATAGCCCGCCATCTAGTGTTGGGTCCGGATGTTTGCACTTTGTTTTTGTTCAAAGAAGTCTTATCCAGTCACGAGGTAGGTGACTCCTCCTTTTGGTGCTAGTGCGCATGGGCATCGACTCCATTGTTAGATTGTTTTTTTCCGCCATCGGGTTCGGATGTGAATTGCTGCGCTCCGGTTCGGCACCATTTCTCGGGTTCTCTTTGACGCGCAATCCACTACCCTAGACAGTATTGTTTCTCGATCGCGTTTCTCATTCTCCGCGTATCGTTTCCAATCAAACATCTTCGATAGGAAAACTTGTGGAGGGCCGTTGGGCCTACCCGCGCCGGGCTCGCTAGCAGTCGATGGAACGGACTCTATTCAAGCTCTGTCCCGGGTGTTGCGCCAAGTTTCTGCGCACCAACCTGCACGAAATGTGCAATCTCTGTTTGTCCCTGGTACACAACGAGAAAGACTGCGACGCGTGCCGATCGTTTCGATCAAAGAAGACGCTTCGTGACCGTCGGGATCGACGTCACGAGATGCAACATCAAGGCGGCTTCGTACCGGACATCTTCGGCGAAGAGTCAGATTGAGAAGAACAACAAGCTCAAGGTGCCGAGGAAGCAGAACACGTCTCCGAGACTGACTCCGACATGGAAGAAGAGGAGCAAGTTATACCGGGTCAGCGTACCTTGAGTACAGAAACCCCCTTGCCCCAACAACCAAAGACAAAAAAGGCTCCGGTCCTTCCTCTGCCTGGCACCGAAACACAAAAAAAAGCCCTCTGGCTAGAGTCGGCCCCATGCTGGCGCCGAGCTGAAATCCTCGTTGCCGAAATCCAAGCTCGTCCTGGTCCACGTTCCATCTTTGTCGAAGCCTAAATCTTCGGTACCGAATAGTTAGTAGCCGAAACTTTCGACGCCAAAAACTGTAAGTTAAGATAAAAAGACTCCGACAAAAGAGCCTCGGTCCGATGTTCCCCCTTCAAATCCGAAACAAAAAGAACTGGTTATTAACCCAGATACTGGACATATTCATGCCAAATTGCCTGAAAAAAGGAAATAGGCCAACAGGATGAGCACCACGTGCCCCTGAAGAAAAGGAATGTGGGTAAAAACCCTTCACCACCTTATGTGCCACCACCTTCACCTACTAATTCTCAATTACTCATCACACCCACTAATTCACCACCTCCACTATCACCTGACCCACAGGATGAAGGGGATGGAGATGAGGATAGGCCACAAGATGTTGACCCATGGGAGGATTATGATACTGATCCACACACAGATACTGACCCTGACTTATACCCATCCAGGCCATCACCACCTGACGACAATATAGGCTACATTGAGCGTCGTAATAGGGCTGCTCATTACCATGGGGTGGAACTACATAAGGAGGCTTTAGAGGAGGACTTCTTGTTTGAGACCTTAAGCTCCACTCAGAAAACTACACATACACTACCAATGCTTAAGGGGGATGCTTAAGCATACAGATGAGGTTTTCAAAGATCCTGTAAGGGCAAGAATCATCAAGCCCAGGGTTGAGAAGAAATATAAGCCTGTACCTACTGACCCTGCCTACATCAAGGGTCAGCTGCCCTTAGACTCTCTTGTGGTTTCTAATGCTCGCAAGAGAGCTAACTCACAGACCACAGGGGAGGCCCCTCCTCCTGATAAGGAGTCCAAGTTAATTGATGCCTCTGGCAAAAGGGTATCCTCACAAGCAGCTAATCACTGGCGCATTGCTAATGCTCAGTCTTTGCTAGCCAGATATGATAGGGCTCATTACGATGAGCTAGAAAAACGTATGCAATTTCTGCCTGATGAGCACAAATCTAAGGCAAATGATCTTATCCAGTAGGGCAAACATATCACCAATACCTCCATCAAGTGCGCATTAGATGCAACAGACACAGCAGCGCGAGCAGTAAACACCAGCATACTGCTACGTAGACACGCATGGTTGAGAATTTCAGGTTTCAACCCTGAGGTACAGGCCTCCATTCTCAATCAGCCTTTTGATAAGGAACACCTCTTTGGTCCAGCAGTTGACACCTCGCTGGAAAAAATGAAGGACACTGAGGTCCCAAAGTCCATGGGGGCTTTACAGTTACCTGCGAGTAGGGGTTCCTTTCAATGCTCCTTTTACAGGGGTGGCTCCAAAAACATTACCACAGAAAATCCCTCCTCCTCTTACAAAGGCAACAACCAATCGCCATCATCAAGAGGCTATTTTAGAGGAGATTTTAGAGGAAACAACGGTAAGGGAAGAGGTAGAGGCAACTCCACAAGCACTTCCCCTGCAAATAACAAACAGTGACTTCCTTCCACTACCCCCGATCATTCCACTCCTGTAGGGGGACGTCTCTCTCAATTTCTCCCTGTCTGGAACACCATCACCTCAGACAAATGGGTTTTACAAATTATCCAATATGGTTACTGCCTGGAACTTACAGACACTCCCCCAAACATTCTTCCAAGATCACACGCAATGTCACAGGAACATCTTGCCCTTCTAAAAGAAGAAGTTCTCTCTCTGTTGGAGAAAGGAGCGATAGAAGCAGTCCCATTAAAGCATCAAGGGACCGGGGTATACTCCCTGTGCTTCTTAATTCCCAAAAAAGACGGCTCTCTCAGGCCTATACTAGACCTCAGAGAACTAAATCTATGCATTCAGTCGGACCACTTTCACATTATCACTCTCCAGCAAGTGCTCCCGCTCCTTCAACAAGGCGACTTTATGTCCACTCTGGACTTAAAGGACGCCTATTTCCATATCGCACTACATCCTGCTCACCGCAAATACCTCAGGTTTGTAGTAGCAGGCCAGCACTATCAGTTCAAAGTGCTCCCATTCGGAGTAATTACCGCACCCAGAGTTTTCACCTAGTGCTTGGCAGTAGTCGCAGCTCATCTTCGAAGACAACACATTCACGTCTTCCCATATCTGGACGACTGGCTCATAAAAGTCAGCTCGCAAGAAAGTTGTCTCCGTCACACACACAAAACAGTGCAGTTGCTCCACGATCTTGGATTCTCAGTAAACCTGTCCAAGTCCCATCTACAGCCATCCAACACACAGGCATATCTGGGAGCCACAATAGATGCACAAAAAGCTTTGGCCTACCCCAATCCAACCAGAATCCGCAACATGCAGTCTCTACTCTGCAAGTTTCAGCCTCAACACTCATTGCCAGCTCGAGTGTTCATGCAGTTACTAGGGATAATGGCATCTTGCATACTAATAGTTCCTTACGCAAGACTTCACATGCGTCCCCTTCAGGAGTGCTTAGCACGTCAGTGGAACCAGGCTCAGGGTCTGTTATCAGATCTAGTGTTGGTGGGCGGCCGCACCCATCGCTCTCTGCAGTGGAATACACAAAACCTTTCAAAAGAGCGGCCCTTCATAGACCCGGTTCCACAGATGGTGCTAACAGCAGACGCATCGCTCACTGGTTGGGGAGCTCATCTACAGACGCATACAATTCAGGGCATATGGATCCTGCAACAAAAGCAGCTTCACATAAATCATCTACAGATGCTAGCGATTTTTCTAGCGCTCAAAGCGTTTCAAGTTCATCTTGTAGGCAAAGCTGTCTTGATCCGTACAGACAACATGACAGCAATGTACTACATACAAAAACAGGGGGGGGGGGGAACACTCTCTCCAGCTGTCACAACTAGCACAGGCCATCTAAACATGGGCCATACGTCACAAAATGTTTCTTCTTGCAGAACACCTTCCAGGAGTAAACAATATGATTGCAGATCTGCTCAGTCGTCAAAGACAACAGATCCACGAATGGGAACTCCACCCTCATGTTCTCCTCCCATTCTTCCAAATGTGGGGTTTTCCGGACATAGATCTGTTCGCCACAAACCTAAATGCAAAATGCCCAAGCTTCGCATCCAGACATTCACACCCATTGTCCAAGGGCAATGCACTATGGATGAATTGGTCAGGGATATTTGCCTATGCTTTTCCGCCTCTCCCACTCATTCCATTCGTGGTTCGGAAGCTCAGACAGGCGTCCCTGACATTAATCCTAGTTGCTCACACATGGGCCCGACAACCCTGGTTCACAACCCTGTTGGAGCTCTCAGTAGTTCCTCACCAAAAATTACACCTCACTCCCAATCTTCTCACTCTGAGCCATGGAGAGATAAGACATCCAGATCCCAGCCATCTCAACCTTGCGATCTGGCACCTGAAATCTTAGAGTTTGGCTACCTTAATCTTCCACCAGACCGCATGAATATTATCAAAGAGGCTAGACGTCCTACCACAAGGGCATGCCATGCAGCAAAGTGGAAGCGATTTGTGATATACTTCAATAACAATCAAATAGATCCACTGGACGCTTCAGTTCAAAACATCATTTGCTATTTACTACCTCTGCAGCGTTCCAATTTAGTGTATTCTTCTATACGCTTACATCTTGCTGCAATAGCTGCATATCTACAGAACAGACATCTGTCTCTTTTTAGAGTGCCTGTCATTAAAGCATTTATGGAGGGACTTAAAAGAATCATTCCTCCAAGACTTCCACCTGCTCCAGTGTGGAATCTCAACATTGTCCTCGCCAGGCTAATGGGTCCACCGTTTGAGCCATTGCATAGATGTGAAATACAATTTCTCACTTGGAAGGTAGCTTTCCTCATAGCTATCACATCTCTGAGGAGAGTGGGTGAGCTTCAGGCACTAACCATAGAAGAACCATTCTTACAAATACACCAAAACAAAGTGGTTCTTCGGACCAACCCTAAATTTCCACCAAAGGTCATTTCTGTCTTTCATATCAACCAATCTGTTGAGTTGCCTGTGTTCTTCCCTCAACCAGATTCTGTGGCAGAACGTACTTTACACACTTTAGATGTGAAAAGAGCAATTCTTTACTATATAGAAAGGACAAAACCTTTCCGCAACACAAAACAACTATTTGTCGCTTTTGTCCACCACATAAAGGCAATCCTATATCAAAATCAGGCATTGCAAGGTGGATAGTCAAGTGCATTCAAATATGCTATACAAAAGCGAAAAGAACACTAACAATTCCCCCTATGGCGCACTCCACATGCAAACTAGGGGATTCTATGGCATTCTTAGGAAATATACCCATAGATGATATCTGCAAAGCTCCAACATGGTCTACACCTCAGACATTCACAAAACACTATTGTGTAGATGTGTTAGCAAAACAGCAAGCTAGTGTGGGCCAAGCAGTTTTATGTACACTATTTCAGACAACTGCAACAGCTACAGGTTAGCCACTGTTTTGGGAGATAACTGCTTTATAGTCTATGCACAGCATGTGATCTACCGCTCACATGCCTCGAACGGAAAATGCTACTTGCTCCACCACATAAAGGCAATCCTATATCAAAATCAGGCATTGCAAGGTGGATAGTTAAGTGCATTCAAATATGCTATACAAAAGCGAAAAGAACACTAACAATTCCCCCTAGGGCGCACTCCACATGCAAACTAGGGGATTCTATGGCATTCTTAGGAAATATACCCATAGATGATATCTGCAAAGCTCCAACATGGTCTACACCTCAGACATTCACAAAACACTATTGTGTAGATGTGTTAGCAAAACAGCAAGCTAGTGTGGGCCAAGCAGTTTTACGTACACTATTTCAGGCAACAGCTACAGGTTAGCCACTGTTTTGGGAGATAACTGCTTTATAGTCTATGCACAGCATGTGATCTACAGCTCACATGCCTCGAACGGAAAATGCTACTTGCCCAGTATGCATCTGTTCTTGGCATGTAGATCTGTAGAGTCACATGCCCCCACCCGCCTCCCCGGGTACCTATACCTGTTGCAGTTACATCTTACTTAGATACATATATACTTGGACATCTCTTACTACTCTTACTAACTCCATTTTCACCCTCTGCGGCAAACAATCTAACAATGGAGTTGATGCCCATACGCACTATCACCGAAAGGAGGAGTCACCTACCTCGTGACTGGAAAAGACGGGGGGCTATGCACAGCATGGGACTCTACAGCTCTACACGCCAAGAACAGATGCATACTGGGTAAGTAGCATTTTCCTTTCAGTCAGGCGACGCCTCCTTCATCTAATCTTTGGTGGCCTACGGAGCTTGAAATCCTCCGCCAACTCCGGCCGCCTTAGCCAGAATCCTGGGAATCAGGTTGGATACCAATCTTTCCTTTACAGCTCAAATTCGGCAGATTTCCTCATCTTGTTTTGTGAAGTTATGATCTATCAGGAAGCTATTATGCTTTCTCCCAGAGAAGAGCCGCAAGATCATTGTCCATGCATTGGTGACCTCGCACTTGGATTATGCCAATAGCTTATACCTGAGGCTTCCAGCTTATCTGATTCACATATTGCAGATAATTCCGAATGCGGCAATTAGGATCATCCGACGAGTCCCGTTTCGTCATTATATCTACCCCCATCTGAGGCAGCTCCACTGGCTCCCTGTGGCCAAAAGGATCGAGTTCAAGGCCCGGACCTTGCCCTTCAAAGCCTTAAGGGGCACAGTGCCACTCTAGCTTAGACAGAGGCTCAGCCTATACCACCAGGAGCGAACCCTGATATCTAATCATCTGCGACTCCTTCGCATTCCAAGATTACGTCTTGCAGCTATTGCGGCATATCTGCAAAACAAACAACACGTCAGTGTTTAAAATTCCAGTTATCAAAGCTTTTATAGATGGACTTAAAAGGGTAATTCCTCCTAGAATTCCGCCTGCCCCTGCATGGAATTTAAACATTGTCCTAACGAGACTAATGGGTCCTCCTTTTGAACCATTACACTCTTGTCAATTACAGTACCTTTCATGGAAACTTGCTTTTAATTGCTATTACTTCCTTTAGAAGAGTCAGTGAAATTCAGGCGTTAACTCTTGAAGAGCCTTTCTTTCAACTACATCATGATAGAGTAGTTATCAGAACTAACCCAAAATTCCTTCCAAAAGAGGTCTCTAATTCTCATGTTAATCGATCCACTGTTTTACCTGTTTTTTTTTTTTTTTCGCAACCAGGCACAGTTGCAGAAAGGGCACTACACACATTAGATGTTAAAAGGGCACTAATGTATTATATTGACAGGACTAAATCATTTAGAAAAACAAAACAATTGTTTGTTGCCTTTGCCCCTCCTCGCATGGGGAAGGCAATTTCAAAATCAAGCATTTCAAGATGGATAGTTAAATGCATCCAAACATGCTATATAAAAGCTAAACGATTTCTACCTGTTCCCCTAAAAGGTCACTCTACTAGGAAAGTTGGAGCTTCCATGGCCTTCTTAGCATACCCATTGCTGAAATTTGTAAAGCAGCAACATGGTCTACTCCACATACTTTCACAAAACATTATTGTGCGGACGTATTCGCACGCCAACAAGCAAATGTTGCTCAAGCGGTACTTAAAACTCTTTTTCAAACAACTGCAACTCCCACAAGTTAACCACTACCTTGGGAGAGGGACTGCTTTACAATTTATGCAAAGCATGTGTATCTACAGCACACATGCCTTGAACAGATTATTTTACTTACTCTGTAAGCAGATGTTCTTGGCATGTAGTGCGGTAAATTCACATGCGCCAACCCTCCTCCCCAATAAATCTTGTGTAGGTTGCAGCTCCTACATTTTATTTCCTATCTAACGCATGGACATCTCATTGCTTACATATAGTGCATTCTTACATTCTCACTTACCCACAGCAAAACAATCTGAAGATGGCGTTGATGACCATGCGCAGTATTACCAAGAGTAGAAGTGACACAGCCTTGTGACTCGAAGAAAACATCTTGGAACAAAAACAACTTGTAATCATCCGAGCCCAACACTAAATGGCAGACTTATGCAAAGTATGTGAATCTACAGCACTACATGCCAAGAACAGATGCTTACAGGGTAAGTAACAAAATCCTTTTAGCAAAAACAATACCTCCACCAATACCAAGGCTTGACTCGCCTATTATTCCCCCCCGATCACACAACACCTGTCGAGGAAGATTACAATACTTCCTTCCTGCATAGATAAATATCACATCCGAACAATGGGTGTTGGATATTATCCAACATGGTTATTGTCTGGAGCTCACTTCAACACCTCCAAACATTCCACCTCAAATTTACAGATTATCAACAGACCATCAAAAGCTACTCAAAGAGGAAATTCAAGCTTTACTGAACAAAGGAGTAATAGAACTAGTGCCACTACAACAACAAGGTACAGGAGTCTAATCCCTTTACTTCCTTATACCCAAAAATGATGGAGCTATAAGACCCATATTAGACCTCAGACCTCTAAACAAATTCATCCTTTCAGAAAATGTTCATATGGTCACTCTTAAAGACGTCATACCACTTCTCCAACAGGGAGACTTCATGAAAGCAACACATATCACAAATGTTTGCAACACACACAAACAAGAATACATTTACTACATCAACTAGGTTTTACAATAAATGTAAAGTCATACCTGTATCCTCTTCAAATACAGCCTTACTTGGGAGCCATACTAAATTGTCAAATAAGTAGCCTACCCAAATACAGCCAGGATACAAACATTCAACAACCTGGTGCCATAGTTCTCCCTCAAAATCGGTTAGCAGTGAGAACATTTATGCGTCTCCTAGGAACAGTGGCATCATGTATAGCCATAGTACCTTATGCCAGACTCAATATGCGCCCTCTACAACAATGCTTAATGCAACAATGGTCTCAAGCGGAGGGTCAATTACACGATCTAGTGTTAATCAGCCGTCAAGTTTGCCAATCTCTGCAATGGTGGAACTCCAAAAATCTATTACAGGGACGGCCGTTTATAGACCCAATTCCGGAAATAACCATAACAACGGACGCATCAATGACTGGATGGGGAGAGCACTTACAGCAAATTACTGTACTTGGGCATTGGACACACAGTCAATCTCTTCTACATATCAACCACCTAGAGCTGCTAGCTGTTCATCTAGCAATGAAAGCCTTCCCTCCTCACCTGATAGGCACAGTAGTCTTAATCAAAATAGAGGGGGGACCAGATATCTACAGTTGTAGCCCCTAGCACAAAAAATCTTGACGTTTGCTCTATAACACAACATTCAGGTGTGCGCACAATACATTCCAGGAGTAGATCACGAATTGACGGATCTCCTCAGCATGACACGCCAACAAGTCCACGAATGGGAACTCAATATACTGGTCCTACACCTATTCTTCAAACAATAGGGACAACCAGACATAGACCTATTTGCAATACCAGAGAACAGAAAATGGTAAAACGTCCCACAGATTCCAACATCCACAGTCCAAAGGCAATGCCCTACGGATCAATTGGTCAGGGATATTTGCTTACGCTTTTCCACTCTTCCCCTGCTTCCATTTGTAATTCACAAATTACGACAGACATCCCTGACGCTCATCCTAGTTGCTCTCACGTGGGGCCAGGGAACCTTGGTACACAAAGTTACTGGAGTTATCCATAGTCCCACATCAATTACAACCCAGCAGACAAGACATACTCACTCAGAACCAAGGAGCAGTAAGACACCCAAATCCCAGATCACTCAATCTTGCAATTTGGCTCCTGTGGTCTTAGAATTTGGATATCTAATTCTACCAAAAGAATGTATGGATATCTTAAAGGAAGCAAGAAAGCCCACACCAAGGGCATGCTATGCAATTAAGTGGAAGAGATTTGTTAATTACAGTCACTTTAAAGATCTTGATTCACTAAATGTATCGCCTCAAAACATTTTATCTTGTTTCATTTACAAAATGCAGGGTTAGCCTTTACTTCTATAAAAGTTCATCTTACAGCTTTAGCTGCATACCTTCAAAATAGAGAACAAAGCTATATATTCAGAATTCCTGTCATTAAAGCTTTTTTACAAGGCCTTAAAAGAATTATTCTACCTAGGGCTCCGCCTACCCCAGTATGAACCCTTAATATTGCACTAACAAGGTTAATGGGCCCACCATTTGAACCATTGCACAAATGTCCTTTACAATTATTTTTTATTAAACTTTATTTATCGTTTTTCATGAATGACAAAATAACAGAATAAAAAAGAAAAAAAAAAGGAAACAAAAATTTACATAAAAAGACATTCCAGTCGTAAATACAGAGTACACATCGTGCGGTCACTGCATCATGGACGTTCCACCATACAAAGTTGCTTAGCTTCAGCATGCCAATATACATATCAATTCTTCATGACCTTAAGTTCCCATCCTTAAGAAATGTCATACTTCCCGGAAGCTCTGCATGTGGTTGGGTGATACAACATACACTTGTGACATAACCTTCTAAAACACAATGTATACCCCATAGCCGTATGCCACTCATCCCACTCTGGCTCAGGCCTGCTCTGCCTGGGATTCCTCTACACCTGATTTATCTAGCAAGTATTGACGAAATGGACCCCAAATATCTTTGGTGCACATTTTACAGGCATCAGTGCGTTGTACTTTTCGGATTGTGTAGAACAATACGCTAAGTCAGTGTGCCATTCTGTTACAGTAGGTGAGGGACCCCTCATCCATCTCATGGCCACTCTTCTTTTGGCCAAAGCAAGCCTATGGCTGCCAGCTTGCGCACTCCTTTTGGTATTTGTCTATGAAACCCTAACAGGGCCACCAACGGCGTTTCTGGTAGTGTATGCTCCAACATTTTAGACAGGTCATTGAATACCTCCCTCCAGAACTTGCATATTCCCGGGCATTCCCATGCTAAGTGCGTGAAGTGTGCATCTGTGGCGGTACATCTCATACATCTGCCGTCCTCCCTCAGACCATATCTGCATAACCTCGCTGGCGTGTAATAAGTTCTATGAAGATATTTAAAGTGAAGTAATCTATGTCGCCCGTTCAATGAGATCGATTTAATATTGTTGAAGCACCAAGCCCACTGTGCCATTGTGATCACTATCCCAAGTTCCTCCTCCCATTCCAGCTGAAACTTTAGTTTAGTCTGCGCACCCTGTTCTTTGAAGAGTGTATATAGTATTGTTACTCCGTGCTGTGGAGATTGATTTTGTAGCAGGTATGTCAGCGATTGCATCCCTGTCGGTTCTTGCATGTCTGGGCCTAATAACTCGTGCAGAGCCCTGCGAAACCTGTAATAGTGAAAGGCTTCAAGCGCTGTGACCCCCCCCACCTGTGCAGCTACCTGGTCCCACGTTTTAGCAATCCCTTCTTGGAACATGTCGCCCATGAACTTTATGCCTAGCTTGGTCAGAGTGTGCATTGTGGCTTTGTCTTCCTTAAGTGGAAGCCAATCGCACCATTTCAGAGGTAATTTGGAAGAGTATATTAATTTTATCTGATGCTTGCTGGCTATTTTAGATAACTGGTGTCTGGTGCAGTTCACAGGGTCTATCGTGCGTGGCGTGATCCGCGACGCCCCGGTCAACAAGAGTGGAAGTGGAGCTGGGGAGACCATATTGTTTTCTATGAGGTGGTGCGGTAAATTGCTAGGGCCATGAATCCAGACCTGGGCATGCAAAGTCTGAGCGGCTCTATAGTACCTTTCCATATCTGAAAGAGACACGTTAGTGACAGATTCCTTACCTTAGAATATCCCCAGGCGTCAGGCTGGATCCGGAAAGTTTTTTGCGTAGCAGTACCCTTGCGCGTCGGTAGGCGGCGTCGTGCGGCTCCGCGTCCGTCGTCGGCGTCGTGGTCGCCGGGATGACGTCGCGGGCAGTACTTAGACGCCGCCCCTGCGCGCTGACGTCAGTTCTTCTTTTTCCGCGCCAGTAATTGCAGATCCGGGAAGAGCAGTGCCCTAGTCACTTTTTGACTAAACTTTTTTGTGAATTTTTTCACTGTTTCTTCAACGAGTCTTCACGACTCCTAGGTGTCGTAGGGATGCCCGGCTTTAAGCCATGCGAGGCCTGTGGTCGCATGATGTCGATCACGGACCCGCATCTCGAGTGTCTCTTCTGTCTCGGCCGAGACCACGACACGAAGTCGTGCCCTGACTGCCGGAAACTTCATCCGAAGGCTTTGCGAGAGCGGTCTCGAAAGCTACTCGAGGTCCGGCAGTCGGCTCCGTGCCGCACCAAGCCCCGGTCCCGGGAGAGGTCGAGGGGCCGGTCGCGGAGTCCCCGCCGTTCGTCGGAGTACAAGTCTTCGCGCTCCTCCGGTAAGTCGAAGCACAAGAAGTCTAAGCGGCGTCATCGCTCTAAGACTTCGCCTCGCCGGTCTCGCGACTCGGCTGAGGCCCCAGTCGGCACCGTCCCCGCGGCCCCGGACATGCCTGTAGAGCCGCCCCCGAATTACCCGTTCTTTCCGGGTTCGGGAGCGACTCCGGCCGAAATACAGGAATTCCTGTCGGCCATGGCCCGCCTCTTCGGGCCTTCAGGTCCCTCCGGTGCGCCTTCGGGCCCCGCGGGCCCTGATGGGGTTGCCCCAGCGCCGCCGTCGACTCCGGTCCCGGCGCCGCCTGTCCCACCAGCCTTCATCCCGGCCTCGGCTCCGGCCCCGGCCTCGATCTCGGCTCCGGTGGTACCGCAACCCCCATCGACGCCGGTTGACCTAACCACGCCTCCGCCGATGTCCCTGGTGCCGTTCCTGACGCCGTCCGGGGCTCCCGGACGGCGTCGTTCCCGGTTCTCTCCAGCTCCGGACATGGAGCCGGACCGGCGTCGCTCGACGCCGGCTCCGGCGCCCGATGAGACCTTGGGTTCCAAATGTCCCTCCTCCTCCATATTTTGAACAAGAGGAGGACCAGGAGAGCTGGGAGGGTCTGAGGACCCTCTCACACAACAGTGTGAGTTTGATCCGGACTGGGCTGAGGAACTTGGGGATGCCAGTGGTCTAGACACCTCCCTGACACTGGCATGCTGTCTCCTCCCGTGGCTACGGAGGAGGGAGCTAATTTTGCTACGGTGTTGCGTAGAGCAGCTGGAGCCTTACATCTCCAGTTGCCTACTGTGGCCGTCAGGACTAACCTCCTGACAGAAGTGCTTCAGCCGGCGGCTTCCTCTTCGGAGACTGTGCTGCCTTTTAATGATGCACTCACTGACGTTCTTTTGGGTGCCTGGTCCAAACCCACCACAGGGGCTCCTGTGGATAGGAACGTGGCCCGACGCCATCGCCCTGCTCCGGGCGACCCCTTGTTTCTCTCCCAACATCCCACCCCTGAGAGCTTGGTTGTCCAAGCCTCTGCCTCCCAAACCGCCTTCCCTACCGCCCCTCCGGATAGGGAATCCAAACGCCTGGACCAATTTGGGAAGAAGGCTTTTTCTTCCTCCAGTGCTGGCTTGCGGTCCGTCAACACCGCTTGCCTTTTGGGCCGATATAGCCACTCCCTGTGGGATTCGGTGGCGGCTGTTTTGCCGCAGTGTTCTGAGGCGGTCCAGACACTGCTTACCCGCGCCATTGCGGAAGGGCGAGATGCGGCTAAATACACCATCCGTTGTGGCCTTGATACTGCCGACTCGCTGGGCAGATCGCTTGCGACGACGGTGGCGCTACGTCGCCACGCCTGGCTGAGAACAACTGGTTTCTCGGGTGATGTCCAGAATACACTCATGGACATGCCCTTTGATGGAGTCGGTCTTTTGGTTCAAAGGCAGACCATGCGCTGGAGCGGTTTAAGGACTCACGGGCTACGGCCAAGTCCCTGGGCCTTTCTGTTGTACGCCCTCCGCTCACCTCTGCTTTTCGCCCCTTTCGTGGCCACGGAAGGGGCGCCCAGTCATGTCAGCTGCCCAGCGACCGGCCCGCGCAGCAAGCGTCTACGCGTGGCCGAGGACGTGGATACCGCCGTGGCGGTTCGGGCAACCAGCGTGCGGGTCAGGCCACCACCTCCAACCCGTCCGCGGCCTCCAAGCCCTCCTAGTCCCTCCTTTCCGGTGCACAGCAAGCCAGTAGGGGGCAGGGTCCGCCATCACCTTCACCACTGGCGTCCCATCACCTCGGACAGGTGGGTCTTGGACATTGTCCGAAGGGCTACTCCCTCCCCTTCGAGACCACCCCCAGCCATGCCACCTCAATTCCACCGCATGTCAGGGGATCACTTGGTACTTCTGCAGAAGGAAGTCACGGCCCTCTTGGCCAAGAGGGCCATCGAGCATGTTCCGACCCCAGAAGTAGGACGTGGTTGCTACTCCCACTACTTCCTGGTGCCCAAAAGGACAAGGAGGACATGCGTCCTATCTTGGACCTCCGGAACGTCAATCGCTTCCTCCGGAAGGAGAAGTTCAAGATGCTCACCCTAGCTCAGGTCTTGACTGCCCTCGACCCTGGAGACTGGTTGGTAGCGTTGGACTTGCAGGACGCTTATTTTCACATCCCCGTCCTGCCGGCCCACCGGCGTTACCTGCGGTTCACGGTAGGCCTCGAGCATTTTCAGTTCACCGTGCTCCCCTTTGGCCTTACAAGTGCCCCTCGGGTGTTCACGAAAGTGATGGCGGTGGTCGCAGCTCATCTGCGCCGGGCAGGGGTTCCAGTCTTCCCCTACCTCGACGACTGGCTGCTGAAGGCGGGCTCGTCCCAGGCAGTCGTCTCCCACCTCCAGACTACGGCCGAACTCCTGCACTCGCTGGGGTTCTCCATCAATGTGCCGAAGTCGCATCTGATTCCTTCTCCACAGCTCCTTTTCATCGGAGCAGTTCTGGACACGACGCAGTTTCGGGCCTATCCTCCCGAACGGCGAGTCCGGGATATTCAGGCTATGATTCCGATCTTTCAGCCTTTATCCTGGGTTTCGGTACGGATGACCCTGAGGCTGCTGGGCCTCATGGCCTCCTGCATCCTGCTGGTCAATCATGCCAGATGGCATATGCGGGCTCTGCAGTGGGACCTGAAGTTCCAGTGGGCGCAGCACCAGGGCAACCTGTCTGATCACGTCCAGATCTCGGAGGGGACTGCACTACAGTTGCAGTGGTGGCTCTCGAACCGGCAATGGGTCATGGGCAGATGCCTCTCCCTTCCCCAGCCAGAGCACACAGTTGTGACGGACGCGTCCCTTCTGGGATGGGGCGGTCACATGGGAGAGGCGGAGATCAGAGGCCTCTGGTCTCCGGCGGAGTCCCGGCTCCATATCAACCTTCTGGAGCTCCGGGCGATCCGACTTGCACTCAAGGCATTCCTTCCCTCTGTCAAAGGGAAGGTAGTGCAGGTGTTCACAGACAACACCACCGCCATGTGGTATTGCAACAAACAAGGCGGGGTGGGGTCGTGGACCCTTTGTCAGGAGGCTCTGCGCCTCTGGACATGGCTGGAACAGCAGGGCATGTTCCTGATGGTTCAACACCTGGCAGGTTCCCTGAACGCCAGGGCGGACGAACTCAGCCGCAGGTGCATGATGGATCACGAATGGCGTCTTCACTCGGAAGTGGCGCAAGGACTCTTTCTACAGTGGGGAGAGCCTTGGTTAGATCTATTCGCCACCGAAGAGAACGCGCAATGTCATCAGTTCTGCGCGTTGGAATTTCCAAGGCGGCACTCGCTCGGCGACGCTTTTCGTCGCGAGTGGAGTTGCGGTCTGTTGTACGCCTTTCCGCCTATACCACTTCTACCCAGAGTGTTGAAGAAGATTCGGCACGACCGGGCCCAAGTCATTCTTGTGGCTCCGGACTGGGCTCGAAGTGTTTGGTATCCCGAGCTACTCAGTATGAGCGTAGATCCCCGATCCGTCTGCCTCTTCGGGAGGATCTTCTGTCGCAGCAGCAGGGGACGGTCCTCCACCCGAACCTGTCCAGCCTCCACCTGCTTGCGTGGAGATTGAGCGGCGGCAGTTGATTCCTTTCGACTTGCCTCCCGAAGTTTGTGATGTGATTCTGGCAGCCAGGCGTCCCTCCACTAAGGTGGTATACGCCTGCAGGTGGAACAAGTTTGTGGCATGGTGCACAGCAAAGGCTGTGAATCCCCTCTCTGCCCCTCTTTCTGAGGTTCTTCTGTTCCTCCTTTCACTGGCCCAACAGGGTTCTGCCCTGGGTACCATCAAGGGCTATCTTTGTGCCATTTCGGCCTTCCTCAGGCTTCCTGATCAGCCCTCCCTTTTCAAGTCCCCTGTTGTTAACAGGTTCCTAAAAGGCATTACACACCTCTTCCGTTTGTGATGCCTCAGTGGGACTTGAACTTGGTTCTTACTTTTCTCATGTGCGCTCCCTTTGAGCCCCTACATAACTGTCCTCTTCGTCTTCTGACTCTGAAGACAGCCTTTCTGGTGGCCATCACCTCCGCTCGGCGGGTGAGTGAGCTCCAGGCTCTATCATGCAAACCTCCCTTTCTGTCTGTCCATCCAGACAAGGTTGTTCTTAGGACGCGTCCGTCCTTCTTGCCAAAGGTGGTTACTGCCTTCCACATTGGGCAGACCATCACTTTGCCCACCTTCTTTCCGCCTCCGCATCCTTCCAGAGAGGAAGAGAGGCTCCACCGTCTGGACCCAAAACGTGCGCTTTCCTTTTATATTAACCGCACACAACACTTCCGGGTGGATGACCAGCTCTTTGTTGGCTACGTGGGCGCCAAAAAAGGTCGGGCGGTGCACAAGAGGACCATCTCCCGCTGGGTAACCTTGTGTATCAAAGCCTGCTATTCTTTGGCTAAGAAGGAGCCTCCTGTTGGGCTGCGTGCCCATTCCACCAGGGCAACGGCTGCTACCACGGCTTTAGGCTGCGGTGTGCCGCTGCAAGATATCTGTCAGGCAGCTACGTGGGCCTCGCTGCACACATTTACAAAGCATTACTGCCTTGACAGTCAGGTCCGGAGGGACGGCTTCTTTGGCCGTTCTGTCCTCCGGGACTTCCTTGTCTGATCTTTGTTCGCAGACCCACCATCGGGGTTGGTATTGCTGGGGTATCTATTCTAAGGTAAGGAATCTGTCACTAACGTGTCTCTTTCAGATGCACAAGTTACTAACTTGTGTAACGATATATCTGTAAGAGACAGTAGTTAGTGACAGATTCCTTACCGCCCCACCCATCCTCCCCGTTCTGCAAACTGATTTCTAGGGTTAAGGACATCCCTTTCAGGGCCCTAGTATTTTTCAGACACCTATGTCCGCTTCTTGCATGGCTCTGCGTTCCTGGCGCGGAAAGTCGTGTACAGTACTGCCCGCGACGTCATCCCGGCGATCACGACGCCGACGACGGACGCGGAGCCGCACGACGCCGCCTACCGACGCGCAAGGGTACTGCTACGCAAAAAACTTTCCGGATCCAGCCTGACGCCTGGGGATATTCTAAGGTAAGGAATCTGTCACTAACTACTGTCTCTTACAGATATATTGTTACACAAGTTAGTAACTTGTGCGTCAGGTGCATTCAGCCCACCCTCCGAATATGGCTTCGTTAGGGTATCCCACTTGACCCGCGGTTGTTTCCCTGCCCACACCAGCCGTGTCAGCAGTGAACGCAAATTACGGAAAAAGGATTGGGGCAGACTGATGGGTATATTCACGAAAAGAAATAGAAAACGAGGGAGCACCACCATTTTCGTCAGGGCGACCCGACCAACCAGGGACAGCGGGAGCTTGATCCACTTTTCTACCACCTCTGTCAATCTGTGCATTGCCCGTCCATAATTTTCGGACAATACAATTTCGGCATCTGTGTGTATTTTTATGCCCAAATACCTTACCGGGTCTGTGGTCCATTCCAGCGGATAAGTGGTCTGCACTGGTGTAGTGCAGTCAGTTAACAGGAAAGTAATAGACTTATGCCAGTTGATATCTGAAGGTTGACTAAAGCGCTCTACTTCATGCAGCATCAGAACTAAGTTTTGTTCTGGGTTCCAAATATACAATAAAGTGTCGTCTGCGTATGCAGAAATAGTGAGGTTGTAGTTCGGAGATCGGATACCTCGGTATGCATGATATTCGCACATTGCGCATGCTAGTGGTTCCGCCACCAGGACATACAAAAGGGGAGAGAGGGGCAACCCTGTCTTGTACCTCTGGTTATTTCAATTGTCCGAGACAATATTCCATTGATCCTTACTTGGGCCACTGGCTGTGCATACAGCACTTCTACTAACTGTATAAAAATATCCCCGACCCCCAACCTACGGAGGACTGCATATAAAAACCTCCATTCTACTGAGTCGAAAGCTTTCTCAATATCTATGAATAATGCTGCTGCCCTAACCTGGGGGTTGATTCGCGCTATAGTACCGAATAATGTGCGAAGATTGCTAGACAACGACCGTCCAGGGACAAACCCTGTCTGTTCCAGCCTTACTAACTTAGGTAGAAGGGGAGCAAGCCTGTTTGCCAGCACTTTGGCAAACAGTTTCGTGCCTGTGTTCAGCAATGAAAGTGGCCTATAGGAGGAGCAGTGTTCGGGAGGCTTCCCGGGCTTGAGCAGGGTAACTATTGTGGCTTCCCTCATAGATGGTGGCATTTTACCGGCTTTGGCCATTTCTTCAAATAAATTTACCAGATGTGGAATTAATTTGTCTTGGTACGCCTTATAGAATGCGACTGTTAGACCGTCTGCACCGGGGGCTTTTTCATTAGGCATTTCTTTCAATGCCGCAATTATTTCTGTGGGTCTCAATGGCCCTATGAGTCTTTCCCTATCACAATTTGTTAGCCATGTCATTGCTATGTGGGCTAAATACTCATCGTCAGAGTCAGGGGCGGTTGCCCCCCTAGAGGTGTAGAGTACTGTGTAATAATCAGCAAACGCTTCTAGAATGGCTGGTGTGCTATCTACCAGTACTTGATTAACATCATAAACACTTGTAATGTGACTATCGCCCCTGACCGTCGCCGCCAGAGTGGCGCTAGGTCTGTCACCCTCCGACTACGCCCTGGCAACAGCATATTTCCCTAAATGCTTAACCTCGTCCTCCGCCAATTCATTATATTCACTAATCTTTGTCCTGATCTGTGCTAGTATCTGTGGGTCGCCAGTGTCGTGCAGCCTGCCCTTCAGAGTTTTAAGAGCATTTTCGACGTTGCATAACTGGGTGCGAATAGATTTAAGGACACCCGCGTGTTTAGAGATCGTAATTCCCCTAATGTAGAGCTTGAAAGCTTCCCATATGGAGCACATAGTCGTGACGCTGCCCAGATTAGTAAGGAAGAACTCATCGATCGCCGTGCCTATTTCTGCCCGAAAAACTGAGTCTAATAGGGAGTATTGAGGAAATCTCCACGTTTGCTTGTTAATGATTGCATCAGTCAGCCCTATCTTCAGGAGGACTGGGGAGTGGTCGGAAAGGGTGCGAGCCATGTGTGAGTAGGATATTATTGAGGAAAGCAGGGTGCTGGAAGCATACCAATAATCTATCCTTGTGTGTATATCATGTGCAGCCGAGTAGTGCGAGTACTCCCTGCCCAGAGGGGACAAGTGGCGCCAAACATCACGTAACCCCTCAGTTTGGGCAATACTAGCTATAGCTTTGACTGCGCGAGAGGGAGGTCTAGGGGCTCCCCTCGAGCGATCTAAGTCAGGGTTCTGAATACAATTGAAATATCCACCCCAAAGTATAGACATGCGGGAGTACTTCATTATCTTATGATGCAATGAATGGTAGAATTGTGGGTCATCATAATTGGGCCCATAAACCCCAACCAATAAAACGTTGAAATGCTCCTTACGACATTTAGCAAGAACAAACCTGCCGCCTGCGTCTACTTCCATAGCCTGTATCTGTATGCCTGAGTTTCTGCAGACCCAGATAAGAACCCCCCTAGCGTGCGATGTGAATCCAGATGCTATACAAGTACCCTTCATCCTTCTTTGGGATAATAGCCCAGTCATGGGGGAAAGGTGCGTCTCTTGTAGTATAGCTACATCTACATTGTGTCTGTACAAATATGCCACTACTTTACGTATTTTTCTCTGGTCGTGTAGACCCCTGATGTTTCAGGACAGGAAACTAATATCAGCTTGATGTTTAATAAGCTTTGACATGTAACGGCTTGCTTATCCCTGGCGACATACTGCTAAAGGTACACGCTGCATAGTGCAGCACCGTGCAAGTCGTCTGTTGATACGTGCAAATTGACTGGAATGTAATATAAAAGAACCCCCCCCAACTCCCACCCACACCATATCAAAAGAGGCAGACATGGCGATTGTTGTACCCCCCCACCTCAACCCCACCTCACCCAAACATTACCCTCCCCCCACCTCACCCAAACATTACCCTCCCCAAATAGAATGGTTCCCCAACAATTGGTACCCAGGTGTAATACACACTAAGGCAATGGCAGCCAGACCCATGGTGTTATTAGATAGCCTGCTACCGCCCACTCTCATAATTACCAACTGGGCATCTGGTTAACAGTGTTACGTCTCATTTTGGTGATAATGCTATAACGGTGAATCTGAATGTAATTACAGCGTAAAATGTACACTTTAGGCATTACAACTTGTGCTGTGTGTCCCACAACTTCTGTAGCAGAATGTAAAGTTCTTAAGACATTCACGAAGCCGATGTACCTGACCCCGGCAAATTCTCCAGTTCTGCGCCCCCTAATGGAGCAGCACTCTCCATTGATGGTGATCGAGGCGATCTGTTCGTCTTTTCTGCACTGTACTTTTTGAGGTCTCGCTGCAACTGATTAGGGTCAGCGTATAATTTGGATTGGCCATCAAAGTTGACCCAAAGCCGGGCCGGGTATAACATCGCATAGTCAAGTTGCAGTTCCCTGAGTTTGCGCTTCGCAGGACCAAATTTCTTGCGTGCTTCCTGCACAAGTGGAGTGAAGTCTGGGAATAGGGACAGTTCAGAGCCTTCGTATTTCAGGACTTTCAGATCTCTTGCGTGCCTCAGAGCGGCATCCCTGTCCCTATAGTTAAGCAGACGGGCAATCAAGGGTCGGGGCGCCGCGCCAGGGGGAGGTCGCGGGCCCAACGAACTGTGTGCCCGCTTGACAACGAAGACTTCAGAAAATGTTTCACGGCCCAGTAGTTGTACCAGCAGCTTTTCAACAAATGTTTCCATATGGTCGATGGATGTGGATTCCGCTAGGCCTAAAATACGCACGTTGTTGCGCCAGGACCGCGCCTCGACATCTTCGGCCTAATCCTTCATTACAACCACTAGTTTCTCCATTTGTTTCTGTGCAGTCCCCATTTCTGTCTGTGCATCTACAGCGTCGGAGATCCTGCGCTCTGCCATATCAATCCTTTCTGCGTGCTTGTCCACCCTTTCGGACATTCTGTCCATACGATACACCAGCGAGTCCATCTTAGCGTCAATGGACGTCAGGCTGCGCTGCATGGCCCCAAGAATTTGCCGTATGTCCCCGCCTGCAGGGTCGTCTACCTGCTCAGACATTGTGGAATCGTGGTCTTCATCTCTGTGCCTGGATGATTTACGTTGTTCGAACTGCAGTTTCGACTGCGTTTTGTCACCTTTACCCATATCCCCCAACGTTTGCGTTCCCGCGTCAAATATGCAATAACAGTATAGGCCCAGACCCGTCTGTCAGATATATATATATATATATATATATATATATATATATATAGATATAGATATAGATATAGATATAGATATAGATATAGATATAGATATAGATATAGATATAGATATATATATAGATATATATATATATATATATATATAGATATATATATAGATATAGAGTCACACTCACGAGTCCGCCTTATTATCGAAACTTTTTTGTCACCAAAAGGCAGTTATATGCCATTCGGTTAGAACACCGGCTTTGGTCTCGAATGGTATCCATGTTGGATACAAACAGTTTTACATGCAAGTCCCTATACACCATGTGTTTATGAAGAGGTTTTTTTTACCTCAATGCCAAAATTTGTAAATCCATAAATATTACAAATGTTTCCAAAATATTTTTTGAAAATAATCCCCATGTAATTCATAGAAAGCAAAAATGAATGAATGAATAGACATGCAAATTGGAAAAAATGAAAACAGAAAGTGAAAAAGTAATTTTGTCTAAATGTTATAATGCATTTGAATTCAATTCATGAATGTCTCCTTTAAGAAACTGACCTTGTTTTTAATTGGTGGTGGGGGGAAATGAACCATGCTTCCCCGTTAAATAGCACATCTTGTTTTGCACATGTTGACCCAGTAGAAGGCGTAAGCCGAAACGCGTAGGTCATTTCTGTTTTGTATGCACCCCTGCACTTTGCTGTGAGAGGCTTCTAATGCGAGGGGCCTCCTGTAACGACGAAAATTAATAAAGCCCTTCGGAAGCCAGTTCCTGGTAGTGCCGTGCTTCATTATCGCCCTGGAAATCATGCGGCAAGAGCGAAGGGCAATTGTGTGGAGTAAGTGTGGGAATTTGTTACGTAGAATCGGTCTACGAGCAACGAGCACCCGGAAGTGAAGCAGCTCCGAAGTGACCGGTAGGGGCGTGTAAGTGAGAAACGGAGCGCGCTCCAACCCTGAAGCCTCAATGGATGGCAGAGTCACAGAAGGAAACTCGCATCGCAATTGATCGTGAAGGTGAGGTGGGGGCCTTGGGAGCGGGAGGTTGCTGACACGTCTGCGGAGGCTGTTTCAGCTGTTTGTGGATGCCCGGCTCTGAACGCTTGTAAGCGCTGATCTCACTCCCCGCTGATCTTGAAACATTGTATCCACTGGTTAATCCGAGGCCCGGGGTTTGAATTCCGGTTGACACAGCAAACGGCACGAAGCTGGAAGGAGACTTTGCGTGTGTCATACAGGAACTGGCACTTTACGAAGGGCTTTTTTAGAAATTATATTGTTTATCGAGGGGTGCATACTTCGATAGGCGAGGTCAGTTTGGGAGAGACATTGTCTTCGAAATTAAAGAAATTGTTCGTATTCTTCAAGGAATCTCCTTTTTCCATTTTTTCATAATTAAAGTAACACGATATCTGCTTGTGCAAACTCACAATCTGGAAAAACGAACTATAAATTCACGGAACCAGTTACCTCAATATGGCAGACAGATGGAGTAAACGAGAATCTGCACTAAAGGATTTGTTCAATGAGAGTGGGGATCTTGTTGAAGGACTAAGACTTAGTCAAACACCAAGTACACTAAGCACACCACGACTGCAAATGAAAGGATTAGAACAAGCAAGAGTAATGGAGGTGAACAAATGGTGGGAAAGCGTAACCCTCAAGAAATACATTGATTGTAAGCGCATTCCGAGAGGATTGAGAATCTTTGTGCTACCCACCCTCAGTGACCTCGACTCTGACCTCTTACTTAAATGGCAGAATGACACCACAGATTGCTCCATGAAACTAATACATGCGGAAAGGCGACTCAAAGAGGCCATGGAGAAAATTGCCGCGTTGGAGAAATCACTTGAGAAATTTTGGGAAACACCGGAGGGTAAAAAGTCTTTGGAAGAACTGGAAAAAAGACTTGAAAAACATGAGAATGAAATCCAACTGAAAAAAGTAAAGAAATTCAACAGAGATAGGATCGACTATGCCTCTGGCAGAGTCTATACATTTGCACGTCGGTTTGACACCAATTATAAAAAACAAACCTTGGAACAAATTCAGATACAAGATGAAACAAGGATGTCCAGTGTGGAAAGCTCTGAAGCAAGCTCGGGGGACGAAGGAGCGACACTGCTAAGGTCAAGGATGGATTTTCCCGGGGAGATGCGATTGTTACGCATGACGACAAGGGGAAAGGGAAGAGGAGCCCCACCTCCATCACCGCCTGGACTGGGAGAACGAAAAGAACAAGGCGCAGCAGGAAGAGGCAGGGGAAGAGGAAAGGAAAAGAAGGGGAAACAATAAACAAAGAACCTACAATGGAGGACAATTTGGTAATTAATCTTTCCAGTAAAAATATTAACGTCAAACATATGAACTTGCTGAATAAAGGCTTGACATATTGCCCCAACTCTGGCATGGACTTGGCTTCTACACGTGTGGACCTATACAAATTTTGCAGAAAATTAAAACTGAAAAAATACTTTGCAAATAGATCCACACGTATCTTAAGACCAGAAACATCACTCACGAATCTGACGAGTGAAGATATTGAGTCCCTGAGAACTATGCAGAGCCTGTTGAAAGAGGAATCACAACAAGAATCCCAGCCAGATCTGGCAACAGCAATGAACGTATGTGCCGTTGTAGGCATTGAGACTAACATGACCACCAGGAGTAGTTGTAAAGGAAGATCCAAATTTTGCCCGCAGTTACCACCAGGAAACAGGGTGGATGTCTTTCAGGAATTGGTGGCAGAAGACCTGAGGGACATCTATGTTAAAACATCAGAACACAGCGACCCAATAAATACCAACATGTCGAGGGATGACTGGTGGGCACTATCAGACCTGAGGAAAGATGTGAATATAATCATCAAACAATCCGATAAGGGTGGAAATGTCGTTGTGATGGACCGGAGTAAATATCTTCAAGAGGTCAGAAGACAATTGGGGGATGCCACCAAGTATGAAAAACTGAAATCTAACCCCACCAACGACATGAAATCAATCTTCCATGAAAAATTGAAACAGTGGCAGGGAACAGGCGTTATTGATGACAACGAATTGCGCCACTTGAAGACAGACCACCCGATCTTGCCGACACTGTATGTACTGCCCAAAGTACATAAGAGTCTAGAAAATCCTCCCGGGCGACCGATTGTTAGTTCTTGTGGTTCTTTGCTGGAAAACACCTCCAGGTTTATTGATATCTTCCTCTTTCCCTATGTTGCTGATCTTCCATCATATTTACGGGACTCAATGGATTTCCTCAATAGAATCAACACACACTGGAAACCTAACTACATCATGGCCACAATTAATGTGGTCTCATTATACACCTCCATCATCCATACAGATGGTTTGAAGGCATGTGAATACTTTTTAAGATCGAGATCTTTGAGTTTATTGAGCCATACCAACATGCTCCTCGAAATGATGTCCTTTTGCCTTAACAACAATGTGTTTGTATTCGATGGAAAATTCTACAGGCAGAACCAAGGCACTGCCATGGGGACATCATTTGCGCCCACGTATACCAACCTCACCATGGGCTTTTGGGAGGCAGAGTGCTTATGGTCAGAGAATAACAACGTCGACTTGGAGAGGGTGGTGCTATGGGTCCGTTATATAGATGACCTGTTTCTCATCTGGGAAGGGGAGGAAGAGGAGCTGAAATGCTTTCTGTCATCTCTGAATACAAATTCCCTCAACCTTCAATTCACCTATCTGTATAGCAGAACCTCTGTGGATTACCTAGACATAAGGGTCTACATTGAAAACGAGAAAATCTGCACCACCCTCTTCCGTAAGACCACATCTTGCAATAACATTTTGCAAGCAAACAGTGCACACCCAAAAGCCCTAAAATGGAGTATACCCTAGGGAGAGTTTCTGCGGGCGTGCAGGAACTGCTCGGAGGAGGTGGAGTTTAACAAACAGGTCTCTATAATGTCTGATTGTTTCCAGAGAAGAGGATATCCCTTGATGGTCCTAGAGGATGCGCGAACAAGAGCATCCAATGCCAAAAGAGAGGATCTACTGCTACCGAAAAACATCAAAATAGAATCTGTGTCAAATGAGGAACCAGTGAGATTCATCACGGATTTTAACAACTCGAATCAGAGGATCAGACAGGTGATCAACAAACATTGGAGTGTGCATAAAAAAGATCAGGAGCTAAATTCCTTCATTAAAGAAAAAGCAAATATCACCTACAGAAAAGTACCCTCACTGGGGGGCCTATTGACACAAAGCTACTTCTCAAGTAAAACTGTACATCAGCAAAAACAACTTGGCTATCACAGAAGGGCTTTGTGAAATGCACAAAATGTAAAGCCTGCAACTACGGCCGCAACAGGACAGAAATTTCAACAATTCAAGGCCTGAAAAAAGTCATTAAGGATAAGATCACGTGTGAATCCACCCATGTGGTCTACCTTTTGGAGGGTATATGCGGCCAGAAATATATTGGCAGTACTGTGAACAAACTCAAATTGTGTATCCTCCAACATTTGCGAGCCATATTAAACAAGGACTTTACTTATGCAATGGCCAAACATATCTGAAGAGAGCATGAAGGAATTTTAAACAAGAATAAACTCTCATACTCTGGTATTGAACAAATAACAGCTCATATCAGAGGGGGAGATAGAGAGTTGACACTGAGACTTGCAGAATCGAGATGGATTGTTAACCTAGGAACAGAGATACCATGGGGACTAAATGCTGATGCGGAATTATACACCTTTCTGTAAGAATATTCCTGGTTCTCCTCGTCTTAATAACTGAATTCCCGGATTTTATTTGCATTTTATGCTAATCATGTGATGTGTATAGGATTACAAATAATGGGCCTAATGTTGATTATTTAACTCCATCTGGTCTACATGAATTATATTGTTGTATCCCTTTTAGGACTTTTTAATTATTGTGATTATGTGTAATTTTTGCATTGGCCATTTTTAGAATCGGGGTAAACAAACTGTTCATCTATGTGGGCTTTTTAGCAGAAACATTGATGCAGTGTAGCCATGAAGAGATGAATTTCTATCGGTAGTGATTTTAGATTATGGAGGACCGCTTTCCATACAGATTAGGAATGTACGTAAACATGAAATAGGACAGCAGCTATCTGATTGGGAAGCAATTTGACCACCTTTTGGGGATTAATGTAGGTGGCTAGATTTAGACCATGATATATAATATGGTTTTTTTAACATGTAGGCACCCAGCACTTTAATATGGAGTGCGCAATATATAGGGATAAACGTATAGCACTTTAGTATAAGTTGGAGAGTAGCTGGGAGGGGATCAGTGATAGTTTGTCAGGATAACAAACATCAATTTTCTTCTATATCCAGCAATTTCGTCCCTATGCACCCATTCCCCATATTCTAAAACCAATGGCAGCTGCACCTCTGCACTTTAATATGCACATGCACTTTGAGGTTTCTTCTGCTATTTTTCACATATTTGTCTCCAAACTTTTTACATACATCTTGGAGAAACAACACAATGCACTTTTTTAGAAGCATGAGTCACTTTAATTGTCTAGTCCTGGAGGGAAAAAGGATGAATAATTGTATCAGAAACAGACTACTAGACACGACCAAAGAATTGGTCATAGGGGACCAAGAGGCTTGGGAGGATTCATCATACAGTAATGACTGAATGTCAGATTATTACTCCAGGGCCGTCTATTTGTTAATCAGTTGGGATAAAAACAAAGAGTTGAACTTGGTACTTCATCTATTTAATATTTGAATAAGAATTTGACAGCCTTTGTTTTGTCATGCAATCTGCCTAGCATAAATATAATAAGTTGAGATGTGTACTTCACAAGTGTATATTATGAATAGAGACATGCAAATTGGAAAAAATGAAAACAGAAAGTGAAAAAGTAATTTTGTCTAAATGTTATAATGCATTTGAATTCAATTCATGAATATGTCTCCTTGAAACTGACCTTGTTTTTAATTGGTGGTGGGGAAATGAGCCATGCTTCCCTTTAAGTAGCACATCTTGTTTTGCACATGTTGACCCAGTAGAAGGCGTGAGCAGCAACGCGTAGGTCATTTCTGTTTTGTATGCACCCCTGCACTTTGCTGTGAGAGGCTTCTAATGCGAGGGGCCTCCTGTAACGACAAAAATTAATAAAGCCCTTCGGAAGCCAGTTCCTGGTAGTGCCGTGCTTCATTATCGCCCTGGAAATCATGCGGCAAGAGCGAAGGGCAATTGTGTGGAGTAAGTGTGGGAATATATATATATATATATATATATATATATATATCTCCAGCTCCAAAACACCAGCCAGTTGCACTCATGAACGGGTGCACGACAAGCGGGGGTGTTCCCGCCTTTAACATTTCGCTCCCAACTCCATCGGGTAATCGTACCCGTAACAGATGACAGCACTCGCGGGGAAGATTTCCGAAAAGTTTATTCATAAACTCGGACTCAGGGCACACAAGACGCGTTTCGGCACATATTGACAAAGGCTATGTGCCGAAACGCGTCTTGTGTGCCCTGAGTCCAGTTTATGAATAAACTTTCGAACTCTTCCGCGAGTGCTGTCATCTGTTACGAGTACGATTACCCGATGGAGTTGGGAGCGAAATATATATATATATATATATATATATTAATTAAAGGGGAGTCACACTCACGAGTCCGCCTTATTATCGAAACTTTTTTGTCACCAAAAGGCAGTTGTATGCCATTCGGTTAGAACACCGGCTTTGGTCTCGAATGGTATCCATGTTGGATACAAACAGTTTTACATGCAAGTCCCTATACACCATGTGTTTACGAAGAGGTTTTTTACCTCAATGCCAAAATTTGTAAATCCATTAATATCACAAATGTTTCCAAAATATTTTTTGAAAATAATCCCCATGTAATTCATAGAAAGCAAAAAAAAGTCCTTAAATCGGTATATGTCATCATAATTTTCCAGTTGTTTCTTTGCCACAAAGGTTATTACATTTTTAAATGGACCTCAAATGTATTGAGTTGTTAATTTTCAACTCTCCTTAATAAGATTATAAAATCATTTTCAGATGATTTACTTTATTGATGTGTTCATGAACAAAATACTTTGCATGCCAATATAATTTCCAAAGAAATGCAAAAACAATTATTTATAACTTTCACCAGTTCATCAACAGCAAACATACATAAATACTGCTTGTCAAAAAAGATTCTTCTCCTTGAAGTGAAGCGCAATTGGTTATTTCTCTATACAAACTATTTTGAGTCGCCAAAGAAGTAGGTGTTAGTATTATTGAAAGTATTATGGTTACAATGGTTACATATTTCAATAATGCTATAAATTCTGAGGAAGGACTCATACCACCAACCTAAAAGTTATATGATAAGAACCCAACTGACAAAATGACATCCCTTACAGTTACATGCCAAAAAGTTAATTACGACGTTTTTACATCCCCTACACGCTGGCTATAAATGTACTTAAATATTCCTTATCAATATTGAGGCCTGATGTTTCAGTGGTGTCTAAATCAAGAATATATCTAGGTTTTAGTGTTCATAGTTCTAATTCCCTGATTCTACCTTGTGGCGTCTGAGGACATAATCTATAAGTGAGTATCCTATCATAAAGTACTTGTATTCCAACCAGGAGATTTATGGAATTTTTGAGCTACTGGGTAGCTTTCATCTCTGTTGGCTATTGCTCTTATGTTTTGTAAAATTCTCTTATGAATAGGCCAAATAGTACTCCCAATATATTTCTTCTTACATGAACACATGAGAATGTTTTACAAGACAGAGTTTTACTGGTGTACTTTGGAGTATTTTTGGATAGAATAGTAATTGTACAATTTTCACAGAATTTACAAGCCTTGCCTTTACTGTGTCCCTTAAAACTGGTTTTACCTTTCAACCCTAACACTTTTTGGTTTGAAAACGTGGTGCTTTTTAAATCTAGTCCATCTTTGGTATAATTTTTTCTACATGTAATAAAAGGTTTATTTAATACCCTTAGTGCCAATGATAGGATCGCTCTTGATTAATTTCCAATATTTACTCATGATCCTTCTCATATGATTATGCTGTAAACTATACGTTGTAATAAGATTTGGTTATTGTCTTTATTTCTAATCCTCTTTGTTACAAAGAGTTTTTTGATATTTGCAATCCTCTGTCTACATTTACTTAATTTTGCCTTAGAGTACCCTCTTCTGCTCAACCTTTTACATATTGTTTGTTCTTTGGCACTATATGTATTGAATTTGCTACTAATTCATTTTGCCCTAATAATTCATTGTATGGAATATTAGCTGTCAGAAAGTTAGCATGGAAACTATTGTTGCCAGTGCTCATTCTAATTGTTGATGTAGTCATTTCGTTATTCTATATTCTTAATTCACCATCAAGGAATGTTAGTTCGGATTTACTCACATGTGCAGTAAAATGTAAATTAAGGTTGTTGGAATTTATTGACTCATCAAAATCTAGCATTGAGGCTTCTGTGCTCTTCCAGATAATAAAAGGTCGTCTGTGAGCCTAAGCTTTAGAATGACCTCTTCATACATAATTACACGATTTTCATTATTGAGCACCTGTTCCTCCCACCAGCCCATAACAGACATGATGGGCTGATGCAATTCATAAATAATTATTTTTGCACTTCTTTCTATTATGTATTTATTACATTGGTATGTAATAATTATAAAATATTTTGATACTGATTGAATTTGGATATGTGAAAATAAAAACATGAATTTGGTAGATGGCAATGAATCTCTTGTTGAGTTTAAATACAAATTGTATATGTAAGGTTGGTATCAATTTGATCTTTTTTTAAATTACTTTTATTGTATGAGCCTTGCTATGAAGCATCCAAGCTCTGTACAGAGTGATGGTTTTAGAGTTGGTAGTGCTGAATAATTGACAGAGAGAAATAGGAGAAGCCTTAGTAAAGCAACACTTTTATTAATATGTAGTGGAAGGGTGGATACAAGAGTAAAGCTTATTTCCAGGGTCAAGAATTGATGGGAGTGGCAGAGTTGTTGGGTGAAAAGAAGTTGAAATATGAACTCTTCATAGGTGGTCAGGCAAATGGGTAGTAACCCTCACAATGGACTGATTGGGAGGAAATAGTCTGGACCAGCTATGTTCTGTTCTTCAGGTTTGTCTTGAGCTATTGCAAGATATTGCAGCCTAAGCCCATTTGGAATGTGAAGGTGACAAGTAGGGTTTGATGATAGTGGTGTTGAAGGCTCCGGAGAGGTGAGGCAGGTGCCGCAGTTGTCATAGATCTGTCAAGTGTCATCGACCACTTGTGTGTTTGCCATAGCCATATTGCTATTAGGTCAGAACATACACTAGTACTGTTAAGCAATGGTATTTACTTTTGATCTTAATGTCAGGTTGGTCGGTGAAGTGAGCAAACAATGAGTTGCAGGGTGTTTGGGTCGATGGCGTGCGGTATCAGAATGGGGAGCATATGTTTTGAGGCTCCATGGTAAGGAACCCTGGGCTAGGGGCGGATTGTTCTAATAGCCTTAGAGCCCTCCGTAGCGTGCTCTACCGGCTATTAAAGGTCTGCTCACTTGATAAAGGCCCTTGCCTTCGGCTTGGGCCTTTAATGCTGGAGCAGGCCTTTAAAGGCCGGTAGAGCCTGCTACGGCGGACTCTAAGGCTAAATTTGAACATTAGAATGTTGAGTGCTCCATTGAAGACAATAAAATAGCACAAGCCTTATAATGACTAGTACAAGCCTACTGCCTCAGCATTCCAATGTTTGCCTTTCTATTTCTTCCTTTTTTAAATTTAGATTTTTCTAATAGTCTGCGGCTCATGCCTATAACTCAGGTTCAGGGCCTTTACCAACTGGTATAGCCCTTGGTACCTGGCTATAAGACTATATTATTTTCTTTTATTGATTATGTTGTGTTTCAAATAAGTGGGCTTATTTCTCTTTATTGATTCTATTTTTTCTGTCACCTCAGCATGCATTTCTATGTATTTCATTACCTTGTAGAGGTTGACAGGACTGACCTTCTACCTAAAAGGAGCCTTGGGGACTCATGAAATAGAAAGGCAGTGGTTCCTTAGGATTCTTTGATTTAACACCTTTGAGATCCATTTCTTAATTGTAGATGTAATATTGTTACTGTAACTAGGTTTTTCGTAAGAACGCTAATAAATAATTGAATACAGTTTTACAAACATAAGAGTAACGCAGGGGGACCAGATTGTAATATCAGCCTGTTGTATTTACATATTCTTTAGCACATTTATGTGTTGCAGAAATAGAAGTGTTGCACATGGTGCAGTCCTTGTGAAATGTTGCCAATAATAAAATCACACAGATTGCTAATCGAAATGCCTGAGCTGTTATCATGAATTGATGAAGATTGGGAAGAGTCAGATTGGTCCTATGGTGCTCTTAACTGAGTCTAGAGAGACAGTCCGTGTGCGTGTCAATGTCTCGACGTATCAAACATTTGTCAGCGGCCTCATGAGGATGATGGAATACCATCTGTCTACATCAAATTTGTGATGTTGGGGATTTCTTGTGATCTTTGCTTTTCCGCCTGGATCGTGACACCAAAATGTCGAATTATCAAGGCTTCTACTGTCAAAGAGAGTGCTGGTGACTGCACTACTGTATAATCTGCACAAGTAGATATGGCTGGTGAAAAATCTCTAATCTGTGGCCATTCTTCACCAGCCATTTTTGATTGTGGAACTTAAACATTAGTGCTGTCACTGACATTCTCATCGAGGATTTCCCTGATAATCCTTGCTAGAGCCATTTTGGAGGACCTGACCAGTTTAGTTGTCTACAAGATACTGTAATTAAAAAAATGCATTACACATACTTATTGTACATACACATACGCACATATATGAACTCAAACACACACACACACACACGTATACACTAGAGAGGCTTTGGGTAGGTCCTCCTCTGCCATTGCTCTTTGAGTGTAATTGACATTCTGCTTTTATTCATTGCAGCATGAAGCAATGGGCCAGCCCACTTTAGCTTTTGGTTATAGTGCTGTTAGAGTGATGGCATTATGCCTGATCACATGCACATCCACCTGGAAATGACTTCAATTTATCATTTTCTCCTTTTCTAGGCAACCATTCAATTTTTTCCTCCTTTTTTCAAATTTTGTTTACTGCTGTTTTCCAGATAGTGCCCTTGCTACTCATTTCATGCTGTGCATCCACCGCTTCTAAACCGGGTGGCTATTTTAGAAATGCACTTTCCATACTTTATCATTGTTATATCTTTCCAAGAGGGCCCGCATGTTGCTTCTAAATATGGTAACCATGTTCTAATATAATAAAACGGTATTATTAAGATCTGTAAATGGTATGCAAAAACTGCATAAACCCGCGCACACCGTAGCTGTCCAAAAATGGGGATTTTTACCATTAAGGATAGAGTTCTTGACCACTGACACGTAAGCATTATATATATATATATATATATATATATATATATATATATATATATATATATATTAATACAGTAATACAGTTTTTTGAAAGCCTCTCCAAACCTAGGCTTGATCAATGCAATCTTTAAATAACACCAGCTAATTCGATATTTGTTACTCAGCTCAGTTATGTTTGTAATATTTTCCACCACAATATCACACTGAATACAATTGGCTTGCAATTGTGCAATGACTTTTGACATAACATCTTCAAACCGAGCTGCATAGGTCTTTTAATAAGACCCTCTTTCTAAAATCTTGATACACAGCCTACAAAGAATTGTGGATAATAAATCATTGGATTCCTGGTTTAAAAAAAAAACTGTTGCATAATCTTCTTGTGCTGGTGATTTTCCCGTTTTCAGAAATGAAGTAACATTTTTCACCTTATACACTCTTATTGAAGCATAAGTCAACTCAGCCACTTGTAACGACAAAACCTGGAAATCAGCATTCTGAGAAAATGTGTTCATATCTCTGTGAACTACCACCGATTAGACCTATATCATTTCTTGCAGTATCTTGCAAATTCCTCATTAGGTCGTCATTCGCTTTTAACCTTTCATCTGAATCATTTATAACTGTGTACCTACTGTCAATACTTTGTTAAAAAATTAGCAATGTGTTCATTATGTTGAAAGCCATAATTATCGTTTTCCAAAATGTTTTCACTTCAGGGTTCAAAATTGGTTTTGGGATGCGTTTAATTTTCACTTTTAATGAAGAAGTCTAGTCTAATTCCTATTAATGCATGTTGTGCTTTGGCTTTAAGTAATTAAGAATCCAAATAAAAACTTAACATGCCGGTTTGTTTTGCTACATATATTTAGTAGTCAAGGTGTTTCAAATCTTCTCTACAGTAAAATATGGGAGATTTATTTATGTGCAAAGACAGAGGAGTTAATTGTAGAGTCAAATGTACGAATTTGTCTAGCATAACTTTTGTTTGTAATTCTTTATTGCTCTCTCCTAGTTGGCCAAGTAAAATTTGATCCGCCTTTAAGAAAGGAGACTGAACCACATCATGAACTTGTAAGTAAAATCATGAGTCCTGTACCACATTGCATGTCAAGTATTCTGCTACAAAGTTTTAGTATTGCTGATGGTTAACAGAAGAATTACAGATGCTGACATAAAATATATCCTGCCTGGGTGAAAAGAGTTACACTCAAATAATTGGCTACAAATAATAATGTCAGTGTACAGAGGGCAAATAATTTCATACTCCTGGGGGAAACTTACAGTTTGGTCTGAGTGCACCCAAAGGACTGCTTCACTAATACACAATGTGAAATATGTGTAGATGTTAACATTATTAATTTCACATACATTGCAACTGCTTTCTTATTTTGGCTCTTAATTTTGCCTGATTTTCTTTTTGTTTTCTTAAAAGATCCTGCCTGTGGCATTTCAATTTAAAGCAATGTCAGAGAGAGTGTTTTTTTTTTTAAAGTTGAAGGTGCTTTTAAGAAGTAATTTATTTAAATATAGCCTGCTTTTAGAAATTGAGATGATGGATTGTTTTAGTTGAGAATGGAGTGCAATATTTATCTAAATAACTGGGCAAACTAGTTTACAAAAGCTGACTAAATACAGTGTTCATATCTATTGTTCTTCAAACTGTTATTTTACCTTATTGTTGTTATAATCAACCCGGGGTTCCCAGTTAAGAAACTTCATAATAGATTGTCTTATTACAAAAAAATGCATATCTACTGGAAGTATTAATTCCATCTAACACTGCTCAATGCATTTTGCACATTCTGTCTTAACATAAATGCATGTTTTGAGACGTATTAACTTTACAACTAGAGCATGTTTTGGATATAAAGTAAAAACGCTTTGGTTTTTTTTGGGGCTAAGATTTCCATCTTTCTAACTTTGCATTTTCCCAATAACATTGTGTTCGTGGCATGTGCAGCTGTAGATACATATGCTCTGCATACTCCGGCAATCTAGTGTTGGACATGGACGTGTAAAAAAAAAATTCTGTGAAGAAGCCTTTCGAGTTACAAGGTATAGTGATTCCTCCTATGACTAGTAATGCGCATGGGCATCAACTCCAGTCAGACTGTTTTCTTCCACCGTCTGAGTCAGGCGTGATTCGCCAGGGCTCTGAGTCAACGCCGCATAGTGTTCTTTGTTGGGGCTTCGCAAATCCTCCGTTCCTGATAACCTCAGACATCCTTCTTCCATCGAGTTTCATTGCCTCCGTTGTCATCCAGTCATTGGATTCGCGTCGAGTTCGTCGACACCCCTTTTGGGTGTTGGGCCTTTTCCCGGCAAGTCGTGTGCTTGAGAATGCAAGTACCCTGATGGAAAAACACCTTTCTGCTACTGTCCATAGTGGCACTCCAAGTACTCGTGGGCAGACCAACACACAGTTTGCAACCTCTGCCTGTCACTGGAGCCTAACAAGACCTCCTGTGGCGATTGCCTCGCCTTCTGCTAAAAAAAAACTATCCACAACCATCGGGATCATTGGCTTGCTCGACACGCTATGGAATAGCTCTGAGACAAAGATGCATACAGCATCTTTGGGGAATATGACGAAGAAGAGGAAGCAAAAGGAGAGGCTGATGTTGAACAACTTGCCTCTTTCAGCTCGGAACCCAATTTACCCTTGGAATCAGAGGTTCCAGACCTGCGGCCCAGGCCAGCGTCCGAAAACCACAGCCGTGAGGGCTAGTTCGCACTATCAACTCACTCACCTCTCCTACAGAGGCCAGGCTTTGAGCCCACAATTGGAGGTACAGCCTTCTGGATCGCCATTGCTTTCCAGCCATGGCCGGCAGGGATCTAAGGCTTCGAAGCCGACTCTGACCCTGGCGCCAAGCAAGCCGCTTAAGACTCGGCCAGCCCCAACACGACAGTTGCCTCGACGATCTCTGGGGTCTCAGCACCAAAGGATATACCTCAGTGCTGAGATACCGGTGGACGCCATTACTGACGTATGCATCAAAGCCTAAACAATGATCGAAGCTAAGACAGCCTTCGACCCCCACTTGCCCATCCTTGGCAGATTTTGAGTATCGGGGCCTGCCGATTCTTCAACGCCTTCATGAGGAACTGGATTCTTGACTGTAAAGAGTGGGCATCCATCCAAAGATGGGGAAAATCTCTGCAATGCCTGTACAAAAGATGCAGGATACACCCCCTTGTAACAGGAAGCTGACTTTTGAAGAACTAGCTTTGGAACCCTCTCTACCTCCAAAACTTAAAAAGTGTCACAACAGGAGCACCAGTCATTTGCCTTTAAAGCCTCTTTCTCCTCCTCTTCCACCACTGCCACCACCATGTGGGCCACCGCCTCCTTCCCCGGAGGGCTCTACTCGTTCTTCCTATGGGGAGGGGAGTCCTCAGTTTTTAGATCCTAATGATGCTCCCTAAGACCCGGAATCCCGGGTTGGCCCCTCGGGTCAATTATGGTGTTGTCCCTACAGGTGACAGTGACCTCCAACTTTACCCTGCCAAACCTTCCCCTCCTGACGATACTACCTCTTATGAGGTAATCCACAGGGCAACCACCTTTCACAAGGTGGACCTACACAAGATCCCAGAAGAGAAGAACTTACTGGTAGAAATGCTCTCCCACACCCAGCATGCCACACAATTCTTGCCCATGCTTCAAAGACTCAGTCAAGGCCAGTTTCGTCATCCGAAGGGTTGACTAGAATTACAAGCCCTTGCCATCTGACCCGCCCCACATTTGAGGCCAGTTCCCGCCAGATTCCTTAGTGGTGTACACTGCCCGCAAATGGAAGAATGCATAGGATACTGGGATGCCCCGCCACCAGACAAAGAGAATAAGATCGATGAGGCGGGGAAAAGGGTTGCCTCTCAATCTGCAACTCCTTGGCGAATCGCCATATCTGTGGGATTGTTGTCTAGGTGTGACTGTGCCCTGTGGGATGAAATGCGAGACCTAATACAGCATCTCCCTGACAAATACAGACAATGGGCACAGGAGTTGTAGCTGAAGTGCAAATAGTCTCCAACACTACCATCAACTTCTAGAGGCATACATTTCAGTGTATTGATCCGTAGGCATGCTTGCCTCCATGTCTGTGGCATTAATCATGAAGTTCAGCAGCATCTAGGTCTGTGGACACCCCTTCAACAGAACGTCTGCATCAACTATCTGGAGTTATTGCCAGTTCAATTGGCTCTAAAAGCTTTCTTCGACCATGTGCATCACAATACAGTCTTAATCAAAGCAGACTGCATGACTGCCATGTATTGCCTGCAGAAACATGAGAGCACACACTCTCCCCAGCTCTCGTCGCTGACGCAAACCTTTTGATGTTGGGCTATCCTCAACAGAATACATCTGCTAGCGGAGTATCTTTCGGGAGTGGACAACAACTTTGCAGACCTGCTCAGCAGGATGCAGCAACTAGTCCACGAGCGAGAACTCCACCTCCAAGTCCTGTTCCCGTACTTCCTACGTTGGGGGTTTCCTGACATAGTCCTCTTCGCAAACACCAAAAATGCCGAATTCCAAGCCTCCCCTCCAGGTTTCTACACCCACACCGGGAGTACATGGCTATTGCACTAGGGATGAACTGGTCAGGGATATTTGCCTACGCTTTTCAGTCTCTCATACTCCTTCCATTTGGGATTCAGAAGCTTCAGCAAACCTCCCTCGCCCTCATCATAGTGGCCCCCACGTGGGCCAGGCAGCCGTGGTACACAACTTTCCTTGAGTTGTTTCTAGTGCCCCATGAGAAGCTCCCCAACAGGTCGGGCCTTCTCACTCAACACCAGGGCACGGTCAGGCCTCCTAGTCCCGGGGAGCTCAACCTGGCGATCTGGGTCCTAAAGTCCTAGAGTTTGGTTACCTCAGTTTGCCACCTGAATATAATAGGACTATCCTCAAAAAGGCACGCTGTCCCACTGCTCAAGCCTGTTATGCGACAGTGTGGAAAAGGTTGTACACTACTGTCTACCCAAGTGCATTGATCCAATAAGGCTCACAGTGCATGGCATTATTTGCTACCTGCTTCAATTGCAACGCTCAGGCCTAGCTTACACATCCATTCGGTTACATGTGGCTGCATGGTAGCAAGCCTATGTAACCGTAAACATTCTGCATTATTCAGAGTCCCAGTTATTAAAGCCCTTATAGAAGGACTCAAGAGAGTTATCCCTCCAAGAATACCTCCAGTCCTGTCTTGGAATCTCAGTGTAATCCTCACTAGTATCATGTGACCCCCCTTTTTCACTCCTGCTGTCTGCAGTTTCTGTCTTGGAAAGTAGCATTTCTGGTCATGATCACTTCCCTCAGGCATGTGAGCGAGATCCAAGCCCTCACACTGGAAGAGCCCTTTTTCAAGTAGCATGTTGAGAGGGTAGTCCCTGAAACGATTCCAAAGTTTTTACCCAAGATGATTTCTCCTTTCCACCTCAAGCAGACAATTGAACTTGCGGTGTTCTTCTCACTCCCAGACTCAATAGCAGACAGAGCACTTCACACACTAGATGTAAAAAGGGCCCTCGTGTACTTTAGTGAAACGTCAAAACCTTTTAGTAAGGCGTAACAGCTGTTTGTCGCATACATTCAACCACACAAAGGCAGTGCCATTTTAAAAATAGGGCTAGCTCGCTGGCTAGTCAAGTGTATTCAAACTTGCTATGCCAAAAGGCAGTTCCATGTAAAACCAAGGCCACACTCCACCCTCAAAAAAGCAGCCTTAATGGCCTTACTTGGTAACATTCCAATAGCTGATATCCGAAAAGCAGCTACCTGGTCCACACCACACACGTTCACAAGTGGGCCAGGCTGTTCTACGTACACTTTTACAATCTTCTGAAACATCTTTTGGCTAACGCTTGCCTTGGGGAGGACTGCTGTATATTCTGTGCAAAGCATGTGTATCTGCAGCTACAGATGCCACAAATGGAATTGTTACTTACCCTGTAAGCATCTGTTTGTGGCATGTAGTACTGTTGATTCGTATGCGCCACCCTCCTTCTCGCAAGCATTTGGTTGTTGTAAATATCTTTCCTTTCTAATTTTCCTTCTTTCATATGCTTCTCTTTGCATGGTCATCTTTCCGCATTTTCTTGCTCCATCTCCATCCGCTGTGCTGGAAAACAATGTTAACTATGGAGTCGATGAGCATGCCCATTGCCAGTCATAGGAGGCATCACTATATCTTGTGACGTGAAATACTTCTTAAAAAAAGAAATTTGTACATTTCCGAACCCAGCACTAGATGGCAGGAGTATGCAAAGCATGTGTCTCTACAGTTCTACATGCCACGAACAGTGCTTACAGGGTAAGTAACATTTTACTTCTGCTTTGACCAGCCTGCTTTTGAATATTTCCAGTTGTGTATGTGTGACTTTCAGTCTTGATGTAATAACATGGGTTTCTTGGGTTTCTGCCTGCTAAACAGCCCGACAGGGACGATTATATGGACAGTGCAGAGGAATTATACTACACTGCAAGATCTAATCTGGTATTTTTCACCTTCTGATTTTTTTTCTTTGTCCGCTTTGGTTTTATGTTTTCATTCTTTTCATTCAGAACTCTCACCTTTTGTCCTGTTACTGTGTCCTTGCCTTTCTAGAACAATTCTTTCTATTCAAAAACATGTTTCCTTTACTTTTCTACATGACTAATAGAAATATTGCTGTTGAAACCATTATTGTATTGGGGACATTTTCAGTTCGCCGGACTTTATTCACTGCATTTGCTTCATAATAAAGAAAGGAGAAATCTGTTAAGCTTTCTGACATGTATTTGTGTAGTTCCTAAAATCAAAGGGGTCATTTTTCTGGTCTCATTTTGTTAAGCTATTCTCAGCATTGATGCTGTTTCATATTGATGCAGAGGCTAAAGACGCGTTTTCCTCCTTTTTTTATTCTTCTGAAACAAGTCCAAATACATGGTGTGTTGTTAATATGAACTGTTTGTGCCCTTTAGAGCCTGCAGATACCACTTTAAATCACACTGACAGACGCCATGTTGATTAATGTTTCTTTGAGGTTTTAAAATGCAATCTGACAGATAAATGACCTTTCTGTTTTTGTTGAATGTTGCTTGCTTTCCTCGTTATCTTGGTTGACCCTGTTTCAGAGCATCTAGTGCCATCTTTTTTTAGTCCACTCAAAATTAAGGTGGATGGAAATAATGGGTCCTAAAAGGTCCTTTAAAATTACAAATCTAACTTTGATATATTCAGCAGATTTCAGAACCTCTCTTTATAAAATGTTGTCTACATTGTAAATAAAACAATCCTCTGGTTTTACGCGGCAGAGGTTCAGCTAACTGGAACAGAACATTATTATGAGATGCAGTTGAAATGGAGTAGTAGATTTTGCTTAAATACAGTTTCTTTTGACTGCTATATCACAATGTGTGCATTGTTCTTTGGGGAGTTTTGTTGGTAATCTACCTCTTTAACAGGGTGAAGTTAAGTTGCACATTGTTTTGTACATCACTCAAAGTACAAATACGAACATGGAAATAACAATTTTGAGGTGATAAATCCCAGAAAGAAACTCTTGTGAAAATATTCATCACTTAACACTGACAGTTTGCATCTTGATTCATTTTGTGCTTCTATTGCAACATATTCTGGTCCTAAAAATTGTTTGTATGTAGCTTAAAAAAGGCTCACAATCTACCCTGCACTCGCTACTCTGCTATTTTGAAACACTTGATTTCATGTTGGGCCTACATTGGAAATCTTTCCTTGCTTGGGAGGCGATGCGATACCTTAATTTAGGAGACCTCCTTAAAGAAGGCACAATCACAGCGTTCGAGCAGATGAAAGATGACTTCCATTTGCGAGAAAATAAGCAGTCATTAATACCATAGTGAGACATTGGGCCATGCATGGCCCATTCAGGCTAGGAGCATTGAGGGCACTGATCCCTTTGGAAAAAGCTGGGGGCTTGCATAAACAGGGATTTGAGGGTGCATGGGAGGGGGAACTAGGGATGACATTTTTACAGAGAGAATCATATGGCCTTCTATGGAATGCCTGCAGAGGCACCTGAAATGTGTGAGGAAAAGAGGACACTTTAAATATCCTCTACAGATGGCACTACACAGCGAATAGATTACATGCATTGGACAGACAGATAGGCAGCTGGAAGGTGTGTTGAGCGTTTAGGGATTATCATGCATATATTATATAACTCCCACAGATGCATGCGTTCTGGGGCCAGATATTAGATCACATAACACAAATCACCAGAATAAAATATCTAGGGCAGTCTTCAAGCATTCTACTGGGATTGGCACTAGAGATCAATTGCGGGAAAGCAAATGGCATCCTCAGCCTTGTAATGCTACTTCTACTCACCATCAAACACATGTTCCTAGCAGGAAGGAGGCAAGCCAAAACACCAGTGATGTTAGACTGAATACACAGGGTATGGCATATACTGGATAAGGTAAAGATATCTTGTGAAAGAGCTGGCACATAGAGTGAATTCCCTAGGATAAGGTTGCCTTTGTTACCTTTCTATCAGTAGTTGTGCTTACACTCACATCCCTCAGGACACTAGGGGTCATCCAGATCCTACCAGAAGAAAAAATGGGGAGAACATACATAAGTAGCGGAGACACCTACTTTCAACTGGCATATACAGGTCAGACTAATTCACAGATTGTAATAGATGACATAGAAATAGCCACTTTCCAGGGTGGGAAGGGTTTTATTGATTGGCTTCTATGCTTCCACTGCTTTCTGTTCAAAAACTACTTTTTTTCTTTTGCGTTAAGCACTCCATGACAGGGCATGTGTTTTCCAGTGGCCTCCCTCGTGTCCTTCTCTGCTCTTGGCCTTAGTGTTGCTTGTGCTTCTCTCCACTCTCCTCCTTGTTGCATTCACACTTGGGTAGTTCCACTTGTTGCTTTCATGCCTGTGTGCTTCTCCTCACCTGCGTGCTTCTCCTCGCCTGCTCTACATTGCACTCTAGCCTGTTTCTTCCTCTCCCCACCCTCCCTGTTGCTTATGTCCCCCATGCCTCTTCCTCACTTGCCCCCTTTGTGGTTCTCTTCCATCCACCCTCTCCATGTTGCTCGCAACCCCACTGCGCACTTAAGGGAAAATATGTTTTTGCGCTTGTTAATTTATTTACACATCTGACTCGGTAAGTAAGACAAACATAAAAACGACTAATCGTTTTAGGCACGTGCGTGTGGTGCCTGTGCCTACAAAATGACACAACCGCCATGTCGTAGCCCTTTTTTTAGTTTGTTTCATTTAGGTATGCTTCACAGCATCAAGGATGCTAGGCTAAAAGGAAGATGGGTAAAAATCATTGGCGAAGCCAGTAGGTCCCAATGGTGAGACCTAGTGGTTTGCCAATGCATGTTACTTTAGGGACTTATCATTTACTTGACTTTGTGACACTAATAACATGGTGCTAAAACTAATACAGACTTGCATACGATGCTATATCTAGTGTGATTTTTTATTTTCCAAACACTGGTTAAAATGTCGCTTGTAGTGTATCCTAGCAGCATGCCTGTTGGATCTACTTCTATTTATTCCCTATAAATACTAGTAGGAATGTCCAGTACAAACAACTTAGGTAATCACTCGCTCTGTATACTGACGGGAGAATGTGATGTTATTTCTCTCTTGACTATGTTCATGCACCCAGTAGCAGGGGCGGCCGGCATGGCTCGCGGGTTGGGTGATGGCGGGCGGGTGGGAGGGGGAGGTATCTTGCGGACCGCTTCAGAAAAAAAGTAATAATAAAAAAAATAAAACTTACCTTGCCGCCGCCGGGTCCCGCGTCTTCTCTCCTGCTTCCCTGTTTGCGACTCCAGGTCGGAACAGGAAGCAGGCAGCCAGGCTCCCACCCCATAGCCAATCACAGCGCTCCAATGGAGCACGACGCTCAGCCAGGGGCTATAGAGGGGGCATGTACTCCATGCAGGCTGTAATGCAGCCTGCATGGAGAACAGGGGAGTGCGCATGACTGTTTTGGGCGGCCCGAGAGGGCCAACCAAACAGTCATTGCGCACAGGAGTGTCTACTACTCCTCCCCTGCAGCTCCGCCCGCCCCCTCACGCACTGCCGCAGCAGGAGGAAAAATAATATAGTAATAACATTCCGTTACTATCATTTTATTTTTTCCTTTCTTTGCAGCTCCTGACAGTGGGGCGACGCTCCTCTGCCTTAGCGGAGGAGCCGCCACTGCACAGTAGTTGAGCTTTTTTCTTAAACAGTTCACAATACAGTATATGCAATATACAGTTAGCTATATATTTTATCTTCTCTGACTTGCGACTCTTGCAAATTCTACTACTCGACCGATTTACTTCTCTGCATCTTGAGCTTACATATTATGTGATCCAATACGTACTACGCTTCGGTACACTTTGCTTTTTCGCTACACCAATAATAACTAGTCGTATTTATTCAGTCCCTTTAAGGTATGGTACTCTGTTCAATTCCTTGCTTTATGAGATGTGCACATTGTCTTCCTTTACACCAAACTAAACACAATTTAATCGTTGTATTCGTGATGCAGCATTCATTGTGTTTTGGACTCTTGCTTTCTAGCACTTTCCTTCGCATTCTTCTCTTATTTCACTTGCAGTTTCCTCCCACCTCCATTATTTTGTGTGTCATGCTGTGACTATCTACTGGATCAGATCACCGGTATTTTACTCTACTTTTTTTTGACATAGCGTCATCATGGAAATGTCAGTAAGTGCGCTTGTGCTGGTATCACACAAGGATCTTGTATATATTTGTTGAATAGTAATCAATCTTAATAATGTTCACGTGTAGATTTTATACATACATCTATCAATTTCAACACCAACTAGGTTTTTACCCTATTAATATATTATGTTGACCAAAACATATGTTGGCCAATTTATTGATGTATCTCACACAAAAGGGTCAAGGGAAGTATGTGCTACAACTGTACTATACAACTTCCAAAAGTAACTAAGCTCACACAGTGTATAGAGTAGCGAAAGCAACATAGAACCAGAAATGTAAGGTAGGTGAAAGATCTGAAAGAGACACGATAGTGACAGATTCCTTACCTTAGAATATCCCCAGGCGTCAGACTGGATCCGGAAAGTTTTTGCGTAGCAGTACCCTTGCGCGCCGGTAGGCGGCGTCGTGCGGCTCCGCGTCCGTCGTCGGCGTCGGGAGCGCCGGGATGACGTCGCGGGCAGTACTAGACGCCGCCCCTGCGCGCTGACGTCAGTTCTTCTTTTCCGCGCCAGGAAGCGCAGATCCGGGAAGAGCAGTGCCCTAGTCAATTTTTGACTACATTTTTGGTGATTTTTTCACTGTTTCTTTTCGAGTCTTCTCGACTCCTAGGTGTCGGTAGGGATGCCCGGCTTCAAGCCATGCGACGTCTGTGGTCGAATGATGTCGATCACAGACCCGCACTTAGAGTGTCTCTACTGTCTCGGCCGAGACCACGACACGAAGTCGTGCCCTGACTGCCGGGCCTTACACCCGAAGGCTTTGCGAGAGCGGTCTCGAAAGCTCCTCGAGGTCCGGCAGTCGGCTCCGCGCCGCACCAAGCCCCGGTCCCGTGAGAGGTCGAGGGGCCGGTCGCGGAGCCCCCGCCGATTGTCAGAGTCCAAGTCTTCGCACTCCTCGGGTAAGTCGAAGCACAAAAAGTCTAAGAAGCATCATCGCTCTAAGGCTTCGCCTCGCCGGTCTCGCAACTCGGCTGAGGCCCCTGTCGGCACCGTCCCCGCGGCCCCGGACGTGCCTGTGGAGCCGCCCCCGCATTACCCGTCCTTTCCGGGTTCGGGGGCGACTCCGGCCCAAATACAGGAATTCCTGTCGGCCATGGCCCGCCTCTTCGGGCCTCAAGGTCCCTCCGGTGCGCCTTCGGGCCCCGCGGGCCCTGATGGGGTTGCTCCGGCGTCGCCGACGACTCCGGTCCCGGCGTCGCCCGTCCCGCCAGCCTTGATCCCGGCCTCGGCTCCGGCCCGGCCTCGATCCCGGCGGTACCGCAACCCCGATCGACGCCGGTTGACCTAACCACGCCTCCGCCGGCGCCTATGTCCCCGGTGCCGTTCCTGACGCCGCCCGGGGCTCCAGGCTGCGTCGTTCTCCGGTTCTCTCCGGTTCCGGACATGGAGCCGGACCGACGTCGCTCGACGCCGGCCCCGGCGCCGATGAGACCTTGGGTCCCAGATGTCCCTCCTCCTCCATATTTTGAGCCAGAGGAGGACCAGGAGAGCTGGGAGGGGTCGGAAGACCCTCTCACACAGCAGTGTGAGTATGATCAGGACTGGGCAGAGGAACTTGGGGATGCCAGTGGTCTAGACACTTCCCCTGACATGCTGTCTCCTCCCGTGGCTACGGAGGAGGGAGCAAATTTCGCAACGGTGTTGCGTAGAGCAGCTGGAGCCTTGCACCTCCAATTGCCTACTGTGGATTTCAGGACTAACCTCCCGACGGAAGTGCTTCAGCCGGCAGCTACCTCCTCGGAGCCATTGCTGCCGTTTAATGATGCACTGTCTGACGTTCTTTTGGGCACCTGGTCCAAGCCCACCACAGGGGCTCCTGTGGATAGGAACGTGGCCCGACGCTATCGCCCTGCTCCGGGCGACCCCTTGTTTCTCTCCCAACATCCCACCCCCGAGAGCTTGGTTGTCCAAGCCTCTGCCTCCCAAACCGCCTTCCCTACCGCCCCTCCGGCTAGGGAATCCAAACGCCTGGATCAATTTGGGAAGAAGGCCTTTTCTTCCTCCAGTGCTGGCTTGCGGTCCGTCAACACCGCTTGCCTTTTGGGCCGATATTCCCACTCTCTGTAGGATTCGGTGGCGGCCGTTTTGCCCCAGTGTTCTGAGGAGGTCCAGACACTGCTTACCCGCACCATTGCGGAAGGTAGGGATGCGGCAAAGTTCACCATACGTTGTGGCCTTGATACCGCCGACTCGCTGGGCAGATCGCTTGCAACGACGGTGGCGCTGCGTCGCCACGCCTGGCTGAGAACAACTGGTTTCTCGGGTGATGTCCAGAATACACTCATGGACATGCCCTTTGATGGAGTCGGTCTTTTTGGTTCCAAAGCAGACCATGCGCTGGAGCGTTTTAAGGACTCACGGGCTACTGCCAAGTCCATGGGCCTTTCGGTTGTGCGCCCTCCGCTGACCTCTGCTTTTCGCCCCTTTCGTGGCCACGGAAGGGGCGCCCAGTCACGTCCGCTGCCCAGCCACCGGCCCGCGCAGCAAGCGTCTTCGCGTGGCCGAGGACGTGGCTTCCGCCGTGGCGGGTCGGGCAACCAGCGTGCGGGTCAGGCCACCAACTCCGCCCCGTCTTCGGCCTCCAAGCCCTCCTAGTCCTTCCTTTCAGGTGCACAGCACGCCAGTAGGGGGCAGGGTCCGCCATCACCTTCACCACTGGCGTGCCATCACCTCGGACAGGTGGGTCTTGGACATTGTCCGAAGGGGCTACTCCCTCCCCTTCGAGACCACCCCCCCAGCCATGCCACCTCATTTCCACCGCATGCCAGGGGATCACTTGGTGCTTCTGCAGAAGGAAGTCACGGCCCTCTTGGCCAAGAGGGCCATCGAGCATGTTCCGACCCCAGAAGTAGGACATGGTTGCTACTCCCACTACTTTCTGGTGCCCAAAAAGGACAAGGAGGACATGCGTCCTATCTTAGACCTCCGGAACGTCAATCGCTTCCTCCGGAAGGAGAAGTTCAAGATGCTCACCCTAGCTCAGGTCTTGACTGCCCTCGACCCTGGAGACTGGTTGGTAGCGTTGGACTTGCAGGACGCTTATTTTCACATCCCCGTCCTGCCGGCCCACCGGCGTTACCTGCGGTTCACGGTAGGCCTCGAGCATTTTCAGTTCACCGTGCTCCCCTTTGGCCTTACAAGTGCCCCTCGGGTGTTCACGAAAGTGATGGCGGTGGTCGCAGCTCATCTGCGCCGGGCAGGAGTCTTCCCCTACCTCGACGACTGGCTGCTGAAGGCGGGCTCGTCCCAGGCAGTCGTCTCCCACCTCCAGACTACGGCCGAACTCCTGCACTCGCTGGGGTTCTCCATCAATGTGCCGAAGTCGCATCTGATTCCTTCTCCACAGCTCCTTTTCATCGGAGCAGTTCTGGACACGACGCAGTTTCGGGCCTATCCTCCCGAACGGCGAGTCCGGGATATTCAGGCTATGATTCCTATCTTTCAGCCTTTATCCTGGGTTTCGGTACGGATGACCCTGAGGCTGCTGGGCCTCATGGCCTCCTGCATCCTGCTGCTCAATCATGCCAGATGGCATATGTGGGCTCTGCAGTGGGACCTGAAGTTCCAGTGGGCGCAGCACCAGGGCAACCTGTCCGATCACGTCCAGATCTCGGAGGGGACTGCAAAACAGTTGCAGTGGTGGCTCTCGAACCGGCAATGGGTCATGGGCAGATCCCTCTCCCTTCCCCAGCCAGAGCACACAGTTGTGACGGACGCGTCCCTTCTGGGATGGGGCGGTCACATGGGAGAGGCGGAGATCAGAGGCCTCTGGTCTCCGGCTCCATATCAACCTTCTGGAGCTCCGGGCGATCCGACTTGCACTCAAGGCATTCCTTCCCTCTGTCAAAGGGACGGTAGTGCAGGTGTTCACAGACAACACCGCTGCCATGTGGTACTGCAACAAACAAGGCGTGGTGGGGTCGTGGACCCTCTGTCAGGAGGCTCTGCGCCTCTGGACATGGCTGGTACATCAGGGCATGTTCCTGATGGTTCAACACCTGGCAGGTTCCCTGAACGCCAGAGCGGACGAACTCAGCCGCAGGTGCATGATGGATCACGAATGGCGTCTTCACTCGGAAGTGGCGCAAGGACTCTTTCTGCAGTGGGGAGAGCCTTGGTTAGATCTATTCGCCACCGAAGAGAACGCGCAATGTCATCAGTTCTGCGCGTTGGAATTTCCAAGGCGGCACTCACTCGGCGACGCTTTTCGTCGCGAGTGGAGTTGCGGTCTGTTGTACGCCTTTCCGCCTATACCACTTCTACCCAGAGTGTTGAAGAAGATTCGGCGCGACCGGGCCCAAGTCATCCTTGTGGCTCCGGACTGGGCTCGAAGAGTTTGGTATCCCGAGCTACTCAGTATGAGCGTCGATCCCCCGATCCGTCTGCCTCTTCGGGAGGATCTTCTGTCGCAGCAGCAGGGGACGGTCCTCCACCCGAACCTGTCCAGCCTCCACCTGCTTGCGTGGAGATTGAGCGGCGGCAGTTGATTCCTTTCGACTTGCCTCCCGAAGTTTGTGATGTGATTCTGGCAGCCAGGCGTCCCTCCACTAAGGTGGTATACGCCTGCAGGTGGAACAAGTTTGTGGCATGGTGCACAGCAAAGGCTGTGAATCCCTCTCTGCCCCTCTTTCTGAGGTTCTTCTGTTCCTCCTTTCACTGGCCCAACAGGGTTCTGCCCTGGGTACCATCAAGGGCTATCTTTGTGCCATTTCGGCCTTCCTCAGGCTTCCTGATCAGCCCTCCCTTTTCAAGTCCCCTGTTGTTAACAGGTTCCTAAAAGGCATTACACACCTCTTCCGTTTGTGATGCCTCAGTGGGACTTGAACTTGGTTCTTACTTTTCTCATGTGCGCTCCCTTTGAGCCCCTACATAACTGTCCTCTTCGTCTTCTGACTCTGAAGACAGCCTTTCTGGTGGCCATCACCTCCGCTCGGCGGGTGAGTGAGCTCCAGGCTCTATCATGCAAACCTCCCTTTCTGTCTGTCCATCCAGACAAGGTTGTTCTTAGGACGCGTCCGTCCTTCTTGCCAAAGGTGGTTACTGCCTTCCACATTGGGCAGACCATCACTTTGCCCACCTTCTTTCCGCCTCCGCATCCTTCCAGAGAGGAAGAGAGGCTCCACCGTCTGGACCCAAAACGTGCGCATTCCTTTTATATTAAACGCACACAACACTTCCGGGTGGATGACCAGCTCTTTGTTGGCTACGTGGGCGCCAAAAAAGGTCGGGCGGTGCACAAGAGGACCATCTCCCGCTGGGTAACCTTGTGTATCAAAGCCTGCTATTCTTTGGCTAAGAAGGAGCCTCCTGTTGGGCTGCGTGCCCATTCCACCAGGGCAACGGCTGCTACCACGGCTTTAGGCTGCGGTGTGCCGCTGCAGGATATCTGTCAGGCAGCTACGTGGGCCTCGCTGCACACATTTACAAAGCATTACTGCCTTGACAGTCAGGTCCGGAGGGACGGCTTCTTTGGCCGTTCTGTCCTCCGGGACTTCCTTGTCTGATCTTTGTTCGCAGACCCACCACCGGGGTTGGTATTGCTGGGGTATCTATTCTAAGGTAAGGAATCTGTCACTAACGTGTCTCTTTCAGATGCACAAGTTACTAATTTGTGTAACGATATATCTGTAAGAGACAGTAGTTAGTGACAGATTCCTACCGCCCACCCATCCTCCCCGTTCTGCGAACTGATTTCTAGGGTTAAGGACATCCCTTTCAGGGCCCTAGTATTTTTCAGACACTTATGTCAGCTTCTTGCATGGCTCTGCGTTCCTGGCACGGAAAGTCGTGTACAGAACTGACGTCAGCGCGCAGGGGTGGCGTCTAAGTACTGCCCGCGACGTCATCCCGGCGCTGCCGACGACGGACGCGAAGCCGCACGACGCCACCTACCGGCGCGCAAGGGTACTGCTACGCAAAAACTTTCCGGATCCAGTCTGACGCCTGGGGATATTCTAAGGTAAGGAATCTGTCACTAACTACTGTCTCTTACAGATATATCGTTACACAAGTTAGTAACTTGTGCGTTGGGGGCACTGAGGTGATTTGGACGAGAACCCTCACTCACCCAAAGGTGACATGCTTCATCATTGGGTCCCTCCACACACTGGGACCCCCCTGCTCCCCCTGAAAACATCCCTTACAAACTATTCATCCAGCCGTCAAACAGTTATATAGTAATTTAAATCACCAATGTATATATGAATGGTAGAGAATACTAAAGCAGTAATTGCCTTGCACAAATTAAATCGCACACAGTGTACACAGCCTCAAGATCTATCAAACCCCTCCACCTTTCCCCTTCTTCTCTTGCAGTTCCGTTATATATGCTTTTGCCTTAATCTCTGAAAAGAACATGCAGACTTGGCCCTCGGAGATTATTTTGAGCCGGGCAGGGTACAGTAGATAGGCCTCACATCCCAACCCCTGAAAAGGTGTTATCAGCTGTCTAAGCCGCCACCTCCTCTCGACAGTGGCATGGCAGAAATCTGGACGGGCGAAGAAGGTATTGCCCTCAAATGTTCGCCTAGTGTCTGGTTTTGCTTTGTCAATAATTGCCTGCCTGAGAAGAAAATTACCGATATACACTAAAATAGCCCTGGGCCTGTCACCTTGACCCGCAACATGCCCTCTCTTTTGAGGTAGTGGGAACCGATGTGCCCTCTGCACCTCAGTCTCCCAGTTCCATGAGGCCAAGTCAGGGAATGCTCCCTTCAGCAAGGTTACTACAAACGCCATTATGTCTCCTCCCTCAATATTTTCTGCCAATCCCAAGAGTCTAATGTTATTCCTTCTCTGGCGATTCTCGAAATCTTCGAGCTTCCATTGTAAGTCCTCCGTCAGCTTCTCCTGCGTCTCCTTGAAGGCCTGCCATTTATTGGCCTCATCCTCAAGTCTGCCAGTTCTCTCCTCTACGTGGGTAACCCTGTCTGCCATGTCCTCTTATAACTTATTTTCCTTCCTTAGTGAGCCCTGAAGTTTCTTGGTTGCTTGTTTCGCCCTTCGGCTCTCAAGCCTGGCCTCCCCCTGCATCTGTTTTAGTGTGGTGTATACTAAATCCATTGAGGGAGTCTGAGCTGTGCCAATCGGGCTGGTGTGCCCACCATGTTCAGATATTGCACCATCGTCCTGATAAAGCTGAGTGGTAGCTGAGTAATCCCACGTAAGCTTTCGAGCTGTTGCTATGTCCGTTCTGGAAGGGCTCACTGTAGATTTAGATTTTGACCTACTTTTATGAAAGGAAGCCCTTGGGACAGCTGGTGCCCTTTGCACTAAAGAGGTCTCTGCTGAGTCCAAACCATCAGAGAAATTACCTTCACTAGAAAGTGACAAGTCTGAGTCATCGTTGAGAGAAAAAAGCAATCCCCTTCTGGCGAGCCAGCTATTATTTTGGTGTGGCTAAGTACCTGTCTTTGCTCCACTATTTTCCCTGAAGATGGTTTCTCTAAGAGGGGCTCTGTAAGGGGATCGACACCTAATCAACGCGTTTATCTTTACTCCCCCCAGTCACTTCCATATTGAGGCACACATTGCTTACTGACAGCTCATTGTTCGCAGTACAGTCTAGTACCTGTTCCCCCAGCAAATTCTGCTCACTCAGCCCATCCATGCTCTCCTTGTTCGGCTCCACTTGCCTGTCAGCCGGACCGTCGTGAGACAGCAACGATGTATCCCCGCGGGGATATTTTCACCGATCTCCATCTGTTCCACTGATCCGGTTTTTGCCGAGTCCGCCGGTGGCGCCACCAAGGCAGCTGCGACTTTCCTGGCAAGAAAGGAGCAATGTTATGAGCTTAGTGAACGGGTCGGGCACACATTAGCGGTGCGCCTGAGACAGAAAACAGCAATCGGGGAGATTAAGGAGATATCGGATGGAAATGGGAATATAGTTGACGAATCAGAAGAAATTCGAGAGATATTTAGACAATTTTACGGTAAGTTATATAATGAAGAACAGGCGAAAGACCCTCTGGAAATCCAAAGGTATCTTAATGAGACTTTAATACAGTCAATTACTGATGAAGATAGGGAGGCACTGGAAACCCCATTGACTGTCGAAGAGATTTATGCCGCCTTGGGCAGCCTTCCATCGGGCAAGGCAGCTGGACCTGATCAGATCCCTTTAGAATTCTACAAAGTTTTCTTGGAAGTAATCGGACTTGACCTAGTCGAAATAATACATCAGGCCCAGTCGGGTAGCTCCGTTCCAGGTTCATGGGCAGGGGCAGATATAGTAATCTTCCTGAAAAAAGGGAAACCACCTAGAGAACCAGGGTCATATAGGGCAATAACTTTAATGAATTGTGACGCCAAAATCTTTTCTAAAACTATGGCAACTAGGCTCAGCAAAATTATAGATAAGATGGTTAATTCCAGCCAGCACAGCTTCATCCCAGGGAGAGGAACAACGCAGCATGTTCGCAGGGTTGTAACTCTGTTTGATGCTGCTGAAGTCTCAGGAGAACTTATGGCGGTCATGCTGATGGATGCTGAAAAAGCATTTGACCGGGTCTCCTGGGACTATCTCTGGGCAGCTATGAAGTGGTTTGGCATTGGGGGGGGGGGGGGTGGGGGGGTGGGTGTGTGTATGTCAAAGCAATTCAGGCATTGTATAAAGATCCTACAGCCCGACTTAAAGTAAATGGGGGATATACGGCACCTTTAACAATCAAGCGTGGTACACGCCAGGGATGCCCATGCTCGCCATTGCTTTTTGCGATATATATTGACCCCCTAATTCGGAAGCTGGAGGCAAATGGCGGCATCGTTCCTATAAGATCTCATGGCCTAGAATATAAAACCTTGGCATATGCAGACGACATCGCACTGGTAACTCCATACCCGGAAAACGCCCTAGTCACAATCGAGCTGCAAGCTCAAACCTTCGGCCTTGTATCAGGGTATGCCTTAATTAGGTCTAAGACTCAGATAGTTAAGAATGCGGGGGCTGTGTGTGATGATATACGTGTTACTGACTCAGCTGTTTATCTAGGGATTAATATATCCGCAGATCTGGGAAAGACTGTAGACAGAAACATTGAGCCAATAATGTCTAAAGCTAACAAGCATTGGCATAGCCAATAGGTCTCGCCTTGGGACCTTATAAGTGTTTAGCCCGAGCTATTGGCTTTGCTAATGTTTTTAAGCTATGTTGCAGAACATTGTGGCTGCTGTGCAGCATGTTGAAAAGTTATAATAAAAAAGTGTAATAGCCATTTTTGTTACCTTATAGCTAACCAACAAGACATTATGTACATCTGAACGACCCAATTAAAAAAAGAATATACATTAAAAAATGTCTTGCCGTTTTTTTTTGTCCTAGCAATGCTGGCAACTTCTTCCAGCCTATTCTAATGTTGAGGTGGTGTTTAGTGATGCTGTGGTGGTGCTGAGTGATGCTGTGGTGGTGGTGAGGTGGTGGTGTTGCAGTGGTGTTTAGGTGGTGCTTAGCTGTTGCTAAGGTGGTGCTGAGATCTGTTCAGTTGGTGTTGTTTTGAGGTAATGCTTTTTTGATGCTGATGTAATGTTGTGCTGTAGGATCTATTTTTTAAGAGACTGCATAAATTACACAATACATCATTTAAGCGCTGAAAGGCAAGCTCAAAAGAAAGCATCACTGCCTCCAAAACCCTCTCTATTGCAGAAAAACAGAAATGATTCTGAAAATCCTTAAAACGAATCTGCTCGCAAAACACCTATTTTTTACTCAAGATCAACAACTGGTAAGTGCGCTCGGGGTGCACTTGACAACGTAGGAAACAAAGGGAGGCTCTCTCGTGCACAGAGAACAGAGAAAGCGCGGCAGCCATGACGCGGGCACCATGCTGAGTAAAAGAAACGAAACGCTACACTTTTAAGAATTGCTGGTACAAAATTAAAACAAGTGGGGAAAGAGTGAATCAAAATAATAACACCGCGCCTAAAGTAAACAACAAGAGACCGGCAGTGATCCTATATGAACCTACTGGAAAAATGAAGCTTTTCACAATAAAACATGGCCACTAGATGGCAGTGAGTCAAAGGGAAATCCACCACATTAAAAAACAATCAGTCTTCACTATTCAAGTACTGCACTCGTGCTTGTGGCGTGCCGCTGCTCGCTCCCGCAAGGTGGATGCCGCCACAAGCACGGATGCAGTGCTTGAAAAGTGAAGACCGATGGCTAAAGGCCCTCCTGGAGCAGCGCGTGCGCGCTGCCTAGGCGAGACCTAAAAAGGACTTTGATAGAATGCACAATCTACACCTTTCGCTAGTTGGGCGGTGCAATGTGGTAAAAATGGTTTTTCTACCCAAAATTTTGTATCTTTTTAGGGCTATTCCACTTGAATTTGAGAAAAAATGGTTTTTAGCACTGGAGCACTTAGTTAATAGATTTATTTGGGCACATGGGAAAACTAGGAGGGCACTACGTTTTATGTCTTTTCCAAGGGCAAGGGGAGGATGGGCTGTTCCCGACTTCAGAATGTATTACTGGGCGGCAGCCTTTCAGTATATGAGCGGGCTAATTGGGGGAGACGCGTCTGACCCGTGGGTTAAGACTGGATCAATTGACATGTATTCAATTTTGGTTGGAGAAGATGTGGAGAACTGCCTTTTGAAGTTTACTGAGCCTAGTTATTTTAAAAGAACTAGGTTTAAAACCCTGATGGCTGCATATAAGATCTGGACGGCATTTCGTAAAAAAAAACGGTCCTGGCAGACTAAATGGCTATACTCAGCTATTCAGGAACCCCACTTTTCCTGGGGAAATCTTCTCAGACTCTACTATGGCGGAATGGGAAAGGTATGGGATCCGGAGATTGGGTGATCTAATGGGGCCACATGGAATTTGGCAGTTTATAGACATACAGAATAGCTATGGTATTAATAAAAGAATTTTTTTAAAGTATCTCCAAATTCGTAGCTTTCTAGGTGGAAAAAAGGGGGGACCCTGTGGATTTGGCAAAAATAAAATCATGGGTGTTATTAGAGGAGGGGAAGACTGCACTATTCGGAGGATTTATGCTGAGCTCTCTCTACTCAAAAATGATGATCTTGAAAAATATGAGAAGAAATGGGTAGATAAACTTGGCATAGACCATGATGGCTTTAGAGCCTCATTAGAATTAGGCCAAACCGCTTTATGCTCTGCAGGGCTTCAAGCTCAACAGTATAAAACAATCTTTTCCTTGTATTATACTCCTGCAAGGATCGCGCAATGGGGGGGCAGACGGGAACTAGATGCCCTCGGTGCGACAGTGTGGACGCTGAAATAATACATATGTTTGCATCATGCCCCCAACTGCAAGCTCTGAAGAAAGCGATAGAATTGTTTTTGGATAGAACATTAGAAATTAAAGTCAGTCTTACCCCTTCTATAATTTTGTTGGGGATAAATAGCGAGGACAGGCAAGATCCACTGCAATGTTTTATCTTTATGGCTATGTCTGTACTGCGCATCTGTATTGCTACAGCCTGGTTGGATAAAACAGCTCCAACGTTCCAACAATGGCTTGCCAGGTTGCTATCTATCTATAACCTTGAGAAGGGGATTTATGAGAGAAAGGGGAAAAGGGGGAGGCTGCTTGGCAAACGTATTTGGGGACCCATTTATAGATGGAAGGAAAATCAGCAGTAATGATTGTCTTAGTGGGCCACTTGGGCCAGATCTCTGTTTCCTTTCTTTATGTGTTCTTTCCAAAGAGGTATTTGAATAAGGAGGATAAATTATGCAATACCGATGTTTTGTGCTGTAAATGCTATCTGGGTTTATTGTTGTTGTTTTTGCTTCTTTTTTTTGTTTTTTTGATTTGTGTCTCTTTCTATTGTTTTTTCTGTATTGCGAAGTATGTATATATCTCAGATGATTTTTTTATGTTACTCTGCTAAGTTGCTGTGCTAAGAATAAAAAGTAAAATATAAAAAAATAAAAAAAAAAGGAAGCTGGCTGTAATGCTACTCTTTTTTTAAAACTTTGACTATATTAAGTTTGCTATTCAATCGTATTGAAAAGTAAGACATTCTGCTGATTTGACCTCTGAAAACCACATTTTTGTGCATTCCATTTCTTGATAGCTACAGAGTCCCTATTCTACAGTCTGTTTTTATATATGCAGTTTATTTATTTTTAGGTCTTGCCTAGGCAGTGCATGCACTGTCTCGTCAAGACATGCTGTATTTTGAATATGGACTTCAAGAACTGCCCATCTTTTTCATTAGTTCACCGGTTGGTGAATACACGTAGTAGTCCCTCCTTTTGGACTTTTGTAAGCTCCCATGAGGACTGCCCCTGTTACTTGTGCTCTTTCTCTTCATTTTAATTACAGTACCTTGTGGGCACTCTTATTTTTATGACTTTTTGCTTTCGAACTAACACACACATGGTATTTGTTTGTTTCCTGCTCATTAGATGGGTTCCAAGGGCGCCTGTTCTGTGCACTTCCCTCTCCTGTGTTGGCTTTTGAGCTAACAAACACACAGCATTTGCATCTCATCAGACGCATTCCGAGGGCTCCTGCTTTGTGCACTTCCCACTCCTGCTTGTTTTCATTTGCTCCCGCACATTTTTTTCACCCGAGCCTTTACTGTACATGTTCAACCATTGTTTAATTATATTTGTTACCAAGGACATGTTTTTTCTAGAGCCCATGCCTAGACTCGAACTCGGTTTCCCAGGCCCAAAGTCAGCAGCTCTGTTTGTTGTGCCACATCGCTATGGGTCTCCTGTTTTCATCACATGCATTAGGCCACGCCCAGCACCCTGGCAAATTCAGCACATGGTGCAGTCAGACCCCACCCTTTCTCAGCGCTTTCTAGTTTTTAGTTCACTGTGCTCATCGATTGTAGTGATGTGTTAGTGTTTTGTTTACTTCAGGTGCAACGTTTACGCCCCGTTTCATCTTTCTTCATGGCTGCCAAGCTCTCATGTTTAGTTTGGGTGTTGTGTTGGTAAGTATTCGTGTTTTGTTTAGCTTGATTCACTTTTATTTATTTATTAACAATAAATACAGGGGAGAGCCGATGCAGAGACTCTGCCCATGTCCTTCGCTGACAGCCTAATTTTTGGTCAAACACACAGGCTTTCCCTTTTTTAAAAATTAACAAAAAATACACAAGCAGAGCCGATGCCGAGACTTGGCCCATGTCTTCTGCTGACAGCATAATGAGGCTAGATTTACAGGTCCTCAGAGCAGATGAGCTGAGCGTCGAGCACAAGAAGTGGGAGCTCGCCTTGCTTTCTACGTATGGGCAGTAGTGGTATTTCTGAGCTTCCCTCTGACTTTGGGGAGGCACAGACAGAGAAGCGCAGATTGAGTTGCGCAGCCTAGCTCTCCTGTTTCCCATAGTATCACATGACCCGATGGTGTCAACCACTTCAGCTGATATTGGTTTTCCTTTCACCCACAGGAGATGCTGGCGCTGCTCTTTTTCCTCTCTCTCTAACATTCACTTCTGCAGTACAATGACAGTCACTTGCAGCACCACTGCTTCCCTTATTGTCCCTTGAGCCTAGTCTCTGCTCCTTGCTGCAGTAGGGTAGTTTCTGTCATTTAGTGCCGCCTGCCCCGCCCAAGCTCACTATTGTGGTGGGCGACCCTGCCTACTGCTGCAGTGCAGTGCTTGCCCCACCTACAGTAGAGTCACTTATTTCCAAATGTAATGCCTCTATCTGCTCTCCCTTCTACTTCTTTCGATGTCCTCCTCTCCTTCTGCATTCCACCAGCACCCTCCTACCCAATATTTCCTCCTCCCTCCCTACAGCCGCTCTGTTCATGCCCCTTTGAATCACCACACACATGGGCAGCGCACATGAGAAGTGTAACATGTGCTGGTTAAAGGCAGGGGGTCCTTTGCGTTTCCCTTTCATTGCTGTGGGGCTTGGGCTGTGAATACCGATGCAAGCACCACGGTTTGTCAGTGAAGGGTAAAGAGTCTCCGAAGGGTGGGGGAAATGGGATTGGCGACCCTGGCCATGCATGGGGCATTTAAGGATACACTGGGTACGAGAAGACGGGATTAGGGGCTGGTCGCTGGAAGTGTTACACCAGACCCAAGATGCTTTTTGAAAGAGGGGTAATGTAACAGGGGCTCCTGTAAATGCGCTTGCAGCATTTCGACAACTGAGGGGGTAACGTTTGTCACTAATAGACCGACCTCTGGACCTAAACCTCATGCATTGAGCCTGCACTGTCATCAACAGCACTCCCCAGAGGCAGGCAGTTTTCACCAACAATGCCCAGCACCAATTCTTAATGCACTGTGACAGCACACCTCAGATCCAGGATGGGCCTTCACTCAAAAACAGTGCACCTCAGATCCACGATGAGCCTCACTCAAAAACATTACACCTTATATCCAGGTTGCACCTCTCATCCAAGAACATACCCAGCAGCAGGGTCTAATGTACTGTGTCTGCACACCTCAGATCCAGGGATGGCCTTCACTCAAAAACTGTGCACCTCAGATCCACGATAATTCTCTCACTAAAAAACATATCCACCAGCAAGATCTAATACACTGTATCTGCACACCTCAGAGCTAGGATGATCCTCTCAGTCAAAAACAATGATAATGCAGTTTGTCTGCTCATCGTGGGGGACAGTGGTGTTCTCTCACTAGTCAACCTTTCCAGTCTAGTGCAGAGAGATCAGGAGCGGCTGTCGCTAATAAACCATCCTCAGCACCACAGCTTAATGCACACCCCAAACGGGGTAGAATATAGGGGGGGGTGGGCGGGGGGGGGGTCACAAACACACAGTCCCTATCAGCAGGGCCTAAATGCAATTTGTCCACCTCATGAACAGGATGTCCTGACACTAATAAACCGTCCCCAGCAAAAGAGCCAAATGTTGTGTGTCTACACACCTCAGAGACTCTCACCAACAAGGCATTCCCAGCACCCGAGCCCACTGCAGCGTGTCAGCACAGTTAATCAGCTGGTGCATTCGGACACTAACACATTGCCTTCAGCACCAAAGACAATGCGATGTGTCTGCACACCTCAGGTGGAGGGGTAGTCTCTCACTAAAATTCATCCCCAGCACGAAAAGCGAATGCGGTGTATCTGCCCACCTCAGAGGGAGAGGCTCTCACTAATAAACGATTCCTGCCACCAAAGTTTAAAGCATTGTGTCTGCAAACCTCAGGGGCAGAGTCATTCTTTCACCAATAAGCCATCTCCATCCTGGGAGCAAAGTGCGGTGTGCCTGTCCACGTCCGAATCAAAGACTCTCACAAATAAAGGATTCCCAGCACCAAAGCTTAATGCACTTTGTAGGCACACCCCAGAGACAGATAGCCTCTCTCACTGCCAAACCATTCCCCAAATAAAAGCACAATGATGGGGTCTGCCCCCTAATAACCATCTCCTTTCAGTCCAAAGCGTCATGAAATGATGCTGCTTTAGGAGGGAGCCCTCCAACCCTGTTTATTAATATCAACCTCTAGAAAATTAATAGCCTATGCCTGCACACCCAAAAAATATAGACTATCTCTTGCTCTAATACACTATCTCAGCACCAGAGATCACAGATGTTTGTCTGCAAAGTGCAAACCACCAGATTCAGAATAATACATTTCCTCTGCAACCAAGGAAGCTCGCAGGTTCATTGGTTACAAAATAGTCCCAAAATTAATCTCTGGTGCAATGTGCCTTTATACATCCTGGGCAGTGCTTGAAGTGCGAGGAAAAACGTACGGGAACTGCTATCTAGGACATGAAAGTGCATCCGGGAGGGGTGACACTAGGGGTTGGGTCACTAGGCCAGAGGCAAGGCGTGGCTAGAGAGCACACTAGCCCAGTTTTAAGCATTTGGTTGGCCTTTAACAGAGCAGAAACTGCTTATAAAAATAAATATTCAGTGCAAATGCATGTTCAATGCATCACTTAGCCTTGATAATCACATTTGTTTTCAAATAATTCAGTTCTGAATGTGTGCTGTTTGCTTTTTGCATGCTGCAGTGCACTCTACGTCTGCCTACAACTGCTTGTACCCTCAGCCACCGGGTATCTCTCTCAGTGCTTATGTATGTTGCCACCAGGTATCTCTCTCAGTGCTTATGTATGTTGCCCAGGCGTGAGTGGAGACAAATACATATAGACCAGCTATGACAGAGAACCCTCATGTAGCATTCTGGAAAAATGTAGGAAAGCTAGGGTTAATTGGAGTACCGCTGTAGCACCAAATTCTGCTGACTTAGAATATTGCACTTAATGCAAAAATGTTACTGTTCTCTCCGGTCCTGTGGAAAATTAGTAGTTAGTCATTTGAGCAAGTTCTTCCCAATCCATAGAATACCCTAATTATTTGTAATACTGTACATCATATTGTGGTCCTATAACTGGGTATTACCACTTATTTAGAGCGGAAGTCTAAATGAGGCTTGAAGAGGCAGAACCTGACTGCAGGCTGCTGTGCTTTTGTAAATACCATTGCACTGGTGATGCCACCCTACTGCTGGATGTCACTGAGATCCGCGGTACCCTGTATAGAGGAGGCCAGTCAAAGCCCCGCCCCTTCAGCGCTGCACGTGCTGCATGAAGTTAATTGCATAAGAACATGAAACTGTTTGTTTTAAACACTGAAATTATCTTTAGTGTGTTAAAGGATGGTGAGAGAGGGAGAAAGATCAGGGCACTCTGCATCCTTGCTTTGTTAGCATCATGAAGCCTAATGTACGTGCGTTTAAAAGAGTCATAAATAAATATACGTAGTTTGTACAAGACTGTGCCTATCATGCACACTGTACCACAACGAAGTCTTGAGTACATGCATGTACTAAATACATAAATGAACACATAATTAAATGGGGAGTGCACAAGAGCGCGCAAATCGTGGATATTGTCCCTCAGAGATGTACGAGCAGCAGAAAGGCATGTTAATGGTGTAGATAACACAGTCCCAACGGTGGGGCATGGAATACAAGTGCCCATTGTCCTGAGGCGTAGCTTCGGGGGGGGGGGTATTTGGGGTGTGACATCTCCTAAATACATGCATTCTTGGCTTGGTAGTTGGGTATGGGGGCCCTTAGTCGGGTCTGCTATCTCTGTGTCTAGTTTTCTCATCCTGAGGCACGACTGGAATCAATACTGGCTTACCTGCTTGCCTGCACTGTATAATCCTAAGCAAATATTTTCTTTGGGCGTGTGTGGCTGTTCACCAATGGCACGTGAAGTAACAGTAGATGTTGTTGCACCCAGGCTAATATGCTGCATAGCTAAACACTTATAAGGTCCCAAAGGCGAGACCTATTGACTATTCCAATGTTTGTTATTTCTCTGTGGTTTAGGCTAGGGCTGACCACACTCACTTCACTACTGCATCACTTATTATGTTACATTATATAACTTCTGATCCTCATTTACCATGCAGTATTTGTCAAATTGGGTTTCAGTTTTAGAAATTATTACAAGGTGAAAACAGTATCTTCTGTTTCTACAGTGAACTAACAGTTTCTATTGGATTCTACACCCGCTACAGAGGCATAATCTTTGAAATGCCCCTCTCAGAGGCTAGAAATCCAAAGACTGTTTCATCTGTGTCATTGAATCGGTTGGCACCAAATCTGTGCCCAAAACCTACACTACTGTCATGCAATGTTTGATTATGTCTACAGAGAGTGCATAAATCATGCTGCGTCACCCAATGCTCTACAGTTTCTTTTCCCCATTCCGGAATCAATACTGTAGAATTCATTTTGAACAATTCCTCATCTTCCCAGCAGCAAAGTTCATATTTGATAGGCGTTTTATAGTGTTAAACTTCTGTAAAGACACAGTGTTGTCTTTTCAATCCAAGCTTATCACATGTCAAAACACCTCACAGCAAGAGCGTACATCTAACTTCAATCTCCTGCGGCAACTGCTCAATTGCAGCACAAACATTCTGGAATCCGCAGTAGTCGGTCACATTTAAAGTAAACTCAACATGACACATCTTCCCCTGTTAGTTAATTAAAAACAAAACTATATCCAATAACACATAAAGCGATAAGATTAAAGAGTACTGAAGAATTAACTAAGAGAAAAGAAACGTAAAAATGCATACAGTAAAGTAATAACTAAAACATTGCAATGAATTAAGCAAAAATAATACTATAAGGTCTCGACATATAGTAAAATAATTACACCAATTGCAAGGAATCAACAATGTAATACCCTAAGGCCTACATTGTCCTATAATTCAACTGCTCGACCAATCCTCTTCCTCACAAACATAATCTGACATCCATTTGGGTCTTTTCCTGGCTCTTTTATTCACATTCATATTTGTACTGCAATTACTTTCTGAGTCTTTATTTCCATTTACATCTGATACACACCCGTCCTTGTTCATAGGCACACCAGCAGCCCCCATCTCCCCTCTTGGGGGTTGCCTGCCTCTCATTATCTCAAAAGGAGAGCATCCAGTCATATCATTTTCTGTGGTCCTATACATCTATACTGTCCTAAATATCTCAATTTTTCAACCACCATTATTTCACAAGGCCAACTGATTAGCTGCTTTCAACACCCTGTTAGATCTCTTGACCATACCATTACTTCTAGGATTGTATGCGGAAGTAGTACAATGTTTTACACCAATCCTAATAAAGTACGCCTTAGCCTTGCCAGATACAAATTGTACCCCATTGTCAGTGATGACTTACACAGGCTAACCTTCACTAACAAACAACTTATCCAAGATTTCCAAAAGTTGAAGCGTCCGTAAGATAATCGTTAAAGCTGCACACACAATTGCTTCCAGATAGTTAAAGCTTCAGTACGATAGTGCGTGCGATTGCCTTGTACTCCTCAAATCGCCAATGCTGCATGTTGCGATTGCTTCTCAATCCAAGATGGTGCTGTGACTCTCACATGATCCTTCCCTTGATCCTTTGCCGTTTCACGACATTCACTGCGGCGAAGCGCCTGCGTCACTCCATACGCCACAGAGCTGAACACCAAGATGGAGCGATGAGCATATCGGAATCATGCCGCGCTGGAAATTCTGCTGCTGCAAGGACAGTTCAAACACCGCTATCCGCAATTCAATCATCGCAGCATACAAGTGCTAAATATTTTGCTGCTGTAGGAAGCTGGCTCTGTATATACAATACCAAAGTAAGGTATAGTGTGCACAGAGTCCAGTGGAACCCCAAAGGTAGGCAGAGGTAAAAGTAGATAATACCTTACTCTCTATTTGTGGTAGTGTGGGCGAGCAGTAAGGCTTTATCAGAAGGTAGTGCTAAGCATTTATTGTACACACTCGGGCAAGAAATGATATCACACTCTCAAAGACTGAACTCAGACCAATTTGTTTGTATAAAAATATTATTTAGTTATATTTATTTTCTAGAACCAAGCAAGCCTGGCACAGGTAAGTGTAAATGGTACTTTTCAAGGCAGGTTGAACAATACAAGCAAGCTGAATGAAAATGACTTTGTTACAGGTTTGTAAATACTTTGAATACAGGTGAAATTACTGTCAGATTACTTTTGATTACTTCACAGATTACTTTATGGATTACCTTTTCTACTCAGTGTGATATGCCTAGGTATCACACTGGGACATTTCCTAGAGAAAAGGTAAGTAACGCACTTTTTAAATATTTGCAGTTTCTTAGAGTACCATACAAACCAACTCCACACACAACAATTTTCAAGAAAAGCAGTCAATGCAATCCTATGGGAGGAAATGGAGTTATCGGTTTACAGGTAAGTACTTGGCTGTGGGAGTTAGGTTTCTGGGGTTAGAACCAGGGTCGAGGACGCACTCTCAAAGCACCCTCAGCGACACTAGGGCGGCCGGGTGCAGAGTACTGAGCCCAATGTTATCCAGTGGGGGATAGAGAGCCTCCGGTTGGTGGCTGCTCCCGAGCAGGCCACAAGGTTGTGGGAGCAAAGCTCCTGGTGTTAGGCTCAGGGCAAAGGGGGATCCGATTTAGCACAGAAAGTGCACCCAGAGTGGCGGCTGGGTGCAGGGTGCTGGTTTGACGTTGGGTGCCCAGTTGGTTTCAATGGGGATTCTCCGGTTGCAACAAAGGGTGCAGGCTCGTGGACGAAGATCTTCTGGAGGCGACCACCAGTTGGAGAGGTAAGTTGGGATGCCTGGGGATGCTGGGACACCGTCGGTTGGGGCACACTAGGCCGTGGGATGTCGGGTGCAGGGGTGTCTTTAGGCGTCAGGTTTTTCTTACCGGCTCCGGCCGCGGGGATCCTCCAGAAAGGGGCTGCAGGCGTTGATTGGAGATTCAACTCAGGTCAGAGATCACCAGCTCTCAGGTCAGGATCGCCAGGGAGATCTCCTGGTGGTGTTGGGCCACTAGAACTCGGGCCGTGGGTGTCGGGTGCAGAGTGGTGCAGACTCGCGGTTTTGGCCGGAGCCAGAGTCCGTGGGGGAGCAAATCCGGTGCTCACGGGAGACAAAGTCTTGGTTTTGGAAGGCAGGGCAGGTCCTCCGGGTTCTTGGGGGTTGCTGGCTGCAGAACACGCCGGCATTTCGCTGGAGCAGGTTCGAGGTGGAGACAGGCCGGTAGGGCTGGGGCCATGTCAGTGGGTGTCCTCCTCTTCTTAGTTCAGCACGACTTCTTCAGTCCTTCTTCTTCTCTCTTGTCTGAGGAGGCAAGGTTCAGGGTTGCCCCTAAATACTAAATGAAGGGGCATTACAGGCAGGTACAGGTCAGGATCAATGGGTCCCTTCCTTGGCGTGGGTACACCCCCTATTATGCCACCCTCTAGTGGGAGGGGGGTGTATGTCTCTCTCTGGTTGGCTGGGTCTCCCCATCTACAAGATGGCGGGGACTGAGAGTTGTGCTTCACCTCCCCCACCTGAGGGGTGAGGTTGGCAAAGGTGGGCTCACTTCCCTTCCTCACTTGGTTTTCCCTGCGATTCTCCCACCCAAAGTGGGGGTCAGAACCGATGGAGGCCAGTTGCTGGAAGCAGCAATATGCTGGGGTAGCTATCAAAGGCGTCAAGCCTTTGAAGCTTCCCCTTCGTGGCCCCTGCCCATCCTGGGGGAGGAGGCTTAGCACCTCGTCCCAGGATGCGCATTGTTTCAGACCCCCGAGAGCAGCAGGCTCTCGACCCAGGGGTCCAGAACCATGTCTGGTGGTGGCAGCTAGCGAGCAGCTACTCAGTCAGGACACTAGAGTTAGGCCGTTTTTCAGAGGTCATCTCTAACATGCCCTCTGAGTGCATTTTTCATTAAATCCCACACTGGCATCAGTGTGGGTTTAATGTGCTGAGAAGTTTGATAGTAAACTTCCCAGTTTTCAGTAAAGCCATTATGATGCTGTGGAGTTCGTAGTGACAAACCTCCAGCACCATATACTCTTTATGGCATTATTGCACTTACAATGTCTAAGAATTGACTTAGACACTGTAGGGGTACAGGGCTCTTGCATCTGTACCCTCACCACTGGTATAGTGCACCCAGCCAGAGGGGTGGCTTACCTGTGCCAGGGCAGTAGATTATAGGCATGGCACACAGGGATGTGTGCCATGTCGACTCTTCACTTTGTTCTGCACCAAAACACGCAGCCTGCAATGGCAGTGTGTGTGTAAAGGTACAGGGCCTCTAAGTGTGACACAATAAGTGCTGCAGCCGTTAGAGGCCTTCCCTGGCCACAGTGCCCTTGGTACATATGATACCATTTACACGGGACTGACATGTAGCCAAAGAGTGCCAATTGGGGTTTGTATCAATGCAGTTTAGGGAAAGAACATAGGCCCTGGGTACCTGGTTGGCAGGAACCCAGGGCACACTCAGTCAAAGTACATCAACAGTTTGGCAAAAAGGGGCACTTTCCTACATCTGTATCCTCATAAAATCTGCACTTATTTAAGGCATGCAAGCTGCATATCAATCTTGGGCAGCATAAAACTGCTCTCTACGTTCTCTAGTCAAATATAAAAATGTGCTCGCTCGAAGTTGTAAACGTTTTATCTGATTAAAATCTCATTTCTTTGGTAAATACACATCGGTTCTTGCAATTTTCTGGCACCATCCCCCTCGCCACTCTATAAAGACGCAGCGTTGCCTTTTAAACAGAAGTTTATTGCATGTCAAAACACAGCAATCTCTTGCGCAAACTGCTCAATTCCAGCACAAGTATTCTGGAATCCGCAGCAGCTGCTCACATTCAGAGTAAACTCAACACAACAACTTCCTCATTATGAGCAAGGTTTTTAACCGTTGCAGCATCCGCAAGAAGATGATGTATAAAACAGATAATCATGGCATTGTATTTGGTGGTTCAATGTCACTCATGTCAACACAAAATGCCCAGTGCTGTAGAGAGCATTGAAATAAAAGATAATATAATTTGGATTGAGTCATCATCTATTGCAGTATTTCAGATCACAAGTAGATTTCTTAAAAAGAATAAGTCACCAAATTTATAATGGAATCCAAAATTTCTAATATTAGTTTAGCTCCAATTACTGGTTCTCTGTATCTTTACATTCTGATGTTGTGATTCCAATGATTAAGAGAGACATTCCTCCAATCAGCGCTTCCTTATTCTTCCAAATGGAGTTGTAGCTGTATGATTGCCGTTCCAGAAGTGTCTGATACGTAAGCAACGTCTAATATTTCTTATGAACCCAACATATTACTCACCTCTGCTAAACAGACTACTTCTTCCACTTGTGGAGGAAGTGAGGAGCTGTGATGGAGACAAAGCAATATTGATTCTCTCCTGAGCACAGGAAATGATTAGCAAGTAAATCTCACCAAGTTGCTGAAGGTGTGTCTTCCCTGCCTGGATCCCAACCCATAGATTACCCTTAGCCATATTGTATGTAGTGTAGATCTACTCTCCTGTGTTTAAAAAGACGATTGTAGCAATTTAAGTATGTTCTCCCGCAAGCTCATCCACCCATTGAATGGCTTCTCTTTTTATTATGTTGTGGTCTGTCATCAGTAGGGTATATGAAGGTCTTTGTATCAAGTTATAAACTAACTGGGCATCTTCTACTAGTGCTATTCCCCAGACCAGTACAAGTCTGGTTCCTCTCGTTTAGTCAGTCCTTGTTTTTAACAAGTAGATTAAGTATTTTGGAAGCTTGTTGCAGAAATGTAGCGCTTCATGCCTCACAACGGACATTTCTAGCACTGCATATAACAAGGGTTACGATTACTCAATTTAATTGTACTCCATTTGCCATCCTTTGAATGATGAAAGACTTGAATTGGCATTACGATGTTTGAAATTGTGTAAAGCAAGGGGATGCCTAAGGACAATTATTTCAAATGAATTCAATTGATTTAATTCATGTATCCATATTCTGTTGATTTAACAAAATTACTTGTACTTGGAGTAGCACTGTAGCAGCAAAGTATTTATGTTGCAAAACAAACATTCCAGGTCATAAAATAAGAAAGGCTAAAAGAGTGCAAAAAAATAGATCTTTTTTTCACACAAGGTTATAATAATCAAAATAAGAAAGTGAAACAGTATTGTGACATACTTTCCCCAAACTGGTGCCACTAAATTCATTAGAACATAAGAATTGTCTTCATAATGTGTTAACTTGAAGAATAAGATTATAGAATTATATACAGTGATAGCGAACGATTAGTTGTCAGACCTTGTGCAAACTAATGAAGTGTGCCATCATCAGCATGGTATATAAATCTTTAGCTCTAATACCTGCAACCTAGGCGAGGGCAGGATCACTAGCGAGTAGGAACTGATATTTCTGGAAAGCAGCCCCCAATACACCGACTAAGGAGATAAGATTATGACTAGATGAAAAGGGTATAACATTAATAGTTTGGAAAGCAAGAACAACTCTGTACTGTGCAATTAACTGCTGCAATAAGGATACAACAATGCAAGGTAAAACCTCAGTAGCTTGAGGAAGGTGAAACAATGCCAAACTAATTTCAGCTCCACAAATGTTGATGTATGCCTTCAGTTTCTCCATGTTCTGACTGGTACCGTGCCCCAGAAAGCCTTATCCCTGCCAACACTTTGGCTATGTAACCAACCATTGAATGGGCATTTTTCTGCTGCAGCTAACTTCAGTCTTCAGGTTTTCTGTTGTTCTTTGTCGTGTTTTCCAATATAACTCATATTGGTTCTCTGTAGTTTTATACACTTCACATAGGCATCTTTCAGTATGCTTCATAATTTACATGTGTGCCAGAAGATTTTTAATTGGTCATTGTTCAATTTAATCTACTCGCCTTTTCATCCATTGAATGAATAGTGTGAATGTGTACATTGCCTTCAATCCATGCTCCTAGCACCTCTCATTAGGCAACCAGAACCTGTTTGTTAAGTGTTTTAAGTTAGACCCCATCCTGGAAGATCAATATGGACTTTTCGCTAGGTGCGTTCAAGGTTCTGCCCTTTGTTCTGAAGGTGTTGCCCCCAGTATGTCTCTTGGTGATTTAGGGCCTGATTTAGAACTCGGTGGACGGGTCACTCTTTCACAACAGTGATGGATATCCGGTCCGCCAAAATATAAATCCCATTGGATGTAATGGGATTGATGTTTTGGCGGACGGTAGATCTCTCTCTGTTGTGGCGGAGTAACCTGTCTGCCGAGTTCTAAATCAGACCTTTAGTGTTTTTGCAGACTTTATAAAGGGCCTCCCAAAGTACTTTTTTATGATAATTTAAGCATTAACTGAGCATCATAGGAACTGCTGAAAGTTTTCTTAAATAAAAAAAAGTCTCTCCTAGGATAGGCTTCAAGGCCTCAATTCCTAATATTCTTTCTCTTGAACCTACTTTCAGGGCCAATGCATTTTTTCTAATTGTCCTTTTATTGGTATGGGAATTCATAGGTGTTCAGATCCAACATCAAAAAGTCGTTTTTCTTGATAATCCGCCTCACTATTATAACCTTGCAATGGCAAATATATTCTTCAGTAGGTGGATAGGTCTTAAGGTACCCTTAACTCCAGCTGTTGGGCCACAATCTCTTCAAAAATCTGTTATCATTCTCCTTTTAGTAGTGGAGTACCAATTATCTCCCTTTCTAATGCAGGACCTATTATTGCTTCTTTGGTAGGCTTTTTGACTTTATCACACTTTTAATATTGAACTTTTACAGTTTATCAAAATATTTCAGCTACTTGTAATACTGAATGTATGCAATCCTTTACCTGATGTGAGTGTTAAGTGTCCCTCAGGCTTAATACTCAGTTTAACGAGCATAGGTTTCTGCAGAGACGATGGGGGTAAGGCAATGTAGGTCACATTTACAAAGTATTTTTTTTTTTTCAAACGTGTTTTTTATTAGCATTTAATCATTTTGTTACAACGTCAGTCAATAATGGTACAGCATGAAGAGGTTTGTATCGTGCTCATGCAGAAGACAGAAGAGTGAGAGACACCAATTCTACCGGTGCCCAGCCCCAATCACACAAGAACCTAATAAGAAGATACAGTTTTCTCATGACATGGCTAGCAAACTCATATTGCGTCCTAATAAGGCCTTCACTCATCTGTCTTTCTTTTGCGACAGCCGTATTCTCAAACCTCCCAACGGGGGAGGTAATCTCTACCAAGAGTTCAAGATCCCCAAGGGGATTACTGAATTAACTAAAACATAAACAAAAACAACCCCCTCTTCCCTCCCCCCACCCATCCCCTTACTGGTGGTGGCTGCCTAGTTAGTGCGTCTCAGCCGACATGTCATTCTCAGGTCGTGTTATACTTGAAATAAATGCATTGCTCTAAGGGAGGGAGGACATACCGCCGACGGTAACCCCTTCGTGAGGAAAGCAACCAGGGGCCCCCATCTGTATTCAAAGTTTTTGTAATCATCTCTAAAGATGTCAGCCATCCGTTCTAAACTTAGGAGTTTCCATAGTCTGGAGTGCCACAGTGAAATAGCGGGTGCCTCTTTTTCTTCCAGGCGGCCGCGATCGCCACTTTCGCGGCCCCAATGCATGTCCACATGATGGCCTTATCAGCCTTGGTTTGGTGCTTAAGTGATGGATCGCGCAAACCCAGGAGGACTTCTGCCATAGTGGTCGGTATGGGATAACCTAGTATATCTTTGATTTGTGCAAGAATTTCTTCCCAGAAGGGTCTTATCCCAGGGCAGTCCCACCAAATGTGCTGGAAGTCTCCTAGTAGCCCACACCCCTCCAACACCTGTCGGACGAGCCAGGGAATATCTTTTAAGCTTGGCAGGGTAAAGGTACCAGTCCATCATGGTTTTGAGATGAGCCTCGCGTAATTCCGTGGAATGATTAAATTTCACAATGTCAGACCATAGGCCCTCCCATTCGTTATCGGAGATGTTGCGCTGCGAAATACCCTCCCACATGCTCATATAGCGGGGGCGTGGATTGTGAAGAGAGGTTAGAAGATAGGAATACAAATAGGAAATCACCCCTTTCATAGAATCTACTTTTTGTACATAGCTTTCGAATTTCATAAGTGGTCTAGTGGCGGCCTCGTAGACGGAAGGCGTAAGCACCCAGTGCTTCAATTGAAGGTAGTGGAAGTGTTCAATATGTTCCACCCCGTAGTCCCTCTTGCAGTTGTCAAAGGTGAGGATGTCATAGTTGTGAAATAGGTGAGTCAGTGCCCTGCACCCTCCCTCTCGCCACTGATCAAAGAGCCCTTCCCGCATGGCCGGGGGAAATGCCGGGTTGTAGTGGATTGGCGTGTAAGGGGACGGAAATGTGGTCCACTGGGTGTTATGTGAGACCGAGTCCCATGCCTTCAGGGTGGTCCGGGTGGGGGTGCTAAGGTAGGTGTTTTTTGGTCTATCGGTCTTGTGGCGCCAAATGAGATCCCAAATCGACCGACCAGCGACAGCCCTGTCCATATGAAGCCAATGCTTCTCTGATTCCCTTTTGGCCCATTCGGTGACCACCCTCAGTTGGGCTGCTTTATAGTATAATCCGAAATCTGGGAGGCCCACCCCCCCCTCTTTCCGCGGCCGCCTCAGGATTGCATAGGAAAACCGCGCTCGCCCCCCTTGCCAGATAAACTTCAACACCATTGATTTTAATTTGGGGAGAAGGTCTGTGTCTAACTCAATGGGAAGCGCCTGAAAAAGGTAGAGAAGCTTAGGTAGCACCGTCATTGTAATCGCGTGTATGCGACCAAGCCAGGATATGAAAAGCGGTTTCCAGCGTGCAAGATCTGTCTGGAGTCGCAAGAGGGCGGATGGGTAATTGGCTTTGTACAGCTCTTCCACTCGTGATGTTAACTGGACCCCCAGATATTGAAGGGGGCGGGTAGTCCATTGTAATGAGGTGCATGGCCGTAGCATCTCCACCTCAGCCGCTGGGATCGTGAGATTAAGGATGGAGGATTTCTCCATATTGATTTTAAACCCCGCAACTGTTTCGAAGCGCCTGAGCTCCACTTGGAGTGCAGGGAGAGAAGTGGCTGGCTCTGCAAGGGACAGGAGCACATCGTCCACAAATAGCGATATCTTGTGTGATTCTCCACTAAAGGGGATACCTCGTATCTCTGGTGATGCACGGACCGCCACCGCCAGGGGTTCGATACTAAGAGCAAACAGTAGTGGCGAGAGAGGACACCCCTGGCGGGTGCCTCTAGTGAGAGAGAAGGAAGACGACAGCACCCCATTCACCTGAACTCTCGAGCGAGGTTGAGTATAGTTGGCCCGGACCATAGTGATAAATTTGTCGTCGAATCCAAAATGAGTAAGGGCAGCGGAAAGGAAGGCCCAGTCCACCCTATCGAACGCCTTCTCGGCGTCAAGGCCTACCAGTACCGCCGGGATCTGCTTTTTATTAGCTTTTTCAATTAGGTGGATGATACGTCTGGTGTTATCATGAGTTTGGCGTCCTTTGATGAACCCAGACTTGTCTGGATGAATGAGGTCCGGCATCAAGTCATTCAGCCGTGCCGCGAGAATGGATGAGTATAATTTGGCATCCAGTTTGAGGAGACCTATAGGGCGATATGAGGCGCATTTCTGCGGGTGTTTCCCCTGTTTCGGAATGACTGTTATCACTGCCTCCGCCATCGTGGGGGGGACCGTCCCCGTCTCGGCCAAGGTGTTGAATAGATGGGTCAGGTGAGGCAAAATATCGGGAGCAAAAGTTTTATAGAATTGAGCTGTATAGCCATCCGGGCCTGGGGCTTTGTGCGGTTTGAGAGATTTAATAGCGAGGGCCACTTCCCCCGAGGTTATGGGGCCGTGAGCGTTTCATTCCATTCAGATGTAACTTGGGGGAGTGACAGGGCTCGCAAGTATTCATTTTGCACTTCTATGTCGCGCCGTTCCCCTGTGTACAGGGTTCGGTAGAAGGCACCAAAGGTGTCTGCTTTATCAATGTCTCTATTGGTCAGCCCTCCTCCCTCCAGTAGTATGCCTCCTATGTATTCCCTTTCTCTGTTTTCTTTCAGTTGGCAGGCTGGGAGTAAGATATCTGGCGAAGCTTCAGAAGGGTGTGCTCTGCCCTATTGTTATAAATGGCCCTAAGTTTTCCTCGCAGTGTGGTGAGTGTGCGTAGGGAGTCCCTAGTGGGTTTTGTTTTATGGGAAGCTTCTGCCAGTGAGAGCGCCGCCTCTAGCTCTATCCTTTCTTGAGTCCTTCTTTTGTTCAGCGCGGAGTTAAGCGCGATGCAGCGTCCTCGAAAGACTGCCTTAAAGGCATCCCAGGTATTGAACTCTGAGGTGTCTGAGATCGCGTTCTGGGCAAAAAAATCCTTGATCGTGTCTCTGAGTTCCGTGCACAGCCCCTTTTCTCTCGTAAGAGAAGCCGGGAAATACCATTTGGGGGTTGTAGCCGCCTGCGGGCTCCAGGAGAGACATATCGAGACCAGGCAATGGTCCGATATTGAAAGCGGAAAGATCTTCGCCTCCCGCAGAGACCCCACTAAATATTGGCTGATGAATATGTAATCGAGTCTAGAGTACGTGCGGTGCACGTGCGAGTAGAAGGTGTAATCCCTCGACTGGGGATAAAGAGTCCTCCATGTGTCCCTAAGGCCCATATCGTGAATCTGTTGTCTAACCTCCCTGGTAAAGCCGCTGGATTCATGTCTGTGGGGGTGTGTGCTGTCAAGATCCGCTTGCCAGGTTAAGTTGAAATCGCCTAGGAGAAGTGTCGGCCCCTCCGCAAATCCCTGTATTTTCCCCAAAAGTAGCTGCAGGAAGCGTGTTTGACCCGTGTTCAGTGCGTAGGCCGAAATGAAAGTGCAAAGTTTACCCTTCAGTATGCCTTTGACCATTACCCAGCGGCCCTCTTTGTCTGATTTAGTGGCAGTAGGTTGAAATGTCGTAGAGGTATGGAAAAGAAGCGCCGTCCCCCGGTGTTTAGTAAGTGCAGAGGCTCTATAGATCAGGGGGTATTGAGGATGGCGAAAGCGAGTCTCCTCTGCGCGCGAAAGATGTGTCTCCTGCAGCGCCACAATATCTAAATGATGATCAGTGATGTATTTCCAGACCTTCTGGCGTTTCTGTGGTGAATTAAGGCCCTTTACATTCCAGGATCCTAGTGTAATTACCATCGGTTCCTTGCATCCCCCCTCCGCCCTCTAGAAAACCGTTGGATATCCTTCATGTCCCCCGCACCGCAGCTCCTGCCTCGCATGGACCTGAGGAAGCTACCATGTATAGAGACGAACCTGTGGCACACACCTGCGTATGTAGTTGCATTAAAAAAGCCACCACCAGTCTCCCTCCCTCCCTCCTTCCCACCCATCCCCCCCTTCCCAACAAGCAAAAAAAACAACGTTACCCTCATGAACAGACGTCGGATTGATGACAGATCTCCGACATTGGGGTGAAGCACCCCATTAAACATATTGGGGGAGCTGAGGGACCGAGGTCCCCGTCCGCGCCCGCCCCGTACTTATCCAAAAACAATGTTATGTGCCTATACCATGGCATTTACGTGTCAAGTTCGGCCCTGGTCATTTCGTCCTTGGGCGGCCTACCGTAATCGCCGGACCCCCAGGTATCCCGAGGTCCGCCTGCTCTGGACTCGTTTATAGTACAGATTGTCCTTGGGGTCTGGCTTCAGGTCCCGGCTCGAGTCACATCGAGGCCTGCCCTCGTACCCCACCCCCACTCGATCCAATGACAGAGGGTGGCGCTTGCCGCTGCCCCCGGCCTCCACATTGTCTTGACATTGTTGTTAGGGAGGGTCCATATGATCAACGTGGCAGGGTTCAGTAGGAGTGGCCTCCCCTCCATAGGACCTTAGTTCTCGTCCCCTTTATGGCCCGTGGTGGTCAATTTTTTCTGGGGGTCCGTCCCTGGAGCGAGACCCCTCCTAAATAGGAAATTGCAGGCCACTAGGCCTCACCTACGATTTCTCCTCCGGCCTGCGGTCCATGAGCTCATCTGAGGGCTGGCCCCCGTCGGATCTCGTGTCTTGTGTCCTGCCTCACCAGTATCCTCGGAGAGGAGGCCCAGAAGATCCAGTCCTTCCCGCAGGTCTGAAATGTGCCGTGGCTTGTTTTTATATTCGAACGCCAGCCCAAATGGATATGTCCAGCGATATCGAACCTGATCCTCCCTCAATTTCAGCGTCATGGGCCTAAACGCCTGTCTCCTGGCCAACGTGGCCGGTGCTAGGTCTTGAAAGATGGCGCATGAGTGGTCTTGGAAAGAGACCGTACCTTTTTTCCTGGCTGCGAGTAGTACTGCTTCCTTGACTTTATAGGAATGAAATTTCGCCAGCACGTCTCTCGGTCTTTTCTGGTCTCCAGTCGGCTGGCCTCCAACGCGGTGAACCCTGTCGAGCTTTATCTTGAGGGTGATTGGACTCAGAGCCTCGGCAAACAACCCCTCCAGAAAGGCCTCCAGATCTGTCCCCTCCGCGCCCTCCTCCAGGTCATGGAGTCGAAGGTTCTCTCTCCGGGCCCTGTTTTCTAAATCCTCCGCCTTTAATTGCGCTTGGTGCCATTGCTCTTGGAGGGTATGAATGTCTTCCTGCATGGCAGCTGTGTGCTTATCAATATCCTGGGTTTGGGTTTCCAAGTCTAGGACCCTAGTGCCGACAGAATCAACATCTTGCTGGAGAGAAGCGAGCCTGCCGGTGAGGTCAGCTTTTAGTTGGTCTATTGATGCCTTGAGGTCCTGCCCCAGTTCAGCCCTCAATTCCGTCTTGAATTTCCGCAGAGTTGCCAAGAGATCCTCTTTAGTTAGAGCCATGGTGCTCGCACCTCCGTCACTACCCGAGGGCTGGCTCTTGTCTGCTGGTGGAAAGAAATCTGACACTCTGTTCGTGGCCTTACACGACGGCTTCTTTGGTGGCATAGGGGCTGGTCCCTCGTTCTGTGGCAGCCGTGGTAAAGGGGTGGCGTACCAGGCGACTCGTGATGTCCCCCCCTGGGAGGGTAGGTGGCTGGATTGCCCGTCTGCTGATGCGTCCTACCAGTAGGGGGTGGATGATGACCCTTGTAATCCAGGCCCAAAACGCGGCTCTCTCCCTCAGGGCGTGTGGGGACCTGTGCCACCCCTCTCCACGCAGGAAACGGCCCGTGTTGCCCTCGTGGTTCTTGGTGGGGTTGCGGGAGCGCCCGCCCCAGGTCCCTGAAGCGAGGTGGGAGCAGCAGCGATGGGGAGAAGTCCCTCTCGGTTATCGGCGCTCGCCAAGGGCCGCCATCTTAGGGTCAGGCAGAGCAGGGGCCTCGGCGTTAGAAGGGAGTCAGCAGTCCGCGGTGCCCAACATCATACCCCCGGGAGCAACAGCCGCGTCAGGAATGGTCGGGGGTAGCTCCGCTCGACGGACCGCGTCCGCCACGTACCTGCTGCATAACACTTCGTCTCTCAGCCCATCGGAGCCTCACACGTCGCCGCAGCCACCAGCGCCGGTACCGCACCACATCTCCGGTGTGTTTACACCGCAATCGTCACCGGGCTCCGCTGCGTTCACCTGTGTGCACCGGCCGTCGCAAGTCTACCTCCAGTGCTGCCGTTATCGGAGATCAGCCGCCCCCTCTGGAACGAGGGCCGCCATTTTGTCGCTCTCCGGCCTCATTCGTGTCGAGCCCCGCAACCAGGCGCCACATGAGGTGTGCCTCCGTCTCAAGGTAGCATTATGTGCCCTCTGCTTTCCGGTGGCCACCCGTGCCGTCAGGGTCGATTTTCAGGTGGCATAGGCTGCGATCGAGGCACGAGACTGCAGCGCGGACCGGGAGCCGAGACGAGCTACGTCCGTCCGGCCATCTTGCCCGGCCACGCCCCTACAAAGTATTTTTTAATGCAAGTGTGACTTGCTCCAGATGTACCTGACATAAATTGAGGAACTTACAGTTACTCAAAGAAAATAGGTTTCTGAATTGGTCTTTTCGGTTGTGTGTGCCTAAAAGCCTTCAGGTAGAAATTCATTTGCAATCCATTTGTCATGTTTTGTATTTGTACTATTCTTAAATTAAAATTATCTTTCAACCTACTATGATTGAAAGGCCCTGGACATTTACAGTTCACATTGTGACAATGCACACATTTTATTCTAGTGACCAAGTTACTGTGATATTAGTTTTATATTTAGTTCGCACTAGGCTAGAAAGACAATGATATAGTATTATTTATGACTAAATAAGAAATGGAATTGACAGTGTAGGACTATAGTGACTAATATACATTGTAGTTCCAGGAGGGTTGGCTCAGTGCCACATTTTTATGATATCCAGATTAGTAAAATTTACATACATTGAATCAAAAATATGGCATGAATCAGACTCTTCCCCCACCCCAAAATCGCTAGTTATTGTATTTGTTACACTAGTTTTTATACCACAATGATAATCCAACGGAATGTCTAATGTCCCATTCCGTAAATCTTTGCTAAGCCTCACAGGTTTTGTGCTTGAGGTTCACATCTCACAGGGAAGGCTGGGGCTAACTAGAATGTGACTAATTATCTCAATTGTGTTCGGTCTGTCTCAGTTTGTGGCATGTACTGTTGGAGCTGGTTGTTGAATTAAAAATAACACCCTGAAGTTTAATAAAGCAATAATTAATAGAATATTGAGGCTATTCTTGTTATTAATTTCTTTTGTTTGATATTAGGGCAACATTCTAACTGGGACTTCTCAATTTTCTATTTAACAGGATCTTCAACTCGATTACGGTCAGGGATCCCATGGCGGTTACTTCTTGGGTGCAAACAAGTGAGTGCAACACAAAATAAATTTACTTCAAAGCTTAAAATCTGAAAGAAACACATAGTGATAGATTCCTTACCTTAGAATATCCCCAGGCGTCAGACTGGATCCGGAAAGTTTTCGTCAGCAGTACCCCTGCGCGTCGGTAGGTGGCGTCGTTCGGCTCTGCGTCCGTCGGCGTCGTGGTCGCCGAGATGACGTCGCGGGCGCTACTTAGATGCCGCCCATGCGCGCTGACGTCAGTTCTTTCTTTTTCCGCGCCAGCAAGCGCAGATCCGGGAAGAGCAGGAACCCCCAGTCAATTTTTGACTGATTTTTTGAGGCTTTTGTCTCTGTTTTTTCATCGAGTCTTCGACTCCTGGTGCAGATAGGATGCCCGGTTTTAAATCCTGCGGGGACTGGCACCGTATGATGTCGGTAACGGACCCGCACCGTGTGTGTCTTTTCTGCCTGGGGCGCGACCACGACCCCAAGTCGTGCCCTGACTGCCGGGCCATGGCGCCGAAGACTTTGCGGGAGCGGTCCCGAAAGTTGCTGGAAGCTCGTCAGTCGGCTCCGCGCCGTTCGAAGTCCCGGTCCCGTGGTAGGTCGAGGGACCGTGCGCGGAGTCATCACCACCGGTCTTCGGGATCAAAGTCTTCGCACTCTGGGTCAGGTAAGGCGAAGCACAAGAAGTCGAAGAAACGCCATCGTTCTCCGACTTCCCCTCGCCGGTCGCGCGACGCGGCTGAGGGTGCGGCTCCAGCGGAGCCTATGCAGTCGCCGCCGCACTACCCGCCCTTTCCGGGTTCGTCGGCTACTCCGGCCCAAATACAGGAATTCCTGTCGGCCATGGCTCGCCTCTTTGGGCCGTCGGGTCCCGCTGGTGCGCCTTCGGGCCCCACGGTCCCGACTGGGGGTCCTCGCCTTTCTTCGCCGGCGGCCCCGGCGTCGCCGTCAGCTCCGGCCTCGGCGCCGCAGGACCCCCTTGGATCCAGGCCTGGATCCCGGTCGACGCCGGTTGACCTTATAACACCTCCACTGACGTCGAACCCACCGGCACCACTTTTGACGCCGCCCGCTCCTCGGGACGCCGCCGACCCTGGATTCAGCCCCGAAGTGGACGCGGCGTCGAGCCGACGTCGATCGATTCCGTTCTCGACGTTGCTTTGGGATTTCTATCCCCATGTCCCTGCTCCTTATTTTACACCTGTTGAACAGCCTGAGGAGCTAGGGGAGGACTGGGTGGGGTCTGAGGACCCTCTCGCAGCTGCTTGCGAGTCTGAACAGGACTGGGCTGAGGAGTTGGGGGGGGGGGGGGGGAGGGGTGCCAGTGGTCTGGATACCTCACCAGACCTTGGCATGCTGTCCTCCTACCGTGGCTACGGAGGAGGGTGCTAGTTATGCTGTGGTGTTGCGTAGGGCGGCCGAGGCCCTACACCTCGAGCTTCCTACGGTGGCCGTCAGGACTAACCTCCTGACAGAGGTGCTTCAGCCAGCAGCTACTTCTGCGGAACCGCTGCTTCCTTTCAATGAAGCCCTTTCTGACGTTCTTTTGGGCACTTGGTCCAGGCCCACCACAAGGGCTCCTGTGGATAGGAACGTGGCCCGACGCCATCGCCCAACCCCCTCTTCCTCTCCCAACATCCCACCCCCGAGAGCTTGGTTGTCCAAGCCTCTGCTTCCCCTACCGCCTTCCCTTCCGCACTACCGGATAGGGAATCCAAGAAACTGGATCAGTTTGCAAAGAACATTTTTTCTTCCTCCAGTTCTGCGCTGCGGTCCGTGAACACCGCATGCCTCTTGGGCAGTTATTCCCACTCTCTGTGGGATACGGTGGCGAACGTGCTGCTCCACTGTCCGGAGGAGGCCCGGCCAGCTCTCTCCCAGGCTGTTGCAGAGGGGAGAGACGCAGCTACGTTCATGATTCGTTGTGGCCTGGACACCGCCGACTCACTGGGCAGATCGATTGCAACGACGGTGGCGGTTCGCCGCCACGCCTGGTTGAGGACCACTGGATTTTCGGGGGATGTCCAAAACACACTTATGGACATGCCCTTTGATGGCCGTCGCGTCTTCGGCGACAAGGCAGACAGTGCGTTGGAGCGGTTTAAGGACTCACGGGCTACGGCCAAGTCCTTGGGACTCTCTGCAGTCCGCCCTCCTCCGCCTTCTGCTTTTCGCTCCTTTCGTGGCACCGGAAGGGGCGCCCCGCAGCGTTCGCAACAGAGCCACAGGCCTGCGCAGCAAGCATCCCAGCGCGGAAGCGGGTTCCGCCGTGACGGACCAAGGGGTCAGCGGGCGGGTCAGTCCACCACCACCTTGGCCACCACTGCCTCCAAACCTTCCTAGTCCGAACTTTCAGGCCCATCAAACGCCAGTGGGCCGCAGGCTTCGCCATCACCTCCCCCACTGGCGCACCATCACTTCGGACAGGTGGGTTTTAGAGATAGTCCGGAGGGGCTACTCCCTCCCCTTCGAGACTACCCCTCCAGCCATGCCACCTCAGTACCACCGCATGTCGGGGGATCACTTGGTGCTTCTTCAGCAGGAAGTTGCGGCCCTCTTGGCCAAGGGGGCCATCGAGCACGTTCCAACGCCAGAAGTAGGTCGTGGTTGCTATTCCCACTACTTGCTGGTACCCAAGAAGGACAAGGGCCTGCGTCCTATCTTAGACCTCCGGAACGTCAATCGCTTCCTCCGCAAAGAGAAGTTCAAGACGCTCACTTTGGCTCAGGTCTTGTCTGCTCTCGATCCACAAGACTGGATGGTAGCGCTAGACTTGCAGGATGCCTATTTCCACATCCCAGTCCTGCAAGCCCACCGGCGTTACCTGCGGTTCACGGTAGGCCACGAGCACTTTCAGTTCACCGTGCTCCCTTTTGGCCTTACCAGCGCCCCTCGGGTGTTCACGAAGGTGATGGCGGTGGTTGCAGCTCATCTGCGCAGATCAGGGGTTTCAGTCTTCCCCTATCTCGACGACTGGTTGTTGAAGGTGGGCTTGCCCCAGGCAGTCGTCTCCCACCTCCAGACTACGGCCGACCTCATGCATTTGCTGGGGTTTACTATCAACGTGCCGAAGTCACACCTGACCCCCTCTCAGAAGCTCCTCTTCATCGGAGCGGTTCTGGACACGGCGCAGTTTCGGGTCTATCCTCCCGAACAGCGAGTCCGATATATTCGGGCTCTGATTCCCATCTTTCAACCCTTGACCCGGGTTTCGGTCAGAGTGACTCTGAGGCTGCTGGGCCTCATGGCCTCCTGCTGATCGATCATGCCAGATGGCATATGCGGGCTCTGCAGTGGGACCTGAAGTTCCAGTGGGCGCAGCATCAGGGGAACCTGTCCGATCACGTCCAGATCTCGGAGGGCACTGCACGACAGTTGCAGTGGTGGCTCACGAACCGGCATTGGGTCGACGGCAGATCCCTCTCCCTTCCCCAAACGGAGTTTCCAGTGGTGACAGATGCGTCCCTCCTGGGATGGGGCGGCCACATGGGAGAGGCGGAGATCAGAGGCCTCTGGTCTCCGGCGGAGTCCAAGCTCCATATCAACCTTCTGGAGCTTCGGGCAATACGGCTTGCACTGAAGGCATTCCTTCCCTCTGTCAAGGGGAGAGTAGTGCAGGTGTTCACAGACAACTCCACCGCCATGTGGTACTGCAACAAGCAAGGCGGGTGGGGTCGTGAACCCTCTGTCTGGAGGCTCTGCGTCACTGGACATGGCTGGAACATCAGGGCATGTCCCTGGTGGTTCAACACCTGGCAGGTTCTCTGAATGCCAGGGCGGATGAACTCAGCCGCAGGTGCATGCTCGATAACGAATGGCGTCTTCACTCGGAGGTGGTGCAAGGTCTCTTTCAGCAGTTGGGAGAGCCTTGGTTAGATCTATTCGCCACCGAAGAGAACGCGCAATGTCATCAGTTCTGCGCCATGGAATTTCCAAGGCGGCACTCGCTCGGCGACGCTTTTCGTCGCGAGTGGAGTTGCGGTCTGTTGTACGCCTTTCCGCCTATACCACTTCTGCCCAGAGTGCTGAAGAAGATCAGGCGCGACCGGGCACAAGTCATCCTTGGGGCCCCGGACTGAGCTCGAAGAGTATGGTATCCCGAGCTACTCAGTATGAGCATCGATCCTCCGATCAGACTGCCTCTTCGGGAGGATCTTCTGTCGCAGCAGCAGGGGACGATCCTCCACCCGAACCTGTCCAGCCTCCACCTCCTTGCGTGGAGATTGAGCGGCGGCAGTTGATTCCTTTCGACTTGCCTCCTGAAGTTTGTGATGTCATTCTGGCAGCCAGGCGTCCGTCTACTAAAGTGGTATACGCCTGCAGGTGGAACAAGTTTGTGGCATGGTGCACAGCAAAGGCTGTGGATCTCCTTTCTGCCCCTCTTTCAGAAGTCCTTTTGTTCCTTCTTTCTTTGGCCCAGCAGGGCTCTGCTCTGGGCACTATCAAGGGCTACCTTTCTGCTATTTCGGCCTTTCTCAGGCTCCCTGATCAGCCCTCTCTTTTCAAGTCCCCTGTTGTAAATAGATTTCTTAATGGCATTACACACCTTTTTCCTCCTATTCCTTCCGTGATGCCTCAGTGGGACTTGAATTTGGTTCTTACTTACTTGATGTGTGCTCCCTTTGAGCCACTTCATAACTGTCCTCTTCGTCTCTTGACCTTGAAGACTGCTTTCCTGGTGGCCATCACCTCCGCTAGGCTAGTGAGTGAGCTCCAGGCTCTTTCTTGTAAGCCTCCTTTCCAATCAGTCTATCCGGACAAGGTTGTGCTCAGGCCCCGTCCTTCCTTTTTGCCAAAAGTGGTTACGGCCTTTCACATTGGGCAGACTATTACCTTGCCCACCTTCTTTCCGCCTCCGCATCCTTCCAGAGAGGAAGAGAGGCTCCACCGTCTGGACCCAAAACGTGCGCTCTCCTTTTATCTCAACCGCACACAGCAGTTCCGGGTGGATGACCAGCTCTTTGTTGGCTACGTTGGCACCAAGAAAGGTCGGGCGGTACACAAGAGAACTATCTCCCGCTGGGTTGTCTTATGTATCAAAGCCTGTTACTCTTTGGCTAAAAAAGAACCTCCGGTGGGGCTGCGTGCTCATTCCACCAGAGCTACTGCAGCCACTACTGCATTGGGACGTGGTGTCCCCCTGCAAGACATCTGTCAGGCAGCCACGTGGGCCTCGCTGCACACGTTTACCAAGCATTATTGCCTGGACAGCCAAGTCCGGAGAGACGGCTTCTTTGGCCGTTCCGTTCTCCGTGACTTTCTGGTGTGATCTTGGTTCGCAGACCCACCACCGGCGTTCGTATTGCTGGGGTATCTATTCTAAGGTAAGGAATTTATCACTATGTGTTTCTTTCAGATGAACAAGTTACTTACCTTCGGTAACGATATATCTGTAAGAAACATTAGTAGTGATAGATTCCTTACCGCCCCACCCATCCTCCCCGTTCTGCGAACTGATTTCTAGGGTTAAGGTCATCCCTTTCAGGGCCCTATTTTCAATGCACCAGTGGTCAGTATCTTGCATGGCTCTGCGTTCCTGGCGCGGAAAGTCGTGTACAGATCTGACGTCAGCGCACGTGGGCGGCATCTAAGTAGCGCCCGCGGCGTCATCTCGGCGACCACGACGCCAACGACGGACGCGGAGCCGCACGACGCCACCTACCGACGCGCCGGGGTACTGCTGACGAAAACTTTCCGGATCCAGTCTGACGCGTGGGAATATTCTAAGGTAAGGAATCTATCACTACTAATGTTTCTTACAGATATATCATTACCGAAGGTATGTAACTTGTTCGTTAGTGTGCATTTGCTTGGGATTTGCACTATGTACACATTCTGAATAACAGAGTACCGTGTCACTTTTTCATAGCAATTTGTCACATGCCACTATAAAACATAATTTTCCCAGTCCCTCCTGTATCTGGAAGGCCAACTGTCGTAGTTTTAGAGGAAATCAGTGAATTGCCCTTCTGCACCGATTTTCCCTACTATTCCCTTTCAATTACCTATTTTCAGACCCCTTTAGGCTAGTTCCACTGATGGCGCGTTTTCTCTACAGGATGGCATAAAAGATCACCTGTTCTCTACTTTAATTTATGCTTTTTGACCCATTTTCATTAGTGGTTGGTGACTGTTAGCTTTGCAGGTTCTCCTAAATCCAGAGTATGTTTGTAGGTATTCCTGTGCTCACCCTTTAAACATGGTCATATTGGCATATTCCTATTTAGTAAATTCAACTTACCTATAAGTCCATACTATATGGTACAAAGTGTACCAAAGGGCTGGAAGTTTAATGCCACTAGTGAACTGAAGCACCTATTGTGAGGACCACAATAGAGGCAGTTAAAACATGGCTTCAGGCCTACCGCTGTAACCTTATTTTAACAGTGCAAAACATGGACTGCAACCAGTTAAAATAACCTTTTGACAGGTAACAACCTCCCTTTAAAATTCTACTTAGTCCCCTTGTAAGCCTTGTAGTCCACAAGTCAGGATCCTTTGTATTTGAAAGTGGGACATGTAGAATGCTAATATTACCTTGTCCTTAACGTGACTAAGCCCTAAAGGCTATTTCACTGTGGCTGGCCCACCTGTGGTATGTAGAAAATTAGAATACATTTTAAACTACTGTGTCAAATCCTGCTCAACAGGTCGGCTTGGTGCACATATAACCTTGGTATTCACATGAAAGGGATAGAATAGGCTGTTAAGACAGTGCTTGTGTATCCACTATCTGGTTGCTGAAGGACCCTTGTTTGGACCTACAAACATCTGTCTCTGGGTTTACTGTGCATACAGAACCTGCCCCTAGCTGGATTTTAGTGTTTTATGTGGTAGCACACTAGAATAACCATATTACAACCAGCCCTCAGAGCCAAAGTTTAGTGTGTCCGAAGACGTTCACCATCTTGAAAATGCCCTGACACATTACATTTCTGGCCTGTTTAAATAAGGCTTAAAGGAACTTCAGGAAAAAGTGGGAATGATTGGCCCTGGAAACTTTTTACCCATTGTTTAGAGAGGGACCTCTAGTCCCCCCTCCCACTAGCTCGTACCAAGTCATAAATTTGGCATCTCCAGGAACCCACTTCAGAGCACTTTCTAGACCTGCTGTAGATCAGAAGAGGACTAGACCTGCTGTCTGTGACCTGAGAGGAGTCGTGAAAGACTGGACCTGCTCCATCTTGCACCAACGACAAAGTCATAGGTTCCCCTGTCAGTTGGCTGACCTCCAGTTGGCTACAGGGAGAAAACAAGGTACTAGAGGCCTTTTCCTTGAAGTTTTCAGGTGACCAGTGGCCACTGATCCTGGACCTGGACTGGACTCAGCAGTTGCCTTACACACGGTGAGCCTCCCCTGTGGTCCTTGGGGGCTTAAGAAATGTTCTCCTGTGGTGGATTGGTAAAACCTTTGACTAGGACAAACATGGCAGCTGTTTCGGATCTGAACTTTTCGCAGTCAGCCTCAAATTGCATCTAGATCTACCACAACCATTGGCTAACATTGGTGCTTTGTGCTGTTTAGCGATATTTCTATTTAAAACTTAAACCGTTATTATCTCTGGTTCCCCCTTTTTTTGTCATTTTAGTTATCATTTTGTTTATTAAATTGTACTCTGTTTCTTATTCAGTTTTGTTTTTTTATTGTTTTACATTTTGACCTTATTACTGTCTTGTTATTGTATAAATACTTTACACTTTACCCCCACATTTAGCCTGTCTCTGTGCCATAGCTAGTAGGGTGTTGAACTTAGTTTAATCTAGTGACTTTGAGGGTTAACCTTGACAGGAGTTGTGATTATTCCTTTATTTGTAGTTTCATGTAGTGCGAACTCGGCCCGAAGGTATCAGAGCGCTTTACGTGAGCACCAGTTGCATTACAGACGGACACATTCATTTTTGGTGGGGCACTCGGAGATTAAGTGATTTGCCCAGAATAACAGGAGGTTGGAGCCCTCCCGCCAGACCCGAACCTAGTTCCCCAGCTTTAAAGTCGGCCGCCCTAGCCTTTAAGCCACACCCTCTCCTTGTACTCAACAACCCCAAGTAGTAATCCTTTTTCTTACACCTAGTACGCAAGCACCATCTTGAGACGCTGTTTTCCACCATCTAGTTCAGAAGCCTACATTCCGATCTAATAGTATAGATCTACTTTTTGATTGTTGATCTTTCAGCTCTGAGGATGTTGACTCCAAGGCAAATTGTAGGAAGGAGGCCCAGTGGGAACAGTTCTGCAGATTAGAGAATGCACAAGAGGAGATGGTGATTATATCGACCCCTACTTTGGGTGCCTGAATGGTTCTGTTGGTGTCAAAAAGCCCCAAGCCAGCAATGCCTCCAGTTAGATTTTCAGAGTGGAAAATGTCTGAATGAAAATCTTAGAATACTTCACCTGCTAAACCCTAAGATGTTGAAAAGCTAAGACAAGACCCAATAGTTTGGAAAGAGTATCTTGCAGACTGAAAGCAAAAACAGTCAGCCAACATATCAATGCACAGCGTGGTGTGAAATGGCTGTGGTGATGGTCAAATGGCATTTGGATCTACTAGTCTCTGCTTTCAAACTACTTCATTTTTTAAAAAGTGTTTCTATTGAATTTTGTATGAAATGGAACCAATGCTTTACAAAGCCAAGGCAGTATGGTGTTCCATGATTCAGAAAGTAAATTGATACTAGTGCATTTGTCGATTGCCAATAAGGAAGAGAAACTAGAGGTAATGCATTTCAACCTATAACAACTGCAAATGTAGAGTCTGCTGATGATGTGGATGGTACGATCCGCGTGGTATGACTGGGGGCTGACGTCCAGCTGCAGGTCCGGGTGGTAGGGTGGTCCCCGGGCGCAGTGCCCCTATCATAGGCGGAAGTGTGGCGGTGATGGCGTAACTATGCAGGGTGTCCGTGAGGCAGAGCTCCATGTTTGTCAGTAATCAGGTAGGGGGTCTGCATCTGTTTAGTGTGTGGCACTCCGTCTCTTGTGATCCCCAATGTTCCTTGTGGTTAGAGTATTGCGAAAGGGGTCTGGTGGGGTCGACATTCCCACATTGTGCAGGCTCTTGGTGTGCCCATATTCTCATAGTGAGCAGCATGGTGCATAAGCAGGATCGCTACTAGTGGACCACCAGGTGCGCGTCAAGTTGGGCGTGTCGTTTTACTCTTCAGTGTTGGTGATATGGGTCTCCCAACATTCGCCGCCTGTCCTATTGCTCCCTTTTGACCTGAGAAGCTTGAGAGTATTTGCTTCCGGCCGTGCCCATGTCAGTAATGTGGTCACCACCATTGGGGGTCCGGGCCCTGGGTTTCTTCCACGACATTGCATTCTGTCTTTTAAACAATACAAAAGCTAGGTCAGCGAACCTGTGCCTTTGTCACCCTTGGTTTTGTGGCGTAGACCCAGCAGGGAGAGCTAGGCTTTGGGTCGGTTATGATCCGTGAGTTCGGCAACAGTGTGTGTGACCTCCTGCCAGACCACCTATAACATCTGGCACTTCCACACTATATGATAGAATCCAGCATCCAGTTTACATCTGGGGCACTCAGGGCGGGAAACATGCGTTTGATACGCTGCGAGGAGAGATAGGCATGGTGGACTTTCACTTGCTGGAGCACTTTGAACCAAGCCTTATCCGATAACTTTTGTGGGAGTACACCATTCCATCTGGTTTGCGCCCCCTCAGCATATCCCACTGGTTTAACAGGCCTACTTCATTAACACTCTTTTTATCAATGCCAAAAATAGGCACACACAAAGTTATACATTTGCTGTTCCTGCTCTGCTACACATTTATTTGCAAAAGCCCTCTTTGACAATCATGCAACAGAAATGTATTCAAGGCACAGAAAGAGACCCTTTGAACATGAAGGCAATCTGAACCAAACCAAGAATCATGGTATCCCATAAGAACATTCTTATTAGCCAGAAATTTGACTTGCTAACACAGAAAACCTTGATGAGATTATTAGGAATAGTAACTTCTTGCGTTTACCTTCTTGGTCATGCTTTGAGATTATTAGTAATAATAGCTTCATGCCTTCATCTCATAGTGCATACTTTCCTACATTCATTTATTTATGTGTTTTTTTAATAGCGGTCGGATTGCATGCAGCAATGTAACATCCCTCTAAGCGGTACATGCAATTTTGGTATGGTTTCATTGGGAGATTGAAATCCTCAAAGTTATTGATGGAAAAAATTTACAAAGGATCATACAGTTTCTGAGTAACTGGAACATTGGATTTACTGTTAATGGGATTTAAACATTCTTTGATAGTGTGAAAAAAACTCCTGTGATGTGTTGTTGCTTTTCTGGATTTGATCACAGAGTAATACTTTGTATGGGTTCATTTTACTCATTGATCTGAATAGCTTGAAAGTGTCTTTATATTTAATCTTGTCTTCTTCCTATTAGTTTATACACCAGCTTCGTTCTAGCTGTTTGCCTAAGTGTTTTTCATTAGTAAGCTCTGTTGTTTACCATGGGGCTGAAAGATATTTGTGAAATGATTTAGCTGTTACAAATGGAACTAGCTTATCTAGAGGCGAGTTGACCCATGTGTTAGTTACTGTTCACAATTTCATTATAATGAGTCCCACACTTGCAGTTGTCCAGTTCTTGGCATTAGTCTGAAAAGATAGTTTAAATAAACTTTATATTTAGCCAGTGGGTATGTCTTTGGGACCCCATGTTCATATTTAAGTATGAATGTTAGAGATTAATTGTCAGACCAAGTAATAGGGAAACCCTTAATCTCTGAAACAAAGGTCCTAGAAGATAGAATCAGGTCCAGTATGTTTCAGTGCCATGTTGTGTTATGTTGGATGCATTGACCCAGATATTAAAGTCTCACCCAGTACTACAGAATTAGCAGATTTTAATACAAAGGAGTGTGTATATATATATATATATATCTCCAAATATCAAATCCCTCCCCAAACTTCCACTAATATTTTAGGGAGGGGGGCAATACATTAGAACCCTAGAGACAGTGATGCTTGGAGAGTGGGAAAATGCAAAGGTTAACTTCTCTGTAGCTGACAAGATCACTAAATCTGCAATAGTAACTTTCAGGCGCTCTCTAAATATAATTGCAACACCGCCTCCTTGCTTAGCCAGCTGTCCAAAATGAATAATTTTCTATAATGAGGGAATTGTAAGAATTATATCCCATCCCAAGGACTCTCTCTAATGTATTTTTTCTGGCTTTTGGACTACTGTCCAGTGCCCTGACCCGTAAATCATGTTGAAATTGGCTATATTCCTGATTGGCATATTTAACTCACCTATAAGTCATTAGTATATGGTACAAAGAGTAACAAGGGCATGTATGTTAAATATCGCTAGTGAACCTTTGCACAAATTGTGCCACCACTACAGTGACAATGCAAAACATAACTGCAGGAATACTACTGTAGCCTGTTTGCACAGTTGTTAACCTGCAAATTCAACCTGTCAAAACAACTCCTCTTGTCATATCTAACCCCTCTTTTTGAATGTTAAGTCACCTCTAATTAGACCTTAATGCCTAATAAGGCAGGGTGCATGGTATTTAAAGGTAGGACATGTAAAACATGTCCTTACAGTGACAGTACCCCAAAAGCTATTTTCAGTTTAGCAGGGTTAGCTGTTCGACAACAAAGCTTTGTGACATACTATTAAAATTAAATATTGTTATCTCCGCCTAGGAACCAGCTAAAAAGTTAATTCCTGAACTTTTTGATTCATTGATAACATTGGATTTATACTAAATATTCTATAAAAGGTACTTTCAGAAAGTCACCTTCTGTCTACCTACAGCCTCTAGAAGCCATTTACATGAGCTTCCAGCTGTCACCACGGAGCTAGATTGCTCCTTGACGTGGTGAACTTGCTCCCAGAGTTGATACAAAAGCTTTGGGTTTGAGGAGGTGTTTTTTCCTCTCACAAGATGACAATCCTGGCAGTGCTCCTGTAATTGATTATCTTCAAAGAGGCCTACCCTGTCACAGGCAGATGTAGGTAACACCTGGGCCTGCACCCTCTATTCTCCTTCCAGCCAGCCAGGGACCAATCCCAGTGGGAGTGTAGCTGTCTCCAGAACCAATATTGAGTGACCATATAGGAAGGGCTGCTCATTTCCCTGCACACACCTCTAGGATAGTCACAGGAACTCTGCACAAATGAAGAAAGGTTCTGGCATCTTGATTTTAGGTAGAGAAGGGCACTGTGGGAGTGTTTGCAGTGGGGCCCACAGGAACTGCTGCAGGCATGCGTAGGGTTACCTCTGGGAATATTTTCCCTATTGGTAAGGGAAAGTCCACCCCCAGGCTAGTTCCAGGCATAAATGTGGCACCACTGGGCACCCTCTTCAGAACACTACTGGACCTGTGGAAGACAGAAGAAGGATTGCACCTGCTGTTGAGAACTGTGAGGAGAACTCTAAGGGCTGGATCTACTCCCACCTGTACTGAGGACAAAGATGTGGACTCAAAGGGTCAGTTGGCTGACCTCTTGGCAAGCTACTGGTACACAAAAACTGCAACAATCCCTCTGTTCTGGAAGGAGCAGCTGACCAGTTTCAATTGGACCTGCTTTGGACTGTGCTGGTGGCTTCTGTTGGAGTGAGTTCTGATCCCCCTTATTGGATTTTTGTCACTTTATGCATAAAAAATATTCTCTATTTTTATACATTTTAAGGGAATTTTTATTGTGTTTTAAAAAAATTGTTTACTGTTTTAGTGCTTATAAATGTTTTACACATTATATTGAATTAAGCTTGTCTGCTTTGTGCCATAGCTACCAGGGGTTGAGATCAGGTTTGAATTACTGAAACCTTTACTGGACCTAATAGGAATAGTAACATATTTGCTTGTGGTGAACTACCATCCACCCCAGCTAATAATTCACTTTCTCAAAGTGAAGTTCTCTGTTAGAAAAAACAATATAAGGGAATTTCTGAATGTTTACTTAGCTGAACGAACGTTCAGCAATGCGATTTGTACATGCCACTGTTTAGAAAATAGGCCTTGTTTCAGATTGGAGGTTTTCCCTTCCTCTCAAGACATTTCATTGCTGGCTTTATCCAAAAACTGTTGGTTGACAGTGAGATTCAAATGTCTAAAAGAGACTGTCATTACTGTCCCTACAATATAAATATATTTTACCACACTCTCCTTGTCATCAATAACTGGCTCCTTACTTTGTGAGATGTAAGAAGTAGGCTCAAGTGAGACCAGTTATTCCCTAGAATAAATAATGCCACAGGCAGAGTCTCTGACCAGGGCTGTGGGTCAGATGGGTGTGCCGTAGCGAATGCACAGGGAGTCTAATTAGGTAGGGCATCCCTGCTCTGCACAAAATTCAAATGCCTAGAGCCCTGACCATAATGTGCAACACTAACCTGAACTGAACGTGGTTGCCTCTACCAGGGATATACCGGAAGACTATCTAAGAATAATGCAATGCTCCAGGTTCCCCTTCTTAAATTATAGATCTGAAAGAAACACATAGTGATAGATTCCTTACCTTAGAATATCCCCAGGCGTCAGACTGGATCCGGAAAGTTTTCGTCAGCAGTACCCCTGCGCGTCGGTAGGGGCGTCGTGCGGCTCCGCGTCCGTTGTTGGCGTCGTGGTCGCCGAGACGACGTCGCGGGCGCTACTTGGACGCCGCCCACGCGCGCTGACGTCAGTTCTTTCTTTTTCCGCGCCAGCAAGCGCAGATCCGGAAAGAGCGGTACCCCTAGTCTTTTTTGACTAAGTTTTTTGAGATCTTTTTCTCACCTTTTTTCGAGTCGATATCTACTCCTGGTGCAGTTAGGGATGCCCGGTTTTAAATCCTGCGAGGACTGTCATCGGATGATGTCGGTGACGGACCCGCACCGCGCGTGTCTCTTCTGCCTGGGACGCGACCACGACCCCAAGTCGTGCCCCGACTGCCGGTCCATGGCTCCGAAGTCTTTGCGGGAGCGGTCCCGAAAGCTGCTTGAAGCCCGGCAGTCGGCTCCGCGCCGTGACAGGTCCCGGTCCAGAGAGAGGTCGAGGGACCGTGCGCGGAGTCACCATCGGCGATCGTCGGGATCGAAGTCTTCGCACTCGGGGTCAGGTAAGACGAAGCACAAGAAGTCGAAGAAACGTCATCGTTCTCCAACTTCCCCTCGCCGGTCGCGCGACGTGGCTGAGGGTACAGGTGGTGCTACCCCCGCGGCTCCGGCGGAGTCCATGGAGTCGCCGCCCGACTACCCCCCCTTCCCGGGGTCGGCGGCGAATCTGGCCCAGATACAGGACTTCCTGTCGGCCATGGCTCGCCTCTTTGGGCCGTCGGGTCCCGCCGGTGTGCCTTCGGGCCCCGCGGTCCCGCATGGGTGTCCTCGCGTTTCATCGCCGGCGGCTCCGGCCCCGGCGTCGCTGTCGGCTCCGGCCCCGGCGCCGCAGGACACCTTTGGATCCAGGCTTGGATCCCGGTCGACGCCGGTTGACCTTGTTACGCCTCCACCGACGTCGACCCCACCGGCACCGATCCTGACGCCGCCCGCTCCTCGGGACGACGTCGACCTCAGATTCAGCCCCGAAGTGGACGCGGCGTCGGTCCGGTGTCGGTCGATGCCGTTCTCGATGCCGTTCTCGACGCCGTTTGGGGATTTCTATCCCCATGTCCCTGCTCCTTATTTTTGGCCTGTTGAACAGCCTGAGGAGCAAGGGGAGGACTGGGAGGGGTCGGACGACCCTCTCGCTGCAGCCTGCGAGTCTGAACAGGACTGGGCTGAGGAACTGGGGGAAGCCAGTGGTCTGGATACCTCACCAGACCGTGGCATGTTGTCTCCTCCTACCGTGGCTACGGAGGAGGGAGCCAGTTATGCAATGGTGTTGCATAGGGCGGCGGAGGCCCTACACCTCCAGCTCCCTACTGTGGCCGTCAGGACTAACCTCCTGACAGAGGTGCTTCAGCCAGCAGCTACTTCTGCGGAGCCGCTGCTGCCCTTTAATGAAGCCCTTTCGGACGTTCTTTTGGGCACTTGGTCCAGGCCCACCACAGGGGCTCCTGTGGATAGGAACGTGGCCCAACGCCATCGCCCGGCTCCGGGTGACCCTCTTTTCCTCTCCCAACATCCCACCCCCGAGAGCTTGGTTGTCCAAGCCTCTGCTTCCCCAACCGCCTTCCCTTCCGCCCCACCGGATAGGGAATCCAAGAAGCTGGATCAGTTTGGGAAGAAGATTTTCTCTTCCACCAGCTCTGCGCTGCGGTCCGTGAACACCGCATGCCTCTTGGGCCGTTATTCCCACTGCCTGTGGGATACGGTGGCGAACGTGCTGTCTCAGTGTCCGGAGGAGGCCCGGCCTGCTCTCGCCCAGGCTGTTGCAGAGGGGAGAGACGCAGCCAAGTTCATGATCCGTTGTGGTCTAGACACTGCCGACTCACTGGGCAGATCCATTGCAACGACGGTGGCGGTTCGTCGCAACGCCTGGTTGAGAACCACTGGATTTTCCGGGGATGTCCAAAGCACCCTTATGGACATGCCCTTTGATGACCGTCGCCTCTTCGCCGACAAAGCGGACAGCGTGTTGGAGCGGTTTAAGGACTCACGGACTACGGCCAAGTCCTTGGGACTCTCGGCAGTCCGCCCTCCTCCGCCTTCCGCTTTTCGCTCCTTTCGTGGCACAGGAAGGGGCGCCCCGTAGCGTTCGCAACAGACCCACGGGCCGGCGCAACAGTCATCCCAGTGCGGACGTGGTTTCCGCTGTGGCGGACAAAGGGGCCAGTGGGCGGGTCGGACCACTACCACCACCCCCGCCACCTCTGCCTCCAAACCTTCCTAGTCCGAACTTTCAGGTCCATCACACGCCAGTGGGCGGCAGGCTCCGCCATCACCTCCCTCACTGGCGCTCCATCACTTCGGACAGGTGGGTTTTAGAGATAGTCCGAAGGGGCTACTCCCTCCCCTTCGAGACTACCCCCCCAGCCATGCCACCTCAATACCACCGCATGTCAGGGGATCACTTGGTGCTTCTTCAGCAGGACGTTGCGGCCCTCTTGGCCAAGGGGGCCATCGAGCGCGTTCCGATGCCCGAAGTAGGTCGTGGTTGTTATTCCCACTACTTTGTGGTGCCCAAGAAGGACAAAGGCCTGCGTCCTATCTTGGATCTCCGGAACGTCAATCGCTTCCTCCGCAAAGAGAAGTTCAAAATGCTCACTCTAGCTCAGGTCTTGTCTGCTCTCGACCCACAAGACTGGCTGGTGGCGTTGGACTTGCAGGACGCCTATTTCCACATCCCCGTCCTGCCAGCCCACAGGCGTTACCTACGGTTCATGGTAGGCCACGAGCACTTTCAGTTTACCGTGCTCCCCTTTGGCCTTACCAGCGCCCCTCGGGTGTTCACAAGGTGATGGCGGTGGTCGCTGCTCATCTGCGCAGATCAGGGGTGTCAGTCTTCCCCTATCTTGACGACTGGTTGTTGAAGGCGGGCTCGCCCCAAACAGTCGACTCCCACCTCCAGACTACGGCCGACCTCCTGCGCTTGCTGGGGTTCTCCATCAATGTGCCGAAGTCGCACCTGATTCCCTCCCAGAAGCTCCTCTTTATCGGAGCGGTTCTGGACACGGCGCAGTTTCGGGTCTATCCTCCCGAACAGCGAGTCCGGGACATTCGGGCTCTGATTCCCGTCTTTCAGCCCTTGTCCTGGGTTTCGGTCAGAGTGACTCTGAGGCTGCTGGGCCTCATGGCCTCCTGCATCCTGCTGGTCAATCATGCCAGGTGGCGTATGCGGGCTCTGCAGTGGGACCTGAAGTTCCAGTGGGCGCAACATCAGGGAAACCTGTCCGATCACGTCCAGATCTCGGAGGGCACTGCACAACAATTGCAGTGGTGGCTCACGGACCGGCATTGGGTCAACGGCAGATCCCTCTCCCTTCCCCAACCGGAGTTCACAGTGGTGACGGATGCGTCCCTCCTGGGATGGGGAGGCCACATGGGAGAGGCGGAGATCAGAGGCCTCTGGTCTCCGGCGGAGTCCCGGCTCCATATCAACCTTTTGGAGCACCGGCGGCGATCAGGCTTGCACTGAAAGCATTCCTTCCCTCTGTCAAGAGGCTCTGCGTCTCTGGACATGGCTGGAACATCAGGGCATGTCTCTGGTGGTTCAACACTTGGCAGGTTCTCTGAACGCCAGGGCGGACGAACTCAGCCGCAGGTGCATGCTCGATCACGAATGGTGTCTGCACTCGGAGGTGGCACAAGGTCTCTTTCAGCAGTGGGGAGAGCCTTGGTTAGATCTATTCGCCACCGAAGAGAACGCGCAATGTCATCAGTTCTGCGCGTTGGAATTTCCAAGGCGGCACTCGCTCGGCGACGCTTTTCGTCGTGAGTGGAGTTGCGGTCTGTTGTACGCCTTTCCGCCTATACCACTTCTGCCCAGAGTGCTGAAGAAGATCAGGCGCGACCGGGCCCAAGTCATTCTTGTGGCTCCGGACTGGGCTCGAAGAGTATGGTATCCCGAGCTACTCAGTATGAGCATTGATCCCCCGATCCGACTGCCTCTTCGGGAGGATCTTCTGTCGCAGCAGCAGGGGACGGTCCTCCACCCGAACCTGTCCAGCCTCCACCTCTTTGCGTGGAGATTGAGCAGCGGCAGTTGATTCCCTTCGACTTGCCTCCTGAAGTTTGTGACGTTATTCTGGCAGCCAGGCGTCCCTCTACTAAAGTGGTATACGCCTGCAGGTGGAACAAATTTGTGGCATGGTGCACAGCAAATGAAATTCGTACTTGTAAAGCGCACTTATACCCCCAAAGAGGTGTCCTGGCGCTGTACGCATACCGCTGTGGAACCCTTCCTGGCTTTTCCCTGTGAAATGTCCACTCCTGGGCACCCCCAGGGTGAAGCCAGGCATCCCAGCGCTGTTGGGGCCGCTGTGGAGATTAAGCAAGCTATTGCCCAGAGTTGCAGAGTGGGACCCATGATTAGAATAGGCACCGAGGCGAGAATTATCAGGTCCGAGGAAATTGAGCCCAAGACCCGCCGAGGCGGGAATTGAACCCTGGTCCCGGGCCAGATCTCTGCATCAGGTTCTGCCGCTCTAACCATTGAGCCACACTCAAAGGCTGTGGATCCCCCTTTTGCCCCTCTTTCTGAGGTTCTACTGTTCCTTCTTTCTTTGGCCCGGCAGGGCTCTGCTCTGGGCACTATCAAGGGCTGAATCCACTCAAAGAACTGTTATTCAAGCCTTAATCATGTCAAGGCTGGACAATGGCAACATCCTATATTTAGGAGCAAATAGGGAGTTAGTACGCAAGCTGCAAGTGGTACAGAATTCCGCGGCCAGGTTACTTTGTCATGTACCCAAAACATCCTCCATCATAGGCACTCTTCGTGACCTCCACTGGCTCAGGATTGAGAATCGGACTAAATTTAAGGCCCTATGCTATATGCATAAGATTAAACTAGGCACAGCACCCCATTATTTATGCTCTCTAGCCCAGACATATCTCCCAACTCGTCTACTTCGTTTCTCATCCCAAGCCAAATTTCTAGTCCTCAGATTTAAACTATCACGTATGGGTGGGCGTTCCTTCTCCTATCTGGCCCCAGTGTTGTGGAATTCACTACCTTCATCACTTCGTCATGAAGTTAGCCACAAAATCTTCCGCAATGGCCTTAAGACCTGGCTATTTAACCAGTAAATGCTGTCTTCTCTGTTGCGATTTGTCCTGGGCGCCGGGAAACCTCCGGGTAGCTGTGCGCCTTATAAATTTAATTTAATAATAATAAAGGGCTACCTTTCTGCTATTTCGGCCTTTCTCAGGCTCCCTGATCAGCCCTCTCTTTTCAAGTCCCCTGTTGTAAATAGGTTTCTTAAAGGCATTACTCACCTTTTTCCTCCTATTCCTTTCGTGATGCCTCAGTGGGACTTGAATCTGGTTCTGACGTACTTGATGTGCGCTCCCTTTGAGCCACTTCACAACTGTCCTCTTCGTCTTCTGACGTTAAAGACTGCTTTCCTGGTGGCCATCACTTCCGCCAGGCGGGTGAGTGAGCTCCAGGCTCTTTTCTGTAAGCCTCCTTTCCTTTCAGTCCATCCGGACAAGGTTGTGCTCAGGCCCCGTCCTTCCTTTTTGCCAAAAGTGGTTACGGCCTTTCACATTGGGCAGACTATTACCTTGCCCTCCTTTTTTCCGCCTCCGCATCCTTCCAGAGAGGAAGAGCGGCTCCACCGTCTGGACCCAAAACGTGCGCTTTCTTTTTATCTTAACTGCACTCAGCAGTTCCGGGTGGATGACCAGCTTTTTGTTGGCTACGTTGGCACCAAGAAAGGTCGGGCGGTCCATATGAGAACCATCTCCCGCTGGGTTGTCTTGTGTATCAAAGCCTGTTACTCTTTGACTAAAAAAGAACCTCCGGTGGGGCTGCGTGCTCATTCCACCCGAGCTACTGCAGCCACTACTGCATTGGGACGTGGTGTCCCCCTGCAAGACATATGTCAGGCAGCCACGTGGGCCTCGCTGCACACGTTTACCAAACATTACTGCCTGGACAGCCAAGTCCGGAGAGACGGCTTCTTTGGCCGTTCTGTTCTCCGTGACTTTCTGGTGTGATCTTTGTTCGCAGACCCACCACTGGGGTTGGTATTGCTGGGGTATCTATTCTAAGGTAAGGAATCTATCACTATGTGTTTCTTTCAGATGCACAAGTTACTTACCTTCGGTAACGATATATCTGTAAGAAACATTAGTAGTGATAGATTCCTTACCGCCCCACCCATCCTCCCCGTTCTGCGAACTGATTTCTAGGGTTAAGGTCATCCCTTTCAGGGCCCTATTTTCAATGCACCAGTGGTCAGTATCTTGCATGGCTCTGCGTTCCTGGCGCGGAAAGTCGTGTACAGAACTGACGTCAGCGCGCGTGTGCGGCGTCCAAGTAGCGCCCGCGACGTCATCTCAGCGACCACGACGCCAACGACGGACGTGGAGCCGCACGACGCCCCTACCAACACGCAGGGGTACTGCTGACGAAAACTTTCCGGATCCAGTCTGACGCCTGGGGATATTCTAAGGTAAGGAATCTATCACTACTAATGTTTCTTACAGATATATCGTTACCGAAGGTAAGTAACTTGTGCACTTTGCCCTCTAAAAAAATATATGATGAAATGGTAACTTCAGCAGCAAGAATTAAGATAAAGTAGCTGCAAATTTAAAGTGTAAATGCACAGTATTAACAACACTACAGTGAATAAAATAAGCAATTTTTTATTTGCAAATCTCATCTTGCTTTGTAACCATACTTCAGTCTGTCTAGGAGGACAGAAACGCAGGGAAGCCTAGTCAAGTAGGTCTGTGCAATCACTGGATGGTAGGGCCAGAGGTTATCACTTTTAAGGTGGTAAAAGCTTTGCAATGCTACAGTGCAACAAAACATTATTGTGACAGTCACAACAGATGCTCCTCACAGGGATTTCCGATTATGGGCTGCACCTTTACAATCAACATGTTTGAGTAAACGACTAAAAACAATCTGAAACTTCTTCTAGTTAGAATTCAAGACTTAACATTTTTCACTCAGCTGAGTGGAGCTGTTATTCAAATTCTAGTAAATGGCAGTGCAGCAGTGTTTTACCTCCACAGACAAGCAAGCAAAAAGTCATAGCTTGTCTCACAGTTTGAACAGTAGATATTGCATTGGACCATCCTGTGCAGTATCCTCTTGGTGGCATTACATCCAGCAGGCAGTTTGAATGCCATAGTCGGCACACTGACATACAGGGTAATCACACAAATGAGAGTTAAATTCACTAGTCATAGAAGACATCCTTGCACCATTGGGAACGCCTTCCATAAAATGACTTGCAGCACACATAAATGCACAATGTCAGAACTTTGTGTTGACTTTCACTAATCACTTTTTAAGGAGAAATGCACAGTCAATGAATTAGACTGAGAGTGACTCTCTCCCAATCCCATTCATTTCACAAGTTGTAGGCAAGGGTCTTCGGTCACAGAGAACTTTATTTCTCATAACACCAGCGAGGACAGTCATGGTGTTCACATTCGCTGAACGTGTCCACAGGGCAACCTTTGAAATGCCACCACTTTAAAAGTTTCTAACAGTGCGGGAAAGGAAAATCACAGATCCAGAAACCCGATTAATACATTTGCCAGAATGACATTTCAACTTGCCTCAGCGTTGTTGCACTTTCTAAAGGAATGTCTTTAGGTGCAGTTTTAGTTAAGTGTAAATGATGTGTTCAGCAGTTTCACTCCAACCATTTTCTCATTCTTCTGTTTCAGATTAAGACCATTGTGTTACATTCATCCACTTGATAGTCATTTAAGCTATGTCTCTTTTTTGGGTTAGCCAAAAGCATTACTTTTTAAAATCCCGGTCATTCTAATTTTGTTTCTGAAATGGGTAAAAACAGTTTATCCATTGCATCATACACCACCACCAAGCCGTAGTGTAAGAACTGTGTAAAATAGGCCAGCTGTTGCGTCCTTTCCAACGTATCCATGAAACAAAGTTTAAACCTCTTGATCTAAAAACATTTTACTGATCACTATCTTGTCACGTATAGTTATTAAAAATCTGACACTTACAGTGAAACAATATACAATAAGAAGGTATTTAATGCAAATACATCCAGAATGTATAGCTAAGAACAGCGTCTTTTCATGTCCAACAGACACCAGAATTACCCAATGTTTTCCAGAATCCTGATATATATTATAAAAACAAGCTTTACATACTTTTTAAAAGACCAAAATGGATAAGATGGAATCTTTTCATTTAGCTGAGATTTTTTGTCATGCAATCCAATTGCTCGGTAAATTTGAGAAAAAACGGAATCATTTTTTAATGGATTGTACCATTAATTTATTGAGAAACAAGACCCTTTATAGAGATCCATAAAGCAGACGTCCCTAGGAAGAAGGCTGCTTCTTTGTGTTTTTTTTGTTTTGCTAATATCTTTTTAATTGGCATTTGTGGGGCAGCTACATGCTCATCCATTCATACTTTAGCAAAACTTTACTGTGGCTGTACAGAGAAGAATAATTATTATATCAAATGTTTTTTGACACCATTGATGCAGCACATGTGGGTATAAAAAAGGGTACAAGATGCAAAAGAAACAAGTTATTTACCTGTAAAAATAGTTTTGCGGCTTGAGACAAGTAAAGGGGAATATTGCAAAAAAATATTTTACTATGGGCAAGAGTAAAAAACTAGTCTTACAGGCGACACCAAAAACAAAAGTTTTATTTTTTTTAATTTTATTTTTTACGTTTTTCTGAATCTAACTACAAGATGGCCAAATAATATGCAGTATGTGAATTTAGAATAGACTTCCAGCAGCCACCTCTGCAGGTGTTTTGTAGTCTCCTCTGACACCTAGATGTAACCTGAAAAGTACCCTTGCTTCTAGATCCACTGAAACTTCATGCGCAGCCTATCATGGTCGGCAAGCATGACTCAGGAGGTTGGTAGACCCAAAGCCTCTGAGCCATCTTCACGAAGATCAAGGACAGAGGCTGAAACACTGGGATCATAGCCCAAATGTTTTGGACTAGTTGATTCAGGGCAAAGGGCAAAAGTCAAAAGTGCACTGTTATCCAGGATGGCTCTGATGAAAGGAAGCCTCTGTAAAGGGGTCAGGTGTGACTTTGGCAGGTTGACTTAGAACCCCCAAAGAAGTAAGGATCTTTGTCGTCGTCTGGAGGTGGTTCACAACTAACTCAGGCGAGCCCGCCTTTAACTGATAGTTGTGAAGGTAGGAAAAGACTGGTACCTCAGACCTATGAAGATGGGCAGCAATCACCACAATCACCTCTGTGAACAGTCGAGTGGCACTGGTGAGGCCTAAAGTAGTCACGTCCCATCGTGAACCATTGGTAGCATCTGTGGGCCTCCAGGATGGGATGTGGATATGACCATCCTCCAGGTCCAACATCACTATTCAGGTTCTCAGAGAAGTGGTCTGTCCTTCCACCTCCCTGTTTTGGTGGGATGGGCTCTTCTATCTAAAAAGATTCCAATCATGGAATCTATACATTGGTTCTTTCAATTTGGTGATGGGCTCTGCATCTGAAGAGCTTATGAAAGAAGCTGGTGTAAGCTTGCATGATTGGCTGTTATATGCGTCTGTCTCTTCCAGAACGGAATAGTGTTGATGCTAATTCACACGGTATCACCGACTGGCACGCAGAACTACTGCTCTCAGTTTTCCAAATCCAGTCTGGCACCTGGGATAAATTCACATGGTGAGGAATCTGTGGTTGGATAGAGTACCCACCAGAAAGAGCATTACAGAAGGTAAGTAACTTATTCTTCATGTTTCCCTGTCAAGAGATCCTTAACTTTGCTTTTTTGTTACCTCCAGCTCATAACCTTGTTAACATATGCTCCTAAAATTTTACATGTATTTTATAAGTGCATGCAAGTGACAAAGTCATTTGCACCTTCCTACTGGGTTTTCTGCATATTTCCTTTTTTTCAACTCCTTACAGTTTATTTTCACAAGGACCTTGTTCCACATTTAAACATGTGTTATGTATTTGTGTACAGTAGAGACAAATTCAACTGCATTTCATATGCTGTGTTAATTCATTAAAGTTCTGTAAAGGCACATCTTTAGGGTTAACTTTTATCTGTTAGTTGAATGGTCTTGACTCAACATTATTTGTATTTAATGGTTAAATAAATCCATATTATTTTGTACCTTGAACAGTGTACTGTATACATGATGCACAAATTCACCTTTCTTATAAGTAGTTGCAAAAACTTACAGTATGAATGTATTTTTTGCTTCTTTTACTGAAAATTTTCTCATTTCCACTTTATTTTAAGGAGTCTACTCAAGTCAGTTGAGGAAGAACTGCACCAGCGGTAATTGTTATGTATCTTTTCTCTTCTTCTGTGTACCCTGTACCTATTTGACTCAGATGGTGCTATCCTTACAGCAGCCTAATGATACATATTTGCGTTAGTGCTTGTCAAAATGAAAAAGCCTAATTTGTGTGAAATGGAGCAGTGTCCTGGAGAATAAAATGTGCTGGCTGAAGTAATCCGATTCTGTATAGTTTTTAAAGAAAGGCCTTAAGCCATAGCATGCCATAATGTGTTTTTTGTGATGAATGAAGTCAATTTAATAACATCCCTTCTGCCTGGCTACTTCGTTCCATCTCCTCAGGGGACATGTGGCACATTTAGAAGATGATGATGGGGATGAGGAGGAATCCAAGCAGTAAGTTCTTTATTCTCGCTTTATCAGGCTTCTGTTTTGTAGCTCTGTGGAAATCTTACTCCTGTTTGCAACACTGTGAATTTTCTGTGGTGCATAGACCATACTTTACTGTTCATTCCATTGCAATACTGTTCATTCCATTGCAATACTGTAGTTCTTCAAGGCTGTTTCATTCCTACCTCTGGTTTGTTTTCAGTTTATTGTAGCTGTCATTTCCTAAATTTCATTTAATCCATCAGTCTTTGAACCTTAAAATATTTTGTGACTATTGCTTAAGTTGTTGAATTTTACACATAGGTTTAATATTATGAATAGTACTTGTTATTTAATTTTACTCAATGAAACACATGGATTCTCTAGCTATACAGATCTTTTAAGCGGTATGGAACTGGAATTCTGTGAAGCTTTACAGCCCCATTGTATCAGATGTGAAATAATTCTGTTGTATCTCACAAACGCCTAGTAATGGTTGTGCATTTTGTTGTTAGAAATTACCAGCTTTTGAAACAGTTTCCACTGGCTGTCATTTCAGCATGTGAAAATGATTGAGTCTTTTATTAAGTTGTTTTTCTTTTCCTTTTGCTTTGTGTGAGAGTACCTTTTAAATTGAGCCGTTCTTTATTTCGAGGTAGCTTAATGTTCACATAAATCAGAAGACAAGTCTTACTTCTTACTGTACATCTTCTTGTTCCTCCAGACCAGAGTATCTCTTCATAGTTAGACTGGAAGAAAAAAAAAAGTCACTTGCTTGCTCTATTCCTTTTTTTAGTGTACTGTATTTAATGGGAACATTGAAATGAACCATCTCTAAATTTATAGACTCCTGTGTTAGTTTGATTCTACCAATCCGGAAACCAACTACTTCCTGAAGGAGACATTACACATTCTAGTTGTTGTCTTTAGGAACCTAAGCTTTTCCCAGTGAAACTCCTTTTACGAGATTTGCCAAACAGCCCTTTGGTTTTCCCTGTTGACATTTGACAAGCTCTGCTGTTGTATGACACCAGGGACCCAGCTGAGTTCAGTTAAGCAGTGTTACATCAGCATGTGCTCTGTGTTGATTCTACACTACCTAAACTACCTTTTGGTCTTCCCCCAGTGATAGTATGTTTTGTTATTGTAGTTCAGATGGATACATATATTTGCAGATTTCTCACCTTCTGAATTTTCTCTACAGGAAAAGGATCTTGATTGATCCGGAACAGCTTTTTCTTAGCATTATCTTCTCAGCACTGCCAGGTGGTACCATGTGTCTCCTGCAGCAACTCCACCTCTGGACAAAGCAAGACCATAGCGAGTCCATTAGTCACCAGCTGGCATCAGTTCTTATTTTTTTCAGAGTTTTATAAAGCGCGAACTTGATCCAAAGGTATCAGAGCGCTTTACATGAGCACCAGTTAAGTTACACAAGGACACTTTCATTTTTTCGTTAGGCACGTGGAGATTAAGTGATTTGCCCAGAATCGCAGGATGTTGAGCTTCATTGCCGAGACTCGAACCCAGTTCCCCAGATTTGAAATCGCCCGCCCTAGCCCATTAGGCCACATCCTCTCTCTTTCTTTGTGCCACAGCGATGTGAGTCAAGAGCTCTCTTTCTGTCTATCGCCAAAGTAATTCCTCAACATTAGCCTCATAAGTCAAATGTCTCTTCCAAATCTTTCAGATTTCAAGTTTTGTCACAGATTCCACATGATGAAGTTCCTTCCAAAGGACAGTTGCTTGTGGAGTCTCGGATCATAATATGTGATTGTTGCGCCTTTGTGGACTGGAAGGTCACCATAGAGCGTGAGGGCAACTTGCTTCTGGGCAAGGCCCGCAGGGAGATGACAAAGCATTCTCCTTCATCCACAGAGAAATCACCTATAAGGGTACAATCTCCTAAAAGATCTTATAAAAACAATAAAAGGGCCTTAGAATGGAGAAGTCCTCTTGTTCCTCAAGGAAACAGTCTTGCTACCATGGTCATTTGTAGTCTTAAAGCCAGTCCCCAACCCAAAATTCTTTCTAGTCATTGGTGAAGTCCCTGGTTTGCAAAACATCAGGCCTGAGTTTCTTGGTCCAGCGGAAGACACCGTGCTGGCTGTAGCCTTTTGTGTGTGCTGTGCTTCATCTTTTTAGGATGGTTCCTGCACCCTCTTGGCTGAGTTTGTCTTTTTCATCAACATTGAAAAATTGCACCTCTCATCTACATACAGGCTGACCTTCATGGGGCGCTGTACTGGATGGAAACAACATGGAACCCTTTCCTTCTTAGAGGATGAAGGATTTTCGAGAGAGGATTCAGAAATTTCTGGCTATGGCTTGAACCCCAGTTCTGTAGGGCTTGAGTCTGCTTTTTGCATCCTGTTGGTGCCACATGCCAGATGGTGGATGATGGTCCTTCAATGGTGCTAGAAATCACAGAGGTACCAGCATTGGGAGGGTCTCACAGTTCAGGTGCGTATCTGCACTGGTGGATGATACATTCCCCTCCTTTTAGTACTCTTGCACGCTCAGGTTACTGTGTGTTCGAGGCATATGAGCTGTAGATCATATGCTTTAGCATAGATCGCCATCTAGTGGTGGGTCCGGATGTTTGCACTTTGTTTTTCTTCGAAGAAGTCTTTGCAGTCACGAGGTAGGTGACTCCTCCTTTAGGTGATAGTGCGCATGGGCATCGACTCCATCCCCAGATTGTTTTTTTCTGCCATCGGGTTCGGATGTGTATTGCTGCGCTCCGGTTCGGTATCGTTTTCGAACCCCCTCGACGTGCAATCCTCTACCCTCGACGGTATTTTCTATCGATCGCGGTTCCCCATTCGACGCGCATTGTTTCAACTGAGAAAACCTTCGATCGGGAAACTCGAGGTGGGCCGTCTGGCCTACCCGTGCCGACCACGCTAGCAGTCGATGGAACGGACTCCATTTAAACTATGTCCCGGGTGTCGTGCTAAATTTCCACGCACCGACTTGCACGAGGTCTGCAACCTCTGCTTATCCCCGGAACATGACGAAAAGGACTGTGACGCGTGTCGATCGTTCCGAAGAAAGAAGACTCTTCGTGATCGTCGGGCTCGACGCCACAAGATGCAACCCGGCAGCGGCTCCGTACCGGACATCTTCGGCGAAGATTCCGATATCCACCGCCCAGCTGAAGAAGCCGAGGACGAAGAACTGGTCTCCGTGTCCGAAGGCGACTCCGACATGGAAGAAGAACAGACCATCACTCCGGGTCAGCGTACCGTGAGTACAGATCCCCCTGTGCCCAGTCAACAAAAATCTAAGGCTCCGGTACCACCTTCGCCCTCGGGCTCAGGTCGGCACCGAGAAAAAGTTTCAGATGCCCTGCCCTCCAGCCCGGCTACGAAACATAAAGACAAGCCTTCCGGCTCGGGCTCGAGCCGCCCCCATTCCGGTGCCGAACCAACACCTTCGGCATCGAAACATAAGTCGAAGCATCTGCCGGTCTCCACACCACCGGCACCGAAGGCACCTTCGACACCAAAAACCTCCTCCGCGCCGAAAAGCTCGGAGCTGAAACCCTCCGCGCCGAAAAGCTCGGAGCTGAAACCCTCCGCGCCGAAAAGCTCGGAGCCGAAACCCTCCGCGCCGAAAAGCTCGTGGCCAAAACCTGCCACATCAAAAGGTTCGGAGCCTAAACATGCCAAGACCAAGCACTCCGACCCAAATCATTCGCCGCCTAAAGACTCGGAGGCGAAATCTTCGATGCCGAAATCGGCACATAACGAAAAGGACACTTCATCCAAAGACCCTCGGTCCGATGAACCACCTATGGATCCGAAACAAAAGAAACTGGTCATTAACCCTGAAACGGGACACATCCATGCCACTCTTCCTATAAAACGGGAGCTGGATCTCACAGAGGACTACGCTATCACTCTCAAGAAAAAGGACATGGGTACTAACCCTTCTCCCCCTTACATTCCACCTCCCTCTCCTCCTCCTCCTAATCCTAATTTGATTATTACACCATCAAATTTACCACCACCTCCACTTTCACCTGACCCACAGGATGAAGATTATGGGGATGGGGATGAAGAGCAGGATGATCCACAGGATCAAGACATACCACAGGACACTGACCCTTGGGAAAATTACCATAGGGAACCAGATCAAGACAACAACCCCGACCTGTATCCCTCCAGACCCTCCCGACCTGATGACAACATTGGCTACATGCAGCTTATTAACAGGGCTGCTCAATATCACGGGGTGGAACTACATAAAGAACCTCTAGAAGAGGATTTCCTCTTTGAGACACTAACTCACTCACAAAGGTCTACTCACACTTTACCAATGCTCAAGGGCATGTTAAAGCACACGGATGAGGTATTTAAAGACCCCGTCAGAGCAAGAATACTCACACCTAGAGTAGACCAGAAATACAGCTAACTCCCAAACCACAGGTGAGGCCCCCCTCCTGACAAAGAGTCCAAACTCATTGATACCTCAGGCAAAAGAGTGTCTTCACAAGCTGCGAATCATTGGCGTATTGCCAACGCTCAGGCTCTGCTAGCACGCTACGATAGGGCTCATTATGATGCGTTAGAAAAACTCATCCAACATCTACCGGATGAGTACAAAACAAAAGCTAATGACCTCATTCAGGAAGGTAAGCTCATCACTAACACTTCCATTAAATGTGCACTAGACACAGCAGACACAGCATCTTGTGCCATCAATACTAGTGTGCTATTACGTAGACACGCTTGGCTTAGAATCTCTGGATTCAAGCAGGAGGTACAGTCCTCCATACTTAATCAGCCTTTTGATAAGGAGCATCTTTTCGGACCAGCTGTAGATACAGCGCTGGAAAAGATGAAAAAAGACACGGAAACCGCAAAGTCTATGGGGGCTTTACAATTGCCTACTAGCAGGGGTTCCTTTCACCGCTCCTTTTATAGGGGTGGCTCAAAAACGGTTTCTACAGAAAATCCCTCTTCCTCTTACAAGGGTAACAACCAATCCCCCTCTTCCAGAGGTTATTTTCGAGGAGGCTACAGAGGAAATAATAAGGGAAGAGGCAGAGGTAACTCCACCCGCACTTCCCATGCCAACAAACAGTGACTTCCCTCCACTACCCCCCGATCATTACACTCCTGTCGGGGGATGTCTCTCACAATTCCTACCTGTCTGGAATTCAATCACCTCAGACAAGTGGGTACTACAAATTATCCAGTATGGTTACTGCCTGGAACTTACCAGCACTCCCCCAACTATTCTTCCACGAGCACGTGCAAGGTCACCAGAACATCTCACCCTTTTAAAACAAGAAGTTCTATCCCTCTTACAAAAACATACGATAGAACCAGTCCCATTACATCGTGAAGGGACCGGAGTATACTCCCTGTATTTCTTAATTTAAAAAAAAGGACAGCTCTCTCAGCCCTATACTAGACCTCAGACAGCTAAATCTCTACATTCAGTCAGACCACTTCCACATGGTCACCCTCCTGCTTCAGCAAGGCGACTTTCTATCCACTCCGGATTTAAAGGACGCCTACTTCCATATTCCTATCCACCCGGCTCACAGGAAATATCTCAGGTTCGTGGTGGACGGACAACATTACCAATTTAAAGTTCTCCCATTCTGGGTTACTACAGCACCCAGAGTCTTCACCAAGTGTCTAGCAGTAGTCACAGCTCATTTAAGAAGACAACACATTCACGTCTTCCCTTACCTGGACGACTGGCTAATAAAAGCCAGTTCACGACACAGCTGCCTACACCACACTCACAAAACAGTTCAACTGCTTCACGACTTGGTGTTCACTGTAAACCTCACCAAGTCTCACCTCCAGCCATCCAAAACGCAAGTTTATCTAGGAGCTACAATAGACACTTGCAAAGCTCTAGCATACCCCAACCCAGTCAGGATACGCAACATGCAAAATCTAATATCACAATTTCAGCCTCAACACTCAACCAGCCCAAGTGTTTATGCAATTGATCGGAATGATGGCTTCTTGCATCCTAATCGTTCCTTATGCAAGACTCCAAATGCGTCCCCTACAAGAATGTTTAGCACGTCAGTGGAACCAGGCTCAAGGTCAGTTGACAGATCTAGTGTTGGTGGACGGCCGCACCCATCGCTCTCTGCAGTGGTGGAATACACAAAACCTTTCCAAGGGGCGGCCATTCGTCGACCCGGTTCCACAGATAGTGCTGACAGCAGACGCATCGCTCACTGGTTGGGGAGCTCATCTTCAACAAGCATTGGCATAGCCAATAGGTCTCGCTTTTGGGACCTTATAAGTATTTAGTTATGCAGCACAATATCCTTGGTGCAACAACATCAACCGTTGCATGGCGAAACACTTATAAGGTCCCAAAGGCGAGACCTATTGGCTATGCCAATGCTTGTTTGGTCAGCCTGGGGGCTGTCTGTGCTGTTAGGATGCTGCCAGTGGGTGCCTGAGAGGCCTTGCTAGAGGCAGATGGGCGGAGGTATCACTCCCCTTCTCTCGCTGGGCCGGCCCATTAATGTACGCTGATTGAGCGGGGCAGGGGGCCTGCGCAGAAGTGGTCTCACTTGCATTCACGTGTGGCTCAGCAGTGTGAACTAATCTGGTCAATTTTTTTTATCTAAGTGAAGTTAATAAAACATGCCCCTCACCCCCTTTCTTTTCATAAAACTTCACTGAAGCAGTGTTTTGCAAAAAGGCTATACACAAATGTGGGCCACTTTTTTTGGTGTGCCCAGGCCGATTTTTTTATCCCAATCCAACCCTGCATCCCAGCTGAATTAAGCCAACCCCACTTATACATTCACCTCCCCAGTTTAAGCATATCAGCAGGATGTAACAGAATGAGCCCTGGGCCTCTTGAAAACACAGAGCTCACTCTTAGCAAGAGCTGTAGTCACTATGCTGCTGCTTGGCTCGCACTTTACCAGATGGGCCTGTAGATTTTATCAAAGTGATTGACATCAACAGATTGCTGGTCACTCTCTTCAGGCGATGGGTTCGAAAGTAAAGGGTTGGAGCGTTAGGTGGGAGCTGGTGGGCTCAGGCAGCGAAAAAAAGAGACATAAAAACAGGGTCTGCTGTTTGTCTCCGACTGCCCAGGAGAAAGAGACTGGCAAATCATATTTATTTACCTTACGGACAAAGCATGACATGACCTGTCTAAGAAGAGGATGTGGCGTTACTATCATGGCTGCCGACTTCAGAACTGGAGAACCAGGTTCCAGTCCCAGCGTCAGCTCAACATCATCTGATCGTGGGCACTTCACGTAATCTCCCTGTGCTTAGTAAATGAATGTGACCTTGTGTAACGCAAATGGTGCTCACATTAAGTACACACAGATACGACAGTGTGGAGCGGATGTTGGGCAGAAGCACTCTGTGATTTAGAGCGACATGGAATGGGGTGGAGAGGAGAGCTCCTAGAGAAGCATGCACAGAAGTCGGGTGTATAAAACCAGCATTCTCATGGAGCGCTTGAAGAAAAAGAGAATAATAAAAACAGGGTCTGCTGTTTGTCTCCGACTGCCCAGGAGAAAGAGACTGGCAAATCATATTTATTTACCTTACGGACAAAGCATGACATGACCTGTCTAAGAAGAGGATGTGGCGTTACTATCATGGCTGCCGACTTCAGAACTGGAGAACCAGGTTCCAGTCCCAGCGTCAGCTCAACATCATCTGATCGTGGGCACTTCACGTAATCTCCCTGTGCTTAGCAAATGAATGTGACCTTGTGTAACGCAAATGGTGCTCACATTAAGTACACACAGATACGACAGTGTGGAGTGGATGTTGGGCAGAAGCACTCTGTGATTTACAGCGACATGGAATGGGGTGGGGAGGAGAGCTCCTAGAGAAGCATACACAGAAGTCGGGTGTATAAAACCAGCATGCTCATGGAGCGCTTGAAGAAAAAGAGAATAAAGTGTCTGAAAAGCAATCGCTCATAGAAGAAGTGAAAGAGCCAATCAGGTAGTACAAAGGCTAAGCTCCACAGGAGGGGCAAAGGCAAGCTGGAGGGGCTATGAGGCTGCCAGGGTGGAGGAGATGAGGAGGCAACGCCGGTGCAGAGAACGAGAGAGGAGTGAGTCAGTAAGCTTACCTGAAGCGGGCGCCATGCTTCTACCCAGCCGAGGCAAACAAGAAAAGAATGCATAAAGGACCTCAAATAACTAGCATTGGCCGCGCGGCCGTGAAAGTGACGCGGCCGTGAAAGTGATCGTGCGCCGCGAGCGATGCGCTTAATGAGCCATGACGAGGAAAGCCAGATGGCGCCTCTGCTCGTAACTGTGCGCGTAACCGCACGCTCTAGGCCACACAAAAAGCTGTGGTCGGCTTTTTAAAGCCCACTCACTAAATTTCTCGCCAGAGCAGCGCATTCGCTGGCTCAGGCGAGACCTAAAAACATACCATTCAGGGAATGTGGACTGTACAACAAAAACAACTCCACATAAACCATCTGGAACTACTAGCAATTTTTCTAGCATTGAAAGCCTTTCAACTGCATCTAGTTGGCAAAGCTGTCTTAGTTCGTACAGACAACATGACAGCAATGTACTACATACAAAAACAAAGAGGGACACACTCTCTACAGCTTTCACAACTAGCTCAAAGCATCTGGAGATGGGCCATACCTCAAAAAATATATCTCCTTGCAGAACACCTCCCAGGAGTAAACAACCAGATTGCAGATCTGCTCATTCGTCAAAGACAACAGATCCACGAATGGGAACTACATCCTCAAGTTCTCCTCCCATTCTTCCAGATGTGGGGCTACCCAGAAATAGATCTGTTCGCCACACACCTCAACGCAAAATGCCCAAGCTTCGCGTCCAGGTATCCACACCCATTGTCCAAAGGCAATGCGCTATGGATGAATTGGTCAGGCAGATTTGCTTACGTTTTACCACCTCTCCCGCTTCCGAATTAGTGGTTCGGAAGCTCAAACAACATTCCCTGACACTGATCCCAGTTGCTCCCACATGGGCTCGACAACCCTGGTTCACAACCCTGTTGGAACTATCAGTAGTCCCTCAACAAAACTACACCTCTCCCCCAAGCTTCTCACTCAGAACCATGGAGAGATAAGACATCCAGATCCCAGTCATCTCAACCTTGCGATCTGGCACCTAAAATCTTAGAGTTTGGCTACCTTAATCTTCCGCCAGACTGTATGAACGTCAATAAAGAGGCTAGACGCCCTACCACAAGAGCATGCTATGCAGCAAAGTGGAAACGATTTGTAATTTACTGTACAAACAATCAAATCAATCCACTAGATGCTTCAATACAAAACATCATCTGTTATCTATTACACCTACAACGTTCCAACTTAGCATATACATCTATACGCTTACACCTTGCTGCTATAGCCACTTATCTACAAAACAGACAGCACTTGTCTTTGTTTCGAGTGCCCGCTATCAAAGCTTTTATGGAAGGACTCAAAAGAATCATTCCTCCTAGACTACCATCCTCTCCAGTGTGGAATCTTAATATAGTCCTTACAAGACTCATGGGACTACCATTTGAACCGTTGCACAAATGTGAACTACAGTTTCTCACCTGGAAGGTAGCCTTCCTTATAGCCATCACATCTCTTAGACGAGTGGGTGAGCTCCAGGCACTAACTATACAAGAACCATTTTTACAAATACACCAAAACAAAGTGGTTCTTAGTACTAATCCCACATTTTTACCAAAAGTCGTTTCTGCCTTTCATATCAACCAGTCTGTTGAGTTACCTGTGTTCTTCCCTCAACCAGATACAGTGGCAGAGCGTGCTCTTCACACATTAGATGTAAAAAGAGCCATACTATATTACATTGAAAGAACTAAACCTTTTAGGAAAACTAAACAACTTTTTGTTGCTTTTGCACCACCGCATAAAGGCAATCCCATATCAAAAGCAATCATTGCACGGTGGATAGTTAATGATTCAAATATGCTACATTAAAGCTAAGCGCACATTAACAATTCCCCCTAGGGCGCACTCCACACGCAAACTGGGGGCTTCTATGGCATTCTTGGGGAATATACCCTTAGAAGACATCTGCAAGGCTGCAACATGGTCTACACCACACACATTCACAAAGCACTATGTAGCTGTGTTAGCAAGACAGCAAGCTAGTGTGGGCCAGGCAGTTTTACGAACACTATTTCAAACCACTGCAACAGGTGCAGGTTAGCCACCGCTTGGGAGATAACTGCTGTATAGTCTATGCTAAAGCATATGATCTACAGCTCATATGCCTCGAACGGAAAATGCTACTTACCCAGTATGCATCTGTTCTTGGCATATAGAGCTGTAGAGTCATATGCGCCCACCAGCCTCCCCGGGTACCTTTATCTGTTGCAGTATTATCTTACTTAGATACACTATACATGGACATCATGTTACTACTCTTACTAACTCCATCATCACCCTTTACGGCAAAACAATCTGGGGATGGAGTCGATACCCATGCGCACTATCACCTAAAGGAGGAGTCACCTACCTCGTGACTGCAAAGACTTCTTCGAAGAAAAAACAAAGTGCAAACATCCGGACCCACCACTAGATGGCGATCTATGCTAAAGCATATGACTCTACAGCTCTATATGCCAAGAACAGATGCATACTGGGTAAGTAGCATTTTTTTTACAGGCAACTCTTTGTTGGCCTGCAGTGCCCATTTGAGTGACATGATGGCACAGGGCCTTTGGTCTGCATACGATCAGCGCCTGCATAAATGTTCTAGAGCTATGGGCGATCTGTCTTGCAATGAAGGCATATCTCTTACATTTCAGGTAGTAACATTCAGATTCTAGCAGACAACATCACTCCCGTCCTTTATATAATCAGACAGGGTAGTATGGGATCATGGACCTGATGTTGGGAGGTGATCTGCATGTGGAAGTGGGCACATGTAAGGAAGGAATCCCAAGTAGTACCCACCTAGCAGTTTCCTTCAATATGAGGGAGGATGCTTTGTCGTTTCTCAATGGAGGACCACAAGTTAGAGTTGCATCCCAAAGTGATGGAGGTGTGGAATCTCATTTCATGTAGCTCTTTGCTGTGGCTCAAACAGGAAATGTCCTCTTAGTTTTGCAGCATGAATGTTTTCTGGATTCACATGCTGTGCATTATTCCGCCATCTAGTGGTTGGGTCCAGCAGTGTCTCCTTGCAGTCTCTCTTCCCTTTTTTTTTTTTTCGTGGGCATTGTCAACCATTTAGGTTTGAACCCCTCCTTGAGTGACGTCAGACTTATGCCTTCAACACAGTCCCATCTTTAGATTATTTTTTCTGCTTTTGAGTCGGGAAGCTAAAGGGAGAGCTCCGGAGTCGAGAAAGAAGGAACTACGCCAAGGAGAAGATTTTCCCATCGAAACCAACATCGTGGGAAGGGGATCTGCGACGACCATTAAAGGAAAAGCACAGATACCCTGCCAAAGATGAGAAGACAGATGCACCGAGACCGTGTGGTCGAAGAACGAGAAAGGGGAATGGAGCACACCCCTTTTAGGTTTTGCCCTAAGTGCTACCACAAGTGTGCCCAAAAAGACACTCATGAGGTATGTAATGTCTGCCTCCCAAAGGACCACTGTGCAGTATGTGCAGAATTCTAGCTGAAGACCATCAGGGCAAGGCAGATGCAAAGGTGGGCACAATATGCCATGGCATCACTACAGAGAAAACAGGAGTCTTGAAAGGATCTTGGTCTATCGAGCGCGGAGAAGGACATCCTGGACGAGATGGAGGAAGCCCAAGGAGAGGAACGAGGCCTTGAGGAGGTGATTGAGTTGCCCGTGAGTAAGGGGCACAAGAAGGTGTTGAGAGACGAGCCCAGACCTAGGATAAACACTCAGGAACATGATAAGACTGAGCAAAAAGTCTCAGACTCAAGAAAACTGGCAGTAATCTCAAAATCTTTGACGCCGGAGGGCAAAGTCGGGCCCAAAGAGCCTCACGGGTCCAAGGAAAGTGCCACCGCTGGCAAACCCTTGAAACCGGCTTTAACCACCAGAGAGGATCAAAAGCATGGGAGGGAGACGGCAAACAGCAGCTTGACACTGGTCGAGAGGACCCAGTCCACATTAGCACTGAAAAGCTGCTCGACTCTAAAGGGCAGCGACCCACAGGCAGCGATGCGCTCGACTTCGACGCTGAAGAGCTTTTCGACCTTGACTTCGAAACAGAGAAGAAGCCTCTGAGGTTGACGCCGACAGGAAGACGCCCGAGGTGGAGTTAGGCGCTGTAATCAATAAAAAGGAGGAGTTAAAAGAGCCCAGTCATTCCAGAACCTCAGTAGGATATTGAGAAGGATTTCTTTGAGTTGGAGGAAGCACAACAGGAAGAACCCTCGCAAATGGGAGAGCCAGCCGATGAACTGAAGGAAATATATGTAGACTTCTCAGACGAAGAGATAGAATCCCATCCAAACCATCACCACTGGCTGACATCACTGTATACAACAGAGTTATCAGGAGAGCTGCAGGTAATTCTGGGGTTCAGCTTGAAAAGGAGCAGTCGGAGGCATTCTTCATCCTAGAAGCACTAATACTGGACCAGAAGAAGAACCAGTTCCTCCCAATGTTATCCAGTGTGCTGGACCAGGACAGAGAGGCGTTCAATGAACCAGCCACATCTAAGCCAGAACACAAAGGGTGGAAAAGTACAGTTTCTCTTCAAAAGACCCACCCTACATCAAGGGGAACGTTCCACCTGACTCCTTTATTGTGGCTACAGCACTCAAGAAAGCAAACACCCCTACGTCTATGGGGCCGCCCCCTGACAAGGAAAGCAAAAAGAGTAGACATGGTAGGGAGAAAAATGGAGAGGTCAGCAGCAATGCTGTGGTGCATAGCCAACTCAAATGCCCTGCTAAACAGGTACACCCACCAACAGTGGGATGAGATGGAAGAGCTCATGAAACACTTGCCAGACGAGTTCAGAAAAAGTGTGAACGCGATGCTACTAGAGAGCAAGGCAATCACCAACACATGCCTCAAATCTGCATGGCCACCACTTAACGCAGACATACTTGGCGGAGGATCTCAGGATTCAAACAGGAGGTCCAGTCAGCAATAATAAACATGCACTTCACAGAGGACAGCCTGTTTGGAGAGGCAGTGGACGAGGCACTACAGCGCATGAAAAAAGATAATGAACAGCCAAGGCCATGGGAGTCCTGCACGACAAGGGAATATGTAAAGGAGGCATGGCCCAGAGGAAAGGAACAGCCTCAAGGGGAGCCATACAACCACACACCACACACGCACCTTCAGTCACCAACGGAATGAGGCTACCACTCCACCAAAATGGCAGTACAGCACAAGTACCAGGCAGCCCTTTCGCCGCCGCTGAAGGGGAAGAAGGGGAATCCCAAATTGGGCGAACCATACTAACAAGTGACTGCTCCCAGAACACCCTCCTACACAAGCCATCAGTAGGAGGAAGAATCAGAGGATTCCTGCAGGAATGGAAAAAAGATCACTTCCGACAAATGGATTCTAAATATTATAAGATATGACTATTGCATATAGTTAACAAAGTTACCTCTAACAATACCACCAAAGGAGAAGAGATTAAAGGAAGACAACAACGGCTACAACAGGAAGTGGAAGACCTACTAAACAAACAAGGTATAGAAATAGTCCCTCCAAAACAAAGACCCAAAGGGGTGTACTCAAACTACTTTCTAGTACTGAAACCAGACAAGACATTAAAACCAATACTGGACCAAGGGACACTAAAGAAGTTCATAAAACACATAAAGCCAAGAAGATCCCTCTGTTAGGAAAAGAAGACTTGATGGCAACCATAGATCTCAAAGACCCTTAGCTACACATATCAGTGAACAGATGACACAAACTATTCCTCAGATTCGAGGTAGACAAGACACACTACCAATTCGAGGTCCTACCATTCAGAATAAAATCAGCTCCACAAGTGTTCACAAAATGCCTAGCTGAAGTCACTGCACATCTCAAAACAAAGGGGAATACACGTCTATCCATACTTGGACAAATGGGTAGTGAAAGCTAAGACAAGCACCCAGTACAGGAAGAATATCAACAAAGTCATACAAAACCTACACATGCTAGGTTTCTTCACCAATCACAAATAATCGTCGCAGAACCCAGGCACAAAGAAAACATTCCTGGGAGATATCCTGAACTCAGAGACCACAAAGGCAACACCAGTGGACAAAAGGGTTAAAGAGAGGGTGGAGCAGTGAACGGGATGGACAGTTCTAGTTCAAACAGAACACCATCACAATCTAATCTATCTGAATTAACAAGGAGGAACAAAGTATTATCCACTATCGACCTTTGCCAAGGAGATATGAAGATGGCGATCAAAAGCAGGATATTGCTAGTAGCGATACACCTACTGGGAGAGAAAAACACAGAAATGGACAGACTAAGCAGGAAAGCAAACACCACACACGAGTGGGAGCTAAAATAATAAGTGCTGATACAGATCTTCCAAACATGGGGGACACCACAAATAGACGTATCCGCAAAACACAAGAACACAAAATGACAAAATTACGCATCCAGGTTCTACCATCCAGAGTCACTGGGGAATTGGAATTGGTGGAAAGGTGTAAACTAATATCCCTCTCAATTAAATTGTTCGAGATTTTTGCTTGCACCTTTCCTCCAATTCCAATGTTACCAAAGGTGATCCAGAAGTGCAGGCAGGAGCATTTCAGCCTAATCCTGATAGTCCCATAGTGGGCTCAACAGACATGATTATTAGACCTCGTGTGTTATCCCAAGGACAATAATTCACACTATCAGCATGTAGAGACCTGCTGACAATGCAGGAGGCACAGCTATGGCACCTGGAATCAGACACGCTCACTTTGGCAGCATAGCTCCTGAGGACGTTGCATTTGGTCCCCTCAATTTGCAGAGCAGTGGAGGTCCTGAAGGCAGCGAGGCGACCAACTACAAGGAAATGCTACATCAGTGAGTGGAAGAGATTTATACACTGGTCCAACAAAGCAGTAGAACACAGAGACTGGACAAAGTTTGCCACTGTTGCTGGGTACATAACAAAACTGCTAGCACCTCTCCTATGCCTCTATCATGGTTCACCTAGCAGCCATTGTATTATGCACAAGAGGTATACTAGGGAGATGTTTCTTCACTGCAGCAGTGGTACAAGACTTCCTTAAGCGACCAAAAAAGGTGGCACCTCCAAGGAGTGCATCCATGCCCGCATCAAACATGAATGTATTTATGCAACTAATGACATCACCCTTCGAAACGATGCAAAGTAACAGCTCAAGCTCTTAAATCTTCACCTCGTTAAGGAAGGTCAGTGAAATACAAGCACTCACTACTCAAGAGCCATATCTTCGGATACATAAGGACAAAGTGGTGATAAGAACATCCAAAGATTCATACCAGAAGTGATATTGAAAATCCAAGTTAACGAGGCCATCCACTTACCAGCTTTTTTCTTACAACCGAAGATGCAAGCAGGGAGACCCTGCACACACTGGATGGCAGAAGGGCAATAATGTACTACCTAGAATGAATAAAGTCTATCAGGAAAGGAGAACAGTGCTTTGTGTCTTTAGCACATGCAAGATGGGGCTCCCTGGTCACCAAAGGAAATATCGCGAGATGGACAGTGCAGACAGTACAATATTGTCAGAAGCAGGGGAAGCAACATTTACAGAAAAAATGCAGGCACATTCAACAAGGAAAAAGGGAGCAACGCTCACCTTCCTAGGTAACGTAGCACTAGAAGACATTCACGCAGCTGCCAAATGGTCATCGGTACACACCTTTATAAAACATTACTGCGTGGACATCCACATCAACAAAGAGGCAGAAGTGGGACAAAGAGTGTTAAAGCATTCGTTTGTAAACACGTGCTGTAAAGAACCTAGTCTACCCACCCAACGAAATAGCCCTTTAGAATAAATGCACAGCGTGTGAATCCAGAAAAAATTCCTGCAAAACTAAATGCTTACTTACCGGTAGGAGTAGTTTTGCAGCTTGAAGATTTTCTGGGTTCACATGTGACCTACCCACCTCCACAAGTAGCGGTGTATTTACAAACTCAACACTGAGAGAACATCAACCAAGATGTAGGAAACCAACAAGTCTCATCGCATGGAGAAAATAAAGGATAAAAAAGAATTTAAAGTTGGGGACTGTGTCAAAGAACTTATGGGGCATATGTCTGATGTTACTCAAGTAGGGGTTTATGCCCAAATGGTTGACGACGCCCACAAAGAAAAATGGGAAGACAGACTACAAGGAGAAAATTCTGGACCCAGCCGCTAGGTAGCGGAATAATGCACAGCCAGTGAATCCAGAAAATTCTTCAAGCTGCAAAACTGCTCCTACCGATAATTAACCATTTTATTTTGTTCCATACACTTGCCTCTGACTGGATCCTTGTGTAGTGCTTTCAGATTCAGCTGGTCTCAAGGCTTGCTGTACATCTTTCTGCCATTCCTTCTTCTGTCCTAAGTACTGCTGAAGTTTCTGGAGGATCAAACACAGTTGTTTCTGATCTTCCCAGACTGACAATGGAGGATGTGTAAGGCAAACTGTTGGCACTCAGCTGCCTCTTCCTCTCCCATTTAGTGAGGACCTTCTCTCTTCCAGCAGTATGGTCAGGTCTTCCACCCCAGTACCTAAATGCTGCAACTGTAGACTTGAGATTCAGCATTGCCAGTTAGTGATTTTGCTGTCCAGAAGTGGTCGCAGTTGTTAGCTTCGTGGCCAGGGAGCCTTCCTGACATTTTGCAATTTGCATTGTTCCATGTGTAGCAGGGTCTGGGTTAAGGGGCTATCTGTCAGATACCTTCATGTATCTGCCTATTGAACTTTCCCTATTCAGATGGACACTAGTGGCATGTTTTCTAAAAGGTTTGCTTCACCTTTTTCCTCCCATTCTGTTTATTGTTCCTCAGTGGGATTTGAATCTATTTGCCTTTCTTGATGGCTTCTCTTTTCAAACTAGCACACAGTTATGTAGTTCCAACTTCTTGCCCTGAAGACAATTTCCTTTGTGGCAATACTATGCATCCGCACATCCATCTTACTCATGGTGGTTTTTGTGTTTCATGTTTGTTTTCGAACCATCCATCCTTCTTCCCTCCTCCAAATTTAACCAAGAAAGAGGAGTGGCTGCATTGACTGATCCCTAAACATTGTCTCTTAGGACAATGACTGCACTCATCAGTAGATTTCATGATCAGCTCTTTGTGGACTTAGCTGGACCTAAGAAGAGCAAGGCCTTGACTTTGTGGAATCAAGATCTTTCAAGCTAGTCTGTATGAGGACATTTGTGCCCATTACATTAAAGCCATGGCTGCCTCCATGGCTCTTCCCGCAGGCATTCCTATAGCTAACATCTTCTGTGCCTCTACATGGTTACCATTTGCCAAGCAAATGTACACTGATGGGTACTTTGCATATCTTTATATTTTGAGATCCTATTAGTCACTGCTTTAACTCCCCAGTAGAGGCCGGAGGGCAATTTGGAAACCACTGGAAGATTACGCACCCACCAGAAATATTATTTCCAGAGATAAGTAACTTTTTTTGTTGGAACTTTCAGAAATCTGAAATCTACAAGTAGTGTGCATCAGAATAAAAGTGACATTACAGTAACAATATTCTTTTGGAAACTTTATCTTCAGCATATTCCTTATCACCATCCCTTCTAACATATTCTCTGTTACCCCACTCTCTAATGTTCTCACTCTGACATCTGGCGATCTCTAAGGAATTATTTCAGGGGCGCAGGAGTGTCTTATGTTTTTATAGATTAGCCACTTGTGACTGAGAGCCACATGACGTGTGCAGCTATTTTTTTTCATCATTCTTATTTTTGAAGTCCTTATTGGACTATAACTAGTTGAAGGAGTGAAGATGTAGTGATCAAGGTGTTGGTTCTAACTTCTTTCTGGCACAATCATCATCCTGTTTTCTACATAAACCTCGGACCTCCTTTTACTTTTAATTAACTGGGAAAACTGTAGGTTGTTTGTACTTATGGCAAATGCCTTATTCAATGAGCCAATAAACTAACTAGGCACCCTTCAATATAAAGTTGGCTCAAAAGGAAAAGGAAATCGGAAGGCTGGGCATAGGTGAGAGAGATGAGAAAAGAGGAATTTGGATGTCAAATGTTTAGGTAACCTCTGTCATTTTTCACCTTGTGGCTTTCGCACCCCTCCCAGTCTTTAAAATAAGGTAGAAAAAGTAAACTGTGAGATAGAAGATGTATCATGCGACAACACTGGTCTGAATTAGGATTTGGAGCTGAGATGGTGGGGTACTAGAAACAAACTACACCTTCAAGGTGTCTGCACCTGTCAACAATTATTCCAAAGAAGGGTTATTTGCATCAATGGATAGTATCAGCTAGAAGCATTTTACATAACATTGTCTTTCCATTCTGTTTTTACGCGAGTCACCTATGTGCTCTCTCTTTCAAAAGTGGACTCTCTCATACCAGGCCTTAAGATAAGAGGTGAAGGGACTCAACATTTGGAAACCCTAGGGATTGTTCATTTTGAAAAGTGAAAAGGGATAAATTATGTTGTCAGTTTTCAAATTGAAAACAAAGCTCAGGCCCTAACGTTTTCTCTTGGGTTTTGAATAAATCCTGAATATTAAAATATCGATGATGTACAGTAAAGAACGCTTGTATAAGCAGCCTCACCCACAGACTATTAGCTCTATAAAACCAGGTTAGAGGACTTGGTTTGTGATGGAGAAGATCACCATCACTGTGTCTTGTTCTCCTTTGTGGTCAGCACAGCTCTATGATGAGCACTAAGTAAATAACCATATTTGCAAACATTTAAGTAGACTGTGTGCTTACCTGATTATGGATAACTGGCAAAAGAAGGTATATATTATTATATTATTAAGATCTGGTCTGTAGTGATCTGAGGTCATTCTGAGCTTAGATGATTAATTTTGTTATGGAAGAGAAATATCACTTGATCTATGTTCAGAATGTGAACTTCATTGGAACTTTCTGTACACGTTCCAGAGTAAAGGGAATTGGCTTAGTCTAGATTGGAGTTAATGTCTTCCATTGTGACAACCTTTTTCCATGGTGATAATTTCCAGAGCATTTGAAGAAAGAAGAGAGTGAGCCTCCTTCATGTTCTGCAGTTAAAGAAATAAATCCTGCTACTGACATCCGAAGTGACTCGAAGATTTAATGTTATTTTGCCCTCAAAGTTTACTTCTAAATTCTTGACATTTGTGTAGTAGTGAAAGAGGGGTAACAGGGTAAGTAAACTAATTGAAACTGTATCATCAAATAGCAGGTGGTGAGAGATAAATACTCCTCTGCCCCTGTGTTATTTTATGTTAGATTAGGTTATTGAGTTTTATATTGCAACAAACACTTGCCCTAAGAAGTAGCTGTGTGCAGGGGGTTAAGGCAGGATAGCAAGGAAGGTGGAAAAGGATAAGAGAGAATTGGTAAATCAAAACATCCATGTTTTTAATCGCTTTTTGAATGTCCCAGAGTTGGAGATGAATCTAATATTTTGTGAGAGAAAGTTCCAATGATGGGACGTCAAGAAAGAAAAGGAGCGGCCACCCATACTAGCAAGGCATATCCATGTATTAAGCAGATAAGTATTGGTAGACATTAGAACCCTGAAAGGAACATATTTTCTGCAAATAAGCTGGGTTAGCAGAGTACAGTGCCTTTTGTGCGCGTGACATAGCATTTTAAAGACTTCTCGCTTACGTACTGGCAACCAACAATTTTGGGCATGTGTTTGATACATGTAGGAAAGGTACGATCCTATGCTCACACAGGGGGGTTGTTGTATATAGTGATGTTTACGAACTGTCTTGCTGATTGGTGGTGTTTTTTAAATGCTTATTTTAGCTGTTTTAAAGGCCTCAAAGAATTTTACTAAAGCAAACAATTTCATATACTACTTTTAAACGATGATCAGAATTATGAAGTTTATGGTGTAATTCTTATTCTTTTAAATTCAATGATTTAATGTATGTTGTGAGATATTTTCTGCATGTAAATGATCATGTTGATCGAATAAACTTCTACTACTGGCAACCAGTGTAGTCTAATTAGAGTGGGGCCTGATGCAGTTCTTGAGGGTGATTATTATTTCTTCCGTATTGGAACGTTCGTAAATTTGCATGCTTGAATCATTCTTTGTCGAGATGGGAGTCCCCGGTACATTATAATAGCAATGCAAAGTAAACATAAACTAGAAAAGGCCCTAGGCCTCTTAGATTTGTAACATATCATAGTCATTGTTAAAAAAGAGACCAAATATAGGCTCCAACCAATCAGGTTGCCCTACCCTACAGAACACTCCTGAGAGAAGCTCCAGCCCTTTAGATTTTCTACCACACGTCGTGCTAGCGAGTTTCCACTGAGCTCTGTTCAGTTTCCTTCATTCTACAGTTGTTCAAAGTCTTTATCACCTGTTGTTCCCCTGGATAGAGGATTGTGGACTTCTAGACACTTCAGCATCACTCTTTAATTCCTTTTTTCCTGATTTTGCTATGTCAGATTAGGAAAAGAAGAGGCTCTTCAGGACTTGTGCTACCTGCTCCAAGAAGAGGCTTCATTCTGATGACCCCCCACCAGAACTGCATATATTGCTTTTACCCCAACCATAAGGCCAAAGAATGCAAGGTATGTCACAGCTTTTCAAATAAGACATTGAGGGACCATGAGGGGCGTCTACTACTATGGTTCAAGAGGCTAAAGGCTAGAAAGGACCCACTTTCCAGTGATAAGTGAGGAAGCGGCATCTTCCCCTTCCAAAAGGTCTCAGAAGACAGAAAGATCACCTCAGTCTCGTTCTTCAAGTGAAAGACCTAAGAAAGCCTAAAAAAAGATTACACATGGATCTTACAGGCACAGCTCTTCACTCTTCAAAATCGCCTGTCAAACAGCAAAAGGAGGTCAGAGAGCATCAGACCCAAAAATCCAGGTCTGCACCACCTACACCACCCCCTCAGGTGAGGCATGCTTTTAAAAACAGGACAGAATAAGACACATGACACCCGAGCACACCTCCCCTAGTAGGGTGACATCATTGGTTCCATCTCAGCTCTTAGAAGAACAGAACTCTGATGAGGAAGAGTCTATTCGGATATGCACACAGTCCATCAGAACTGCATGTAAAGTGCCAAGAAGACGAGTATGAAGAAGAGTATGAGGATCAGAGTTATGTTCCTCAAAACCAATATCACCAACAGTTTCAGGAAGAGATGGTCTGGATGCCATCCTAGCTGCTCAGTGATTTACAGTTCATGGTGTTCGATAACAAGAAAAGATTTCCGGCAACATCTGCTTCTACTGCGCAACCTTCCTTACCAGGCCCAGCGCTGTCTATCCCTCCATCCACTCCACAGCAAAATCCAACATTTGAAAGAGACTATTAGTTATGGATTCCTCACCTTAGAATTACCTCCAGGCGTCAGACGATCCGGAGATTTTTTCCTCAGCAGTACCCCTGCGCGTCAGTAGGTGGCGTCGGTCGACTCCGCGTTTGTCATTGGCGTCATGGTCGCTGGAATGATGTCGCGGTATCTACTTAGACGCAGCCCCTGCGCGCTGACGTCAGTTCTTTCTTTTTCTGCGCCAGCCAGCGCAGATCCGGAGAGAGCGATACCTCGAGTCTCTTTTTGACTCTCTTTTTGCGACTTGTGTCGACTTCTTTTATCGAGTCTTTCGACTCCTGGTGCACAGGGATGTCATCTCGGCGGACCGGCTTCAAGCCTTGTGGCTCCTGCCACAAGCTGATGTCGGTGACGGACCCCCAACTTGTGTGGCTCTGGTGCCTGGAGCGCAACCACGACCCAAAGTCGTGCTCCAACTGCCGGGCCATGTCCCCAAAGTCTTTGCGGGAGCGGTCCCGAAAGCTTCTGGAGGCCCGGCAGTCGACTCCGTGCTGCTCGAAGTCCCGGTCGAGAGGGAGGTCGCGGGACCGGTCGTGGAGCCATCACCATCACTCCTCGTCAAAGTCTTCGTCTTCGGGTAAGTCGAGGCACAAAAAGAAGGCGAAGAAGCACCGTCGCTATTTGCGTTCTACCCGTCCGTCGGCCGACGCGGCATGCAGACGCAAGTCATCTTGCTCCGCCCGCGGAGCCTGTTGGGTCGACTCTGAGCTTCCCTCTCTTTCCGGGAGCCGGGGAGACCCCTGCCCAACTTCGTAGCTTTTACGAAGCCCTCCACTCTATTTTTGGGCAGCCCAACTCCGCCGGCCTGCCTTCGGGCCCCGCGGACTCGGCTGGGGGCTCTAGGCCTTCGATGCCGGCAGCTTCGGCGCCGCAAGGCCACCAGGGATCCAGTCCAGATCGGCACCGGTCGACCTTGTGACACCGCCTCTGGCGCCGAATCCAGTGGCGACACCTCCGTCCCCTCCGACACCGGTTGTGTCCCCAGCCGACGTCGACCCCAGCCTCCCCCTCGATGTGGACATAGAGCCGAACCGACATCGCCCGACGTCGGGACCGGCGCCAACCTGTACGTTTGTACCCCTGGTGTTCTCTATCACCCTGAGTGGCTACCAGAGGAGAGGGTGAGGAGGACTGGGCGGGATCTGTGGACCCTTTGGCAGACCAGTTGGAAGAACCGGACTGGAGAGATGAGTTGGGTGAGGCCAGTGGTCTGGACACTTCTCCGGACCTTGCCATGCTTTCTCCCCCTACCGTGGCTACGGAGGAGGGTGCATCATACCCAGTGGTGTTGCATAGGGCAGCTGAGGCCTTAAACCTTGAGCTTCCTACGGTGGCGGTTAGGACTAACCTCCTGACCGAGGTGCTTCAACCGGCAGCGGCCTCTTCGGAGCCTCTGCTGCCGTTCAATGAGGCCCTCACAGACATCGTTTTGGGCACTTGGTCCAAGCCCAACACAGGGGCTCATGTGGATAGGATGATTGCCCAACGCCACCGCCCGGCTCCGGGCGGCCCCATTTTCCTCTCCCAACACCCCACCCCTGAGAGCTTGGTGGTCCAAGCTTTGACTTCCAAGGGCGCATTCCCTACCGCTCCATCTGATAGGGAATCCAAGAAGCTGGACCACCTTGGGAAGAAGATGTGTTCTTCCTCCAGCTTAGGACTGCGGTCGGTGAACACAGCGTGTCTCTTGGGCCATTACTCCCACTCTGTGTGGGACATGGTTTTGCAGGTGCTGCCACAGTGCCCAGAGGAGGCCTCTGCGTGGCCGGGAACGTGGGACCCACCTCCGTGGGTATGGGGGCCAGCGGGCGGGCCAGTCCACCAGCGCCCCTTCTGCAGCAGCCTCCAAGCCCTCCTAGTCCGACCTTTCAGGGCCACCATTCACCAGTGGGTGGCAGGATTCGCCATCACCTCTCCCACTGGCTTAACATCACGTCAGACAGGTGGGTTTTGCAGATAGTCCGAAGGGGCTATTCCCTCCCGTTCGAGACTACCCCTCCATCCATGCCACCTCAATTCCATCGCATGTCGGAGAATCACTTGGCCCTTCTCCACCAGGAAGTTACGGCTCTCTTGGCCAAGGGAGCCATTGAGCAAGTTCTGCCCCAGAAGTAGGTCGTGGTTGTTATTCCCACTACTTTCTGGTGCCCAAGAAGGACAGGGGCCTGCATCCTATCTTGGATCTCAGGAACGTCAACCGCTTCCTCCGGATGGTAGCGTTGGACTTGCAGGACGCTTATTTTCACATCCTCGTCCTGCCGGCCCACAGGCGTTACCCTACGGTTCACGGTAGGCCACGAGCACTTTCAGTTTACCGTGCTCCCCTTTACCAGCGCCCCTCGGGTGTTCACGAAAGTGATGGCGGTGGTCGCAGCTCATCTGCACAGATCAGGGGTTCCAGTCTTCCCCTATCTCGACGACTGGCTGTTGAAGGCGGGCTCGCCCCAGGCTGTCGTCTCCCACCTTCAGACTACGGCCGACCTCCTGCATTCGCTGGGGTTCACCATCAACGTGCCGAAGTCACACCTGATTCCCTCTCAGAAGCTCCTTTTCATCGGAGCGGTTCTGGACACAGCGCAGTTTCAGGCTTATCATCCCGAGCAGCGAGTCCAGGATATTCGGGCTATGATTCCGATCTTTCAGCCTCTATCCCGGGTTTCGGTCAGAATGACCCTGAGGCTACTGGGCCTCATGGCCTCCTGCATCCTGCTGATGGACTATGCCAGGTGGCATATGCAGGCTTTGCAGTGGGACCTGAAGTTCCAGTGGGCGCAGCATCAGGGGAATCTTTCCGATTGCGTCCAGGTCTCTGAGGGAACTGCGCAACAACTGCAGAGGTGGCTAACGAACCGGGACTGGGTAAACGGCAGGTCCCTCTCCCTTCCCCAACCAGACCTCACGGTGGTGACTGATGCATCACTTCTGGGATAGGGCGGCCACCTGGGAGGGACCGAGATCAGAGGAGTCCGGTCTCCATATCAACCTGTTGGAGCTCTAGGCTCAAGGGCGAGGCAGTGCAGGTGTTCACGGACAACACCACTGCCGTGTGGTACTGCAACAAGCAAGGCTTGGTAGTGGCCTGGACCCTTTGTCAAGAGGCTTTTCACCTTTGGGCATGGCTGGTACATCAAGGCATTACCCTGGTGGTTCAACACCTGGCAGGTTCTCTGAACGCCAGGGCGGACGAACTCAGCTGCCGGTGCCTGGTGGATCACGAATGGCGTCTACACGTCTCGGAGGTGGTACAAGGTCTCTTTCAGCAGTGGGGAGAGCCTCGGTTAGATCTGTTTGCCGCCGAAGAGAATGCCCAATGTCAGCAGTTAAACGCGTTGGAGTTTCCAAGGCAGAACTCGCTCGGCGACGCTTTTCGTCGCGAGTGGAGCTGCGGCCTCCTGTACGCTTTTCCGCTTTATCACTTATACCCCGAGTGCTGAAGAAGATCAAGTGCGACCGGGCCCAAGTCAATCTTGTGGCTTCGGACTGGGCACGAAGAGTCTGGTACCCCGAGCTCCTGAGCATGGCCATCGATCCTCCGATCAGACTGCCCCTTTGGGAGGATCTTCTGTCGCAGCAACAGGGGACGGTCCTCCACCCGAACCAGTCCGGCCTCTACCTCCTTGCGTGGAGATTGGGCGGCGACAGTTGACAGCTTTTGACCTTCCTCCCGAAGTCTGTAATGTCATCTTGGCAGCCAGGCGTCCCTCCACTAAGACGGTACACGCCTGTCGCTGGAACAAGTTTGTGGCATGGTGCACAACAAAGGCTGTGGATCCCCTTTCTGCCCCTCTTTCTGAGATTTTTTTGTTCCTTCTTTCTTTGGCCCAGCAGGGCTCTGCTCTGGGCACTCTTAAAGGCTACCTGGGAGCCATTTCTACTTTTCTTCGGCTACCAGATCAGCCCTCTTTGTTCAAGTCCCCTATTGTAAGTAGATTCTTTAAAGGCATTATTCATCTCTTTCCTCTATCTCCTTTCATATTGCCTCAGTAGGACTTGAACCTTGTTTTGACTTACCTTATGTGCGCTCCCGTCGAGCCTCTTCACAATTGTCCTCTCAAGCTTCCCACTCTTAAGACTGCCTTTCTTGTTGCTATCACCTCTGCTCGCAGGGTGAGTGAGCTTCAGGCTCTTTCTTCTAAGCCCCCTTTCTTCTCGGTCCATCCGGACAAAGTGGTGCTTCAAACAATGCCATCGTTCCTGCCTAAAGTTGTCACTCCTTTTCACATTGGACAGACTATTACTCTGCCCACCTTTTTCCCGCCTCCGCACCCTTCCAAGGAGGAGGAGAGACTACACCGTCTGGACCAGAAACGGTGCGCTGCCTTTCTACCTTGACCGCACAAAGGATTTCCCGGTGGACGATCATCTCTTTGTTGACTATGTGGGTGTCAAAAAGGTCGGGCTGTGCAAAAGCATACCATCTTGTGATGGCTAGTCCTTCGTATCAAGATTTGTTACGCTTTGGCTAAAAAGGGATCCTCCAGTGGGGCTGCGAGCTCATTCCACTAGAGCTACGGCGGCAACCACTGCTTTGTCGCGTGGAGTTCCACTTATCGATATCTGCAAGGCGGCCATGTGGGCTTCTATGCACACGTTCACCAGACATTACTGCCTGGATAGTCAAGTCCGGAGGGACGGCTACTTTGCCCGTTCTGTCCTCCAGGACTTTCAGGTGTGAACTTGGTTCGCAGACCCTCCTCTGGGGATGGTATTGCTGGGGTATCTATTCTAAGGTAAGGAATCTATAACTAATAGTCTCTTTCAGATGAACAAGTTACTTACCATCGGTAATGATGTATCTGTAAGAGACATATATTAGTTACAGATTCCTTACCACCCCCCATCCTCCCCGCTCTGCGAACTGACTTCTAGGGATAGGGACTCCCTTACAGGGCCCTAGTTGTAGCGCACCAATGGTCAGTGTCTTTCATGGCTCTGCACTTCTGGCGTGGAAAGTCGTGTCTGAACTGACGTCAGAGCGCAGGGGCGCCGTCTAAGTAGGTATCCCGGCGGTCACGACGCTGACGGACGCAGAGTCGACCGACGCCACCTACTGACGCGCAGGGGTATTGCTGAAGAAAAATTCTCCGGATCCAGTGTGACGCCTGGGGGTAATTCTAAGGTAAGGAATCTATAACTAATATATGTCTCTTACAGATGCTTGTTCGTTGGGGACAAGGCAGATACTGCCCTGAATCGGTTAAAAAAACAGCGGGGCTGCAGCGTGCTCCGTGGGCTTATCTGCTGCGCCTCATCAGCCGTTTTCCACTACTTCGATGACTGGCTATTAAGGGCAGACGCACCCTAGGCAGTCGTCCACCACCTCCAGACTACAGCAAACATCTTGTCATCTTTAGGGTTCGCTATCAACATGCCGAAGTCACAGCTGGCTCCTTCTCAGACACTTCCCCTCATCAGTGTCATTCTGAACACGGTTCGGTTTTGTGCCAATCCTCCTATAAAGGAGAGTTCAAGAAATCAAACTATGATGCTGATCTTTCAGCCTCTGTCCTGGGTTTCTATTAGGTCGACTATGAGCCTGGTGGGAATGATGTCCTCCTGCATCCTCATCAAAAGACGCCAAGTGGAATATGTGGGCTCTGCAGTAAGATCTGAAGTTTCAGCGGGCCCAACATCAACGGGATCGCTCAGACCATAGCCACACTTCGGAGGAGGCTGCAAAAGATTTGCAGTGGTGGTTGCTGGACCAGGTTTGGATCAGCAGCAGACCCCTCTTCCTACCTCATCCAGAGCTGACAGTAGTCACTTCTGGGTTCAGGAGGCCATCTGATAGAGGTGGAGATGAGAGGTCTCTGGCAGAGTCCCGGCTCCATATCAGCCTTCTGCAGCTGAGGGCCATCCACTTAGCTTTGAAAGCTTTTCTTCCACCCATCAAAGGGAGTTTAGTGCAGGTGCTCAAGGACAACACCACCGCCATGTGGTATTGCAACGGGCACGGCGTGGTGGCTTCATGGCACCAGTCCCAGGAGGCGCTCTGCCTTTTAATATGGCTGGACCAGGAGGCGCTCCACCTCTCGAAACGGCTGGACCATCATGAAATTTTCTTAGCAGTTCACAAGAGGCAGTTGCACCCGGAGGTAGTGAAAGGTCTCTTCCGCGAATGGGGAGAACCTTGTCTTGATCTATTAGTCTCGGCAGAGAATGTGTAATGTCAGCAGTTATGCGCTTTTAGATTTCCAATGTGGCAAAGTTCTGCACCCAGGCATTCCCAATCTCCACCTTCAAGCTTGGAGATAGAGCGGCGACAGCTGAACACCTTTGATGTTATTACGAAAGTACTTGATATCATCTTGGCAGCCAGGAATCTCTCGACAAAGACCGTATACGTCTGTTGTTGGGTCTGACTTGTGGCTTGGTTAGGCACATGCCAAATTGATCCCCTCTAGGCAAAGTTATCAGACGTTTTGTTGTTTGTTTTGTCCCTTTCCCCGCAAGGCTTTGCTCTGGGCACAGTTAAAGCGTACCTTTCGGCCTTTTTACCGTTCCCGGACCAGCGCTAATTATTTAAATCACTTGTTGTGATGTGCTTTCTGAAAGCCTTTAGCTTCTGTGTCTTCCCTCTCCTTTTGTCATGCCACACTGAGACCTTAACTTGTTCCTCACATTTTTTATGTGAACTCCCTTTTTGCCACTTCGCTGCTGTCCCTTGCAGCTTCTCACTCTCAAGAACGTGTTCCTAGTTGCCATAACTTTGGTGGGGTAATAGAGCAAGCTTCAAGCTGTCTGTGTCACACCACCGTACATCGCTTTCTTCTCAGGCAAACTGGTTCAGGAGATGCGAGCATCCTTCTTGCCGAAAGTTGTGACGCTTTTCCACATCGGTCAATCCATCACCCTGCCGGCATTCCATGATCCTCCTTACCTCTCTACGGAGGAGGACAGACTCCATCACTTGAATCTCAAAAGAACAATGAGCTTTTACATTATTCGTACCAGAAAACACCAGGTGAATGATCAGCTTTAAGTGGGGTTTACGGAGTGAAAAAAGGCAAGGCTGTGCAGAAGCGGACCATCTTACGCTGGATTGTACTCTGCATCAAGATCTGCTACTCACTGGCCAAAAAGCAGCCTAGGGAAGAATTGTGAGCTCATTCCACCAGGGCTAAAGCTGCTACCACTGCTATGCCATGTGGAGTTGCTGCCCTGGACATCTGCCAGGCAACTATGTGGGTGTCCCTCCATACGTTCACAAACCACTATTGCCCGCTCAGTCCTGCAAGACTTTTTTGTTTTGAGTTTGTTCACCCACCTCCAAATAGGTACTGCTTTGGTATCTATTCAAAAGGGGAGGAATCTGCGGTTAGGAATCTATCAGAAGAGCAGGTTATTTACCTTTGGTAATGCTCTTTCTGGTAGAGACTGGAACTGCAAATTCCCCACCAACACTCCCATCCTCCCTGCTCTGTGGATTGGACTTTATCCATTAATAAGATCCCTAGCCTAGGAATCTGTACACTGCTCAGTCAATTTGCTGTTGGGACTCTGCCTCTTGGGCCGCAGACACCCTGAAAAAATTCTGACGTGAGCATGCAGGAGTGGCACCTATATACGCTCCGCCCATCAATTCCGGGGCAGAACAGCATCAGTACAGAGCTACACGGCACCACTTACTGGCACACAGAGGTCCTGCTGAAAAAGGTGTCCGATCCAGTCTGATTCCTGGGGAATATTCAAAAGGTGAGGAGCCTGCAGTTAGATGCAGTCTGTACCAAAAAGAGCTTCACCAAAGGTAAGTAACTTATGCATCTCCTACATAAGGAGCCAAATGAGGAAAGGAGTTTTTACTAAGCCTTGTAAAATAACTATGTATTTGACCTAGTGTGACATATGACATTTTCAACCTATAAAAAACCTCCATCTGTTCTCGAAAGGACTGGAAATGATGGTCTATCAGTTTGAAACAGAACTGCGATACTTAACACCCAGAACATGCTGGTTTTAGGTTTTCTACCTCGCGGCATTCTTGTTTGTCATTTGCATGCTGTGAGGTTTAAAATCTAGCTTTAGGATGCTATGAAGAGGTCACTGTTCACACATTCTGTTTCTGGTATGTTGCTCTTGATGGAAGAGATGATCGCCACATTCATCATCAGTGTGCACCAGAGAATATAAGGTGGTAACAGTTTACTTATCAAGTCTGTTTTGGAAAAGGAAGAGTGGATCCCAAAGTATTTTGTATCAGTTAGTAGACAGGAAATATGTTCATGTTTATCATAACAATACGTATCTCTTGAGACGGCTTCTAAATGTAATGTGATTTTTTTTTTTTTTTTAGTTCAACCATTAGGCCAAAATTGCCACCCCTTTACCACCAAAGGTAAATATGTTTTGTGATGATCATTCTCAGTAATAATTTTTAATGTACTTAATTCAGAATGTGATACCTAACCACCGCACCTAATTCCATGTCTCTATTGCAAGATGGATGTAACAATACATCTTGTACTTTTTGCCATTCAAGCCCAGAATTTGGATTCCACATTGTTCTTTCCTGGGGGTCTTAAGGGATTAAACTACATGTACACAGCAATGGTTTCTTTAGGTTTCATAATGCATGAGTTCTAAAGTTTCCGACCGGACTGTATAGCAGCCTGGGGAGAAGTGGGCATAACTTATCTACAGCACCTAGTTATTTCTCTGCCTCATTCCAGCATATACGGTTTTGAATGATCATTGGTGGAGTGTTAAAGGGGGCAGTCATCTATCAGCCTGAGGATATGTGTGTATGTAAGTGTGAGTATATAAGTGAGGTGACACGCAAGCTGGGTGGGCGAGGAATGTGTTAATATGTGCTTATAAGGGTTTGAGTAACCAGTGAGGAAGGGGTTTAAAGGTGGTCTGCACAGTAAAACCTCCACAGGAGTCAGAGAGCATGACATACAAAGTGGGGCTAACTTGGGAAAGGGGTAAAGGACACATGCCTTTGGGAAGATTTTTTTTGTTTTACATTGACAGTACGACACCAATGGTAGTCCCCTAACCACCGCCCCCCACCCTCCCAAACAAAACCCACTTTTATGGCCTCCAGGCACTATCTTTCTCACCTTCCTTAGCACCAACGTAACACAATACAGAGATTTTGATCATTACTGTGCCATAGCAGTTTCCATTGACACTTAACACTGATTTCTGTAGTAGGCATAGGTGTTTATTATGCAGCTGTTCACTTTCTTTACTTTCAAACAAGCCGGGAACATGTACTTCAGTTCAATAGCCAAAGTCGGACCCTTCATTTCTAACACATACGGGTTCACCTGACCAATCCCAATTTGTAACTGGCCTGCATGGAAAATTAAACGAACTGTCTTACTTAGTGTTTGAAAAATATATTTGTCAAATTGTTCTTTATGTAGCGTTACATTTGTCAAACCTTCTAAATAGTGAATGAGAATGTGAAAAAATACAAAATGGAATTATCTGGCGTGTGACATAAGACTGGTATTTATCTACTCCTCGAAATGAGCCTCTACTACCCCCACCTGTACCTAAAGTTGTGAATTAATCTGTTAATGTGCTTATGTTGAAGGGCCGATTATCTTGTGTATACTTGTCAGCAAAATATTTTAAACCTCTGACCTCTTAGATGGTATGATTCGGGCTCCAACTATTTTTAGTGTTACGTTTAGCTGTCTGTTGCTAAGCAATACTGCCATCCGTCATTTACACAAAAGGGCACAGCATATCGCAGATGGTTACATGGTTGCTCACTGTCCCGTTCACTTTACATTATGGCTGTCTCGTGAGATAAACTAGTTCCTACAATTTCGTATGCATGGAATAATTGTGCCACGCTGTAGTCGACAATGGATAGACATTCAGAAAGCAAGCCAGATGTGTTAGCATTTGTTAATACTTTTTGTTGGATGTGTTCCTATTTCAAAATCGGTCTGTTGAGTAACTCAACAAATCTGGCTTTAGAAGTATCTACTAATTTCAGTATTTGCTCAATAACTCTCATTATTTTAAGTCTAGATTCAAAAGCACCATGATACTGATTGACGTGTTGGTTAGAACGTGTACCCAATATACATTGCCTCTATGTACCTCTTGTATGTACTAGAGAAGATTGGGATTTAGCAATGTCTTAAAATTGCAACTTTACACTGTTTTGTTTGCCTGATTCCTTCTCATAAGTTGTCTCAAATCATCTGTCTTCCTGCTTTACAGCGAATGTGAACAGTGATGGGCCATCCTAGCTGTTGAATAGGGCATTTGGACCTCAATCACAGTGTTTACCGTTGTCTTCTAAAGCTTTGAATGCAAAGGAAGGGTTATGCTGCTCAGTGGGACTTACATCTCATTATGTCTTGCATTGGTGTTCCTCATGCACAAACAGTGTGAGCTCTGAGCTCTTGGCCTCTTGAGATACATATGTGTTTCCTTTGAAAACTACCAACTTGATGGTGACCGCTTCATATCCGAAGCATTGGAGAGGTTCATACTTTCTTGAGACAAGACTTGCATTTTATGTTTTTTTATGGAAAATGCTGTCCATACCCTCTTTCAGATTGGACGTAATGCCTCTTTGACAGATAAAACTGTACACCATCTAGACTTTTCTGTAGTGCTAGAAAGGACAGAGACTAACAACTCGAAATTAGATCACTCCTTGGAGAGAGGGCTCACTGTACTAGAATATGGGGAATATTGCCTTCATTTAAGCACACATTCCCATTGTGGACATTTGCATGGCAGCAACATTTGCCACCATGTGTGCTTTTGCTAGCAGTGCTGTTCAAATGCATCTTTGGGAAACTTGTTTGGTTGAAGCCTCTTCCGAGCATATGATGTTTCCCTCTGCCAGCGGTGTGACAAATCATAAAACCAACCATTTGGAAATCAGTATTACAAGTAGGAAAACATGCCATAATGATGATTCCAGTTCGCTTAGTCCTTGTTCTCTAACATTATTATATATATAATAACATTAATATAAACCACCCAGTTGTCCCACCAGTTGGCTTTACATTCTTATATATTGAAGAAAACGTTGAAACTGGCTACCGCAGTTGGGAGTGTTGTGCTGTTGTACAGGTAACACTCGCACTTGAAGGGCTTTAACACTTATTACAGTCCTACTTCATGGCTCAGGTAATTGGTGAAGAAGCAGAGCGAGGATTTAAAATATTTGAAAAGTCTTATTTAGTGTTTCAATGTTGGTTCTTTGGTACCATGCCTTTTTTTATGTTAGCTGGTGCTTACCAGGGAAAATGAGTATTCTATCACTCCCACTATTTCCATTTTATTTCTTCCTGTCCCTCTCTCCGAAATATGAAGTGTGTTCGCCTAATAAGGTGAGAGGGGCTCAAGGAAATATAGAAATCCCAATAAGCCTGGGATCAGAATTCAGTATCTGTATTGCACCAAACCAAGCGGGCATAAAACATTTTAAAAATGAGCATTGGCAGAGCTGCTGACTTTGTCAATGTTTTTTTAGCCATGCTGTGCAGCACAAGTTTAACACATGGCTGAAAAATGAAAAGCCTTTAATGCAGCCTGGTGAATCACAAAGGCGTGCAAGAAACTGGGAAGTACTGGTGGGGAAAAAGAAGCAATGGGCAAGGGAGGGTGCTGGTCAGGGGAAGCAACCCTAATGGCAGGGGTGGGAAGGCGAAGCAACGGACAAGAGAGCATGGACGCGAAAGCAACAGCAGGAAGTAAGCACGGATAAGTGCATCACGAGGGTGCAGGTAGAAACACATGGATGAGCGATGACAACTTGGAGTGCAGGGAGAGAGAAGCACACAAGTAAAACAGCTACAAAAAACCGTACATTCTGATAGAGTGCTTAAATGAAATCGCAGCGTTTGAAAACAAACCTGTGGAACTACAGAGGCCAGCCAATCAAAAATTATGGTAAAGAGACAATTCTTCATGTGAGGAACAAACACAAGAATGACGCACTGGGACACGAATAAGAAGCAAGCAAATTGAAAGAACAGGCAATCCAACCAGTAATAAGCAATGGACGCGCTCCAAGCACCCGTATTTTCTTGGTAAGCCTACAATATGTCCCACAGCCGCCAGCGCATGCGCTGTCTAGTATGCAAGACCAAATGATTTTGCACTATTAACATTTTTAGGGCGAGCCTGGGCAGCGCATGCGCTGCTCTGCGAGGCATGCTGTATTCGAGTATGGACTTGAAGCCCCGACCACTCTCTGCCCATATTTGTCATTGGCTTGTGTCATTGTCCTTCGTAAATGCAGGCTTCTGATTCGTTAATAGGCGTGTTAGTCCCTCCTTAGTACCGCCTTGTCTTCATTTGTAACCTCCCATGAGGACTGGCCCTTTTACTTCTGTTGTTACACAGTATGTCTTATTTAGTCTGTAAGCACTATTTTCTTTAATTAGTTTTTCCGACTGCAGGCACAACATGCTTTCCTGCAACATTCAGCGTGCCATGCACGCTTTCACTTTCCAATCAGCTCGAGACAATAGCAGCCCCTTGTTTCAAATGAAATAGTTCTCGCATTTACAAAAGTTTGAGCTATTGGCATTGTAAATGACAATGTCTTTTATTTATGTGTTAATTATCAAAACAGATAAATAAAAGGCATTGTCATTTACAATGTAAGCAAAACAACCTCCCACACGACCTATATTCCTTTACTAGTGGCTCTCCCAAGCTCACAACTAGGGCCTAGAAGAATGCTACTCTCCACACAACAACTTTGATTATTATTTTTTCATATTTTATTATATTTTTCTTTTTTCATATGTATCAAAAAAATTAAGAATTAACATTTCAGCATTTCATTACTTTTCAACATTTTATCTCTTACATAGTCATGACTCAATTTTGCATCTGTTTTCAAAATGTAAAAACTGTTGCAATGATTAAAATGAGAAAAAGAAACAGTCCCCTACACTCACACCTCATTCATATAACCCACAACCATATCACTAACATTCTGCACACTTACATACCACGCCCCAGACCAACACTAAATGCACAGATGGTTAAACAATGGGGTGACAACATCCACCCTCGATTGTTGTGCTGATGTCTGGGGTGTCACACTCTCTGGCCGATGTACGTTTCAATGGACAATATCAATGGTCTCCATCTTTATCAGGACCTTTTATTTTACATATGTTGTTATATCGGGCGAAGGTTTGGGGACTCTGTACGGGTTCTACCTCTGAGACTATCAGAAGGTACTCCCACCGGAGTTTTGCAAATACAAGTGGGGCCTCCAAGTGTTCTACGTCTTCTGTCGACTGCCTAACTCCTTGAGTCTGGGGCCTTGACTCACCACAAATAGACTGCACTGTGCATGTCTTTGTTCGTCCTCAAATACAAATTATGTTAAACTCTCTCTGAGACAAATGCTTCGTGTCGGGTGTCTCAATATTTTATCGCTATTAGTCCAGCTACTGCTTTCTATAGGGCATGTTTCTCTCGGCTACAGGGGATCTTCCTGTCTTGGTAAAATAGCCTCCAGGCATTTATGTTTTTTATTTTGCCGGTAGTCTGGTTTCCTCCGAACTCTTGTAAACAGACACCCTAGCAGGGACGGTTACCGTTGCTCCTCCGCGTTGGGTTATATGGTTGTGGGTTATATGAATGAGGTGTGAGTGTAGGGGACTGTTTTCTTTTTCTCATTTTAATCATTGCAACAGTTTTTACATTTTGAAAACATGCAAAATTGAGTCATGACTATGTAAGAGATAAAATGTTGAAAAGTAATGAAATGCTGAAATGTTAATTCTTAATTTTTTTGATACATATGAAAAAAGAAAAATATAATAAAGTATGAAAAAATAATAAAGTTGTTGTGTGGAGAGTAGCATTCTTCTAGGCCCTAGTTGTGAGCTTGGGGAAGCCACTAGTAAAGGAATATAGGTCGTGTGGGAGGTTGTTTTGCTTACTTTGTTCCTCTTTTCCCCCTTCTCCCAGACCTCTAAAATAGATATGTGTAGGGGGGTGCCTTTTCATAATTCATTGTCATTTACAATGCCAATAGCTTAAACTCTCGCAAATGCCAGACCTATTGCATTGCAAATGCTTGTTACCATTTGTTCGGACAAACATTTTCATTGAATTTTTATGTCAGACTGTTGGTCTGTGCTGGAAGAAAATGCATTTATTTTAAATCCACATCAATATCCCTGCTTAGTGTTTTATGAAAAATATATTTACAAAAAGCTGATGCAAATGCGGAGATGCAAGACAGTCATGTGTTTATATTTGTACTAATTGAATTTGCTAAATGAGAAGACTGAAAAATATTACTACATGTTTTTGTTTTTCTCTAATTTCAGCCAAAGCCTATTTATGTGCCACAAGAAAGTCATACATCTGACGAAGATAATCAAGGAACAATAAAGAGGTGTCCCGTTCCTGAAAGCCCAGGAAGGCCTGCGTCTTGTGTACCTCCCAGGCCACCGCCTCCTAGATTGCCTCCTCATAAAGGAAATGTTTTAGGTAAAGAGGGCATGCAATCAATAAACACTGTAAATGCAGGTGCACAATAATGTATAGCCATATTCGGCCAGAAAATAAGGAATGTTGTGGTTTTTGTTCTCGAATATCAGGTCTGCCTGTAAGATAGCTCAGCGAGTTCAGCTCTTGTTTCTGTTGTCAACATATAACCTCTGAATCACATGTTTGATTTGATATGATTTGAAAATGTATATAGCTCACGAATGCCCAAGGGTGTCTATGCACTAAACGGAAGGTTGCCTGAAGGAGATTAGGAGCATATCTTTAGTTATCAAAGAGCTATGTTTTTAGTGATATTCTAAAGGATAGTAGTGTTAAGCTATTTTTTCAATTCTTGTTATCATTATCTCGGTCTTTAATCCTTTCAGGGTTACTAAAATCAGTATTTAATCCTTCATCTGTATCTGAAAGAGACACGTTAGTGACAGATTCCTCACCTTAGAATATCCCCAGGCGTCAGGCTGGATCCGGAAAGTTTTTGCGTAGCAGTACCCTTGCGCGTCGGTAGGCGGCGTCGTGCGGCTCCGCGTCCGTCGTCGGCGTCGTGATCGCCGGGATGACGTCGCGGGCAGTACTTAGACGCCGCCCCTGCGCGCTGGTGTCAGTTCTTCTTTTTCCGCGCCAGTAATTGCAGATCCGGGAAGAGCAGTGCCCTAGTCAATTTTTGACTAAATTTTTGGTGATTTTTTCACTGTTTCTTTTCGAGTTATCTCGACTCCTAGGTGTCTGTAGGGATGCCCGGCTTCAAGCCATGCAGTGCCTGTGGTCGAATGATGTCGATCACAGACCCGCACTTAGAGTGTCTCTACTGTCTCGGCCGAGACCACGACACGAAGTCGTGCCCTGACTGCCGGGCCTTACACCCGAAGGCTTTGCGAGAGCGGTCTCGAAAGCTCCTCGAGGTCCGGCAGTCGGCTCCGCGCCGCACCACGCCCCGGTCCAGTGAGAGGTCGAGGGGCCGGTCGTCGGAGTCCCCGCCGGTCGTCGGAGTCCAAGTCTTCGCACTCCTCGGGTAAGTCGAAGCACAAAAAGTCTAAGAAGCATCATCGCTCTAAGACTTCGCCTCGCCGGTCTCGCGACTCGGCTGAGGCCCCTGTCGGCACCGTCCCCGCGGCCCCGGACGTGCCTGTGGAGCCGCCCCCGCATTACCCGTCCTTTCCGGGTTCGGGGGCGACTCCGGCCCAAATACAGGAATTCCTGTCTGCCATGGCCCGCCTCTTCGGGCCTCAAGGTCCCTCCGGTGCGCCTTCGGGCCCCGCGGGCCCTGATGGGTTTGCTCCGGCGTCGCCGACGACTCCGGTCCCGGCGTCGCCCGTTCCGCCAGCCTTGATCCCGGCCTCGGCTCCGGCCCCGGCCTCGATCCCGGCTCCGGTGGTACCGCAACCCCGATCGACGCCGGTTGACCTAACCACGCCTCCGCCGGCGCCGATGTCCCCGGTGCCGTTCCTGACGCCGCCCGGGGCTCCGGGCGGCGTCGTTCTCTGGTTCTCGCCGGTTCCGGACATGGAGCCGAACCGACGTCGCTCGACGCCGGCCCCGGATCCGATGAGACCTTGGGTCCCAGATGTCCCTCCTCCTCCATATTTTGAGCCAGAGGAGGACCAGGAGAGCTGGGAGGGGTCGGAAGACCCTCTCACACAGCAGTGTGAGTATGATCAGGACTGGGCAGAGGAACTTGGGGATGCCAGTGGTCTGGACACTTCTCCTGACTCTGGCATGCTGTCTCCTCCTTCCGTGGCTACGGTGGAGGGAGCAAATTTCGCAACGGTGTTGCGTAGAGCAGCTGGAGCCTTGCACCTCCAATTGCCTACTGTGGCTGTCAGGACTAACCTCCTGACGGAAGTGCTTCAGCCGGCAGCTACCTCCTCGGAGCCATTGCTGCCGTTTAATGATGCACTGTCTGACGTTCTTTTGGGCACCTGGTCCAAGCCCACCACAGGGGCTCCTGTGGATAGGAACGTGGCCCAACCCCATCGCCCTGCTCCGGGCGACCCCTTGTTTCTCTCTCAACATCCCACCCCCGAGAGCTTGGTTGTCCAAGCCTCTGCATCCCAAACCGCCTTCCCTACCGCCCCTCCGGATAGGGAATCCAAACGCCTGGACCAATTTGGGAAGAAGGCTTTTTCTTCCTCCAGTGCTGGCTTGCGGTCAGTCAACACCTCTTGCCTTTTGGGCCGATATTCCCACTCTCTGTGGGATTCGGTGGCGACCGTTTTGCCCCAGTGTTCTGAGGAGGTCCAGACACTGCTTACCCGCACCATTGCGGAAGGTAGGGATGCGGCAAAGTACACCATACGTTGTGGCGTTGATACCGCCGACTCGCTGGGTAGATCGCTTGCAACGACGGTGGCACTGCGTCACCACGCCTGGCTGAGAACAACTGGTTTCTCGGGTGATGTCCAGAATACACTCATGGACATGCCCTTTGATGGAGTCGGTCTTTTTGGTTCCAAAGCAGACCATGCGCTGGAGCGTTTTAAGGACTCACGGGCTACTGCCAAGTCCCTGGGCCTTTCTGTTGTGCGCCCTCCGCTAACCTCTGCTTTTCGCCCCTTTCGTGGCCACGGAAGGGGCGCCCAGTCACGTCCGCTGCCCAGCCACCGGCCCGCGCAGCAAGCGTCTTCGCGTGGCCGAGGACGTGGCTCCCGCCGTGGCGGGTCGGGCAACCAGCGTGCGGGTCAGGCCACCAACTCCGCCCCGTCCGCGGCCTCCAAGCCGTCCTAGTCCTTCTTTTCAGGTGCACAGCACGCCAGTAGGGGGCAGGGTCCGCCATCACCTTCACCACTGGCGTGCCATCACCTCGGACAGGTGGGTCGTGGACATCGTCCGAAGGGGCTACTCCCTCCCTTCGAGACCACCCCCCAGCCATGCCACCTCCATTCCACCGCATGTCAGGGGATCACTTGGTGCTTCTGCAGAAGGAAGTCACGGCCCTCTTGGCCAAGAGGGACATCGAGCATGTTCCGACCCCAGAAGTAGGACGTGGTTGCTACTCCCACTACTTTCTGGTGCCCAAAAGGACAAGGAGGACATGCGTCCTATCTTAGACCTCCGGAACGTCAATCGCTTCCTCCGGAAGGAGAAGTTCAAGATGCTCACCCTAGCTCAGGTCTTGACTGCCCTCGACCCTGGAGACTGGTTGGTAGCGTTGGACTTGCAGGACGCTTATTTTCACATCCTCGTCCCTGCCGGCCCACCGGCGTTACCTGCGGTTCACGGTAGGCCTCGAGCATTTTTAGTTCACCGTGCTCCCCTTTGGCCTTACAAGTGCCCCTCGGGTGTTCACGACAGTGATGGCGGTGGTCGCAGCTCATCTGCGCCGGGCAGGGGTTCCAGTCTTCCCCTACCTCGACGACTGGCTGCTGAAGGCGGGCTCGTCCCAGGCAGTCGTCTCCCACCTCCAGACTACGGCCGAACTCCTGCACTCGCTGGGGTTCTCCATCAATGTGCCGAAGTCGCATCTGATTCCTTCTCCACAGCTCCTTTTCATCGGAGCAGTTCTGGACACGACGCAGTTTCTGGCCTATCCTCCCGAACGGCGAGTCCGGGATATTCAGGCTATGATTCCGATCTTTCAGCCTTTATCCTGGGTTTCGGTACGGATGACCCTGAGGCTGCTGGGCCTCATGGCCTCCTGCATCCTGCTGGTCGATCATGCCAGATGGCATATGCGGGTTCTGCAGTGGGACCTGAAGTTCCAGTGGGCGCAGCACCAGGGCAACCTGTCCGATCACGTCCAGGTCTCGGAGGGGACTGCAAAACAGTTGCAGTGGTGGCTCTCGAACCGGCAATGGGTCATGGGCAGATCCCTCTCCCTTCCCCAGCCAGAGCACACAGTTGTGACGGACGCGTCCCTTCTGGGATGGGGCGGTCACATGGGAGAGGCGGAGATCAGAGGCCTCTGGTCTCCGGCGGAGTCCCGGCTCCATATCAACATTCTGGAGCTCCGGGCGATCCGACTTGCACTCAAGGCATTCCTTCCCTCTGTCAAAGGGAAGGTAGTGCAGGTGTTCACAGACAACACCACCCCCATGTGGTACTGCAACAAACAAGGCGGGGTGGGGTCGTGGACCGGCTCTGCGCCTCTGGACATGGCTGGAACATCAGGGCATGTTCCTGATGGTTCAACACCTGGCAGGTTCCCTGAACGCCAGGGCGGACGAACTCAGCCGCAGGTGCATGATGGATCACGAATGGCGTCTTCACTCGGAAGTGGCGCAAGGACTCTTTCTGCAGTGGGGAGAGCCTTGGTTAGATCTATTCGCCACCGAAGAGAACGCGCAATGTCATCAGTTCTGCGCGTTGGAATTTCCAAGGCGGCACTCGCTCGGCGACGCTTTTCGTCACGAGTGGAGTTGCGGTCTGTTGTACGCCTTTCCGCCTATACCACTTCTACCCAGAGTGTTGAAGAAGATTCGGCGCGACCGGGCCCAAGTCATCCTTGTGGCTCCGGACTGGGCTCGAAGAGTTTGGTATCCCGAGCTACTCAGTATGAGCGTCGATCCCCCGATCCGTCTGCCTCTTCGGGAGGATCTTCTGTCGCAGCAGCAGGGGACGGTCCTCCACCCGAACCTGTCCAGCCTCCACCTGCTTGCGTGGAGATTGAGCGGCGGCAGTTGATTCCTTTCGACTTGCCTCCCGAAGTTTGTGATGTGATTCTGGCAGCCAGGCGTCCCTCCACTAAGGTGGTATACGCCTGCAGGTGGAACAAGTTTGTGGCATGGTGCACAGCAAAGGCTCTGCCCCTCTTTCTGAGGTTCTTCTGTTCCTTCTTTCCCTGGCCCAACAGGGTTCTGCCCTGGGTACCATCAAGGGCTATCTTTGTGCCATCTCGGCCTTCCTCAGGCTTCCTGATCAGCCCTCCTTTTCAAGTCCCCTGTTGTTAACAGGTTCCTAAAAGGCATTACACACCTCTTCCCTCCTGTTCCGTTTGTGATGCCTCAGTGGGACTTGAACTTGGTTCTTACCTTTCTCATGTGCGCTCCCTTTGAGCCTCTACATAACTGTCCTCTTCGTCTTCTGACTCTGAAGACAGCCTTTCTGGTGGCCATCACCTCCGCTCGGTGGGTGAGTGAGCTCCAGGCTCTATCATGCAAACCTCCCTTTCTGTCTGTCCATCCAGACAAGGTTGTTCTTAGGATGCGTCGGTCCTTCTTGCCAAAGGTGGTTACTGCCTTCCACATTGGGCAGACCATCACTTTGCCCACCTTCTTTCCGCCTCCGCATCCTTCCAGAGAGGAAGAGAGGCTCCACCGTCTGGACCCAAAACGTGCACTTTCCTTTTATATCAACCGCACACAACACTTCCGGGTGGATGACCAGCTCTTTGTTGGCTACGTGGGCGCCAAAAAAGGTCGGGCGGTGCACAAGAGAACCATCTCCCGCTGGGTAACCTTGTGTATCAAAGCCTGCTATTCTTTGGATAAGAAGGAGCCTTCTGTTGGGCTGCGTGTCCATTCTACCAGGGCAACGGCTGCTACCACGGCTTTAGGCCGCGGTGTTCCGCTGCAGGATATCTGTCGGGCAGCTACGTGGGCCTCGCTGCACACATTTACAAAGCATTACTGCCTTGACAGTCAGGCCCGGAGGGACGGCTTCTTTGGCCGTTCTGTCCTCCGGGACTTCCTTGTCTGATCTTTGTTCGCAGACCCACCACCGGGGTTGGTATTGCTGGGGTATCTATTCTAAGGTGAGGAATCTGTCACTAACGTGTCTCTTTCAGATGCACAAGTTACTAACTTGTGTAACGATATATCTGTAAGAGACAGTAGTTAGTGACAGATTCCTTGCCGCCCCACCCATCCTCCCCGTTCTGCGAACTGATTTCTAGGGTTAAGGACATTCCTTTCAGGGCCCTAGTATTTTTCAGACACCTATGTCAGCTTCTTGCATGGCTCTGCTTTCCTGGTGTGGAAAGTCGTGTACAGAACTGACGTCAGCGCGCAGGGGCGGCGTCTAAGTACTGCCCGCGACGTCATCCCGGCGATCACGACGCCGACGACAGATGCGGAGCCGCACGACGCCGCCTACCGACGCGCAAGGGTACTGCTACGCAAAAACTTTCCGGATCCAGCCTGACGCCTGGGGATATTCTAAGGTGAGGAATCTGTCAGTAACTACTGTCTCTTACAGATATATCGTTACACAAGTTAGTAACTTGTGCAACACATTGAGTGCATTTGAGTTAGGTAATGTTATTCATTTATAGTGATATACTTTTGCAAATCCGTAATAAAAAGCGCAATATAAGAGATGTTATTGTCATTATTAATACTGCTTTGTATAAAAAAAGTGCAGACTGTCGTAGAATGCCTCAATTTTTACAAAGAAGCAAACTTTTGAATTTTAGTATCCGTCCATATCGTTTCACTTTAACTGTTTGTTTTCCAAAAGCTGTATTACTTGAGTGCTATCGGTGTGGTTTGTGGCGCACACAAGGAAAGTTAGCAAGTTCTAAGGTCTGCAGGTTGGAATTTGGGTCGGCAGGGCAGGCTTGTAAAATACTGAAGAGGAATCTCTTAAATATGCTTTCAGAGTACTGCATAATGCCTGCACAGTGCCAAAGTAACTTCTGTATGCAGTTTGTGTGTTACCCTCTGTACTGTCAGCCTAGCTAAAATTTCCTGCCACTTCTTGATTAATCCAGTTACACCTGCATCGATGAGGGCTATTTGTTGCTTTGTTTCACATTTTGTTAATTTAAGAGTGACTAGGGATTAGATTTGACACTTCTGTGATTTGCTTTCTTTTATTACTGTACAGTGGTGTTGATTCTGGATCTTGCCATAAACCTTTTTGGATTTAGGTAGATCCTGCAGTGATTTCTATTCTTTGGAAACATTAACGTTTCCATCGTACTAAATTGCGGGTAGGTGATAATTGTCTGGTTGGCAGTTGAGTCTTGATCAGCACTGTGGCTGTTCTTTGCTTGAATATCTGAAATTGAAAGGTAAAGTAGTACAAACATAGGAATAACAGCCTGTTAGCACTCTAAGGCCTTGCAGTCTGTCTCCTCTGCTCAGACAGTCTCGGCAGGTTAACTCCTGTATTATTGCCCTAATCGAATACATCCTTCCCGTGCCTAGTTTTCCCTCAGAAGGATTGGTCTCTTTACTGTATGCTCTGTTCTACATCATGAATATTCTAAAAATGCTAAACTTATTTACCTTACATTGGCTATGTCCATGTAACCTTGTGTAGTGCTTTATGATAAACAATATTTTCAGCATCGTAGAACTTTACACTTAATAGCTATTTTGCATTTAAAATAACTATAATTCATTACCTACCGTAAATTGTGATTGCTGATACTGAACAATAAGTCCCACAGGCTGGAAAATTGATTTTAACATTTCATATGTATAGTTGTAAAATGCTTATTCACCTTGCATGATGTGTTAGTGCTGAATAACACATTATTGTTAACCAACTCAGTAGTACTCATTCTATCGACTTTGGAAGAATAAAAAGGCTGAGTGGTCCCCCCGGGATTTGAACCTTTAACCATAAGGTCAAACACTGATCCCTGCAGTGGATGCATTAGTGCATCGAGCCATCAATTAAGATCCTACTTTATTGATTTACATATTGTCAACAAAATCATACAATTGCATTATTTCAGTAACAGTGGTTCATAAGTGAAGCTGTCCACTATTTCTAACATGCCTTTTTTTTAAGGTAATGGCGTAAATTCATTGCAGCCAAATGGAGATCGGGATGGTTCCTCACTTCACTGGCAGAATGAGAACCGAGCCACTACTCAACCAAGTGCGCAAACACGAAAAGAAAAAAAAGATGTATTGGTTGGTATTTTCTTTAAAAAGCATTGTTTTGCTCGTTAGTAAATGTACCCTCTGCCTATGAATAGCCAGAAATTCTTAATATTGGGCTCCCGTTTTTCCATCCCTGAAAGAAAAATAGTCAGACTGATTACTTAATTTTACTGTCATCCATTGATTCTCAATTTATGGAGAACTTTGTGCCATCTTTTTGCGGTATATAGTGTTCTGTGTATGACCTAAAACATCCAGCATTAAAGAATGCAGAATTTGGCGCTTAAAACATCTGTGAGATGCCTTTGAATAGCTTCTCATGCAGACTGTAAAACTAGTTCTTGATTGCCAAAATCACAATTTTATGAAAATTATAAAACAGATTATAGCAGCCATTCTCTGCCAATCCTTCTGAGATCATTCAGGGCACAGTTTCTTATTCCCCCTCAGTCTCTAAAAGCCCTTGTCTCACCTCTCTCCTTTCAAGCTCTAATGTCTCTGCGATTTTAATTTCTCAAACTGTGTTGTTCATACTTCCAGCTTCACTCCCTCCTTTGGCAGTATCGCTGCTTTTCACTGTGCTGATCGTTATGTTTCAATATAGGTCCACAGCCCTAATATCTTAACCCTGAGTCAGAGTCAAGATCTTAGGCCATTTCTCCCATTGTGTTGGTAGCTCAATCCATCTGGCATAGTCTGTGCTGCTTTCGACCTCAGCAATCGCAGTCTGAGAAGTAGAAAAAGAAAAGCAAATGGACGCACAGAAGAAACCAAATCTAAGCAGTGAAAGCAGCCAGCAGAAAATAAAGTGTTACACGTTCTGTTACCCTAGTGAATAAGGATGTACTTCAAAAAGAGCAGTTGTCTTAAAACTGTTTAAACTGGATAAGATTAATTCCAAATGAGCAATGATCCATTACAGCTGTACCAATGCAAACTCCAGTAGAAGAAATTGTTTGCCGGAGCAGAAAAGTTGATGGATATCACTTAGTTTAAAATCCGTTTACAGAATAAGAACAGAAAGAGCAATATCGTAAGAACCACACCTATAATGAGCATCCTCTACAAGGGTATTTCCCTGATATAATCCCAGCAAATGAAAACGATCTGAGGCAAGATTTTGTGGCTACAAAAATATACGTATTTCAACTCCGCCATGATCTCCCACCTCAGGAGATTCTGTAACATATGCAGAAAAGGCAAAGGGAATAATGTCTTAGAAAGCTAATTTTCCTCCTGCGCATTTTTTTGGGTTGAGGTTTTTTCACCACAAGCTGGGATTTTAGCATCTATTTAATATTCTGCCATGATGCTCAATAGTGTCACTTACGTCCCATGCTGCACACCTATTTCAAATAGAGCTAACCCGGTTGTGGGAATCCGTTGTGATTCAAATGGCAATGTGTCACATAAACTCCTTCTCTTCCCTTTTTTCAATCTCATATGTTGGGATTTTAGAATGTGCTTTCATCCTTGTCCAACGGATTCAGCCAAACATATGAGAAGTTGGGTCAGTTCTTCTCAGTCTATTTACTTAATGTATTACACCATACCCGATATAATAGGATTTTAGTGTTTAGAAATATGATGGAGCTAAGCATGTTAATATTGAAATATTACACAGATCCTTCATATTATTAATGTTCAGTATCGACTCATGAACCAATTTGGGTTCAGCTTTTAAATAATTTAGCTGGGTACATGTTCTGTTCAATCGTAAAAGTTCATGAACTAAGGAGAATAGAAGAGCCAAGACCTCATTGTGGTGTTGGGTTATAACTGTATCCCACCAGAAGAATACCAGAGGCAAAGGTTTGTTATTGCCAAAGAAAGGTCAGGTATGATGCTTCTTGGCAAGATTGTAGGATAGCACTTAAGATTTTCTTGTGCTTCTCTTGACTTGGAACTTACAAACAAAGATTGATTTAATCAGCAGGGCAAACTAGATGCAATTCAATATTTCTAGGCCTGCTGCAGATTTATGCGTCGTGGCTGGTGACTTCGGTATGACGGATGGTGTCTGAGTGGCTTTGGCGGAAGAGGGTTTATGGCTAATCAGATGCATATGCAGTACTTAATATTGTGAGTACACCACTCAAAGCAGCCTTCTTTACTATGAGAAATCACAATGAATTAATAAAAACGAAATTGTCGAATATCTCCAGTGATATGCGTGATTCTCAATCCCATTTTCCACAATTTTATTTTCTTAGTTAAATAAAATATCAATAAAACTGCCTAATTATTTAGTGTTTGTTTACTGTTCATTCTGAATTTGGCTGTAAACACACAGGAGCACTCTGTACAGTCCATGATGGGAAAGTGTCTTTTTCACAAGATGTAACTGGATTCATACTATTTTAACCCTTTCATTTGTCCACAGGCAGTTTAATTTTAGCTTTGATAATGGTGTAGTAGATTGTGAAACATTCTGTTATTTGTCACAGTTATTGCATTTGGTATTTTACATCATCGTGCCAGTCTTTGAAATATGTAATTAAACTATGTTTTTGTCCTAGAAGCCAGTTAGTAATGGACTCCCACCAACACCACAAGTTCATGTAAGTTAACTTAATTTTAAAATGACTGTTAGTGCATGTTTTTGGTTTGATAAGAGGTTTTACTCGATCAGTGAACTTTCAGTGAACTTTATTAGGATGTGACCTGTCTTTTAACACTTTGCCAGCTTTCTTACCTGTTTATCACAAAGACGTGTCAAAACAAAAAAAGACTTGTTTACATTTTTTAATTTGGCGAGTGGATGCTCAGTCATCAGTCATTTTCATAGGTTAACACATTAAGATCCCTTAATAGAAAAAGTAGATATTTTCATTAAATAGAAAATATGCTCAGCTCATCGACATCCACCCTTCTTAAAATGTTTCAAGGGGAAGTCATGGGCAGCCTGTGATTTTTGTTGAATTTTGACTCTCTTAATTTGAGATACCAGGGCCCAGCCAAAGCGAAGTCTGGGTAGATTGCAGGTTTCAATCTAGATCCTCTGTAGCTTTCTCAAGTTAGGGTTCAAATTATCTTATAATTGCTCACTGAGTTGAGGGGGAGCACCAAAAGTGGCATTGGGAGCACACATAAAGGAAGCTGAACCTAGCATCTTGAGTTTGCATCACTTCAATCAGCATGGTAACATCTGCTATGAAGCAGTATATAGAAGACTAAGGGGCACATGCATCAAGCAAAATATCAGTTGCAAACGGGCCGATTCGCAGAATCAGCCCCTTTGCGAACGGTATTTTGCAATTTGGGATGCATCAAGCCCAAAGCAAATTGCAAAATAGGGAATCGCAATTTTTGTGATTACCTATTTTGCGAATGCATTTAGGCAATCGCAATTTGCGATTCCCCAAATGCAATGCAGGAAGCATGAAAAAATTGCGACGCTGCATTAAGGATTTGCAATTTACCACCAAGTTGGTGGTAAATTGCAAATCCTTAGAAAAATTTACTTTTTTGCATTTTTCAAAGTGCATTGTGGTGCATACACATGCCCTTAGGACATGTGTGTGTGCACCACATGTGCATACTTACCTTTTTTGGGGGTGCATCAGGGTGTCCTTTTGGCCCCCTTGAAATTGCATGCGCAATTTGCGAGTACCTATTTGGCACTCGCATATTGCGAATGCAATCCCATTCATTCCTACGGGCCTCTAGGCCCATAGGAATGAATAGGAAGCCATTCCTTAATAGCAAATTGCAATTTGCGATTCGCTATTAAGGAATATGTAGGAATCGCCATTTTTTTGCAAAACCTACATGCATATGTAATTGCGACTCCTTAATAGCGATTCCTTAATAATCACTATTAAGGACTCGCAATTCCTACCTTTGATGCATGTGCCCCTAAGTTCCATTTTGTAAAGAGTTGGCACGTCTTTTTCTGTTGAAACACAAACGAGCAATGTTTTATTTGGATCATTTTGTACATTTCCAAATATAGATTTTCTACTACATAAACGTGCTTAAGTAAATGAGTGATTTGAGAGTCTCAGAAAATCTTGCTTATAGGCGATGACCAAGTACTCTTCCAACTGAACTCTGGTTGTAGCTTCAGTATAATGACAATGTTGACACCATAAGGATGAGATTAAGAAGAGGCTGTTTCTCTGGGTATATCTGGAGCAGCTTTACCCCACTTTCCCAAGATCGTTGCTAGGACGATGGGTTGCCAGTAAATACAAGCTGACTCAAATTTCCATAAGGAAGTCGCCAATGTGGAAGTGCAAGCTCTGAACGTATTTGACAGTATGGATAACAATGAAAAATTAGAAAGTTGCTGGAAGTACATACATCGAAAAGGGTTGTGGTTGGAGAAATGTGGGAAAACATGAACATTTTTAGTTTCCGCTCTAATACAATTTTTGTTGTGAAATAGCTATAACTGTTGTATTTCCTTACTTGGGATACATGTTAATGTACTTTTAATGCTCCCCACAGCATTTCAGCTGCACCCTCCAAATCGTTTTCCTTTTTTGGTAAGGTCTGGCCCTGTTAACACTGAGGATCAGTCTTTTGTTTTTCTGTTACAGCGATAGCTCCATTTTAATCTCTGCTCCAATGAAAAGTGACTGCTCACTACATGCCCTAAGACTACTGGCTAATGCCACGCAGAGCCACCATATTTGCTTTATTTGACCTAACGGAGCATCTGTACTCCAATGCTGCGTTGCAAGAGCCTGTTACTTTTCAAGGAAAAGTGGGTGTTTGCATCTAAATTGGAAACCCAAAGCCGAATATTAGCATGTCCTTAAGAACCTGTGCGCGCCAGTTTTATAAGGTGTATTACCCTCTGTGTGATCAGTTTGATCACATAAGGTACCATGAATGGAAACGTTTTTATCAGGTAAAACGCCTCATTCACACCTCTGCTGGTTTCCTTCAATATGATTCCATTCAGCTGCATTAAACCACTTCTTTCTGGTGTGTTCAAAGCCTTGTTTACTTACTGGTGTATTAAGAGAACCAGTCGCTGTCAAGATAAAAGTATTAAGGCTGTGTGGTGTAGCTGATTCTCCACCAGCAGAACATTATGGGAAAAACAATCTGCTGTAGAAGGAACCTTTGCAATTAGTTAATTAACCTTACCTACACCTTTCATCACTTAAAAGTTACATCAACTAAGAAATAGGATTGGACTAAATATTTGCCAACTGGACCAACCCCTTTGAATTGTCTTGTGGTACTTTACCCCATCGCTGGCCGAGCTTCCCAATAGCCTTTAGCAAGGGTAAGTTTTCAAGGACGAGAGATTCATCATTTGACCATGTCCTAGGATCTCCAGCTATGTTTGAAACTGTGTGCTACATCCCCTGCTAATCCTGGCATGTGTATGGCGCTGTTGCCTACTGGCTCGCAAGGGTTTGAAGATGTCAGTCCAAGTTTGGAACTTTGTTAATAGATCAGCTGCATTGCTGCTAGAACCCCAGATTTAAAACTCCAGTGAGATAGTCTTGTGATTATCCTGGTCCTTAAGTCTCAGGAGGCTGTGAGATTTTCAATGGGTGAATTCACTGTAAATAAAAAGGAAAATTCTCTTTGCCCAGTCCTGGATCATAATAATGAGTACCTACGGGTATTAGAGAATTTTGCTGATAACGTCTGCTTGAGTTTTGAGATCTTTTATGAAATTATTCACCTTTAACAAAGATCTTGAGTATAATGTTATTATATTCAGATCTGAAAGAGACACGTTAGTGATAGATTCCTTACCTTAGAATATCCCCAGGCGTCAGGCTGGATCCGGAAAGTTTTGCGTAGCAGTACCCTTGCGCGTCGGTAGGCGGCGTCGTGCGGCTCCGCGTCCGTCGTCGGCGTCGTGATCGCCGGGATGACGTCGCGGGCAGTACTTAGACGCCGCCCCTGCGCGCTGACGTCAGTTCTTCTTTTCCGCGCCAGCAAGCGCAGATCCGGGAAGAGCAGTGCCCTGGTCTATTTTTGACCATACTTTTTGGTGATTTTTTCACTGTTTTTTCCATCTTTAAGGTGTCGTAGGGATGCCCGGCTTCAAGCGATGCGGCGCCTGTGCGCGGATGATGTCCGTCACCGACCCGCATTGGGAGTGTCTCTTCTGCCTCGGCCGAGGCCACGACACCGAGTCTTGTCCCGAATGCCAGGCCCTCAACCCGAAAGCTTTGCGAGAGCGGTCTCGAAAGCTCCTCGAGGCCCGGCATTCGGCTCCACGGAGGCCCCGGTCGCGTGAGAGGTCCAGGGGTCGCTCGCGGAGTGCACACCGGTCGTCGGCGTCGAAGTCTTCTTCGTCCGGTAAGTCTAAGCACAAGAAGTCCAAGAAGCATCGTCGCTCTCGGACTTCGCCTCGCCGGTCTCGCGACTCGGCTGAGGCCCCTCCCGGCACCGTCCCCGCGGCCCCGGACTTGCCTGTGGAGTCGCCCCGTCATACCCGCCCTTCCCGGGTTCGGGGGCGGATCCGGCCAAGGTACAGGAGTTCCTGTCGGCCATGGCCCGCCTCTTCGGGCCTTCAGGCCCCTCCGGTGCGCCTTCGGGCCCCGCGGGCCCTGATGGGGTTGCTCCGGCGTCGCCGGCGGCTCCGGCCCCGGCGTCGCCCGGGACTCCAGCCTCGATCCCGGCTCCGGCTTCGGCCCCGGCCTCGATCCCGGCTCCACAACCCCCATCGACGCCGGTCGACCTCACGACACCTCCGCCGGCGCCGATGTCTCCGGTGCCGTTCTCGACGCCGCCCTGGGCTCCGGGCGGCGTCGTCCCCCAGTTCCTTCCGGCTCCGGACATGGACCCGGAGCGACGTCGCTCGACGCCGGCTCCGGCGCCGATGGGCCCTTGGGTCCCAAATGTCCCTCATCCTCCTTATTTTGAACAAGAGGAGGACCAGGAGGACTGGGAGGGGTCTGATGACCCTCTGACTCGCAACTGTCAGTATGATGAGGACTGGACAGAGAGTCTAGGGAGGCCAGTGGTCTGGATACTTCTCCTGACACTGGCATGCTGTCTCCTCCCGTGGCTACGGAGGAGGGGGCCAATTTTGGTACGGTGTTGCGTAGGGCTGCTGGGGCCTTACGTCTCCAGCTCCCTACTTTGACGGTCAAGCCTAACATCTTGACAGAGGTGCTTCAGCCGGCAGCCTCCTCTGCGGAGACTGTGCTGCCGTTTAACGACGCCCTCACAGACGTTCTTTTGGGCGCCTGGTCCAAGCCCAACACAGGGGCTCCTGTGGATCGGAACGTGTCACGACGCCATCGCCCCGCTCCGGGCGACCCCTGTTTCTTTCTGTCCACCCCACTCCTGAGAGCTTGGTTGTCCAAGCCTCCGCTTCCCAAACCGCCTTCCCTACCGCTCCTCCGGATAGGGAATCCAAACGCCTGGATCAGTTTGGGAAGAAAGGTTTTTCTTCCTCCAGTGCTGGCTTGCGGTCCGTTAACACCGCTTGTCTTTTGGGCCGCTATACCCACTCTCTGTGGGATTCGGTGGCGGATGTTTTGCCCCAGTGCCCTGAGGAGGTCCAGGCACTGCTTTCCCGCGCCATTGCGGAAGGAAGGGATGCGGCCAAATACACTATCCGTTGTGGCCTTGACACCGCCGACTCGCTGGGCAGGTCGATTGCAACGACGGTGGCGCTCCGCCGCCACGCCTGGCTGAGAACCACTGGTTTTTCAGGGGATGTCCAGAATACTCTCATGGACATGCCCTTTGATGGAGTCGGTCTTTTGGGTCCAAAGCAGACCATGCGTTGGAGCGCTTTAAGGACTCACGGGCTACTGCCAAGTCCCTGGGCCTTTCTGCTACACGCCCTCCGCTGCCTTCTGCTTTTCGCCCCTATCGTGGCCACGGTAGGGGCGCCCCTTCACGTCAGCAGCCCAGCCACCGGCCCGCGCAGCAGGCGTCTTCGCGTGGCCGAGGACGTGGATTCCGCCGTGGCGGATCGGGCAACCAGCGTGCGGGTCAGGCCACCACCTCCAACCCGTCCGCGGCCTCCAAGCCCTCCTAGTCCCTCCTTTCAGGTGCACGGCACGCCAGTAGGGGCAGGGTCCGCCATCACCTTCCCCACTGGCGCACCATCACCTCGGACAGGTGGGTCTTGGACATTGTCCGAAGGGCTACTCCCTCCCCTTCGAGACCACCCCCCAGCCATGCCACCTCAACTCCACCGCATGTCAGGGGATCACTTGGTGCTTCTACAGAAGGAAGTCACGGCCCTCTTGACCAAGAGGGCCATCGAGCATGTTCCGACCCCAGAAGTAGGGCGTGGTTGCTACTCCCACTACTTTCTGGTGCCCAAAAGGACAAGGAGGACATGCGTCCTATCTTGGACCTCCGGAACGTCAATCGCTTCCTCCGGAAGGAGAAGTTCAAGATGCTCACCCTAGCTCAGGTCTTGACTGCCCTCGACCCTGGAGACTGGTTGGTAGCGTTGGACTTGCAGGACGCATATTTCCACATCCCCGTCCTGCCGGCCCACCGGCGTTACCTTCGGTTCACGGTAGGCCACGAGCATTTTCAGTTCACCGTGCTCCCCTTTGGCCTTACAAGTGCCCCTCGGGTGTTCACGAAAGTGATGGCGGTGGTCGCGGCTCATCTGCGCCGGGCAGGGGTTTCAGTCTTCCCCTACCTCGACGACTGGCTGCTGAAGGCGGGCTCGTCCCAGGCAGTCGTCTCCCACCTCCAGACTACGGCCGAACTCCTGCACTCGCTGGGGTTCTCCATCAATGTGCCGAAGTCGCATCTGATTCCTTCTCCACAGCTCCTTTTCATCGGAGCAGTTCTGGACACGACGCAGTTTCGGGCCTATCCTCCCGAACGGCGAGTCCGGGATATTCAGGCTATGATTCCGATCTTTCGGCCTTTATCCTGGGTTTCGGTAAGGATGACCCTGAGGCTGCTGGGCCTCATGGCCTCCTGCATCCTGCTGGTCAATCATGCCAGATGGCATATGCGGGCTCTGCAGTGGGACCTGAAGTTCCAGTGGGCGCAGCACCAGGGCAACCTGTCCGATCACGTCCAGATCTCGGAGGGGACTGCAAAACAGTTGCAGTGGTGGCTCTCGAACCGGCAATGGGTCATGGGCAGATCCTCTCCCTTCCCCAGCCAGAGCATACAGTTGTGACGGACGCGTCCCTTCTGGGATGGGGCGGTCACTTGGGAGAGGCGGAGATCAGAGGCCTCTGGTCTCCGGCGGAGTCCCGGCTCCATATCAACCTTCTGGAGCTCCGGGCGATCCGGCTTGCACTCAAGGCATTCCTTCCCTCTGTCAAAGGGAAGGTAGTGCAGGTGTTCACAGACAACACCACCGCCATGTGGTACTGCAACAAACAGGGCGGGGTGGGGTCTTGGACCCTTTGTCAGGAGGCTCTGCGCCTCTGGACATGGCTGGAACATCAGGGCATGTTCCTGATGGTTCAACACCTGGCAGGTTCTCTGAACGCCAGGGCGGACGAACTCAGCCGCAGGTGCATGATGGATCACGAATGGCGTCTTCACTCGGAAGTGGCGCAAGGACTCTTTCTACAGTGGGGAGAGCCTTGGTTAGATCTATTCGCCACCGAAGAGAACGCGCAATGTCATCAGTTCTGCGCGTTGGAATTTCCAAGGCGGCACTCGCTCGGCGACGCTTTTCGTCGCGAGTGGAGTTGCGGTCTGTTGTACGCCTTTCCGCCTATACCACTTCTACCCAGAGTGTTGAAGAAGATTCGGCACGACCGGGCCCAAGTCATTCTTGTGGCTCCGGACTGGGCTCGAAGAGTTTGGTATCCCGAGCTACTCAATATGAGCATAGATCCCCCGATCCGTCTGCCTCTTCGGGAGGATCTTCTGTCGCAGCAGCAGGGGACGGTCCTCCACCCGAACCTGTCCAGTCTACACCTGCTTGCGTGGAGATTGAGCGGCGGCAGTTGATTCCTTCGACTTGCCTCCCGAAGTTTGTGATGTGATTCTGGCAGCCAGGCGTCCCTCCACTAAGGTGGTATACGCCTGCAGGTGGAACAAATTTGTGGCATGGTGCACAGCAAAGGCTGTGGATCCCCTTTCTGCCCCTCTTTCTGAGGTCCTTCTGTTCCTTCTCTCTCTGGCCCAACAGGGTTCTGCCCTGGGTACCATCAAGGGTTATCTTTGTGCTATCTCGGCCTTCCTCAGGCTCCCTGATCAGCCCTCCCTTTTCAAGTCCCCTGTTGTTAACAGGTTCTTAAAAGGCATTACTCACCTCTTCCCTCCTGTTCCGTTTGTAATGCCTCAGTGGGACTTGAACTTGGTTCTTACCTTTTTAATGTGCGCTCCCTTTGAGCCTCTGCATAACTGTCCTCTTCGTCTTCTGACTCTAAAGGCAGCCTTTCTGGTGGCCATCACCTCCGCTCGGCGGGTGAGTGAGCTCCAGGCTCTTTCTTGCAAACCTCCCTTTCTGTCTGTTCATCCAGACAAGGTTGTTCTTCGGACGCGTCCGTCCTTCTTGCCAAAGGTGGTTACTGCTTTCCACATTGGGCAGACCATCACTTTGCCCACCTTCTTTCCGCCTCCGCATCCTTCCAGAGAGGAAGAGAGGCTCCACCGTCTGGACCCAAAACGTGCGCTCTCCTTCTATATCGACCGCACAAAACACTTCCGGGTGGATGACCAGCTCTTTGTTGGCTACGTGGGCGCCAAAAAGGTCGGGCGGTGCACAAGAGGACCATCTCCCGCTGGGTTACCTTGTGCATCAAGACCTGCTATTCTTTGGCTAAGAGGGAGCCTCCTGTTGGGCTGCGTGCCCATTCCACCAGGGCAACGGCTGCTACCACGGCCTTGGGCCGCGGTGTTCCGCTGCCGGTTATCTGTCAGGCAGCTGCGTGGGCCTCGCTGCACACGTTTACTAAGCATTACTGCCTTGACAGTCAGGTCCGGAGGGACGGCTTCTTTGGCCGTTCTGTCCTCCAGGACTTCCTTGTCTGATCTTTGTTCGCAGACCCACCACCGGGGTTGGTATTGCTGGGGTATCTATTCTAAGGTAAGGAATCTATCACTAACGTGTCTCTTTCAGATGCACAAGTTACTAACTTGTGTAACGATATATCTGTAAGAGACAGTAGTTAGTGATAGATTCCTACCGCCCCACCCATCCTCCCCGTTCTGCGAACTGATTTCTAGGGTTAAGGACATCCCTTTCAGGGCCCTAGTATTTTTCAGACACCTGTGTCAGCTTCTTGCATGGCTCTGCGTTCCTGGCGCGGAAAGTCGTGTACAGAACTGACGTCAGCGCGCAGGGGCGGCGTCTAAGTACTGCCCGCGACGTCATCCCGGCGATCACGACGCCGACGACGGACGCGGAGCCGCACGACGCCGCCTACCGACGCGCAAGGGTACTGCTACGCAAAACTTTCCGGATCCAGCCTGACGCCTGGGGATATTCTAAGGTAAGGAATCTATCACTAACTACTGTCTCTTACAGATATATCGTTACACAAGTTAGTAACTTGTGCGTTAGTCATCATTAAACTTCCTGTGAACTTTTTTTTATGGTCTAGTCTAAGGGAATCAGTAATGTATCAGGCATTCTCACACACCGGCTCTGTAAGTTATAGATCAGAGAGTGCCTGATTTCCATTCGGGCTCCCGTCAGCAAGGCTATTGATGATGGAACGCACCTATATGTTCTTTGCCACATTGCTCAAAAGAGGCTTAAGGCGCACCACTCAATGCAGTTCTGTGACAGCGGATAATATTGTACCATGGTCCAACTGGTCATTTAAAGTGTTATTTAAGCAATTATTTGTGTATGTATTTTTAGCGCACCACCGTTTAGCTGCAGGCTGCTATACTGTGCCTCAGGCTGTAAAGGGGATGACAGAGAGAGGAAAAGGGGTGAAACTGTAAGCTAGCAGAGATTATAACATGTAGCATCCACAACTCCCAGGTAAGTTGACTTCTAGTTCCTGTTATGCAGAGGACAGACAAAGAAGTCCAGCTGTATATATCGGATAATTGGTGTAACCAAGCTGTATGTCCCTTAGCTGCTCTGTTTTTTAGAAGGCAGAACTAAAATTTGAGCGCTTAATTGGACTTCTTGCCTAGATTCCCTTGAATTTCAGACACTACCATCAGTAGTGTTAGTAGAAATCTTTAATTTGTGTCTCACAAGCAAGCTTTTGGCTTCTCTACTACGTTGTACGTGGCCTTTTTCTGACATAGAGTGTAATTTAGTACATACGCATTTGGGTCTACTATTGACATTTAATCAATTAATCAGTACTTATAAAGCGTGGATAAACACCCCAAGGTGTATCCAGGTGCCGAGGTCTTGCAGGTTTGAGTCGAAGAGCCAGGTCTTGAGTCCCTTTCTGAAGTCCGCGAGTGAGGGTGATGTTCATAGGCGGAGGGGGAGGTCGTTCCAGGATTTGGCGGCGAGGTAGGAGAAGGAATGACCTCCACTGTGGCTTCTGTAAATGTGGGGAACGTGCGCCAGGACCAGGAAGGTGGAGCGCAGTTGTCTGGTGGAAGTTCAGGTGGTGGTTGATGTATGCTGGACCCTGGTTGTGGAGGACTTTGTAGGCGCGAGTCAGCATCTTGAACTGGCATCTCTTTTGGACGCGGAGCTAGTGGAGGTTCATGAGGTGGGGGGTCATGCGGGTTCATTTGGGGAGGTTGAGGATGAGTCTGGCTGCTGCATTCTGTATGGTCTGGTGCCTCTTGATGAGTTGGATGGTGATTCCAGTGTACAGTGTGTTTCTGTAGTCCAGCCGGCTGGTGACGAGGGCTTGCGTGACTGTCTTCCTGGTGTTGATGGGTATCCATCTGAAGATCTTTTGGAGCATGCAGAAGGCGTGGAAACAGGCGGAGGAGACTGCATTGACCTGGCGTTTCATGGTCAGTTTGCTGTCCATGAAGATGCTGAGGCTGCAAGCATGGTCAGTTGGAGCTGGCATGGGTCTTCGTTAGTGGGGCCACCAAATGTTGTCCCACGGGGAGATGTTATTCCTGAAAATCAGCATTTCCATTTTGTCAGTGTTGGAGCTTTGTGCAGTTTGTCCTCATCCAGTTGGCGACGCTCGTCGTGGTGTTGCACAAGTTTGTTCTGATGGTGATTGGGTCTTCCGTGAGTGAGAGAATGAGTTAGGTGTCGTCTGTTTAGGAGATGATGTTCCGACTGTGTGCTCGGACGATTTCGGCCAGGGGTGTGATGTAGGTGTTGAACAAGGTGGGGTTGAGCAAGGAGCCTTGGGGGATGCTACAGATGATGTTCCCAAAGGTGAAGGGCGGTAGGCAGATTCTTATGGTGGATCCTGTGAGGAAGGATGCGATCCATTTGAAAGCGTCTCTCTGGACGCTGACATGGTGGAGTCTTCTGACGAGGGTGTGGTGGTATACTGTGCCGGTTGCCACTAAGAGGTCGAGAAGTATCAGGACCGCTGTTTCACCATGACCGAGGAGGGTTCTGATGTCATCAGTTGCAGCGATTAGGGTGGTTTCTGTGCTGTGGTTGGCGCAGAACCTGGATTGGGAGGCGTCGAGTAGGTTGTTTCTTTCTAGGCGTTCGGTCAGCTGGTGATTGATGGGTTTCTCAAGGAGTTTGGCGGGGAACGGGTGGTACAAGGTCGGGTGGTAATTTTTTAGTTCTCTGTGGTCGGCGGAGGGTTTCTTTCAGAAGGGGTCGGACCTCTGCATGTTTCCATGTGTCGGGGAAGGTAGCCGTGGTGATGGATGCATTGAGAACGGAGGTGAGTGTACCGCTGATTTCTTAGTGTCCGAGGTTAAGGACATGGTGGGGGCAGGGGTCCGGAAATAATGGAGGGAGGTCATGGTGGCTGTGGCGTTCTGCATGGTGAGAGGATTCCAGCTGGTGATCAGGTGGCTGTGGGTGGTGTCCGTTGGTGTCAGGAGGTCGTCGGTGGGTTTGGGATCAAAGTTGCTGTAGATGACGGATATCTTGTCGCAGAGTTCTTGGGAAGGGCTGATTGTGTTCTCGGGAGCTGAAGGGCAGGAGAACTCTGACGATGCTGAAGAGTTCTTTGGTGTGGTTGGTGCTTGCCTTGATGCGATCTGTCAAGGCGTCTCTCTTTATGTCCTGGAGGCATTGGTGGTATCTGTTGAGGGATAACTTGAAGGTGGTGTAGTCTGTGGGATTTCTGTTGGAGCTCCATCGTCTTTCTAGTCGCTTGCATTCGCTTTTGATGATCCAGAATTCAGGTGTGTACTAGCAGGCGTGTTTTGCGGATCTGCTGGTATTGGTTGGATTCATGGGGACGACTTTGGTGCAGCTGGAGATCCAGGCAGAGAGGTTCTGGGCGGCCTGTTCCAGGTTGGTGGTGGTGTCGGGCTGGGTGACGTTGAAGGCGTCCGTCCATTGGGTCTCTGTTACTTTGTTACAGCTGCAGTGAGAGGAGCTCAGGTTCTTGGTGGTGGAAGCCTGGGAACCTGCGATGGTGAAGTGGACGATGGCATGATCGGTCCAGGTGAGCTTGGTGACATGACTGAACTTGATTCTGTTGCTGGCTGTGAAATCTTGGTCAAACGTTTGTCCTGTACTGTGTGTGGGGCAAGTGACCAGCTGGGTGAGGCTGATGCTGCTCATGGTTTCTTGGAGGTTGGTGGAGTTGACATCTTTGGGGAAATTGAGGTGAAAGTTGAGGTCGCCGAGGATGATGTAGTGCTTGGAGTTGATGGCTAGCGGGGCGATGAATTCTGAGATGTGTAGGAAAGTGCCCCTTTTTGACATTGTCACCCCCACGTTTTGCCTGGTATTCGATGCAAATTTGACTGGAAGTGCACTGGGTACCTACTAACCAGCTCCCCAGTGCCAGCTCTCTTTCCCAAAACTGTACAATTGTTTCCCCAATTGGCAATACCGTTAGCACTCTTTGTAAGTCCCTAGTAAGTGGTACCCCTGGTACCTAGAGCAAGGAGGCTAAAGAGGATCCCTAAGGGCTGCAGCATGTATTATGCCACCCTAAGGGACCCCTCACCAAACACATACAGACTGCCACTGCAGGCTGTGTGTCTTGGTGCAGACCAAAGTGAAAACACAGCATGACACACAGCCTATGTGCCGTGCCTGCATACACTTCATGCAATATAGGTAAGTCACCCCTATAGCTTGCCTGACAGCCCTAAGGCAGGGTACACTATACTACATGTGTGGACATATCTGCATGAGCAGGTATGCCCTGGTGCTGGTCAGTTCAATTGCTGCCAGTGCAAGTGATCAGGGAAGCCATTTTAAAGTCCATGTGCTGGACACTGGTGAAAATGAGTTCCCCAGCTACATGAGGACTTCACTGAAACCAAAGATGTTTGGTATCAAACATCTTGTATTAATAAACCCACATGGATTCCAGTGATGGATTTATTCATACATGCACTCAGAGGGCACCTTAGAATTGCCCCCTAAATACCTACCAACTACTAGTGTGCTAACGGACTGGTCCTAGCCGGCCTGCCACCTCAGACAAGTTTCTGACCCCCAGGGGAGACGCCCTTTGCTCTCAGGAGGTCAGGAACAAAGCCTGCTCTGGCACAGGGTGTTTACAGCCCCTCCCACAGGATGCCCTGCGAATTAGCATTCTAAGGCAGGGAGCTTCAAAGAGCCCACCGCCTTTGGTATGCGAATCTGGCTCCCCTCACACGAAAGGATCCCGACCCCTATGATCAGGGCCCATTTGGCGCCTTAAGAGGTGGGAAAATTAGTCGTTGGAGAAGTTGTGTTCCCCTTCGGGCTAGTTCCACCTCTAAGGTGGGCTCCCTAAAGTAAATATGAAAATCAGAAGTCTGCCATCTTTGTGATGGCAAACTTAGGAACTCTGGGACAGGGTTATGCCCACTTCCCACTGGAAGTGGTCATATAGGGGGAGTTGTGACCCCAGGGGTAGGTAGTCCATTGGCTACTACCCTACACTCCCCTAGCACACCTATATCTAGCATTTAGGGGAGCCTCTGGCACCAGGAAATCAGCTCCTGCTGACATAAAAGAAGAAGGACCAAAGAGCTGCAAAAAGCAAGAACTTTGGAAGAAGCAAATGACTTGGCGCCAACCCTGCCAACCTGTTTGCTGTTCCCGACAATTGTGTGAAAGTCGACTAACCTTGCAAGCTGCTATGCCTCCAAAAGCCTGGGAGGACTGCCAGCACTTCTGCCAAGACTCGGGAACTCCTGTGTAGCAGCGGGGCTGCTTCCCTGCATCCTGCAGGCACCCCAGGAGACCTGTGAGGACTCTGCGCCGCCAAAACCAGACACCAGAAAGCACCACTACACACAAGCTGCCTAGCCCGAGCTGAAGTGGCCAAATGGTCCCCTGGCCCACCAGAGATCAAGGCTACCTTGGACTTGACTTCTGTGGACTTCTTGATGCCGCTTGCAGCCTCTGTGTTCAGGCTCCCTCAACCGAGAGTTCTCCTGTTCTCCTGTTCTCCTGTGAGGACCAAAGGTGTCCCCACGTCACAGAGCGTCGTGAGACCTGAGCCCCCTAGTTGGTTCAGACCAACTGGCCTCCCTGTCCAAACCTGCAGCCTCTTTGTGACCAGACCAATCCCTATTGAATAACATTTGGCGCATGACGCTGTATTTCTCCACTGCATCCGGCCACCCTAGTGCCGCTGAAGGTGACCTGCTGGTGCTGCCTTGGACCTTGCCCTGTATTCACCTTAAGTCCTGAGGATTGGTCTCTTAAGTCGCTGTAAGGAACTTGAATGCAGTATTTGTTTTTCTTCCATGGGATAGCATTGCCGCCTATGAAAATTGCACTACATGTTGACTTTTGAAAACTGAAAGTATTTCTATCTAGAAACTCACCTACCTGATGGTATTGATTCTGGTGCCTAAATATATATAAAGCTAAGTGTTATTTTTATAAATTAGTGTGGATCTGTATATTGAGTCGTGCAAACCATTTTTTGACTGTGTGTATTTTCAGATGTCTAACTCTCTGTTAAGCCTAAGGCTGCTCGACCACACTACCCCCTAGAAGAACACCTTGGGATTGCTAGAGCAAGCTCCTGTTCACTCATAAGAGAATACTTGGGCTCTTTGCACGATATACCTCTTTTTGTTATACCATTTAAAGAGCAAGCTTCCTACAAAATGGCATCGCAGAAGCCGGGGCGTGGATCTGGGGGTCTGTAGGCGAGGGTACCTCTAATGGTGATCTTGGCATCGGTTTGAAGTTGAAAGTTGAGATGTTTCATCTGTGTGATGACGTTGGTGGTGGAGCAGCAGAGAGCTTACTTGTAGACAACGGCGATGCCTCCTCCCGGTTTGTTGGTGCGATCCTGGTGTATGATCTTGTAGCCTGCGTGCGTTGCGATGGCTATGGCGGGGGTGGAGGAGGGTTTGAGCCAGGTCTCCATAACAAAGATCACGTCGGGAGTGAGGGAGGTGATGGTGTACCAGATTTCGGTTGCGTGTTCGCAGAGGGACCAGGTGTTGATTGGGATGCACTGAAGCAGCTCTGGGGTGCTCGTGGCCGACGAGGTGGGTGCGGCGGGTGTTTTGGAGCGTGCTGGGGTCCTGTGATGCATGTGAAGCGGCGGCAGGCGAAGGGTCCTTCTATTGATCAGGGAGAGGCGATGCAGCAGTTGTTGTTACGGCGTCTGGGTCCAAGGCCAGGAACTAGGCTGTGGAGTAGCAGTGAGTGGAAGGAGGGCTCAGGTTCCTGGCGCTGTCCTGTCGCGGACGGGCATAGGCGGGCTTGCCTTTGGCGTGCCGACGTTGTGGCTGCGCTGTATCCTCCATTGAGTAGATCCTAAGGGAGGAGAGGTGTTGGGTGGCGGGAGCCGGTGAAAACAGCTGGAGCTACGCGGGGCCAAAAAACACAACAGGGGCACATGAAACGGCTAATCTAGACCGAAAAAGAGGCTGGCTGGCACGATATGAAAAAGACAATAATTGCAATACAATGCACAAAACAAACACAGAAATTTTCAGTAGCGAGGTATGCGGGGTGAAGAGCGGGGTAGGCGAGGGCCCACCAAGATTGGCACGCAGGCAACCTTACAAGCCACAGCAGGAGACCTGCAAAAGCTGCGAGGGGGAGCTGACACCGGACCTGCTCAATGGGGTCGTCCTGCGGCCTCTTTTAAGTAGGTACTGGGGGAGGGTCGGAGCTCTGGGTGGCAGAAGGACTCTGTAAACTGCTGGAAGTACGCGGGGCCAAAAACCAACTGGGGCACGTGAAGCAGCTAATCTAGACAGAAAAGGAGGCTGACTGACACAATATGAAAAAGACAATAATTGCACTACAATGCTCAATACAAACACAGCAATTTGCAGGAGCAAGGAATGCGGGGTGGAGAGCGGCAGTGAGCGGGGGAGGCGAGGGGCCGCCAAGAGCAGCACGCAGGGAACCTTATAAGCGGCAGCGGGGGACCTGCACAAGCTGCGGGAGGGAGCTGGAGCAGTAAATTCTCCTTGTTATTTGAACAAGTGTGCAATGCACTTTCCTGTTGTGTTACAGCAAATCTGGAAGTTTAGGGATTGTTGTTTTAAACAGCTATGAATTTCCCATCTCAGACCAGAGTTTGAGTAGATTTGTGGAGAGGTGATTTTATTATATGCTAGTCTTCAAGCATTATTATGCCTGGAGTTAAGCTGCGTATCTCTGGCCGAACTATTCAAAAAGAGTACCTTAGTATTAATTTTGTGGTACAATCTATACCATTTACTCTGGACTTTGAGGTAAATTAACCATTCCTAATTGGGTATAGCCAATTAGACATACATTTTTAGGGTCAAGGCACTGGCACTGAAGTCTGGTTAGCAGGCCTCAGAGCACTCTGAGTGGATAAACCAGCAGCATCAGTCAAAAACCTTGGGGATGACCATACAAAAAGAGGCAATTTCTTACATTTATCTTATATATTAATGGTTTGCGACCAAAGTCTGGTTACAAAACATTAATTTCTTACCACCTTATCAAATGTGGTGGCAAGAATTCGTAAACAGGAAGGGTTTCCCAAGAGGCATCTTCTCCTTTGTGAATGTCAACAAAAATATTATTTGCGAGCAGGCAGTAGTCCTTTGGACCACTGCCTGCTTGCAAAAAATGTTTATAAAAGTATTGATTTTCCTTTTTGAAATGCAGCTGTTTTTTCCTTCTAAGAAAACGGGGCTGCATTTAAAAAAAATGCTTTATATAAAAGCAATCGCTGACGTGGTGGTCTGCTGACCCAGCAGGCCACTATGCCGTTGACTTTAACCAATCGTAGAGGGTCTCAATATGCGACCTACCTGATTCATATTAATGAGCTATGTGGAATTACGACCCACTATGAATCGGTATTTTGTGAACCAACCTATTAATGCATAAATTGGTTCAGAAAATACCAATGTATTCTGTAGAAGTCGGTGTGCAATTTGCTCCCATTTCTACAAAATGCATTTTAGTAGATTCCTATTAAGAAAACGCAAATTGCAAATCGTTATTTGCTTCAATTTTCTATTTCTTAATGTGAATCTTAATACATCAGGGCCCCAGGAGTATTTAATTGTTCACTTAACACATTAGTGCTACTACTAGGGGAGCCAATTTCCAACTCAACACACTGAAGAAAATCAAACCTTTCCCACCCCCCCCGAAGATCTAAGGCCGGCGGTTCAATCCCTGATTTTCCCTAGATTGGAATATGGGCTGGTGACCCTCGCTGGACTTCCTCAAAGCTAGCTTGGCCCCACTCAGAGCTACCTTGAATGCATCGGCTAGACTTATAACGGGCTCGAGAAAATATGATCACATTTCCCCAGACCTGCTGCAACTAAATTGGTTTTCTATTGAAGCTAGAATCCGACTTAAGATAGCTTGTCTGACGCATAAAGCCATACACTACAATACCCCGTACTACCTAGCAAATAAGCTTGAGCTATCAGGCTCCAGCCGGAACCTCAGAAGTACGTCCACCCTGCTCTTGAAACCCCCGAGATTCAAGAAGAAAAGATCTTACAACCGTGCTTTCACCAGTCTTGCTCCGAGAATCTGGAACTCCTTGCCATCCGAGATCAGATCCAATACTTCCACTACTTCCTTTAAAAAACTGGTCAAACGACTACTAATGAACGAACGTTAACTCCCTATTCCTGTGATCATGCTCCTGTGTCTGTTAATAACCTAAATATTGTAGTTTTACACTGATGCCTTAATGTATATTTTTACCTCTCTTTGATCTAGTCCTCGATGGCTCCTTAGCTGCATTAACTGATGGTCTCGCTCTTGTCTTTGTTTTTCTGTTAAAATTCCCGGAGTCATAGTGCTCTTCTTGGTTCTTTCTATTGTATGATGTTTTACACTGCGTGTTCTATGGCACTGTTGATACCCCACTATTCTTTAACTTGAATGTTTTCCTACAGGTTGTAACTTCACTTAGCTCATTATGTTTGTACCCTTGCTTGCGCCAACTTTGTACAGCACTCTGATATCCCTGTGAGTCTTGTTCGCGCTTTATAAAACTTTTCAAATAAATAAAATAAATAAATAAATTAAAGAAGATACTGCTACCTGAAATGTAGGTTCACGCAGGTGTAGGTTCTTAACATCATAGATAAGTTGGTACCTTATGCACCTATCTTGTTTTTTCTATACAGAATAGTTTGCTCATATTTTAACTCTGCACCCAAACCTGAGAACGAACAGGTTTTCATTGCCAGTGGAAATTTGCACTAAGAAAAGTTTGGAAGGGTGAACTTTTCTTTTCTAAAAACGGTTGTTGTTCAACAAACAGAATACTTTGAACCCATTTAGAGAACTGACGTTCCAAGCTTTCGGTTTGTGTTAATCAATGTGATCACCAAACAATTCAGTGTTAGAAATTCTATTTATTTTTAGGTTGCATAAACATTATGCTGTCATTTTGTGATATTCAAGATCACATGGAGTTCATTTTGTTTCTGTGCATCTGCATCAACTGTGAATTATGGTTAAATTGGTATGTTTTTCGTAAATTGTGCATTATGGCTTATAGCACAGTGATAATAAAAATGAGAATGAGAATGAAAATCCTTAAAGTTTTGCTTATCGATCCTAATCATTCGTGTTTTTTTATTTTCAGATGGGTGCTTGTTTTTCAAAGGTGTTCAACGGATGTCCTTTAAAGATTCACTGTGCAACATCCTGGATCAATCCAGACACTAGAGGTATTGTACAATTGTTCTAAACTGTGTGTGTTTTTTTAAAAAATTGTTATAAACAAACTTTTCTCTTGATTTGTTGGAATCTGTAGGATTGTGCTCATTGTGTGACACTTCATCTAATGGGTATTTGATTTAAGTGTCTTATGAATTTTAATAACAAATATATTGATTTAATTTGAGATTTGTGTAAGGTAAAATGTGTCATTTCCAGTAATGGTATTCATTGTCAGACTGCAATGAGAAGCCAGGTTCTGGTTTTTGCTTTCTTTTTTATCCTTTTTTTGCTGCCTTTAAAAAAAATCACTCTAATATGCCATAGCGCTTTTTTTTTTGTCATCATATCTCCCATACAAGGATATCATCTGACATATACTACTTTATAAACAGAACATCTGAAAGAGACACGTTAGTGATAGATTCCTTACCTTAGAATATCCCCAGGCGTCAGGCTGGATCCGGAAAGTTTTGCGTAGCAGTACCCTTGCGCGTCGGTAGGCGGCGTCGTGCGGCTCCGCGTCCGTCGTCGGCGTTGTGATCGCCGGGATGACGTCGCGGGCAGTACTTAGGCGCCGCCCCTGCGCGCTGACGGCAGTTCTTCTTTTCCGCGCCAGCAAGCGCAGATCCGGGAAGAGCAGTGCCCTGGTCAATTTTTGACCATACTTTTTGGTGATTTTTTCACTGTTTTTCCTTAAAGGTGTCGTAGGGATGCCCGGCTTCAAGCGATGCGGCGCCTGTGCGCGGATGATGTCCGTCACCGACCCGCATTGGGAGTGTCTCTTCTGCCTCGGCCGAGGCCACGACACCGAGTCTTGTCCCGAATGCCAGGCCCTCAACCCGAAAGCTTTGCGAGAGCGGTCTCGAAAGCTCCTCGAGGCCCGGCATTCGGCTCCACGGAGGCCCCGGTCGCGTGAGAGGTCCAGGGGTCGCTCGCGGAGTGCACACCGGTCGTCGGCGTCGAAGTCTTCTTCGTCCGGTAAGTCTAAGCACAAGAAGTCCAAGAAGCATCGTCGCTCTCGGACTTCGCCTCGCCGGTCTCGCGACTCGGCTGAGGCCCCTCCCGGCACCGTCCCCGCCCCGCGGCCCCGGACTTGCCTGTGGAGTCGCCCCCGCCATACCCGCCCTTCCCGGGTTCGGGGGCGGATCCGGCCAAGGTACAGGAGTTCCTGTCGGCCATGGCCCGCCTCTTCGGGCCTTCAGGCCCCTCCGGTGCGCCTTCGGGCCCCGCGGGCCCTGATGGGGTTGCTCCGGCGTCGCCGGCGGCTCCGGCCCCGGCGTCGCCCGTGCCTCCAGCCTCGATCCCGGCTCCGGCTTCGGCCCCGGCCTCGATCCCGGCTCCACAACCCCCATCGACGCCGGTCGACCTCACGACACCTCCGCCGGCGCCGATGTCTCCGGTGCCGTTCTCGACGCCGCCCTGGGCTCCGGGCGGCGTCGTCCCCAGTTCCTTCCGGCTCCGGACATGGACCCGGAGCGACGTCGCTCGACGCCGGCTCCGGCGCCGATGGGACCTTGGGTCCCAAATGTCCCTCCTCCTCCTTATTTTGAACCAGAGGAGGACCAGGAGGACTGGGAGGGGTCTGATGACCCTCTGACGCGCAACTGTCAGTATGATGAGGACTGGACAGAGAGTCTAGGGAGGCCAGTGGTCTGGATACTTCCCCTGACACTGGCATGCTGTCTCCTCCCGTGGCTACGGAGGAGGGGGCCAATTTTGGTACGGTGTTGCGTAGGGCTGCTGGGGCCTTACGTCTCCAGCTCCCTACTTTGACGGTCAAGCCTAACATCTTGACAGAGGTGCTTCAGCCGGCAGCCTCCTCTGCGGAGACTGTGCTGCCGTTTAACGACGCCCTCACTGACGTTCTTTTGGGCGCCTGGTCCAAGCCCAACACAGGGGCTCCTGTGGATCGGAACGTGTCACGACGCCATCGCCCTGCTCCGGGCGACCCCCTGTTTCTTTCTGTCCACCCCACTCCTGAGAGCTTGGTTGTCCAAGCCTCCGCTTCCCAAACCGCCTTCCCTACCGCTCCTCCGGATAGGGAATCCAAACGCCTGGATCAGTTTGGGAAGAAAGGTTTTTCTTCCTCCAGTGCTGGCTTGCGGTCCGTTAACACCGCTTGTCTTTTGGGCCGATATACCCACTCCCTGTGGGATTCGGTGGCGGAGGTTTTGCCCCAGTGCCCTGAGGAGGTCCAGGCACTGCTTTCCCGCGCCATTGCGGAAGGAAGGGATGCGGCCAAATACACTATCCGTTGTGGCCTTGACACCGCCGACTCGCTGGGCAGGTCGATTGCAACGACGGTGGCGCTCCGACGCCACGCCTGGCTGAGAACCACTGGTTTTTCAGGGGATGTCCAGAATACTCTCATGGACATGCCCTTTGATGGAGTCGGTCTTTTTGGGTCCAAAGCAGACCATGCGTTGGAGCGCTTTAAGGACTCACGGGCTACTGCCAAGTCCCTGGGCCTTACTGCTACACGCCCTCCGCTGCCTTCTGCTTTTCGCCCCTATCGTGGCCACGGTAGGGGCGCCCCTTCCCGTCAGCAGCCCAGCCACCGGCCCGCGCAGCAGGCGTCTTCGCGTGGCCGAGGACGTGGATTCCGCCGTGGCGGATCGGGCAACCAGCGTGCGGGTCAGGCCACCACCTCCAACCCGTCCGCGGCCTCCAAGCCCTCCTAGTCCCTCCTTTCAGGTGCACGGCACGCCAGTAGGGGCAGGGTCCGCCATCACCTTCCCCACTGGCGCACCATCACCTCGGACAGGTGGGTCTTGGACATTGTCCGAAGGGGCTACTCCCTCCCCTTCGAGACCACCCCCCAGCCATGCCACCTCAATTCCACCGCATGTCAGGGGATCACTTGGTGCTTCTACAGAAGGAAGTCACGGCCCTCTTGACCAAGAGGGCCATCGAGCATGTTCCGACCCCAGAAGTAGGGCGTGGTTGCTACTCCCACTACTTTCTGGTGCCCAAAAAGGACAAGGAGGACATGCGTCCTATCTTGGACCTCCGGAACGTCAATCGCTTCCTCCGGAAGGAGAAGTTCAAGATGCTCACCCTAGCTCAGGTCTTGACTGCCCTCGACCCTGGAGACTGGTTGGTAGCGTTGGACTTGCAGGACGCGTATTTCCACATCCCCGTCCTGCCGGCCCACCGGCGTTACCTTCGGTTCACGGTAGGCCCCGAGCATTTTCAGTTCACCGTGCTCCCCTTTGGCCTTACCAGTGCCCCTCGGGTGTTCACGAAAGTGATGGCGGTGGTCGCAGCTCATCTGCGCCGGGCAGGGGTTTCAGTCTTCCCTACCTCGACGACTGGCTGCTGAAGGCGGGCTCGTCCCAGGCAGTCGTCTCCCACCTCCAGACTACGGCCGAACTCCTGCACTCGCTGGGGTTCTCCATCAATGTGCCGAAGTCGCATCTAATTCCTTCTCCACAGCTCCTTTTCATCGGAGCAGTTCTGGACACGACGCAGTTTCGGGCCTATCCTCCCGAACGGCGAGTCCGGGATATTCAGGCTATGATTCCGATCTTTCGGCCTTTATCCTGGGTTTCGGTACGGATGACCCTGAGGCTGCTGGGCCTCATGGCCTCCTGCATCCTGCTGGTCAATCATGCCAGATGGCATATGCGGGCTCTGCAGTGGGACCTGAAGTTCCAGTGGGCGCAGCACCAGGGCAACCTGTCCGATCACGTCCAGATCTCGGAGGGGACTGCAAAACAGTTGCAGTGGTGGCTCTCGAACCGGCAATGGGTCATGGGCAGATCCCTCTCCCTTCCCCAGCCAGAGCATACAGTTGTGACGGACGCGTCCCTTCTGGGATGGGGCGGTCACATGGGAGAGGCGGAGATCAGAGGCCTCTGGTCTCCGGCGGAGTCCCGGCTCCATATCAACCTTCTGGAGCTCCGGGCGATCCGGCTTGCACTCAAAGCATTCCTTCCCTCTGTCAAAGGGAAGGTAGTGCAGGTGTTCACAGACAACACCACCGCCATGTGGTACTGCAACAAACAGGGCGGGGTGGGGTCTTGGACCCTTTGTCAGGAGGCTCTGCGCCTCTGGACATGGCTGGAACATCAGGGCATGTTCCTGATGGTTCAACACCTGGCAGGTTCTCTGAACGCCAGGGCGGACGAACTCAGCCGCAGGTGCATGATGGATCACGAATGGCGTCTTCACTCGGAAGTGGCGCAAGGACTCTTTCTACAGTGGGGAGAGCCTTGGTTAGATCTATTCGCCACCGAAGAGAACGCGCAATGTCATCAGTTCTGCGCGTTGGAATTTCCAAGGCGGCACTCGCTCGGCGACGCTTTTCGTCGCGAGTGGAGTTGCGGTCTGTTGTACTCCTTTCCGCCTATACCACTTCTACCCAGAGTGTTGAAGAAGATTCGGCACGACCGGGCCCAAGTCATTCTTGTGGCTCCGGACTGGGCTCGAAGAGTTTGGTATCCCGAGCTACTCAATATGAGCATAGATCCCCCGATCCGTCTGCCTCTTCGGGAGGATCTTCTGTCGCAGCAGCAGGGGACGGTCCTCCACCCGAACCTGTCCAGTCTACACCTGCTTGCGTGGAGATTGAGCGGCGGCAGTTGATTCCTTTCGACTTGCCTCCCGAAGTTTGTGATGTGATTCTGGCAGCCAGGCGTCCCTCCACTAAGGTGGTATACGCCTGCAGGTGGAACAAATTTGTGGCATGGTGCACAGCAAAGGCTGTGGATCCCCTTTCTGCCCCTCTTTCTGAGGTCCTTCTGTTCCTTCTCTCTCTGGCCCAACAGGGTTCTGCCCTGGGTACCATCAAGGGTTATCTTTGTGCTATCTCGGCCTTCCTCAGGCTCCCTGATCAGCCCTCCCTTTTCAAGTCCCCTGTTGTTAACAGGTTCTTAAAAGGCATTACTCACCTCTTCCCTCCTATTCCGTTTGTAATGCCCCAGTGGGACTTGAACTTGGTTCTTACCTTTTTAATGTGCGCTCCCTTTGAGCCTCTACATAACTGTCCTCTTCGTCTTCTGACTCTGAAGACAGCCTTTCTGGTGGCCATCACCTCCGCTCGGCGGGTGAGTGAGCTCCAGGCTCTATCGTGCAAACCTCCCTTTCTGTCTGTTCATCCAGACAAGGTTGTTCTTCGGACGCGTCCGTCCTTCTTGCCAAAGGTGGTTACTGCTTTCCACATTGGGCAGACCATCACTTTGCCCACCTTCTTTCCGCCTCCGCATCCTTCCAGAGAGGAAGAGAGGCTCCACCGTCTGGACCCAAAACGTGCGCTCTCCTTCTATATCGACCGCACAAAACACTTCCGGGTGGATGACCAGCTCTTTGTTGGCTACGTGGGCGCCAAAAAGGTCGGGCGGTGCACAAGAGGACCATCTCCCGCTGGGTTACCTTGTGCATCAAGACCTGCTATTCTTTGGCCAAGAAGGAGCCTCCTGTTGGGCTGCGTGCCCATTCCACCAGGGCAACGGCTGCTACCACGGCCTTGGGCCGCGGTGTTCCGCTGCCGGTTATCTGTCAGGCAGCTACGTGGGCCTCGCTGCACACGTTTACTAAGCATTACTGCCTTGACAGTCAGGTCCGGAGGGACGGCTTCTTTGGCCGTTCTGTCCTCCAGGACTTCCTTGTCTGATCTTTGTTCGCAGACCCACCACCGGGGTTGGTATTGCTGGGGTATCTATTCTAAGGTAAGGAATCTATCACTAACGTGTCTCTTTCAGATGCACAAGTTACTAACTTGTGTAACGACATATCTGTAAGAGACAGTAGTTAGTGATAGATTCCTTACCGCCCACCCATCCTCCCCGTTCTGCGAACTGATTTCTAGGGTTAAGGACATCCCTTTCAGGGCCCTAGTATTTTTCAGACACCTGTGTCAGCTTCTTGCATGGCTCTGCGTTCCTGGCGCGGAAAGTCGTGTACAGAACTGACGTCAGCGCGCAGGGGCGGCGCCTAAGTACTGCCCGCGACGTCATCCCGGCGATCACAACGCCGACGACGGACGCGGAGCCGCACGACGCCGCCTACCGACGCGCAAGGGTACTGCTACGCAAAACTTTCCGGATCCAGCCTGACGCCTGGGGATATTCTAAGGTAAGGAATCTATCACTAACTACTGTCTCTTACAGATATATCGTTACACAAGTTAGTAACTTGTGCACCTGGCTGTACAATTCAGAATGTTCCGGAGCCAGGTGAATCATAATCATTTGACTCTTCTCAAAAAATCGCGTTCACATCCTCTCTGAAACAGATTCCAGAAAACATAGGTGCTACCCAAAACCCCTTTTTCACAAAAATCTAATGTTCGAGGCATATGAGCTGTAGATCGTATACTTGTGCATAGATCGCCATCTGGTGTTGGGCTCGGATGTTTGCACTTTGTTTTTGTCTTGGAAGAAGTCTTTGTAGTCACGAGGTAGGTGACTCCTCCTTAGGACGATAGTGCGCATGGGCATCAACTCCATCTCCAGATTGTTTTTTTCCGCCATCAGGTTTGGATGTGATTCGCTGCGCTCCGGGTCGATATCGGTTTCGAATCTCCCCTCGACGCGCAATCCCTCTCCACTCGACGGTATTGTCTCAAGCGCGTTTCCCTTTCGACGCGCATCTTTAAAACTAACTCCTCGATCTTCGACGTGGGCCGTTGGGCCTATCCGCGCCGACCACGCCAGCAGTCAATGGAAAGGACTCCTTTCAAAAAATGCCCCGGGTGTGGTGCTAAGTTCCCACACACGGACTTGCACGAGGTTTGTAATCTCTGCTTCTCCCCGGAGCACGAAGACCAGAACTGCGAGGCCTGTGCATCGTTCAGGTCGAAGAAAACCATCCGTGACCGTCGGGCTCATCGTCACGAAATGTCTCGCGGAAGCAGCTCGATTCCAAACATCTTCGGACTAGATTCCAATGTCCAGCCGGAACAACAAGGTGATGAAGACATCTCCTTCTCCGAGGCCGACGACTCCGACGTCGAAGAGGAGACACTCACCCCGGCTCAGCAGTCCGTGAGTACCGAAACCCCTCTCCCAAAAAACAAACCTAAGGCTCCGGTAACACCCTCGCCCCGACACCAGCAACATGTCTCAGACACCCCGCCCTCGGGCCCGGCTATGAGACCTAAAAATAAGCCCTCGGGCTCGAGCCAACCCCATTCCGGTGCCGAAAAGTCACCTTCAGCACTGAAGCATCAGACCAAAGATGGGCCACGCCCTTCTTCGTCGACGCCTAAGACAGCCTCGACGCCGAAGCCCTCGGCGTCGAAACATACCAAGGACAAAAGTTCGGAACCGAAAAAATCTTCAGAGCCGAAAACTGCTTCGGAACCCAAAAAATTGTCGGAGCCGAAAAAAGTCTCGGAGCCACAAACTCCTACAACAAAACCTAGAGAGTCCAAGACCCCACAGAAAGCCTCAGAGACTCTGTCCAAACAACATTCTGAGCCAAAATCTTCGGCACCGAAAAAAGACATTTTACCCACACAGCCTGTACCTGATTTTTCGGATCCAAAACAAAAAACTCTTTGTATTGACCCAGAGACTGGCAAAGTCGTCGCCAAGCCTCCAAAAAAGAAGAAACTGGACACTTTAGAGGAATCTGAAATACCCTTGAAACGAAAGGAGATGAGTACTAACACCTCCCCACCTCCTTCTCCTCCTCCAGCTGATCCAAATCTTCTAATTTCTCCACCACACTCCCCACAACATACTTTTTCACCTCAAACATCAGATACTGAGGATGATCATACCGATAGGGGTGGGAATATAGATCCACATGGGGATGATGATGCACATACCATCCCACAAGACGTAGACCCTTGGGATGACTACAACACAGATCCTGACCTATACAAGACCCAGACCTCTATCCATCTAGGCCATCAACACCAGATGACAATATTGGGTTTGCGCAACTAATCAATAGGGCTGCCCAATACCACGGGGTACAGTTACATTCTGATCCCTTAGAGGAAGATTTTTTACTTGAAACCTTTGCACCCTCGCAAAAGTCCACGCACACCCTGCCAATGTTAAAAGGCATGCTCAAACATGCCCCAGAAGTTTTTAAGGACCCTGTCAGAGCCAGGATTCTCAACACCAGGGTAGATAAAAGTATAAGGCAGCTCCCAATGACCCAATTTACATTAAAGGTCAGGTCCCTTTGGATTCTCTTGTGGTGTCTAATGCACGCAAGAGGGCAAACTCACAGAGTACAGGCGACACCCCCCCCTCCTGATAAGGAGTCCAAACTAATAGACGCATCTGGTAAACGTATTGCGTCACAGGCTGCAAATCATTGGCGGATTGCCAAAGCCCAAGCTTTATTGGCCCGGTACGACAGGGCTCACTATGACAAGCAATTTACATTAAAGGTCAGGTCCCTTTGGATTCTCTTGTGGTGTCTAATGCACGCAAGAGGGCAAACTCACAGAGTACAGGCGACACCCCCCCCTCCTGATAAGGAGTCCAAACTAATAGACGCATCTGGTAAACGTATTGCGTCACAGGCTGCAAATCATTGGCGGATTGCCAATGCCCAAGCTTTATTGGCCAGGTACGACAGGGCTCACTATGACGAGCTTGAAAAGCTCATGCAACACCTTCCTGACCAGTACAAACAACAGGCCAACGACCTTATACAAGAGGGGAAATTTATCACAAACACTTCAATTAAATGTGCGCTCGACGCGGCTGATACCGCATCTCGCGCCATTAACACTAGCGTTTTGTTGCCCAGGCACGCTTGGCTCCGAGTCTCCGGATTCAAACAGGAGGTGCAATCTGCTATTCTAAATCAGCCCTTTGATCAAGAACATCTTTTCTGGCCCTCAGTTGACACATCTTTAGAAAAAATGAAAAAAGATACGGACACTGCTAAGTCCATGGGGGCCTTACAATTCCCTTCACCTAGAGGTTCTTTTCGCCGCTCCTTCTACAGAGCTGGCTCCAAAACCATTGCCTCAGAACATCCCTCTTCCTCCTATAAAAGCCCCACTCAAACGTCCTCCAAAGGATACTTTCGTGGAGGCTACAGAGGCAACAATAGTAAGGGAAGAGGTCGCGGCAACAATAACCGCAACTCCCCTACCACCAAACAGTGACTTCCCTGCCCTTCCCCCCCATCATCCCACTCCTGTCGGGGGACGTCTCTCACAGTTCCTACCTGTCTGGAATTCAATCACAACAGACAAGTGGGTAAGACAAATTATCCAGTATGGTTACTGCCTGGAACTCACCTCTACTCCCCCAAATATTCCTCCCATACAACGTCCAATGTCCTCGGAACATCTGACACTTCTCAAACAAGAGGTTCTCTCTCTATTACAAAAGCATGCAATAGAACCAGTCCCCTTGCCTCATCAAGTCACAGGGGTTTACTCCCTCTATTTCCTAATTCCAAAAAAGGACGGCTCTCTCAGGCCCATATTGGACCTCAGACCGCTAAACCTCTACATTCAGTCGGATCACTTCCACATGGTCACTCTCCAACAGGTGCTCCCACTGCTTCAACAGGGCGACTTTCTCTCCACTCTGGATTTAAAGGACGCCTACTTTCATATTCCCATTCACCCCGCTTACAAGAAATATCTCAGGTTTGTGGTAGATGGTCAACACTACCAATTCAAGGTCCTCCCATTCGGGGTGACTACAGCACCCAGAGTCTTCACCAAGTGTCTCGCAGTAGTTGCGGCCCATTTACGAAGACAGCACATTCATGTCTTCCCTTATCTAGACGACTAGCTCATAAAAGCCAAGTCACACAGCAGTTGTGTGCAACACACACACAAAACAATCCAACTGCTTCGCAACTTGGGATTCACGGTAAACCTCACCAAATCCCACCTCCAACCCTCCAGCATACAACAATATCTAGGGGCTACAATAGACACTTCAAAAGCTCTAGCGTACCCCAACCCAGTCAGGATAAGCACCATACAAGCTCTAATAGCAACATTTCAGCCTCAACACTCACTACCAGCGCCAGTGTTCATGCAACTAATCGGGATGATGGCCTCTTGCATTCTCATCGTCCCTTATGCAAGACTCCAAATGCGTCCCTTACAGGAGTGTTTGGCACGTCAGTGGAACCAGGCTCAAGGTCAACGAACAGATCTGGTGTTGGTAGACGACCGCACCCATGGCTCTCTGCAATAGTGGAACACACAAAACCTTTCCAAAGGGCGGCCGTTCCTCGACCCGGTTCCACAGATAGTGCTAACATCAGACGCATCGCTCACCGGCTGGGGAGCTCATCTTCAAACCCATACCATTCAGGGCATATGGACCTCTCAACAAAAACAATTCCACATAAATTACCTGGAATTGTTGGCAATCTTTCTAGCGTTAAAATCTTTTCAACTCCACCTCGTAAGCAAAGCTGTCCTAGTCCATACAGACAACATGACAACAATGTATTACATACAAAAACAGGGGGGGGACACACTCTCTGCAGCTTTCACACCTAGCTCAAAGCATATGGAGATGGGCCATTCCTCAAAACATATATCTCCTTGCAGAACACCTCCCAGGAGTACACAATCAAATTGCAGATCTACTCAGTCGCCAAACACAGCAGATCCACGAATGGGAACTTCAGCCTCAAGTTCGGCTTTCATTCTTTCAAATGTGGGGCCACCCAGAAATAGACCTGTTCGCCACACACCAAAACGCAAAATGCCCAAGCTTCGCATCCAGGTATCCACACCCATTGTCCAAAGGCAATGCGCTATGGATGAACTGGTCAGGCAAATTTGCTTACGCTTTTCCGCCTCTCCCGCTCGTTCCGCTAGTGGTTCGGAAGCTCAAACAGCATTCCCTCACAATGATCCTGATTGCTCCAACATGGGCCCGACAGCCATGGTTCACAACCCTCTTGGAACTATCAGTAGTTCCTCATTGTGAGAAAGTGCCATCTTTCTTGCATGGTATGCCCCCACTTTTTTCTGAATTGCTGATGTACTTTGACTGAGTGTGCCCTGGGCTCCTGCCAATCAGGTGCCCAGGGCCTGTGTTCCTTCCCTAAAACTGCATTGTAGCCTAAACCCAATTGGCATCTCTGGCCACATGTCAGCCCCTGGTAAATGGTACCCTAGGTACCCAGGGCACTGTGACCAGAGAAGGCCTCTAAGGGCTGCAGCACTTATTGTGCCACCCTTAGAGGCCCTGTACCCTGACACACACACACTGCCTTTGCAGGCTGAGTGTCTTGGTGCAGAACAACACAGAGAGTCGACATGGCACACATCCCTGTGTGCCATGCCCACAAACACACTGCCCGGGCATACCTCAGTCACCCCTCTAGCTGGGTGCACTATGCCAGTGGTGAGGGTACAGGTGCATGAGCCCTGTACCCCTACAGTACCCAGGTCCATTCCTGGGCACTGTAAGTGCAGTGCTGCCATTAAGAGTATATGGTGCTGGGAGGTCGTCATCACGAACTCCACAACACCATGATGGCTACACTGAAGACTGAGAAGTTTGGTATCAAACTTCTCAGCACATTAAACCCACACTGATGCCAGTGTTGGATTTAATGTCAGATGCACGACAGAGGGCAACTTAGAGTTGCCCCCTGAACCTAACCTACAATCCACGTTCCTGTCTGAGAGGCTGCCTAGGCTGCCACCCAGCAGACATGTTGCTGGACCCCTGGGTAGAGAGCCATCCGCTCTCCCGGGCCTGCAACAATGCACGTCCTGGGCGAGGTGCTAGGTCTCCTCCCCCAGGATGGGCAGGGGGAAGCTTCAAAGGCATGCCGCCTTGGTGAGCCTCCCCAGACCATGTGCTGTACTCAGCAACTGGTCCCCACCGGTTCTAGCCCCCACTCTGGCGGGAAGACTGGCGGGAAACCACAAGTGAGGAAAGGGGGTGTGCCAGCCTCTGCCAACCCCACCCCTCAGGTGGGGGAGGCGATGTGAAGCACATCTCCGGGCTCTCGCCATCTTGAAGATGGGGAGCCCTACCCAATCAGGACTAGGCTCCTGCCCCCCTCCCACTGGAGAGTGGCAGGATAGGGGGTGTACCCACCCCAGGGAAGGGACCCATTGGTCCCTGCCCTTTACCTACCTGTAACGCCCCTAAATCTAGTATTTAGGGGCACCCTGAACCTTCCTTCCTCAGATCCCGAATTTGAAACAAGCAAGAAGAACGAAGACCTGCCGTGCAGCTGCTCACAAGAGGACAACACCAACTGACTTGGCCCCAGCCCTACAGGCCTGTCGACCCCTGAACCTGCTCCTGCTAAACCCCGGCGTCTCCAGTGGTCAGCAACCTCGAAAACCCCGGAGGACCTGACTGCCTTGTGACTCTAAAAGAACTGGGACTCCCACGAGCAGTGGTACTGCTCAAAAGCAAGTAGCAAACCCCTGGTGCCAGCCAGGAACCGCGAATCCTGCACCCGCCGAGCCCGGCCTGTGCCTGAGTGGACAAAGACCACGAGGACGTCCCCCCGGCGACTGTGACCCAGAATCCAGCACCCAAGGATCCTCCTCGACGCTCCTGACGACGCCTGCAGCCTCAGAACCAGGGACCCCTCCAACCGCGACCAGCAGAGGGTAAGATTTCCCGACGCGAAAAGACACCCCTGCACCCGGCGCCCTGCGGCCCCCTGTGCCCAACTCCGGGGTGCCTACCTATCCTCCAGCTACCCAACTTACCTCTCGAAGTGGTGGTCGCACCTGAAGAATCCCCGTCCCGAGCTTGCAGCCTTTGTTCAACTTCCAGCTTCTCCATTGAAATACATTGAGCGCCCGACGGCTCAAAGCACCCTGCACCCAGCCGCCCGAGTGCCCCTGGGAGTGCAACACCTATCCTATTTTTCTTCCCCACTTGCCCTGGGTAAGTGACCAGGAGCCCAGCTCCCACAGCCGCGTGGCCTGCCTGCCAGCAGCCACCAACCAAGGGCCCCTTGCCCGCCATAGGCTAACATTGGGCCTAACTCACTCTGCAGCCGGCCGCCCCTGTGCCGCTGAGGGTGTACCAACTGTACCTACCTGACCCTGGGAGACCCCTGAGTCTATGCCCAGAACCTTAACTCTGCCAGTCGAGTACTTACCTGAAAACCGATGACCTAAATTTTCTCCATAGGGTAACATTGACTGGTTTACACTGAAATTTCTTCTAAGTGTCGAGTTTTGAAACTTTAAAATAATCACTAAAAATCGTCCGATCAACGAAAACGAAATTACTCACCTGTTATCAGGAGAGATCCCAGTGCTGGATCTTGGTGCCCAGCACTGACCCTGAAAAGCAATTACAACTGTACTTACCGATAACTTGATTTTCCTCCATAGGATAACATTGCCTGGTTTTCTCCAGAAATTCTTCTGTGTCGATTTTTGAAACAAACAAATATTCCTTAAAAATCGCCTGTGTAACAAAAACGATTTCTTTCAACTGTTTACAGGAAATGCACCAGGGTTGAATCCAGGATCCAACCCTGAGTAAGAAAATCATACGTAAAGTAACAAACTGCTTTTACTTAAAAACTCCCATTGAGCTCAATGTTATAATTGTGTTTGAATTGTGTTGCCTATTGCAACAACTGTAGCTATTGCATTCAACAGTCTATTGTGTATTGAAAGTATATAACTAAAGCATCTCATTCTGAGAAAGTATTTTTATACCTACCTGTGGTTCTAAAATAAAACAACAATATATTTTTATATACAAAACAATTGGCCTAGAGTTCAGTTCTTGAGTGTGTGAGACCATTTGTTGACTGAGTGTGTACAACAAATGCTTTACACTGTCCTCCGATACTGCCTTTCTGCTCGTCCAAGCTACCACTTTAGAGAGTAAGGTTATATCTAACTTTAGCCTCTGTCAAACCTCTGGGGACTGTGGACTCTGTGCACACTGAACCTTACTTTGGTTCAGTATATACAGAGCCACTTTCTTACACTCATCAAAAGCTACGCCTCTCACCCAAGCTTCTCACTCAGAACCATGGAGAGATAAGGCATCCAGATCCCAGTCAACTCAACCTTGCGATCTGGCACCTGAAATCTTAGAGTTTGGCTACCTTAATCTCCCGCCAGACTGTATGAACATCATTAAAGAGGCTAGATGTCCTACCACTAGAGCTTGCTATGCCGCAAAATGGAAAAGATTTGTAATTTACTGTACGAATAACAAAATCAACCCACTAGATGCTTCTATTCAAAACATCATCTGTTACCTTTTGCATCTACAACAATGTAACCTGGCGTATACATCCATTAGACTACATCTCGCTGCAATAGCAGCCTATCTCCAAAACAGACAACACTTGTCTTTGTTTAGGGTACCAGCTATCAAAGCATTTATGGAAGGACTTAAAAGAATAATTCCACCTAGAGTTCCGCCCTCTCCAGTATGGAAGCTAAATGTGGTACTTACCAGACTCATGGGTCCCCCATTTGAACCTATGCATAAATGCGAATTACAATTTCTCACCTGGAAAGTAGCTTTCCTGGTGGCGATCACCTCTCTCAGAAGAGTTAGTGAACTACAGGCATTAACCATACAAGAACCATTTCTCCCAATCCATCATAACAAAGTGGTTCTTAGGACTAACCAAAAATTTCTACCTAAAGTCGTCTCTGCTTTCCACCTTAACCAGTCTGTAGAGCTCCCAGTCTTTTTCCCTCTACCAGACTCAGTAGCAGAACGAGCTCTTCACACACTAGACGTAAAAAGAGCCATACTTTACTACATTGAAAGAAAAAAATCCTTTAGAAAGACTAAACAACTTTTTGTGGCTTTCTTCCCACCTCATAAAGGCAATCCTATCTCAAAAACAGGGATTGCAAGGTGGATTGTTATATGCATCCAGGTATGCTATGCCAAAGCTAAATGCACCTTAACCATTCACCCTAAGGGTCACTCCACACATAAACTAAGGGCATCTATGGCATTCTTAGGGAACATTCCCCTAGATGACATCTGCAAAGCAGCAACTTGGTCTACACCACACACGTTCACAAAACACTATTGTGTAGACGTGCAAGCAAATAGCAAGCTAGTGTGGGCCAGGCTGTATTAAGAACACTTTTTCAAACCGCTGCAACAGATACAGGTAGCCACCGCTAAGGAGGTAACTGCTGTATAGTCTATGCACAAGTATACGATCTACAGCTCATATGCCTCGAACGGAAAATGCTACTTACCAGTATGCATCTGTTCTTGGCATGTAGAGCTGTAGATTCGTATACGCCCACCCGCCTCCCCGGATACCTCTATCTGTTCCAGTACTATCTTACTTAGATACATTACACATGGACATCTTTTTCTATTTCTTACGAACTCCATCATAACCCTCCATGGCAAAACAATCTGGAGATGGAGTCGATGCCCATGCACACTATCGTCCTAAGGAGGAGTCACCTACCTCGTGATTACAAAGACTTCTTCCAAGACAAAAACAAAGTGCAAACATCCGAGCCCAACACCAGATGGCGATCTATGCACAAGTATACGAATCTACAGCTCTACATGCCAAGAACAGATGCATACTGGTAAGTAGCATTTTCCTTTCATCACTTTTAAAAAAAATAACACTAGTAACCAAAAGACATATAAGAAAGTTTATGCTTTACAGTAATATGTGTAATGCATTAACCTCCTTTTAAAAAGTCAAAGAGCCTTCTCTTGAACAGTGTTTAGCTTCTGTAGGAAGCGGGCTCTTGTGTATATACTATACCAAAGTGAGGTATAGTGTGCACAGAGTCCAGTGGAACCCAAAAGGTAGGCAGAGGTAAAAGTAGATAGCACCTCATTCTCTATTTGTGGTAGTGTGGTCGAGCAGTAAGGCTTTATCAGAGGACAGTGTTAAGCATTTGTTGTACACACTCAGTCAGCAAATGAATTCACACACTTCAAGACTGAACTTCAGACCAATTGTTTTTGTATAAAAATATTTTTAGTTATTTTATTTTCTAGAACCAAACAAGCCTGGTACAGGTAAGCAATAAATACTTTACAGTAGTAATGCAGTTTGTAAATAGTTAGAATTGCAATTGTAAATGTACTTTGATTTGATTACAGTGGTGTTAGTGATAATGCAATGCTTTTCAGAATACAGTACATATACTTTGTATAGGATTTTTAGTAAAATTACAGGTAAGTTACTTCGGAGATTACTTTTCTTACACAGTGCAGTATGCCTGGATACTGCACTGGGACATTTCCTGTAAACAGGTAAGTAAAAGCGCAATGTTATCCAATGAGGGATAGGGGGCCTACGGTTGGTGGCTGCTGACGAGCAGGCCACTGGGCTGTGGGAGCAAAGCTCCTGGACATAAGCTCAGGGCAAATGGGGGTTTAGGCCAGCACAAAAGATGCACCCTCAGCGGCACTGGGGTGGCCGTGTGCAGAGTGGTGTTTTGGCGTCGGAAGCCCTGTAGCTTTCAATGGGGAGTCTCCGGTTTGCAAAAGCACTGCAGGCTCGGGGATGAAGGTCTTCTGGGTGCAACCACCACTTGGAGAGGTAAGTTGGGATCTTGAGGGTTGGTTAGGCACCGTCGGTTGGGCCACCCAAGGCCGTGGGGCATCAGGTGCAGGGGTGCCTTTTAGGGTTGGATCTTCTTACCAGCTCCTGGTCGCGGTTGGGGGGACCTTGCGGTTTAAGGCTGCAGGCGTCGGCTGGAGGCTTGAGGCAGGTCAGGGGTCGCCGGATCTCGGGTCAGGATCGCCGGGGGGACCTCCTCTGGGTGTTGGGCCACTCGAACTTGGGCCGTGGGCGTCGGGTGCAGAGTGGTGACCCGCGGATACTTGCGGAACTGGAGTCTGTTATTTGAACAAATCCAGTGTTCACGGGAGACAGAGTCTTTGGGATTGAAGGCAGGCAGGTCCTCCGGGTTTCTTGAGGTTACTGTCTGCAGGACACACCGGGATTTCGCTGGAGCAGGTTCGAGGTGGGGACAGGCCGGTAGGGCTGGGGCCAAGTCAGTGGGCGTCCTCCTCTTGTTCGCTTCGGCACGCTGTTCGGTCCTTCTTCTTCCTTTCTTCTTGCAGGTTCTTGTCTGAGGAAGCAAGGTTCAGGGGTGCCCCTAAATTCTAGATTTAGGGGCGTTACAGGTAGGTAAAAAGGTTGGGAGCAATGGGTCCCTTCCCTGGGGTGGGTACACCCCCTATTATGCCACCCTCCAGTGGGAGGGGGGCATAAGCCTTTCCCTGGTTGGCTGAGTCCCCCCATCTGCAAGGTGGCAGGGACTGAGAGTTGTGCTTCACCTCGCCTCCCCCACCTGAGGGGTGGAGTTGGCAGAGGTGGGCACACCTCTCTTCCTCACTTGTTTTTCCCGCCGGTACTCCCGCCCAAAGTGGGGTCAGAATCAGTGGGGACCAGTTGTTGAAAGCAGCAAGTGGCCTGGGGAAGCTCACAAAGGCGGCAAGCCTTTGAAGCTTCCCCTTCGTGAACCCTGCCCATCCTGGGGGAGGAGGCTTGGCACCTCGTCCCAGGATGTGCATTGTTTCAGGCCCCCGAGAGCAGCAGGCTCTCGACCCAGGGGTCCAGAAACATGTCTGGTGGTGGCAGCTGAAAGCAGCCACTCAGCCAGGACACTAGTGGTATGTCGTTTTTCAGGGGGCATCTCTGAGATGCCCTCTGTGTGCATTTTTCATTAAATCCCACACTGGCATCAGTGTGGTTTTAATGTGCTGAGAAGTTTGATACCAAACTTCTCAGTTTTCAGTGTAGCCATTATGGTGCTGTGGAGTTCGTAATGGCAAACTCCCAGCACCATATACTCTATAATGTCTAAGAATGGACTTGGACACTGTAGGGGTACAGGGCTCATGCACCTGTACCCTCACCACTGGTATAGTGCACTCAGGTAGAGGGGTGACTGATCTATGCCAGGGGAGTTGGTTGTAGGCATGGCACATAGGGATGTGTGCCATGTCGACTCTTCACTTTGTTCTGCACCAAGACACACAGCCTGCAATGGCAGTGTATAAGTGTAAAGGTACAGGGCCTCTAAGGGAGGCACAATAAGTTCTGCAGCCCTTAGAAGCCTTCCCTGGTCACAGTGCCCTTGGTACCTATGGTACCTTTTACAAGGGACTGACATGTGGCCATAGAGTGCCAATTGAGTTTTGTCTTAATGCAGTCTTAGGGAAAGAACATGTGCCCTTGGGTACCTGTTTGGCAGGAACCCAGGGCACACTCAGTCAAAGTACATCAGCAGTTTGGCAAAAAGTGGGGGCAACAATGCAAAAATACTGCACTTTCTTACACTCCCCCGCTGCTATTCTCCTCCAATGGAGTGAAAGATCCTGATCAAGTTTTTCACAGAGGTTTTGGAGAAGTAGTAGCAGGGGTAGGAGGAGAACTGGTGGCATCTAATCGTTTGGTATAAGACAAATCATGCAACAGTATGTTTGGCCAGAGGAAATTGAAGGTAGGGTTGCTTTGATCAGTACAAGAAAAATTTCACAGAAGAGTGATTGGTATGTCTTGTGGGGTGCATTTATATTTCCATTGGTCAATTACTTAGAGCCTGCAGGATTTTTCCTTAAGTAAATATTTATCGTAGAGAGGTCTGAACGCAGCAGTTGCATGGAAACTCTTAGTATTCCAGTGGTGTGGCACGTAATTGTGAAATAAGGAAATCTAAATGGCATACTGGGGAGTTTGGGGTCAGAAAGAGGTAGTGATTGTAGTGATGGTGACAGAGAGGACTGACTGGCGGTGCTGACAGCATGTTAATCTTATAGTAGAACAGGCCCTTTTACCTCTCTCTGGGATTATGGTCTACAGGCTCTCCTGTTTAAATTGCCCCGCAGTACTCCTGCGCACCACCTGGCACTGTCTGTGCTGGAAGTGTCATGCTCATTGCTTATGTAGCTGCCACCCCAGCGAGCTGACGTCCGTTCTTTTCTTTCCGTGGCAGTCAGTGCAGATTCAGAGAGAGCTATTCACATTTACTTTTTTGACTGAACTTTTTTGACCTTTTGTCATAGAATTTTTTGAGACATTGTCTTCTGGTGTGGGAGGGATGTCTACAAGGAACGCTGGTTTTAAGAACTGTAGTGCTTGTCACCGGCAAAAGTTGGTGATGGACCCACATCACTTCTGCCTCTGGTCTCTCGAGCGTGACTACGATGCCAAGACCTGCAACGATTGTCGTGCCCCCCAAAACCTTGAGAGATCGATCCCTCAAGCTCCTTGCCACTCAACATGCGATGTAGGCGCAAGTCGGGCCCCTTGGAAATGAATGGATCCGTACCGATGTTGATCAAGCTACCTTGACCTTCCCCAGCTCCGGCCTTATTGCCACCGGCACTACCCCCATCCTTATCCCCAACTCCGGCACAGAGCTGGATGGCAGTCGTCCGAAGCCAACTGGAGCCATTCCCTCCAGGCCGGAGCCTGTGCCCTTTTGCTATGGGCTAGGACTTGGGGAAAATTGGGAGGGGCGAGTGGACCCTTATGAATACCTGCCCCTGTACCCCAATGAGAACACCAGGTGTGAGGATTTGACAGATGGACTGGACACCTCCCCAAATACTGGCTTGTTCTTTTCTCCTACCGTGGCTACGGATGAGGGAGCCTCATTTGCTATGGTGAAGAGAAGGGCAGCTGAGATCCTGGATCTTCAGAGTTGCGGCTAGAAGTCTTTATCATTAGAACAAGTTACTAACCTTCGGTAACGCCTTATCTGGTAGAGACTATGTGGATTCGGTACCACTGTCAACCTGAAAAAACCTTATCTGAAAGAGACCATTAGTTATAGATTCCTTACCTTAGAATTACCCCCTGGCGTCAGACTGGATCCGGAGAATTTTTCTCTCAGCAGTACCCTTGCGCGTTGGTAGGTGACGTTGGTCGACTCCACGTCCGTCGTCGTGGTCGCCGGGATGACGTTGCGATGTCTACTTAGACGCCGCCCCTGCACGCTGACGTCAGTTCTTTTTCTGCACCAGATTAGCGCAGATCCGGAGAGAGCTACTCCTCAGACACTTTTTGACTAGCTTTTTTCTCGACTTTTGTTGACTTTTTTTTTTAGTCTATCGACTCTTGGTGTACGAGGGATGTCCCATCATCGGACTGGGTTAAAACTGTGCGAGGCCTGTTACCGCCTGATATCGGTTATGGACCCCCACCTCGTATTCCTTTGGTGCCTGGAGCGCGATCACGACCCGAAGTCGTGTTCCGACTGCGGGGCCATGAATCCGAAGTCTTTGCGGGAGCGGTCCCAAAAGCTTTTGGAGGCCAGGCAGTCGGCTCCGCTTCGCTCGTGGTCCCGGTCGTGAGGAAGGTCTCGGGACCGATCGCGGAGCCACCATCACCATTCGTCATCCAAGTCTTCAAGATCATCGGATAAGTCGAAGCACATGAAGAATCAGCGTCGCTCTTCGCTTTCTCCCCGTCCGTTTCCTGACGCAATGCGGGACCTGGAGCGTCGTCGCTCTCCAGCTCCGTCTTCGGACACTGCCCCTGGGACTGCTCCTTGCTTCCCTCCTTTTCCCGGAGCCGAAGCGTCTCCTGCCCAGCTTTGAGCTTTCTACGAAGTGCTTCACAGTATCTTTGGGCATCCCGACTCCGCTGGCGCGCTTTCGGGCCCCATGGACTCGGCTGGGGGCCCTGGGCATTCGATACCGGCGGCTCCGGCGCCAGAGGGCTCCCGATCGACGCCAGTCGACCTCACAGTACCTTCCCTGGCTCCGATTCCATTGACGACGCCCCAGGCGCCGATCGTGCCACCGACCGGCGCCGACCCCAGCCTCACCCCCGACTTGGACACGACGTCGGTACCGGCGCCGGAAGATAGGTTTGTGCCTCTGTTCATTCCTGGTGTTCCTTTCAGGCCTGAATGGCAACCAGAGGAGGGTGAGGAGGACTGGGAGGGGTCTGTGGACCCTTTGGCTGACCAGCTTGAAGAGCCGGACTGGCGAGAGGACCTGGGTGGCGCCAATGGTTTGGATACCTCCCCGGACCTTGCCATGCTCTCCCCCCCTACCGTGGCTACAAAGGTGGAGGGAGCCTCATACGCAGTGGTGTTGCGTAGGGCGGCTGAGGCCTTGGGCCTGGACCTTCGTACGGTGGCAGTCAGGACTAACCTCCTGACAGAGGTGCTTTGACAGGCGGCGGCCTCTTCGGAGCCCCCTTCTGCCTTTCAATGAAGCCCTCACCGACGTCCTTCTGGGCACTTGGTCCAAGCCCAGCACAGGGGCTCCTGTGGACAGGATGATTGGCTGACGCCACCGCCCGGCCCCAGGCGACCCACTTTTCCTCTCCCAACACCTGACCCCCGAGAGCTTGGTGATCCGAGCCTCGTCCTCTAAGGGCGCATTCCCTACTGCACCCCCAGATAAGGAATCCAAGCAGCTGGACCACCTTGGGAAGAAGATGTTTTCTTCCGCCAGCTTAGCGCTGCTGTCGGTGAATACCGCATGCCTCTTGGGCCGTTATACCTATACAGTGTGAGATACGGTTGCGCAGGTGCTGCCACAGTGCCCGGAGGAGGCCCGGGCCGTTCTCACCCGCGCAGTGGCAGAGGGTAGAGACGCAGCTAAATTCTCCATCAGATGTGGGCTGGATACCGCCGAGACTCTGGGCAGAATGGTATCCACGTCAGTAGCCCTGAGGCGCTACACATGGTTGAGGACGTCTGGTTTTTCTGGGGATGTCTTATCCACCCTACTGGAAATGCCCTTTGATGGCCGTTGCCTTTTTCGTGATAGGGCAGACTCGGCGCTTGAGCACTTCAAGGATTCTAGGGCTACGGCCAGATCCTTGGGCCTCGCGGCAACCTCTCGCCCCACGCAGTCTGCTTTTCGCCCCTTTCGTGGCTACAGAAGGGGTGCCCCACCACATTCGACCCAGTATAGCCACCTGTTCATGCAAGCTGCCCAGCCTGTGTGTGGCCGCAGACGTGGTACCCAGCGACGCGGGTCTGGGGTCCAGCGAGCGGGCCAGTCCACCCATAACCCACTGAAGCAGCCTCCAAACCCTCCTAGTCCGACCTTTCAGGGCCACCAGAGGCAGTGGGCGGCAGGATTCGCCGTCACCTCCCCCACTGGCAAAACATCACATCACGTCAGGTGGGTTTTGCAGCTAATCCGAATAGGCAACTCCCTCCCCTTCGAGACTACCCCTCCCTCCATGCCACCATCCTTCCATCGCATGTCAGAAGATCACTATGCCCTTCTCCGCCACGAAGTTGCAGCTCTGTTGGCCAAGGGGGCTATCGAAAGGGTCCCTGTGCCAGAAGTAGGTTGTGGTTGCTACTCCCACTACTTTCTGGTACCCAAGAAGGACAAAGGCCTGCGTCCTATCTTAGACCTCAAGGCCCTCAACCGCTTCCTCCGGAAGGAGAAGTTCAAGATGCTCACATTGGCTCAGGTCCTGTCTGCCCTCGACCCCGGAGACTGGATGGTAGCGTTGGACTTGAAGGACACATGCTTTGATATCCCTGTCCTACCAGCTCACAGGCGTTCCCTACGGTTCACGGTAGGCCACAAGCATTTTCAGTTTACCGTGCCTCCCTTTGGCCTTACCAGCGCCCCTCGGGTTTTCACGAAAGTGATCGCGGTGGTTGCAGCTCATCTGCGCAGATCAGGGGTTCCAGTCTTCTCCTATCTCGACGACTGGCTGTTGAAGGCGGGTTTGCCCCAGGCTGTCGTCTCCCACCTCCAGACTACGGCGGACCTCTTGCATTCGCAGTGGTTCACCATCAACGTGCCGAAGTCACACCTGACTACCTCTCAGAAGCTCCTTTTCATTGGAGCAGTTCTGGATACAGTGCAGTTTCAGGCTTATCCTCCTGAGCAGCGAGTCCGGGATATTTGGGCTATGATACCTATGTTTCAGCCTCTATCCCGGATTTAGGTGAGATGGACTCTCAGCCTGCTGGGCCTCATGGCCTCCTGCATCCTGCTAGTGGATCATGCCAGGTGGCATATGTGGGCTCTGCAGTGGGATCTGAAGTTCCAGTAGACGCAGCATCAGGGAAATCTTTCCGACGTTGTCCAGATCTCGGGAGAGACTGCACGTCATTTGCAGTGGTGGCTCACGAACCAGGATTGGGTCAGCGGCAGATCCCTCTCCCTTCCCCAACCGGAGTTCACAGTTGTGACGGATGCGTCACTCCTGGGATGGGGCGGCCACCTGGGAGAGGCGGAGATGAGGGGTCTCTGGTCTCCAGCGGAGTCCGGTCTCCACATCAACCTTTTGGAGCTCCGGGCGATCCGTCTTGCACTGAAGGCATTCCGTCCTTCTGTCAAAGGAGGAGTAGTGCAGGTGTTCACAGACACCACCGCCATGTGGTACTGCAACAAACAGGGCGGGGTGAGATCGTGGACCCTATGTCAAGAGGCTCTTCACCTTTGGACATGGCTGGAACATCAGGGCATATCCCTGGTGGTTCAACACCTGGCAGGTTCTCTGAACACCAGGGCAGATGAGCTGAGCCATCGGTGCATGATGGATCACGAATGGCGTCTTCACTCTGAGGTGGTGCAAGGCCTCTTTCAGCGGTGGGGAGAGCCTTGGTTAGATCTGTTCGCCACCGAAGAGAACGCGCAATGTCAGCAGTTTTGCGCATTGGAATTTCTAAGGCGGCTCTCGCTCTGCGACACTTTTTGTCGCAAGTGGAATTGCGGCCTTCTGTACGCCTGTACCACTTCTGCCGAGAGTGCTGAAGAAGATCAAGAGCGACTGGGCCCAAGTCATTCTTGTGGCTCCGGACTGGGCACAAAGAGTCTGGTCACCTGAGCTCTGGAGCATGGCCATCGATCTTCTGATCAGACTGCCTCTTCGGGAGGATCTTCTGTCGCAGCAGCAGGGGACGGTTCTCCACCCGAACCTGTCCAGCCTCCACCTCCTTGCGTGGAGATTGAGCGGCGACAGTTGACAGCTTTCGACCTTCCTCCCAAAGTCTGTAACGCCATCTTGGTAGCCAGGTGTCCCTCCACTAAAACTGTATACGCCTGTAGATGGAACAAATTTGTGGCATGGTGCACAGCAAAGGCTGTGGATCCCCTCTTTCTTGGGTCCTCTTGTTCATCCTTTCTTTGGCCCAGCAGGGCTCTGGCTTGGGCACTCTTAAAGGCTACCTCTCGGCAATATCTGCCTTTCTCCGCCTTTCTGATCAGCCTTCTCTTTTCAAGTCCCCTATTCGAAATTGATTTCTAAAGGGCATTACTCATCTCTTTCCTCCTTCTCCTTTCGTAATGCCCCAGTGGGACTTGAATCTTGTCCTTACTTACTTTACATGTGCTCCCCTCGAGCCACTACATTACTGTCCTCTTCGACTTCTTACTTTGAAGACTGCCTTCCTGCTTGCCATTACCTCTGCTCGCAGGGTGAGTGAGCTTCAGGCTCTATCCTCAAAGCCTCCTTTTCTTACAGTCCATCCGGACAAAGTGGTCCTTCGCATTAGGCCCTCTTTTCTGCCCAAAGTGGTTACCTCTTTCCACATAGGTCGAGCCATCACTTTGCCCACCTTCTTCCCGCCTCCGCTCCCTTCCAAAGAGGAGGAGAGACTCCACCGTCTGGACCCAAAACGTGCGCAGTCCTTCTACCTTGACCGCACTAAAGATTTCCGGGTGGACGATCAACTCTTCGTTGGTTATGTGTTCGCCAAGAAAGGTCGGGCCGTACACAAACGCACCATTTCTCGATGGGTTGTCCTACGCATTCAAATCTGCTTTTCATTGGCGAAAAAGGAACCTCCAGTGGGACTGCGCGCCCACTCTACCAGGGCGGCGGCAGCCTCTACTGCTTTGGGACGTGGAGTTCCGCACGTTGACATCTGCCAGGTAGCCACGTGGGCATCCTTGCACATGTTCACCAAACATTATTGCCTGGATAGCCAAGTCCGTAGAGACAGCTTTTTTGGCCGTTCTGTTCTCCAGGACTTTCTGGTGTGAACTTAGTTTGCAGACCCACCTCCAGGGTTGGCATTGCTGGGGTATCTATTCTAAGGTAAGGAATCTATAACTAATGGTCTCTAACATATAAACAAGTTACTTACCTTCGGTAACGATGTATCTGTAAGAGACATATATTAGTTATAGATTCCTTACTGCCCCACCCATCCTCCCCGTTCTGCGATCTGACTTCTAGGGATAGGGACTCCCTTCCAGGGCCCTAGTTCTGATGGATACATCTTCCTGTGGATTCCTCACCTTATGAATATCCCCTGCGCCAGCATTCCACTGAAACTTTTTCCTAGCTCTCCACGCCGACGAGGTCGTCACAATGCCATGGCTCCGCACGCGGCTCCGCATGACGTCACCCGAGCCATAAGAGGACCACGTCGGCGTGATGACGTCGGTTCCCTTTTTTCCGCGCTGTCGACGCTAACGGTTTTTCTGGGACTCTCCATACTTTATGCTAGATACTTTGTATTCTGGATTGTTTCTATCTGTGGTTTTACCATGTCTGCTCTGAGGAAGTCCGGTTTTAAGCCCTGTAAAGAGTGCGGGTGTCCTATGTCACTCACTGACCCCCATGATGACTGTCTGTGGTGTTTATCATCAGATCACGACGTCGAAGGCTGTTCTTCCTGTAGGAAAATGAACCCTAAGGCCTTGAAGGAGCGGGAAGCCAAGCTGTACATGTCTAAGGTGAGAAAAGAAAAAAGGGGTCGAAAACGTTTGAAGTCGAGGTCGTCGACTCCGCGTGACTCGAAGAGGAAGCACAAGAAGAAGAAGAGACATGGATCTCGGCGCCGTTCTTCGAAGGCTATGGTTTCGAGGTCGCCTTCCCCGGCTCCTTGGCGTCGTGAAAAGGACTTTGTCTCTCCTTCACCTTTGGTGTCTCCTGAAGCGACTCCGACCCATTCTCCTTCGTTCAAGGAGACTCCGGCGCGGTTACAGACGCCGAGATTTTCTCAGACTCCGGAAGGTTTGTCGAATCCGGCTGATGCTGAGGATTCTTCGGTTCCAGCGGCTCCGCCTGTGGTTCCAGCGGTTCCGACTCCGGAGGTGCCTCGAGTGGATCTCGAGCCTGCTCAGTATCCTCAATTTCCGGCACCGGGATCGGATCCCTCGCATTTTTTAAATGTGATGTATGGCGTTTTTGCCAGGGCCTCATACCCTTCTGGTGCACCTTCGGGTCCCATGGGTCCTTTGGCATTTAATTTAGGTGTGCCTCACCAATATCCTCAGCGATACAAAAGGGGGTGATGGACGGAACGCTTGAGCCAATCAAACACTCACCCCCAGTCAACTGATCTGGGTTTAATCCATCATCATTCTTTAGCTCACTCCACCACCCCAGTTCAGACATGGCCATATGCAAATCAGTCTGACCCTGTGCCTCATGGGAACAGTCCAGCCCGAACTGCCAAGCCATGTCTTCCCTGGACCGGAAACAAGCATCCTAGGACCGGTTTCTGGCATTTCAGCCGTCATCAGCCAGGCTTGCTTGAATCCAGTGGCAAAGTGAGCAAGGGACCCACGTCTGGGCATACCCCCGCCAACTTAGGGCGACCAAAGCGATACAAAGGGGATGATGGACGGAACGCTTGAGCCAATCAAACACTCACCCCCAGTCAACTGATCTGGGTTTAATCCATCATCATTCTTTAGCTCACTCCACCACCCCAGTTCAGACATGGCCATATGCAAATCAGTCTGACCCTGTGCCTCATGGGAACAGTCCAGCCCGAACTGCCAAGCCATGTCTTCCCTGGACCGGAAACAAGCATCCTAGGACCGGTTTCTGGCATTTCAGCCGTCATCAGCCAGGCTTGCTTGAATCCAGTGGCAAAGTGAGCAAGGGACCCACGTCTGGGCATACCCCCGCCAACTTAGGGCGACCAAAGCGATACAAAAAGGGATGATGGACGGAACGCTTGAGCCAATCAAACACTCACCCCCAGTCAACTGATCTGGGTTTAATCCATCATCATTCTTTAGCTCACTCCACCACCCCAGTTCAGACATGGCCATATGCAAATCAGTCTGACCCTGTGCCTCATGGGAACAGTCCAGCCCGAACTGCCAAGCCATGTCTTCCCTGGACCGGAAACAAGCATCCTAGGACCGGTTTCTGGCATTTCAGCCGTCATCAGCCAGGCTTGCTTGAATCCAGTGGCAAAGTGAGCAAGGGACCCACGTCTGGGCATACCCCGCCAACTTAGGGCGACCAAAGCGATACAAAAGGGGATGATGGACGGAACGCTTGAGCCAATCAAACACTCACCCCCAGTCAACTGATCTGGGTTTAATCCATCATCATTCTTTAGCTCACTCCACCACCCCAGTTCAGACATGGCCATATGCAAATCAGTCTGACCCTGTGCCTCATGGGAACAGTCCAGCCCGAACTGCCAAGCCATGTCTTCCCTGGACCGGAAACAAGCATCCTAGGACCGGTTTCTGGCATTTCAGCCGTCATCAGCCAGGCTTGCTTGAATCCAGTGGCAAAGTGAGCAAGGGACCCACGTCTGGGCATACCCCGCCAACTTAGGGCGACCAAAGCGATACAAAGGGGATGATGGACGGAACGCTTGAGCCAATCAAACACTCACCCCCAGTCAACTGATCTGGGTTTAATCCATCATCATTCTTTAGCTCACTCCACCACCCCAGTTCAGACATGGCCATATGCAAATCAGTCTGACCCTGTGCCTCATGGGAACAGTCCAGCCCGAACTGCCAAGCCATGTCTTCCCTGGACCGGAAACAAGCATCCTAGGACCGGTTTCTGGCATTTCAGCCGTCATCAGCCAGGCTTGCTTGAATCCAGTGGCAAAGTGAGCAAGGGACCCACGTCTGGGCATACCCCCGCCAACTTAGGGCGACCAAAGCGATACAAAAGGGGCTCTCCATGCCACTGGAATCAAGCTATCCTGGCTGAAGAGGGGTGAAACCCCGAAACCGGTCCTAGGATGCTTGTTTCCAGTCCAGGGAGGACCTGGCTTGGCAGTTCGGGCTGGACTGTTCCCATGAGGCACAGGGTCAAGACTGATTTGCATATGGCTGGGTTCAAACTGGAATGGCATGGTGAGCAAAAAACGATGGATTTAGGCCCAGATCTCTGTACTGGGGTGAATGTATGACATTGTTCTGCATTCTGTCCATCAACTGTTGTTTTTGCCTTTGTAACCCCGAGTGGTACGGGTTTGCCCAGACGTGGGTCCCGTGCTCTCCATGCCACTGGAATCAAGCTATCCTGGCTGAAGAGGGGTGAAACCCCGAAACCGGTCCTAGGATGCTTGTTTCCAGTCCAGGGAGGACCTGGCTTGGCAGTTCGGGCTGGACTGTTCCCATGAGGCACAGGGTCAAGACTGATTTGCATATGGCTGGGTTCAAACTGGAATGGCATGGTGAGCAAAAAACGATGGATTTAGGCCCAGATCTCTGTACTGGGGTGAATGTATGACATTGTTCTGCATTCTGTCCATCAACTGTTGTTTTTGCATTCACCAATATCCTCAGGCACCCTTCGTGCCATTCATGCCGACGACGCCGTCCTGGCAATTTCCGGCACCGAGGATGTCGACGCCGCATGTGCAGTCCTCAGCTCCATCCCTTGAACCTACTTCACGGATTCGTTCGACGCCGGTTGCTGTTGCGGATCCTCTTTCGACACCGCTCCCGGATCCATCAACGCCGCGTGTGGCCCCACCGACGCCGCGGCCGAAGTTGCACTCGAGGAGAGAAGCGCAGAGGTTGATTGAGGAGGAGCAGTACCAGGCTGAAGAGATGGAGGAAGGTGAAATTTATGATACTGAAGATATGTTTGAGGGACTGTGTGAGGCAAGTGTACTTGATACATCCCCGGAGTGGGACTTTGCTTCACAGAAGGCTTCCCCCTCGAAGGAAGTTTCACCTTACCATGTGGTGATAAGAAAGGCTGCAGAGCTCTTGGATCTTCAGCTCTCTGTGGCTGAGTATAAGCCTAACTTGCTTACAGAGGTGCTTCATTCTCCGTCCTCTGTGGTTGAACCACTTTTGCCATTCAATGATGCCTTGTCTGAGCCAATCCTTGATGTGTGGCGCCATCCTCTTTCTGCTCCTGCAGTTTCAAGGTCGGTGTCCAGAAGGTACAGGCCTGCTCCAGGGGATCCTGTGTTCCTTTCGTCGCATCCTTCGCCTGAGAGTTTGGTGGTGCAGGCGTCTTGTTCGAAGCAGTCCACGGGCGCCTTTCCGCAGGCTCCTGCTGATAGGGATTCCAAGAAGTTGGAACAATCTGCAAAAAAGGTCTCTTCGGCGAGTATGGCTTTGAAGTCCACAAATGCTACCTGTTTGTTGGGCAGATACATTCATGCCCTTATGGACTCTGCCAAACAGCTTCTTCCAAAATTGTCTGAAGAAGATCGAGGAAATCTCAGTGAGGTGTTGGCAGACTCACAGGCTGCGGCTCGCCAGGTCATCCAGTCTGGCATGGATACAGCGGATTCCATTGCTAGGGTGATGGGCTCATCCATTGCTACGAGAAGACCTGCGTGGCTAAGGTCTTCTGGGTTTTCACCTGACGTACAAGCTGCCCTACTTGATCTTCCTTTTGATGGGACTAATCTTTTTGGTGAAAAAGCCGATTCTGCCCTGCAACGGTTCAAGGACAGTAAGGCTACAGCGAAATCCTTGGGTCTGCAGACTCAGGCAAAGGGTTTTGGCTATAGAAGATACCGTGGCTTCGGGAAGTCTTCCTTTCGTGGTTTCCGACAGCCACAGCAGCAGCAACAGCAGCAAAACCCCTTGTACAAGTCCTACAGGGGTAAAGGCAGAGGTCGTTTTCGTGGAACGGGTCGTCAGCCCTCTTCCTCCTCCTCCTCTACCTCCCCAACCCCTGCTGGTAATGCAGGAAAGCAGCCCTAGATCCGCCATCCTGGATCATGCAAGTCCGGTGGGAGGCCGGCTTACTCATTTTCTACAGGATTGGAAATCGGTCACTTCGAACCTTTGGGTTTTAGATCTGGTAGAAAATGGGTACGCCCTTCCCTTCAGGGAATTTCCCCCCCCTTACCCTCCTTGCCAAGGGTTTTGCACGGAGGATCATTTACTTCTTCAGAAGGAGGTTCTTGTCCTGTTACAAAAAGGTGCGATAGAGGTGGTTCTGGAGCAGGAAAGGGATCAGGGGTGCTACTCCCGGTATTTCCTGATTCCCAAGAAGGTTGGCAGGTTACGACCCATCCTGGATCTCAGGATCTTGAATCTGTTCCTCAAGCAGGAGAGGTTCAAGATGCTCACCCTAGCGCAGGTTCTTCAGGCGCTACAACAAGAAGACTGGATGGTGTCCATCGACTTGCAGGATGCGTATTTTCACATCCCAATCCTGAAGTTGCACAGGAAGTATCTCCGATTTACGGTTGGTTCGCAACATTACCAATTTGCATTCCTTCCGTTTCGTCTTACTACTGCACCTCGAGTCTTCACCAAGGTGTTGGCGGTGGTGGCTGCCCATCTCAGGAGGTCGGGGATCCCGGTTTTCCCCTACCTGGACGACTGGCTTCTGAAAGCAGAGTCGCCAGAGATGGTGCGTCTTCATCTGCAGGTAACAACCCAGCTGTTGTTCAAATTGGGTTTTTCGATAAATGTGCCCAAATCTCACCTGGTGCCCTCTCAGCGCAACCAGTTCATGGGGGCGGTACTGGATACCACTGTGTGTCGGGCTTTTCCTCCTCCACAGAGGATTCTCGACATTCAGGAAATGGTCCCTTTTTTTCACAATGGAGCGGTTGTTTCAGTTCTGAAGGTCCTTCGCCTGCTCGGTCTGTTCGCTTCCTGCATTCTGTTGGTCAATCATGCACGCTGGCACATGAGGGCGCTCCAGTGGTGTCTCCGCAGGCAGTGGTATCAGCACAACGGAGATCTCAGGGAATCAGTCAGGATCTCCAGAGAAGCTGCAGCGGATCTGTCTTGGTGGAATGTGGAGGGCAATCTGTCTCAAGGAAAGCCCTTTCATCTTCCTCCATCGGTGGCCACAGTGATCACGGATGCCTCTACCCTAGGGTGGGGTGCTCATCTGGAGGATCTGGAGATCAAGGGTCTTTGGTCTCCAGAGGAAAGATTGCTTCATATCAATCTTCTAGAATTGCGGGCGATACGTTTGGCGCTCAAGGCCTTTCTCCCTTCCTTTCGCGGTCAGTCGGTTCAAGTCCTAACTGACAACACTGCCGCGATGTGGTATGTCAACAAGCAGGGAGGAGTAGGGTCGTACCGTCTCTGCAGGGAGGCGTTGCGGCTTTGGTCCTGGGCTCAGGACCATCGTATTTGCTTGATGGCAAATCATCTGGCCGGGGTGCGAATGTACGTGCGGACAGCCTCAGTCGGCAGTTCTCCGCCGACCATGAGTGGAGGCTTCATCCAGAGGTAGTTCGACACATCTTCCGGACGTGGGGAACTCCTCGGGTGGACCAGTTTGCCACTCTCGAGAACGCGCACTGCCCGTCATTCTGCAGTCTCCAGTTTCCGAGGCAGGGAGCGTTGGGGGACGCGTTTCAGTTGAGTTGGAGCTCTCAACTCCTTTACGCGTTTCCTCCCATACCCTTGATTCCTCGGGTTCTGAGGAAGATTCGCCAAGACCGGGCCCAAGTCATATTGATCACCCCGGATTGGCCAAGAAGGGTGTGGTACACAGATCTTCTTCACCTCTCATCGCACCCTCCGCTCCGTCTCCCTTTCAGGTTAGACCTCCTCTCGCAGTCGGAGGGGCAGGTTCTGCACCCCCACCTCCAGAGTCTGCACCTTCATGCCTGGAGATTGAACGGGGCAAACTGAATTCTTTCTCTCTCCCGCCTGACGTGGTGGATGTTATCTAATCGGCCAGGCGACACTCCACCAAGTCTATTTATTCATACAGGTGGTCAAGATTTGTTAAATGGTGTAGAGAGAGATCTATTGATCCCTTAAAAGCTCATCTTTCTGATGTCCTTTGTTTTTCGTTGCATTTGGCCCAGCAGGGTTGTGCTGTGGCTACTGTTAAAGGTTATTTGTCGGCTTTATCGGCATTTCTTTGTTTGCCTGATCAGCCGTCTCTTTTTAAATCTCTGATTGTTTTAAGGTTTATTAAGGGGCTTACTAATATGTTTCCGCCCACTCCCTTCATTATGCCCCAGTGGGATCTAAATCTGGTTTTAACTTTCTTAATGGGTTCCCCATTTGAACCTATGCATAGTTGTCCTCTGAGACTGCTGTCATTCAAGACGGTCTTCCTTGTGGCTATCACCTCGGCTAGGAGGGTGAGTGAGATCCAGGCTTTGAGTTCAAAGCCTCCTTTTCTTACTATTCATGCTGAAAGGTTGGTTCTCAGGACCAGGGCTGCTTTTCTGCCTAAGGTGGTAACTCCCTTCCATCTAGGGCAGTCCATTACCCTCTCTACTTTCTATCCTCCCTCTCACCCTTCTAAGGAGGAGGAGAGGCTGCACCGCTTGGATCCTAAGAGGGCGGTTAGTTTCTATCTGGATAGAACGAAGGACCTGCAAGTGGACGATCAGCTCTTTGTGGGCTACGTTGGACGCATGAAGGGCAAGGCGGTGCACAAGCGCACTCTATCCAGGTGGATCATCTTGTGCATCAAAATCTGCTACGCTTTGGTTGGTAAGGAGCCTCCTGAAGGCATTAGAGCTCATTCCACCAGGGCTAAGTCAGCTACGTCTGCCTTGTCCAGAGGTGTTCCTGTGCTGGACATCTGCAAGGCTGCAAATTGGGCCTCCCTCCACACGTTCGCGAAGCATTACTGCTTAGACTCCGAAGTGAGGAGGGACTGCCATTTTGCGCGTTCTGTTTTGCAGGACTCTTTGGTATAGAAGGGTGGACACCCTCCTCCGGGAGTGGGACTGCTGTGGGAATCTATTCATAAGGTGAGGAATCCACAGGCAGATGTATCCATCAGAAGAACAAGTTACTTACCTTCGGTAACGCTTTTTCTGGTGGATACAGTATCTGCCTGTGGATTCCTCACTGACCCACCCGCCTCCCCGTTGTCCACCCTTTTATACCTTAAAAGAGGTATTGGTTAATATGGTTGTTTCATATTGTCATTTTGTATTGCCTCTGTTTGCCTTTGTGTAGGCTTATAGGAAATGCTTGCTTTCTTTTGCTTTCCTTATTCACTTTACTCTGTGTGTATTTGTGTGAATATTGTATACTATGTATGCATTGTCTCTATGGTTGGTCCGCCCGTTCGCCTCGGAGGCACGGAAAAAATGGGTGGAACTGACGTCATCACGCCGACGTGGTCCTCTTATGGCTCCGGTGACGTCATGCGGAGCCGCGTGCAGAGCCATGGCATTGTGACGACCTCGTCGGTGTGGAGAGCTAGGAAAAAGTTTCCGTGGAATGCTGGCGCAGGGGATATTCATAAGGTGAGGAATCCGCAGGCGGCAGATACTGTATCCACCAGAAAAAGCGTTACCGAAGGTAAGTAACTTGTTCTTTTGTGCACAAGTGGTCAGTGTCTTGCATGGCTCTGCGCTTCTGGCGTGGAAAGTCATGTCAGAACTGACGTCAGCGTGCAGGGGCGGCGACTAAGTAGACATCACGACGTCATCCCGGCTACCACGATGACGGATGCGGAGTCGACCGACGCCACCTACTGCCGCGCAGGGGTACTGCTAAGAGAAAAATTCTCCGGATCCAGTCTAACGCCTGGGGGTAATTCTAAGGTAAGGAATCAATAACTAATGTATGTCTCTTACAGATACATCGTTACCCAAGGTAAGTAACTTGTTCAACAGTACAGTGGAAGTGCATAAAATAGAAGTGAAAACTAATGTATTGACAAATGTTTTGCAACCTGGCCACGCCTCCGACTTGCCAGTTACCATTCAAGGAGGTACTTACTGACATCTTTTGGACACCAGGAGTGCCAGTCAATAGACACGTTGCCTGTCGCCATTGCCCTGCACCTGGTGATCCTGCTTTCCTAACGCTGAAGCCCAACCTGGTGAGTCTGGTGGCTCAAGCTTCCAGCAGCAAGGTCAATCTGAAGGCTTTTCCCACTACTCCTCCCTACTGTGCGTCCACATGCCTTGCTCTAAGATCAGTCAATGCCGACTGTTTCTGTGGTTGTTATTCCAATGCCTTTTGGGGTATGTGGCTAAAAGTTTATCAGCTGTCCATTGATAACCTTTGGACGTTTCTGCTGCAGGCTATTCAGCTCAGCCACGATATGATGAAATTTGTGATATCATCTGGACTGGGCACAACTGATTGCCTAGGATGTCCCATGGGCACTAGTGTGGTTCTTGGTCACTGTGCCTGGTTGGTGTCCACATGTTTCTCCAAGGATGTTCATGCATCTTTACATTTTTAATGGACATGCCTTTCGATGGATCTTGTGTTACAGCAAACAAATGATGGACAGAATGCTGACAATGCAAACATTCTCCCCCAGTCAAAAGATCTGGGTTAAATCCATCGTTCTTTTGCCCACTACGCCACCCCAGTTTGGACCCAGCCATATGCAAATGAGTCTTGACCCTGTGCCCCATGGGAACAGTCCAGACCGAACTGCCAGGCCAGGTCCTCCCTAGACCGGAAACAAGCATATGGCTGGGTCCAAACTGGAATGGCATGGTGAGCAAAAAAACGATGGATTTAGGCCCAGATCTCTGTACTGGGGTGAATGTATGACATTGTTCTGCATTCTGTCCATCAATTGTTCTTTTTGCATTTGTCACCCGAGTGGGACGGGTATGCCCAGACGTGGGTCCCCTGCTCTCCATGCCACTGGAGTCAAGCTATCCTGGCTGATGAGGGCTGAAAGCCCGAAACCGGTCCTAGGATGCTTGTTTCCAGTCCAGGGAGGACCTGGCCTGGCAGTTCGGGCTGGACTGTTCCCATTGGACGCAGGGTCAAGACTGATTTGCATATGGCTGGGTCCAAACTGGAATGGCATGGTGAGCAAAAAAACGATGGATTTAGGCCCAGATCTCTGTACTGGGGTGAATGTATGACATTGTTCTGCATTCTGTCCATCAATTGTTCTTTTTGCTTTCGATGGATCTTGCTCTTTTGGGATAAATTGCGCTTGGAATGCGTAGAATGCTTTAAAGAGAGCAGAGTTACAGCAATTCTTGGGCCTGTCTACTCCCACAAGGTGATTTAACCCGCAGTTACAACCTCTTTGTGGCTATGTTTCCCAATCAGTCAAGGCCAGACTCCTCTTCTAGCACACCAGCCTTTTCAGCCCTTTTGATGCGGAGACAAAGGTTCCCAGACACTACAGGGGCCCCAAATGACAACATGCAGCTCAGTCCCTCACCTCCCTCCAGCAGCCACAGCCGCAACACCAGTTGTATCGTACCCAGCCTACAGCCACCCAATCGGAGGGAGGATCCAATATTTTCTTCAGGGGTGGCAGGGTATCAGGACAGTCAAGTGGGTTCTACAAATCGTCCACTGGGTCTATGCCCTACCCTTTATCTCTTCCCTGCTGCATCTTCTACTGCCTTCAGGGGGGCTGACAGAGGACCATCTGTCTGTCTTATGGCAGGAAGTGCAGGTACCTTTGGGCAAAGGAGCCATAGAGAAGGTTCTGGCCTCAGAAGTAGGAACTGGGTCTTATTACTGCTACTTCCTTGTGTAGAAGAAGGACAGAGACGTTGGTCCTATTTTGGATCTTCTCCCTCTCAACGCTTAATTGCGGAAGAACAAATTCAAGATGCTTAGGCTAGCCCAGGTCCGGTCTGCCCTGGACACTGGATGGACCTGCAAGATGTTTATTTTCTCAACCCTGTCCTGAAAACTCACAGGCGGTACGTAACTATGGCTCCTGGTAGTCCAGGAGTATTTTCAGTTTGCAGTCCTTCCCTTTTGGCTCACCAGTGTTCCTCTGGTGTACAAGAAAGTGATAGCAGTGGTCGCAACACATCTACGGAGGTCGGGGTTCCAGTCTTCCCCAACCTTACTCCTTCACAGACTTTCCCTTCATCAGAGCCATTCTGGATGTAGTCCGATGTTGTGCCTTTCTCCTGGAACTGAGAGTTCAGGACATTCAGGCTATGATCCTGATTTTTCACACTTTGTGCTGGATCCCAGTGTGGATGACTCTGAGGCTTACTGGATTGTTGGCCTCTTGTATCCTGCTAGTGTTTTTTTTTTTTTTTTTTTTGCCAGATGGCACATGCTTGATTTGTAGTGGGACCTGACATTTCAGTGGGCACAACATCAAGCAAATCTGCCAGATTGTCTCCAGACTTCAGAGGAGACTGCAAATAGCTGCACTGGTGGATACGGGACTGTGAATTGGTCAGTGGAAGGCCCTTCTCCTTAATCCCACCCAGAGTTGGCAGTGGTCCCAGATGCATCACTAGTGGATTTGAGAGACCATCTGGGAGAACTGGCGATCAGAGGACTCTGGTCTCCAGCAGAGACTAAACTCCACATCCATTTGATGAAAGCTGGTGCAGATGCTCACGGACAAGACTACTGCCATGTGGAACGGCAACATGTAGGGTGGAGTGGGATCCTGGATCCTGTATCAGGAGGCCTTGCATGTCTATAAGTGGCTGGATTGCCAAGGAATTTCTCTGGTGGTGAACCACATGGTGGGATTTGTAAACGCCAGGGCAGGCTAAAACAGCTGCAGATCCCTAGCAGATCATGAATGGTAGTTACACCCACAGGTCTTCCAGCAATGGGGAGAACCCTGGCTCATACTTTTCGTCAACACTGGGAACACACAATGTCAGCACTTATGCGTTCTGGAGTTTCCAAGACAGCTGTCGCTCAGACGCCTTCCATCTAGAGTGAAGCTCAGGACTCCTGTATGCCTTCCCGCCACTACCTCTCCTGTTATAAGTTCTGTAGATCAGGAAGGCCTGGGTCCAAGTCATCATAGTGGCCCTGCGTTAGGCCAGGAGAGTGTGGTACCCGGAACTCCTGAGCATAAAACCTGCCGCTTCTGGAGGATCTTCTGTCTCAGCACCAGTGAACCTGAGACTCTCTTTGCAAATCCAACTTGCACCATCTTCTTCCCTGATAAGTTAATTTTATGGACCCGGGCTTCCTTTCTACTGAAAGGGGTTAATCCTTTCCAAGTTTGTCAGGCCATCACCCTTTCGCCATTCTTAGCTCCACCTCACCCCCCTAAGAAGAAATAGAGACTTAATCCTTTGGATCCTCTAGCATTGAGTTTCTATATATTGAGTGGATGATCAGGTCTTTGTAGGCCTTCCGGGAGTAAAAATGGACCATCTCCTGGTGGATTGTTCTCTGCATTAATGTATGCTTTGCACTGACGAAAAGCAGCCCCCACAAGGCTTACAGGCTTATTCCACCAGGGACAAAGCTGCTACACTTGCATTGTTTCGGTCAGGTAGCCTTATGGGCTTCGATATACACATTCACAAAACTTTACTGCCTCAACAGATCTGTTGAGAGGGGAGGTTTGCCCACTTGGACCTCCAGGTCTTTTTGGTCTGAGCCCGTTCAGACCCCCACTTTCACAAAGTGAGAAATCTGTGATTAGAAGTATTCATCAGAAGAACAAGTTACTTCTCTTTGTTAATGATCTTTATGGTGGATACTCTAACTGCAGATTCCTCACTGACCCTCCCACTTCCTATTTTGTGAACTGGACTATTTTCTACCTAAAAGGGTTCCAACCTAGAGATCTGCACTCTGGTCAAAGCAATTCTTTATGGGCTCTGTTTGAGGGCTCGGACAGCCAGGAAAGCAACTGATGTCTGCATGCAGAGACGACGCTTGCATGCTGCTCTTTTTCAGAACGGAATGATGTTAGCGTGGAGCTGCACAGCGTGACCTAGCGGTGTTCAGGAGAACTGGTGTGAAAGTTTCTGGATGCAGTCTGATGTCTGAAAATTAGTCACAAGGTTAGGACTCTGCAGTTAGATAAAGAAATCCACCAAAAAGATTGTTACCGAAGATAAGTTGTTAGTCTTGTTAGATTTTAACAGTGAAAGTGTTCTTAACACAAAATTATATTCTACTTATACTCCCGGTTTATTGTCCAAAATTATATTGGAAAAAGAATGCAGATGAATTCTGATGAATGTAGTTACTTTGCAAAGAGAACTCGTTATCTGATCGGTAGACTTGTTTAAATTGAGACGTTGCATCTCTATAAATGAGATTTTGCTTTGTTTGCCTTTCAGATCAGTATTTGATTTTTGGTGCAGAGGAAGGTATTTACACGTTGAATCTGAATGAGCTTCATGAAACCTCAATGGAACAGGTACATTTGATATCATCCTTTTTGCAATTCATATTCCTTTGAAGTTATTGAACATTGACATTTTGGCAGTTTTGCAACACCTTCAATGGAAAAAAATGTAACTGTTTCCTGCAAAGTCACCATTGAACAACAGGCCCGCAAACTTCCCTTTTCAGTAAATGACCCCCTTAATACTTCTGAGAGTTACAACCATGTAACATATCTAAGTCATGCATTGCTCCTTTCGGAGTCAGGTATCTGAATTGAAAGTGCACTTCCAAATGATTTGCTTGTTCAACACCTGAACTGTTGACCGTTTACATTCTAGTGGAAATTATTTCTTTTTAACCAGAGCTGATCTTGAGACAAGTATGACTCAGAAAATTCAAAGATAATTGTTGTCCTTTCAGGACCTGCAGAAGATTGAATTCTGAGGTGATGGGTTCCTTTCTGCATTTTTTTGCAAAATAGATTTTGCAGTCTGAATTTCTTTATAAACAGTCACATGCTGTGCACTATCCTGCAATCTATTTGTGATATCTAGTAGTGATAATACATTTTTCTTTGTATTTTAAATAAAAAAGAAAATTGGTTTGGATCCGAATCTCTTTGTAGTTGAACCCTTTTGTGATTTAGATAGTAAACCAAGAGCGCCCAGCAATTTCAGATTTTCTTTCTCAGTTTTGTGCTCAGTCAAGTAATTAATTGAAGAACAAATGAAGCAGGGAAGAAAACAAAGTTTGATATTTGACTTCAAAGCAAAACATTTAAAAAAGCCGACTGTATATTGGAATGTCTTTTGTAATTGAGAAGGCTGTTTAAATGTTACCAACTTTATCATATTTTCTTAGAAAGGCAGAAAATCATGTGTGTGAAACTTGGAGAGTTCTGTAGAAATGGCCCTCTGACTCTGAAAGCAAAGACATTGAACTCCTAAGACCATGCCACTCAACCTCGTCTTCAGCTTTAAAAGGAGGGAGCATATTCGGGGGCCTAGGAAAAAGTGTCTGAGTCATTAAGGAATGTGAGTTGTACCAAACTCCAAAAATAATACTGAAGAGTGAAAACTCCAAAAACAGGGGCTCACTGAAGCTGAAGAGTTACAGAAGACTACATTTGTTCGGTCTTTTAAAACAAAACCTTCATTTTTCTTCTATCCAGCAGACTTGAAAGATTCCTTGTTACCTCTGTGTGTCAAAAACCTATGCCCAGGCATGAAACCCCTAGGGGATGGAAAGCAACAGGGTTTGGCATCTCCAGTCTGGAAACTGGCTAGCCCAGGTAGGTTGTCTGCTCCTTTGTCCAGATGGAACAAAAGCTGGAAAAAACAGACAAAGCATTATACTCTGGGACCTGAATGTTCCGCTGCTACAATTGAGCATGTATTCATAGAAGCCATCAATTCCAGTGTAAATGACTACATAAAGTAGACTAGGGGTCTCCAACCTTTTCTGTAATGAGAGCTACTTCTGATTAGTGAAAATCTTCATGAGCTATTGAAGGCCAAGTAACTTGCGGATTGTTATCACACACCCTCTCACCCAGCTGCCTTGACTTAAAGCCTAATGTCGATGGAGCCCGATACTATGGTTTGAACAAAATACTGTGACTAGTGGTACTATGATAGGGCTGCCCTGTGCGTCAGTGAGTGCGTGGTCTGTGGGGATGTATGAACATGTAGTATCAAGAAGGGTATGCAGTTCCTCAGCGGGTCAATATGAAAAGGGGAGGGAGAGTGTAACCCCAGGAGTAAATAGGCAGTCCTATAGTGAAAGAAGTGAAAGGGGAATCACTCCTTTTGGAATTAGGGCCCTCACACACCCAGCCAGCTGGGTGTCATGCTTCATCATTGGGCTTGCTCCTCGTCAGATCGGCGCTGCAATACCTGACGGGCACCCAATGAGGGGCTCTTTGGCGGAGATCTTTTTTCCTTGCCGTTAGGTGCTGTGGGTGTAAGGGGCCTAAAAGAAGGGTGTAGATGTGGTGAATGTGTTGGATTTAAAACAGGTAAGGAAGTCCAAAATGGCAATTTTATTGTGGCTGGCTTCCAACCTGATTAAAACTATCAGAGTGGCGACTACCTGATTCTATGTTCAGGATGTTGCGCTCTGCTCTAAGTGGTCAACATGTTTCATGCCTAGCTGTCGGTCTGATCAAGCGGCAATTCTTCAGGACCAAATCATATATCTTAAATCTACACACCGTGGTATGTGGGTTATCTAACCTAAAATTACCACAAAGAATATCTAAAGGGAAAGGATTACCTAAAGATGTGATGGACGACCTATAAAGAACACACAACATGATTAAGCATTTTTTATAGTGCCTTTTCCTGTTAGGAACAACTCTCTCTCAATTGCATTGCTGTGACCCATCATGTGCAAAAAGTGAGTGCGAGGTGCCGTCATAATAGTGATGATGTCTGTGAATTAAAATTGGTGCGGGTGTTTAAAATCAAGTAAAGTTTACTACATTAAAAAGTAGCTTTGATGCATTAGGTGTCTCCATGCTCACCTAAAGGCTGAAGTAGCCTGGCCCCATCAGTTTCCGACAGTCCCATCTGCCTCCTTAATAGTTGTTGCACATTTTCACCAAATAATATTGTTTTGGACTATGTTGTAACAAGTGAGATTCACTAGTATTTGTTTTTTCAGTTTCTGAATATCAAATATTGTGATCTAAGCACCCTATTTATAAGTTGGCTCCTTTTGTGGACTTTACTTTGGGAACCTTTCAGCTTGAGGCTAAAGATAAATTAGAAAAACAAGTTACATACCGAAAATCTGAAAGAGACACGTTAGTGACAGATTCCTTACCTTAGAATATCCCCAGGCGTCAGGCTGGATCCGGAAAGTTTTTTGCGTAGCAGTACCCTTGCGCGTCGGTAGGCGGCGTCGTGCGGCTCCGCGTCCGTCGTCGGCGTCGTGATCGCCGGGATGACGTCGCGGGCAGTACTTAGGCGCCGCCCCTGCGCGCTGACGTCAGTTCTTCTTTTTTCCGCGCCAGTAAGCGCAGATCCGGGAAGAGCAGTGCCCTAGTCACTTTTTGACTATCTTTTTTGGTGAATTTTTTCACTGCTTTTTCAACGAGTCTTCACGACTCCTAAGGTGTCGTAGGGATGCCCGGCTTTAAGCCCTGCGAGGAATGTAGTCGCATGATGTCGATCACGGACCCGCACCTCCAGTGTCTCTTTTGTCTCGGCCGAGACCACGACACGAAGTCGTGTCCTGACTGCCGGAAACTTCATCCTAAGGCTTTGCGAGAGCGGTCTCGAAAGCTCCTCGAAGTCCGGCATTCGGCTCCGCGCCGCACCAAGGCCCGGTCCCGGGAGAGGTCGAGGGGCCGGACGCGGAGTCCCCGCCGGTCGTCGGAATCCAAGTCTTCGCGCTCCTCCGGTAAGTCGAAGCACAAGAAGTCTAAGCGGCGTCATCGCTCTAAGACTTCGCCTCGCCGGTCTCGCGACTCGGCTGAGGCCCCTCCCGTCCCCGTCCCCGCCCCCGCGGCCCCGGACATGCCTGTGGAGTCGCCCCCGCCATACCCGCCCTTCCCGGGTTCGGGGGCGGATCCGGCCAAAGTGCAGGAATTCCTGTCGGCCATGGCCCTCCTCTTCGGGCCTCAAGGTCCCTCCGGTGCGCCTTCGGGCCCCGCGGGCCCTGATGGGGTTGCTCCGGCGTCGCCGTCGACTCCGGTCCCGGCATCGCCTGTCCCACCAGCCTTCGTCCCGGCCTCGGCTCCGGCCCCGGCCTCGACCCCGGCTCCGGTGGTACCGCAACCCCCATTGACGCCGGTTGACCTAACCACGCCTCCGCCGATGTCCCCGGTGCCGTTTCCGACGCCGTCCGGGGCTCCGGGCGGCGTCGTTCCCGGTTCTCCCCGGGTCCGGACATGGAGCCGGACCGGCGTCGCCCGACGCCGGTTCCGGCGCCAATGAGACCTTGGGTCCCTTATGTCCCTCCTCCTCCATATTTTCAACCTGAGGAGGACCAGGAGAGCTGGGAGGGGTCTGAGGACCCTCTCACACAACAGTGCGAGTTTGACCCGGACTGGGTTGAGGAACTTGGGGATGCCAGTGGTCTGGATACCTCCCCTGACTCTGGCATGCTGTCTCCTCCCGTGGCAACGGAGGAGGGGGCTAATTTTGCAACGGTGTTGCGTAGAGCTGCTGGAGCCTTGAATCTCCAGTTGCCTACAGTGGCCGTCAGGACTAACCTCCTGACTGAAGTGCTTCAGCCGGCGGCCTCCTCTTCGGAGCCTGTGCTGCCGTTCAACGATGCACTCACTGACGTTCTTTTGGGTGCCTGGTCCAAACCCACCACAGGGGCTCCTGTGGATAGGAACGTGGCCCGACGCCATCGCCCGGCTCCGGGCGACCCCCTGTTTCTCTCCCAACACCCCACCCCTGAGAGCTTGGTTGTCCAAGCCTCTGCCTCCCAAACCGCCTTCCCTACCGCCCCTCCGGATAGGGAATCCAAGCGCCTGGATCACTTTGGGAAGAAGGCTTTCTCTTCCTCCAGTGCTGGCTTGCGGTCTGTTAATACCGCTTGCCTCTTGGGCCGATACACCCACTCCCTGTGGGATTCGGTGGCTGATGTTTTGCCGCAGTGTTCTGAGGAGGTCCAGACACTGCTTACCCGCGCCATTGCGGAAGGGCGTGATGCGGCTAAATATACCATCCGCTGGGGCCTTGATACCGCCGACTCGCTGGGCAGATCGCTTGCAACGACGGTGGCGCTGCGTCGCCACGCCTGGCTGAGAACCACTGGTTTTTCAGGGGATGTCCAGAATACTCTCATAGACATGCCCTTTGATGGAGTCGGTCTTTTTGGTTCAAAGGCAGACCATGCGCTGGAGCGTTTCAAGGACTCACGGGCTACTGCTAAGTCCCTGGGCCTTGCTGTTGTGCGCCCTCCGCTCACGTCTGCTTTTCGCCCCTTTCGTGGCCACGTCCACAGCCCGGCCAACGGCCCGCGCAGCAAGCGCCTTCGCGTGGCCGAGGACGTGGATACCGCCGTGGCGGTTCGGGCAACCAGCGTGCGGGTCAGGCCACCACCTCCAACCCGTCCGCGGCCTCCAAGCCCTCCTAGTCCCTCCTTTCAGGTGCACAGCACGCCAGTCGGGGGCAGGGTCCGCCATCACCTTCACCACTGGCGTCCCATCACCTCGGACAGGTGGGTCTTGGACATTGTCCGAAGGGGCTACTCCCTCCCCTTCGAGACCACCCCCAGCCATGCCACCTCAATTCCACCGCATGTCAGGGGATCACTTGGTGCTTCTACAGAAGGAAGTCACGGCCCTCTTGGCCAAGAGGGCCATCGAGCATGTTCCGACCCCAGAAGTAGGGCGTGGTTGCTACTCCCACTACTTTCTGGTGCCCAAAAAGGACAAGGAGGACATGCGTCCTATCTTGGACCTCCGGAACGTCAATCGCTTCCTCCGGAAGGAGAAGTTCAAGATGCTCACCCTAGCTCAGGTCTTGACTGCCCTCGACCCCGGAGACTGGTTGGTAGCGTTGGACTTGCAGGACGCCTATTTCCACATCCCCGTCCTGCCGGCCCACCGGCGTTACCTTCGGTTCATGGTAGGCCTCGAGCATTTTCAGTTCACCGTGCTCCCCTTTGGCCTTACCAGTGCCCCTCGGGTGTTCACGAAAGTGATGGCGGTGGTCGCAGCTCATCTGCGCCGGGCAGGGGTTTCAGTCTTCCCCTACCTCGACGACTGGCTGTTGAAGGCGGGCTCGTCCCAGGCAGTCGTCTCCCACCTCCAGACTACGGCCGAACTCCTGCACTCGCTGGGGTTCTCCATCAATGTTCCGAAGTCGCATCTGATTCCTTCTCCACGGCTCCTTTTCATCGGAGCAGTTCTGGACACGACGCAGTTTCGGGCCTATCCTCCCAAACAGCGAGTCTGGGATATTCAGGCTATGATTCCGATCTTTCAGCCTTTATCCTGGGTTTCAGTACGGATGACCCTGAGGCTGCTGGGCCTCATGGCCTCCTGCATCCTGCTGGTCAATCATGCCAGATGGCATATGCGGGCTCTGCAGTGGGACCTGAAGTTCCAGTGGGCGCAGCACCAGGGCAACCTGTCCGATCACGTCCAGATCTCGGAGGGGACTGCAAGACAGTTGCAGTGGTGGCTCTCGAACCGGCAATGGGTCATGGGCAGATCCCTCTCCCTTCCCCAGCCAGAGCACACAGTTGTGACGGACGCGTCCCTTCTAGGATGGGGCGGTCACATGGGAGAGGCGGAGATCAGAGGCCTCTGGTCTCCGGCGGAGTCCCGGCTCCATATCAACCTTCTGGAGCTCCGGGCGATCCGGCTTGCACTCAAAGCATTCCTTCCCTCTGTCAAAGGGACGGTAGTGCAGGTGTTCACCGACAACACCACCGCCATGTGGTACTGCAACAAACAGGGCGGGGTGGGGTCGTGGACCCTTTGTCAGGAGGCTCTGCGCCTCTGGACATGGCTGGAACATCAGGGCATGTTCCTATGGTTCAACACCTGGCAGGTTCCCTGAACGCCAGGGCGGACGAACTCAGCCGCAGGTGCATGATGGATCACGAATGGCGTCTTCACTCGGAAGTGGCGCAAGGACTCTTTCTACAGTGGGGAGAGCCTTGGTTAGATCTATTCGCCACCGAAGAGAACGCGCAATGTCATCAGTTTTGCGCGTTGGAATTTCCAAGGCGGCACTCGCTCGGCGACGCTTTTCGTCACGAGTGGAGTTGTGGTCTATTGTACGCCTTTCCGCCTATACCACTTCTACCCAGAGTGTTGAAGAAAATTCGGCACAACCGGGCCCAAGTCATTCTTGTGGCTCCGGACTGGGCTCGAAGAGTTTGGTATCCCGAGCTACTCAGTATGAGCGTAGATCCCCCGATCCGTCTGCCTCTTCGGGAGGATCTTCTGTCGCAGCAGCAGGGGACGGTCCTCCACCCGAACCTGTCCAGTCTACACCTGCTTGCGTGGAGATTGAGCGGCGGCAGTTGATTCCTTTCGACTTACCTCCCGAAGTTTGTGATGTGATTCTGGCAGCCAGGCGTCCCTCCACTAAGGTGGTATACGCCTGCAGGTGGAACAAATTTGTGGCATGGTGCACAGCAAAGGCTGTGAACCCCCTTTCTGCCCCTCTTTCTGAGGTCCTTCTGTTCCTTCTTTCTCTGGCCCAACAGGGTTCTGCCCTGGGTACCATCAAGGGTTATCTCTGTGCTATCTCGGCCTTCCTCAGGCTCCCTGATCAGCCCTCCCTTTTCAAGTCCCCTGTTGTTAACAGGTTCTTAAAAGGCATTACACACCTCTTTCCTCCTGTTCCATTTGTGATGCCTCAGTGGGACTTGAACTTGGTTCTTACCTTTTTAATGTGCGCTCCCTTTGAGCCTCTGCATAACTGTCCTCTTCGTCTTCTGACTCTAAAGACAGCCTTTCTGGTGGCCATCACCTCCGCTCGGCGGGTAAGTGAGCTCCAGGCTTTATCTTGCAAACCTCCCTTTCTGTCTGTTCATCCAGACAAGGTTGTTCTTCGGACGCGTCCGTCCTTCTTGCCAAAGGTGGTTACTGCCTTTCACATTGGGCAGACCATCACTTTGCCTACCTTCTTTCCGCATCCTTCCAGAGAGGAAGAGAGGCTCCACCGTCTGGACCCAAAACGTGCGCTCTCCTTCTATATCGACCGCACAAAACACTTCCGGGTGGATGACCAGCTCTTTGTTGGCTACGTGGGCGCCAAAAAAGGTCGGGCGGTGCACAAACGAACCATCTCCCGCTGGGTTACCTTGTGCATCAAGACCTGCTATTCTTTGGCGAAGAAGGAGCCTCCTGTTGGGCTGCGTGCCCATTCCACCAGGGCAACCGCTGCTACCACGGCCTTGGGCCGCGGTGTTCCGCTGCCCGTTATTTGTCAGGCAGCTACGTGGGCCTCGCTGCACACGTTTACAAAGCATTACTGCCTTGACAGTCGGGTCCGGAGGGACGGCTTCTTTGGCCGTTCTGTCCTCCAGGACTTCCTTGTCTGATCTTTGTTCGCAGACCCACCACCGGGGTTGGTATTGCTGGGGTATCTATTCTAAGGTAAGGAATCTGTCACTAACGTGTCTCTTTCAGTTGCACAAGTTACTAACTTGTGTAACGATATATCTGTAAGAGACAGTAGTTAGTGACAGATTCCTTAACGCCCCACCCATCCTCCCCGTTCTGCGAACTGATTTCTAGGGTTAAGGACATCCCTTTCAGGGCCCTAGTATTTTTCAGACACCTATGTCAGCTTCTTGCATGGCTCTGCGTTCCTGGCGCGGAAAGTCGTGTACAGAACTGACGTCAGCGCGCAGGGGCGGCGCCTAAGTACTGCCCGCGACGTCATCCCGGCGATCACGACGCCGACGACGGACGCGGAGCCGCACGACGCCGCCTACCGACGCGCAAGGGTACTGCTACGCAAAAAACTTTCCGGATCCAGCCTGACGCCTGGGGATATTCTAAGGTAAGGAATCTGTCACTAACTACTGTCTCTTACAGATATATCGTTACACAAGTTAGTAACTTGTGCAATAATGCCTTTTCTAGTGGATTACTGTGTATTTCTGCATATTGCCATCCACCTCCCCTCTCTTAAAATATGACATTCAGTGATGTTTTCTCTGTCTTTTGTGTGGGAAATGTAGCTGTACTGACATCCTTAGCACAGTGTTCCTTCGTATAACCAGCATTTCCCTTTAAGCTAGAGGCTTTGAGAGACAATTGAAAAGTTAGTGCTAGTGCGGGTCCCTGTCATTCACTTTTCTGACTCCAAATACATGAATTTCATAGAATACACTGGATCCCTTCTGCCATCTTCAAAGATACTTGTAGATGATTAATTGTCCTTTAGAAAAAACATTGCTGCAGGTAAGTAACCTATTTTTTTGCTCAAAGCAGTGTCACTTGTATAAATTGCATGGAATGAAGCAGGTTCTGTCTCCTCTGCTTTCCCCTTCCTGCAATATGTACAGAGAATACTTACAGTGATGTTTTGGAAATGTCTCCTATTTAAAATGACATACCTGATGTGATGCAAAACACTCAAATGATATCTCAGAACTGAGGAACTGAAGTAGTTTTTTTATTTAACCATTTAGTGGTACCTTTTCGCTAACTGATTGCACTTAAAGCTGTTTTTTTTCAACTCTATAACTGGATGGACTACACATGCCCCTGATTGAACTCCTTCTGCCCGATCAACAAAGGTTTTGGGGTGACTTACTCTCATAGCACTTTTGGCTTACTCCTGATTTGAGGAGGTAGCCAAGAATAAACTAGAGACTCCACCTTGCATCTCAAATTCAGGAGCAAGTCAGGAGTGCCACACAATATTCCTGTGCTTCAAATGCCAAACTCTTGGTGAACTAATCACTTTTTTTGCTTTTTTTCATTTTTCTGATATCTCTGATGGAAAAAGCTTGTATGTTCACTTCCAGCTAGACATAGATACAAAGTAGTGGGCATCCTAGTTTTATATCCTTTGCATAAAGGTTTGTCGATTCTGTCTTCTTGGTGGAGAACATAGTTTTGAAATTCCAAACGCACAGAGCAAACTTGTTTGATTTATATATTGCAGTCTGTCATTTAATATTCATGTAGGTGCATTTTCTTTTTTCTTCTAGCTTTTTCCTCGTCGATGTACGTGGTTGTATGTTATGAATAATTGTTTACTATCGGTGTCTGGTAAGGAATTTAAATTATTATAGATCTTACATTGTTTACTATAAATATGAAAATCCTATATCTCAATGCTTCTTGTATTATTACATTCTCAGGTAAAGCCTCACAGCTTTATTCCCACATGTTACCTGGACTCTTTGACTATGCAAGACAGATGCAGAAGTTGCCAGTTGCTATTCCAGCACACAAGCTCCCCGATAGGATACTCCCCAGGTAAATTTTCTTGAAAGTCACCTCTACCATGAAAATATGGACCCTCTTGTGTTTTCAAGACTGCAAGTAGAAATTCTGTGATGCTTCTAACTTTAAATACCATTTTGGGTTAATGTTAAGGTTCCCCTTTGTTAAGTCAGTTACTCATACTTCAGGGAGCTCTGTCACTTTTTTAGGGAGATTCTTCATTGATCTCGAACTTTTAAAAACGTTGGAGACTTTAGATGCATCAATACACAGCACAATCTTAATTACACCCCATTCTCTTTGTTTTGCCCCTATCTGTTCTAGTCTTTCCACTGAAAAGTGTTTTCTTTTGGAAATGTGCACTACACCAGCTCACTCTGTAAAAGGATTGTGAGTAATTGTCTAGCAATTTGTCTGCAGGAGAAACCATATAGTCCACTCTTCCTGAATAGATTGTAGCTGTTATTTACAAATAAAAATTACGATCAGTTAATGAAGAAGGCAATGGTACTAAGTTCAGGAGAAGATAACTGTGTCAGTAGGAATAGTGCCTTGTTTAGGCCATACCCTCCATGTGCCTAGTCAGAAAGAATTCCCAAGCATACGTCTGTAGGCAAAAATTATACAGTACAAAAGTGCAAAGTGTTTCACCCCAGCACTAATGTGTACTGTATAGGTTGAATATAGTTTGACTAAATATCTATAGATGTCGATGAACCTCAGAACAGATCTGTTTCATAAGGTCCCTGAAACCCAATAGATTTAAAGGTTTATTACTTCCATGCTTAATCCCTCCTCTGTTGGCCTTCTCCCAACAGTTGTGGTTGTTGTTGATCAGGGTGTGGCCAGATTGTTCATTAGAATTTTAATTGATGTGCTTTTTAAAAAAAGCATGTAAATGAAGTGAGATATTATCATTGGCCTTGGTTCACTGTACCACATTCAAATGCAGTAAACACTGCCTTGGGTGAGACCAGCATGATGTATGTGGTACTTCCACTAATCTCTTTAAATAGTCAGTTTATAGTATTCTAGTGCTCCCTTTCTATGCAGCTGCTTGGAATAGTAATATATTAAAGAACTCTCTGAATGGCAAAGATCTTGAGAGAGGTGCCCAAATATACCTTCTCCAGCTCTGTTTTCACTTCTCCGGTCGATATACCCTTCTGCAGTCTTTGGAACTTTCCCAACTCTTCTGGAAACCAAGACAGTGGTGAGCCTCAGGATGCTTAGAAAGAGCTCAAGCTATTATAAATTAAATGTCTTATCATACACTACTGTGGACTGAATTTTCCATGAACCACAAACATAAATGACAACATATCTCTTCACATAGAATTTCAAAGTACACTTTTTGTCTCTATACTGAGTATTGTTCAGGTACATGACGTTCAAGTCTGCATCAAAGACTTTAAAATTAGTTGATGTAAGTGTGTTCATTTAAATGTACCTCAGTCTCCTTGTTTCCAAAGTCAAAGTGGATATTTTCAGATGGTCACCCATCCCTGACTCCAACTGGATGATGAATGTTTGATGTCTGTATCTCTTCTCAGAATGATATATCTGATAGAGACATCTAGCCGCAGATTCCTTAACTTAGAATATCCCCAGGCGTCAGACTGGATCCGGAAAACTTTTTGCAGCAGCACCTCTGCGCGCAGGGGGACGGCGCCACACGACCCCGACCTGACGTCGTCCACGTACGTGACTTCAGCGAGGTCATATAAGTCCCTCCCGGCGCGCTGACGTCAGTTTCCTTCTTTTCCGCGTGCAACGCGGATCCGGAGTGAGCGGTTCCTCTGGCCTGTTTTCAGGCCCTTTTGCGACGCTTCGCGTCTGGAACAGTGTGCGATGCCCTCGGGCTTTAAATCCTGTGCTTCCTGTTCGCGGCAAATGTCCGTGACGGACCCGCATCTTATCTGTATGTGGTGTCTAGGCGAGCACCATGACTCCACGGACTGCGACGCCTGCCAACACCTCAAACCTAAGTCCCGGCGGGAGCGCCGGATGAAGCTTCTTTCGGCACGGCTGTCCCGGTCGGAGTCGTCTCGTCTCCCGGCTTCAATGCGGTTCCGCCGTCGATCGCCCTCTGGGGCCCGGGGCCGTCGTTCACCACTTCTTGGTAAGTCGCGGCGTGTGTCGCCGAGGTCCTCGACCTCACCTTCCTCTGTTGCCAGGGGCACTGGTTCCCGGAACGTTCCGGACGTGCGCCCCCGACAGTCTCCCCCCTCTGTCCACCCTATCCAGGTGCGGGGGTGACTCGGGTCCAAATGGAAGCCTATGCCACGGCTTTGCAGGCCTCCCTTGGGTCCTCTCCCGTCCCTGGGGCGTCCTCGGGGCCTCCGCTACCTGTGGGGTCCCCGACGGACTCGCCGGTGGGTTCGCCCCCGGCGTCAAATGAGCCCTTGCCCTCCGGGGACGTCGGAGATATGGTATTGTCAGGGCGCGGCCCAGCTGGGTCCCCCTCTACGATACATATGGCGTCATCAGGGTGCGGCCCGGCTGGGTCTCCCTCTACGACCCATTGCACCCCTGCAGCGCCACATAGTCCCGTGGGGCTCCCTGTGGCATCGCAGGTGGTTGCTGGTGCTTCCTCGGCCTTCCGGACAGGCAGACGCCGGTCCGGAGTCGGGGTCGGCGCCGTAGATTCGCCTCCCCGGCTCTGCCTCCGCTTCTTTCTCCGGAGTCGGGGCCTATTGTGGTTGAGGCTGAGTCGGCGCCGGTGCGGCGCCGGAGTCTTGCCTCCCCGGATCCGGCTCCTTCTTCTTCGGAAGGGGAGCTCGTAGTAGATTCGGCGCCGGACGGAGCCGACTCGACGCCGGATGGAGTCGAGTCGGCGCCGGACAAGGCTCCATCGGCGCCAACTAAAGTTGTTTTGGTGCCGCATCCACGCCGTATTGTTGATGAATCTTCTCCGGAAGCATCGGAAGACAGTTTGGCGTCCACCTCACGCTCGGCGACGCCGGTGGTTTTCTTGCCTGTGCCTCCCTTAGAATATGTGGATCCGGCAGGATCCCCGCCTCCTCGAGCACCCGCACCCGGCAGGCTCCTCGCCTATTCAGGAGCCTCGTCAGGACCCCCATTCCTCAATGGGGCTCCCCTCACTTGAGCATTGGTCGCACCCTCACTGTCTTGGGAGGGTTAGCTTACAGCCCTCGCCTAATGACGAGCTACTGTCCCCTCCTCGGAGGGCTACCGAGGCTGGTGCGTGTTTTCTGAGAGTGGTCTCCTTGGCCACTCGGGTTCTTAACATGCAACCCCCTTCGGCGCCCCTGTCTGTGGACCCCTTACTTAATGTCCTTCACCGTGGATCACAGAATGTGGAGCCGCTTCTGCCCTTTGAAGCCTCTCTTTATGATGCCCTTTTGGGTACCTGGGTTCGACCAGCTTCTGGTGACCCGGTGGCTCGTTCGGTCTTGCACCGCCATCGTCCTGCTCTACATGATCCAGTCTGCTTATTCGTGCAACCAGACGCGCAGGGGTTTGTTTTGCAAACTGCCTTCCCTTCCTTGCCCCGGCTAATGCTTCCTCCCTCCCGGGAGTCCAGATGGCTTGAGTCATGGGGTCGGAACATCTTTGCTTCCACTAGTGCTGCTCTGCGGTCACTTAATACAGTATGTGTCCTGGCTCGGGCTACTTCTGCCCTGTCGGACTCTGAGGAGTCTTTGCTCTCCACCAGCACTTTAGGCGCTCATGTTGACCTCCTTCATCTTCTCCGGGATGGCCGTGACCTTGCTGAGTTTACCATCCGCTCCGCCTTAGATACTGTAGATTCCTTAGGCCGGGCTATGGCTGGCTCTGTCGCCTTGCGGCGCCATGCTTGGTTACGAGATAGCGTCTTTCCGGAAAATATCCGGGAGAGTGTTGTTGATTTGCCCTTTGATGCGGTTTTATTGTTTGATGCACACGCCGACTCGGCTGTTCAGCGTCTCCTTGCGGGCTTTCGCCCCCCCCTCTTAGACCTGTGTTCCTCAGGCGTTTGTTCTGGTGTGGTACCTTCTCATTTAGCATCCTTTTGATGCGTTCTATGTTTTCGGCTGGTAGTAAGCCTCAGGTCTTCCTTTCGCTGGTCGAGGATGATTACTCTTTCATTTAGCATCCTTTGGATGCGTTATGCGTTTTATACTGGCAGTTAACCTACTGTGGCAGTGTTCCACAGATTGTTCCTCGGACTGTGGCTTGTCCTGATAGGTGTTCCCCATTGTTAGGGTGTGCATACTCCGTGTGGGGTACTTGTTTGCTATTATATAGCTCTGTTAGGTCAACTGGGCCTAAAGCATCCTTTGGCCTCTATGCGTCCTAAGGTGCTCTTCTCTGCCGTTATAGGGCGTTCAATGCTATGCCTTGGCACCATCTTCTATACATCATAGGTCCTCTGGCTATTGTTTCCATTTCCTCCTTGGGAGGTTTTCGGGGTGTTCTTCACGCTTTATAGGCAGCTTCCGTCTGCCATTACTGCAACAGGTGTGTTCCTCTACAACCATGTTGCATAGTCGTGGCTAGTTTACCCGTCTTTGCTATATATGTATTTATGTATATATATGTATATATATATATATATATATATATATATATATATATACACACACACACACACACACACACACACACACGTTCCATGGGCACTCTTATTCCTAACTCTTCACCTCTTTTCGAGGCTACAACCTCTGGTCCTAAGTCTCCATGTTTCAGGGAGCCTTTTAGTAATGCATGCGCATTGCCGATAAGACCTCTTTTTGTGTTCTGCTTTCTGGGGTGCTTCCCCGGTTTTACACTGCTCCCTTCTACGTGTTAAGTTACTGAACAATCTCTCTTCTGGACAAGGATTACTTTCCTTCCAGTGGGAGAGGGTGGTCTAAAATTCTGCGTTTCTACGCCTTCGTACTTTGGTGCCTCTGCTGCACCTTCCTTCAGGGGTGCCTCCTTCTTTAAGTTCGCCCTATATGATATCAGCTGGGCGTGCAGAACGGCACATCTAATTTCAGTAGTCCTACGTCTACACCCTGCAATTCTGTATGTCCTACGTCTACACCCTGCAATTCTGTATTTCGGGTGTTCATTCTCACCTTGGTCTTCCAGCTGCCTGGTCGAGCAGCCTTATGCTTATGTTAGCTACGCCACCTTATGGTCTCTGTGGCTGTTTGCTCTGGGCATGTTTCTGTGCTGGCCTGCATCAGCGTGCTTATGATTGTCACTGTTCGCCCCTGTTCTCCCTTTTGGGACTGGGTGTGCACTTGCGTATTTCTTGTCTCCGCCTGCAATTCTAAATATATTGCTGATTTCTACCTCTTGACCTTTGGTTCTTGGTTGTAGCCTCTCCGGCCTTCCCTCCGTGGGCTAGCCTGGTAGGCTCTGGTTGCATCTCTTTATATTTCTTCTCAACCTTTGGTCGGTGTTCACATACTGCGCCATTGCGCTGAAAGGGTTGTTCTGGTATATAGCTGGTGCGTTTCTGTCTCTCAGGCTTATACAAGTATGGTGTAGCCCCATTCTGGCATTTTTACAATGTCTTGCATCCCGTTATCTTTTGTTCTTCAAAACCAATTGGGTTGCTGTTTCGCCATAGCATTCCCCATTGTCCGTCACTCTGTTGCCGGCTCAGGTGCTTGGCGATTTCTGTTGTTTTGCCGCAGACCCACCTCCCCTTTTGGGGTATGGCTGTGGTATCTATTCTAAGTTAAGGAATCTGCGGCTAGATGTCTCTATCAGATGTACGAGTTACTTACCTTCGGTAACGATGTATCTGGTAGAGACGTTGTCTAGCCGCAGATTCCTTAACGCCCACCCAGCCTCCCCGTTCTGCGAAAATCTTGCCAAGTGGGGTTCTCCGCTGGCCTCTCTGTTGCCATTGGTTTTTCGCTCACGGGTGCTCACATTGTTGCGTTCCTTTGAGAGTTGCCATATACAATTGACTCCCTCTCAGGGGTTTCTTGCATCTAAAATGATGCCTTTTTGATTAACCTTCACCAGGAGATTCATCTTCATTTTCTTTTCTTCTCCTGCTGCCTTCCCTCCCTCCCGCCTTCTCTATTGGCTCAGGGTTCTGGTCTCCTCTACAGTCGTCTTCTTTGGTGATCTGTTAACCTCTGTTTCAGACCTCCATTACTATAGGGGTAGTGCCAGTCTTTTCATTTTTCATACCTTCCTGCGGTGGACTGTTGTTCTCTCTGTGCTCTGTTCTTGCTACACAACACAGTTCTACATGGTAATAACAGTCTAGTTCTGTCTGCTGTTCTACATGGTAATAACAGACTATTTCTCTCTGTTGAGATGTTCTTCCCTTGTTGCACTTAGGAAGGATCTTCGCATTGCTTGCGGGGTCCTTTCTCACAGTTTTTTCATTTATATGTACGCAGTATCTAATTCTGTCTTTTACGATGGCGTCTTGAACCATCCTCCTTCTTTATTCATGGATTTTCATCCCTCGCACACTGTTCCCATACTTTGACAGTTTTTTTATTGGTGGCTCCGCGTTGTGCCGCAGAAAAGTTTCTCCGAAGAAAACTGACGTCAGCGCGCCGGGAGGGACTTATATGACCTCGCTGACGTCACGTACGTGGACGACGTCAGGGCGGGGTCGTGTGGCGCCGTCCCCCGGCGCGCAGAGGTGCTGCTGCAAAATGTTTTCTGGATCCAGTCTGACGCCTGGGGATATTCTAAGTTAAGGAATCTGCGGCTAGACAACGTCTCTACCAGATACATCGTTACTGAAGGTATGTAACTCGTACGTCCGGTTTAGACAAAAGAAGGAATATTCTCTCTTTTGCTGCCAAAAAAAGACTTAGGTTAAGCTGTAGTTGAAATGGAAATTTGAGTACTAAATTTATATTGTAACTTAGGGATGCTCCCTTTTGAGCCAATAAGAATTCTTCATTATGTCTGCCAAGAATAGAGAGGACATTTCTGTATCTGTTCCCAATGATTAAAACTCCTCTCACCTTTTGACTTAGAGATTTCTCTTGAGGAGTCTCAATGGTTGGCTTTCTACTTGCACTATTTCACCGTTATCAACACAACAATTTCTTTAATATCATTTCTGATGTGACCCTGAAATTTTGGCCGAATATGAGCGTGATAATGTTTGTATTTTGTTGATCTGTAGGACACGGACTAGTATCCTTATTTAGGAGGGCCACACACAATTGCCCAGGTTTGCCATCAGATGCCAGCATTTTCATTACAAATCATTACATTTTTGCCCGAGGCAGTTCACTAAAGGTCCAGAAGGGGCCCCAGGTAGCAGAGTTGTATCTCTACCCCTTTTCTGAACTAGAAGTCTTTTTAATCATCGGTCCACAAGTCTGCGTTCTTCATTGAGTGATTTACTGTCACAGTGTGCATGCATTTTCCATGTTCAGCAAACAAAATTACGCAGAGAAAGGAATCGCCCACTGTAAAACAAGCAGTGCACATGCTTGGTATACTACATAGGGGTAGTTAGCGCTAAATAAGTGTTGCAATACAATGCAGTCTGATGGTGTCACATATTGTTACGCTGCTAGACTAAGAATAAAATAAATACTGATGCAATTGTCTTGTCTTCCAACGGAAATCTGAAACATGATTTCCATTCATGTAGTTACTTATGCCTATATTATCACTGTGATAATCCTAAAGGTAAGCCCATGAAAATCTACGTAATTTTATTTTTTTCAAACATAAATTTGCACATCCTAGACCCCCAAGTGTAACCACCATTCTGATAGAGACTTCTAGCTGCAGATTCCTTACCTTTTGAATATTCCCTAGGTGTCAGACTGCATATGGGAACTTTTCAGCATTAACTCTGCGCGCCGGTAATTGGTGCCGTAAGGCTCTGCACTGACGCCATTCCACTCCGGAAATGATGTGCGGAGCCTTTATAGGGGCCTCTCCTTCTCGCTGATGTCAGTTCCTTTCTTCATGCGCTACTAGATGCTGATCTGGGAGCTCTCTCAGAGACACATAACTGCAATATTTTGTCAAATTGTTCTGTGTGTAAAGGATATCACCTCTAAAAACGACAGTGTTCAAGCTCTGTAAAGACTGTTGCAACAAATATCTGTGACAGATCCACATCAGGTGTGCCTGGGATTGAGTCATGAATCCCAAGGCCTGTAGGGACTGCACATCGAGGAACCCGAAGGCCAACTTGAACCGCAAGTCGAAACTTTACATCACCAAGCACAAGAAGACTCCTTGACGAGACAGATCTAAGTTGCGGTTGCAAGTCCACGGTTTGGTTCCGTTCCTGCTCCAGGAGTCGACAAAGCTGGGCCAAAGGCCTGTCTTAGCTGTGATTCAAATCATCCGTTAGGTACAAAAAAAGCACAGGAAATCGAAGCAGAACTCGATGCCTTCTCACCACTCACATTTGCCTGTGCAGGTTCAGGGATGGCGCCATGGCTCTCGATCTTGCTCCTGGAGTTGCTCGACTTCTGAGCCAATCCTGCAACTGGTTCTGGCATGACCCGAGTTTCGGATGCCGTCTGCCAGTCCGCAAAAGATCAAAGAGTTCCATGCAGCCATGCTCCAGCTCTTTGTATCTTTGCTGACTACCTCTCGTGTGCCTGTGGGCGCAAGGAGCACAGAGGTCTTCCATCTGGAGTAGTGCTGGTGGGTTCAACCTCTGTACCAATTGGACCATCCGAGCCCCTCACAACACCTCTGGCTCTGGTCTAGACTCTTTCTCCTTGTAACACGGCCCACGCTGGTCCCTGAGACTTTGATGCCGGTATCAAGTCCATCAATACCAGATGAGGAGATATCCATAGTACTCTTCGACTCAGAATCGGCGCAGGTCTGACCTCAACTGAAGCCACGCCTGACGACATTTGAGGCTCCACTTGATCTGCCGCCTCCACAAGGCAGACAGTACACCCTACCATCATTTTTCGGCACAGACTTGTTTAATGATTATGTTGCTGCTGTTGAGTTTGTTCATTCCTATCAGGACAACAATTGGTACAATGACCTACAGGAGGCTAGTGGCCTAGATACCTTCCATGAAACAGGCCTTCTCTCACCCTCTGGTCCAGCCACTGAAGAATCCACTTCCTATACCATGGTAATGCATAGAGTGGTCGAAGTCCTTGACCTAAAGCTCCCCACCTTGGAGGTAAGCACTAATGTGCTGATTGAAGTCCTCCAGCCGGGGCAAACATCTTCTGAGTCCCTAATGCCACTCAATGAGACACTGACAGATACTTTTTTGGGAGCCTGGGCCCAGATTTGCTCTGGCTCACAGTCCGCAGACAACTAGCAAGATGCCATTGCCCTCAACCGGGTGACCCTGCATTCCTCTCTCAGCACCCTTCCCCCAAAAGTTTAGTGGTAGAGGCATCCACAAGGAGATCTAATCCCAACACTCTTCCGACTACTCTCACTGATAGGGAGACCAAACGGGCTGAAACGTTTGGGAAGCACATTTTCTCTTCCACCAGCCTGGCTGTCTGTTAAATATATGCCAGCTGCCTCCTGAGGTGCTATTCCCATTCCCTTTGGGAATCGGTGTCACAAAGTCCTCTCTGATGTCCCTGAAGATCTCCAACCTGTTCTTGCCCAGTCCATTCGAGACAGTTATCATGCAACCAACAATTTATTGTACCTTGGACACCACTGATTACATTTGGCGAGCCATTGGAACTAGCGTTGCCATTCGCCGCTATGCATGGCTGCGATCAACAGGGTTCTTTGGTGAAATCCAGTACTTTATAGACATGCCTAAACTCCTTTAGCATACCCTAAGGGGAGCAAAGCCACCCGGTGGAAGGCAGGATCCAACAATCCAATCAATAACATCTCTCCTGCAGATCGTTCTCAGGGAGATTTGCCTTACCCTCCCTCTCTTCTTTGCTTCACTTTCCATTTTCCACACACCAACTGATGGCTTATGCTTGCGGCAGAAAGTGCAAGCCCTTTTGGCCAAATGGACTGTCGAGAGGGTGCCAGTGCCAGAAATAGGACGTGATTGTTACTTCTGCTACTTTCTGGTGCCCAAGAAGGATGAGGATTATCTTCCTAGTCTACACCTGCGCCCTCTCAACACTTTTATCTGGAAGGAGGAATTCAAGATGCTCACCCTGGCCTATATCTTGTCTGCCCTCGACGCTGGAGCCTGAATGGTGGTGTTGGACTGTTTCCGTGTACCTATCCTGCCGGCCCATCAGTGCTATCTGTGGTTCCAGTTGGAACAGGAGCATTTTCAATTCACTGTGCTCCCCTCCTGTGTGTCTCACCAGCATCCCTCGGGTGTTCACAAAAGTGATAAAAGTGTTAACAGCATTCCTTCGGAGGTCAGGGTTGTCAGTCTTCCTGTACCTCTATGATTAGCTGTTGAAGGCGGTGTCATGAGTAGATCATCCCACCTCTCAGGATCGGTTAGTCACTCAGTTTTGGTCCACTTCTTGATACCTTCAATTCCGTTCACTATAATAGCACAGAATTATGAGGAGATCAAGAGAGGGATGGTAAAGAAGAGAACAGCAGGGAAGGAGATCTAAAAAGAAATAAAATAGCATAATCAAAACATATAACCTATAAGCCTCAACTCTTTCTCGCTCTATTGTATTTTGTTCTATCACTGTGCAAACCACATGCATCTGTAACAAAAAATAACTCGAACTGGATATATTTTGGAAGAGCAATTTTCATTTCATTGGTCCTTCCTTTTTGTTCTCCAATATATACTTCAAAATACATGTGCTGTAATCAGGACAAAGATGTTAATACTAAACACCTATCCATAGTGTGTGTGTGTGTATGTATGTGTGTGTGTGTGTGTGTGTGTTTGTGTGTGTGTGTGTGTGTGTGCGCGCGCGCGCGTGTGTGCGTGTGTGGGTGTATTCCTGTTGTATACCCACCAATAAAACATACAAGCCTTGCATCAGAGGGGGAAGAACCCAACCACCAGCTCTCTAGGAACCCCTCTTATGAATCGCCAGAAAATACCTCAAAGAGCATGCATTCATACCGTATTGCGCATATTTCATATCATACCGCCAACAGAAATCTAATCCACTGAGCACACCTTGTCAATCTTGAGTTTTGAAAGTTGCCACATAATATTCAGAGATTTGTAAAACCACACTGTAGGAAGCTGGCTCTGTATATACTATACCAAAGTGAGGTATAGTGTGCACAGAGTCCAGTGGAACCCCAAAGATAGGCAGAGGCAAAGTTAGATAGAACCTTACTCTCTATTTGTGGTAGTGTGGTCGAGCAGTAAGGCAGTATCAGAGGACAGTGTTAAGCATTTGTTGTACAGTCAGCAAATGAATTCACACACTCAAAGACTGAAATTCAGACCAATTGTTTTTGTATAAAAATATTCTTTTAGTTATTTTATTTCTAGAACCAAGCAAGCCTGGCACAGGTAAGCAATAAATACTTTACATTAGTAAATGCTGATTGTAAAACAGTTCAGTTGCAAGTGTAAATGTACTATGGTTTGACTTACAGTATTGTTTCAGAGAAATGCAATCACTTGTAAATACAGTACATAGACTTCAATGGGATTTTCAGTAAAATAGCAGGTAAGTTACTTTTGGATTACTTTTCTTACTCAGTGCTGTATGCCTGGATGCAGCACTGGGACATTTCCTGTAAACAGGTGAGTAAAAGCGTTTTTGTTAAATCGTACAATTTTAAAGAATTTCTTTAGATTTCAAAACTCCACACAGAGAAACTTTTTCAGAAAAAGTGTCAATGTTATCCTATGGAGGAAAATGTGGTTATCGGTTTTTAGGTAAGTAATCGGTCTGTGGAGTTGAGGTTCTGGGAGTAGACTCGGGGGTCCCCCAGGGTCAGTGATGCACTCTTGTTACACCCTCAGCGGCACTAGGGCGGCCGGGTGCAGAGTGTTGAGGCCCAATGTTACCCAATTGGGCATAGGGGGCCTCCGGTTGGTGGCTGCTGGCAAGCAGGCCACTGGGTTGTGGGAGGAAAGCTCAGGGCAAATGGGGAAACAAAGTAGCACCAAAGGTGCACCCTTAGCGGCACTAGGGCGGCCGGGTGCAAGGTGCTGTTTCGAGGACGGACGAAGGACTTCTGGGTGCGACCACCACTTCGAGAGGTAAGTTGGGAAGTTAGGGGTTGGTTAGGCACCGTCGGTTTAGGCACACAAGTCCGTGGGGCATCGGGTGCAGGGGTGCTTTTTGGGGTCGGATCTTCTTACCAGCTCCTGGTCGTGGTTAGGGGGGCCTTCTGGATTTAGGCTGCAGGCGTCGGCTGGAGGCTTGAAGCAGGTCAGGGGTCGCCGTATCTCCGTTCAGGATTGCCGGGGTGACCTCCAAGTGGTGTTTGCCCGCTCGGGCCGTGGACGGCGGGTGCAGAGTGGGGCGGATCCGCGGTGCCCGGCCGGAGCCAGAGGTTGCAGTTGAACAAATCCGGTGTTCACGGGAGAAGCAGTCTTTGGAAGTGAAGGCAGGCAGGTCCTCTGGGGTTTTTGAGGTTGCTGGCTGCAGGACACACCGGGATTTCGCAGGAGCAGGTTCGAGGGGGAGACAGGCCGGTAGGGCTGGGGCCAAGTCAGTGGGCGTCTTCCTCTTGTTAGCTGCTGCACGGCTGTTCGGTCCTTCTTCTTCTTTTCTTCTTGTTTCTTGTCTGGATCCGAGGAAGCAAGGTTCAGGGGTGCCCCTAAATACTAGATTTAGGGGTGTTACAGGTAGGTAAAAGGCAGGGACCAATGCGTCCCTTCCCTGGGGTGGGTGCACCCCCTATTATGCCACCCTCCAGTGGGAGGGGGGCATGAGCCTGTCCCTGGTTGGCTGAGTACCCCCATCTTCAAGATGGCGTGGACTGAGAGTTGTGCTTCAACTGAGGGGTGGAGTTGGCAGGGGTGGGCACACCTCTCTTCCTCACTTGTGTTTCCTGCCGGTTCTCCCGCCCAAAGTGGGGGTCAGAACCGGTGGGGACCAGTTGCTGAGGGCAGCAAGTAGCCTGGGGAAGCTCACAAAGGCGGCAAGCCCTTGAAGCTTCCCCTTCGTGAACCCTGCCCATCCTGGGGGAGGAGGCTTGGCACCTCGTCCCAGGATGTGCATTGTTTCAGGCCCAGAGAGCAGCAGGCTCTCGACCCAGGGGTCCAGAAACATGTCTGGTGGTGGCAGCTGAAAGCAGCCACTCAGCCAGGACACTAGAGGTGGGTTAGTTTTCAGGGGGCATCTCTAAGATGCCCTCTGTGTGCATTTTTCATTAAATCCCACACTGGCATCAGTGTGGGTTTAATGTGCTGAGAACTTTGATACCAAACTTCTCAGTTTTCAGTGTAGCCATTATGGTGCTGTGGAGTTCGTTATGACAGACTCCCAGCACCATATACTCTTAATGGCAGCACTGCACTTACAATGTCTAAGATTGGCAGGAGCCCAGGGCACGCTCAGTCAAAGTACATCAGCAGTTCAGCAAAAAGTGGGGGCTACCATGCAGAAAGAGGGCACTTTGTCACACAACCCCCCGCCCCCAAACGAAAGAGGATGAGACTAACCTTTCCCTAGAGAGTCTTCATTTTCTAAGTGGAAGAACCTGGAAAGTCCATCTGCATTGGCATGGGCAGTCCCAGGACTGTGTCCCACTACAGAGTCCATTCCCTGTAGGGAGATGGACCACCTCAACAGTTTAGGATTTTCACCTTTTATCTGCATTAGCCATCTGAGAGGTCTGTGATCAGTTTGAACTAGGAAGTGAGTACCAAACAAGTATGCTCTCAGCTTCTTCAGGGACCAAACCACAGCAAAGGCTTCCCTCTCAATGGCACTCCAATGCTGCTCCCTGGGGAGAAGCCTTCTGCTTATGAAAGCAACAGGTTGTTCTTGGCCTTCATCATTGGTCTGGGATAGGACCGCTCCTATCCCCAGCTCAGAGGCATCAGTCTGCACAATGAACTGCTTGGCATAGTCTGGAGCTTTGAGAATTGGTGCTGAGCACATTACCTCTTTCAGGGTGTCAAAAGCCTTTTGACAGCTATCTGTCCAGTTTACCTTTTTGGGCATCTTCTTGGAGGCAAGTTCTGTGAGGGGAGCCACATTGGACCAATATCCCTTCACAAACCTCCTGTTGTACCCAGTCAAGCCAAGGGATGCCCTGACTAGGGTCTGGGTTGTTGGAGCTGCCTAGTCCAGGACAGCCTGGATCTTGGGCTGTAAGGGCTGCACTTGGCCTCCACCAACAAGGTGACACAAGTATACCACAGTTCCCTGCCCTATTTGGCATTTGGATGCCTTGCTAGTTAGGCCTGCAGTTTGCAGGGCATTTAAAACTGTCCCAAGGTGGATCAGGTGATCCTGCCAGGTGGAAATAAAGACAGCAATATCATCTAGATAAGCTGCACTAAAGGATTCCAATCCAGCAAGGACTTGATTCACCAACCTCTGGAAGGTGGCAGGGGCATTCTTTAAACCAATTGGCATAACAGTAAACTGATAATGCCCATCAGATGGGGAGAATGCTGTCTTTTCTTTTGCTCCTAGTGCCATGCCAATCTGCCAGTACCCTGCAGTTAAGTCAAAGGTACTTAGAAATTTGGCTGCACCTAGTTTGTCTATCAGTTCATCTGCTCTTAGAATAGGGTGAGCATCTGTCTTGTTAACGTAGTTGAGCCCTCTATAGTCCACACAGAACCTCATGTTCGAGGCATATGAGCTGAAGATCGTATACTTGTGCATAGATCGCCATCTGGTGTTGGGCTCGGATGTTTGCACTTTGTTTTTGTCTTGGAAGAAGTCTTTGTAGTCACGAGGTAGGTGACTCCTCCTTAGGACGATAGTGCGCATGGGCATCGACCCCATCTCCAGATTGTTGTTTTCCGCCATTGGGTTCGGATGTGATTTGCTGTGCTCCGGGTCGGCGAATCTCCCCTCAACGCGCAACCCTCTCCACTCGACGGTATTGTCTCGATCGCGTTTCCCTTTCGACGCGCATCTTTAAAACTAACTCCTCGATCTTCGACGCGGGCCGTTGGGCCTATCCGCGCCGACCACGCCAGCAGTCAATGGAAAGGACTCCTTTCAAAAAATGCCCCGGGTGTGGTGCTAAGTTCCCACACACGGACTTGCACGAGGTTTGTAATCTCTGCCTCTCCCCGGAGCACGAAGACCAGAATTGCGAGGCCTGTGCATCGTTCAGGTCGAAGAAAACCATCCGTGACCGTCGGGCTCGACGTCACGAAATGTCTCGCGGAAGCAGCTCGATTCCGGACATCTTCGGACCAGATTCCAATGTCCAGCCGGAACAACAAGGTGATGAAGAAGACATCTCCGTCTCCGAGGCCGACGACTCCGACGTCGAAGAGGAGACACTCACCCCGGCTCAGCGGTCCGTGAGTACCGAAACCCCTCTCCCAAAAAACAAACCTAAGGCTCCGGTAACACCCTCGGACTCGGGTCGACACCAGCAACATGTCTCAGACGCCCCGCCCTCGGGCCCGGCTATGAAACCTAAAAATAAGCCCTCGGGCTCGAGCCAACCCAATTCCGGTGCCGAAAAGTCACCTTCGGCACCGAAGCACCAGACCAAAGATGTGCCACGCGCTTCTTCGTCGACGCCAAAGACAGCATCGACGCCGAAGCCCTCGGCGTCGAAACATACCAAGGACAAACATTCAGAACCGAAAAAATCTTCAGAGCCGAAAATGGCTTCGGAACCCAAAAAATCGTCTGAGCCGAAAAAAGTCTCAGAGCCACAAACTCCTAGAACAAAACCTAAGGAGTCCAAGACCCCACAGAAAGCCTCAGAGACTCGGTCCGAAGAACATTCTGACCCAAAATCTTGGGCACCCAAAAAGACATTTTACCCACACAGCCTGTACCTGATTTTTCGAATCCAAAACAAAAAACTCTTTGTATTGACCCAGAGACTGGCAAAGTCGTCGCCAAGCCTCCAAAAAAGAGGAAACTGGACACTTCAGAGGAATCTGAAATACCCTTGAAACGAAAGGAGATGAGTACTAACACCTCCTTCTCCTCCAGCGGATCCAAATCTTCTAATTTCTCCACCACACTCCCCACAACATACTTTTTCACCTCAAACATCAGATACTGAGGATGATCATACCGATAGGGGTGGGAATATAGATTCACATGGGGATGATGATGCACATACCATCCCACACGACGTAGACCCTTGGGATGACTACAACACAGATACCGACCTATACAATGACCCGGACCTCTATCCATCTAGGCCATCACCACCAGATGACAATATTGGGTTTGCGCAACTAATCAATAGGGCTGCCCAATACCACGGGGTACAGTTACATTCTGATCCCTTAGAGGAAGATTTTTTACTTGAAACCTTTGCACCCTCGCAAAAGTCCACGCACACCCTGCCAATGTTAAAAGGCATGCTCAAACATGCCCCAGAAGTTTTAAGGACCCTGTCAGAGCCAGGATTCTCAACACCAGGATAGATAAAAAGTATAAGGCAGCTCCCAATGACCCAATTTACATTAGAGGTCAGGTCCCTTTAGATTCTCTTGTGGTGTCTAATGCACGCAAGAGGGCAAACTCACAGAGTACAGGCGACACCCCCCCTCCTGATTAGGAGTCCAAACTAATAGACGCATCTGGTAAACGTATTGCGTCACAGGCTGCAAATCATTGGTGGATTGCCAATGCCCAAGCTTTATTGGTCAGGTACGACAGGGCTCACTATGACGAGCTTGAAAAGCTCATGCAACACCTTCCTGACCAGTACAAACAAAAGGCCAACGACCTTATACAAGAGGGGACATTGATCACAAACACCTCAATTAAATGTGCGCACGACGCAGCTGAAACCGCATCTCGCGCCATTAACACTAGCGTTTTGTTACGCAGGCACGCTTGGCTCCGAGTCTCCGGATTCAAACAGGAGGTGCAATCTGCTATTCTAAATCAGCCCTTTGATCAAGAACATCTTTTCGGGTCCTCAGTTGACACATCTTTATAAAAAATGAAAAAAGATACGGACACTGCTAAGTCCATGGGGGCCTTACAATTCCCGTCCCCTAGAGGTTCTTTTCGCCGCTCCTTCTACAGAGCTGGCTCCAAAACCATTGCCTTAGAACATCCCTCTTCTTCCTATAAAAGCCCCACTCAAACGTCCTCCAAAGGATACTTTCGCGGAGGCTACAGAGGCAACAATGGTAAAGGGAAGAGGTTGCGGCAACAATAACCGCAACTCCCCTACCACCAAACAGTCACTTCCCTGCCCTTCCCCCCGATCATCCCACTCCTGTCAGGGGACGTCTCTCACAGTTCCTACCTGTCTGGAATAAAAATCACAACAGACAAGTGGGTAAGACAAATTATCCAGTATGGTTACTGCCTGGAACTCACCTCTACTCCCCCAAATATTCCTCCCAGACAACGTCCAATGTCCTCGGAACATCTGACACTTCTCAAACAAGAGGATCTGGTAGAGACTACTAGCCGCAGATTCCTTAACGTAGAATTATCCCCAGGCGTGAGACTGGATCCGGAAAATTTTTGCCACAGCATCCCTGCGCACCGGGGGGGGGGCGTGGCACCACACGACTCCGCCCTGACGCTGTCCGCGGACGTGACGTCAGCGAGGTCACATAAGTCCCACCCCGGCGCGCTGACGTCAGTTTCCTTCTTTTCCGCGTGCTACGCGGATCCGGAGTGAGTTCCCTTGGCCTGTTTTCAGGCCTCTTTTAACGCCTTTGCGTTGGGAACAGTGTGCAATGCCTTCGGGTTTCAAGACGTGTGCTTCTTGTACGCGTCAGATGTCGGCGACGTACCCTCACCCTATTTGTATGTGGTGTTTGGGCGAGCACCATGATTCTACGGACTGCGACGCTTGTCAGCATCTCAAGCCGAAGTCCCGGCGGGAGCGCCGGATGAAGTTACTTTCGGCCCGCTTGTCCAGATCGGTCTCGTCACCGCGTCCGTCCCCTGCCTCGGAAGGGTCCAGAAGCTGCCGATTCCGGTATCGTCCTTCACCAAGGCCCCACGGGCGTCGCTCGCCCGTCGGTAAGTCTTGCAGTTTGTTACCGAGGCCCTCTCCTCGTTCTGCTGAGGGCGCGGGTTCCTCTCGGGACGTGCGCCCTCGCCCGTCGCCACCCTATCCGCCGTTTCCTGGCATTGGGGCGACAAGGGCCCAAATGAAGGCCTACGCTACGGCTCTGCGGGCTTCTTTGGGCCCCCCTCCTATTCCTGAGACGTCCGTGGATCCCTCGCCATGCGCGGGGCCTTCCGCGGACTCGCCGGCGGATTCGGCGCCGACGCGTTCAGCTTCAGGTTTTGGAGGTGTGAAGTCCTCGAGGTGCGGCCCTACGGGGTTCCCCTCTTCGGCCCACGGTGTCCCTGCCTCGCCGCAAAACCCCGCAGGGTTCCCTGTGGTGTCGCAGGAGGTCGCCGGGACTCACGGCTCGTCCCCGAGTCCCCCTCGGTCCTCCGGGCAGGCGGCTGTCTTACCGGAGGCCGAGCCGACGCTTTTCCGGCACAGACGGCTTTCCTCCCCGGCCCTGGCGGCGCCACGGGTGGAGGCCGGGACCCGGGGCGCCTCCCCGAGTCCCTCTCGGACCTCTGCGCAGGCGGCTGCCTCGTCGGAGGTCGAACGGGTGCCTTTTCGGCGCCATTCATTGGCCGCTTTGGCTCCGACCCCGCCCCTTTCTCATAGGATGCATGTGGTGGTGGAGGACACGCCGGTGCCCATGGCGGACTCTCCGGCGCTGTCCCGGCGTCGACTCTTCCTCTCCGGAGGGTTGTCGTCTCCTCTTCGCCGGAGACTGGACGCCGCATCGTTGCCTTTTCCCCGGCGACTTCCGGGGCGGGTTCTATGCCGTCTCCGCGTCCACAGTCCCCGGACCCGCTCTTCCGCACCTTGCAGTTGGTTGCCCCGCAGGCTTCTCCGCCTTCTCCGGAGACCCCTCAGGCACCTCACTCGTTCGTGGGTCCTCCATCCTACAGGGGCTGGCCGTTTCTTCCTCCGGCAGGGCACGGGGACGGGCAGCTTAGTTTGCAGCCTTCGCCCACGGAAGAGTTGCTCTCTCCCCCACGTCGCCCTACAGAGGCGAGTGTAGCCTTTGTCCGGGCCATCTCCACGGCCACTGGCATTTTGCAAATGGGCAACCCGGTCGCTCCACTCCCAACGGATCACTTGTTGGAGGTTCTCCACCAGGGCTCTGGTGGAGGGGATCCGCTTCTTCCGTTTGAAGCTTCGCTCCACAACTCTCTTCTGGGGGCCTGGGGGCGTCCTGCTACGGGGGATCCGGTGCCGCTCCTCCACCGTCCTGCCCCGCACGATCCAGTCTGCCTTTTTTCCCACCCATCTGCCCAGGGCCCTGTCCTGCAGACTGCTTTCCCTTCCTTGCCTTCGGTGTTGCTCCCTCCGTCACGGGAGGCCCGGTGGTTGGACTCCTGGGGGCGTAACATTTTCGCTTCCACTAGTGCTGCTCTGCGCGCTCTCAACACACTTTGTGTGTTGGCCAGGGCTACCTCTGACCTATGGGATTCCGCGGAGTCCCTTCTGTCTCACGCCTCCCACGAAGGTGTCCGCGATGATCTGCGGCACAATGTGCTGGATGGTCGGGAGTTAGCTGCTTTTCTTCTCCGTTCGGCCTTGGATGTCTCTGATTCTCTCGCCCGCGCTATGGCGAGTTCTGTGGCCCTCCGCCGCCATGCTTGGTTGCGGGATAGCGTCTTTCCCGAGAATATTCGGGAGCGTCTTGTTGACCTGCCCTTTGATGGGATTCTTTTATTTAACACCCACGCGGACTCCGCTATTCAGCGACTCCTTGCGGGGCTCCGTCCTCCTCCCCCTCAGTAAGCTTCGGCTTGTCGGTCCTCAGGTGTCTTATAGGAGGCGTTTCTCCCACCTTTCTCTTTGGGCCTAGTGTTTCGGTTGGCCCCTCGGTGTGCTGTGTGTGGCTGGGAATGCCTTCAGGGTCCTTAAGTGGGCCCCTCTGTACGTTTGGCTGCGGGTACAGCCCTTTAGCTTTTGTGGTGTGTGTTTTTTGGCTGTTAGTGAAGCCGTATGGGTCGTCAGGTTGGCCCATCTGTGTCTTCTTTTACGGCTGATTGGTAAGCCGTCTGTGGTGATACCCACAGGTCTTTTCTGTTCTTGACCTCTGCTGCGGGTTTTCCCTAAGAGGTGTTCCCCTGTTTTGTTTTGGCGTGCCATACCCTAGGTGGGGTACTTGTTGGCTTGGTATAGCTCTGTCCTAAGCTGGGCGGGTGTGGATCCCTTCTCGGGTTCCTCGCGTTTCCTGGCGTCACTGTATTCCGCTTGGTGCGGTCTTTTTCTTCAGCTTTAGCGCAGCTTCCGCTGCTCCAGGTTCTGTCCTGCTCAGTATCCGATGGTGTTTCGATCCTTCTTCTACAGGGCTTGCCTGTCGTTTTGCCCTTTGTTCCTGCGGGATATCTGCTTCTGTGCGTTTTGCCTTCCCTCTTCAGCCTCTGGATCGCCAGACCGACTTTTGTCATGCCGTCTACAGCGTCGTGTCTTGGTGTTTCCACCTTATTATCCGACGTTCGGCCTGGTCCTCTACCTTGTGTTCCAGGGGGGCCAGGATATTCCTGGTGTTCTCCTGTGTTCTGGTTGACGGCTTTAGGTCTGTGCTCCATATTTCCCACTTCTCTTCGTGGGCCGGGTTGTGCCACTGGGACGGTCCTTCTCTGGGGCTTGTTCTGGGGTTTCCTTGCCTCTGTCTTAATCTTGCGCTCGGCTTGTTCTGGGCACACTACTTCATAATATGTACCAGCTGCCTGCTGCGCACGCATGGACGTTGTGGTCCGCCCCTGTGGGCCTCGGCGTGTACCCGTGTGCTCCTGTCCGTTGCTCTGCTGGAGCCTTGCGCGACTGTGTCTTCCTTCTCACGTATGCGCTTCTCGGCTGTGGGGCCGTTCCTGCCTTGTCCCCGGCCTCGGGGCTGATGCTAGTTCAGCTATTTCCTTAGCTGTTTGTGTTCTCCTGGGGCGGGCTCTGCCTCCGTTTCCACCTCTTCTCCTTGGATTTGCGGGTGGTTCTCTGGCGGACGCCCTTGCCCCTCGGGTAGGCTTGTGGTATCCTGGCCTTCCCTTCTCCTTGTTCTTCTTACTTCTGCTTGGTGGGGGCTGGGCCGTCCTTCCTGTCCCCATGACACATCCCCTGTTGGGGCCCTGTGTTCTTCCAAGCTGGTGAGATTCTCTCGCAGACCCTCCTCCCCTCTGGGTATGGCTAGGGTATCTATTCTACGTTAAGGAATCTGCGGCTAGTAGTCTCTATCAGATGTACAAGTTACTTACCTTCGGTAACGATGTATCTGGTAGAGACGATTCTAGCCGCAGATTCCTTCACGGCCCGCCCTTCCTCCCCGTTCTGCGAGGACCTTCAGTTTGGTCTTCTGCACTCGCCTCCCTCCGGGTGGCTTGTCTTCTGCGAGTGTCCTCTTTCTCTTCCTCCCTGGCGGGATGCTTCGTTCTGTTTCTTTGTTCCACCCCTTCCTTTCTGGTACTTGGACGGTGGGTTTATGTGTACTTCTGCGTCCCTCCACCCTGGTTCTTCCAGTGTGGGGCCTACTCATGCTCTTCTCCCTTTCTCATTGCTTGGGGTCTTTGACTCCTCTGCAGTCCTCTGGGTTGGGGTCTCTTGGCTGTGCCTCAGCCCGTAGCTCTTTCAGGGGATACGACACTCCTTGATGGTGTTGTCTTGGGGTCATTTATCGTTACTCATCTGTTCTGGCTTGTTGCCCTTCACTGTTATAGATTGTGGTGGCAGACTTTCTGTCGTCTGTTATGGCATTTTTCACATGTTTTTCTGCCTCCAGGGTGGATGTCGCTTTCGCTTTGCAGGGTTGCTTCTCAGAAGCGGTGCTTTGCTCTTTCCCTTCCATGACTTTCAGTAACACAGTGCCTGGCACTGTCCCTCATGGTGCTGTCCTTCACCATTCGCTTCTTCCCTTTCTGTTTCACTGCTTTTCGCACACTGTTCCCATACTTTCCCAGTTTTGTTTGTGATGGCTCCGCGTTGTGGCGCGGAAAAGTTCTCCGAGGAAAACTAACTTCAGCGCGCCGGGGTGGGACTTATGTGACCTCGCTGACGTCACGTCCGCTGACAGCGTCAGGGCGGAGTCGTGTGGTGCCACGCCCCCCCCCGGCGCGCAGGGATGCTGTGGCAAAAATTTTCCGGATCCAGTCTCACGCCTGGGGATAATTCTACATGAAGGAATCTGCGGCTAGAATCGTCTCTACCAGATACATCGTTACCGAAGGTAAGTAACTTGTACTTCTCTCTCTATTACAAAAGCATGCAATAGAACCAGTCCCCTTGCCTCATCAAGGCACAGGGGTTTACTCCCTCTATTTCCTCATTGCAAAAAAGGACGTCTCTCTCAGGCCCATATTGGACCTCAGACCGCTAAGCCTCTACATTCAGTCGGATCACTTCCACATGGTCACTCTCCAACAGGTGCTCCCACTGCTTCAACAGGGTGACTTTCTCTCCACTCTGGATTTAAAGGACGCCTACTTTCATATTCCCATTCACCCCGCTCACAGGAAATATCTCAGGTTCGTGGTAGATGGTCAACACTACCAATTCAAGGTCCTCGCATTCGGGGTGACTACAGCACCCAGAGTCTTCACCAAGTGTCTTGCAGTAGTTGCGGCCCACTTACGAAGACAGCACATTCATGTCTACCCTTATCTTGACGACTGGCTCATAAAAGCCAAGTCACACAGCAGCTGTGTGCAACACACACACAAAACAATCCAACTGCTTCACAACTTGGGATTCACGGTAAACCTCACCAAATCCCACCTCCAACCCTCCAGCATACAACAATATCTAGGGGCTACAATAGACACTTCAAAAGCTCTAGCGTACCCCAACCCAGTCAGGATAAGCACCATACAAGCTCTAATAGCAAAATTTCAGCCTCAACACTCACTACCAGCGCAAGTGTTCATGCAACTAATCGGGATGATGGCTTCTTGCATTCTCATCGTCCCTTATGCAAGACTCCAAATGCGTCCCTTACAGGAGTGTTTGGCACGTCAGTGGAACCAGGCTCAAGGTCAACTAACAGATCTGGTGTTGGTAGACGACCGCACCCATCGCTCTCTGCAATGGTGGAACACAAAAAACCTTTCCAAAGGGCGGCCGTTCCTCGACCCGGTTCCACTGATAGGGCTAACAGCAGACGCATCGCTCACCGGCTGGGGAGCTCATCTTCAAACCCATACAATTCAGGGCATATGGACCCCTCAACAAAAACAATTCCACATAAATTACCTGGAATTGTTGGCAATGTTCCTAGCGTTAAAATCTTTTCAACTCCACCTCGTAAGCAAAGCTGACCTAGTCCGTACAGACAACATGACAGCAATGTATTACATACAAAAACAGGGGGCGACACACTCTCTGCAGCTTTCACACCTAGCTCAAAGCATATGGAGATGGGCCATTCCTCAAAACATATATCTCCTTGCAGAACACCTCCCAGGAGTACACAATCAAATTGCAGATCTACTCAGTCGCCAAACACAGCAGATCCACGAATGGGAACTTCATCCTCAAGTTCTGCTACCATTCTTTCAAATGTGGGGCCACCCAGAAATAGACCTGTTCACCACACACCAAAACGCCCAAGCTTCGCATCCAGGCATCCACACCCATTGTCCAAAGGCAATGCGCTATGGATGAACTGGTCAGGCAAATTTGCTTAAGCTTTTCCGCCTCTCCCGCTCATTCCGCTAGTGGTTCGGAAGCTCAAACAGCATTCTCTCACAATGATCCTGATTACTCCAACATGGGCCCGACAGCCATGGTTCACAACCCTCTTGGAACTATCAGTAGTTCCTCATCAAAAGCTACGCCTCTCACCCAAGCTTCTCACTCAGAACCATGGAGAGTTAAGGCATCCAGATCCCAGTCAACTCAACCGTGCGATCTGGCACCTGAAATCTTAGAGTTTGGCTACCTTAATCTCCCGCCAGACTGCATGAACATCATTAAAGAGCCTACCACTAGAGCTTGCTATGCCGCAAAATGGAAAAGATTTGTAATTTACTGTACAAATAACAAAATCAACCCACTAGAGGCTTCTATTCAAAACATCATCTGTTACCTTTTACATCTACAACAATGTAACCTAGCGTATACATCCATTAGACTACATCTCGCTGCAATAGCAGCCGATCTCCAAAACAGACAACACTTGTCTTTGTTTTGGGTACCAGCTATCAAAGCATTTATGGAAGGACTTAAATGAATAATTCCACCTAGAGTTCCACCCTCTCCAGTATGGATCCTGAACGTGGTACTTACCAGACTCATGGGTCCCCATTTGAACCTATGCATAAATGCGAATTACAATTTCTTACCTGGAAAGTAGCCTTCCTGGTTGCGATCACCTCTCTCAGAAGAGTTAGTGAACTCCAGGCATTAACCATACAAGAACCATTTCTCCAAATCCATCATAACAAAGTGGTTCTTAGGACTAACCCAAAATTTCTACCTAAAGTCGTCTCTGCTTTCCACCTTAACCAGTCTGTAGAACTCAGTGTTTTCCTCTCTACCAGACTCAGTAGCAGAACAAGCTCTTCACACGCTAGACGTAAAAAGAGCCATACTTTACTACATTGAAAGAACAAAATCCTTTAGAAAGACTAAATAACTTTTTGTGGCTTTCTCCCCACCTCATAAAGGCAATCCTATCTCAAAAACAGGGATTGCAAGGTGGATTGTTAAATGCATCCAGATATGCTATGCTAAAGCCAAACGCACCTTAACCATTCCCCCTAGGGCTCACTCCACACGTAAACTAGGGGCATCTATGGCATTCTTAGGGAACATTCCCCTAGATGACATCTGCAAAGCAGCAACTTGGTCTACATCACACACGTTCACAAAACACTATTGTGTAGACGTGCAAGCAAAACAGCAAGCTAGTGCGGGCCAAGCTGTATTAAGAAAACTTTTTCAAACCGCTGCAACAGATACAGGTAGCCACCGTTAAGGAGGTAACTGCTGTATAGTCTATGCACAAGTATACGATCTACAGCTCATATGCCTTGAACTGAAAATGCTACTTACCAGTATGCATCTGTTCTTGGCATGTAGAGCTGTAGATTCGTATACGCCCACCCGCCTCCCCGGATACCTCTATCTGTTCCAGTACTATCTTACTTAGATACATTACACATGGACATCTTTTTCTATTTCTTACTAACTCCATCATAACCCTCCATGGCAAAACAATCTGGAGATGGAGTCGATGCCCATGCGCACTATCGTCCTAAGGAGGAGTCACCTACCTCGTGACTACAAAGACTTCTTCCAAGACAAAAACAAAGTGCAAACATCCGAGCCCAACACCAGATGGCGATCTATGCACAAGTATACGCATCTACAGCTCTACATGCCAAGAACAGATGCATACTGGTAAGTAGCATTTTCCTTCTCTCTTTCCACCCTGGTGAACCACCTAGCAGGCTCTTTGAATGCTAACCCAGATGAACTAAGGTGTTGATGCGTAGCAGATCACAAGTGGCAATTGCACGTGGAGTTGGCGCAAGGTCTTTTCTGCGAATGGGGAAAACCTTGGCTCGATCTCTTCACGAACGCCAGGAACGTGCAGTGTCAGCACTTTCCAGAGCGTCTCTCGCTTGGAGACGCGTTCTGCCTTGAGTGGAACTCTGAATTCATGTATGACTTTCTGCCGATACTACTCCTGCCCTGAGTTCACAAGACACTCGGGACTGGTCAGGCACTTTTCACCTAGCGGTTCCAGATTGGGGACAACAAGTACAGTATCCGGAACTCTTGGGCTTGAGCATCTGTCCGATCAGGCTACCCCTCCATTTAGATTGTAAGGAAATGCCTCTTTTTGTATGGTCTTCCCCAAGTCTTTGGACTGGTGCTGCTGATTTTCAGACTCTGAGAGTGCACTGAGGCCTGCAACAATGCCCTGACCCTAAAACGTGTATGTTACAATGGTTATGCCCAATTGGCGTAGACTAACTTACCTGTAAGTCCCTAGTATATGATACCCAGGGCATGTAAGTTAGAGAGTCATCCCAGGAAGTGCAGCACTGATTGTGCCATCCTGGGTGTGGCATAAGTAAAACGAGTCTCCCTGTTCGGCATTGTAGTCTGGATTAGAGGTTTTAAACTGCTAGCCCAACTTTGTCATTTAAAGCAATGGCAAAGCCAAACCTCCCTCTGCAATATGTTTAAGTCACCTCTATGATAGGCCTACCGAGCCCTAAGGCAAGGTGCAACATATTTCACGGGAAGAACATGTATTTTATATAGTCTGGCAGTAAAAGCGCAATGCTGTCTTTTTTACTGTGGAAAGACTTGGTCGTCCATTGATGAGTAAAGGGTTGCACACTGACCCCTCAGCTGTGCTAACTCCTGAACAGTGCGACCAGTTGCTACTCCAAGGTATCATACAACTTGTTACATAAAGCCCGACTTGGTTCTGAAGTCGAAGTAAATGTAACAGGTTGCAGTGTGCAACTTTTACAAAGTTTACTCTTTGTTGCCTTTAGCCTCCTGTGCCCTCAATGGTTGCAGCTGGTCCCTTGGGCAGCTTTCTGCCCTCCTGGGGAGACATGCTAACAACTCCCAGGAAAGGAGAAAATAGAAGCCTGAACTGGAGAGAGGTGTTAACTCCCTCCTGCAGGAAGCCACAATGGTGTTGGCCCAAAAGGCAAGCTTCAAAGGAAAAGTAGACTTTGAAAAGCAAGTGGTCAACATTTGGGATAGGGGCTGTGTTGGAAGCTGGCTCTGTATATACTATACCAAAATGAGGTATAGTGTGCACAGAGTCCTGTGGAACCCCAAAGGTAGGCAGAGGTAAAAGTAGATGGCACCTTACTCTCTATTTGTGGTAGTGTGGGCGAGCAGTAAGGCTTTATCAGAGGGTAGTGCTAAGCATTTGTTGTACACACTCCGGGAAGAAATGATGTCACACACTCGAAGACTGAACTCAGACCAATTTGTTTGTATCAAAAATATTATTTAGTTATTTTATTTCTAGAACCAAGCCTGGTGCAGGTTAGTGAAATAATACTTTGCAAAAATCTTATGCAGTGATTTACAGTTGAATGCAGGTTCAAATGCAGTGGGTTGAATTACAGGTAAATCAACAGTTTGAAATTACTTTTTAGTTACTTTACAGATCTGAAAGAAACAGTTAGTTATAGATTCCTTACCTTAGAATTACCCCCAGGCGTCAGACTGGATCCGGAGAATTTTTTGTCAGCAGTACCCCTGCGCGTCGAAAGGTGGCGTCGGTCGGCTCTGCGGGCGTCGTGGTCGCCGGAATGATGTCGCGGTAGCTACTTAGACGCCACCCTCGCGCGCTGACGTCAGTTCTGTCTTTTTCTGCACCAGCCAGCGCAGATCCGGAGAGAGCGGTACCTCCAGTCACTTTTTGACTGACTTTTTGGCGACTTTTGTCGACACCGTTTTTATGTCTCGCCTGAGCCAGCGCATGCGTTGGTCTGGCGAGACATTTAGTGAGTGGTCTTTAAAAAGCCGACCACAGCTTTTTGGGTGGCCTAGAGCGTGCGGTTACGCGCACAGTAACGCGCATTCCTCGCATCACTCTATCAGGCGCCATCTGGTTTTCCTCTCGCTTGCTCTCCCAAAGATTAGGCGCCATCTGGCTTTCCTCTCGCTTTCTCTCCCAAATTGTGTCTAGTAAGAATTATTTTTCTGGTACCTTTTCAGCCTGCCATGAGTGATATTTGACAAAACTCCTTTCCTTTGTGCATTTGTAAAAATAGTTCTGATTTGTGTGCATGTTTAAACAAAATACTTGAACGACCACAGTTCAGCTACTTTCACATGATGATTTCTGCAATTTTACATGACTTGTCGCCGCTTTCTTAGTGATGATGAAATCTGAATCTTTGGTCTAACTTACTCCCTTTGCTTAGCTTTTGTTCCACACTATACTACATACTGCATCACTCAGCACCACCACAGTATCACTCAGCACCACCACAGCATCACTCAGCACCACCACAGCATCACTCAGCACCACCACAGCATCACTCAGCACCACCACAGCATCACTCAGCACCACCACAGCATCACTCAGCACCACCACAGCATCAATCAGCACCACAACAGCGTCACTCAGCACCACAACAGCGTCACTCAGCACCACCACAGCATCACTCAGGTCCACCACAGCATCACTCAGCGCCACCACAGCATCATTATGCGCTACCACAGCATCACTCAGCGACACCACAACATCACTCAGCACCACCACAGCATCACTCAGCACCACCACAACATCACTCAGGGGCACCACAACATCACTCAGCGCCACCACAACATCACTCAGCGCCACCAGAACATCACTCAGCGCAACTACAGCAACACTCGGCACCACCACAGCGTCACTCAAGCACACAACAATATCGCTCAGGGCCACAACAGCATCACTCAGCACCACCACAGCATCACTCAGGGACACAACAATATCACTCCGCACCACCACAGCATCAATCAGCACCACCACAGCGTCACTCAGCACCACCACAGCGTCACTCAGCACCACCACAGCATCACTCAGGTCCACCACAGCATCACTCAGCACCACCACAGCATCACTCCGCACCACCACAACATCACTCAGCGCCACCACAGCATCACTCACCACCACCACAGCATCACTCAGCACCACCACCACAGCATCACTCAGCACCACTACCACAGCATCACTCAGCACCACCACCACAGCATCACTCAGCACCACCACCACAGCATCACTCAGCACCACCACAACATCACTCAGCACCACCACAACATCACTCAGCACCACCACAACATCACTCGGGCACCACAACATCACTCAGCGCCACCAGAACATCACTCAGCGCAACTACAGTAACACTCAGCACCACCACAGCGTCACTCAAGCACACAACAATATCACTCCGCACCACCACAGCATCAATCAGCACCACCACTGCATCGCTCTACGCAACCACTGCATCGCTCTACGCAACCACTGCATCGCTCTACGCAACCACAGCAACACTCAGCACCACCACAGCATCACTCAGGAACACCACAGCATCACTCAGGAACACCACAGCATCACTCAGTACTACCACAGCATCACTCTGCAGCGCCACAACATCAATCAGCATCACCACGGCATCAGTCAGCATCACCACAGCATCACTCAGGGCCACCACAGCATCACTCAGGGCCAGCACAGGATCACTCAACGCCACCACAGAATCAGTCAGCACTGCCACAGCGTCACTCAGCACCACCACAGCATCACTCAGCACCACCACAGCATCACTCAGGGACACAACAATATCACTCAGCGCCATCACAGCATCAATCAGCACCACCACAGCGTCACCACCACAGCATCGCTCAGGTCCACCACAGCATCGCTCAGGTCCACCACAGCATCGCTCAGGTCCACCACAGCATCGCTCAGCACCACAAGAGCATCAGTCAGCACCACCACATCATCACTCAGCACCACCACATCATCACTCAGCACCACCACAGCATCACTCAGGGCCACCACAGCATCACTCTCCTTCACCACAGCATCATCACAACATCACTCAGGAACTCCACAGCATCACTCAGCGTCACCACAGCATCACTCAGCAACACCACAGCATCACTCAGTACCACCACAGCATCACTAAGCGCTACCACAGCATCACTCAGCACCACCACAGCATCACAATGCGCTACCAAAGCATCACTCAGCGACACCACATCACTCAGCACCACCACAGCATCACTCAGCACCACCACAACATCACTCAGGGGCACCACAACATCACTCAGCGCCACCACAACATCACTCAGCGCCACCGCAACATCACTCAGCGCAACTACAGCAACACTCAGCACCACCACAGCGTCACTCAAGCACACAACAATATCGCTCCGAGCCACCACAGCATCACTCAGCGCCACCACAGCATCGCTCTACGCAACCACAGCAACACTCAGCACCACCACAGCATCACTCAGCACCACCACTGCATCACTCAGGAACACCACAGCATCACTTAGTACCACCACAGCATCACTGTAGCGCCACAGCAGCAATCAGCATCACCGCAGCATCAGTCAGCATCACCGCAGCATCAGTCAGCATCACCGCAGCATCAGTCAGCATCACCACAGCATCACTCGGGGCCACCACAGCATCACTCGGGCCAGCACAGGATCACTCAACGCCACCACAGCATCACTCAGCACCACCACAGCGTCACTCAGCACCACCACAGCATCACTCAGGACCACCACAGCATCACTCAGCACCACCACAGCATCACTCAGCACCACCACAGCATCACTCAGCACCACCACAGCATCACTCAGCACCACCACAGCATCACTCAGCACCACCACAGCATCACTCAGCACCACCACAGCATCACTCAGGGACACAACAATATCACTCCGCATCACCACAGCATCACTCAGGACCACCACAGCATCACTCAGGACCACCACAGCGTCACTCAGCACCACCACAGCGTCACTCAGCACCACCACAGCATCACTCAGCACCACCACAGCATCACTCAGCACCACCACAGCATCACTCAGGGCCAACACTGCATCAATCAACAACAACACAGGATCACTCATCACAACCACAGCATCACTCAGCACCACCACAGCATCACTCAGGGACACAACAATATCACTCAGCGCCATCACAGCATCAATCAGCACCACCACAGCGTCACTCAGCACCACCACAGCATCGCTCAGGTCCACTACAGCATCAGTCAGCACCACCACATCATCACTCAGCACTACCACAGCATCACTCAGGGCCACCACAGCATCACTCTCCTTCACGACTGCATCACGCAGCACCACTACAACATCACTCAGGAACTCCACAGCATCACTCAGCGCCACCACAGCATCAGTATGCGATACCACAGCATCACTCAGCACCACCACAGCATCACTCAGCGCCACCACAGCATCACTCCGCGCCACCACAGCATCACTCAGCGCCACCACAGCATCACTCAGCAGCACCACAGCATCACTCAGCATCACCACAGCATCAATCAGCACCACAACAGCGTCACTCAGCACCACCACATCATCACTCAGGTCCACCACAGCATCACTCAGCACCACCACAGCATCATTATGCGCTACCACAGCATCACTCAGCGACACCACAACATCACTCAGCACCACCACAGCATCACTCAGGGGCACCACAACATCACTCAGGGGCACCACAACATCACTCAGGGGCACCACAACATCACTCAGCGCCACCACAACATCACTCAGCGCCACCACAACATCACTCAGCGCCACCACAACATCACTCAGCGCAACTACAGCAACACTCAGCACCACCACAGCGTCACTCAAGCACACAACAATATCGCTCAGGGCCACAACAGCATCACTCAGCACCACCACAGCATCACTCAGGGACACAACAATATCACTCCGCACCACCACAGCGTCAATCAGCACCACCACAGCGTCACTCAGCACCACCACAGCGTCACTCAGCACCACCACAGCGTCACTCAGCACCACCACAGCGTCACTCAGCACCACCACAGCATCACTCAGCACGACCTCAGCACGACCACAGCATCACTCAGCGTCACCACAGCATCACTCCGCACCACCACAACATCACTCAGCGCCACCACAGCATCACTCACCACCACCACAGCATCACTCAGCACCACCACCACAGCATCACTCAGCACCACCACCACAGCATCACTCAGCACCACCACCACAGCATCACTCAGCACCACCACCACAGCATCTCTCAGCACCACCACAGCATCTCTCAGCACCACCACAACATCACTCAGCACCACCACAACATCACTCAGCACCACCACAACATCACTCGGGCACCACAACATCACTCAGCGCCACCAGAACATCACTCAGCGCAACTACAGTAACACTCAGCACCACCACAGCGTCACTCAAGCACACAACAATATCACTCCGCACCACCACAGCATCAATCAGCACCACCACAGCATCACTCAGTACCACCACAGCATCACTCAGCGCCACCACAGCATCACTCAGCGCCACCACAGCATCACTCAGCACCACCACAGCATCACTCAGCACCACCACAGCATCACTATGCGCTACCACAGCATCACTCAGCGACACCACATCACTCAGCAACACCACAGCATCACTCAGCACCACCACACCATCACTCAGGGGCACCACAACATCACTCAGCGCCACCGCAACATCACTCAGCGCCACCGCAACATCACTCAGCAACTACAGCAACACCCAGCACCACCACAGCGTCACTCAAGCACACAACAATATCGCTCAGAGCCACCACAGCATCACTCAGCGCCACCACAGCATCGCTCTACGCAACCACAGCAACACTCAGCACCACCACAGCATCACTCAGCACCACCACTGCATCACTCAGGAACACCACAGCATCACTTAGTACCACCACAGCATCACTGTAGCGCCACAGCAGCAATCAGCATCACCGCAGCATCAGTCAGCATCACCGCATCAGTCAGCATCACTCGGGGCCACCACAGCATCACTCGGGGCCAGCACAGGATCACTCAACGCCACCACAGCATCACTCAGCACTACCACAGCGTCACTCAGCACCACCACAGCATCACTCAGGACCACCACAGCATCACTCAGCACCACCACAGCATCACTCAGCACCACCACAGCATCACTCAGCACCACCACAGCATCACTCAGCACCACCACAGCATCACTCAGCACCACCACAGCATCACTCAGGACCACCACAGCGTCACTCAGCACCACCACAGCGTCACTCAGCACCACCACAGCGTCACTCAGCACCACCACAGCATCACTCAGCACCACCACAGCATCACTCAGCACCACCACAGCATCACTCAGCACCACCACAGCATCACTCAGCACCACCACAGCATCACTCAGGGCCAACACTGCATCAATCAACAACAACACAGGATCACTCATCACAACCACAGCATCACTCAGCACCACCACAGCATCACTCAGGGACACAACAATATCACTCAGCGCCATCACAGCATCAATCAGCACCACCACAGCGTCACTCAGCACCACCACAGCATCGCTCAGGTCCACTACAGCATCAGTCAGCACCACCACATCATCACTCAGCACCACCACAGCATCACTCAGGGCCACCACAGCATCACTCTCCTTCACGACAGCATCACTCAGCACCACTACAACATCACTCAGGAACTCCACAGCATCACTCAGCGCCACCACAGCATCAGTATGCGCTACCACAGCATCACTCAGCACCACCACAGGATCACTCAGCGCGACCACAGCATCACTCAGCGCCACCACAGCATCACTCAGCGCCACCACAACATCACTCAGCGCCACCACAACATCACTCAGCACCATCACAACATCACTCCGGGGCACCACAACATCACTCACCGCCACCACAACATCACTCAGCGCAACTACAGCAACACTCAGCACCACCACAGCATCACTCAAGCACACAACAATATCACTCAGGGCCACAACAGCATCACTCAGCGCCACCACAGCATCGCTCTACGCAACCACAGCAACACTCAGCACCACCACAGCATCACTCAGCACCACCACAGCATCACTCAGCACCACCACAGCATCACTCAGCGCCACCACAGCATCACTATGCGCTACCACAGCATCACTCAGCGCCACCACAGCATCACTCCGCACCACCACAACATCACTCAGCGCCACCACAGCATCACTCACCACCACCACAGCATCACTCAGCACCACCACCACAGCATCACTCAGCACCACCACCACAGCATCACTCAGCACCACCACAACATCACTCAGCACCACCACAACATCACTCAGCACCACCACAACATCACTCGGGCACCACAACATCACTCAGCGCCACCAGAACATCACTCAGCGCAACTACAGTAACACTCAGCACCACCACAGCGTCACTCAAGCACACAACAATATCACTCCGCACCACCACAGCATCAATCAGCACCACCACTGCATCGCTCTACGCAACCACAGCAACACTCAGCACCACCACAGCATCACTCAGGAACACCACAGCATCACTCAGGAACACCACAGCATCACTCAGGAACACCACAGCATCACTCAGTACTACCACAGCATCACTCTGCAGCGCCACAACATCAATCAGCATCACCACAGCATCAGTCAGCATCACCACAGCATCACTCAGGGCCACCACAGCATCACTCAGGGGCAGCACAGGATCACTCAACGCCACCACAGCATCAGTCAGCACCGCCACAGCGTCACTCAGCACCACCACAGCATCACTCAGCACCACCACAGCTGCACTCAGCGACACCACATCATCACTCAGGGCCAACACTGCATCACTCAACAACAACACAGGATCACTCATCACCACCACAGCATCACTCAGCACCACCACAGCATCACTCAGGGACACAACAATATCACTCAGCGCCATCACAGCATCAATCAGCACCACAACAGCGTCACTCAGCACCACCACAGCGTCACTCAGCACCACCACAGCATCGCTCAGCACCACCACAGCATCGCTCAGGTCCACCACAGCATCGCTCAGGTCCACCACAGCATCGCTCAGGTCCACCACAGCATCACTCAGCACCACAAGAGCATCAGTCAGCACCACCACATCATCACTCAGCACCACCACATCATCACTCAGCACCACCACATCATCACTCAGCACCACCACAGCATCACTCTCCTTCACCACAGCATCATCACAACATCACTCAGGAACTCCACAGCATCACTCAGCGTCACCACAGCATCACTCAGCAACACCACAGCATCACTCAGTACCACCACAGCATCACTATGCGCTACCACAGCATCACTCAGCGCCACCACAGCATCACTATGCGCTACCACAGCATCACTCAGCGACACCACCGCATCACTCAGCACCACCACAGCATCACTCAGCACCACCACAGCATCACTCAGCACCACCACAACATCACTCAGGGGCACCACAACATCACTCAGCGCCACCACAACATCACTCAGCACCACCGCAACATCACTCAGCGCAACTACAGCAACACTCAGCACCACCACAGCGTCACTCAGCACCACCACAGCATCGCTCAGCACCACCACAGCATCGCTCAGGTCCACCACAGCATCGCTCAGGTCCACCACAGCATCGCTCAGGTCCACCACAGCATCACTCAGCACCACAAGAGCATCAGTCAGCACCACCACATCATCACTCAGCACCACCACATCATCACTCAGCACCACCACATCATCACTCAGCACCACCACAGCATCACTCTCCTTCACCACAGCATCATCACAACATCACTCAGGAACTCCACAGCATCACTCAGCGTCACCACAGCATCACTCAGCAACACCACAGCATCACTCAGTACCACCACAGCATCACTATGCGCTACCACAGCATCACTCAGCGCCACCACAGCATCACTATGCGCTACCACAGCATCACTCAGCGACACCACCGCATCACTCAGCACCACCACAGCATCACTCAGCACCACCACAGCATCACTCAGCACCACCACAACATCACTCAGGGGCACCACAACATCACTCAGCGCCACCACAACATCACTCAGCACCACCGCAACATCACTCAGCGCAACTACAGCAACACTCAGCACCACCACAGCGTCACTCAAGCACACAACAATATCGCTCAGAGCCACCACAGGATCACTCAGCGCCACCACAGGATCACTCAGCGCCACCACAGCATCGCTCTACGCAACCACAGCAACACTCAGCACCACCACAGCATCACTCAGCACCACCACTGCATCACTCAGGAACACCACAGCATCACTTAGTACCACCACAGCATCACTGTAGCGCCACAGCAGCAATCAGCATCACCGCAGCATCAGTCAGCATCACCACAGCATCACTCAGGGCCACCACAGCATCACTCGGGGCCAGCACAGGATCACTCGGGGCCAGCACAGGATCACTCAACGCCACCACAGCATCACTCAGCATCACCACAGCGTCACTCAGCACCACCACAGCATCACTCAGGACCACCACAGCATCACTCAGCACCACCACAGCATCGCATAGCACTACCACAGCATCACTCAGCACCACCACAGCATCACTCAGCACCACCACAGCATCACTCAGGGCCAACACTGCATCAATCAACAACAACACAGGATCACTCATCAAAACCACAGCATCACTCAGCACCACCACAGCATCACTCAGGGACACAACAATATCACTCCGCATCACCACAGCATCACTCAGGACCACCACGGCATCAATCAGCACCACCACAGCGTCACTCAGCACCACCACAGCATCACTCAGCACCACCACAGCATCACTCAGCACCACTACAGCATCACTCAGGGCCAACACTGCATCAATCAACAACAACACAGGATCACTCATCAAAACCACAGCATCACTCAGCACCACCACAGCATCACTCAGGGACACAACAATATCACTCAGCGCCATCACAGCATCAATCAGCACCACCACAGCGTCACTCAGCACCACCACAGCATCGCTCAGGTCCACTACAGCCTCAGTCAGCACCACCACATCATCACTCAGCACCACCACAGCATCACTCAGGGCCACCACAGCATCACTCTCCTTCACGACAGCATCACTCAGCACCACTACAACATCACTCAGGAACTCCACAGCATCACTCAGCGTCACCACAGCATCAGTATGCGCTACCACAGCATCACTCAGCACCACCACAGGATCACTCAGCGCGACCACAGCATCACTCAGCGCCACCACAGCATCAGTATGCGCTACCACAGCATCACTCAGCACCACCACATCATCACTCAGCACCACCACATCATCACTCAGCACCACCACAGCATCACTCAGGGCCACCACAGCATCACTCTCCTTCACCACAGCATCATCACAACATCACTCAGGAACTCCACAGCATCACTCAGCGTCACCACAGCATCACTCAGCAACACCACAGCATCACTCAGCAACACCACAGCATCACTCAGTACCACCACAGCATCACTATGCGCTACCACAGCATCACTCAGCGCCACCACAGCATCACTATGCGCTACCACAGCATCACTCAGCGACACCACCGCATCACTCAGCACCACCACAGCATCACTCAGCACCACCACAGCATCACTCAGCACCACCACAGCATCACTCAGGGACACAACAATATCACTCCGCATCACCACAGCATCACTCAGGACCACCACAGCATCACTCAGGACCACCACAGCGTCACTCAGCACCACCACAGCGTCACTCAGCACCACCACAGCATCACTCAGCACCACCACAGCATCACTCAGCACCACCACAGCATCACTCAGGGCCAACACTGCATCAATCAACAACAACACAGGATCACTCATCACAACCACAGCATCACTCAGCACCACCACAGCATCACTCAGCACCACCACAGCATCACTCAGGGACACAACAATATCACTCAGCGCCATCACAGCATCAATCAGCACCACCACAGCGTCACTCAGCACCACCACAGCATCGCTCAGGTCCACTACAGCATCAGTCAGCACCACCACATCATCACTCAGCACTACCACAGCATCACTCAGGGCCACAACAGCATCACTCTCCTTCACGACTGCATCACGCAGCACCACTACAACATCACTCAGGAACTCCACAGCATCACTCAGCGCCACCACAGCATCAGTATGCGATACCACAGCATCACTCAGCACCACCACAGCATCACTCAGCGCCACCACAGCATCACTCAGCGCCCCCCACAGCATCACTCAGCGCCACCACAGCATCACTCAGCAGCACCACAGCATCACTCAGCATCACCACAGCATCACTCAGGTCCACCACAGCATCACTCAGGTCCACCACAGCATCACTCAGCACCACCACAGCATCATTATGCGCTACCACAGCATCACTCAGCGACACCACAACATCACTCAGCACCACCACAGCATCACTCAGGGGCACCACAACATCACTCAGGGGCACCACAACATCACTCAGGGGCACCACAACATCACTCAGGGGCACCACAACATCACTCAGCGCCACCACAACATCACTCAGCGCCACCACAACATCACTCAGCGCCACCACAACATCACTCAGCGCAACTACAGCAACACTCAGCACCACCACAGCGTCACTCAAGCACACAACAATATCGCTCAGGGCCACAACAGCATCACTCAGCACCACCACAGCATCACTCAGGGACACAACAATATCACTCCGCACCACCACAGCGTCAATCAGCACCACCACAGCGTCACTCAGCACCACCACAGCGTCACTCAGCACCACCACAGCGTCACTCAGCACCACCACAGCGTCACTCAGCACCACCACAGCATCACTCAGCACGACCTCAGCACGACCACAGCATCACTCAGCGCCACCACAGCATCACTCCGCACCACCACAACATCACTCAGCGCCACCACAGCATCACTCACCACCACCACAGCATCACTCAGCACCACCACCACAGCATCACTCAGCACCACCACCACAGCATCACTCAGCACCACCACCACAGCATCTCTCAGCACCACCACAGCATCTCTCAGCACCACCACAACATCACTCAGCACCACCACAACATCACTCAGCACCACCACAACATCACTCGGGCACCACAACATCACTCAGCGCCACCAGAACATCACTCAGCGCAACTACAGTAACACTCAGCACCACCACAGTGTCACTCAAGCACACAACAATATCACTCCGCACCACCACAGCATCAATCAGCACCACCACAGCATCACTCAGCGCCACCACAGCATCACTCAGCGCCACCACAGCATCACTCAGCACCACCACAGCATCACTCAGCACCACCACAGCATCACTATGCGCTACCACAGCATCACTCAGCGACACCACATCACTCAGCAACACCACAGCATCACTCAGCACCACCACACCATCACTCAGGGGCACCACAACATCACTCAGCGCCACCGCAACATCACTCAGCGCCACCGCAACATCACTCAGCAACTACAGCAACACCCAGCACCACCACAGCGTCACTCAAGCACACAACAATATCGCTCAGAGCCACCACAGCATCACTCAGCGCCACCACAGCATCGCTCTACGCAACCACAGCAACACTCAGCACCACCACAGCATCACTCAGCACCACCACTGCATCACTCAGGAACACCACAGCATCACTTAGTACCACCACAGCATCACTGTAGCGCCACAGCAGCAATCAGCATCACCGCAGCATCAGTCAGCATCACCACAGCATCACTCAGGGCCACCACAGCATCACTCGGGGCCAGCACAGGATCACTCGGGGCCAGCACAGGATCACTCGGGGCCAGCACAGGATCACTCAACGCCACCACAGCATCACTCAGCATCACCACAGCGTCACTCAGCACCACCACAGCATCACTCAGGACCACCACAGCATCACTCAGCACCACCACAGCATCACTCAGCACCACCACAGCATCACTCAGCACCACCACAGCATCACTCAGCACCACCACAGCATCACTCAGGGCCAACACTGCATCAATCAACAACAACACAGGATCACTCATCAAAACCACAGCATCACTCCGCACCACCACAGCATCACTCAGGGACACAACAATATCACTCCGCATCACCACAGCATCACTCAGGACCACCACGGCATCAATCAGCACCACCACAGCGTCACTCAGCACCACCACAGCATCACTCAGCACCACCACAGCATCACTCAGCACCACCACAGCATCACTCAGGGCCAACACTGCATCAATCAACAACAACACAGGATCACTCATCAAAACCACAGCATCACTCAGCACCACCACAGCATCACTCAGGGACACAACAATATCACTCAGCGCCATCACAGCATCAATCAGCACCACCACAGCGTCACTCAGCACCACCACAGCATCGCTCAGGTCCACTACAGCCTCAGTCAGCACCACCACATCATCACTCAGCACCACCACAGCATCACTCAGGGCCACCACAGCATCACTCTCCTTCACGACAGCATCACTCAGCACCCCTACAACATCACTCAGGAACTCCACAGCATCACTCAGCGCCACCACAGCATCAGTATGCGCTACCACAGCATCACTCAGCACCACCACAGGATCACTCAGCGCGACCACAGCATCACTCAGCGCCACCACAGCATCAGTATGCGCTACCACAGCATCACTCAGCACCACCACATCATCACTCAGCACCACCACATCATCACTCAGCACCACCACAGCATCACTCAGGGCCACCACAGCATCACTCTCCTTCACCACAGCATCATCACAACATCACTCAGGAACTCCACAGCATCACTCAGCGTCACCACAGCATCACTCAGCGTCACCACAGCATCACTCAGCAACACAACAGCATCACTATGCGCTACCACAGCATCACTCAGCGCCACCACAGCATCACTATGCGCTACCACAGCATCACTCAGCGACACCACCGCATCACTCAGCACCACCACAGCATCACTCAGCACCACCACAGCATCACTCAGCACCACCACAACATCACTCAGGGGCACCACAACATCACTCAGCACCACCACAACATCACTCAGCACCACCGCAACATCACTCAGCGCAACTACAGCAACACTCAGCACCACCACAGCGTCACTCAAGCACACAACAATATCGCTCAGAGCCACCACAGGATCACTCAGCGCCACCACAGCATCGCTCTACGCAACCACAGCAACACTCAGCACCACCACAGCATCACTCAGCACCACCACTGCATCACTCAGGAACACCACAGCATCACTTAGTACCACCACAGCATCACTGTAGCGCCACAGCAGCAATCAGCATCACTGCAGCATCAGTCAGCATCACCACAGCATCACTCAGGGCCACCACAGCATCACTCGGGGCCAGCACAGGATCACTCGGGGCCAGCACAGGATCACTCAACGCCACCACAGCATCACTCAGCATCACCACAGCGTCACTCAGCACCACCACAGCGTCACTCAGCACCACCACAGCATCACTCAGGACCACCACAGCATCACTCAGCACCACCACAGCATCACTCAGCACCACCACAGCATCACTCAGCACCACCACAGCATCACTCAGCACCACCACAGCATCACTCAGCACCACCACAGCATCACTCAGGGCCAACACTGCATCAATCAACAACAACACAGGATCACTCATCAAAACCACAGCATCACTCAGCACCACCACAGCATCACTCAGGGACACAACAATATCACTCCGCATCACCACAGCATCACTCAGGACCACCACAGCATCAATCAGCACCACCACAGCGTCACTCAGCACCACCACAGCATCACTCAGCACCACCACAGCATCACTCAGCACCACCACAGCATCACTCAGGGCCAACACTGCATCAATCAACAACAACACAGGATCACTCATCAAAACCACAGCATCACTCAGCACCACCACAGCATCACTCAGGGACACAACAATATCACTCAGCGCCATCACAGCATCAATCAGCACCACCACAGCGTCACTCAGCACCACCACAGCATCGCTCAGGTCCACTACAGCCTCAGTCAGCACCACCACATCATCACTCAGCACCACCACAGCATCACTCAGGGCCACCACAGCATCACTCTCCTTCACGACAGCATCACTCAGCACCACTACAACATCACTCAGGAACTCCACAGCATCACTCAGCGCCACCACAGCATCAGTATGCGCTACCACAGCATCACTCAGCACCACCACAGCATCACTCAGCGCCACCACAGCATCACTCAGCGCCACCACAGCATCACTCAGCGCCACCACAACATCACTCAGCGCCACCACAACATCACTCAGCGCCACCACAACATCACTCAGCACCATCACAACATCACTCAGGGGCACCACAACATCACTCACCGCCACCACAACATCACTCAGCGCAACTACAGCAACACTCAGCACCACCATAGCGTCACTCAAGCACACAACAATATCACTCAGGGCCACAACAGCATCCCTCAGCGCCACCACAGCATCGCTCTACCAACCACAGCAACACTCAGCACCACCACAGCATCACTCAGCACCACCACAGCATCACTCAGCGACACCACAGCATCACTCAGCGACACCACATCATCACTCAGGGCCAACAATGCATCACTCAACAACACCACAGGATCACTCAGCACCACCACAGCATCACTCATCACAACCACAGCATCACTCAGGGACACAACAATATCACTCAGCGCCACCCCAGCATCAGTCAGCACCACCACAGCGTCACTCAGCACCACCACAGCATCGCTCAGGGCCAGCACAGCATTGCTCAGCACCACCACATCATCACTCGGCACCACCACATCATCACTCAGCACCACCACATCACCACTCAGAGCCACCACAGCATCACTCACCTTCACCACAACATCACTCAGCACCAACACAACATCACTCAGGAATCCCACAGCATCACTCAGCAGCGTCACAGCATCAAACAGCACCACCACAGCGTCACTCAGCACCACCACAGCGTCACTCAGCACCACCACAGCGTCACTCAGCACCACCACAGCGTCACTCAGCACCACCACAGCGTCACTCAGGACCACCACAGCATCACTCAGGACCACCACAGCATCACTCAGGACCTCCACAGCATCACTCAGGACCACCACAGCATCACTCAGGACCACCACAGCATCACTCAGCACCACCACAGCATCACTCAGCACCACCACAGCATCACTCAGCACCACCACAGCATCACTCAGCACCACCACAGCATCACTCAGCGCCACCACAGCATCACTCAGCGCCACCACAGCATCACTCAGGGCCACCACAGGATCAATCACCTTCACCACAGCATCACTCAGCACCACCACAGCATCACTCAGGAACACCACAGCATCACTCAGTACCACCACAGCATCACTATGCGCCTCCACAGCATCACTCTGAAGCTCCACAGCATCAATCAGCATCACCAGAGCATCAGTCAGCACCACCACAGCATCACTCAGGGCCACCACAGCATCCCTCAGGGCCACCACAGCATCACTCAGGGCCAGCACAGCATCACACAACGCCACCGCTGAATAACTCAGGGCCAGCACAGCATCACTCAGGGCCAGCACAGCATCACTCAGTGCTTCTTACACTTTTTAATTACAACTTCTCAGCATGCTGCACAGCAGCCACACTTCTCTACAGAACAGCTTAAAAACATTAGCAAAGTCAATAGCTCTACCTAAACACTTATAAGGCCCCCCAAAGCATAGCCAATAGGTCTTGCCTTTGGTACATTAATAAGTGTTTAGTTATCCAGCACAATATCCTTCATTAAACAACATCAAGTGTTGCATGGCTAATCACTTATAAGGTCCCAAAAGCGAGACCTATTGGCTATGCCAATGCTTGTTGAGTCTTCCACTCCTGGTGCACGAGGGATGCCCGGTTTCAAGGCCTGCGGCTCCTGTAGCCGACTGATGTCGGTGACGGATCCGCACCGCGTGTGCCTGTTCTGCCTGGAGCGCGACCACGACCACAAGTCGTGCTCCAACTGCCGGATCATGAATCCGAAGTCTTTGCGGGAGCAGTCCCGAAAGCTTCTCGTGGTCCGGCAGTCGGCTCCGCGCCGTTCGAGGTCCCGGTCGCGTGGGAGGTCGAGGGACCGGTCGCAGAGCCACCACCACCAGTCTTTTTCCAGGTCTTCGGACTCCTCAGGTAAGTCGAAGCAAAAGAAGAAGTCAAAGAAGTATCGTCGCTCTTCGACTTCTCCCCGTCGGTCGGCCGACGCGACGAGGGATGTGGGTGGTGCGGCTCCGCGTGCGGAGCCCGAAGGGTCGACTCCGAGTTTCCCTCGCTTCCCCGGACCCGGAGTGACCCCTGCCCAGCTTCGCCAATTTTACGAAGCGATGCATGCCATCTTTGGGCAGTCCGACTCTGCCGGCGCGCCTTCGGGCCCCGCGGACTTGGCTGGGGGCCCTGGGCCTTCGACGCCGGGGGCTCCGCCCCCGGCACCGCAGGGCCCCCTTGGATCCAAGCCTGGATCCGAATCGGCGCCGGTCGACCTGATTACACCTCCCCGGCGCCGAATCCACCGACACCACGTCCGCAGCCGACGCCAGTTGTGTCCCCGGCCGGCGTCGACCCCGGTCTCCACCTCGGTGAAGACACGGAGCCGGACTGGCGTCAACCGACGCCGTATCCGGCGCCGACGGGTACTTTTGTGCCCTTGTTCTACCCTGGCTCTTTTAGACCAGATTGGCAGCCAGAGGAGGGTTAGGAGGACTGGGAGGGGTCTGGAGACCCTTTAACTGACCAGTTGGGTTATGAACCGGACTGGAGAGAGGAACTGGGGGAAGCCAGTGGTCTGGATACCTCACCAGACCTTGGCATGTTGTCTCCTCCTACCGTGGCTACGGAGGAGGGAGCGTCTTACGCCGTGGTGTTGCGTAAGGCGGCCGAGGCTCTCATCCTCTAGCTACCTACGTTGGCAGTCAGGACTAACCTCCTGACAGAGGTGCTTCAACTGACAGCGAGCTCTTCGGAGCCCCTGTTACCGTTTAATGAAGCCTTCACTGACATCCTTTTGGGCACATGGTCCAGCCCCAACACAGGGGCTCCTGTGGATAGGATAATTGCCCGACGCCACCGCCCGGCCCCGGGCGACCCCACTTCCCACCCCTGAGAGCTTGGTGGTCCAAGCCTCCACCTCCTAAGGCGCATTCCCTAACGCACCACCTGATAGGGAATCCAAAAAGCTCGACCATCTTGGGAAGAAGATGTTTTCTTCCTCCAGCTTGGGACTGCGGTCGGTAAACACAGCATGTCTGTTGGGCCGTTATACCCACTCTGTGTGGGATATGGTGGCGCAAGTGCTGCCCCAGTGCCCGGAGGAGGCCCGGTTCGTACTCTCCTGTGCAGTTGCCGAAGGGAGAGACGCAGCAAAGTTTACCATCCGCTGTGGGCTGGATGCCGCTGACTCACTAGGCAGGACGATTTCCACGTCAGTAGCCCTTCGACGCTACGCCTGGTTGAGGTCGACTGGTTTTTCAGGGGATGTCCAATCCACTCTTATGGACATGCCCTTTGATGGCCGTCGCCTATTTGGCGACAAGGCAGACAACGCACTGGAGCGCTTTAAGGACTCTTGGGCTACGGCCAGGTCCTTGGGCTTCTCCACCACCCGCCCTGCGCAGTCTGCTTTTCGCCCCTTTCATGGCCCCGCCACGCCCAGAGCCACAGGCCAGCGCAAGCTGTTCAACCCCTGCGCGGCTGGGGACGTGGGAACCACCGCCGTGGTTCTGGGGGCCAGCGGACAGGCCAGTCCACCACAGCCCCCCCCCCTGCAGCAGCCTCCAAACCCTCCTAGTCCGACCTTTCAAGGCCACCAATCGCCAGTGGGCGGCAGAATTCCCCATCACCTCCCCCACTGGCGCACCATCACGTCGGACAGGTGGGTTTTGCAAATAGTCCGAAGGAGCTACTCCCTCCCCTTCGAGACTACCCCTCCATCCATGCCACCTCAGTACCATCTCATGTCGGAGGATCATCTGGCCCTTCTCCAACAGGAAGTTTCGGCACTCTTGGCCAAGGGAGCCATCGAGCGAGTTCCTGTCCCAGAAGTAGGTCGTGGTTGCTATTCACTACTTTCTGGTGCCCAAGAAGGACAAAGGCCTGCGTCCTATCTTGGATCTCAGGTACGTCAACTGCTTCCTCCGAAAGGAGAAGTTCAAAATGTTGACGCTAGCTCAGGTCCTGTCTACCCTCGACCCTGGAGACTGGATGGTAGCGTTGGACTTGCAGGACGCTTATTTTCACATCCCCGTCCTGCCGGCCCACCGGCGTTACCTGCGGTTCATGGTAGGCCACGAGCACTTTCAGTTTACCTTGCTCCCCTTTGGCCTTACCAGCGCCCCTCGGGTGTTCACGAAAGTGATGGCGGTGGTCGCAGCTCATCAGCGCAGATCAGGGGTTCCAGTCTTCCCCCTATCTCGAAGATTGGCTGTTGAAGGCGGGCTCGCCCCAGGCTGTCGTCTCCCACCTCCAGACTACGGCCGACCTCCTGCATTCGCTGGTGTTCTCCATCAACGTGCCGAAGTCGCACCTGACTCCCTCTCAGAAGCTCCTCTTCATCAGAGCGTTTCTGGACACAACGCAGTTTCGGGTCTATCCCCCCGAACAGCGAGTCCCGGATATTCGGGCTATGATTCCGATCTTTCAGCCTCTATCCCGGGTTTCGGTCAGGATGACCCTCAGGCTACTGGGCCTGATGGCCTCCTGCATCCTGCTGGTAGACCATGCCAGATGGCATATGCGGGCTCTGCAGTGGGACCTGAAGTTCCAGTGGGCTCAACATCAGGGGAATCTGTCCGATTGCGTCCAGATCGCGAGGGCACTGCACACCAATTGCAGTGGTGGCTAACGAGCCAGGATTGGGTCGACGGCAGGTCCCTCTCCCTTCCCCAACCAGAGTTCACAGTGGTGACCGATGCATCACTTCTGGGATGGGGCGGTCACATGGGGGAGGCGGAGATCAGAGGCCTCTGGTCTCCGGCGGAGTCCGAGTTCCACATCAACCTTCTAGAGCTTTGGGCGATCCGTCTTGCACTAAAAGCATTCCTTCCCTCTGTCCGGGGAAGATTAGTGCAGGTGTTCACGGACAACACCACCGCCATGTGGTACTGCAACAAACAGGGCGGGGTGGGATCGTGGACCCTATGTCAAGAGGCTCTCCGTATCTAGACATGGCTGGAACATCAGGGCATATCCCTGGTGGTTCAACACCTGGCAGGTTCCCTGAACTCCAGGGTGGACGAACTCAGCCGCAGGTGCATGATGGATCACGAATGGCGTCTTCACTTGGAGGTGGCGCAAGGTCTCTTTCAGTAGTGGGGAGAGCCTTGGTTAGATCTATTCGCCACCGAAGAGAACGCGCAATGTCAGCAATTCTGCGCTTTGGAATTTCCAAGGCGGCACTCGCTAGGTGATGCTTTTCGTCGCGAGTGGAGTTGCGGTCTTCTATACGCCTTTCCGCCTATACCACTTCTGCCCAGAGTGCTGAAGAAGATCAAGCGCGACTGGGCCCAAGTCATTCTTGTGGCTCCGGATTGGGCACGAAGAGTCTGGTATCCCGAGCTGCTACACATGGCCATCGATCCTCCGATCAGACTGCCTCTTCGGGAGGATCTTCTGTCGAAGCAGCAGGGCACGGTCCTTCACCCGAACCTGTCCCGCCTCCACCTCCTTGCGTGGAGATTGAGCGGCGGCAGTTGACGTCGTTTGACCTGCCTCCCGAAGTCTGTGATGTTATCTTGGCAGCTAGGCATCCCTCCACTCACTAAGACAGTATACGCCTGTAGATGGAACAAATTTGTGGCATGGTGCGCAGCAAAGGCTGTGGATCCCCTTTCTGCCCCTCTTTCTGAGGCTCTCTTGTTCCTTCTTTCTTTGGCCTAGCAGGGCTCTGCTCTGGGCACACTAAAGGGCTACCTCTCGGCCATTTCAGCCTTTCTTAGGCTTCCTGATCAGCCTTTTCTTTTCAAGTCCCCTGTTGTAAATCGCTTCCTCAAGGGCATTACTCATCTTTTTCCTCCTGTTCCCTTCGTAATGCCTCAGTGGGACTTGAACTTGGTTCTGACTTATCTTATGTGCGCTCCCTTTGAGCCGCTTCATAACTGTCCTCTCAGACTTCTTACTTTAAAGACTGCCTTTCTGGTTGCCATCACCTCTGCTCGCAGGGTGAGTGAGCTCCAGGCTCTTTCTTCAAAACCTCCTTTCCTGGCTGTTCATCCGGACAGGGTTGTACTAAGAACCAGACCTTCCTTTCTTCCCAAGGTGGTTACTTTTTTCCACATTGGCCAAACCATCACTTTGCCCACATTCTTTCCGCCTCCTTCAAAAGAAGAAGAGAGGCTCCACCGTCTGGATCCAAAACGGGCGCTTTCCTTTTATTTGGATCGCACCAAACATTTCCGGGTGGATGACCTGCTCTTTGTGGGCTACGTGGGCGCTCAGAAAGGTCGGGCTGTGCACAAACGGATCATCTCTAGGTGGGTCGTTTTGTGCATTAAGGCTTGCTATTCCTTGGCTAAGAAGGAGCCTCCAGTGGGGCTGCGCGCCCATTCCACCAGGGCGACTGCAGCTACTACTGCTTTGGGACGAGGAGTCCCCCTCGATGACATCTGTCAGGCAGCTACGTGGGCATCTCTGCCCACGTTCAATAGACACTACTGCCTGGACAGCCAAGTCCGGAGAGACGACTTTTTTGGCCGTTCTCTTCTCCAGGACTTTCTGGTGTGAACTTGGTTCGCAGACCCACCTCCGGGGTTGATATTGCTGGGGTATCTATTCTAAGGTAAGGAATCTATAACTAACTGTTTTTTTCAGATGAACAAGTTACTTACCTTCGGTAGCGATATATATGTAAGAAACCCATCTTCCCTGGTCTGCGATCTGACTTCTAGGGTCAGGGAATCCCTTTCAGGGCCCTAGTTTTGTGCACCAGTGGTCAGTGTCTTGCATGGCTTTGCGCTTCTGGCGTGGAATGTCGTGTAAAAGAACTGACCTCAGCGCACGAGTGCGGCGTCTAAGTAGCTACCACGATGTCAACCCGGCGACCACGATGCCAACGACGAACGCGGAGCCGACTAACGCCACCTTTCGACGCGCAGGGGTACTGCTGACGAAAAATTCTCCGGCTCCAGTCTGACGCCTGGGGGTAATTCTAAGGTAAGGAATCTATAACTAACCTATGTTTCTTACAAATATATTGTTACCGAAGGTAAGTAACTTGTTCATTACTGTGCACGTTACTTTTTAGATTACTTTTTAAGTTACTTTTTCTAATCAGTGTGATATGCCTATATGTCACACTGAGACATTTCTTAGACAAAAGGTAAGTAATTCACTTTTTGTACATATGCAGCTTTTCAATGTTTCATACAAACCATCTCCACACTTAAAAGAATTTTTAAGGAAAAACAGTCAATGCAATCCTATGGAAGGAAATGAAGATAACGGTTTGCATGTAAGTACTTATTGGTGGGAGTTGGTATTCTGGGGTTAGAACCAGGGTTCCCCCAGGGTCAAGGATGCACTCTCAGAACTCCCTCAGCGGCACTAGGGCGGCCAGGTGCAGAGTGCTGAGGCCCAATGTTATCCAATGGGGAATAGGGGGCCTCCGGTTGGTGGTTGCTCACGAGCAGGCCACAAGGTTGTAGGGGCAAAGCTCCTGGTGTTAGGCTCAGGACAAAGGGGGATTCGAGTTAGCACCCAAAGTACACCCGCTGCGGCGCAGGGGCGGCTGAGTGCAGGGTGCTGCTTTGGCGTCGGGTGCCCTGTTGTTTTCAATGGGAGTTGCCGGTTTTGGATTTTGGCTGCAGGCTCGGTCCAGGAAGACTTCCGGGTGGAACCAACAGCTGGGCAGGTAAGTTAGAGGGCTCGGGACGTAAGTGCACCCCGGGTTCTTTTCTCCATGGCGCAGGGCCGTTGGATGCAAGGGTGTCTTTTGAGGTCGGATTTCACCTTATCGGGCCACTCGCAGTTGAGGGGGGCCTCCGTGCAGAGGCTGCAGGCGATGTCGGGAAGTCCTGGAGGGGTCAATCCACGGTGGACTCAGACTCTGGAGCGCTGGGACCGGTGGGCCACACTGATTCGGGCCATAGGCGTTGGGTGCAGCGGTGGTTCCATGCGTCAGAAATCTTTATCCTCAGCAGGCTCGGAGTCTTTCTTGGCTGTTTCTTTTGAAGAGAGCTGCTGTCCACAGGAGATTCAGTCTTTGTCAAAGGCAGTCAGTCCTCCCAGGGGTTCTGGAGGTCACTGACTGCAGGACAAGGTGACTTTTGGTGCAGGATCTCTGGAAACTGCAGTCGGGCCGGTAAGGCTGGGGCCAAGTCAGTTCTTCTGTGCAGACTCCTCTGCTTGGCATCTTTCGTCCTTCTTAGATTGCGGGAATCTGCCTTCGTGGTTCAGGGCTTCCCCCTAAATACAGTATTTAGGGGGCGTGTTAGGGGTCTCGAGGTCAGTAGCCAATGGGCTACTGACCTTAGGGTGACTACACCCTTAGTGTGCTCGCCCCTCGTGGGGGAGTGGGCACAATCCCTAATCCTGATTGGACAGTGCCAGCCATCTGCACGATGGCGGGCACTGAAGAGTGTGCTTCAGCTCGCCTTCCCCCATATGAGGGGTGGGGTTGGCAGAGGTGGGCACACCTTCTGGGCTGTGCTTTTTCGGGCCTGTCTTCGTGCCGAAAAGGATGGGAAACAGGAAGGGGGATGGCTCCTGATAGCAGGAGAGGCTGGGGGTCGCGTTACAAAGGCCGCAAGGCCTTTGAAGCTCCCCTGCCACAGATGGCTCTTCCTGGCCTGGGGAAGGTGTGACCTCCTCCTCCTAGGAAAGGCTTTGTTTTTGGACTCAGGGAGCCAAGGCTCCCACCCCAGGGGTCCAGAAACATGTCTCGTGGTGGCAGGCTGGTGTGTACCAGTCAGGGAACCCACCAGAGGCTGGTCGTTTTTCAGGGGGCACTTCTAAGATGCCCTCTGAGGGCATTTTTCATTACATCTCACACTGGCATCAGTGTGGGTTTAATGTGCTGAGAAGTTTGATACCAACCCGGCCCATCCTGGGGGGGGGGGAGGGGGGGGCTTGGCACCTCGTCCCAGGATGTGATTTGTTTCAGGACCCCGAGAGCGGCAGGCTCTCAACCCAGGGGTCCAGAAACATGTGTGGTGGTGGCAGCTGGCGAGCAGCCACTCAGGACACTAGAAGTAGGTCGTTTTTTAGGGGGCATTTCTAAGATGCCCTCTGAGTGCATTTTTCATTAAATCCACACTGGCATCAGTGTGGGTTTAATGTGTTGAGAGGTTTGATACCAAACTTCCCAGTTTTCAGTAAAGCCATTATGGTGCTGTGGATTTCGTAATGACAAACTCCCAGCGCCATATACTCCTAATGGCATTACTGCACTTACAATGTCTAAGTATTGGTCTAGACACTGTTGGGGTACAGGGCTCATGCACCTGTACTCACTACTGGTGTAATGCACCCAGCTGGAGGGGTGACTGACCTACGCCAGAGCAGTGGGTTGTAGGCATGGCACACAGGGGTGTGTGCCATGTCGACTCTTCACTTTGTTCTGCACCAAAACACGCAGCCTGCAATGGGGGGGGGAGGGGTGTGTGTGTGTGTGTTGGTAGGTAGGCAGATACAGGGCCTCTTAAGGGTGGCACAATAAGTGCTGCAGCCCTTAGAGGACTTCTCTAGCCACAGTGCCCTTGTTACCCATGGTACCTTTTACAAGGGACTGACATGTGGCCAGAGAGGTGCCAATTGGGGGTACAAGGTACAGTTTTGGGAAAGAACACAGGCCCTGGGAACCTGATTGGCAGGGACACAGGGCACATCAAGTCAAAGTGCATCAGTAGTCTGGCAAAAAGTGGGAGGGTTACTGCAACAGAAACCCAGCTTCCTACAGGCTGCTCAATTCTTTAGCTACAGAGGCTGGCACTAGTGACAGGGAAGGGGAGACCAGTTGCCAAACCAGTTTTCCAGGGGCGTGTAGCCCCCTTGGTAGCCACACCCCTGGATTTGGCTAGGGAGCTCTGGGTGCCGGGAGAGGGCATCTACCATGTTGCCAGTGGCCAGAATGGTGCATCCTGGGAGAGCCAGAAGCCACACTTCAGAGAAATGGCCATCATAAGGGAGGGAATCTGGTAGCCATTTGTATTCCAACCTTATCCTACGCTGAGGGCATTTATTGAGCATAAATAGGGCAACCAGAACTAAGATGTGGACAGAACTGGGAGAAGGACCAAAGAAAGACTGCCCTGCTGCACTAAGGAACTGGCAAAGAGATGCTGCACCGGTGTGGACTGCACCTGCTGAACCTGACTATTAAAAAAGAGGAAGGACTGAGAAGTAGCCGCAGGAAGGTCCCTGTTGACCGTATCGCATCCTCAGCATCCTTGAGCATCTGCAGCATCTTGTATCCCTTGCATCAGGATCATTTTCTAAGGAACCTACAGCAAAGGATAAAAGTGCCTGGAACTAACTGAAGCCTGCGCTACCTGTTGAGGTAACAGTTTCTGAGGACCTTACTGAATGCCCTGACCTGGCTCCATGTTGGAGTTGGTCGCCCAAAGTAACTCTAACTGACCTCAATACATCTAGCCAAAGTATTTGCCCAAATAGTTTGTGTCAAATTAATTGAATTTGCCAATGCTTGTTCACAGTTGAGTAAAAAGTGCATATTTAATGTACCTTGTAAAATCTATATCTCCGGAACTCTTTAGTGGATCTTTTTCATTGTGGTGTCTAAAAATACATTAAAAATACAGTCTATTTTTATAAATTGCTGACGGATTTCTTGAGTGTCTCATTAATTTCTTAAATTGTTTTGGTGCTGTTTAAATGATTTACACTTGTTCTTTTGTGTAAGCCTTGCTGCTCAGAGCCACAGCTACCCAGGGTTGAGCTAGAGGGTTTATCAAACAAGCCCGACAAGTTCTAAAGGGGTTGGCGAATGTATGACACGATGAAGTTGCACAACCACACCCTTTCATACACCCCATTTGCTCAGAAGGATCTGTCACAGCAGCAGGCAGGGTTCTGCATCCGGGCCTTTGCAATCTCTACCTTCATGCTTGGAGATTGAGCAGCAACAGTTAAACACCTTCAACCTGCAGCGCAGTGGGTGAGTGAGCTTCAAGCTCTCTGTGTCAACCTGCCGTACACCACCTTTTTCCTAGATAAACTGATTCTGTGGACGGAAGCATCCTTCTTACCAAAAGTTGTGATTCCATTCCACTTTGGTCAAACCATCACCCTGCCGGCGTTCTGTGCTCCGCCTCCCCCCTCTAAGGAGCAGGAGAGACTCCATTGCTTGGACCCCAAGAAAGTGCTGAGCTTTTATGTAGATCGTACCAAATAAAACCGGGTGGACAATCAGCTCTTTGTGAGGTTCAGTGGAGCGAAAAAAGGCACAGCTGTGCTGAAAAGAACCATCTTCCTTTGGATTGTGCTCTCCATTAAGATCTGCTATGCATTGCCCAAAAAGCAGCCTCCAGAAGGACTGCATGCTCATTCTAACAGGGCCAAATCTGCTACCACTGCGTTAGCACAGAGAGTCCCTGTGTTAGGCATTTGCCAGGCAGCTACACAGGTGTCCTTATATATGTACACAACACTTGGTCTGGACAGTCAGGTCTGCCAAGAAGGGCATTTTTGCCCGCTGCGTTCTACAGGACTTTCTGGATGAGTCCATTCACAGACTAGCCTCCAATTAGGTACTGCTTTGTTATCTATTCAAAAGGTGAGAAATATGGCCTAGAAGTCTAACAGAAGAACAAGTTGTTTAACTTTGGTAATGCTCTTTCTGGAAGAGACACTTTCCAGTCGCAGATTCCTCACCCACCCTCTTATCCTCCCCGTTCTGTGTCTGGACTGTATCCCTTAAAATAATCCCCAACCTAGGAATCTGCACACTGGTCACCCCATTTTGCTTTTGGGGCTCTCTGTCTGGAGGTGTGGACAGCCTCCAAAGTGAATGACGTCAGTGGAAAGTAACTGACTTCAGTGCGCAGGAGTGGTGCCTATATTAGCTCCACATGTCATTTCTGGAGCGGATCGGCATCAGTGTAGAGCCACAGATCGCCACCTACCGGCGTACCATGGTACTGCCAAAAAGTTTCCAGATTAAATTAAGGGTCTGAATTAGATTTCGGAAGACGGGTTACTCCATCACAACGGTGACGGATATCCTGTCCATCGAAATGCCATTAGTTCCTATTGGATTTATATTTTGGCGGACGGTATATCCGTCACTGTTGTGGCGGAGTAACCAGTCCTCCGAAATCTAACTCCGGCCCTAGGTCTGACGCCTAGCGAATATTCAAAAGGTGAGGAATTTTCAGCTAGATAGTCTCTACCTGAAAGAGCATTAGCAAAGGTAACTAACTTGCCATTTTGGAAAGGGTTCCTTCTTTCTGCTTATTCACTGATTGCGAGTAGCCTCTCTTTGGATTATTCCTTTCTGAGAATGGATGGAAATTACAAACATACATAATTGAACATTTTTATTTAACTGTATTATCGAAGTTACGCTTTGTAGTAGAACTTCTGGGGAGAGGATATGGCCTAACGGCTAGGGCGGTCGACCTTGGAGCTATGAAACCGGGTTTGAGTCTCGACAGGGACGCTCAACATTCTGTGATTCTGGGCAAATCACTTAATCGCCAGTGCCTAACAAAAAAAAAAAATGAATGTGTCCGTCTGTAAACATAGCTGGTGCTCATGTAAAGCGCTCTGATACCTTCGGGTCTAGTTTGCACTATATAAAACTCCCCAAAAAAAAAAACTTCAGAGGGAGAAACTGAAATTGATTTAACTGTTGTTTAATTGAATGTAGGAGAAAAAATGTAGTTGAATTTCATTTTTCTATTCCACAGTCTGTCAGGGTAGCACTTTTTATGATTGAAACATGAGTATCTTGTACAATTCAAAGAAATGTAATTAGTGAAAATAATGCATGAATATATTTGCATTGTTATTGTATTTACATTGTTACCTAATTATTATATAGTCGATTACATTTGAAAGCAGTTCAGCATGGCTCCTAATGTGGTTTAGTAAAAGTTCTTCCTTGAAGTGTGATATCCAAGCTTTAACTCGTTTAAAGTTCCTTCATTTTGTTAGTTTGATTTTCATTATCTATATTTTTCATTTGTGCATTTCAGGTTTTTTTGTTTCTCATGATTTCTTTTTCATTATCATATTTCTTGTTGATGTTCTAGGAAGTTTGCGGTATCAGCTAAAATTCCTGAAACTAAATGGTGTCAAAAGTGCTGTGTTGGTAAGTTTAGCTAAGTATACTGTTTAAGTATTTGTTTGACCACATGAAGCACTGGGTAAGGTATGCTTTTATTTTTTCCTTTGTATTATTTATTACTAACTGGCTTTTATTTTTCATTTCCCTTCCATAACCCTCATATTGGTAAAGTTAAAATAATTTAGAATTCCGTTATCAATGTGCAAAATGAGCCCTTGTAATATGTTATTGTGTTCTAAAAGGATGTAACCTTCACAGTGCAAACATTACTGTTAACTTGATGGTCCCTTTTCTGAAAGAAATGATTTTGTTAGGGTTCTGTGCTGATTTTAACGGCATGTTTCATAATTTTAAGAATATATTTTATTTGTTGAGAGGATTTAAATTTAGCATTCATGAATTAATTCATGCATGAATGTGCAAGCATAAAACTCAGAAACAGTGCACTGTGCATTGGTTGGCACACATATCACAAGGGTGATTTTATGGCACCCAAAATACACTTTTTCAAGTTAGGCAAAGAAAGAGAGAACAAGGAAATCAGTACAGCGAATGAGACCTAGCTAGAAGTAATAAGCCTTAACTTAATATTGAAGTACTATTGTAAAAATAATGGCATTATTTCATGCAAAATACCACTCTGATTTCGGGGGAAGCAAATTAGTTTCCCAGTTCAGAAACACTGTCCAGACCATCAAAATCATAGTCAGTAACGTTCGGACTAGTATCATATGCTTCTTATATACCATATATCAGTGGTTCTAATAGTGGGGTGCAGTCTAAAATCTTTATAAGCTGTGCGCTAATAATGGGGGCAGAATCTTCTGGGGGCATTCACATACCATATACATATATCAGAAACATGCGTGCACCCCCCATAACTATGACAGCTATCTATTTTGTAATGGTCTCTTGTGGAAGCAGATCACTAGTTAGCAGAAGCAGTGCAGCTACATTAATGGGATAAAATACAAGTTCGATGAGATGGCTAGCTTCTTCTAAGCCAGAAATAGATCTGTCTGTCTGACAGTATCTCTGAGTGCTGTCTTAACATTTCCTGTATTGGCTGTTTCTTTACAGACTTTATAAATGACCTGAGCTGGCAGACTGGAAATACTCAGTACATTAATAAAGTGGGCACGTACTTTAGGTTTGCCACAGGGGGACCATTGGGTTTTGTTCACAATCCCCCTTTAATAAGACTGGTATTGTGCAGTTGTGGACAAGTAGATGATTTGAGATGCATCAGTTAGGTTAGTCATGCAAATACTGACAGCAATTCTGAGGCTCTTGCCAAAGATTGGCTTGTCACTAAACCGTTCGACTCAGCTCTGTCACCATCCAGAAAGCTGGAGTTCAAAGGAGCAGATGTAGGTGCTCAACTGGGACTGATAATATTTTAGACGGTATCACCTCATTTATAAATATGTGAACAAAGTTCCCCATTTAAGTACCATTGCACAGTGAAAGAAGTCCCAAATGCGCAAGAAGTCGAAGAGATCTTCCCCACGTCCGTTGAAGTCATCCGACAAGACGAGGGAGCATCAGCACTCAAGGCCTAGCTCTGTTGGAGCCTTCACCTGGGCTGTCTCCGTGTTTCCCAGTTTCCAAGAGCCGGAGCTACCCTCTCCCATTTAGGCAAATTTTATGAGGCCATGCATCTCATAATTGGGCGGGCAGTCCCTGATCAAGTGCCTTCACGGCCCGTGGACCAAGGAGGCTCCTACTGGTCTCCCGCCGGCAAGTACGCCCCTGGCACCATTTGGGCCCCTTGGATCCGTTGATGAATCCAGAGTGGTGCCGGTCGATCCACCTCGCCCTTCTCCTGTGACTGCACCACTGCTGACACCCCATGGCGGTGCCATCCCCATCATCATCATCCCTGACTCTGAAACGAAGCTGGGTGCGCATCATCCGACTCCGTGCAAGACGCCCCATGATGGAGCCAGTGCCATATTCGTATGACAGGCCTGGATTAGGAGATGAATGGGAGGAGTCTGCGGACCCTTCTAGATAAATAATAATAACAATAAAACCATTTATAAAGCACCTGGTTACACCAACTGGTGTGTCCCAGCGCTAAGGAGCCACTACGTAAAAGGCTAGAGGGGCAAGAAGCAGTGAAACCTCAAATATTTTCCGATGGCTCTGCTCGAAGAAAAGGAGGTAATGTATTACAGTTTTTGGCTGCCAAATAGCCAAATGAATGTGCACCCATTCCTGCTCTTTGGATTTTAGAGACTTTAACCAAAAGAGCCCCAGTTGACCTGAGGTGACACACCGGGTTATGGGGGACAAGAAGATCATGGAGATAACTGGGTCCTTTGCCCTGCAGACTCCAATGGCAAAAGCACAGGGCTTTAAGAAGAATTCTTTTATTAATAGGCAGCCAGTACAGGGAGTCAAGGGCTTTCACAGAGGAAGCTCTCCTAGCTAAGTTGAGAACTAGGCGTGCTGCCGCATTCTGGATGCGTTGTAGCCGATGGAGACATTTTTTTGTTGCTCCCAGATAGAGAACCTTTCCATAGTCCAAGTGGGACGTTACAAGAGCGTGGACCAGGGTTTTCCTGGCTGAGATGGGGAGAATATCCAGAGTTTTTCCTCAACATTTTGAGTATTCCGAAACATTTCCCTGTAACCTCCCTGGTGTGGGTCTCGAAGGAGAGTTTGGGGTCCAACCAGACTCCTAGATTTTTGACATCCTCCGTACGTAGGAATGGGCGTGGGACCCAAAGTCTGGGGCCACCACGCTGAGGACCAGATGGAAGGGGACTTCCCTACGACCAGGACCTCAGTTTTGCTGCCTTTCAGCTTGAGGCAATTACTTAACATCCAGGAAGCGAGGTCACTCAGACAAGAAGAGAACTAGATGGCTGCATCTTCTGAGTTGTGGGATAGAGTGACAACAAGCTGTGTGTCATCCGCATAAGACACAATGGTGACATTGTGTTTGCCCACAATCTCCGCCAGGGGTCGGATGTAGAGATTAAAAAGAGTTGGGCTCAGAATTGAGCCCTGTGGGACATCTTGTGAGAGAGGAATGCTTTTGGAAATAGGTCGACGCTGTGCAACTTGGAAGCTTAGATCCTGGAGGAAGGAAATCATCCACTTTAAGGCTGCTCCCTCCAACCCACCTGACCAAAGTCGCTGCAGGAGCAGTTTGTGGGGTACCGTGTCCAAGGCTGTGCTGAGATCCAGCAGGACCAAAGCTACAGTCTGACCTTCATCCGCACGCCTGCGTAGTGTCTCTGTGGCGAGGAGTAACGCTGACTCCGTAGAGTACGTGGCTCTGAAGCCTGATTGCGTGGGATGGAATGGGTTGTGCCGGTTAATATGCACAACCAATTGCATCTTCACCACCTTCTCTGCTATGTTAGAGAATTAAGGCAGGAGTGATATGGGGCGCAGGTTATCCAACAGACCCGGATCCGCTGATGGTTTTTTCTTTAAGGGGAGGACAATTGCTTGCTTCCACTTACTCAGGACTTCACCACTGTCGATAGCTCCAGTTAAACAATCAGGTTAAAAGATCCTGAGGACAACTGGTACGAGGATCTGGCGGATGCCAGTGGACTGGACACCTCCGTAGACACTGATCTGGTCTCTCAACCTACTGTGACTATGAAGGAGGGTGCCTCATTCGCAGTGGTGGTGCAGAGGGCTCCTGAGGTACTAGGCCGTACGGTACCCTCAAAGGCGATCAAGACCAACATCTAGATGGAGGTGCTTTAGCCCGGAGTTGCCTCCACTCAAACTTTACTCCCACTTAATGAAGCCCTTACTGATGTCCTACTCGTGGCCTGGTCCAAGCCCTACACAGGGGCTCCTGAGCATAGGACAATTGCCCGCTGCCATCGCCCCAGCGACCCATGTTTTCTCACCGAGCACCCCACCCTAGAGAGCTTTGTGTCCAGGCCTCCACTTCCAAAGTTAACCCCAGTACATTCCCTACAACTCCACCAGACAGGGAATCCAAAAGGATTGGATACCTTAAAGAAGAGGATGTTCTCTTCTGCCAGCCTGGCACTGTGTTTGGCGAACACCGCGTGCCTCTTGGGCCGATACTCCCATACCATCTGGGACTCAGTTAAGCAAGCGCTGCCCAGTGTCTCAAGGGAGGTACAAGCCATACTCTTTCAAGCTATTGGTGATTGAAGGGACACTGCTAAGTTCGCCGTTTGATGTGGGCTTGATACGATCGACTCGCTGGCCTGAGCAATTTCATCATCTGTGGCCCTTAAGCACCACACCTGGCTGAAAATCACTGGCTTTTCAGGGCATGTCCAAACCAAACTCATGAACATGCCCTTTGATGGCTGTTGGTTGTTTGGAGAGACAGCAGATTTTGCTATTGAGCGCTTTAACGACACCAGAGTTGCGGCCAGGTCCTTAGTGTAGGAATGTGCCCCTTTTTGCATGGTTAACCCCCACTTTTTGCCTGACATCTGATGCAACCTGACTTGATGTGCCCTGGGTCCCTGCCAGTCAGGTTTCCAGTACCTGTGTTCTTTCCCAAAACTGTACCTTTGTACCCCCAATCGACACGACTCTGGCCCCAGGTAGGCCCCTAGTAAAAGGTACCATGGGTACCAAGGGCACTGTGACCAGGGAAAGCCTCTAAAGTCTGCAGCACCTATTGTGCCACCCTTAGAGGCACTGTACCTAAACACCCACACACTTCCATTGCAGGCTGCATGTTTTGGTGCAGAGAAAAGTAAAGAGTCAACATGGCTCACATCCCTGTGAGCCATGCCTGCAACCCACTACCTGAGGCCTAGGTAAGCCACCCCTCTAACAGGGTGCACGAGCCCTCAGGTGAGGGTACAGTGGCAGCAGCCCTGTATCCCCTACAGTGTCTAAGTCATTCTTAGTGTAGTAAAGCCATAAAAGAGTATATGGTCTGGGAGTTGGTCATTACGAACTCCACAGCTCCATAATGGCTCTACTAAAATCTGGGAAGCTTGGTAGTAAACTTCTCAGATCATTAAACCCACACTGATGCCAGTGTGGGATTTAATGTAAAATGCACTTAGAGATGCCCCCTGAAAAACGACCAGCCCTAGTGTGGTTCCTGAATGGTTGCCCACCATTTGCCACCACCAGACAGGTTTCTGGACCTCTGGGTAGAGAGCCTCCGCTCACTGGGTCCAGAGACTTAGCCCATCCTGGGCGGAGGTGACATGCCTCCTCTCCCAGGATGGGCTGGGTCCACAAAGGGGAAGCTTTAACGGCCTGCCACCTTTGGAAGCTGTCCCTGCCTTTTGCTGCCCCAAGCAACTGACTCCCACCGGATATGCCCTCCACTTTGGGTGGGAGAATCGGCGGACAAACCAAGCTAGGAGGAGAGGTGTGCCCACCTTTGCTTACCCCACCCCTTAGGTGGGGAAGGCAAGGTGAAGCACACATCTCAGTCCCCTCCATCTTGAAGATGAGGGGACCCAGCCAATTAGGGAGAGGCTCATGCCCCCTCCCACTGGAGGTTGGCATAATATGGGGTGCACCCACCCAAAGGAAGGGACCCATTGGTCCCGACCTACACACCCCTTTAACGCCCCTAAATTTAGTATTTAGGGGAAATCCTGAACATTGCCTCCTCCGATTCGAGGAAGAAAAAAGATGGACCGAAGAGCCGTGCTGACCGAGGAAGAAGAGGACACCAACTGCCTTGGCCCCAGCCCCACTGGCCTGTCCCGTCTACGACCTGCCTACAGCACAAATCCCGGCGAGTCCAGCAGCCAGCAACCCCCAGTGCCCGGAAGACCTGCCTGCACTCAACTGACTCTGTCTCCAGTGAGTACTGGATTTGCTCAAACCAAGACTCCCCCACAGAATCCGGATTCCGGCGACTCCGCGATTCTGCACCACTCTGCACCTGATGCCCACGGCCCGAGTTCGAGTGACCCAACACCTAGAGGAGGTCTCCCCAGCGATCCTGACCTGGGCTCTGGTGATCCTCGACCTCCCTCTAGCTTCAAGACGACGCCTGCAGTCGCAACCTGAAGGGTCCTCCAGACCGTGACTGGAGCTGGTAAAGAAACCAGATACCAAAAGTTACCCCTGCACCCGATGCCCCACAACCCTGGGTGTCCCAACCGACGGTGTCCAGGCATCCCCCAAGAACCCAACTTACCTCTCCAGCCGGTGGTCGCCTTCAGGAAGTCTCCCTGCCCGAGCCTGCAGAAACTTTGCCAAACCAAAGGTCTCCATTGGAAACCACAGGGTCCCCAACGTCTTCTTGGCACCATGCACTTGGCCGCCCCTGTGCCGCTGGTGGTGCAGCTTCTGTGCTGATTGTTGGCTCCTGCAATGCTGACCTTAACCGCAGGAGTTTTGCTTCCACACCCGAGAGGCGTGCTCGTAATCAGTCCCTAACCGTAGGCCCCCTTAGCCCCCTTAGCCCCATTGGCTAACATTGGGTCCCTGCACCCGGCCGCCCCTGTGCCTCTGGTGGTGCAACTTGAGTGCCTACCTAGACCTTGGGGAACCTTTATCCTAACCCCCAAAACTCCCACTTGTAAGACGTTTACTTACCTGTGAAACAGATAACCATTTTTTCCCCATAGGAACCCATGTTATGAGATTTTGGGCCTAAAATGTTCTAAATGTTGAACTGATGTTTTGTATGGGAAAAACAGTACCTATAACTCAAGCCAAGACAAGTCTTACTTAACTTATATTGTGAGATCCTTAAGTGTGGTATCTACGCATACCACCCCCAGTAATCAATGTAATCTGAAAGTAATCAAAAAGTACCCTAAAAGTAATTATTGTGTAATAAACCTGCTTTTTAAAACCATGCCCACTTGCATTTCTGTGTGAAGGTTTACAATTGAAAGTATATTTTACCTACCTGTGCCAAGTCCTACTTGGGTCTATGTATTCCTTTTTATACGTATCCAATTGGTGTGGATTCTGTCTCTGAGTGTGTGTAATCAGTCCTTGAATGAGTGAATACAATAAATGCTTAACACACCCTCTGGATAAACCTAACTGCTCACCCACACTACCACAAAGATTGTTAGTACTTACCTAATTTAGCCTCTGTTATACCACTGGGGACTCCCTGGACTCTGTGCACACTATACCTTACTTTGGTATAGTATATATAGAGCCTGCTTCCTACACGTATGTCCTTCTATGGCCTCTTGCCAACCCCAGTATGCCTTCTTCCACTTTCGTGGTCATGAGAGGGGCTTCCAACCGCGTCTTTACATGCTCAGCCACCCAGGCCAGCAAACAGCACAATCTTTTCGTGGCAGAGGACGCGGTTCCCACAGACTACGTGGGGCAGCCAGCCAGAGGTCGAGCCAGTCCACCACCCCTCCTGGCAGCCTCAGCCTCCAAACGCCTTTAGTATGCCCTCCTACCATCACGGGCATCCAATGGAAACCCTTTTTGGGTAGCTGCCGCACCTTATAAATTCAATAAATAAAAAATAAATAAATAAATGGGGGGGAAGGATACGCCATCACCTGCACCACTGGAGGTCAATAACATCACCCGTTAGGTTTTGCAGTTAGTCCAGAGGGGCTACTCCCTCCCCTTTGTGACCATGCCGCCTACTTCCGTCAAGCTGACGAAGGACCACCTCTCTGTGCTTCATCAGGCGGTGTTTACCAAGGGATCTATAGTGAAGGTGCAGGCATCAGAAGTAGGTTGTAGTTGCTACTCCCACTTCTTGCTGGTGCCCCAGAATGATGGAGGGTTTCGTCCTATGTTAGACCTGCACCTTCTCCATCTCTTCCTGAAAAAAGAGAAATTCAAAATGCTCATGCAAGTCCTGTCTGCCCTGGACCCAGGAGACTGGATGTTATAGCTGGACTTATAGGATGCTTATTTTCACATCCCCGTCCTGCCTGCCCAAAGGTGTTAGCTGTGGTTCATGGTAGACCAAGAGCACTTTCGGTGTCCTGTGTTTCTCTTTGTCCTTACCAGCACCCCTCAAGTGTTCACGAAAGTGATGCCGGTGGTTGCAGCTCATCTGCGAAGGTCAGGGATTCCAGTCTTTCCCTGCATCAATGTTTGGTTGTTGAAGACAGTCGTCTCCCACCTTCAGACTACAGCGAACCTTCTGCACTTGCTGAGGTTCACTATCAACGTTCCGAAGTCACATTGACTTCTACTCAGACGCTTCCTTTCATCTAAGCTTTTCAGGACACAGTGTAATTTTGGGCTTATCCTCCCGAGATGCAAGTCCAGGAAATTGATACCGGTGTTATGGCCTCTATCCTGGATTTCGGTGAGACTGACTCTGAGCCTGTTTAGACTCATGACCTCCTGCATCCTTCTTGTGACACATGCCCGTTAGCATAAGAGGGCTCTGCAGTGGGACCTGAAGTTTTAGTGGGCACAGCATCAGGGGAATCTTTCCGACAAGGTCCAGATCTTGGAGGGAACTGCAAAATACCTGCAGTGGTGGCTAACAAACTGTGATTGGGTCAGTGGCGGACCCCTCTCACTCCCCAACCAGAGCTGAATATAGTGACAGATACATCACTTCTGGGCTGGGGCAGTCATCTGGGAGAGGTGGAGATCAGAGGCCTCTCCTCTCTGGCAGAATCCAGACTCCACATCAACCTGTTGGAGCTTTGAGGGATCCATCTGGCATTGAAAGACTTCTTTTCCTTCAATCAGGGGAAGGTTGTTTCTGGTGTTCATAGACAACACCACCGCCATGTGGTATTACAACAAACAGGGCGGGCTGGGGTCGTAGACCTTTTGTCAAGAGGTGGACATGGCTGGATCGTCTGGGCATATCCCTGATGGTTCAACACCTTGCGGGCTGTCTGAACGCCAGGGCAGACAAACCCAGCTGCAGATGCCTAGTGGTTCACAAATGGCATCTCCATCAGAAGGTGACGCAAGTTCTCTTCCAAGGATGGGTAGAGCCTTGGTTGGATCCGTTCGCCTCCGTTGAGAACGCGTATTGTCAGCAGTTTTGCGTGCTGGAGTTCCCAAGGTGGCTCTCGCTCGTAGATGCTTTTTGTCTCGAGTGGAGCTCAGGTCTCCTATATGCCTTTCAGCCAATACCACTCCTGCCCAGAGTTCTCAAGAAGATCGGGAACAATCTGGCCTAAAATAATTTTGTGGATCCGGATTGGGCACAGAGAGTCTGGTATGCCAAGCTGTTTAGCATGATCATGGGCCCTCCATTCAGGCTGCCTCTTCAGGAGGATCTTCTGTCGCAGCAACAGGGCAGGGTTCTGAACCGGACCTGAAAACGCTTCGCCTTCATGAGTGGATATTGAACAGCGACAGTTTACAGCTTTCGACGTTCCGCCCAAAATCTGTAATGTTATCTTGACAGCCAGGCTCCTCTCCACCAAAACAGTATATGCCTGCCTTTGGAACAAGTTTGTGGCATGGTGTACAGATAAACAAGTTGACCCTTTTTCTGCATCCCTTTCCCAGGTTCTATTGTTCATTCCTACATTGGCCCAGAAGGGCTCTCCCTTGGGCACTTTGAAAGGCTATCTCTCTGCCATCTCGGCATTTCTGCGGTTGCCACATAAGCCATCCCTGTTCAATCCCTATTGTACATAGGTTTTGAAAAGGTCTCCAACACATGTTCCCACCTGCTCCCTTCATTATGCAACAGTGGGATCTTAATTTAGTCCTCACATTTCTAATGTGCGCTCCTTTCGAGCCATTACACAACTGTCCTATCAGGCTCCTTACCATAAAAACGGGCTTCCTACTGGTGATAACATCTGCCTGGTGGATCAGTGAGCTACAGGCTCTGCCATCTCAGCCTTCGTACCTTACCTTCTACCCAGACAAGAGCATCCTTCTTTCTGAAGGTGGCAACACCCTTTCATTTAGGCCAGTCCATCACCCTGCCTACGCTCTGCCTCACCCCTCTAAAGAAGAGGAGAGACTTCATCAGCTGGACCCAAAAAGAGCGTAGTTGTACCTTGACCGCACAAAAAGAGTTTAGAGTGGATGATTAACTCTTTGTGGGGTACGTCTGAGCCTAAAAAGGAAGGGTGATGCAGAAACTGACCGTCTTACAATGATTACAAGGTTGTGAACACTGCATTAACTCATGGAGTACCTGACCTATATATCTGTTAGACATCAACGTGTGCTTCTGTGCACACATTTTTGAACCATTACTACCTGGTCAGTCAGGTCCACCGAAACGGACATTTTGCCTGATCGTTCTATAGGACTTTCTAGTTTAATCCATGTTGCAGCCCCACACCCGGGGAGGTATTGCTTGGGTATCTATTCTATTCTAAGGTAAGGAATCTGCGGCTAGAAGTCTCTATCAGATGAACAAGTTACTTACCCTTCAATAACGCCTTATCTGGTAGGGACTCTATCTAGCCGCAGATTCCTTACTGACCCACCTATTCTCCCCACTGTGCAAACGTATTTCAGTGTGAAGGGCTGTTACCCGTTCAAGCGCTCTAGCTTCACGCACTACTAGTCAGTGTTCTTCATTGTTCCTCGCTTTAAGCGTGGAAAGTTATGAAAAGAAACTGACGTCAGTGTGCTGGGGTGGCACCTATATACGCACCGCTGATGATGCCGACGACACCACGTGGAGCCGAATGACGCCACCTACCGGCATGCAGGGGTACTGCTCACAAAATATTTCCGCAGTCAATCTGACACCTGGGGATTATTCTTTTTTTTTTTTGTGTTCAAAATATTTTATTAGGATTTTAGGATAACCAGACAAACAAAAAATGATACAGTGTTGGTATATATAAGGCAATAATATAGCCATAAAGAACATTACTATTATAAAATGATGTACCAACAGAGAAAGGCTTAGCATTGTCTTAAACATAAGAAATTATAAAGTTTAGGAACTAACAAACAAGGCTACTCCTCAAAAACATAGTTATAAAATAACATGAGCAAAACAAATAATAATAACGGATCAGTCATAAATGAATATTAATATAATCTTCAATCGGTTTCCATAACTGCTGAAAAGATAATGTATTTTTTAATGGTCCCTTAAAGGAGAGATGAATACCTGATCTAATCAAAGTAACATATGTCCACCAAGCTTGGATAGATATTTTTTCAGAAGATTTCCAATTGGAAGTAATGGACTTAACAGTAATAGAGATAAGGAGGTTAAAGAGCTTAGATTGGGGTATAGATAAAATAGATGATAAGACGTAAGATTTACCAATAAGTATTTTGTATGTTAAAGGTTCAGAAATAGGAAGGATTTTAACAATAATATCCCAAACATTCTGCCAAAATTGAGATATTACATTACATTCAAAAAGCATATGTTTCAAAGTACCATCATAACACTTACAATTCCAACAAATTGGGGAATCTATAAGTTTAGCTTTAAATAGTTTAGAAGGTGTCCACAGACAATTAAATAAAATAAAGGCGTTTGAGATAAAGAAACAGGAAACCATCCTGATATATTGATGGTCCATATTTGAGTCCACTCTTTTAAGGAAAAATTCGATAATAACTCTGCATTCCAAAAAGTAGCCAAAAAAGTAATATTAGTAGCATTACTACAATGAAGTAGTTTATAAAATTTGGAAACAACATGCGAAGAAGCTGAAAATGTTTTAATACAACTTACCGAATCTGGAAACATGCGGTGGGGTAGTACAGTTGGGAAGGCATTAAGCAACGTATTGCACAAAATTTCATATTTAAAAGCTTCGGAGTCAGGTAACATATATCTGACTTGTAATTCAGAAAAGGACATGAGGGAGTCATCAACATAAATATCTTGGAGAGAGAAAATGCCTGCTGAAATACAAAGTTTCCAGAAAGTAATTGTATGGTTACATTTTAAAGTAGGGTTATACCAAAGGGAAATCATAGTAGAATCAGTGATATGTGAGGAGAAGGAGGTATCAAAATCTACAAAAATTAATTTAGCAGAAGCAATAATGGGGGAGAATTTAAAAAATTTATTTTAATTTGACATAGTTAAAAGGGAGGATAAAGGAAATGGGGATACTAAGTTGCGTTCAATCAATAACCATTTAGGAGCGTAGGCAGGGTCATGACAAGTGAACCAAAGAGAAATTTGCTTTAAAATAAAAGCTTTATGGTATTTAAGAAAATCAGGTAAACCGAATCCACCATTAAGTTTAGATAGTTTAAGTTTAGAGTATGCCAATCGAGGAGGTTTTTGATTCCATATAAATTGTGAAATGAGCTTAACAATCTTTTTGTAAAAAAGAAGAGGCAATTGTACCGGGATCATCGATAATGTGTAAAAAATAATTGGGGCTAGTACCATTTTAATAGTTTCAAGTTTCCCCACCATGATAAATGTAGTGTAGACACCTGACGTAGTTTTTCTGTGATCTTTGTGAATAAACAATTACAATTAAGAGTAACAGAGTGTTTAAAGGGAAGAGAAAATAATATACCTAAGTATTTAAGCTTGTCTTTCTGCCAATTAATTTCAGTATTATTCAATATTGAAGGAGTGCAGTGAACATTCAAAGGAAAAAAATTCAGTTTTATGAGTATTTAAGGAATAACCAGAGACCACAGAGTAGTTACGTATAACCTCTAATACTGCAGGTAAAGATGTGGCTGGGTTACTAAGATATAACAAAACATCATCCGCATAAGCAGAAGTTTTCAGAACCACATCAGCTAATACGATTCCTTCAATATCAATAGAGTTACGAATGTGGGAAAGAAAAGGTTCAATTGCTAATAGAAAAAGAAGGGGGGATAATGGACAGCCCTGCCTTGTTCCTCGAAAAAGGGAAAAGGAACTTGAAAATTGACCATTAATAAAGAGGCGGGCGGAAGGGGAGCCATATAAAGTGGAAATCATTTTCATTAAACTGGAACCAAAATTAAAAGAAGAAAGCGTTTGAAAAAGAAAGTGCCAATGAACCTTATCAAACGTTTTCTCCGCATCTAAAGCTAAGAGACCAGCAGGAGAGGAAAGGGTTGAGGCCTTATCAATAACATGAAAAAGTAGTCTAGTGTTATTAATAGAGAAACGTTTTGACATAAAACCAGATTGATCTATATGTATAAGGGACGGTAAAACCCGAGCTAATCTGGTAGCTAGGATTTTCGCATAAAGCTTGCAATCCTGGTTTATTAAAGAGATAGGTCTATAATTTGAAACCTTCGTCTGGTCTTTATCTGGCTTGGGCAAAACTATAATCAGTGCTTCTGTGAAAGATCCAGCGAGAGAACCAGATTGAGCAAATAAAGTAAATAAATGGTGTAAATAAGGGACAAGAGTGTCTATAAATGCTTTATAAAATTCAGCAGGTATGCCATCAGGGCCAGGTGATTTCTGGGGTTTAAGTGAATGGATAGCCAGTATAATCTCTTCTTTTGTAATAGGATTATCCAATTTAATTTTATCATTCTGAGAAAGCTGCTGCAAATGGGCAGATGTTAAGAATTTATCAATAATGTGTGAATCTACAACATCTGGTTTACTATATAATGAAGAGTAAAACGTAAGGAATTCATCTGTGATTTCTGAAGTGGCAACGGCAAGGGTGTTATTGCATCTTTGTATGGCAAGGATTTGATTTCTATCCTTTTTGATGCGCAGATAATTAGCCAAAAGTTTCCCAGACTTGTTAGCATTATAAGCAAATTTAGCTTTCTGATTAGCAATCTGAATACCAGCTCTCATACTTAACAGTGAATTATATTCGAATCTAAGTTCTGCAACTCGGTTTTATAAACAAGTTTCTGGGAGGAAATAAAGAAACGTTCAAATTTCGCAATTTGCTTTTCTAAGTGTGACAATTTAGTATTAAAGGTTTTATTCTCATGTGCCATTATTGAAATGACAACACCTCTTAAATAAGCTTGAAAGGCATCCCATCGTACAATAGGAGAGGTAGCATCTTCAGTGTTATGTAAAAAGTATTCATGAATAGCCTTTAAAAGCGTGTCTTTATGTTTGTTTTGAAGAACTATATCGACATTCATACGCCAACGGGAATGAGACAAGGGCAAATTATCAACTTGCAAATAAAGGGAAATTATAGCATGATCAGAAACATCAATATTGCCAATAGCAGGTTGAATTATGGATTTCACTAAATCTCTAGATACCAATAAATAATCTAAACGTGTATGAGAATTATGGGGGTTGGAGAAAAAGGTGAATTCTTTCTGTGTAGGGAAATGTAACCGCCAAATATCAATCAGTTTAGTGTTTTTAGGTAACGTTCTAAAGGAATGAAATGCCTTAGGAGGTGTGTATCTAGCAGAGGATAACCTATCTAAAAGAGGGTCGCTAATCAAATTAAAGTCACCTCCTAAGATTAAGGGAACTTTTCCGAGCTGAAGAAGTTCAGAAGTAATATGGGACCAAAAGGAGGGGTCATCTGCAGTAGGCCCATAGATATTAACTAAATACAAAATGGAATCTCCCAAGTTTAAATTTTCACTAATAAAAATCTTCCTGCAGAATCAATTTGCTTGTCTAAAACTTGAATTTGGAGACTTTTGGAAAAAAGAATAGCTACTCCATTCTTTTTACCTTGTGCAGGCGAAGAAATAATCTGACCAACCCATTTCCTTTGCATATGTAACAATGAGGTATCATCAATGTGAGCTTCTTGTAAAAAAACATATATCGGCTTTTTGTCTATGTAAATAATCTAAAATCTTCAACCGCTTAGCTGGATGTCGTAAACCTTTGACATTCAATGAAACAATTTTAACTGGAGGAGAACTAGTCATAGGTTAGAGAGGAAAAGAGAAGAGAGTGGAGAAAAGATATATAGACGAAAAGAGCAATATAAGAGACCAACGAAGTAGCCAAAGGACATACAGGACAACAAAGAAAGAAGACAACAAAGAACACACAAAAATAGTAAAGAGACGCACACGTGCATCCAAGAAGAAAAATAAGAGTAATAATACACCCGTAGAAGTTATTATCAGAAGAAGAGCAGGAGTATAACCATCCCAACATCAAAGAAACCTATTAATTACTACATAACAATACAATAGTAGGCAATGATACTACGTGGAAAATTTCAAGGTGGGGCATCAGATGTATCCATGGTGAGAGGAGAATGATGATCCAAAAAGGCTTGAAGGTCTTCCGGTCGATGAAAGGATTTGGAGATATCGTCCTTCCAAATACGCATGATAGAAGGATCGAAGAGGCCGTATTTAAAACCAGAAGAACGTAGACGAGGTCGTAAAGCTGCAAAGTCACGTCGTAATGCCACTGTTTCCTTGGCAAAGTCTTGATGAATGAACATTTTTGAGCCATTGTGTAAAAGAGATTGAATTTCACGCGCCGCTTTCCTAATGAGAACAAGGTGATGATGGCGCAGAACCTTGAAGATGACTTGTCTGGGTTTAGTCTGGCCTGGCTTTGGGTGAGACGGTATACGATGGGCTTTATCAATCTCAAACTGTTCAGCGAATTTCAGGTTCAGTAAATGAGGCAATAAGTTTTCTAGATAACGTTTACAGTCATTCCCTTCAATATCTTCAGGCAAGTTGAAAATGCGCAGATTATATTGCCTATTTCTGTTTTCCAGGTCAAGTAATCGGTTACTAATAGAGGTATTTTTGTAAGCATTGGCAACAGCTGATCAGTTTTAGTGATAACATCACGCAATTTAATTTCATTATCAGCAACTTTCATTGACAGGCTGGCCATATCCTTCCTTATGTTTTTTATATCGACTGCAATGTTGTCAGTATTAGACTTGACAGCTTTCAATTCTTCCAAAATAGTGAGGAGGAAAGGTTCTGAAGAGTCAACTAACTTTGACTTAACAGGCGGAGGAGAAACAGCCTGTTTGCGTTTATTTGCTGTAGACTTGCTTTCCATTATGAATAAAGTGAAAAACACAGGTAAAACAGTCACAATAACCAAATATAATAAAATAAAAAATGCCAACCAGTGCAGCAGCTAAACCCAGCTGTGGGAGGCGACCCAGGCCCAAGCCACGCCCTTTCCTGGTACCAGATCCCACCTCTCTGACAGGAACTGAGGAGAGAAGCCGAGGGGATACTCCGTGAAGGAAGCAGCAGCAGAGAACTCCTCGATAGCGCCAGCGTCGCGGAGGCAATGAGGCCAAAACTGTGCAGCAGAGTCAGGTGAGTGCCCCAAGTAGCAGAAAGGGGAAGAAAACTGCCTGCGTCGATAGAAAAGGATCGTCGTAAATCCGGGTGAAGCAGAGGAACGCTACGGAGCCGCCATCTTGGCTGCGCGCTCGCGCGTCTCCCCCTGGGGATTATTCTAATGTAAAGAATCTGCGGCTAGATAGACTCTATACAAGATAAGGCATTTGTAATGAAACGCTTCTTTTTGCATGGTCACCCCCAAGGTGTTTCGACTCTGAGAGTGCATTGAGGCTTGCTATCCAAACCTCCTTGACAGTGCCCTGACCCTAAAAGTGGATGTCGAATTGGCTATACCTAATTGGAAATGGCCAACCCACCTGTAAGTCCCTAGTAAATGGTACCCTTGTATCCAGGGCATGTAAGTTAGACGGGTACCCCAGGGCTTGCAGCACTGATTGAGCCACCCTAGGGGTCCTCCAAGTAAAACAAGTCCCCCAGTCCGCTACTGCAGACTGGTAGAGCAGTCGTGCTCCACCAGCCCAACTTTGCTATTGAAAGCAATGGGAAACCCACCACTTCCCCTGTACATATGTGTAAATCACCCTTCTGGCAGGCCTACTGAGCCCTAAAGGCAGGTTGTTACATATGACACAGGCAGGAACTGTGCTTTACATGTCCTGACAGTAAAACATGCAAAAAGACCACTTTTACTGTGGAAAGACTTGGTCACCCAATTGGCGAGTACAGGGTTACACGCTGAACTCCCTCAGCTGTGCTAACTCTGGAATGGTGCAACCAAAGTGGGCACTCCAAGGTATCAAACAATTTGTTACATTAAGCCCGACTTGTATCTCAAGTTGAAATTAATGTCGAATGTAATGTAAAGCTGCCACTTTGTTGCTGTTAAAACTCCTGTGCCTTTCTGGGCATGTATGGAGCCGCTCCAAGAGACAACTTTCTGCCCTGCTGGAGAGACATGACCACGACTCTCAGGAAGGAAAACAATGAGGGATCGCAGGGCAGGGAGATGTCACTTCCTGCCTGCAGGAAACCACTTGAGTGTTACCCCAAAAGGCAGGCTTCAGAGGTGAAGCTGCCTTTGAAAAGCAGATGTGGGACACCAGGGGGAGGGCTGCCCCATTCTTGAGGTAAACAGGTCGACACGGGGAGCAGAGATGGGGAACCAATTGCTAAACCATTTTCCCCCAGGGCGCTTAGCCCTGAGATATCCACACCCGGGGGAGGGGGGTAGAGGGGTAGAGGGGGCTAGTAGTGGGGTCTGTACACCTGGAGAGAGGTCTCATCATCTTGGGATTGGGCAGAATGGAGCATCATGGGATAGCCAGATGCCACTCTCCACAGGAAGTGGTCACCAGGTGGGAAGGAACCTGGTAGCCCACTAGCTAGCAACCGCATCCTGCCCTGAAGGCACTTTCAGAGCATAAAGGGGGCACCCCTTGAAGCCAACCTCAGACCTTGACCGACTTGGAATAAGGACTGAAGAAGGCTCCCCTGCTGCACCGAGGGACCAGCTAAGAGAGGCTGCACTGATAGAGACGGCACCTGCTGGGAAACAGCCTTTACAACATGGCAATTACCTACCACACAGTGCCTTACCCACACAGCTTGTACCACACGTGTTTTTGGGGTCTTTTAGCATGCATACCATTACCACGCATGGTGAGTCTATTTGAGGTAAATATATGTGTGTGTGTGTATATAGTTATAGATACATATGCCTGTGGATTCCTCACCTTTTGCATTATCCCAATGTGCAGCATTCCACAGAAACGTTTATCCTTGAGTCTCCCATGTCGACGAGGACATCACAATGTAACAGCTCTGCATGCGACTCCGCATGATGTCATCGGAGCCATAAGAAGACCTAGTCAGCGTGCTGACGTCAGTCCCCTTTTTTCCACGCCGTAGATGCGTAACTTTTTTTTTTCATAGGCTCTCCATTTCTGGGAGTTTCTTTGTTACTGTTGTCGCGACTTTGTAGCCGTTGAAGATGACTACACCAAGGAAATCAGGTTTCAAGCCTTGCAGAGAATGTGGGGGCCAGATGTGCATCACTGACCCCCATGAAGGCTGTTTGCCGTGCCTCTCCTCGGACTATGACATCGGGACATGCACTCAGTGCAAGCGGATGAATCTGAAGGCTCTGAAGGAGCGGGAGGCCAAGTTATTCATGGCCAAGGCCAAGAAACAGAAGAGGGGTCGCAGGAGGTCTCGGACCTGATGGAAGTCGCCGACGCCTCATACTTCGAGGTCATCCAAGAAACACAAAAAGAAGCAGCACCATGTTTCTCGCTGTCGTTCTTTGAAGGATGTGACTCCGAAGTCGGTGTCCCCGTGCCCTAGACATCATCGCATGGCTGTGACTCCACCGGCTCCGAGGGATGTTACGCCTCCTCCGATGCCGAGGTTGGATACTCCATCCTGCCCCCAAATCTCTGACGCCACAGCTGGAGCCGAACTTGTTACCTCCACGAACGGCTCCAGAGCCTGTTGTTCCGGATCCAGCATATTCCGCTTTCCCGACTCCGGGATCGGAATCACTGCATTTTTAAAATGCGATGTTCGGCTAATTTGCGAGGGCTGCGAATCCTACTGGTTCGCCTGTTGGCCCCATGGGTCCATTGGCCTATTCCCTGGGAGGTTTTCCTCCTCATTTTCCCCAGGTGCCGTTAATGCACTTTATGCCTGTGGCTCCAGGGAGTTGGCCTCTTCCGACGCCGAGAATATCGACGCCATTGCAATCTTTGGAAGGTTGAGTGCCATTGCACGGTTCTTCCCCGGCGCCATCTGGATCCGAACCGACGCTGACTCAACCGGCTTTGACTCCTGTTGCCTTGGACCTTCCTTCGACACCGGTTCCGAAATCACTGGCGCCGCGTCTGGCCCCGCCAATGCAGATTCTGAGGATGAGAACTTGGAGAGAGGCTCAAAGGTTGTTGGAGGAAGAGGAGTACCAGGATGTACATGGAGGGGCTGAAGAAGGGGAGATAGTGGACTCTGACTTTGAGGGTTTGCAGGAGGCTAGTGGCCTGGACACCTCTCCTGAGTGGGTGCTGATGTCGCCGAAGGGTCTGCCACCGCCTGAGGTGACCACATACCACACTGTTATTAGAAAGGCTGCGGACCTGTTAGAATTGCCTCTATCTACAGTGGAACTAAAGTCAAACATTCTTACAGAGGTGCTTCATTCATCGTCCTCTGTGTCAGAACCTTTGCTGCCCTTCAATGAGGCATTAACAGAGCCCATCTTGAATATCTGTCAGAAACAAATGTCCACTCCAACAGTTGCCAGGAATGTGGCTAGGAGATGCAAGGTGGCTCCTGGGGATCCTTTTCTGTCCTCCCATTCTTTGCCGGAAAGCTTGGTAGTCCAGGCTTCGTGCTCTTCAAAGCTGTTGGCAGGTTCCTTTCCATCAACGTCTGCTGATGATGTTTTCTCGCCTGGGAGTATGACTCTAAAATCCACGAATGCCACATGTCTCTTGGGCCGTTAAATTCATGCCCTCATGGACACAGCCAAGTAGGTTGTACCAAAGTTGCCCGCAGAGGTCCAAGGGCATTTTTCGGAGGTGTTATCAGATGCCCAAGCTGCTGCCCGCCAAGTGATCCAATCTGGACTGGACACGGCCGACTCTGTAGCCAGAGCAATGGGGTCGACGAGGAGGCATGCCTGGTTGTGTGGTTCAGGATTCTCACCCAATGTCCAGGCTACATTACTGGACTTATCTTCCGATAGGTCCCGTCTGTTCTGGGCTTAAGCGTATTCGGCGCTGCATCGCTTTAAGGACAGCAAGGCTTCTGCAAGGTCTTTGGGACTTCAGACCCAATTCAGGTGCTTTGGACAGTTTGGCAAGTTTTGTGGCTTTGCAAGAAACTTGCCCTTTTGTGGCAGGCAGCAACCGCAGCAGCTGGCAAATCCCTTGTGCAGGTCCTACAGGGGAAAGGGCAGACGTTGTCTGCGGGGTTCTGCTCGGCAACAAGTCTTCTCCTCCTCCTCTGCCTCTCCAGCTGTTGTTGCAGGGAAGCAGCTCTAGCTCCACCATCTTAGTGCATGCCCGTCCCGTGGGAGGACGGGTGTCCCATTTTCTACCTCTGGGTTTTAAACATCATAGAAAATGGGTATGCCCTACCCTTCTGGAGTTTCCCCCTCCTTTCCCTTCCTGTCGGGATCTTTGCTCAGAAGAGCATCTTCTGCTTCTCCAGCAGGAGGTGCTGTCATTGCAGCAAAAGGGTGCAATCGCGGTAGTTCCAGAGCAGGAAAGAGGTCAGGGGTGCTACTCTCAGTACTTCCTGATTCCCAAAAAATGACAGTCATTTAAGGCTGATCCTCGACCTCAGGGTTTTTAATTTTTACCTCAAACAAGAGAAATTCAAAATGTTGACCCTGGCACAGGTTCTTCTCTAGCTGTAGAAGGACGAAGGGATGATTTCGATCGATATACAGGATGCGTATTTTCACATTCCCATTCTGAAGTCACATCGGAAGTATCTCCGTTTTATGGTGGGCTCTCAACATTATCAGTTTGCAGTCCTTCTGCTCTGTCTTACTTCCGCACCTCGGATCTTCACAAAGGTGATGGCGGTAGTAGCAGCATCAGCTCAGAAGGTTGGTGATTCCTGTGTTTCCCTATCTGGACAATTGGCTGCTCAAAGCAAAGTCACCGAAGATAGTGTTAAGTGACTTGCAGGGGACAACACAGCTGTTGTTTAACTTGGGGTTTTTGATTGATGTACCCAAGTCTCACCTGCCCTCTCAGCGCAACCTTTTCATAAGGACAGTGCTGAACACTACAGTGAGTCGTGCCTTCCTGCCTCCACAGAGGATTCAAGACATCCAGGCTATGATTCCAACTTTTCAGAATGGAGCGTCTTTTCCAGTCCTGAAGGTCTTGCGTCTGCTCGGTCTGTTCACTTCCTGCATACTGTTGGTCAACCATGCACGCTGGCATATGAGGGCCCTTCAGTGGTACCTCCGCAGGCAGTGGTTTCAACAAAACAGAGATCTCGAGGAATTGGTGAAGATCTCCAGAGACACTGCAGCGGATCTGCAATGGTGGCATGTGCAAGTCAACCTGTCTCAAGGGAAGCTGTTTCACCCTCCTTATCCGTTGGCCACAGTGATCACAGATGCCTCCAATTTAGGGTGGGGAGCGCCTCTGGGGGATCTGGAGGTGAAAGGTCTTTGGTCTCCAGAGGAAAGTTTGTTTCACATCAATCTTTTGGAATTGCGGGCAATACGTCTGGCTCTCAAGTCCTTTCTTCCTTCCCTTCGGGGTCAGTCGGTTCAGGTCTTAACAGACAACACTACCATGATGTGGTACATCAATAAACAGGGAGTAGTAGGGTTGTATCTTCTCTGCAGAGAGGCTCTACGACTCTGGTCCTGCGCTCCGGACCATCAGATTTGTGTAATCGCAAATTCTCTGGCCGGAGAACTGAATGTGCGTGCGTACAGTCTCAGTCTGCAATATTCGGCTGATCACGAGTGGCGTCTCCATCCGGATGTTGTCCTTCACATTTTCAGGATGTGGGGGTTTCCTCAGTAGGACCGGTTTGCCACTTCCGAGAACGTGCACTGCCCGTCATTCTGCAGTCTACAGTATCGGACGCGGGGAGCGTTGGGGGATGCTTTTCAGTTAAATTGGGGCTCACAGCTTCTTTATGCGTTTCCCCCATACCCTTGATTCCTCGAGTTCTAAGGAAGATTCGCCAGGACCGGGCCCATGTCATATTGATCGCTCCGGATTGGCTGTGAAGGGTGTTGTACACAGACCTTATTTACCTCCTCTCGTCACACTCGCCGCTCCGTCTCCTTCTCAGGGCAGACCTCCTCTATTGAACGGGGCAACCTAAGTTCTTTCTCTCTCCCACCGGATGTGGTGGATTGTATTTTATCGGCCAGAAGACACTCCACCAAATCTGTCTATTCTGGTGGGTGGGCCAAATTTGTAAAATGGTATGGAAAGAGATCACTTGATCCCTTGCGAGCCCATATCTGATATCCTGAGTTTCTCTCTTTCCCTAGCACAACAGGTTTGTGCGGTAGCTACGGTTAAAGGCTACTTGTCTGCCTTGCCAGCTTTTCTCTGTTTGCCAGAACAACCCTCTTTATTTAAATCTCCCATAGTTATGAGATTCATTAAGGGTCTTACCAATAGGTTTCCTCCAACTCCCTTTATCATGCCTCAGTGGGATTTGAATTTAGTTCTCACTTTCTTGAAGGGGTCTCCTTTTGAACAATTGTATAGTTGTCCCTTGCGATTCTTAGCGTTTAAGACAATATTTCTGATTGCAATCACTTCCGCTAGGAGGGTGAGTGAGCTGCAGGCTCTTCGCTCCAAGCCTCCATTTACCTCATTTCATGCGGATAAGACTGCTCTCAGGACCAGAGCTGCTTTTCTGCGTAAAGGTGGTCACTTCTTTCCACCTAGGGCAATCTATCACTCTACCCACTTTCTACCCTCCCCCTCACCTTTCTAAGGCGGAGGAGAGACTTCACCACCTGGACCCTAAGAGGGCGGTTAGCTTCTACCTGGACAGGACTAAAAACTTCAGGTTGAAGGAGGTGGCCCGATTAGGGTCACCCGGGTCACTAATGACCACCTCTCAGCCCCCCATACTAAATGAAGAGTCGGTCAGACAGTAGAGAATACAAACCAATAACTGTTTATTCATATACACTCAGAGCGGAGCCTGGTCTGCCCTTTCGCTAGGAGTGTTGCAGAGGGGACTGAAATCGACAAGCATAAAGATACATTATGTACATTCCGTAACCGGGCTAGAACACGCCTACAGTGGAATTTTCCAGGCAGGAGCAGCTAAACAGTAAAATACAAAAAAACGGTCTTAGCACTTCTATCATTTACAAAGTATCTCAATTCCAAGGTCGTTCCATTCGGGCCCGCCACTAGACAAGTGGGAGAGGGCCTCTATCTAGTGAGTAAGGTATGCGCTAATAAGAACAGTGTACTCATTACCGGAATAAGTCTAACGTGGCAGAAACGAAACTTATAGTGGAGCATTTCTCGGAATTGAACTAGATCAGTTTCGAACAGCCTAAAATGGCGCCTGTAAAGAAAATGGCGCAGCGAATGCTAACTTACATAGGGCAATGCGCAAACATGAACATTTCTATTCTAACAGACCCTCCTTTTAGCATGAGCTAAAACATTTTCTAACCGCAACAAGAAAACAGGAAACCATTAGCAATAATGCAAATTCACAACAATAAATTCTTATGGGCACTCCATATTATCAACATCAGGGAAGGAAACTGTGAGGAGGGAAGAATTCTCGAAAATGCCCTCGTCTATATAGATGAGGTCTTCAATTTCTTTCTGTACCATAATTGCGGCATTGGTATCATGAATCGATATTTTCCTTTTAGGGGTGAGAATATTGGTGTTATGGGAGCAACAGAACGGAAGACACTGAGTAAGAGCACAACAAAGCATCAATATCACAATCATACAAATCACTTTATCTGAAAGAGACACGTTAGTGACAGATTCCTTACCTTAGAATATCCCCAGGCGTCAGGCTGGATCCGGAAAGTTTTTTGCGTAGCAGTACCCTTGCGCGTCGGTATGCGGCGTCGTGCGGCTCCGCGTCCGTCGTCGGCGTCGTGATCGCCGGGATGACGTCGCGGGCAGTACTTAGACGCCGCCCCTGCGCGCTGACGTCAGTTCTTCTTTTTCCGCGCCAGTAAGCGCAGATCCGGGAAGAGCAGTGCCCTAGTCACTTTTTGACTACCTTTTTTTGTGAATTTTTCACTGTTTTCTTCTACGAGTCTGCACGACTCCTAAGGTGTCGTAGGGATGCCCGGCTTTAAGCCCTGCGAGGTCTGTGCCCATATGATGTCCATCACGGACCCGCACCTCGAGTGTCTCTTCTGTCTCGGCCGAGACCACGACACGAAGTCGTGCCCTGACTGCCGGAAACTTCATCCGAAGGCTTTGCGAGAGCGGTCTCGAAAGCTGCTCGAGGTCCGGCAGTCGGCTCCGCGACGGACCAAGCCCCGGTCACGGGAGAGGTCGAGGGGCCGGTCGCGGAGCCCCCATCGTTCGTCGGAATCCAAGTCTTCGCGCTCCTCCGGTAAGTCGAAGCACAAGAAGTCTAAGCGACGTCATCGCTCTAAGACTTCGCCTCGCCGGTCTCGCGACTCGGCTGAGGCCCCTGTCGGCACCGTTCCCGCCCCGCGGCCCCGGACGTGCCTGTCGAGTCACCCCCGCATTACCCGTCCTTCCCGGGTTCGGGGGCGACTCCGGCCCAAGTACAGGAGTTCCTGTCGGCCATGGCCCGCCTCTTCGGGCCTCAAGGTCCCTCCGGTACGCCTTCGGGCCCCGCGGGCCCTGATGGGGTTGCTCAGGCGTCGCCGTCGACTCCGGTCCCGGCGTCGCCTGTCCCACCAGCCTTCATCCCGGCCTCGGCTCCGGCCCCGGCCTCGATCCCGGCTCCGGTGGTGCCGCAACCCCCATCGACGCCGGTTGACCTAACCACGCCTCCGTCGACGCCGATGTCCCCGGTGCCGTTCCTGACGCCGTCCGGGGCTCCGGACGGCGTCGTTCCCCGGCTCTCTCCGGCTCCGGACATGGAGCCGGACCGACGTCGCCCGACACCGGTTTTGGCGCCGATGAGACCTTGGGTCCCTAATGTCCCTCCTCCTCCATATTATGAACCTGAGGAGGACCAGGAGAGCTGGGAGGGGTCTGAGGATCCTCTCACACAACAGTGCGAGTTTGACCCGGACTGGGTTGAGGAACTTGGGGATGCCAGTGGTCTGGACACCTCCCCCTGACTCTGGCATGCTGTCTCCTCCCGTGGCTACGGAGGAGGGGGCTAATTTTGCAACGGTGTTGCGTAGAGCTGCTGGAGCCTTGAATCTCCAGTTGCCTACTGTGGCCGTCAGGACTAACCTCCTGACTGAGGTGCTTCAGCCGGCGGCCTCCTCTTTGGAGACTGTGTTGCCATTCAATGATGCCCTCACTGACGTTCTTTTGGGTGCCTGGTCCAAGCCCACCACAGGGGCTCCTGTGGATAGGAACGTGGCCCGACGCCATCGCCCTGCTCCGGGCGACCCCCTGTTTCTCTCCCAACACCCCACCCCTAAGAGCTTGGTTGTCCAAGCCTCTGCCTACCAAACCGCCTTCCCTACCGCCCCTCCGGATAGGGAATCCAAGCGCCTGGACCACTTTGGGAAGAAGGCTTTCTCTTCCTCCAGTGTTGGCTTGCGGTCTGTCAACACCGCTTGCCTCTTGGGCCGATATACCCACTCCCTGTGGGATTCGGTGGCGACTGTTTTGCCGCAGTGTTCTGAGGAGGTCCAGACACTGCTTACCCGCGCCATTGCGGAAGGGCGTGATGCGGCTAAATACACCATACGCTGTGGCCTTGATACCGCCGACTCGCTGGGCAGATCGCTTGCAACGACGGTGGCGCTGCGTCGCCACGCCTGGCTGAGGACCACTGGTTTTTCGGGGATGTCCAGAATACACTCATGGACATGCCCTTTGATGGAGTCAGTCTTTTTGGTTCAAAGGCAGACCATGCGCTGGAGCGTTTCAAGGACTCGCGGGCTACTGCTAAGTCCCTGGGCCTTGCTGTTGTGCGCCCTCCGCTCACGTCTGCTTTTCGCCCCTTTCGTGGCCCGGGAGGGGCGCCCAGTCACGTCAACAGCCGGGCCAACGGCCCGCGCAGCAAGCGCCTTCGCGTGGCTGAAGACGTGGATACCGACGTGGCGGTTCGGGCAACCAGCGTGCGGGTCAGGCCACCACCTCCAACCCGTCCGCGGCCTCCAAGCCCTCCTAGTCCCTCCTTTCAGGTGCACAGCACGCCAGTAGGGGGCAGGGTCCACTGGCATCCCATCACCTCGGACAGGTGGGTCTTGGACATTGTCCGAAGGGGCTACTCCCTCCCCTTCGAGACCACCCCCCCAGCCATGCCACCTCAATTCCACCGCATGTCAGGGGATCACTTGGTGCTTCTACAGAAGGAAGTCACGGCCCTCTTGGCCAAGAGGGCCATCGAGCATGTTCCGACCCCAGAAGTAGGGCGTGGTTGCTACTCCCACTACTTTCTGGTGCCCAAAAAGGACAAGGAGGACATGCGTCCTATCTTGGACCTCCGGAACGTCAATCGCTTCCTCCGGAAGGAGAAGTTCAAGATGCTCACCCTAGCTCAGGTCTTGACTGCCCTCGACCCTGGAGACTGGCTGGTAGCGTTGGACTTGCAGGACGCTTATTTCCACATCCCCGTCCTGCCGGCCCACCGGCGTTACCTACGGTTCACGGTAGGCCTCGAGCACTTTCAGTTCAACGTGCTCCCCTTTGGCCTTACCAGTGCCCCTCGGGTGTTCACGAAAGTGATGGCGGTGGTCGCAGCTCATCTGCGCCGGGCAGGGGTTTCAGTCTTCCCCTACCTCGACGACTGGCTGCTGAAGGCGGGCTCGTCCCAGGCAGTCGTCTCCCACCTCCAGACTACGGCCGAACTCCTGCACTCGCTGGGGTTCTCCATCAATGTGCCGAAGTCGCATCTGGTTCCTTCTCCACAGCTCCTTTTCATCGGAGCAGTTCTGGACACGACGCAGTTTCGGGCCTATCCTCCCGAACGGCGAGTCCGGGATATTCAGGCTATGATTCCGATCTTTCAGCCTTTATCCTGGGTTTCGGTACGGATGACCCTGAGGCTGCTGGGCCTCATGGCCTCCTGCATCCTGCTGGTCGATCATGCCAGATGGCATATGCGGGCTCTGCAGTGGGACCTGAAGTTCCAGTGGGCGCTGCACCAGGGCAACCTGTCCGATCACGTCCAGAACTCGGTGGGGACTGCAAAACAGTTGCAGTGGTGGCTCTCGAACCGGCAATGGGTCATGGGCAGATCCCTCTCCCTTCCCCAGCCAGAGCACACAGTTGTGACGGACGCGTCCCTTCTGGGATGGGGCGGTCACAAGGGAGAGGCGGAGATCAGAGGCCTCTGGTCTCCGGCGGAGTCCCGGCTCCATATCAACCTTCTGGAGCTCCGGGCGATCCGACTTGCACTCAAAGCATTCCTTCCCTCTGTCAAAGGGAAGGTAGTGCAGGTGTTCACGGACAACACCACCGCCATGTGGTACTGCAACAAACAGGGCGGGGTGGGGTCGTGGACCCTCTGTCAGGAGGCTCTGCGCCTCTGGACTTGGCTGGAACATCAGGACATGTTCCTGATGGTTCAACACCTGGCAGGTTCCCTGAACGCCAGGGCGGACGAACTCAGCCGCAGGTGCATGATGGATCACGAGTGGCGTCTTCACTCGGAAGTGGCGCAAGGACTCTTTCAACAATGGGGAGAGCCTTGGTTAGATCTATTCGCCACCGAAGAGAACGCGCAATGTCATCAGTTCTGCGCGTTGGAATTTCCAAGGCGGCACTCGCTCGGTGACGCTTTTCGTCGCGAGTGGAGTTGCGGTCTGTTGTACGCCTTTCCGCCTATACCACTTCTACCCAGAGTGTTGAAGAAGATTCGGCACGACCGGGCCCAAGTCATCCTTGTGGCTCCGGACTGGGCTCGAAGAGTTTGGTATCCCGAGCTGCTCAGTATGAGTGTAGATCCCCCGATCCGTCTGCCTCTTCGGGAGGATCTTCTGTCGCAGCAGCAGGGGACGGTCCTCCACCCGAACCTGTCCAGTCTACACCTGCTTGCGTGGAGATTGAGCGGCGGCAGTTGATTCCTTTCGACTTGCCTCCCGAAGTTTGTGATGTGATTCTGGCAGCCAGGCGTCCCTCCACTAAGGTGGTATACGCCTGCAGGTGGAACAAATTTGTGGCATGGTGCACAGCAAAGGCTGTGAATCCCCTTTCTGCCCCTCTTTCTGAGGTCCTTCTGTTCCTTCTTTCTCTGGCCCAACAGGGTTCTGCCCTGGGTACCATCAAGGGTTATCTTTGTGCTATCTCGGCCTTCCTCAGGCTCCCTGATCAGCCCTCCCTTTTCAAGTCCCCTGTTGTTAACAGGTTCTTAAAAGGCATTACACACCTCTTCCCTCCTGTTCCGTTTGTGTTGCCTCAGTGGGACTTGAACTTGGTTCTTACCTTTTTAATGTGCGCTCCCTTTGAGCCTCTCCATAACTGTCCTCTTCGTCTTCTGACTCTGAAGACAGCCTTTCTGGTGGCCATCACCTCTGCTCGGCGGGTGAGTGAGCTCCAGACTCTATCATGCAAACCTCCCTTTCTGTCTGTCCATCCTGACAAGGTTGTTCTTAGGACGCGTCCGTCCTTTTTGCCAAAGGTGGTTACTGTCTTCCACATTGGGCAGACCATCACTTTGCCTACCTTCTTTCCGCCTCCGCATCCTTCCAGAGAGGAAGAGAGGCTCCACCGTCTGGACCCAAAACTTGCGCTCTCCTTCTATATCGACCGCACGAAACACTTCCGGGTGGATGACCAGCTCTTTGTTGGCTACATGGGCGCCAAAAAAGGTCGGGCGGTGCACAAACGAACCATCTCCCGCTGGGTTACCTTGTGCATCAAGGCCTGCTATTCTTTGGCTAAGAAGGAGCCTCCTGTTGGGCTGCGTGCCCATTCCACCAGGGCAATGGCTGCTACCACGGCTTTGGGCCGCGGTGTTCCGCTGCCGGTTATCTGTCAGGCAGCTACGTGGGCCTCGCTGCACACGTTTACTAAGCATTACTGCCTTGACAGTCAGGTCCGGAGGGACGGCTTCTTTGGCCGTTCTGTCCTCCAGGACTTCCTTGTCTGATCTTTGTTCGCAGACCCACCACCGGGGTTGGTATTGCTGGGGTATCTATTCTAAGGTAAGGAATCTGTCACTAACGTGTCTCTTTCAGATGCACAAGTTACTAACTTGTGTAACGATATATCTGTAAGAGACAGTAGTTAGTGACAGATTCCTCACCGCCCACCCATCCTCCCCGTTCTGCGAACTGATTTCTAGGAGTTAAGGACATCCCTTTCAGGGCCCTAGTATTTTTCAGACACCTATGTCAGCTTCTTGCATGGCTCTGCGTTCCTGGCGCGGAAAGTCGTGTACAGAACTGACGTCAGCGCGCAGGGGCGGCGTCTAAGTACTGCCCGCGACGTCATCCCGGCGATCACGACGCCGACGACGGACGCGGAGCCGCACGATGCCGCCTACCGACGCGCAAGGGTACTGCTACGCAAAAAACTTTCCGGATCCAGCCTGATGCCTGGGGATATTCTAAGGTAAGGAATCTGTCACTAACTACTGTCTCTTACAGATATATCGTTACACAAGTTAGTAACTTGTGCTTCAAGAATCCAGCCCCAGCTACCAAAAAGAGACCAACTCCAATTTCCACTTTCCATTCCCTTGACATTCTCGAGGATGTCTAAAATGTGCTTGGTAATATTATTTTCCATATTCTTGATCCGGAGTACACACTGGTCTCCCACTACCGTGCATACACCACCACTCTTGGCTAAGATAAAATCAACTGCATATCTGGTCTGTTCTGAATATTTTCGCATATTTTCCAACTGAGTGGTGATGTCATGTAAAGCTGCCACTGTGGTGTTAGACAACATTTGCAGCTTGCAGCCAAAGTATTCTCTAGCTTTCTGACCCCTGGCCATAGAGGTACCACCCAAAGTGAAAATAGAAGAAAGGATGTATCCAAAAGTGATCCCATTACTATAATTATTGACCTCTATATTTGTCACTCCCTCACAGAATTCTTTGGTTAAAGTCCTTTTAACCCAGCGTACATCAGGCTTAGCATATTTACAAGGCACACCTAAGGGCAATACCATCCCAAGAGCTACATCATCTGTACCATTATGGACGTTCGAATATGTACCATTAGACAAAAAGTAAAACCCCGGGTGTGCATAAATCGACCCTTCATAATCTACTGCAGCGTGTCTAGTGTTCATTCCAAAAGTACTCGGATCTTTGTTATTCACTAAAGGGATTGTATTCTTTTATAGCACTATTCCAGAACAATTAATATACAAAGAAGTGTCTGTACTATTCATAATGGGGCAACAAGCAGGATAATAACCAGCCTCCCGGGTAACTATCAATTCCTTGTAATGCCAGCCCACCAAAGTAACATTCTGTTCTTCCATACCAAAATTGTCGCAATATGTATTGTTATCACAATCTGGATAACCCATTCCCAGTGGCTTTCTATAATATAAACAAGGTCCTGGATAGCCGAAACCGAAAACTCCCTTCACTTCTGTAAATTGCGGAGGACGAGTATATGTATAGTTTACAAGTGACAATGGAAATGCAGTCCATAAACAAGTGACAAATTCAGTGGGGTAACAGGCTGTCCCTTCTCCAAAGAATCTCTTGTGTGTGTCTGGAAATACATTACTCGGGCTGTTCTTTTATTTCTTTTTGGGAGAATAACCTTATCCTTACTACGTATAGGCATATTGTGATCATTTTCCAAAACCCATGACACTCCACACAATATGATTATCAACAAAACCAACAGAACAACACATATTGTTTTCCTTTTCCGTGTCCACACCATATCATGCTGGGCAACAAGAACCATTGGCTCCTCTTCCTCAGCAACCTTTCTGCCAAAGGGATGCATAACGTATCATAAAGGGGCAAAAATTAAAAAGATATACAAGTTCCCAGTGTCCGTCAGAGCCTCTCTGGTACAGGCTCCTATTGTCCATCAATAAGTTGGCGCTCTTGAGCACTGGCGGTGGAGCTTGCTCTGTCCTAAGCTCTTTTAATGTATCCCACATCTGTCCAGATGGTATACCTTCAAGGTATACTTCAGCCTTTCCTTACTAATGTTCAAACAACTAAGATATAGTAAACAGAAAATTCTCCACTAATTTCGGTTAGTTCCGTTGGTACTGTGACTTAGTACTAGCTATCTTATGCAGTCCATCCCTAATCTCTTTTCTCCTTAGATGCAGTATTCCCCAGCCGAGGGCGCAAATTGTACCTGGTAGCCCCAGGCACCGTGTGATCAGTAAACAAAGGCTCTTGGATAGCTCGTAATTCTGGGGGAACAGCCTCGTTTAACACATCCTCATTCTCTTTATCTGTTTGCGTCCACGTTAACTGGGCATCACTAAAAGGAGCAAACCTGGGCACCTGTTTGCACTCCGTGTCCCCAATTCTGTCTTTGACCCACTGGTCGTAGGGTAACGGCAAGGGAATCCTCCGACAGTGGGTCGCGTGGACCCAGTTCTTACAGCCAGCAACCTTCACAGCCGTGCGTGTCACCAACAGAACCTGCTCAGGATCTTTCCAGCGTAGCTCCAAACTTTTCTTCCTCTGAAAATTACGTAGCAAATTGTAATCGTCAGGCTGGATGTTGTGGCCTGGTCCCTCTGGTGTGGAAGGTAGGGAGTCCCGCACCTGTTGGTGAATAGAACGCAAACTTTCTGTTAACTGGCAAAGGTAATCAAGCAACACAGGGTACTCAATATCTGAGTACTTACGAGGGACGCCCCAGACATTTGCCGGCCAAACACATTCTCGTAAGGAGACAATCCTGTCCTAGAATGAGCAGCTAGTTTTGTTGACAAATGAGCTAATGGTAAAGCATTTGGCCACTTTAACCCTGTCGTCTCCTGAATTTTTGCCAGTTTCAGTTTGAGAGTACCATTGTACTTCTCAACCAAACCCGCTGACTGTGGATGATTGACAGCATGAAATTTCTGTTTTACATGGAGACCTTCACAAATCAACGTAATCACTTTCGCATTAAAATGACTTGCGTTGTCACTCCAGATAACTCGGGGCAAGCCGAAACGAGGAAAGAACTCCTTCAGGAGTACCTTTGCAGTCGTAATGGCTGTATCTGAAAGAGACACGTTAGTGACAGATTCCTTACCTTAGAATATCCCCAGGCGTCAGGCTGGATCCGGAAAAGTTTTTGCGTAGCAGTACCCTTGCGCGTCGGTAGGCGGCGTCGTGCGGCTCCGCGTCCGTCGTCGGCGTCGTGATCGCCGGGATGACGTCGCGGGCAGTACTTAGGCGCCGCCCCTGCGCGCTGACGTCAGTTCTTCTTTTTCCGCGCCAGAAAGCGCAGATCCGGGAAGAGCAGTGCCCTAGTCACTTTTTGACTATCTTTTTGGTGAATTTTTCACTGTTTCTTCAATCGAGTCTTCACGACTCCTAAGGTGTCGTAGGGATGCCCGGCTTTAAGCCCTGCGAGGAATGTGGTCGCATGATGTCGATCACGGACCCGCACCTCGAGTGTCTCTTTTGTCTCGGCCGAGACCACGACACGAAGTCGTGCCCTGACTGCCGGAAACTTCATCCGAAGGCTTTGCGAGAGCGGTCTCGAAAGCTCCTTGAAGTCCGGCAGTCGGCTCCGCGCCGCACCAAGCCCCGGTCCCGGGAGAGGTCGAGGGGCCGGACGCGGAGTCCCCGCCGTTCGTCGGAATCCAAGTCTTCGCGCTCCTCCGGTAAGTCGAAGCACAAGACGTCTAAGCGGCGTCATCGCTCTAAGACTTCGCCTCGCCGGTCTCGCGACTCGGCTGAGGTCCCTATCGGCACCGTCCCCGCTGCCCCGGACGTGCCTGTTGAGTTACCCCCGCATTACCCGTCCTACCCGGGTTCGGGGGCGACTCCGGCCGAAATACAGGAATTCCTGTCGGCCATAGCCCGCCTCTTCGGGCCTCAAGGTCCCTCCGGTGCGCCTTCGGGCCCCGCGGGCCCTGATGGGGTTGCTCCGGCATGCCGTCGATTCCGGTCCCGGCGTCGCCTGTCCCACCGGCCTTCATCCCGGCCTCGGCCCCGGCCTCGATCCCGGCTCCGGTGGTGCCGCAACCCCCATCGACGCCGGTTGACCTAACCACGCCTCCGCCGACGCCGATGTCCCCGGTGCCGTTTCCGACGCCGTCCGGGGCTCCGGGCGGCGTCGTTCCCCGGTTCTCTCCGGGTCCGGACATGGAGCCGGACCGGCGTCGCCCGACGCCGGTTCCGGCGCCGATGAGACCTTGGGTCCCTGATGTCCCTCCTCCTCCATATTTTCAACCTGAGGAGGACCAGGAGAGCTGGGAGGGGTCTGAGGACCCTCTCACACAACAGTGCGAGTTTGACCCGGACTGGGTTGAGGAACTTGGGGATGCCAGTGGTCTGGACACCTCCCCTGACTCTGGCATGCTGTCTCCTGCCGTGGCAACGGAGGAGGGGGCTAATTTTGCAACGGTGTTGCGTAGAGCTGCTGGAGCCTTGAATCTCCAGTTGCCTACAGTGGCCGTCAGGACTAACATCCTGACTGAAGTGCTTCAGCCGGCGGCCTCCTCTTTGGAGACTGTGCTGCCGTTCAACGATGCACTGACTGACGTTCTTTTGGGTGCCTGGTCCAAACCCACCACAGGGGCTCCTGTGGATAGGAACGTGGCCCGACGCCATCGCTCTGCTCCGGGCGACCCCCTGTTTCTCTCCCAACACCCCACCCCTGAGAGCTTGGTTGTCCAAGCCTCTGCCTCCCAAACCGCCTTCCCTACCGCCCCTCCGGATAGGGAATCCAAGCGCCTGGATCACTTTGGGAAGAAGGCTTTCTCTTCCTCCAGTGCTGGCTTGCGGTCCGTTAATACCGCTTGCCTCTTGGGCCGATACACCCACTCTCTGTGGGATACGGTGGCGACTGTTTTGCCGCAGTGCTCTGAGGAGGTCCAGACACTGCTTACCCGCGCCATTGCGGAAGGGCGTGATGCGGCTAAATATACCATCCGCTGTGGCCTTGATACCGCCGACTCGCTGGGCAGATCGCTTGCAACGACGGTGGCGCTGCGTCGCCACGCCTGGCTGAGAACCACTGGTTTTTCAGGGGATGTCCAGAATACACTCATGGACATGCCCTTTGATGGAGTCGGTCTTTTTGGTTCGAAGGCAGACCATGCGCTGGAGCGTTTCAAGGACTCACGGGCTACTGCTAAGTCCCTGGGCCTTGCTGTTGTGCGCCCTCCGCTCACGTCTGCTTTTCGCCCCTTTCGTGGCCCCGGAAGGGGCGCCCAGTCACGTCCACAGCCCGGCCAACGGCCCGCGCAGCAAGCGCCTTCGCGTGGCCGAGGACGTGGATACCGCCGTGGCGGTTCGGGCAACCAGCGTGCGGGTCAGGCCACCACCTCCAACCCGTCCGCGGCCTCCAAGCCCTCCTAGTCCCTCCTTTCAGGTGCACAGCACGCCAGTAGGGGGCAGGGTCCACTGGCATCCCATCACCTCGGACAGGTGGGTCTTGGACATTGTCCGAAGGGGCTACTCCCTCCCCTTCGAGACCACCCCCCCAGCCATGCCACCTCAATTCCACCGCATGTCAGGGTTTCACTTGGTGCTTCTGCAGAAGGAAGTCACGGCCCTCTTGGCCAAGAGGGCCATCGAGCATGTTCCGACCCCAGAAGTAGGGCGTGGTTGCTACTCCCACTACTTTCTGGTGCCCAAAAAGGACAAGGAGGACATGCGTCCTATCTTGGACCTCCGGAACGTCAATCGCTTCCTCCGGAAGGAGAAGTTCAAGATGCTCACCCTAGCTCAGGTCTTGACTGCCCTCGACCCCGGAGACTGGTTGGTAGCTTTGGACTTGCAGGACGCCGATTTCCACATCCCCGTCCTGCCGGCCCACCGGCGTTACCTTCGGTTCACGGTAGGCCTCGAGCATTTTCAGTTCACCGTGCTCCCCTTTGGCCTTACCAGTGCCCCTCGGGTGTTCACGAAAGTGATGGCGGTGGTCGCAGCTCATCTGCGCCGGGCAGGGGTTTCAGTCTTCCCCTACCTCGACGACTGGCTGCTGAAGGCGGGCTCGTCCCAGGCAGTCGTCTCCCACCTCCAGACTACGGCCGAACTCCTGCACTCGCTGGGGTTCTCCATCAATGTGCCGAAGTCGCATCTGATTCCTTCTCCACAGCTCCTTTTCATCGGAGCAGTTCTGGACACGACGCAGTTTCGGGCCTATCCTCCCGAACGGCGAGTCCGGGATATTCAGGCTATGATTCCGATCTTTCAGCCTTTATCCTGGGTTTCGGCACGGATGACCCTGAGGCTGCTGGGCCTCATGGCCTCCTGCATCCTGCTGGTCAATCATGCCAGATGGCATATGCGGGCTCTGCAGTGGGACCTGAAGTTCCAGTGGGCGCAGCACCAGGGCAACCTGTCCGATCACGTCCAGATCTCGGAGGGGACTGCAACACAGTTGCAGTGGTGGCTCTCGAACCGGCAATGGGTCATGGGCAGATCCCTCTCCCTTCCCCAGCCAGAGCATACAGTTGTGACGGACGCGTCCCTTCTGGGATGGGGCGGTCACATGGGAGAGGCGGAGATCAGAGGCCTCTGGTCTCCGGCGGAGTCCCGGCTCCATATCAACCTTCTGGAGCTCCGGGCGATCCGACTTGCACTGAAGGCATTCCTTCCCTCTGTCAAAGGGAAGGTAGTGCAGGTGTTCACCGACAACACCACCGCCATGTGGTACTGCAACAAACAGGGCGGGGTCGGGTCGTGGACCCTTTGTCAGGAGGCTCTGCGCCTCTGGACATGGCTGGAACATCAGGGCATGTTCCTGATGGTTCAACACCTGGCAGGTTCCCTGAACGCCAGGGCGGACGAACTCATCCGCAGGTGCATGATGGATCACGAATGGCGTCTTCACTCGGAAGTGGCGCAAGGACTCTTTCTACAGTGGGGAGAGCCTTGGTTAGATCTATTCGCCACCGAAGAGAACGCGCAATGTCATCAGTTCTGCGCGTTGGAATTTCCAAGGCGGCACTCGCTCGGCGACGCTTTTCGTCACGAGTGGAGTTGCGGTCTATTGTACGCCTTTCCGCCTATACCACTTCTACCCAGAGTGTTGAAGAAGATTCGGCACGACCGGGCCCAAGTCATTCTTGTGGCTCCGGACTGGGCTCGAAGAGTTTGGTATCCCGAGCTACTCAGTATGAGCGTAGATCCCCGATCCGTCTGCCTCTTCGGGAGGATCTTCTGTCGCAGCAGCAGGGGACGGTCCTCCACCCGAACCTGTCCAGTCTACACCTGCTTGCGTGGAGATTGAGCGGCGGCAGTTGATTCCTTTCGACTTGCCTCCCGAAGTTTGTGATGTGATTCTGGCAGCCAGGCGTCCCTCCACTAAGGTGGTATACGCCTGCAGGTGGAACAAATTTGTGGCATGGTGCACAGCAAAGGCTGTGAACCCCCTTTCTGCCCCTCTTTCTGAGGTCCTTCTGTTCCTTCTTTCTCTGGCCCAACAGGGTTCTGCCCTGGGTACCATCAAGGGTTATCTCTGTGCTATCTCGGCCTTCCTCAGGCTCCCTGATCAGCCCTCCCTTTTCAAGTCCCCTGTTGTTAACAGGTTCTTAAAAGGCACTGCACACCTCTTTCCTCCTGTTCCGTTTGTGATGCCTCAGTGGGACTTGAACTTGGTTCTTACCTTTTTAATGTGCGCTCCCTTTGAGCCTCTGCATAACTGTCCTCTTCGTCTTCTGACTCTAAAGACAGCCTTTCTGGTGGCCATCACCTCCACTCGGCGGGTGAGTGAGCTCCAGGCTTTATCTTGCAAACCTCCCTTTCTGTCTGTTCATCCAGACAAGGTTGTTCTTCGGACGCGTCCGTCCTTCTTGCCAAAGGTGGTTACTGCCTTTCACATTGGGCAGACCATCACTTTGCCTACCTTCTTTCCGCCTCCGCATCCTTCCAGAGAGGAAGAGAGGCTCCACCGTCTGGACCCAAAACATGCGCTCTCCTTCTATATCGACCGCACAAAACACTTCCGGGTGGATGACCAGCTCTTTGTTGGCTACGTGGGCGCCAAAAAAGGTTGGGCGGTGCACAAACGAACCATCTCCCGCTGGGTTACCTTGTGCATCAAGACTTGCTATTCTTTGGCTAAGAAGGAGCCTCCTGTTGGGCTGCGTGCCCATTCCACCAGGGCAACGGCTGCTACCACGGCCTTGGGCCGCGGTGTTCCGCTGCCGGTTACTTGTCAGGCAGCTACGTGGGCCTCGCTGCACACGTTTACAAAGCATTACTGCCTTGACAGTCCGGTCCGGAGGGACGGCTTCTTTGGCCGTTCTGTCCTCCAGGACTTCCTTGTCTGATCTTTGTTCGCAGACCCACCACCGGGGTTGGTATTGCTGGGGTATCTATTCTAAGGTAAGGAATCTGTCACTAACGTGTCTCTTTCAGATGCACAAGTTACTAACTTGTGTAACGATATATCTGTAAGAGACAGTAGTTAGTGACAGATTCCTTACCGCCCCACCCATCCTCCCCGTTCTGCGAACTGATTTCTAGGGTTAAGGACATCCCTTTCAGGGCCCTAGTATTTTTCAGACACCTATGTCAGCTTCTTGCATGGCTCTGCGTTCCTGGCGCGGAAAGTCGTGTACAGAACTGACGTCAGCGCGCAGGGGCGGCGCCTAAGTACTGCCCGCGACGTCATCCCGGCGATCACGACGCCGACGACGGACGCGGAGCCGCACGACGCCGCCTACCGACGCGCAAGGGTACTGCTACGCAAAAAACTTTCCGGATCCAGCCTGACGCCTGGGGATATTCTAAGGTAAGGAATCTGTCACTAACTACTGTCTCTTACAGATATATCGTTACACAAGTTAGTAACTTGTGCATTATCTTTAGTGGGGTAAGCCTCAACCCATTTACTGAATGCACATACAACCACCAAAACGTACTTAAGATTATTGCATCTCTCTAGTTCAATATAGTCCATTTGAAGGACTTCAAAAGGAAATGTGGGTGGTGCAAAATTACCAGGTGGTGTCGGGGTACCCTTCCCTGGATTATGCATCATGCAGACCATGCAGTACTTTACTAAATGTGCAGCCGTCCTGGAACTATTGTCATTCTGCCATACAGGGGCTAACAACTTAAAAATGCCTTTTGCACTTATATGAGCTGGACCATGTGCCATAGTAACCACAGGAAGAACATATGCATCTGGCAACATCCATCTCTGCTTCCCTGATTTATCAATCCAACATCCTTCCTCATTCAACTGTGCTGTACTTTCCTGCCATTCCGCTAATTCTTCTATCGTGGCTTCACTTTGTATCTCCTTTACACTTTCAAGGGTATTCTCAAACATAACAACCTCGGGAACCCACCTAGCTGGACCTGCTACAAACATGCGTTTCATCTTTGTTCGGGCCGTCTCCTTAGCTGTCTGATCTGCAAAAGCATTTCCTCTACCCACAAAATCAGTAACCTTCCTGTGGGCACTACATTTAATTATGGCCAATTTCTTGTGGAGCGTTAAAGCGGACAAAAGCCTCAATATGAGGTGCCCATGCTGAATCTTGGTGTCATGAGAAGTAAGGAACCCTCTCTCAGCCCAGAGTCGCCCAAAATTATGCGCGACCCCGAAGGTATACTGGCTGTCGGTATAGATGTTGACAACCAGTCCTTCACTCAATTCGCAAGCTCGAAAAAGAGCAGTGAGCTCAGCAGCTTGAGCTGACTGATAAGGGACCCGTGATGTCTCTACCACCGTGCGCAATGTAGTGATAGCATAAGCTGCAGTCGTGGTGCCATCTGGTAATTTAAAACAAGCGCCATCGACATATAGTTCTCCTTGGGGGTCAGATAAGGGAACATCAGTCAGGTCTACCCATCCCTTCGTCTCTTCTTCCATCCGGAAGATACAATCATGTTTGTCGACTGCATCATTCTCAGAAGGGAGGGGTAGTAACGTGGCTGGATTCGGAGTGGCACATCTTTTAATCGTAATATGCTTAGCAAACAATGTCAATTCATAGCCAGTAAGACGTGCACTGGTGAGGTGCTGTGTCTTTGTCTTATTCAAAAGTGTATTCACAGCATGGGGTACCATACCTGTGAGGTCAGTATCAAGTACAAGTCCAGCCGATTGTCTGATTGAAGTGGCCACAGCCGCGACCGCGCTCAGACAACTCGGGAGGGCTCATGCGACAGGATCAAGCACAGCAGAGAAATAAGTACAAGGCCTCTACTTATGCCCAAACTTTTGTGTTAGGACAGAAAGCGCGCAACCTGCCATCTCGTGGACATAGAGCACAAACGGTTTGCCATAGTTAGGTGTGCCAAGCACTGGAGCCGAACAAAGCGCAGTTTTTAATTGCTCAAAAGACTGCTGGCATTCAGACATCCAAGACAAATGCTCATGCACTTCTTTCGATGTTAATGCAAGCAAAGGTTTGATTATTGACAAGTAGTTTGGGATCCCCTGGCAACAGTAGGAAGTAATACCTATAAAAGCGCGTGCATCTTTCTGAGTTTGTCGAATGGGCATTTTAACAATGGTAGTAATGCACTCTGGGGTCAACCTCCTACCCTCCTTCGACAGTAGGTGACCTAAATTTCAGTATCTGAAAGAGACACGTTAGTGACAGATTCCTTACCTTAGAACAGTGTTTCCCAAACTGTGGTCCGCGGACCCCCAGGGGTCCGTGACACATTCCCAGGGGGTCCTCAGGCAGCAGTTTTAAAAGCACTGCAAAGTTCCTTGGATAATAAGCAGTTTTCGAGCAACAATAAAAGTGTCAAGATAACGCCTGTGATTAATGTACCTGCTGGAGAGAAATGAGTTTTGTCCAGTGCAGCTTTGACTTATCTAATGTAGCACAGAGGGTTAATATGCCTATCTCAAAGAACATGTACCATGCATTTTAAAAAACAGTATTTAATGTGCATAAGTCAGTGGATTACTGCTTTTGTTACAGAGATTCTCTTTTTACTGTGCAGTTCATAGGTGACAATCTTAATCTAGCGCCGTGAGCTTTAAACTGGCTTCAGAGCTGCATGCAAACTGCATGGTACAAGTTAGTTACTTATGTTTTTTCCCAGTCTTTCATTATCCTGATGCTGCTAAAAAGGTTTATTTGGGTGGAAATACATTTTTATTGTTAAAGTCCATGCTAACCACTGTTATGTTCTGAAACCTGAGTTTGTGCTTCTCCAGACCAAGCACTCTTTAAAAATGCCTACCAGTATGAATGACATGAATCCTACACCTTGTAGTCCCCTTTGCCTTATGTAACATTTTCTGTAAACTGATTTACACGTATGATTCATTGTCTCTATATGTGTGTGATGTAAAGTGCTCTGACATCCTACAATGGTATGAGAGATGCTATAAAACAAATGAAATACATGTGACAGAGAGGCTATGGAGAGATGAGAGGCACTGTTGGAGGGTGATAATAAGGGAATCATTGAAGAACCCCAACAAAGATTGTCGTACCTTGGTGCATAGTAAGGTCATCATTATCTTTTCTTTAAAAGCTAATACAATTCAATATATAATGATAAATGTGTTGTAGAATGCACCATTGTTTCCTACATTTTCTTGGGGGGGAGAGCCTTCCAAAGCCCCCTTTGTAATTGTCCGGCTCACTCACTGAACTTGGTGTGCAACGTATGAGGGACTGGTCTGAAAATATTTGCCAGGGCTGCTTTGGGTTTCTAGTCTGGCCCTGGCAGGAGCAGGAGCCTCGTACTGCAAAATGAAACCAACCATTTAAAAGTTAGTCACGGAGATGCAGCACCAACCTTCCCATTACAATCTTTCGTTTTTTGCAAATTCTTTCAATATAAAATACTTTTTTTTGCATGCACATGTGTGTTTATTTTTTTCTAATGACTGTTTTAATTTTCGAAATTTAAATCATACAAATTGCTTGGGGGTCCCCGGCTTCCAGTGGTGACTCAGTGGGGGTCCTCAGGAGCCAAAAGTTTGGGAACCACTGCCTTAGAATATCCCCAGGCGTCAGGCTGGATCCGGAAAGTTTTGCGTCGCAGTACCCTTGCGCGTCGGTAGGCGGCGTCGTGCGGCGCCGCGTCCGTCGTCGGCGTCGTGATCGCCGGGATGACGCCGCGGCCAGTACTTAGACGCCGCCCATGCGCTCTGGCGTCAGTTCTTTCTTTTTCCGCGCCAGTAAGCGCAGATCCGGATTGAGCAGTGCCCCAGTCATTTTTTGACTGAGTATTTTTGAGACTTTGTTGTCCAAGTTTTTCGAGTCGTTTCGACTCCAAGGTGTCAGTAGGGATGCCCGGCTTCAAGCCATGCGAGGTCTGTAATCGCATGATGTCGATTACGGATCCGCACCGAGAGTGTCTCTTCTGCCTGGGGCGCGGCCTCGACCCCAAGTCGTGCCCCGAGTGTCGGTCCCTCGCCCCGAAGGCTTTGCGAGAGCGGTCTCGAAAGCTTCTCGAGGCCCGGCACTCGGCTCCGCGCCGCTCGAGGTCCCGGGAGAGGTCATGGGGCCGGTCGCGGAGCCATCGTTCATCGGGGTCGAAGTCTTCGTCTTCAGGTAAGGTGAAGCACAAGAGGTCTAAGAAGCGTCGCTCTAAGACCTCCCCTCGCCGGTCTCGTGACTCGGCTGAGGGTCCTGTTGGTACCGCCCCCGCAGCTCCGGGAGTGCCCGCTGAGCCGGCGTCGGCCTACCCGCCTGTTCCGGGTCCGACGTCGACTCCGGCCGACATCCAGAACTTCTTTTCGGCCATGGCTCGCATCTTCGGGCCTAAGGGTTACCCCGGTGCGCCTTCGGGCCCCGCGGGCCACAGTGGAGGTCCTCCTTCGGCACCACCGGCGGCTCCGGCCCCGGTGTCTCCGGCGGCTCCGGCGCCGCAGGACCGCCTCGGATCCAGGCCTGGATCCCGGTCGACGCCGGTTGACCTGACCACGCCTCCACCGGCGCCGACCTCCCCGGTACCACTCCCGGCGCCGTCCGACGTCCCGGACGACGCCGTCCCCAGGTTCTCCCCGGAACCGGGCACGGAGCCGGATCGACGTCGGCCAATTCCGACGCCGATGGGACTTTTCTTCCCTCTTGTCCGCCCTCCTTACTTTTCACCTGTTTTGGAGGACGGGGAGGACTGGGAGGGGTCGGAAGACCCTCTCACAGCCCAATGTGAGCCCTATCAGGACTGGGCAGAGGAACTGGGTGATGCCAGTGGCCTGGACACTTCTCCAGACCGTGGCATGCTGTCTCCTCCTTCCGTGGCTACGGAGGAGGGAGCAAGTTATGCAACGGTGTTGCGTAGGGCGGCCGCGGCCTTGCGCCTCGAGCTCCCTACAGTGGCTGTCAGGACTAACCTCCTGACGGAAGTGCTTCAGCCGGCGGCTACCTCCTCGGAGCCACTGCTGCCGTTCAACGACGCACTTTCTGACGTTCTTTTGGGCACCTGGTCCAGGCCCACCACAGGGGCTCCTGTGGACAGGATCGTGGCCCGACGCCATCGCCCGGCCCCGGACGACCCCTTGTTCCTCTCCCAACACCCCACCCCCGAGAGCTTGGTTGTCCAAGCCGCTACTTCTCAAAGCGCCTTCCCTACGGCTCCGCCGGACAGGGAATCCAAAAAACTGGACCAATTTGGGAAGAAGGTTTTTTCTTCCTCCAGTGCTGGCTTGCGGTCCGTGAACACCGCTTGCCTTTTGGGCCGTTATTCCCACTCTCTGTGGGATTCGGTGGCGCAAGTGCTGCCTACGTGTCCTGAGGAGGTCCAGACACTACTCACCCGTGTTATTGCAGACGGGAGAGACGCGGCGAAGTTCACAATACGATGTGGCCTGGACACCGCTGACTCGCTGGGCAGATCGCTTGCTACGACAGTGGCGCTTCGCCGTCACGCCTGGCTGAGGACCACTGGTTTCTCGGGCGATGTCCAAAACACCCTTATGGACATGCCCTTCGATGGCATCCGCCTTTTTGGCAACAAGGCAGACAGCGCGCTGGAGCGCTTTAAGGACTCGCGGGCTACGGCCAGGTCCTTGGGCCTCTCCGCCTCGCGCCCTCCGCAGCAGTCTGCTTTTCGCTCCTTTCGTGGCCACGGAAGGGGCGCCCAGTCACGTCCATTGCCCAGCCACCGGCCCGCGCAGCAAGCGCCTTCGCGTGGCTGAGGACGTGGCTCCCGCCGAGGCGGGTCGGGTAACCAGCGTGCGGGTCAGGCCACCGCCTCCGCCCCGTCCGCGGCCTCCAAGCCCTCCGAGTCCATCCTTTCAGGTCCACAGCACGCCAGTGGGGGGCAGGGTCCGCCATCACCTTCACCACTGGCGTGCCATCACATCGGACAAGTGGGTCTTGGACATTGTCCGAAGGGGCTACTCCCTCCCCTTCGAGACTACCCCCCAGCCATGCCACCTCAATGCCACCGCATGTCAGGGGATCATTTTGTGCTTCTTCAAAAGGAAGTTGCGGCCCTCTTGGCCAAGGGGGCCATCGAGCGCGTTCCGACCCCAGAAGTAGGGCGTGGTTGTTACTCCCACTACTTTCTGGTTCCCAAAAAGGACAAGGAGGACATGCGTCCTATCTTGGACCTCCGGAACGTCAATCGCTTCCTCCGGAAGGAGAAGTTCAAGATGCTCACCCTAGCTCAGGTCTTGACTGCCCTCGACCATGGAGACTGGCTGGTAGCGTTGGACTTGCAGGACGCATATTTTCACATCCCCGTCCTGCCGGCCCACCGGCGTTACCTGCGGTTCACGGTAGGCCTCGAGCATTTTCAGTTCACCGTGCTCCCCTTTGGCCTTACTAGCGCCCTTCGGGTGGTCACGAAAGTGATGACGGTGGTTGCAGCTCATCTGCGCCGGGCAGGGGTGCCAGTCTTCCCCTACCTCGACGACTGGTTGTTGAAGGCGGGCTCGTCCCAGGCAGTCGTCTCCCACCTCCAGACTACGGCCGAACTCCTGCACTCGCTGGGGTTCTCCATCAATGTGCCGAAGTCGCACCTGATTCCTTCTCCACAGCTCCTTTTCATCGGAGCAGTTCTGGACACAACGCAGTTTCGTGCCTATCCTCCCGAACGGCGAGTCCAGGATATTCAGGCTATGATTCCGATCTTTCAGCCTCTATCCTGGGTTTCGGTACGGATGACCCTGAGGCTGCTGGGACTCATGGCCTCCTGCATCCTGCTGGTCGATCATGCCAGATGGCATATGCGGGCTCTACAGTGGGAGCTGAAGTTCCAGTGGGCGCAGCATCAGGGGAACCTGTCCGATTACGTCCAGATCTCGGAGGGAACTGCATGGCAGTTGCAGTGGTGGCTCTCGAACCGGCAATGGGCAGATCCCTCTCCCTTCCCCAGGCAGAGCATACAGTTGTGACGGACGCGTCCCTTCTGGGATGGGGCGGTCACATGGGAGAGGCGGAGATCAGAGGCCTCTGGTCTCCGGCGCAGTCCCGGATCCATATCAACCTTCTGGAGCTCTGGACGATCCGACTTGCACTCAAAGCATTCCTTCCCTCTGTCAAGGGGCGGGTAGTGCAGGTGTTCACAGACACCACCGCCATGTGGTACTGCAACAAACAAGGCGGGGTGGGGTCGTGGACCCTATGTCAGGAGGCTCTGCGTCTCTGGGCATGGCTGGAACATCAGGGCATGCGCCTGATGGTTCAACACCTGGCAGGTTCCCTGAACGCCAGGGCGGACGAACTCAGCCGCCGGTGCATGACGGATCACCAATGGCGTCTTCACTCGGAGGTGGCGCAAGGACTCTTTCTACAGTGGGGAGAGCCTTGGTTAGATCTATTCGCCACCGAAGAGAACGCGCAATGTCATCAGTTCTGCGCGTTGAAATTTCCAAGGCGGCACTCGCTCGGCGACGCTTTTCGTCGCGAGTGGAGTTGCGGTCTGTTGTACGCCTTTCCGCCTATACCACTTCTACCCAGAGTGTTGAAGAAGATTCGGCGCGACCGGGCCCAAGTCATTCTTGTGGCTCCGGACTGGGCTCGAAGAGTTTGGTATCCCGAGCTACTCAGTATGAGCGTCGATCCCCCGATCCGCTGCCTCTTCGGGAGGATCTTCTGTCGCAGCAGCAGGGGACGCTCCTCCACCCGAACCTGTCCAGTCTCCACCTCCTTGCGTGGAGATTGAGCGGCGGCAGTTGATTCCTTTCAACTTGCCTCCCGAAGTTTGTGATGTGATTCTGGCAGCCAGGCGTCCCTCCACTAAGGTGGTATACGCCTGCAGGTGGAACAAGTTTGTGGCATGGTGCACAGCAAAGGCTGTGAATCCCCTTTCTGCCCCTCTTTCTGAGGTTCTTCTGTTCCTTCTTTCTCTGGCCCAACAGGGTTCTGCCCTGGGTACCATCAAGGGCTATCTTTGTGCAATCTCTGCCTTCCTCAGGCTTCCTGATCAGCCCTCCCTTTTCAGGTCCCCTGTTGTTAACAGGTTTCTTAAAGGCATTACACACCTGTTCCCTCCTGTTCCGTTTGTAATGCCTCAGTGGGACTTGAACTTGGTTCTTACCTTTTTAATGTGCGCTCCCTTTGAGCCTCTACATAACTGTCCTCTTCGTCTTCTCACTCTGAAGACAGCCTTTCTGGTGGCCATCACCTCCGCTCGGCGGGTGAGTGAGCTCCAGGCTCTTTCTTGCAAGCCTCCCTTTCTGTCTGTCCATCCAGACAAGGTTGTTCTTAGGACGCATCCGTCCTTCTTGCCAAAGGTGGTTACTGCTTTTCACATTGGGCAGACCATCACTTTGCCCACCTTCTTTCCGCCTCCGCATCCTTCTAGAGAGGAAGAGAGGCTCCACCGTCTGAACCCAAAACGTGCGATTTCGTTTTATCTCAACCGCACACAGCAGTTCCGGGTGGACGACCAGCTCTTTGTTGGCTACGTGGGCGCCAAAAAAGGTCGGGCGGTACATAAGCGGACCATCTCCCGCTGGGTCGTCTCGTGTATCAAGGCCTGCTATTCTTTGGCTAAGAAGGAGCCCCCTGTTGGTCTGCGTGCCCATTTCACCAGGTCGACAGCTGCCACCACGGCTTTGGGACGTGGTGTCCCATTGCAGGACATTTGTCAGGCAGCTACGTGGGCCTCGCTGCACACGTTTACCAAGCATTACTGCCTTGACAGCCAAGTCCGGAGAGACGGCTTCTTTGGCCGTTCTGTTCTCCGAGACTTCCTCGTCTGATCTTTGTTCGCAGACCCACCACCGGGGTTGGTATTGCTGGGGTATCTATTCTAAGGTAAGGAATCTGTCACTAACGTGTCTCTTTCAGATGCACAAGTTACTAACTTGTGTAACGATATATCTGTAAGAGACAGTAGTTAGTGACAGATTCCTTACCGCCCCACCCATCCTCCCCGTTCTGCGAACTGATTTCTAGGGTTAAGGACATCCCTTTCAGGGCCCTAGTTTTCAGACACCAGTGTCAGTTTCTTGCATGGCTCTGCGTTTCTGGCGCGGAATTTGTGTACAGAACTGACGCCAGCGCGCATGGGCGGCGTCTAAGTACTGGCCGCGACGTCATTCCGGCGATCACGACGCCGACGACGGACGCGGAGCCGCTTGACGCCGCCTACCGACGCGCAAGGATACTGCTACGCAAAACTCTCCGGATCCAGCCTGACGCCTGGGGATATTCTAAGGTAAGGAATCTATCACTAACTACTGTCTCTTACAGATATATCGTTACACAAGTTAGTAACTTGTGCATTGTCGACAATACTGAAATTTAGAAAGGGAAACCTTATGTCCATGATGGGCCAAATGCAACAACAATTTGACTGTACTATCTTTGCAACCCTGTTCTGTGTCAGAAGCGATAAGTAGGTCATCAACATACTGCACTAATACATTACCTAGAGGAAACGATAAGGAATCCAACTGACCTTTTAATGCTTGACTATAAGTACTAGGACTCTCTGTATAGCCCTGAGGAGCGCAACAGAATCTAAAACTCCTACCAGCCAGTGTGAACCCAAACAAATATCTACTGTCTGGATGGATAGGAATGCTAAAGAAAGGATTTTTCAAATCAATAACAGAAAAGAATTTAGCAGTAGAAGGGATCATCGTCAAAAGCGTAGTAATATCAGGAACCACCGGGAACTGTGGAACTACTATTTTGTTAACTTCGCGCAGATCAATCACAAAACGGTAAACATTATCATTGTCTGATGAGCCTGAGGGTGTCCTTTTAAGAATCAGAAGAATCGCTGACTATTACAAATATTGGCAGACGTTTCTTCAACTACTCCCTTTTGTATCAAATCCTGAATAACCTGAAGAAGAGCCCATTCTCCGGCCTGTGGTATTTTATACTGAGGAATACGAGGCAAAATAGCATGATCCTTAACCTCTATCGAAACTGGTGGAATGTGCAACAGCCCTACATCCGTGTCACCTGTTGCCCATAGAGTGGGTGGGACGTCAGCAAATTCAGTTGGGAGGGGTGCATCCTGAGACAAACACTGTTTAGTACTCACATCCGGATCCATAGTAATATAGACACCTGCAGGAGAGCAATAGATAGTAGCATGCAACTTCTTCAACAAATCCAAATCCATCAAATTTTCACCACAGTTGGATGTCAACAAAAACGGAGAGTCCACAGTGAAAGGACCAACAGTCAATGCAAGGGGGCGTGAAATGGGGCTTACACCCGGTACACCTGAAATAGCTACCCAAACATTATTGTTGCCAGACAGTGCCACCCCAAGGACCATATGTCGAGAAACAGAACACTTTGTCACACCTGTGTCCACCACAAATTCCTTAGTCAAGCCTTGCAAATCCGCTGTGACATAAGGACCACGCTGATCTACAGGTATCTGAACTGGTCCTTCACCCTGTCCCTGGCTGTCTAGCTATAAGACATACCTGTCACCTCATCCATATCGTAATCATCATGATAATACTGTCCATCACGATGGTCATCAAAGTAATAATCAGAGCGACCCTGTGAAACCGTAGCATTCTGAGCTCTATCAGTCCCACGACTTCTCCCACCAGAACCTCGCCCTCTAGGAGCCGCAACTTTCTGTAAAAGCACAGGGCACTGCCTACGCCAATGACCTTCCTCCTTACAATACGCACACTGATTTGACCCTAAAGGTGTTGTTGAAGGCTGCCTGCTGGTACGTGGAAGCTGTGTGGAAGGACCACCTCGTCCCCTACTGTTTCCCCTAAACGTTTGCTGCAACAACACCTTCGTTTTTAAATCCTTATGTTTCTTATCAGTCCTATCCTTTTCCTCCTGATCTCGGTGTTCATAATACTGGGCCATATTCAAAATAACAGAGGGGGAAGACGTGGACCAAGTACTCTGACGCCTGTAAACGAGTCGTAATTTCAGGAAGAAGGTTGGAAACAAACATGTCAACAAACAATCTAACTCTTCCCTTAACTCCTTAACCGCGGCGCAAATTCCACCGCGGTGCGGGAGTTCTATTGAGTGGGCGGGCCGGGTCGGCCAACGGACGTGCGCAGCACTAGCGAGGTAGTGCTCGCGACGGCCGTTGGCCGACGCGCGCACGGAAGGGGTTAATAGACATATCCTGCACACTATAATCCTAAAATGTATCTTCAAACCGAGTAAAAAAATCGGACACACACTCATCCTTCTTCTGTCGACAAGCCGTCAATTTGTCCCAGCTTACCTTCTTAGGTGGAATAAGTGAATGCATATATGTAATAATACGACCTGGCAAAGCAGGTATCTCGGCCCGGGGTTTATCACCTGGCTTCCTTTCCTGATCCCATCCTTTAATCACATCGCATGTACCGCCCAACTCTGCGACATGATCTTGAGTATGAACCTGTCTCCAAACATCAACCGGAACAAGGAGACCAAAAAACATTTCAATATCAGCAAGAGTCATTATAGTAGAAGAGGCATCCTCTGTTAATTCTTTATAATAAGCTGTAGGATTTTTCCTACGGTCAGGCAAATTAGCCTTAAGGGCTAAAACCTCACTCCTTTTCCATGGAGTATAGACCCATTGCTCCTGAAAATGAGTCGCTACGGCTGCTCTAGTGACAATACCATGCTGATCCGTTAACTCGGGTATTTCAGGATGATATAGTGAATGAACCTCACGCATAGGGAACTGAGTCATTTTAGAGGTACTCTTTTCAAACAATCGAACTCTATAGGAAACTATAGCATTAATATTTGCGAACACCTGTCCTGGGGCTAAATCAGCAATATAAACACGATCTCTAGTATCAAATAACACTTGTGGAGCCTCAATTTTAATATGTGTGCGCGCCAGAGATCAATCAATGTAGCAGACATATGCTGGAGAACATGCTGCTGCAGAAAAGGCTCAAACTCACACACAGCCTGCCAAATGTCTTCAGCACCATAAACCGGATTACCAGCCCACTTCATAGCCAGCCTGGCCAGCACCTGCTTCTTATCTTCCCCTACTTCAGAACGCACGAACGGACCCATCCGTTCCCTGAATTTAGTCCAATCTCTATCCTCAAACCCACGTACTGGCTTCGGAGGGTGAAAAATCATAGAAGGAGAAGCAACAGAGGTAATAGGCACAATCGTTGTTAACGCTTGCACCAGAGGCGAAAGAACGGAAGATACAGGAGTTAAAACAGTAGATGTACTAGGGGTCACAGTTGTCAAAGATGGCAAGGACAAAGAAGGAGCAGGAGGTGCCGTAGCCAAAGCCGTCGAAACAAGAGCCGTGGATATGGGAACAGCCGAAGCAGACATAACAAACTACTGTGACTGTAAGGGAACGGTGGGATATATCTTCGGCGGGGCATAAGGAGGCGGGGGTCGAGTATTTAACAACTCTTCTACACAAGTATCATTTTCCTCTTTGGCCAAATAAGATTTATCAATATGCAACCGAAATCTCCTATCTTCACATTCAATTCCGGACTCTTGTTTTTCTCTATCATATGCCACAGCTTTCTGTGTTAATGTTTGCATTTTCCCCTTCCATGCATCTCTTTCTATCTTTAACCGTCTCTGTCTGGCCTCCTTCTGCCAAGTCCTGAGGGAGTCAAACATGGACTGTCTACTTCTTTTCTTAAATAACTGCTCCTGTAAAAACCCAATTTTTGGTTCATCAAAAGTGCCCGTCAACGGCCACTGCAACTCGGCATTGTCCCTCGTATATTTGTGCTATAATGTACTAAACATAATAGGGCCAAGGCCATGTTTCACATACATATCAAAATTAGTGCTGCCTTCAGGAGGCGCCGGCTGAGCTTCTTCCAATCGAGCATCTGCATAACAACGACAACACAAATTCCAAACGTTGCTAAGGCCAGGCATCTTTAAAATGAAAACAAGTTCGTTATTTTTACCTGGCAAAGTTGTTGCAAATACTTCTGATCAAAACAGTCCTCAGACCGTACCAAACTCAAGCCACAATGGTACCATATCCTCAAAGAACCAAAACAAACTCACCTGATATCAGCAGTACAAACGAACCAGTTTTCCACTGCCGACTCTTCCGACCAAATGGTCAGATCCAAGGGTCTCGCCGTTCAGGACTCCAGTCGGGATGACCACTGGGCGAGGCACCATCCGGCAGGACAGAAGGGGCAGCTGTGAACAAATAAAAACTCTTCGTGCAGGGATCCCTGAGCCGTCAGTCCGACCCGAAGATGTCCTCGGCCTCCTCCCCCCCCCGTCTGCGGAAAGGGAATGGATCAATCACCCGAAGGAGTCCCTGTTCGGGCGCCAACTGAAGGAAGTGGCCCGATTAGGGTCACCTGTGTCACTAATGACCACCTCTCAGCCTTCCATACCAAATGAAGAGTCGGTCAGACAGTAGGGAATACAAACTAATAACTGTTCATTCATATACACTCAGAGCGGAGCCCGGTCTGCCCAGTCGCTAGGAGTGTTGCAGAGGGGACTGAAATCGACAAGCATAAAGATACATTATGTACATTCCGTAACCGGGCTAGAACATGCCTACAGTGGAATTTTCCAGGCAGGTGCAGCTAAACAGTAAAATACAAAAACCGGTTTCAGCGCTTCTATCATTTACAAGGTATCTCAATTCCAAAGTCGTTCCATTCGGGCCCGCCACTAGACAAGTGGGAGAGGGCCTCTATCTAGTGAGAAAGGTATGCGCTAATAAGAACAGTGTACTCATTACAGGAACAAGTCTAACGTGGCAGAAACGAAACTTATAGTGAAGCATTTCCTCGGAATTGAACTAGATCAGTTTCGAACAGCCTAAAATGGCGCCTGTAAAGAAAATGGTGCAGCAAATGCTAACTTGCATAGGGCAATGCGCAAACATGAACATTTCTATTCTAACAAGGTTGGACGACCAACTCTTCATTGGATATGTGGGCAAGATGAAGGGCAAGGCTGTCCCCAAAAGAACGCTGTCCAGGTGGATCATCCTCTGCTTCAAGATCTGCTACACCTTAGCCAAGAAGGAGCCTCCTGAAGGTATTCGAGCTCATTCCACCAGAGCCAAGTCTTCTTCTTCGGCTTTAGCTAGAGGTGTCCCTGTTTTAGATATCTGCAAGGCGGCAACTTTGGCTCCCTCCACACTTTCGCGAAGCATGATTGCTTGGACTCGAAGGTGAGAAGGGACGGACACTTTGCACGTTCTGTGCTACAAGATTTTTTGGTATTGGTAGGCAGGCACCCTCCGCCGGGTGCGGGACTGCTTGGGGATTCAATTCAAAAGGTGAGGAATCCACAGGCAGATGTAGCCATCAGAAGAACAAGTTACTTACCTTCAGTAACACTTTTTTCTGGTGGATACAGTATCTGCCTGTGGATTCCTCACTGACCCACCGGCCTCCCTGTTGTCTGCTTGTTTATACCGAAAAAAGATTATTGTGTAATTTATCTATTTTATTATTGTGATACTTGTCACTAGGAAATGTCTATATTTTAGAATTTCCAGTTTTAATTGGTTGTGTATACTTGTGAAATGCTGTCGGTTCACCCATTCGCCTCGAAGGCATGGAAAAAATGGGTGGAACTGACGTCAGTACGCGGACTAGGTCTTCTTATGGCTCCGATGACGTCACACGGAGCCGCGTGCGGAGCCGTTTCTTTGTGACGCCCTCGTCGACGTGGGAGAGCTATGGGGAAAAGTTTCTGTGGAATGCTGCGCATGGGGGTAATTCAAAAGGTGAGGAATCCACAGGCAGATACTGTATCCACCAGAAAAAGCGTTACTGAAGGTAAGTAACTTGTTCGCTAGTCCATGCCATTAAATTAAATCTGGAATAAAATGTGTGTTGAAGCATAGGTATAAGTGTTGAGCTGGTCCTAAGTGTTTTAGACCATGCCTGACTTATTTTTGTTCTTCAGTACTGAAAGTACCTCCACCCTATGGCCAAGTGGGCGAGAGACCCTCCATCTGTTGACTTTGACCTGGCCCTCCTACCCAGTTATTGTTGGGGCATGGGACTCAAAGAGATGGCCACTGGTCTCCAGAAATGATTGTGATAAGGAGGAGCAAAAGCAAATGTTTTTAAGTCCTTGCTCGAGATTCAGATTCCATCTGATGAGATTTGAATTTGCAAACTGTCATTCAATATCCCCCTTACCTCCCCCCCCCCCATTTTGCCATTTTCATAGAAGAAACAGGAAAATAAAATATGGGGAAAGTAAGGTAAATTTTATTAGTGTGGCAGAACTAGAAGTGCATGCAGTTTTCAGGTAAACATCTATGTGTTTGGTAAAGCTTTTTTCCATTGTACTTATGAAAACTGTCAAATAATTGATTTGTAGAATGTGTCTTTGGAATTTCATTATGTCAGCTTTATTTAACCATGTTGGAAGTATTTGGCAAATGACTTCTTATTCTCCTCTGGTGTAAAAAGAGGAATTGACTTTAAAGCAATTTTGAAAGAAAGGGCAAATTAAATGTTTTAACTGTTTTAAAATCTTATTGTGGGAATGACATATTTAGGTTATTTTCTAAAATAGCATTCTTTGGATTGTTGGAAGTCTTAATTCTACCAACTTTTTGTGTATTTTTAGTGTCATATGTTGCACACACGTTTATAATTTAGTATTCTTTTTCTATAGTAGGTTTAAATACATGTAAATGAATGTGCCTGTTAATCAGCCTGTTCTTTTATTGGCAGTGAGGAATCCATACACTGGTCATAAATATCTCTGTGGAGCACTACAGTCAAGTATTGTTTTGTTAGAATGGGTTGAACCAATGCAGAAGTTTATGTTAATTAAGGTAAGACTGCAACAGTTGGCATTACTAAACTGAAATTGCAACATTGTTTTTTTGTTTTTTAAATGGCTAGTTTTAGTTGTGTAATAAGTGAAAGGTAAGTACTAAAAAGCCACATTTTTGTATACTGTTAGTCACTTGATGCTTCTTTTAGATTCCAGGGGGGATGCTAGTAGGTGGAGCTTGGCTATGCTCAGGATGACTACCTTATCCGGAGTGTTTTTTCTCTTGCCCAATTTAACTTGTGGGGGTTTTGGTTATCCATCCAGTCTTCCGTAACTCATGGAGCCATTTGCGGGTTTGGCCTTCTTGATTGTGTTCAACCTCTGCTGCTACATCCACCAACCGGGTTTCTAAATTGCTCATACTGATTGGGTGCGTACTTCTTTAGTCTTGCACCCATGATAATCTGCTATACCAGTGCTCAAGAGCAGCCACTTGCTTTTGCATGCATGTAATCGCTACTCCAAAAGAGGAGGCTATTTTGACATCATATCGAATTGCAGTCACATTGGCAATGACATGATATACCCTGTTGCCACTGCGGGACCCTTTACAAATATTCCTCTCCAACGACCCTGCTGAAAAAACTCCAGATAGGGCTATGTAATGCTGTATTCCTGCTCCTGTTTCGCTGAAGGAGCCAGCAATTTTAATGTCAGAATCAAAGTTGGCATTTTGGCTTCACGCGAGGTTTCCAGTTGCAAAGTGGATGCCATATGTACATTGAACAACCACATGGCAGTTCCTAACTTTTTGGATGACCCCTCACAATTGTCAATAATAATGACTTGGCTGTGGGTGAGGCTCCCTTTCATTACCAGGCTACTCATCACTGTGTGCTCAGTCACACCTGTAACCGGTCCTGTTCCTTTAGCTGCCTCATACTGGTGTCAGGTGTTAATGCCATCTGGTGGGTATTCTGGTGATGATAGCCACTGTAGTCCGACAAGAACATCAGTGCACACAGATCATGCAGATGTCCACCAGTTGTTGCAAATATGGTGCACAATGTAACTCTGTTAGTGGCAACCAACATTCTGTATAGGCCATCTTTGCATCCTGTAGGAGAGTAGGATCTGCTTTCATGGTTACCCTCACTTTTTGCATGGTGTCAGTGTGTTTTTGGCCTAGTCTGTTGGGATCCTGCTAATGGGGACCCCATCAACTGTGCTTTCCCCCCTAAATTGACATAGTAAGTACTTTGGTACCTCCACGATTGGCTACTGGTGTACCCTTGTGTTGAAGAGTAAGATCTGCTTTCATGGTCACCCCTACTTTTTGCTGGTGTCATTATGTTTTCCTGACTAGTCTGACTGGGATCCTGCTAATCAGGACCCCAGTCTCTGTGCGTCTTCCCTAAACTGGACATGGTGAATACTTAGGTACACTCCAAAATTGGCTATTGGTGTACCCTGATAAGTCCCTAATATTTGGTATTAAGGTACCCAGGGCATAGGTACACCAGGGGTCTCCCATGGGCTTAAGCAGGTATTATGCCACCCATGAGAGACCACTCAAATTGTGACTGCAGGCCTGCCATTGCAGCCTGTGTAAGCTGGTGCTAGCACCACTTACAACAGATATAGGTTTCCTTATATCTGAGGTCACTGCACTTAAAACCTATAAGTCACCCGTAAGGCAGGCCTTTCAATCCTGAAGGCAGGGTGCTTGGTTCTAAGTGTGAGGGTGCCCTGCATGAGCAGGACACCCCTACAACTTCCGGAGTCCATTCCCCCGGGTTGTAAGTGCATCAGCCATTATGACATATAGAGTGGCCATGCGTTATTACGCGATGACCACCTCTAAACTGGCTGTAATGAACCCTGTCATATTTGGTATCAAACATGTTGGAATCATACCCCCATACCGTAACATGTTGGAATCATACCCCCCCACCGTAAATGGTGTGGGAAGTATGATTCCATGCACTGTAAAGCTTCTCCGGGAGGCCCTCAGTGCTCCTGGTACCAGTCTTCCAGAACCGGAGAGCAAGCTAGGGCTGCTGCCGTCCAGAGACACGTTTCTGCCCTCCTGCTGCTGAGCCAAGCTCGAGCAGGGGAAGGCAGAACAATAGATTTTCTGTCACAGGGAGGTGTGACCACCTCACAGATAGGGTTTAGTGTATTGGGACAGGGTGAGGGCGCTTGCCAGCGCCACTGAGACTGCTTGAAGGGCACATTTGGTGCACTCCTTGCATACTCCAGTTCAAACCAGTTCAGGGAGTCGTTGATCAAAGGACATGGGAGTACCCTCCCCACTGTCCAGCCCCCTCTTCTGGGAGGGACCCGTGAATCGTCCCAACCCTTTCCTAAGGGTACTTAAGGGCTTACCTGTCGGTGGGTCCCTAGATTCGTCATGGAACAAGATTCAGATCACATAGCACTTCAACTTCGACCGTCTGAACACTTCGGACTTCGCTGGACTTCGCTTTGGAAACCAGCTGCAACGGGGAAGATTCCTGCTGCTCCTGGTCTCATCGTCCTGCTGGTCTTCTGCAGCGTCTGTGTCCATTCTCCATACAGATTCTTCACCAGGCCTGTGGAAATCTAAGACACCTGAAGGAATCTCCCTTGGAGTGAAGGAGTCACTCCCCTGCATCTGCAGGCACCGCAACGCAGCTGACAGGTCTGCTGAGCCTGGGCACCTATGGATTCCGAAAGGCTCAGCAACACAGGTGGTGGTTCTGCAACTCCTTCGAGGCCTGCACTGTCTTCATACTGAGTTTGAGGCCAGTATCCCTCGTCGGAACCGCTGGAACAGAACCCCTGTGCACCGCATCGACTTGTCGTTGCCAAGACTTGTTGGCTCTCTCCTCCAGAGATCTTCGGGCTCCAAGAAGCTCCAACCACAAGCAACTCCTGCAGCCAAGATCTTCACCCTCACCGCTTCCTCTTCACCATGGGCCTTCTTCAATGGTGAGCTGCTCGAGGTCCTCTTGCGACTCCTGTGCCTTCGGCCCATGGGTCCTCTTAAGGGTCTTCTTTGGCTTCAGTGGGCTCCCCTGCTTGCTCGGGCCTGCTCCGACTTAACTCCGACTTAACTCCGACTTACCTGCTCGTGGTGAGTCACTTGGACCTTGCTGGTTCCGACACTGCACCGTTTTCGTCAACTATGACACTGACCCCTTGACCCTTGACATCCGACGTGGGACAGCTCGTGAACAGCTCCTGGTCTTCTACAGTGTCGCCTGGCCCACACAGCTGCAACTTCAAGTGCTTCGTCAACCTCTCCTACATCTGACATTGGTGAGCATTCGTCTTCCGTGCCTCCTGGTCACTCCTGAGTGGCATAGACTCTGTCCCCTCTGCTTGCAGGTACCTCTCATCCTGAATCCACCTTTTGGTTCCACCGGACTCCTTGGTCTTCTTCTCCAACAGCATCTTTCCTGAAGTCCTCCATTGTGCTCTACGGCGGTTTCTGATGTCACTTCACACCTATGCACCGGGCTTCCCTGGTGTAGGTATCCTGGTTCCTGGGGTATCCACGTGTGGGGTGACTCTCCAACCTTCCATCTTCCATGGGCTTTCTTCGGGGTCCGCTGGGAAGGGTCCTTCTTGTTTAAAATTGAAACCGCAACTTATCAATTGACTAACATTAAGCACGGGGTCGTGTTCCCTCTCTGCACACGACCTCCGTGGGGTTCCTAGATACTCACCTTGGGTGGTTCCTTGGGTCCCCAGCTCTTCTATGTCTTCTGGGTCCATTCTCGTCTTCAGTCGTGGTTCGCATCCCACTATTTTAGTATATGGTTTGGTCTCCCCTGGAGACCATTGTGTCTTTGTGCTACTTACGTGTTCTATTTCTTAAGTATTGTGTGTATTGTGTTTATATCTCCGGGTAGGAGATATTGCAATGTGTTAGTGAGTGTTTGTAATAAAATATATATTTTTATAACTACACTGTGTGATTCCTTTTCACTTAACCTATACCATAAGATTAGTACTGGTAAAACAAGCTGCTTTACACTCCTTCTGGACTAAGCCACTTAGAGAGCTTTCTAAGGTTGTCTAAGACGACTGAAATCACCATAAGGGTTGTCTGGATTAGTGCAGGGTGCTACACTTACATAAGTGAGCAACATATACTAAGCCAGCCTCTCACACCTTGTAAGTCCCTAGTATTTGGTTCTAAGGTACCCAGGGCATAGGTACACCAGGAGTCTCCCTTGGGCTGCAAGATGAATTGTGCCACCCATGGGAGCCCACTGAAACTGTGACTACAGGCCTGCCGTTGCAGCCTGTGTGAGTTGGTGCTTGCACCTCCAACAACGGATATAAGTTTGCTTATATCTGAGGTGACTGCACTTAAAACATATGTCACCCTTATGGCAGGCCCTTGAGGGGAGGGTGCTTGATTATAAGTGTGAGGGTGCCCCTGCATGTGCAGGACACACCTACAAACCACGGAGCCGATTCTCCAGGCTTTGTAAGTGCGGTCAGCCATTTTTAGACATATAGTGAACATCAGTCATTACGAGTTGTCTTAACTATTTGGTGTCTGCACCGAACCCGGTCATGTTTGGTATCAGACATGTTGAAAGCATACCCCAACACTATTCCAGTGTTGGGAGTATGGTCCCATGTACTGGGGGGTTCCTTAGAGGAACAGCCTTTCAGGGTCTGCAAGCAAGCTAGTGCTGCTGCCGACCACAGTCATAATTCTGCCCTCCTACAACTGAGCCAGGCTTGAGCAGGGGAAGGTAGGACTATAGGTTTCCTGTCAAAGGGAGGTTTAACCACCTCCCAGACAGGACTTAGTGTATTGGGCTGGGGTGGGGGCGCTTGCCAACGCCACCAGACTGCTTTGAAGGGCGCATTTGATGCCCTCCTTGCATACTCCAGTTCGAACCAGTTCAAGGAGCCCTTGGCTCCCGCTCTGACGTGAATCTGGACAAAGGAGATGGAAGTATTCCCATCTGTCCAGCCCCTCCTCTGGGAGGGACCACCGAGAGGTTCCAACCCTTTCCTTTGGGTACTTAAGAGCTTACCTGTGGGTGGGTCCTTAAATTCGTCATGGGACAAGACTCAACCCTGAAACTGCGTCGCACTTCAATTGTCTGGAAACTTGGACTTCGTTGGAATTCGACTGGAACGCAGACTGCACCAAGGAAGACTCATGCAGCTCCTGGTCTCGCTGTTCTTCAAGTCTTCTTTGTCGTCTGTGTCTGTGGTTCTTCCAGGTCCTTCAACAGACCTGTGGGCATCAGGGACACCCTAAGAAATCTCCCTTGGAGTGAAGGAGTCACTCCCCTGAATCTGCAGGCACCACAACGAAGCTGACCGGTCTACTGTTCCTCTCGTCCTACGGACTTCCCGAGGCTCAGCAACACAGGTGGTGGTTCTGCAACTCCCTCGAGGCCTGACCTGTCCTCTCTGCAATTTTTTTATTTTTTATTAACAATTTTATTAGTAATAAAGCAGCAATCAAGACAGTACATCGACAGTTTAGGTAAAGATGTTCAAGAGATTACAGCATTATCTTCTTCATAATTAGTCCAGCAGAAGCCCATGGCAGCATAGTTGTCAGTACAGGACAATCCCAGGCGGGTCACTTATATGTTCTTGGGTCAGGAAATGCAAATAACTCAGACCTAGTGCTGATTGTCCACCGTGTGCGCCTTACTCCCATCCATGTCCTCCTCCAACACCTGGAGTCTTTCCCTCCTCAGCTCTACTGTTGGAGAGACACATATCTCCCCCCTATATTTATTCCAGCGCCCCCATTTGTGATCCCATTTATGTGGACATCCCCTGCCTTTATAAACTGTTTTTTCGGCGATCATGGCATGATCCATATCTTTTGCCCAATCTCTCAGCAGTGGTAAAGTGTCTACGCCCCATTTCTGGGCTATATTTCGTTTCGCTATGCACCACCTCATCGTGGCCCACAATTGCTCGGCTTGCGTGAGGTCTGTTGCTTCCCAGATATTGAGAAGACACAGTGTGGGATTTGAGAGGATGGACTTGTCACATGTTCTGGTCAGTTGTCTGGTCAGGTCCGTCCAATATTGCTGTATGTGAGGGCAGCCCCATAGGATGTCCAGGAATGTTCCCGGTTGGTTACAGTGTCGGAGGCAGAGAGCGTCGGGTCTCCTACCTAATTGATGTAGTAGAATGGCATCAAAATATACTCGATGAAGAATTTTAATCTGCACCAGGCGAAGTCGCATCGGGATGGCTATCTCGCGGGGTGAGGATAACGCTTCTAGCCAATCTTCATCGGCTAGTTTTCCCAGGTCACCCTCCGAAGACGTCCTCAGCTTCAACATTGGATCGACTCGGTTATTAATCAATTTCCTATATGTGAGAGAGACGGCCTTGCGGTTCATAGGATCCAGCAAGAGCCGGTCCTCCAGGGGAGAAGAATCTGGAAGGGGGGTATCCCCAGGGAGGGCAGAGTCAATAGCATGACTGATTTGGAGGTATCGAAATTTCTCCGTCGGCGCTAGCTGGTACCTATTCTGGAGGTCCGAGAACGACGCCTTCTTGTCCTTGATCCACAAGTCGTTAACTGTAGAGATCCCGATTTTGTCCCATTTATCAAATCCTGCACAGGCGCTAAGCCGTCCCAGGATATCCGGTTCCCATAGAGGGGTAGCCTTCATGAGGCGCCCCTGCCAGCCCATCCGCCTCTGCGCCCCGTGCCACACTTCCACCGTACGCGCTGTAGGGCCGGTCAAGCACAATTTTCTGTGGTTCGTATACAGAGCTCTATTGTAACCTCCTTTCCCCAGCAACCAGTGGTCAGTGCGAAAGCTGGGATCATCATGCCGCCCGAACACCCATTGATTGATAGCTATCAATTGTGAAGCCTGATAGTAAAGGCGCAGATCTGGTAGACCTATACCCCCATCATACCATCCCATAGTAAGCTTGGCCATGGCTATACGAGGCGGCCTGTCATCCCATAATAAATCTCGTACGGCCGCATCAATCTGTCGGAAGTAAGATTCGGGGATCGGAATGGGAGTGTTTTGTAGCGCGTATAAAAAACGTGGCAGAGCGAGCATTTTGAATAAGGATGCGCGCCCTAACAAGGTAAGGGGGAGTGTTTTCCAATGCGTGACGTCTGACCGAAACCTCTGTAGCGGCCCCAACAGGTTTCGTTAAAAAAAAGTGTGGCATCCGTAGTGATAAAAATCCCTAAGTACCGAAAGCCCTGGGAGGCTACCGGAATATCGTATCCACGAGGACTCCGCGGCGGTTGTCCCCAAAGGGGATACATCTGGGATTTTGACCAGTTTATTTGGTACCCAGAGTGTGCCCCAAAAATATGGAAAATATGGAGTACACGGTGCAGCGAGCGCGTCGGTGAGGCAAGATAAAGCAGGATATCATCCGCATAGAGTGATATGCGGTCTTCGTGCTCAGCCGTCCATCGAAGGCCTCTAATGCCCGGGTCTCCCCTTATCCATACCGCCAGCGGCTCCAAGACCATGGCAAAAAGGAGCGGTGATAACGGGCATCCTTGCCTTGTGCCACGGCACAGTGGGAAAGAAGTAGAGCGATGATTATTCACTGAAACATGAGCCATGGGTTGTGCATATAACAATTTGACCCATCTCATAAATTTGGGTCCGAACCCGATGCGGCCAAGAACTGCGAACAAATAGTCCCACGCTATGGTGTCAAACGCCATTTTGGCGTCAAGTGCCAGCAGAATCGCTTCTTCTAGAGTGCCTACACGGCCCAATACCCCATGCAGACGACGCAGGTTACGTGCAGTGTTACGTTCCGGCATGAATCCCGACTGATCTGGATGAATCAAGTCGGTGAGATAGGGGAGCAGACGAGTCGTCAAAAGTTTTGCGAGAATTTTAGCCTCTACCGTGATCAGAGAGATAGGCCTATACGAGGCGCATTCATCTACCGGCTTTCCAGGTTTATGAATGACTACAATAGTGGCCTCACGAATATCTGTCGGGAGGAGGGTGTTCTCGTAACTTTCGTTATATAGATTTAGTAAATGAGGAGCTAATTTGAAAGCCATGGGCTTGAACAATTCGATCGGGAGCCCGTTTGGGCCCATCGCTTTGCCTGCGCGAATGTCTTGAATTGCCTTATGAATCTCTTCAACCGACAAGTCAACTTCCAGCGCCTCCTTATCCTGTTCCGAGAGGCACGGCACTCCAATAGTGGCAAGGAGTTCGGCCGCTCTCGTAGCCTGCGAGTCTTGCGGTATACCATACACATTCTTATAGTGGTTTGCAAAAGATTCAGCGATGTCCCGTGGGTCCGTCATCAGAGCACCATCAGAGCTCGTGATAGCTCTCACCCATCTCGCTGATTGTTCTTTACGTTCTAGCCACGCCAGCAATTTACCCGTGCGTTCCCCTTGTTCATATATACGGTGCCGGGTGGCCAGCGCACGTCTCCTGGCGTCCTCTTGTAGCAATTGCGTATAATCTTGCCTTTTTACGTTGAGCAGATGTTTAGTGTCAGGGGCCGGGGCCCGAGATATATCTACCTCAAGACGTAGGATCTCAGTTTCTAGCTCCCAACACCCTACGACGGCGTTCAGCCCGGTGACCAGCCATCGCCGACAGTGCCCACCCTTTAATCACTGCACCGTATGCCCCCCAAAGCGTAATGGCTGATTGGACCGATCCTATATTTTCCTCAAAATAATAATCTGTGTCTTTCCGCAAGGCCTCTCTAATATGCTGAATCTTGAGTGCCCAAGGTTGTATCCGTATCGGGCCAGGTTGACGCGGGCGTTGCACTCCAAGGACCGTCAGCACCGGGGAATGATCCGACACCCCCCGTGCCAAACATCTAGTGTTGGAAAGGTCATGTATGTGTTGTGCATGTGTGAATAAGTAGTCAATTCGTGATTGACTTCCGTGTACCCCGGACTGGAACGTAAAGTGTGTATCCCAAGGGTGCGACCACCTCCAAATATCTACCACCCCTAAGGCTTCAATAAAGTCTCGTAGTGGTGAGCAGCGTGTTGAGTCACTTCTGGGCGGTGATCTATCTAGTTGACCGTCAATCGTCAGGTTGAAGTCACCCCCCATTATCAGTGTGCCCACAGGTAGGTGAAGTAACAGGGCCCCCACATCCGTCAAGGTCAGTCGTTGTAGGCCCGGTGGAGCATAACAGAAACAACATTCAGGACTCTGCCCTCCCACATGCCCGTGCAAGCTGCGTACCTGCCCTGTGGATCCGTCCAGGTATTCTGTATCACATATGGACAGCCTTTTCGAAGGAGGACCCCCGCCTCCCTAGATCCCGTGGTGAAACCTGAGTGGGCTACCATTCGATACCTCTTTCTGTCGAGGGCCCTGCAAGAATTACCAATTAGGTGAGTTTCCTGTAGTAACACCAAGTCCAGCCCATGGCGGTGGACATACTGCAGCACAATACCTCTCTTAATTTTGTCTCCTAACCCGTTGACATTCCAAGTTATAAGCTTGAGTCCCTGACTGTTGGCCATCTTGTCACAGCTATCGGAAGAACGGAGCCCATGGCTGACTTGTAGCCCCCCACGCGCTCCCGTGTCGCCATCTGAGCGATCCCCGGACTTTCACTGACCTTCTCATAGTATTGGAGCTCTCCTGCTGCCATCTGTACATAGAAACCAACCAATTCGTGCATACATAAGCAGTTACTTTGTCTTGCTGCATAACATCCCCTAGTAACCCCCCCCCCCAACAGATCAAACTCCAGATTACTATCAACCCAATAAACGTACCCCCCTCCCTGCCTCCCTGCTTAACGGGACAAAAACCGCCCGCAGAGTGCCTGTCGCCCACCCATAAACAATTCCAAGGAACGCGAGTAACCCCACTCCCCATTTGCATAACTCTATTCAGACATTTCTCCGCCCTCCTACCCCAAAAGCAATATACCATCCAGAGGCGCAGTACCATCCCCGTCAGATGTCTTGTGGCCCCCACATTTTCAATAGCAATATAGTTGCGAGTCTCATAAGACAACCGTTCCGCCCCATAACAACCCAACATGTGGAACGAACACCGCAAACAGTGACATGATTGACCCAGTCACTTATGAGGGCAATCCCCAGAAAGTGGACCATCCCCGTGACATAAGTATCAGGAGTCCGCTCAAGTATCCCCTCCCAGCACTAGACTTGTGCGATCTCAAGTTCGGGTGGCAATGGCCCCAAGACCATGCTCCCCAAAGTTCGTGAGGGCACCAGGAGGACATAACAATCCCAAACAGCCTTACCGACCATTGAATCAACGCCCTCCCGTGTGTCCCTGGGAATCAGAGTCAGAATGTGGAGGAGTTCGTTTCTGCTGGCGCCAGTCAGCGTTGTCGTCCGCCGCAGAGAATGTCTTTTTGCCCTTTCATTCGACCGTGCGCCATCCCTCAAGCCAGTCCCAGGCCTCTTCAGGTCGAGTGGAGAACCACGATTTTCCATTGGCTTCCACCCGAAGCTTGGCGGGGAACAACATTGCATACTTCACTTCCTGGTCGCGTAGGGCCCGTTTCACCTCCAGGAAACTGCGACGCTGTCTCTGCACACGCAATGTGAAATCTGGAAAGAACATGATTTTGCTGTTCTCCAGGGTAAGTGGCGGGGCCGCCCTTGCCGTCTGTAGGATAACATCGCGGTCTCGAAAGTTAAACACCCGCGCCAACAGTGGGCGAGGGGGCGCTCCTGGCTTCGGGCGGCCGCCAGGCACTCGGTGAGCTCTTTCAATCGTGAAGGAGTTGGAGAGTCCCCTGGGTTGAAGATGCTTAAGGACTCCACAAAGAGGTCTGCCCCTCCGCGTTCTCCGGCACTCCAATAATGCGGACATTGTTCCGTCGCATTCGACCTTCGTAGTCATCCAGTTGCAGGGCCATCGCCTCATGGGAAGAGCGGAGGTCCGTGATTTGTTTCTTGAGCAGGGCGGTGTCGGTAACCAATTCCTTGGCAGTGTTCTCCACAGATCCTACCCTTTCTGTGATTTTTTTCATGTTCTCTCGAATCAGTGCAACATCCGTGGCCACTGTGTCGATCCTCACCTCAAGGGAGGTCCTGACCGCCGTTATTGCTTCAAGGAGATCCTTATTCGATGGTTCCGCGGCATCCCCCGGCGTAACTGTCCCCATATGGCCTTCAGTCTGCTGTTTCTGCCAGGCGAACTTCTCCATCTTGGTCTGGGTTGTCGCCCGGTTATTACGGCCGGACGCCATTGCCTGTTGTCACGGGGCCCCACAGCTAATCAAGGTGCCGCCACTACTCCCCGCCGCCTCCGGTGAAGTCCCTCACCCGGCCTGTCGGCTTTCGCTGGAAGCACCCCACACAGAGGGGTATCTAGCTGAGGCCGCCGCACAGCGGCCCTGGACGGAAGGTCAATAAATTGTTTCAGCTAGGCCCCCAGCGGCCAAATCGCGGAACGTTGCAGTGCAGGTCAAGGGCCACTTCCAGCCCTCTTACGCTGGCCCGGTATTGTCCGCTTCTGCCGGTACCGCAGGGGGGCCACTCCTATCCCCCTCTCCGCTTGTCGGCAAGTCTCCGTGTCTTTATGGCAGCCAAGTATAAATGACCTCACCCTCTGGGCCTAACTGCCCTCCGCGGCAAACGGCTCAAGGGGCCCCCAGCGCGTTCCTTCAAATCTTTTTAGTCTGCTTCAGATCGCTCCCCACAACCGCATACAATCTTCAGAGCCGCTTCGGGCCTGTCCGCCCGTATCAGCAATGTCTCACCCGTTTTACTCACGACGGGGGCCGCCGCACTAGTCACCTGGCCCCCCGTCACTCACCGGGCCACAAGGGATAGACTCCGCAGTCACGGCAGGAGTCCGGCAGCGCTGGCTCCGACGAGGAGCTCCCTCCATCCACTACTGGGACCCCGTCACCCTAGGCCACCGCCGCGGCCTGCCGTGGCGCCCGATCGGCACAGCGCCTCACTCCCGCGGCTGGGTCACCCGCGATGCCTCGGCCGCCGGAGCTCCCACGGGGCAACGTCACCGATTGTCTCGAAAATCGCACCAGGGGTAGCCGTGCGCCTCAGAAGTGCTCCGGCGTCACCAGGGCAGGAATCGGGCCTGCAGGGGCGAAGTTGTACCGGATAGTTTGGGAGTGGCGCTCCGGAGTAAAACTACCGAGCGGCCATTCCCGTCGGCGGTTAGCCACGCCCCCTCTCTGCAATTTTAAGGCCAGTATCCCTTGTCGGAAGTGCTGGTACTAAAGCCCTGTGTACCGCGTCAACTTGCTTTTGCCAAGGCTTGTTGGCTCTGCACTCCACACATCTTCGGGCTACAAGAAGCTCCAGCCTCCAGCACCTCTTCCCTCTAAGATCAGCGTCCTCACTGCATCCTCTGCACCGTGGGCCTTCATCTTTGGTGAGGAGGCCCCGGGTTTGGGGCCCCTTGCCTCGCTATAAAGGAGGCCCTCTTTCCAGTATACCTTATGGGTACCACTGCTATTCCCTTGTTCCTGTCTGACAGCCAACTGTCCCAGGTCCTCTAGAGTGGGGCATATTCTCTTTCCTTGACTGTGGTCCTCCTTGGAGAGACCTCCTGCTTCCTGGACCTCTGTCACGTATGGCAGGTCTCTGAGGGCAGCAGTGTTCTTTTAAGGTGCCAGGCCTTCCCCCTGAGGGTTAGGCTTCTTCTGGCCCTGTGGACCTTAGAAGGTGGATTACCAGCATTTTTGCCCCTTCTCTCTGCTCTAGGGGCCCTTGACTTTCCCTCTGGGCCCTCTGTACGCTGGTTGTGAAATGAAATGAAATGAAATTTTACTTGTAAAGCGCACCCATACCCCCAAAGGGGTGTCCAGGCGCTGTACGCATACCGCTGTGGAACCCTTCCTGGCTTTTCCCTGTGAAATGTCCACTCCTGGGCACCCCCAGGGTGAAGCCAGGCATCCCAGCGCTGTTGGGGCCGTTGTGGAGATTAAGCAAGCTATTGCCCAGAGTTGCAGAGTGGGACCCATGATTAGAATAGGCACCGAGGCGAGAATTATCAGGTCCGAGGAAATTGAGCCCAAGACCCGCCGAGGCGGGAATTGAACCCTGGTCCCGGGCCAGATCTCTGCATCAGGGTCTGCCGCTCTAACCATTGAGCCACACTTCTCCACACAAACCCATTCAGGAAGATCCAGCATTGCTGCATGATATTTTCTTTCTACCTCTGCCTAAGCAGAGCTTTCAAGATCATTGCCCAGTGGACACTCAACTGGGATGGCAGGGGACACTGCTACTTTCTTTGGGCCAGTAACTCCTCCCCACTCAGTCAACCACAGCCATAGGGTGTGACTTTGTGACAATGCCAGCATTGACAATCTCATGCACTTCTTCTGACAGGATCTTATGTGGGGAAACTAGTGTGGCCGTCACCATTGTCACGCTGGCACCTGTATCCCTCAGAGCCTTCACTTCTACCTCATTGATTTTGGCCAGTGTTGGTATTTATCCATACTTGGAGGCCAGTGGGCCAAACGTTCAGTGTTCTCCCCACCCATGGACACTAAGGTGACCTATGTGCGCCATTTGGGATGTCTAGTGGCAATCTCCCACACCATCCCTACACTAGCCAGCCTTTTGGACTGGTCAACAGTGGCTGCCTTCTTTGTGCACACTTCATCTCCCCTTGTGTCCTGGCAAGTTGAAATTAAAACAACTTCAGCCTTTGAGAGTTCAAACTTCTTTCCCTGATGCCCCCTTCCCTTTAAATTTGACGTGGCTCGTGACTCCCCCTCTTCGGCATCTTTTGCGGCCTCTTTGGGGCTATCCTTCTTTTTATCCTTACCACCTTTCTTCTGGTATACTCCCAGGGTTTTCTTGGGGACCCTGGTAAGAACCCACTCATCAGCTGACTTGCCCAGTTCCCTGGGGCTTGGAGTCCACCAGATGCTGGTGTAACTTCTCTGAGTTACAATTTGTAAAATGTGCTCCTTAATTAAACTGTAGCGTCCTTTAAATGTGTCTACTTTGTTGTCTTTAATCCAGCCATCAAGTGCCTTAACTGGAGTGTCAACAAGGTCCACCCATGTCTGTGAAGCCCCTGTCTGTGTTGTTTTGCATACACCCCTCAGAAGTGAGACAAACACCTCAACAAGTGCTGCCTTCATGTGTGGGTAGGATTCTGCTACCTCATCCTCTAGTGTAAGCAGGCTATCCCTACCAACTACTGGCACTAAATCCTAGAGTAGTGTCACCCCAGTGTTGGTTGTACCCACCGTCCTCATCTTGAGGTCTCTCTCATATGAGGCCAGCCACTTGTAAGTGTCATCCCCCAGTACATAACTAGGGAAAATCTCTTTGGGCAATCTGATATCAGGGGCACCCCTGTCAGCACCTTCTGTTACAACTCTGCTGCCACCACTATGGGCTCTAGTACCGATCTGGCCCTCTTCTCATCTAGAGTCAGCCTTCTCTCAGCAAAGGCTATTGCCTTGTCTTCCAGGTCAAGGAGCGCCACACTTTCTTTCAAGGACCTCTGGCTAGTGATAGAGCCTGCTTGGCTGTTGGCTCTGGGGACTATCCTTGGTCCAGCAAAAGGAAGGTAGGTGTCTACCTGCCCCACTTACTCCACTAAGGATACTGTTGTTGTACTCCACATCACCTTCTCCCCCAATTACCTTGGGTAAATTCCTTCTCCAAACGTGGAGTTACCCTGTGGGCCTTCTGCCAAGCTCTGAGGGCCTTTATCAGCTCATTTGTCCTTGACTTGGCCTCCATGTTGATCTTCTAGTCCCAGCAAAATGCCCTCAGCTCACCTCTCTTGAAGGAAGACAGGTTTGCCACGTCGAGCTCCATGTTCTCTTGCTGAAAAAGTGGCTCCGAAAACTTTCTCAAAACTTATGGAAAACGTTTTCAAACTTTTGCACTTCCAGGAAGCTTTGCTCCAACTTTCTAAAACTTTTCCCAACTCCTTGAAAACGTTTTTGCAGTCCTTGGAAACAATCCTCTGTAGTTTAACACACTTGACAGATACTCAAGAGGTCAGAGACTTCTTTTGTAGGTGTCTACGGGTTCTAAGTGGTCTTAACTCCAACAATTGTATTGTACTGCTAAACACAAGTTCTGGATCCTTCCATTAGGCACCAGTGTGAGGTAATAGGGTGTGTTATATGCGTGGCTGTGCAACCTCACCATGTAATAGACTCACCAACCCCTTTAGGACCCTTAGGTTTCATTCGCCAAACCTTCAGCTCAACCCTAGGTAGCTGTGGCTCTGGACAGCAAGGCTTACACGAAGGAACAAATGTAAACATCTAAACTGGACCAAAAGAATTGAAGAAATCAACAAGACGATAAAGAAATCCGACACCAATTTATAAGAATAGACTGTATTTTTATGTATTTTTAGACACCACAACGAAAAAGATTTACTGGAGGGTTCTGTAGATATAGATTTTACAAGGTATTGTAAATCACAGCATTTCACTCAACTGTGAACCAGCTTTGCCAAATTTAACGAATTGAGTAAAAAGTTGGACAAGTTGTGATGCAGTCATTTAGAGTTAACTTGGGACAGCCATCTCCGGGAGGGAGCCAGTAAGGGGGACCAGCAAGGCCCTCAGAAACAGTTGCCTCCTCAGAAGAGTCTTCCTGCAATTCCAGTTATTTATCCGCGTCCAATGGATACCTATGAAAATGGTCCTGATGCTGAGGAGACAGGATGCTTGAAGATGCTAAGGATGCTGCTTATGTGACATGGTCAACGGGGATCTTCCTGCAGGGACTCCTCAGTCAACGAAGGTGATGATGAGGTCCTGGACACCTGGTTCAACATCCCACAAGGTCCTTTGTGGTCTGGCTGAAATCAGGTCGGTCTGGACTACCAGTAATTAGTTGTTGCGGTCACAGCCAAATTATTCTCCGGGCTGTAGCTTGCCTTCTGGGTGACCAAGCTGCACTCCAACGACTCTCCCGGGTTCAGCAGACTGGGATGCAACAGCGCTGTAGAAAACTTCTGAGCATCAGGGCCTCGTCCCTGGCGATGTACTATGGTTGGGAGCGGCAATCTGGGCTACTACTCGCCTTTAGGAGGCTTCTTCAGCTGTTGTGCCGCAGTGCTGCGTAGAGGCGGTCAGCCGGCTGACACATGGATTCTCTAGGCATTGGCTGGGCTCTGGAAACAACATCTCCTTGAGGAGGACACAACAGGCACAGTACCTCTTCTTCGGTAGCCACCAGGTGCAGCCTCTCTTCACCAGGAACTTGGTGCAGCAGGTCAGTCCTTTTTCGGACTTTCTTCCAGTCTAGTCAATATCTGAGTTCTGGATGCCAGGGGTGCCCTATTTATGCAAAGAAAATCCTTTCAGGGTAGGATAGAGTTGGTAGCCAATGGGCTGCCAGGTTTGCTTCCTCCTGATGACCACTTCCTGGGAAGTGTGGCATCTTGCTACCCCATGATGCATCATTCTTCCCACTCCCTAGATGGCAGAACCCCTCTTTGGGCATCCAGAGCTCCCTAGCCCAGCCCAGAGGTGTGGACACCAGGGGAGCTACGCACCCCTGGAAAACAGGTTTGACAACAGGTTTTTCCTCTCCCGGGAGCCAGCTAGTCTGCCTAAACAATGGGTCCGCCCCCTCCCCATTTGCACTTCAAAATCGGCTTCAGCTTTGAAGCTCGCCCTCTGGGCGAACACCCGTGTGTCTTGGTATCACTTCTCTCCAGTGCAGACCCCTATTGTCTCCTTTCCTGGGGGTTAATAGCACATCTTCCCAGGAGGGCAGAACGCTGTCTCTGGTTTGAGCTCCATGTGCAACTGTCAAGAGCACAGGAGATTGAAGGCAGCAAAGGGGCAACTTTGTAAAAGTTGCACACTATAACGTTATACATTAATTTCTATTGGAGAACCAAGTCTGTCTTAATCTAATGAGTTGTTTGATACATTGGAGTATCAACTTTAGTTGCACTGTTCAAGAGTGAGCACAGCTGAGGGGTCAGTGTGTAACCCTGCACTCGCCGAAGGGGCGACCAAATCTTTCCACAATAAAAATGACAATTTCATGTTTTTCCTTTAAGAACATGCAAAATACATGTTCTGCCCATGAAGTATGCTGTACCCTTCCTTAGGGCTTGGTAGGCCTGTAATATAGGTGACTTACACATGTTTCAGCAGGACAGTTGGCTTTGCCATGGCTTTTAAATGGCAAAGTCAGGTTAGCAGTTCGAAACTGCCCATCCAGCCTGCAATGGCGGCCTGAGAGACTCGTTTTTCTCTTGTCACACTCAGGGTGGCACAAACCGTGCTGCAATCCCCCGGGGGGACTCTCTAACTTGCATTCCCTGGGTACCATGTACTAGGGACATACATGTAAGTTAGGTTATACCAATTGGGAATAGTCAGTGTAACATACTCATTTTGGGGGTCAGGTCACCGTCACTAAGGTCTGGTTAGCAGGCTTCAGTGCACTCGGACTAAAAAAAACAGCAACATCAGTCAGAAAAAACTGGGGGTGACCATACAGAAAGGGGCATTTCCTTTCAAACTGTCCTGTTACCCGGATTTTTTTGACTCTCTATTATTCCCGGAGATTGGACTCTTCATTGACATTAAGTGAACTGCTGGTACCTAAAAGTTCAATATCTGACAGTCCCTGTGTTTGGCCGACACTGTGCAGTTCGATCCTTTCCGAATGGCAATTCTTGAACTTTTCAGGAAAAGGCTGCAACCTTGTGGGTATTCCCCAACTAAAGGTGTCTTCCTGAGGTCTTGGACTCCAGCAGGTCCGACACCTCCAGACACTACTTCCAACTCCAGCAACTAAGGCAAAGTTGAAACTGGCTCCCATTCATTCAGACCTTTCTTAGGCACCAATCTCTAAGTCAATAACGATGCAGCCCACGGAGCCAGCCAAGGACTCTGTCTGTAAAAGGAAAAGGTCAGAGCAAATTTCAATGACGAACCATTACTTTAGCACCTCCCAACCTCTCCTGACCTTAGTGTGAATTTTGGGTGTTGGCCTACAGCACACACACAAGATTTCATGTGTGCAGAGGACAAAGTGAAATCAGGATAGCAAATTTGCTTGAAGTTGAGTTGTTCAGGGCAAGAGTGCTCTCACTTTACCATGCGGGGGAAATGTGTTTTCTTACAATATATCAGATATTTTATGCATTTAAGTTTGATGTTGCATGTATATAATTATTCTACGCATTAATCCAGAGATGCATACATTTATATTTGTTGTTGTATGATTTACTGATTAACCCACTCACCCAATTTGCAAGTTTCAACTTTCACATTTGTTCTATCTCTTCAAATGTTTCTTTTTTTGATAGATAATAAGTGCATGTTGAAAGAATCTTATAATATTACATGTTCAACTTAAACAAGCATGAACTTTTAAAACCAGTATGATATCATAAGCAGCAAGATTTGTTCACTGTTCTTTTAACTACAGAAACAAAACAGCTAATAGCACTCAGCCTTTTGAGGCATGGTACAACGTGCTGCTGTGTATAGGATTAGTGTTTCCATTTCTGACAGAGACTTCAGACCTCAGATTCCTCACCTTGGGAATTTCGGACTGCAACCATCAGATGTTGGTAACAGACAGCCACGATGTCTGTCTCTGATCCCTTGACTCCAGACACAACTCGGTGTCATGCAAAGGCTCCACCTGTTCAGCAATTTCCCCAACGAACTCACCCATATCGGATCTTGTGTAGGGGATATATATAGCAACAGGCCTTCAAGTCATTTCTAGGTAGAAGTCAGAGATCAAGAAGCCAGCAGTGTCCAGGCGCAACATGCTACACTAATTGCAGCCCACAAACACAATCGCCACTGCTGCAAAACTGCTATAAATCACTTTCAGCAGCACCCTCCGCCCAGTGGGAGGCCGCATCACCTTCTACCTATCTGGGTAGAGGAGCATTATATCGAACTCAATTGGCGCTCCAGATTGTGTAACACTGCAACTCTCTTCCTTTCCTGTGACATCCCCTGGATGTACCTCCTACACCACAACACCTCCCTGAGGACCACTTTCTCATACTCCGAGGAGAAGTTCAAGCTCTCTTAGACAAGGGAGCCATAGATAGAGTGCCGGCACCAGAGATTGCAACTGGTTGCTACTCCCGCTAGAAGGATGGTGGCCTTCGTCCCATCCTTGATTTTTGCCTTCTGAACTTCTTCCTTTGGAAGGACAAGTTCAAAATGCTCAGCCTGGGCCAAGTTCTGTCTGCCCTGGATTCAGGAGACTGGATGGTGACTTTGGATTTGCAGGACGCTTATTTGCACATTCTTCTCCTACAATCCCACAGAGACTGCCTATGGTTTCAGTTGGGCCAGGATCATTTCAAGTTCTCTGAGATCGCCATTGGCATGCCCGATGTACCTCGTGTGTTCACGGAGGTGATGGTGGTGGTCGCAACCCATCTGCAGAGGTTGGGAATACTAGTTTTCCCATACCTCAAACTGTGGCTACTGAAGATGGGCTCACCTCAGGCAGTTGTAAGCCACCTCCAGATGACGGCCGACCTGTTAACAATGTTGCCTTTTTCCATCAACGTGCCAAAGTCATACCTAAAGCCATCCCATTGGCTCCCCCTCATTGCAGCTATGCTGGTTATGGTGCTCTTCCGAGCCTTCACTCTGCCTCAACGAGTTCAGGACATTCAGGCTATGATCCTGATGTTTTAACCCTTGACCTGGATCTCAATGATAATGTCTCTGAGGCTTCTAGGCCTCTTGACCTCCTGCATCCTGTTCGTGAACCACCCCAGGAGGCATATGTGATTCTGCAGTGGGCTCTGAAGTCTCAATGGGCCCAGCACCGACTAGGCCTGTCAGTCTATACAGGTGTCAAAGGAGACTGAGAAAGATCTGCACTGATAGATGCTTAACCGTAATTGGCCCTGCCAAATTCCACTTCCCTACCCCACCCAGAACTGATGGTGTTGATGGATGCATTCCTGCTGAGTTGGGGAATTCATATGGGAGAGGTGATGATCAGAGGACTGTGGTTTCCGGTGATTACTTTCCTCCACATCAACATGCTGGAGTTGTGAGCGATTCACTTGGCACTGAAGGTGTTCTTTCGGACCATCAGCGGGAATAAGGTACAGGTTTTCCCAGACAAAACTAAAGCCATGAGGTATTGCAACAAACAGGATGGAGTGGGTTTGTAGGTCCTGTGCCTGGAGGCTCCACCTTTCTGAAAGTGGCTAAATGCTCAGCACCTTGCAGGACCTTTTAGTGCCAGAGCAAACTAATTCAGCCATTGTTACCCAGTTGACCATGAATGACAGTCACACACAGAGGTGGCACCAGGGCATCTTTCTGCAATGGGAGAACCTTGGCTTGATCTATTCACCAAAACAGAGAACGTACAGTGTTTTCACTTTTGTGCATTGGAGTTCCGTAGGCAGTTCTACCTTGGAAACTCCTGGCTGAACTGGGGCTAGGGACTCCTGTGTCTTTCCATCCCTACCCCTCCTACCCAGAGTGCTAAAAAAGATCAAGAAAGACCAGGTCTAAGTCATCCTAGTGGCTCTGGACTAGGTGAGGAGAGTGTGGTACTGGGAACTTCTGACCAGTAATATTTGTCCTTTAATCAGGCAGCCCCTTCAGGAGGACCTCTTTTCGCAGTAGCTGGGCTAGGTCCTGTATCTAAACCTGCACAGCCTGCACCCCCATGCATGGAGATTGAGCAGTGACAGTTGATGTCTTTTGATCTCCCTCCAGAGGTGTATAGTGTCGTCTTGGCAGCCAGGCTTCTATCCACCAAAGCTATCTGAAGGACACTGGGAGAGGTCTGTTGCTTGGTATTCCCTCAGTAACATCCTATCCTTGAATGCAAAGTTGTCTGACATCTTATTGTTTTGTCTGTTTTTATCTCAGCAAGGTTTTGCTGTGGCAACAATTAAGGGTTATCTTTCAGCCTTTTTACATTTGCCAGATCAGCCATCACTTTACAAATCACGTATTATGCGTTTCTTTAAAGGACTGATCCACTTGTTCCCGCGAACACCTTTGTGATGCCGCAGTGAAACCTTAATTTGTTTCTCACTTACCTGATGTGCAGCACTTCTTTTGAACTGATGCGCAGCTGTCCTCTACGCCTGTTGGCCATCAAGACGATGTTCCTCATCACATTACATCTGCAAGGCGGGTGAGTAAACTCTACGCCCTTTCCATCTAACAGCTACATACATCGTTCTTCCCGAACAAATTATACCTCTCACTGAAAGCGGTATTCCTGCTGAAGGCTGTTACACCTTTCCACATTGGGCAGTCCATCACCTTGCCAGCTTTCTTAGCTCCAGCTTGCACTTCTAAAAAGGAGGAACACCTCTACTGTTTTCATCCTAAGAGGGCATTCAGTTTTTAAACTGATATGACCAGAGACTGTCGTTTGGACGATCAACTGTTTGTGTGTTTCTCCGGTGCAAAAAAGGGGAAACCGGTTCAAAAGAGAAGCATCTCCTAATGGATTGTCTTATATATTAAGATCTACTATGGGCTAGCCAAACCCTAGCCCCCAGAAGGCCTGCCCATTCCACCAGAGTGAAGGCTGCTACCACTGCGCTGGTGTTCGCTGTGCCAGTCTTGGATATTTGCCAGATTACTGAGTGGCATCACTCTAGATGTTCACAAATCATACTGCTTGGACATCCAGGTCTGGCGGAGTGGACATTTCATCAGTCCAGCAGAATTTCCTGGTCTCAGCTATACCGCCACCTGGGGAGGTAAGGCTTTGATATCTATTTACAAGGTGAGGAATCTGTGGTTAGCAGTCTCTATCAGAAGAGCAAGTAACTTGCTTTAGGTAATTATTCATACCATGTGGTGCTTTGGATTCACATGCCCTGCATACTCCTGTGTGAGAAAGTGCCCTCTTTCTGTATGGTTGCCCCCACTTTTTGCTGAATTGCTGATGTACTTTGACTGAGTGTGCCCTGGGCTCCTGCTAATCAGGTACCCAGGGCCTAAGTTTTTTCCCTAAAACTGCATTGAAGCCTAAACCCAATTGGCATCTCTGGCCACAGGTCAGCCCCTGGTAAATGGTACCACAGGTACCGAGGGCACTGTGACCAGAGAAGACCTCTAAGGGCTGCAGCACTTATTGTGTCACCCTTAGAGGTCCTGTACCCTGACACTAACACACTGCCTTTGCAGGCTGGGTGTCTTGGTGCAGAACAAAGTGAAGAGTCGACATGGCACACATCCTTGTGTGCCATGCCTACAACCCACTGCCCTGGCATAGATCAGTCACCCCTCTAGCTGGGTGCACTATACCAGTGGTGAGGGTACAGGTGCATGAGCCCTGTACCCCTACAGTGTCTAAGTCCATTCTTAGACATTGTAAGTGCAGTGCTGCCATTAAGAGTATATGGTGCTGGGAGTTTGTCATTACGAACTCCGCAGCACCATAATGGCTACACTGAAAACTGAGAAGTTTGGTATCAAACTTCTCAGCACATTAAACCCACACTGATGCCAGTGTGAGATTTAATGAAAAATGCACACAGAGGGCATCTTAGAGATGCCCCCTGAAAACTAACCTACCACTAGTATCCAGGCTGAGTGGCTGCTTTCAGCTGCCACCACCAGACATGTTTCTGGACCCCTGGGTCGAGAGCCTGCTGCTCTCTGGGGCCTGAAACAATGCACATCCTGGGACGAGGTGCCAAGCCTCCTCCCCCAGGATGGGCAGGGTTCACGAAGGGGAAGCTTCAAAGGCTTGCCGCCTTTGTGAGCTTCCCCAGGCCACTTGCTGTTCTCAGCAACTGGTCCCCACTGGTTCTGACCCCCACTTTGGGCGGGTGAACCGGCGGGAAAAACAAGTGACGAAGAAAGGTGTGCCCACCTCTGCCAACTCCACCCCTCAGGTGGGGGAGGGGAGGTGAAGCACAACTCTGTCCACGCCATCTTGAAGATGGGGGGACTCGTCCAACCAGGGACAGGCTCATGCCCCCCTCCCACTGGAGGGTGGCATAATAGGGGGTGTACCCACCCCAGGGAAGGGACCCATTGGTCCCTGCCTTTTACCGACCTGTAACACCCCTAAATCTAGTATTTAGGGGCACCCCTGAACCTTGCTTCTTCAGACAAGAACCTGCAAGAAGAAGAAGGACCGAACAGCCGTGCAGCAGCTAACAAGAGGAAGACGCCCACTGACTTGGCCCCAGCCCTACCGGCCTGTCTCCCCCTCGAACCTGCTCCTGCGAAACCCCGGTGTGTCCTGCAGCCAGCAACCTCGAAAACCCTGGAGGACCTGCCTGCTTTCAAGCACAAAGACTTGGTCTCCCGTGAACACCGGATTTGTTCATCTGCAACCTCTGGCTCCTGCCGGACACAGCGGATCCGCCCCACTCTGCACCCGCCATCCACGGCCCGAGCTCGAGTGGGCAAACACCACGAGGAGGTCACCCCGGCGATCCTGACCCGAGATCCGGCGACCCCTGACCTGCCTCAAGCCTCCAGCCGACGCCTGCAGCCTAAATCCAGAAGGCCCCCCTAACCGCAACCAGGAGCTGGTAAGAAGATCCGACCCCAAAAGGCACCCCTGCACCTGACGCCCCACGGCCTTGTGTGCCCAAACTGACGGTGCCTAACCAACCCCTAACTTCCCAACTTACCTCTCGAAGTGCTGGTCGCACCCAGAAGACCTTCGTCCCCAAGCCTGCAGTGTCTTTCCAAACCGAAGGTTCTCCATTGAAAACAACAGGGCGTCCGACATCGAAACAGCACTCTGCACCCGGCCGCCCTAGTGCCGCTGAGGGTGTAACTAGAGTGCATCCTTGACCCTGGGGGACCCCTGAGTCTACCCCCAGAACCTCAACTCCCACTACCAAATACTTACCTCAAAACCGATAACACTATTTTCCTCCATAGGATAACATTGACTGTTTTTCTGTGAAAAGTTTCTAAGTGTGGAGTTTGAGAAACTAAAGAAATTCTTTAAAATTGCATAATCTAACAAAAACGATTTTACTTATCTGTTTTCAGGAAATGTCCCAGAGTAGTATCTAGGTATACTACTCTGTGTAAGCCTAGTAATCTCAAAAGTTACTTACCTGCTATTTTACTAAAAAGCCTATTCAAGTCTATGTACTGCATTTATTAAGTATTGCATTTCTCTGCATCCATACTGTAAATCAAACTAAAGTGCATATACAATTATCATTCAAACTGTATTTCAATTGCATTACTACTGTAAAGTATTTATTGCTTACCTGTGCCAGGCTTGCTTGGTTCTAGAAAATAAAAATAACTAAAAGAATATTTTTATACAAAAACAATTGGTCTGAAGTTCAGTCTTTGAGTGTGTGAATTAATTTGCTGACTGAGTGTGTACAACAAATGCTTAACTGTCCTCTGATACTGCCTTACTGCTCGACCACACTACCACAAATAGAGAGTAAGGTTCTATCTAACTTTGCCTCTGCCTACCTTTGTGGATCCACTGGACTCTGTGCACACTATACCTCACTTTGGCATAGTATATACAGAGCCAGCTTCCTACATTGGTGGATCAGTGGTGGGATATACAACTTTGCATTTGTTGGACTACTTGGTTACCACCTGATCACACGACAGAACTCTTAAATTGTCTTTAGAAGTCTGATTTTTTCAAATTGCCATTTTTGCAAAATTACCAAAAGTCTTGTTAGGGCCTTGGTTAAGTCCCTTTAGAATTTTAGAAAACTAAAAGTCACGGTAGCTAGGGTTAGAGGGGTTAGAAGTTTTTTTAACTATGTCTCAAAACAAGAAACCAGCTGTTAGTGAAAATAACCACAATGACATAGAGGACTTGGTTGAGGAGCTCGACCTCACCCCTTACCTTCACTTGTCTTTCAAGGAGTTATGGTCCCTATGTAAAATTAAAAACATAGAAATGGTTCCCCATCCCACCAAACAAAAGCTCCAGGAGCTGTTGGCTGGGTATGCAAAGGACCACCCATCTGAAAATGGTGAAGACCAGTCAGATGGAGAAGGAGGGGAAGGGGATGACCTGGTAGGTCAACCCCCTCCACTTCCTAGGGAGAAAAGGGTCCAAGTACCCTTGACTCCAAGAATCAACCTCTCAGTACCTAGATCTCACACAGGTGGATCAGGTACCATTTGAGGACATTGAGGACAGCCTCAATGAGGAGGACAGCCTTTTAGTAAGGCTGACCAAAAGACTGGATTTAGAGACCAGGTTGCTGGCTCTAGAAAGAGAGAGAGCAGAGATGGGCCTAGCACCCATCAATGGTGGCAGCAATTTACTTAACAAGGATAAAGAGCAATCTTATGATCCTAAATTCCCCAAAGGGATTGTCCCTAAATATGAAGAGAGTGATGATATCACAAAATGGTTCACAGCCTTTGAGAGGGCTTGTGAAATGAGAAAAGTGAAGAAGTCACACTGGGGGGCACTCCTTTGGGAACTGTACTCTGGTAACTGCAGAGACAGACTCCTGACCCTTACAGGGGCAGATGCTGGGTCTTATGACCTCATGAAGAGAACTCTGATTGAGGCTCACAACTGAGGAATACAGAATTAGATTCAGGGGGGCTCACAAGACCCAAAACCAATCCTGGATTGACTTTGTAGACTACTCAGTTAAAACACTAGATGGTTGGTTAACTGGACACAATGTGCATGATTTCAATGGACTTTACAATTTGTTTATGAAAGAACATATTTTAAGTAATTGCACTAATGAAAAGTTACATCAGCATTTGGTAGACCTAGGTATAATTTCTCCCCAAGAATTGGGAAAGAAGGCAGACCACTGGGTCAAGACAAGGGTGACAAAAACAACCACTGGGGGTGACCAAAAGAAAGGGGTTACAAAACCTCCCCCAGGGGAAAGGTGGTGAGATCCCCAAGATAAAAAGCCTGAGTCTTCAAAAGGGCCCCAAAAACCTGCACAGGGGGGTGGGTCCCAAAACTCTTCCCAGTCCAATAATGGGTACAGGGGAAAGAACTTTGATCCTTTAAAGGCCTGCTGTAACAACTGTAGAAAGTTGGGACCCTTAACTGGAGATGCTGCTTGCCCAAACAAGAAGGCCCCTATTCCTACTACAGCTACTCCTGGGGTAGCAAGTCTCCAGATGGGATCAACAGTGTGCCAAGAGCAAATCGGGTTGCACACTGAAGCAGTTTTAGTTTCAGAAGGAGAAGTTGAGTTTGCCACTGTAGCTGTGTGGCCACCCAACTTAAAAAAGTACTTACAATACCCTTGGATTAATGGAACTAGGATAGAAGCTCTGAGGGATACAGGTGCCAGTGTCACTATGGTGAGAGACACACTGGTTTCCCCTGAGAAATACTTGATTGGGAGAACTTACCAAGTCACCAATGCTGACAGTGGTACCACTAACCGTGCAATGGCTATGGTGACATTAGACTGGGGGGCGGGGGGGGGGGGTGTTACTGGCCTGAAACAGGTAGTGGTCTCTCCAAAGCTACCAGCTGCATGTTTGCTTGGTATTGGCCTGGAAACCTCAGCATGGGCTGAGGTTGAACTAAAAACCCATGCAGCAATGCTGGATATCCCTGAATTGGTGTGTGTAAAAACAAGAGCACAGAGCAAAAGGCAAGGTGAAAAAGAAGTGTTGGAGCCTGAAAGTATGGCCCAACCTTCCAATAGAAAAGGTAAGAAGACTGGGGAACCAGCTTCTGTACAGCAAAAGGATCAGGACCCCTCTCCTCAGGGAGAGGACTTGGACACCCCAGAGGGAACTGAGCCCATGGAGCTTGACCCTTACCAGGTTGAACTCTTAGGCCCAGGGGGACCCTCTAGGGAAGAGCTGTGCCTTGGACAGCAGGGCTGTCCAACTCTTTAAAGCCTGAGGCAGCAAGCTGCTGCACAGGAAAAGGGAGATGTCAGTAGTACCCACAGAGCTTATTGGGAAGAGGGACTGCTGTACACTGAGGCCAGAGACCTCAAACCTGGAGCCACTAGGAGAGTGGTAGTGCCTCAGAAGTACAGGGAGTTTCTCCTAACTTAAGCTCAAGACATTCCCCTAGCTGGACATCTGGGCCAAACCAAGACTTGGGAAAGGCTAGTTAGCCACTTTTACTGGCCCCAGATGCACCAAAAAGTAAAGGAGTTTGTCAGCTCCTGTGTCACCTGTCAGGCCAGTGGCAAGAAAGGTGGCCCCTCAAAGGCCCCCCTAATACCACAACCTGTGGTGGGGGTTCCCTTTGAAAGGCTAGGTGTGGACATAGACGGTCCACTTGAACCTCCCACAGCATCAGGGAACAAATTCATTCTAGTGGTAGTGGATCATGCCACTAGGTACCCTGAAGCAATTCCCCTTAGGACTACTATAGCTCCTGCAGTAGCCAAGGCCCTCATTGGTGTCTTCACCAGAGTAGGGTTTCCTAAGGAGGTGGTTTCAGACAGAGGTTCCAACTTCATGTCTGCTTATCTAAAACACATGTGGAAAGAGTGTGGAGTGCAGTACAAGTTTACTACACCCTATCACCCAAAAACCAATGGCCTTGTTGAGAGATTCAAAGGGGATGATGGACGGAGTGTTGAACATTGCAAGCACTCACCCCCAGTCAACTGATCTGGGTTTAATCCATCATCATTCTTTAGCTCACTCCGCCACCCCAGTTCAGACATGGCCATATGCAAATCAGTCTGACCCTGTGCCTCATGGGAACAGTCCAGCCCGAACTGCCAAGCCATGTCTTTCCTGGACCGGAAACAAGCATCCTGGGACCGGTTTCTGGCTTACAGCCGTCATCAGCCAGGCTATCTTGAATCCAGTGGCAAAGTGAGCAAGGGACCCACGTCTGGGCATACCCTGCCAACTTAGGGCGAACATAGCAAAACCAAAGGGGATGATGGACGGAGTGTTGAACATTGCAAGCACTCACCCCCAGTCAACTGATCTGGGTTTAATCCATCATCATTCTTTAGCTCACTCCGCCACCCCAGTTCAGACATGGCCATATGCAAATCAGTCTGACCCTGTGCCTCATGGGAACAGTCCAGCCCGAACTGCCAAGCCATGTCTTTCCTGGACCGGAAACAAGCATCCTAGGACCGGTTTCTGGCTTACAGCCGTCATCAGCCAGGCTATCTTGAATCCAGTGGCAAAGTGAGCAAGGGACCCACGTCTGGGCATACCCTGCCAACTTAGGGCGAACATAGCAAAACCAAAGGGGATGATGGACGGAGTGTTGAACATTGCAAGCACTCACCCCCAGTCAACTGATCTGGGTTTAATCCATCATCATTCTTTAGCTCACTCCGCCACCCCAGTTCAGAAATGGCCATATGCAAATCAATCTGACCCTGTGCCTCATGGGAACAGTCCAGCCCGAACTGCCAAGCCATGTCTTTCCTGGACCGGAAACAAGCATCCTGGGACCGGTTTCTGGCTTACAGCCGTCATCAGCCAGGCTATCTTGAATCCAGTGGCAAAGTGAGCAAGGGACCCACGTCTGGGCATACCCTGCCAACTTAGGGCGAACATAGCAAAACCAAAGGGGATGATGGACGGAGTGTTGAACATTGCAAGCACTCACCCCCAGTCAACTGATCTGCGTTTAATCCATCATCATTCTTTAGCTCACTCCGCCATCCCAGTTCAGACATGGCCATATGCAAATCAGTCTGACCCTGTGCCTCATGGGAACAGTCCAGCCCGAACTGCCAAGCCATGTCTTTCCTGGACCGGAAACAAGCATCCTGGGACCGGTTTCTGGCTTACAGCCGTCATCAGCCAGGCTATCTTGAATTCAGTGGCAAAGTGAGCAAGGGACCCACGTCTGGGCATACCCTGCCAACTTAGTGCGAACATAGCAAAACCAAAGGGGATGATGGACGGAGTGTTGAACATTGCAAGCACTCACCCCCAGTCAACTGATCTGGGTTTAATCCATCATCATTCTTTAGCTCACTCCGCCACCCCAGTTCAGACATGGCCATATGCAAATCAGTCTGACCCTGTGCCTCATGGGAACAGTCCAGCCCGAACTGCCAAGCCATGTCTTTTCTGGACCGGAAACAAGCATCCTGGGACCGGTTTCTGGCTTACAGCCGTCATCAGCCAGGCTATCTTGAATCCAGTGGCAAAGTGAGCAAGGGACCCACGTCTGGGCATACCCTGCCAACTTAGGGCGAACATAGCAAAACCAAAGGGGATGATGGACGGAGTGTTGAACATTGCAAGCACTCACCCCCAGTCAACTGATCTGGGTTTAATCCATCATCATTCTTTAGCTCACTCCGCCACCCCAGTTCAGACATGGCCATATGCAAATCAGTCTGACCCTGTGCCTCATGGGAACAGTCCAGCCCGAACTGCCAAGCCATGTCTTTCCTGGACCGGAAACAAGCATCCTGGGACCGGTTTCTGGCTTACAGCCGTCATCAGCCAGGCTATCTTGAATCCAGTGGCAAAGTGAGCAAGGGACCCACGTCTGGGCATACCCTGCCAACTTAGGGCGAACATAGCAAAACCAAAGGGGATGATGGACGGAGTGTTGAACATTGCAAGCACTCACCCCCAGTCAACTGATCTGGGTTTAATCCATCATCATTCTTTAGCTCACTCCGCCACCCCAGTTCAGACATGGCCATATGCAAATCAGTCTGACCCTGTGCCTCATGGGAACAGTCCAGCCCTAACTGCCAAGCCATGTCTTTCCTGGACCGGAAACAAGCATCCTGGGACCGGTTTCTGGCTTACAGCCGTCATCAGCCAGGCTATCTTGAATCCAGTGGCAAAGTGAGCAAGGGACCCACGTCTGGGCATACCCTGCCAACTTAGGGCGAACATAGCAAAACCAAAGGGGATGATGGACGGAGTGTTGAACATTGCAAGCACTCACCCCCAGTCAACTGATCTGGGTTTAATCCATCATCATTCTTTAGCTCACTCCGCCACCCCAGTTCAGACATGGCCATATGCAAATCAGTCTGACCCTGTGCCTCATGGGAACAGTCCAGCCCTAACTGCCAAGCCATGTCTTTCCTGGACCGGAAACAAGCATCCTGGGACCGGTTTCTGGCTTACAGCCGTCATCAGCCAGGCTATCTTGAATCCAGTGGCAAAGTGAGCAAGGGACCCACGTCTGGGCATACCCTGCCAACTTAGGGCGAACATAGCAAAACCAAAGGGGATGATGGACGGAGTGTTGAACATTGCAAGCACTCACCCCCAGTCAACTGATCTGGGTTTAATCCATCATCATTCTTTAGCTCACTCCGCCACCCCAGTTCAGACATGGCCATATGCAAATCAGTCTGACCCTGTGCCTCATGGGAACAGTCCAGCCCGAACTGCCAAGCCATGTCTTTCCTGGACCGGAAACAAGCATCCTGGGACCGGTTTCTGGCTTACAGCCGTCATCAGCCAGGCTATCTTGAATCCAGTGGCAAAGTGAGCAAGGGACCCACGTCTGGGCATACCCTGCCAACTTAGGGCGAACATAGCAAAACCAAAGGGGATGATGGACGGAGTGTTGAACATTGCAAGCACTCACCCCCAGTCAACTGATCTGGGTTTAATCCATCATCATTCTTTAGCTCACTCCGCCACCCCAGTTCAGACATGGCCATATGCAAATCAGTCTGACCCTGTGCCTCATGGGAACAGTCCAGCCCGAACTGCCAAGCCATGTCTTTCCTGGACCGGAAACAAGCATCCTGGGACCGGTTTCTGGCTTACAGCCGTCATCAGCCAGGCTATCTTGAATCCAGTGGCAAAGTGAGCAAGGGTCCCACGTCTGGGCATACCCTGCCAACTTAGGGCGAACATAGCAAAACCAAAGGGGATGATGGACGGAGTGTTGAACATTGCAAGCACTCACCCCCAGTCAACTGATCTGGGTTTAATCCATCATCATTCTTTAGCTCACTCCGCCACCCCAGTTCAGACATGGCCATATGCAAATCAGTCTGACCCTGTGCCTCATGGGAACAGTCCAGCCCGAACTGCCAAGCCATGTCTTTCCTGGACCGGAAACAAGCATCCTGGGACCGGTTTCTGGCTTACAGCCGTCATCAGCCAGGCTATCTTGAATCCAGTGGCAAAGTGAGCAAGGGACCCACGTCTGGGCATACCCTGCCAACTTAGGGCGAACATAGCAAAACCAAAGGGGATGATGGACGGAGTGTTGAACATTGCAAGCACTCACCCCCAGCCAACTGATCTGGGTTTAATCCATCATCATTCTTTAGCTCACTCCGCCACCCCAGTTCAGACATGGCCATATGCAAATCAGTCTGACCCTGTGCCTCATGGGAACAGTCCAGCCCGAACTGCCAAGCCATGTCTTTCCTGGACCAGAAACAAGCATCCTGGGACCGGTTTCTGGCTTACAGCCGTCATCAGCCAGGCTATCTTGAATCCAGTGGCAAAGTGAGCAAGGGACCCACGTCTGGGCATACCCTGCCAACTTAGGGCGAACATAGCAAAACCAAAGGGGATGATGGACGGAGTGTTGAACATAGCAAGCACTCACCCCCAGTCAACTGATCTGGGTTTAATCCATCATCATTCTTTAGCTCACTCCGCCACCCCAGTTCAGACATGGCCATATGCAAATCAGTCTGACCCTGTGCCTCATGGGAACAGTCCAGCCCGAACTGCCAAGCCATGTCTTTCCTGGACCGGAAACAAGCATCCTGGGACCGGTTTCTGGCTTACAGCAGTCATCAGCCAGGCTATCTTGAATCCAGTGGCAAAGTGAGCAAGGGACCCATGTCTGGGCATACCCTGCCAACTTAGGGCGAACATAGCAAAACCAAAGGGGATGATGGACGGAGTGTTGAACATTGCAAGCACTCACCCCCAGTCAACTGATCTGGGTTTAATCCATCATCATTCTTTAGCTCACTCCGCCACCCCAGTTCAGACATGGCCATATGCAAATCAGTCTGACCCTGTGCCTCATGGGAACAGTCCAGCCCGAACTGCCAAGCCATGTCTTTCCTGGACCGGAAACAAGCATCCTGGGACCGGTTTCTGGCTTACAGCCGTCATCAGCCAGGCTATCTTGAATCCAGTGGCAAAGTGAGCAAGGGACCCACGTCTGGGCATACCCTGCCAACTTAGGGCGAACATAGCAAAACCAAAGGGGATGATGGACGGAGTGTTGAACATTGCAAGCACTCACCCCCAGTCAACTGATCTGGGTTTAATCCATCATCATTCTTTAGCTCACTCCGCCACCCCAGTTCAGACATGGCCATATGCAAATCAGTCTGACCCTGTGCCTCATGGGAACAGTCCAGCCCGAACTGCCAAGCCATGTCTTTCCTGGACCGGAAACAAGCATCCTGGGACCGGTTTCTGGCTTACAGCCGTCATCAGCCAGGCTATCTTGAATCCAGTGGCAAAGTGAGCAAGGGACCCACGTCTGGGCATACCCTGCCAACTTAGGGCGAACATAGCAAAACCAAAGGGGATGATGGACGGAGTGTTGAACATTGCAAGCACTCACCCCCAGTCAACTGATCTGGGTTTAATCCATCATCATTCTTTAGCTCACTCCGCCACCCCAGTTCAGACATGGCCATATGCAAATCAGTCTGACCCTGTGCCTCATGGGAACAGTCCAGCCCGAACTGCCAAGCCATGTCTTTCCTGGACCGGAAACAAGCATCCTGGGACCGGTTTCTGGCTTACAGCCGTCATCAGCCAGGCTATCTTGAATCCAGTGGCAAAGTGAGCAAGGGATCCACGTCTGGGCATACCCTGCCAACTTAGGGCGAACATAGCAAAACCAAAGGGGATGATGGACGGAGTGTTGAACATTGCAAGCACTCACTCCCAGTCAACTGATCTGGGTTTAATCCATCATCATTCTTTAGCTCACTCCGCCACCCCAGTTCAGACATGGCCATATGCAAATCAGTCTGACCCTGTGCCTCATGGGAACAGTCCAGCCCGAACTGCCAAGCCATGTCTTTCCTGGACCGGAAACAAGCATCCTGGGACCGGTTTCTGGCTTACAGCCGTCATCAGCCAGGCTATCTTGAATCCAGTGGCAAAGTGAGCAAGGGACCCACGTCTGGGCATACCCTGCCAACTTAGGGCGAACATAGCAAAACCAAAGGGGATGATGGACGGAGTGTTGAACATTGCAAGCACTCACCCCCAGTCAACTGATCTGGGTTTAATCCATCATCATTCTTTAGCTCACTCCGCCACCCCAGTTCAGACATGGCCATATGCAAATCAGTCTGACCCTGTGCCTCATGGGAACAGTCCAGCCCGAACTGCCCGTTCGCCCTAGGTTGGCAGGGTATGCCCAGACGTGGGTCCCTTGCTCACTTTGCCACTGGATTCAAGATAGCCTGGCTGATGAGGGTTTTAAACCCGAAACCGGTCCCAGGATGCTTGTTTCCGGTCCAGGGAAGACATGGCTTGGCAGTTCGGGCTGGACTGTTCCCATGAGGCACAGGGTCAGACTGATTTGCATATGGCCATGTCTGAACTGGGGTGGTGGAGTGAGCTAAAGAATGATGATGGATTAAACCCAGATCAGTTGACTGGGGGTGAGTGTTTGATTGGCTCAAGCGTTCCGTCCATCATCCCCTTTGGTATCGCTTTGTTCGCCCTAGGTTGGCAGGGTATGCCCAGACGTGGGTCCCTTGCTCACTTTGCCACTGGATTCAAGATAGCCTGGCTGATGAGGGTTTTAAACCCGAAACCGGTCCCAGGATGCTTGTTTCCGGTCCAGGGAAGACATGGCTTGGCAGTTCGGGCTGGACTGTTCCCATGAGGCACAGGGTCAGACTGATTTGCATATGGCCATGTCTGAACTGGGGTGGTGGAGTGAGCTAAAGAATGATGATGGATTAAACCCAGATCAGTTGACTGGGGGTGAGTGTTTGATTGGCTCAAGCGTTCCGTCCATCATCCCCTTTGGTATCGCTTTGTTCGCCCTAGGTTGGCAGGGTATGCCCAGACGTGGGTCCCTTGCTCACTTTGCCACTGGATTCAAGATAGCCTGGCTGATGAGGGTTTTAAACCCGAAACCGGTCCCAGGATGCTTGTTTCCGGTCCAGGGAAGACATGGCTTGGCAGTTCGGGCTGGACTGTTCCCATGAGGCACAGGGTCAGACTGATTTGCATATGGCCATGTCTGAACTGGGGTGGTGGAGTGAGCTAAAGAATGATGATGGATTAAACCCAGATCAGTTGACTGGGGGTGAGTGTTTGATTGGCTCAAGCGTTCCGTCCATCATCCCCTTTGGTATCGCTTTGTTCGCCCTAGGTTGGCAGGGTATGCCCAGACGTGGGTCCCTTGCTCACTTTGCCACTGGATTCAAGATAGCCTGGCTGATGAGGGTTTTAAACCCGAAACCGGTCCCAGGATGCTTGTTTCCGGTCCAGGGAAGACATGGCTTGGCAGTTCGGGCTGGACTGTTCCCATGAGGCACAGGGTCAGACTGATTTGCATATGGCCATGTCTGAACTGGGGTGGTGGAGTGAGCTAAAGAATGATGATGGATTAAACCCAGATCAGTTGACTGGGGGTGAGTGTTTGATTGGCTCAAGCGTTCCGTCCATCATCCCCTTTGGTATCGCTTTGTTGAGAGATTCAACAAGACATTGAGAGGCATGATTATGGGGCTCCCTGAAAAACTCAAAAGGAGATGGGATGTCCTCTTACCCTGCCTGCTTTTCGCTTACAGAGAAGTGCCACAGAAGGGAGTAGGGTTTTCCCCCTCTGAACTTCTGTTTGGCCATCCTGTGAGGGGACCACTCTGTCTTGTGAAAGAGGGTTGGGAGAAGCCTCTCCAAGAACCCAAACAAGATATTGTGGACTATGTGCTTGGCCTAAGGTCCAGAATGGCTGAGTACATGGAAAAGGCATCCAGAAATCTTGAGGCCAGCCAGGAGCTTCAGAAGCACTGGTATGACCAAAAAGCTGCACTGGTTGAATTTCAACCTGGGCAAAAGGTATGGGTTTTGGAGCCAGTGGCACCAAGGGCTCTCCAGTACAAATGGAGTGGCCCTTACCCTAACCTAGAAAAAAAGAGTGAGGTCACCTACTTGGTTGACCTGGGCACAAGCAGGACACCCAAAAGGGTTATCCATGTGAACCGCCTGAAGCTCTACCATGACAGGGCTGACATCACCATGCTGATGGTGACTGATGAGGATCAGGAGACAGAGAGTGAACTTCTCCCTGACCTCCTCTCATACAGCCCAAAAGATAGGTCAGTGGCTGGATGTGAGAAAGTGCCCTCTTTCTTGCATGGTATGCCCCCACTTTTTGCTGAATTGCTGATGTGCTTTGACTGAGTGTGCCCTGGGCTCCTGCCAATCAGGTACCCAGGGCCTGTGTTCCTTCCCTAAAACTGCATTGAAGCCTAAACCCAATTGGCATCTCTGGCCACAGGTAGGCCCCTGGTAAATGGTACCACAGGTACCCAGGGCACTGTGACCAGAGAAGGTCCCCAAGGGCTGCAGCACTTATTGTGCCACCCTTGGAGGCCCTGTACCCTGACACACACACACTGCCTTTGCAGGCTGCGTGTCTTGGTGCAGAACAAAGTGAAGAGTCGACATGGCACACACCCCTGTGTGCCATGCCCACAAACCACTGCCCTGGCATCCATCAGTCACCCCTCTAGCTGGGTGCCCTATGCCAGTGGTGAGGGTACAGGTGCATGAGCCCTGTACCCCTACAGTACCCAGGTCCATTCCTGGGCACTGTAAGTGCAGTGCTGCCATTAAGAGTATATGGTGCTGGGAGCTTGTCATCACGAACTCCACAGCACCATAATGGCTGCACTGAAGACAGAAGTTTGGTATCAAACTTCTCAGCACATTAAACCCACACTGATGCCAGTGTGGGATTTAATGTAAAATGCACGACAGAGGGCATCTTAGAGATGCCCCCTGAAACTTGACCAACTCCCAGTGACCTGACTGAGTGGCTGCCGAGGCTGCCACCACCAGACATGTTTCTGAACCCCTGGGTCGAGAGCTTGCCGCTCTCGGGGGCCTGAAACAATGCACATCCTGGGACGAGGTGCCAAGCCTCCTCCCCCAGGATGGGCAGGGTTCACGAAGGAGAAGCTTCAAAGGCATACCGCTGTACTCAGCAACTGGTCCCCACTGGTTCTACCCCCCCACTTTGGGCGGGAGACCCGGCGGGAAAAACAAAGTGAGGAAGAGAGGTGTGCCCACCTCTGCCAACTCCACCCCTAAGGTGGAGGAGGCGAGGTGAAGCACAACCTCGAGTCCCCGCCATCTTGAGGATGGGGGGACCCAGCCAACCCAGGACAGGCTCCTGCCCCCCTCCCACTGGAGAGTGGCAGAATAGGGGGTGTTCCCACCCCAGGGAAAGGGACCCATTGGTCCCTGCCCTTTACCTACCGGTAACGCCCCTAAATTTAGTATTTAGGGGCACCCTGAACCTTCCTTCCTCAGATCCAGCAACAACAACAAAAGGAAGAAGAAGAAGGACGAGAAGCCGTGCAGAGCTAACAAGAGGACGATGCCCACTGACTTGGCCCCAGCCCTACAGGCCTGTCGCCCCTTGAACCTGCTCCTGCCAAACCCCGGCGTGTCCAGCAGCCAGCAACCTCAAAAACCCCGGAGGACCTGCCTGCCTTCACTTTCCAAGCTGTTTCTCCCGTGAACACCGGACGTGTTTGAACTGCAGCTTCTGGTGCCAGCCAGGAACCGCGAATCCCGCACACTCTGCACCCGCCGAATCCGGCCCGAGCTCGAGTAAGCAAATACCCAGAGGAGGTCCCCCCGGCGATCCTGACCCGAGATCCGGCGACCCCTGACCTACCTCAAGCCTCCTGACGACGCCTGCAGCCTCAATCCAGGGGACCCCCCTACCGCGACCAGAGCGGGTAAGAAAATCCGACGTCCCAATGCACCCCTGCACCCGACGCCCCACGGCCTTGTGTGCCCAAACCAACGGTGCCTAACCAACCCTCTACATCCCAACTTACCCCTCGAAGTGGTGGTAGCTCCTGGAAGATCCTCGTCCCTGAGCCTGCAGTGTTTCTTTGTCCCGGAGAATCTCCATTAAAATCAACAGGGCACCCGACCTCAAAACAGCACCCTGCACCCGGCCGCCCTAGTGCCGCTGATGGTGCCCCTTTGGTGCTAACTTGGTCCCCAACGTGCCCTGAGCTTAACCCTAGGAGCTTTGCTCCCATAACCCCGTGGCCTGCTTGCCAGCAGCCACCAACCGGAGTCCCCCTATCCTCCATAGGATAACATTGGGCCTCAACACTCTGCACCCGGCCGCCCTAGAGCCGCTGAGGGTGCAACAACAGTGCATCACTGACCCTGGGAGACCCCTGAGTCTTACCCCAGAACCCTAACTCAAAAGACCGATTACTTACCTCAAAACCGATCTCATTTTTCCTCATAGGATAACATTGACACTTTTTCTCCCAAAAAGTTTCTAAGTGTCGACTTTTGAAAACTACAAATATTCCTTAAAAATCAGCCGAATAACAAAAACGCATTTTCTCAACTGTTTTCAGGAAATGTCCCAGTGCTGAATCCAGGATCCAGCACTGAGTAAGAAAAAGTATCGATAACCTAACGTACCTGCTAAGTGAATTTCCTCCCATAGGATATCATTGGTGATTCTATGTGAAAAAGTTTCTAAGTGTCAACTTTTGAAATGCAATAATATTCTTTAAAAATCGTACCTTTAACCAAAACGCATTTACTCACCTGTTTTCAGGAAATGTCCCAGGGCTGAATCTAGGATCCAGTCCTGTGTGAGCAAAAGTAATCTGAAAAGTAATTAACTGCATTTTACTTAAAAAGCCCATTCAATTGAATGTACTATACTTGCAATGTGTTGCAAATTGCTTACTTAAAACTGTAACCAAAACCAGTACAAGTTACACTGCAATTTTGAACTGTGTTCATACAAGTAATTTACTACTGAAAAGTATTTTTATGCTTACCTGTGCCAGGCTTGCTTGGTTCTAGAAATAAAACAACAGTATATTTTTTTATACAAAACAATTGGCCTAGAGTTCAGTTCTTGAGTGTGTGGATTCATTTGCTGACTGAGTGTGTACATCAAATGCTTTACACTGTCCTCTGATACTGCCTTACTGCTCGACCAAGCTACCACTTTAGAGAGTAAGGTTCTATCTAACTTTAACCTCTGCCAAACCTCTGGAGACCCTTGGACTCTATACACATTGTAACTCACTTTGGTGCAGTATATATAGAGCCAGTTTCTTACAATGGAGTTGTCTTCTCAGACACCCTCTCTGCCCAACAGCAGACTGATTGCAAGCAAGTCTTGCAGCAGTATGCAAAGCGCTTTTCCTTGACCCCTGGTCAGACAAACTGGTGTACCCATGATGTGGACACTGGTGACAGTTCACCTGTCAAAAACAAAATCTATCGACAGTCTGATCAAGTCAAGGAAAGCATCAGAGCTGAAGTCAGCAAGATGCTGGAGTTACGGGTTATTGAACCCTCTGAGAGCCCCTGGGCCAGCCCAGTGGTTCTAGTCCCCAAACCTCATCCACAGGGTGGAAAGAGAGAAATGAGGTTCTGTGTGGACTATAGAGGGCTCAACTCTGTCACCAAGACAGATGATTACCCTATCTCAAGAGCAGATGAGTTGATAGACAAATTGGGTGCAGCCAAATTTCTAAGTACCTTTGACTTAACTGCAGGGTACTGGCAAATTGGCATGGCCCCAGGAGCAAAAGAAAAGACAGCATTCTCCACATCTGATGGGCATTATCAGTTTACTGTTATGCCCTTTGGTTTAAAGAATGCCCCTGCCACCTTCTAGAGGTTGGTGAACCAAGTCCTTGCTGGATTGGAGTCCTTTAGTGCAGCTTGTCTAGATGATATTGCTGTCTTTAGCGCCACCTGGCGGGATCACCTGATCCACCTTGGGAAGGTTTTAAATGCCCTGCAAACTGCAGGCCTAACTATCAAGGCATCCAAATGCCAGATAGGGCAGGGAACTGTGGTGTACTTAGGCCACCTTGTTGGTGGAGGCCAGGTACAACCCTTACAGCCCAAGATCCAGGCCATCCTGGACTGGGCAGCTCCAACAACCCAAACCAGGGCATTCCTTGGCTTGACTGGGGACTACATGAGGTTTGTGAAGGGATATTGGTCCATTGTGGCTCCCTTCACAGAACTCACCTCGAAGAAGATGCCCAAAAAGGTAAACTGGACAGTTAGTTGTCAAAAGGCTTTTGACAACCTGAAAGAGGCTATGTGCTCAGCACCAATTCTCAAAGCTCCAGACTATGCCAAGCAGTTCATTGTGCAGACTGATGCCTCTGAGCTAGGGATAGGAGCGGTCCTATCCCAGACCAATGATGAAGGCCAAGACCAACCTGTTGCTTTTATAAGCAGAAGGCTTCTCACCAGGGAGCAGCGTTGGAGTGCCATTGAGAGGGAGGCCTTTCCTGTGGTTTGGTCCCTGAAGAAGCTGAGACCATAATTGTTTGGTACTCACTTCCTAGTTCAAACTGATCACAGACCTCTCAGATGGCTAATGCAAATGAAAGGTGAAAATCCTAAACTGTTGAGGTGGTCTATCTCCCTACAGGGAATGGACTTTGTAGTGGAACACAGACCTGGGACTTCCCATGCCAATGCAGATGGACTTTCCAGGTTCTTCCACTTAGAAAATGAAGATTCTCTAGGGAAAGGTTAGTCTCATCCTGTTTCGTTGGGGGGGAGGGGGTTTGTGTGAGAAAAAGCCCTCTTTCTGCATGGTTGCCCCCACTTTTTGCTGAATTGCTGATGTACTTTGACTGAGTGTGCCCTGGGCTCCTGCTAATCAGGTAACCAGGGCCTATGTTCTTTCCCTAAAACTGCATTGAAGCCTAAACCCAATTGGCATCTCTGGCGACAGGTCAGCCCCTGGTAAATGGTACCACAGGTACCCAGGGCACTGTGACCAGAGAAGGACTCTAAGGGCTGCAGCACTTATTGTGCCACCCTTAGAGGTCCTGTACCCTGACACTCACACACTGCCTTTGCAGGCTGCGTGTCTTGGTGCAGAACAAAGTGAAGAGTCGACATGGCACACATCCCTGTGTGTCATGCCTACAACCCACTGCCCTGGCATAGATCAGTCACCCCTCTAGCTGGGTGCACTATACCAGTGGTGAGGGTACAGGTGCATGAGCCCTGTACCCCTACAGTGTCTAAGTCCATTCTTAGACATTGTAAGTGCAGTGCTGCCATTAAGAGTATATGGTGCTGGGAGATTGTCATTACGAACTCCACAGCACCATAATGGCTACACTGAAAACTGAGAAGTTTGGTATCAAACTTCTCAGCACATTAAACCCACACTGATGCCAGTGTGGGATTTAATGAAAAATGCACACAGAGGGCATCTTAGAGATGCCCCCTGAAAACTAACCTACCACTAGTGTCCAGGCTGAGTGGCTGCTTTCAGCTGCCACCACCAGACATGTTTCTGGACCCCTGGGTCGAGAGCCTGCTGCTCTCTGGGGCCTGAAACAATGCACATCCTGGGACGAGGTGCCAAGCCTCCTCCCCCAGGATGGGCTGGGTTCACGAAGGGGAAGCTTCAAAGGCTTGCCGCCTTTGTGAGCTTCCCCAGGCCACTTGCTGCTCTCAGCAACTGGTCCCCACTGGTTCTGACCCCCACTTTGGGCGGGAGATTCGGCGGGAAAAATAAGTGAGGAAGAGAGGTGTGCCAACCTCTGCCAACTCCACCCCTCAGGTGGGGGAGGCGAGGTGAAGCACAACTCTGTCCACGCCATCTTGAAGATGGGGGGACTCGTCCAACCAGGGACAGGCTCATGCCCCCCTCCCACTGGAGGGTGGCATAATAGGGGGTGTACCCACCCCAGGGAAGGGACCCATTGGTCCCTGCCTTTTACCGACCTGTAACACCCCTAAATCTAGTATGTAGGGGCACCCCTGAACCTTGCTTCTTCAGACAAGGACCTGCAAGAAGAAGAAGGACCGAACAGCCGTGCAGCAGCTAACAAGAGGAAGACGCCCACTGACTTAGCCCCAGCCCTACCAGCCTGTCTCCCCCTCGAACCTGCTTCTGCGAAACCCCGGTGTGTCCTGCAGCCGGCGACCTCGAAAACCCCGGAGGACCTGCCTGCCTTCAAGCACAAAGACTTGTCTCCCGTGAACACCGGATTTGTTCATCTGCAACCTCTGGCTCTGGCCGGACACTGCGGATTCGCCCCACTCTGCACCCGCCGTCCACGGCCCAAGCTCGAGTGGGCAAACACCACGAGGAGGTCACCCCGGCGATCCTGACCCGAGATCCGGCGACCCCTGACCTGCCTCAAGCCTCCAGCCGACGCCTGCAGCCTAAATCCAGAAGGCCCCCTAACCGCGACCAGGAGCTGGTAAGAAGATCCGACCTCAAAAGGCACCCCTGCACCCGACGCCCCACGGCCTTGTGTGCCCAAATAGACGGTGCCTAACCAACCCCTAACTTCCCAACTTACCTCTCGAAGTGGTGGTCGCACCCAGAAGACCTTCGTCCCCAAGCCTGCAGTGTCTTTCCAAACCGGAGGTTCTCCATTGAAAACAACAGGGCGTCCGACGTCGAAACAGCACTCTGCACCCGGCCGCCCTAGTGCCGCTGAGGGTGCACCTTTGGTTCTACTTTGTTTCCCCATTTGCCCTGAGCTAAAGTCCAGTAGCTTTGCTCCCACAGCCAAGTGGCCTGCTAGTCAGCAGCCACCAACCGGAGGCCCCCTATTCCCCATTGGATAACATTGGGCCTCAGCACTCTGCACCCAGCCGCCCTAGTGCCGCTGAGGGTGTAACTAGAGTGCATCCTTGACCCCGGGGGACCCCTGAGTCTACCCCCAGAACCTCAACTCCCACTACCAAATACTTACCTCAAAACCGATAACACTATTTTCCTCCATAGGATAACATTGACTGTTTTTCTGTGAAAAGTTTCTAAGTGTGGAGTTTGAGAAACTAAAGAAATTCTTTAAAATTGCATAATCTAACAAAAATGATTTTACTTAACCTGTTTTCTGCAAATGTCCCAGAGTAGTATCTAGGTATACTACTCTGTGTAAGCCTAGTAATCTCAAAAGTTACTTACCTGCTATTTTACTAAAAAGCCTATTCAAGTCTATGTACTGCATTTACTAAGTATTGCATTTCTCTGCACCCATACTGTAAATCAAACCAACGTGCATATACAATTATCATTCAAACTGTATTTCAATTGCATTATTACTGTAAAGTATTTATTGCTTACCTGTGTCAGGCTTGCTTGGTTCTAGAAAATAAAAATAACTAAAAGAATATTTTTATACAAAAACAATTGGTCTGAAGTTCAGTCTTTGAGTGTGTGAATTCATTTGCTGACTGTGTGTGTACAACAAATGGTTAACACTGTCCTCTGATACTGCCTTACTGCTCGACCACAGTTCCACAAATAGAGAATAAGGTTCTAACTAACTTTGCCTCTGCCTACCTTTGGGGTTCCACTGGACTCTGTGCACACTATACCTCACTTTGGTATAGTATATACAGAGCCAGCTTCCTACATCCTGCCATCTAGTGTTTAGGCCGGACGTTTGCGCCTTGTTTTTCTTTGAAGAACTCTTATGATTCTCGAGGTCCTGTGACTCTTCCTCTGTTAAATAATGCTCATGGTTATCAGATCCATCTTCAAATGTTTTTTCTCTCCCTTTGGGACTAGACGTATCCCTTGGTGTGCCTTTTAGGAGCACAGAAGCAAATTTCGGTGCCGAAGATTCTGCAGCAGCGCATCGAGAAAGAGTGTCAACTCCAAAGAATCCTCCAACACTCTGAGCCTTCCACTCGTGTCGTAGAATCGTCCGGAGGGGGTGATGGAATGGAGCCCATTTCCTAGGTGCCCTCAGTGTAACGCCAAGTACCCGTATAATGATCACCATCAAGCGTGCCATTCCAGTCTATCCCCTGAACACAGAGAACATGACTGCGCGGCGTGCCAACAGTTTAGGTCGAAAAAGACTTTGAGGTACCGAAGAGCTCGAAGCCTGGCCCACAGAATGCAAACGACAGAAGAGCTCGAGATATATCAGAGGAGGAGGAGATTGTTGTAGCGCATGATGATGATGGCGACAAGACGACAGATAGTCCGCACTATGTCGACTCTGGAGACTCAGACATCGACACCGGGGACCACGGAGATGAGGGTCAACCTTCTATCTCCTACCAGCGAAACACAGACACCAAACCTGAGAAGCCTTCGGGCTGAAGAACACCAAGGGTCGTGAGTACACATGCCCCTCAAGCCCCGAAACATAAACATCTGAAAGAGACACGTTAGTGACAGATTCCTTACCTTAGAATATCCCCAGGCGTCAGGCTGGATCCGGAAAGTTTTTGCGTAGCAGTACCCTTGCGCGTCGGTAGGCGGCGTCGTGCGGCTCCGCGTCCGTCGTCGGCGTCGTGATCGCTGGGATGACGTCGCGGGCAGTACTTAGACGCCGCCCCTGCGCGCTGACGTCAGTTCTTCTTTTCCGCGCCAGCAAGCGCAGATCCGGGAAGAGCAGTGCCCTGGTCATTTTTTGACCATACTTTTTGGTGAATTTTTCACTGTTTTTCCATCTTTCAAGGTGTCGTAGGGATGCCCGGCTTCAAGCGATGCGGCGCCTGTGCGCGGATGATGTCCGTCACCGACCCGCATTGGGAGTGTCTCTTCTGCCTCGGCCGAGGCCACGACACGGAGTCTTGTACCGACTGCCAGGCCCTCCACCCGAAAGCTTTGCGAGAGCGGTCTCGAAAGCTCCTCGAGTCCCGGCATTCGGCTCCGCGGAAGCCCCGGTCGCGTGAGAGGTCCAGGGGTCGATCGCGGAGTCCACACCGGTCGTCGGCGTCGAAGTCTTCTTCGTCCGGTAAGTCGAAGCACAAAAAGTCCAAAAAGCATCATCGCTCTAGGACTTCGCCTCGCCGGTCTCGCGACTCGGCTGAGGCCCCTCCCGGCACCGCCCCCGCGGCCCCGGACATGCCTGCGGAGTCGCCCCCACCATACCCGCCCTTCCCGGGTTCGGGGGCGGATCCGGCCAAAGTACAGGAATTCCTGTCGGCCATGGCCCGCCTCTTCGGGCCTTCAGGCCCCTCCGGTGCGCCTTCGGGCCCCGCGGGCCCTGATGGGGTTGCTCCGGCGTCGCCGACGGCTCCGGCGTCGCCCGTGCCTCCAGCCTCGATCCCGGCTCCGGCTTCGGCCCCGGCCTCGATCCCGGCTCCACAACCCCCATCGACGCCGGTCGACCTAACGACACCTCCGCCGGCGCCGATGTCTCCGGTGCCGTTCTCGGCGCCACCCTGGGCTCCGGGCGGCGTCGTCCCCCTGTTCCTTCCGGCTCCGGACATGGATCCGGACCGACGTCGCTCGACGCCGGCTCCGGCGCCGATGGGACCTTGGGTCCCAACTGTCCCTCCTCCTCCTTATTTTGAACCAGAGGAGGACCAGTTGGACTGGGAGGGGTCTGATGACCCTCTGACACGACACTGTCAGTACGATCAGGACTGGACAGAGAGTCTAGGGGAGGCCAGTGGTCTGGATACTTCCCCTGACACTGGCATGCTGTCTCCTCCCGTGGCTACGGAGGAGGGAGCCAATTTTGGTACGGTGTTGCGTAGGGCAGCTGGGGCCTTACGTCTCCAACTTCCTACTTTGACGGTCAAGCCTAACATCTTGACAGAGGTGCTTCAGCCGGCAGCCTCCTCTGCGGAGACTGTGCTGCCGTTTAACGACGCCCTCACTGACGTTCTTTTGGGCGCCTGGTCCAAGCCCAACACAGGGGCTCCTGTGGATCGGAACGTGTCACGACGCCATCGCCCAGCTCCGGGCGACCCCTGTTTCTCTCTGTCCACCCCACTCCTGAGAGCTTGGTTGTCCAAGCCTCCGCTTCCCAAACCGCCTTCCCTACCGCTCCTCCGGATAGGGAATCCAAACGCCTGGATCAGTTTGGGAAGAAGGGTTTTTCTTCCTCCAGTGCTGGCTTGCGGTCCGTTAACACCGCTTGTCTTTTGGGCCGATATACCCACTCCCTGTGGGATTCGGTGGCGGATGTTTTGCCCCAGTGTCCTGAGGAGGTCCAGACACTGCTTTCCCGCGCCATTGCGGAAGGAAGGGATGCGGCTAAATACACCATACGTTGTGGCCTTGACACCGCCGACTCGCTGGGCAGGTCTATTGCAACGACGGTGGCGCTCAGACGCCACGCCTGGCTGAGAACCACTGGTTTTTCAGGGGATGTCCAGAATACTCTCATGGACATGCCCTTTGATGGAGTCGGTCTTTTTGGGTCCAAAGCAGACCATGCGTTGGAGCGCTTTAAGGACTCACGGGCTACTGCCAAGTCCCTGGGCCTTTCTGCTACACGCCCTCCGCTGACTTCTGCTTTTCGCCCCTATCGTGGCCACGGTAGGGCGCCCCTTCACGTCAGCAGCCCAGCCACCGGCCCGCGCAGCAGGCGTCTTCGCGTGGCCGAGGACGTGGATTCCGCCGTGGCGGATCGGGCAACCAGCGTGCGGGTCAGGCCACCACCTCCAACCCGTCCGCGGCCTCCAAGCCCTCCTAGTCCCTCCTTTCAGGTGCACAGCACGCCAGTAGAGGGCAGGGTCCGCCATCACCTTCCCCACTGGCGTACCATCACCTCGGACAGGTGGGTCTTGGACATTGTCCGAAGGGGCTACTCCCTCCCCTTCGAGACCACCCCCCAGCCATGCCACCTCAATTCCACCGCATGTCAGGGGATCACTTGGTGCTTCTACAGAAGGAAGTCGCGGCCCTCTTGACCAAGAGGGCCATCGAGCGTGTTCCGACCCCAGAAGTAGGGCGTGGTTGCTACTCCCACTACTTTCTGGTGCCCAAAAGGACAAGGAGGACATGCGTCCTATCTTGGACCTCCGGAACGTCAATCGCTTCCCTCCGGAAGGAGAAGTTCAAGATGCTCACCCTAGCTCAGGTCTTGACTGCCCTCGACCCTGGAGACTGGTTGGTAGCGTTGGACTTGCAGGACGCATATTTCCACATCCCCGTCCTGCCGGCCCACCGGCGTTACCTTCGGTTCACGGTAGGCCCCGAGCATTTTCAGTTCACCGTGCTCCCTTTGGCCTTACAAGTGCCCCTCGGGTGTTCACGAAAGTGATGGCGGTGGTCACAGCTCATCTGCGCCGGGCAGGGGTTTCAGTCTTCCCCTACCTCGACGACTGGCTGCTGAAGGCGGGCTCGTCCCAGGCAGTCGTCTCCCACCTCCAGACTACGGCCGAACTCCTGCACTCGCTGGGGTTCTCCATCAATGTGCCGAAGTCGCATCTGATTCCTTCTCCACAGCTCCTTTTCATCGGAGCGGTTCTGGACACGACGCAGTTTCGGGCCTATCCTCCCGAACGGCGAGTCCGGGATATTCAGGCTATGATTCCGATCTTTCAGCCTTTATCCTGGGTTTCGGTACGGATGACCCTGAGGCTGCTGGGCCTCATGGCCTCCTGCATCCTGCTGGTCAATCATGCCAGATGGCATATGCGGGCTCTGAAGTTCCAGTGGGCGCAGCACCAGGGCAACCTGTCCGATCACGTCCAGATCTCGGAGGGGACTGCAAGACAGTTGCAGTGGTGGCTCTCGAACCGGCAATGGGTCATGGGCAGATCCCTCTCCCTTCCCCAGCCAGAGCACACAGTTGTGACGGACGCGTCCCTTCTGGGATGGGGCGGTCACATGGGAGAGGCGGAGATCAGAGGCCTCTGGTCTCCGGCGGAGTCCTGGCTCCATATCAACCTTCTGGAGCTCCGGGCGATCCGACTTGCACTCAAGGCATTCCTTCCCTCTGTCAAAGGGAAGGTAGTGCAGGTGTTCACAGACAACACCACCGCCATGTGGTACTGCAACAAACAGGGCGGGTGGGGTCTTGGACCCTTTGTCAGGAGGCTCTGCGCCTCTGGACATGGCTGGAACATCAGGGCATGTTCCTGATGGTTCTACACCTGGCAGGTTCCCTGAACGCCAGGGCGGTCGAACTCAGCCGCAGGTGCATGATGGATCACGAATGGCGTATTCACTCGGAAGTGGCGCAAGGACTCTTTCTACAGTGGTGAGAGCCTTGGTTAGATCTATTCGCCACCGAAGAGAACGCGCAATGTCATCAGTTCTGCGCGTTGGAATTTCCAAGGCGGCACTCGCTCGGCGACGCCTTTCGTCGCGAGTGGAGTTGCGGTCTGTTGTACGCCTTTCCGCCTATACCACTTCTACCCAGAGTGTTGAAGAAGATTCGGCACGACCGGGCCCAAGTCATTCTTGTGGCTCCGGACTGGGCTCGAAGAGTTTGGTATCCCGAGCTACTCAATATGAGCGTAGATCCCCCAATCCGTCTGCCTCTTCGGGAGGATCTTCTGTCGCAGCAGCAGGGGACGGTCCTCCACCCGAACCTGTCCAGTCTACACCTGCTTGCGTGGAGATTGAGCGGCGGCAGTTGATTCCTTTCGACTTGCCTCCCGAAGTTTGTGATGTGATTCTGGCAGCCAGGCGTCCCTCCACTAAGGTGGTATACGCCTGCAGGTGGAACAAATTTGTGGCATGGTGCACAGCAAAGGCTGTGAATCCCCTTTCTGCCCCTCTTTCTGAGGTCCTTCTGTTCCTTCTCTCTCTGGCCCAACAGGGTTCTGCCCTGGGTACCATCAAGGGTTATCTTTGTGCTATCTCGGCCTTCCTCAGGCTCCCTGATCAGCCTTCCCTTTTCAAGTCCCCTGTTGTTAACAGGTTCTTAAAAGGCATTACTCACCTCTTTCCTCCTGTTCCGTTTGTGATGCCTCAGTGGGACTTGATTCTTACCTTTTTAATGTGCGCTCCCTTTGAGCCTCTACATAACTGTCCTCTTCGTCTTCTGACTCTGAAGACAGCCTTTCTGGTGGCCATCACCTCCGCTCGGCGGGTGAGTGAGCTCCAGGCTCTATCTTGCAAACCTCCCTTTCTGTCTGTTCATCCAGACAAGGTTGTTCTTCGGACGCGTCCGTCCTTCTTGCCAAAGGTGGTTACTGCTTTCCATATTGGGCAGACCATCACTTTGCCCACCTTCTTTCCACCTCCGCATCCTTCCAGAGAGGAAGAGAGGCTCCACCGTCTGGACCCAAAACGTGCGCTCTCCTTCTATATTGACCGCACAAAACACTTCCGGGTGGATGACCAGCTCTTTGTTGGCTATGTGGGCGCCAAAAAAGGTCGGGCGGTGCACAAGAGGACCATCTCCCGCTGGGTTACCTTGTGCATCAAGACCTGCTATTCTTTGGCGAAGAAGGAGCCTCCTGTTGGGCTGCGTGACCATTCCACAAGGGCAACTGCTGCTACCACGGCCTTGGGCCGCGGTGTTCCGCTGCCGGTTATTTGTCAGGCAGCTACGTGGGCCTCGCTGCACACGTTTACAAAGCATTACTGCCTTGACAGTCAGGTCCGGAGGGACGGCTTCTTTGGCCGTTCTGTCCTCCAGGACTTCCTTGTCTGATCTTTGTTCGCAGACCCACCACCGGGGTTGGTATTGCTGGGGTATCTATTCTAAGGTAAGGAATCTGTCACTAACGTGTCTCTTTCAGATGCACAAGTTACTAACTTGTGTAACGATATATCTGTAAGAGACAGTAGTTAGTGACAGATTCCTACCGCCCCACCCATCCTCCCCGTTCTGCGAACTGATTTCTAGGGTTAAGGACATCCCTTTCAGGGCCCTAGTATTTTTCAGACACCTATGTCAGCTTCTTGCATGGCTCTGCGTTCCTGGCGCGGAAAGTCGTGTACAGAACTGACGTCAGCGCGCAGGGGCGGCGTCTAAGTACTGCCCGCGACGTCATCCCGGCAATCACGACGCCGACGACGGACGCGGAGCCGCACGACGCCGCCTACCGACGCGCAAGGGTACTGCTACGCAAAAACTTTCCGGATCCAGCCTGACGCCTGGGGATATTCTAAGGTAAGGAATCTGTCACTAACTACTGTCTCTTACAGATATATCGTTACACAAGTTAGTAACTTGTGCCACGGCTTGAGGACTGGCTAGAGCCATGCCCTCAAGCTGTATGTACTAGCAGCCCAGGTTGACACCCAGGTCTTGGCACTCCACAACCAAGTGGTTCTGGTCGACACCGAGAAAGGGCGAGGCGCCCCTTGATCCTGATTGGGCTCCTAGTCATATAAGGTTAAATACATAGTTGACCCGTTGAAGACTTTCAGTCGACATGTGTCCCCTACCCAGTCTCCGATACCAAAATCCTCAGCGTCGAAACCCTCGATGTTGAAGATTGCAAAAGACTTGTCTGCGAAAAGGAAAAGCCCCCACGCTTTGGAGCCAAAAACAGAGTTGGTGCCAAAACACCATGTTATCGAGGAAGGCCCTATCCTTGAAAAACCACAGCTTGTCCTCGACAAAAGACAATTGACCCAAAGACTGACAAGCTCACCACTGTAAAAAAAGAGAGGACTGGAGTTTGAAGAGCTTGTGATATTGCCACCGAAGAATGGTTCACAAAGAGACGAGCCCACCACCACCATTAATACTACCACACACCTCACCAGTGCACTCATTACCATCTTACTCAACTATACACTCACCAATTCAGTGAGTGTAAACCCCGTATTCACCAGCTGAGGATTTTGGGGGGGGGGTGCCTTCAGACTACCCACGTAGCCCTGATTATCCCTGGGAAGACTACAATGTAGACCCACAAGACGATACAGATTTTAAGCTGGGTCCTATTAAGCCATCCAAACTGGATGACACAACTAATTACCATACTGTCATTCAGAGAGACGCATTGGATCACAAAGTGAATATGCATGTCACCCCTGAAGACGAGGATTTTTTAGTGGAGACTTCAGCCAAAACCGAAAGAAGTGTACATTATTTACCTGCGATAAACTCAACGTTAAAACTGTTCACAGAAATATTTAAAGATCTGGTGAAAATCAGAGTACTTAGTCGCAGAGTTGAGAGAAAGTTCAAACCATCGCCCTCGGATTCAGTCTACATTAGGGTACACCCTCCCTCTCGCTCTTTAGTAGTAGCTACTGCAAGGAAAAGAGCTGCAACACAGGCAACAAGGGATGCACCTATGCCTGATGAAGAAAGTAAAAGAGTTGATGCGGTGGAGAAGACGGTGGCAGTAGGTAACACCAACCACTGGCGTATTGTAAAATCTGATAGAGACTACTAGCCGCAGATTCCTTAACGTAGAATTATCCCCAGGCGTGAGACTGGATCCGGAAAATTTTGCCACAGCATCCCTGCGCGCCGGGGGGGGGGGGGGGGGGCGTGGCACCACACGACTCCGCCCTGACGCTGTCCGCTGACGTGACGTCAGCGAGGTCACATAAGTCCCACCCCGGCGCGCTGACATCAGTTTTCTTCTTTTCCGCGTGCAACGCGGATCCGGAGTGAGTTCCCTTGGCCTGTTTTCAGGCCTCTTTTAACACTTTGCGTTGGGAACAGTGTGCAATGCCTTAGGGTTTCAAAACGTTTGCTTCTTGTGCGCCTCAGATGTCGGCGACGGACCCTCACCCTATTTGTATGTGGTGTTTGGGCGAGCACCATGACTCTATGGACTGCGATGCCTGTCAGCATCTCAAGCCGAAGTCCCGGCGGGAGCGCCTGATGAAGTTGCTTTCGGCCCGCCTGTCCAGATCGGTCTCGTCACCGCGTCCATCCCCCGCCTCGGAAGGGTCCAGGAGCCGCCGATTCCGGTTGCGGCATCGTCCTTCGCCGAGGCCCCACGGGCGTCGCTCGCCTGCCGGTAAGTCTTGCAGTTTGTCACCGAGGCCCTGTCCTCGTTCTGATGAGGGCGGGCGGTTCCTCTCGGGACGTGCGCCCTCGCCCGTCGCCAACCTATCCGCCGTTTCCTGGCGTTCGGGCGACAAGGGCCCAAATGAAGGCCTACGGTTCGGCTCTGCGGGCTTCCTTGGGCCCCCCTCCTCTTCCTGAGACGTCTGCGGATCCCTTGCCATGCGTGGGGCCTTCCGCGGACTCGCCGGCGGCTTCGCCCCCGGTGCCGTGTTCGGCTTCAGGTCTTGGAGGTGTGGTGTCGTCGAGGTGCGGCCCTCCGGGGTTCCCCTCTTCGGCCCACGGCGTCCCTTCCTCGCCGCAAAGCCCCGCGGGGCTCCCTGTGGTGTCACAGGTGGTCGCCGGGACTCGCAGCTCGTCCCCGAGTCCCCTTCGGTCCTCTGGGCAGGCGGCTGTCTTACCGGAGGCCGAGCCGGCGCCTTTCTGGCGCCGACGGCTTTCCTCCCCGGCCCTGGCGGCGCCGCGGGTGGAGGCCGGGACCCGGGGTGCCTCCCCGAGTCCCTCTCGGACCCCTGCACCGGCGGCTGCCTCGTCGGGGGTCGGGCCGGCGCCTTTTCGGCGCCGTTCATTGGCCGCTTCGGCTCCAACCCCGCCCCTTTCTCCTAGACTGCGTGTGGTGGTGGAGGTCGACTCGGCGCCCCTGGTGGACACTTCGGCGCCGTGCGAGGACACACCGGTGCCGCTGGCGGACTCTCCGGCGTCGGAGCGTCGACGATTCCTCTCCGGAGGGTTGTCATCTCCTTGTCTCCTCTTCACCGGAGACTGGACGCCGCATCGTTGCTTTTTCCCCGGCGGCTTCCGGGGCCGGCTCTATGCCGTCTCCGCGTCCCCAGTCCCCGGACCCGCTCTCCCGCACCTTGCAGTTGGTGACCCCGCAGGCTTCTCCGCCATCTTCGGAGACCCCTCAGGCTCCCCACTCGTCCGTGGGTCCTTCATCCTACAGGGGCTGGCCGTTTCTTCCTCCTGTAGGGCATGGGGACGGGCAGCTTAGTTTGCAGCCTTCGCCCACGGAAGAGTTGCTCTCTCCCCCACTTCGCCCTACGGAGGCGAGTGTAGCCTTTGTCCAGGCCATCTCCACGGCTGCTGGCATTTTGCAGATGGGCAATCCGGTTGCTCCGCTCCCAACGGATCACTTGTTGGGGATTCTGCACCAGGGCTCTGGTGGATGGGATCTGCTTCTTCCGTTTGAAGCTTCGCTCCATAACTCTCTTCTGGGGGCGTCCTGCTACGGGGGATCCGGTGCCTCAGCCGCTCCGCCACCGTCCTGCCCCGCACGATCCGGTCTGCCTTTTTTCCCACCCCTCTGCCCAGGGCCCTGTCCTGCAGACTGCTTTCCCCTCCTTGCCTTCGGTGTTGCTCCCTCTGTCACGGGAGGCCCGGTGGTTGGACTCCTGGGGGTGTCACATTTTCGCTTCCACTAGTGCTGCTCTGCGCGCGCTCAACACCCTTTGTGTGTTGGCCAGGGCTACCTCTGACCTATGGGATTCCGCGGAGTCCCTTCTGTCTCGCGCCTCCCACGACGGTGTCCATGCTGATCTGCGGCACCATGTGTTGGATGGTCGGGAGTTAGCTGCTTTTATTCTCCGTTCGGCCTTGGATGTCTCTCATTCCCTCGCCCGCGCTATGGCGAGTTCCGTGGCCCTCCGCCGCCATGCTTGGTTGCGGGATAGCGTCTTTCCCGAGAATATTCGGGAGCGTCTTGTTGACCTGCCCTTTGATGGGATTCTGCTATTTAACACCCACGCGGACTCCGCTATTCAGCGACTCCTTGCGGGGCTCTGTCGTCCTCCCCCTCCGTAACCTTCGGGTTGTCGGTCCTCAGGTGTCTTCTGGGAGGCGTTTGTCCCGCCTTTCTCCTTGGGCCTAGTGTTTCGGGTCCTTCAGTTGGCCCCTCTGTCCTTTTGGCTGCGGGTACGGCCTTTTCGCGTTGTGTTTTTTGGCTGTTAGTGAAGCCGTATGGGTCTTCAGGTTGGACCATCTGTGTCCCCTTTTTGGCTGATTGGTAAGCCATCTGTGGTGATACCCACAGGTCTTTCTGTTCTTGACCTCTGCTGCGGGTTTTTCCCTAAGAGGTGTTCCCCTGTTTTGTTTTGGGTGTGTCATACCCTAGGTGGGGTACTTGTTGGCTATTGTATAGCCCTGTCCTAAGCTGGGCGGGTGTGGATCCCTTCTTGGGTTCCTCGCGTTTCCTGGCATCACTGTATTCCGCTTGGTGCGGTCTCTCTTCCTCAGCCTTCGCGCGGCTTCCGCTGCTCCAGGTTCCGTCCTGCTCAGTATCCGCTGGTGTTTCGACCCTTCTTCTGCAGGGCTTGCCTGGCGTACGTTTGCCCTTGTTACCGCGGGATGTCTGCCTCTGTGCGTTTTGCCTTCCCTCCTCAGCCTCTGGATCGCCAGACCGACTTTTGTCATGCCGTCTACGGCGTCGTGTCTTGGTGTTTCCGCCTTATTATCCGACGTTCGGCCTGGTCCTCTACCTTGTGTTCCAGGGCGGCCAGGATATTCCTGGTGTTCTCCTGGGTTCTGGTTGACGGCTTTAGGTCTGTGCTACATGTTTCCCACTTCTCTTCGTGGGCCGGGTTGTGCCACTGGGAACGGTCCTTGTTTGGGGCTTGTGCGGGGGGTTCCCTTGCCTCGGTCCTGGTCTTGCGCTCGGCTTGTTCTGGGCACTTCTTCATAGTCTGTACCAGCTGCCGGCTGCGCACGCCTGGACGTTATGGTCCGCCCCTGTGGGCCTTGGCGTGTACCCGTGTGCTCCTGTCAGTCGCTCTGCTGGGGCTTGCGTGACTGTGTCTTCCTTCTCACGTCTGCGCTTCTCGGCTGTGGGGCCGTTCCTGCTCCTGAGGCGGGCTCTGCCCTCGTTTCCACCTCTTCTCCTTGGATTCGCGGGTGGTTCTTTTCTTCTTTGATACTCTCTTGGTGCCGCCTGTCCCTCCGGGTTCTCTGGCGGACACCCTTGGCCCCTCGGGTAGGCTTGTGGTATCCTGGCCTTTCCTTCTCCTTGTTCTTCCGCTGCTTGGTGGGGGCTGGGCCGTCCTTCCTGTCCCCATGACGCATCCCCTGTTGGGGTCCTGTGTTCTTCCAAGCTGGTGAAGATTCTCTCGCAGACCCTCCTCCCCTCTGGGTATGGCTAGGGTATCTATTCTACGTTAAGGAATCTGCGGCTAGTAGTCTCCATCAAATGTACAAGTTACTTACCTTCGGTAACGATGTATCTGGTAGAGACGATTCTAGCTGCAGATTCCTTCACGGCCCGCCCCTCCTCCCCGTTCTGCGAGGACCTTCAGTTTGGTCTTCTGCAATCGCCTCCCTCAGGGTGGCTTGTCTTCTGCGAGTCTCCTCTTTCACTTCCTCCCTGGCGGGATGCTTCGTTCTGTTTCTTGTTCCACCCTTCCTTTCTGGTACTTGGACGGTGGGTTTACATGTCTTTCTGCGTCCCTCCACCCTGGTTGTTCCAGTGTGGGGTCTACTCATGCTCTTCTCCCTTAATCATTGCTTGGGGTTTTCTGACTCCTCTGCAGTCCTCTGGGTTAGGGTCTCTTGGCTGTGCCTCAGCCCTTGGTTCTTTACAGGGGATGCGACGCTCCTTGGTGGTGTTGTCTTGGGGTTCTTGGTCGTCCCTCCTCTGTTCCGGCTTGTTGCCCTTCACTGTTATAGCTCGTGGTTGCAGACTTTCTGTCGTCTGTTATGGCATTTTTCACCTGTTTTTTCTGTCTCCAGGGTGGATATCGCTTTGGCTTTGCAGGGTTGCTTCTCAGAGGCGGTACTCTGCTCTTTCCCTTACATGCCTTTCAGTGACACAGTGCCTGGCACTGTCCCTCATGGTGCTGTCCTTCACCATTCGCTTCTTCCCTTTCTGTTTCACTGCTTTTCGCACACTGTTCCCATGCTTTCCCAGTTTTGTTTGTGATGGCTCCGCGTTGTGGCGCGGAAAAGTTCTCCAAGGAAAACTGATGTCAGCGCGCCGGGGTGGGACTTACGTGACCTCGCTGACGTCACGTCCGCGGACAGCGTCAGGGCGGAGTCGTGTGGTGCCACGCCCCCCGGCGCGCAGGGATGCTGTGGCAAAATTTTCCGGATCCAGTCTCCCGCCTGGGGATAATTCTACGTGAAGGAATCTGCGGCTAGAATCGTCTCTACCAGATACATCGTTACCGAAGGTAAGTAACTTGTACTTCAGTGAGACTGTTATCAAGATACAGCAGAGAACTGTGGGATGAGATGGAGGTTCACCTCTAGCATCTCCCAGACCTGTATGAAAAAAGAGAAGAGGAACTAGTTAACGAGGGATAACTGATCGCTAATGTAACCATCAGGTGTGCACTGGATGCGGCTGATGCCTCTAGTAGAGGTATTAACTCAGCAGTTATCTTAAGAAGGCATGCGTGGCTATGCATTTCAGGTTTTAAACCTGAAGTACAACACCTGCTTAATGTCCCTTTTGACGATGAACACTCGTTTGGCACCCAAGTGGACGAAAAAGAGAAGATCAAAAAGGACACAGAAACAGTAAAAGAAATGGGTGCACTACACACTTGTACACCACACCAGTCCTTTCATAAACAACAGGGTAAATGAGGAGGTAAACCAACCACCTCAGGTCAGGGCCAAACCTACCAGCAGCAACAACAGGCCTACCATCAACAGGGAGATAGAGGTAATGGAAGGGGTTCATGCGGAGGCAATGGAGCCCGAGGGAAAGATAGCGGTACTCCAGCCAAGGGGTGCCTCTGCCAGTAAGCAATGACTCTCCTTGTGTCCGTGCCCTCCCCCCCCCCCCCAATCCAAAATAAAAATAAACTCTGGGGCAGGCTTTTAGGGTCCAAGACACATCAGGCAGACATCACATGCGACCAATGGGTGTCATTCATAGTACAGCATGGTTATTGTCTGAAACTCATATAAACCCCACCAAAAATACCTCCACACAAACACATCCTCAGTCCTCAACTTTTACACCTTCTGAAAGAAGAGGTAAAGTGTGTGAGAAAGTGCCCTCTTTCTGCATGGTAGCCCCCACTTTTTGCTGAACTGCTGATGTGCTTTGACTGAGTGTGCCCTGGGCTCCTGCTAATCAGGTACCCAGGGCCTATGTTCTTTCCCTAAATCTGCATTGAAACCAAAACCCATTTGCATCTCTGGCCACAGGTCAGCCCCTGGTAAATGGTACCACAGTTACCCAGGGCGCTGTGACCAGGGAAGACCTCTAAGGGCACCTATTGTGCCACCCTTAGAGGCCCTGTATATATATATATATATATATATATATATATATATATGTATATATATATATAACTGATAAGGACATCTAGCCGCAGATTCCTTAACTTAGAATATCCCCAGGCGTCAGACTGGATCCGGAAAATTTTGTGCAGCAGTACCTCTGCGCGCCGGGGGGGCGGCGCCGCCTGGCTCCGCACTGACGTTGTCCCCGGACATGACGTCAGTGGAGCCATATAGGACCCTCCCGGCGCGCTGACGACAGTTTCCTTCTTTTCCGCGTTACAACGCGGATCCGGGATTCAACTGTTCCTCTGGCCTGTTTTTATTCAGGCCCTTTTTTTGGCGTCGGGGAACAGTGTGCGATGCCTTTGGGCTTTAAATTGTGCGGGACTTGTTCGCGTCAGATGTCGGCTTCGGACCCGCACGCCATTTGCATGTGGTGTCTTGGGTCGCACCACGACTCCGAGGAGTGTGACGCCTGCCGGCAGATGCGTCCTAAGTCCCTACGGGAGCGGCGGATGAAGCTCTTGGCCGCCCGGTTGACCCGCCCGGCGTCTCCCCGACGTTCTCCCCGACGTTCTCCAGTGGGTTCGTCTCTCCGCGCCCGCTCCCGGAGTCGATCCCGCGAACGTCGATCTGCAGGTAAGCAGAAGTCACGGAAGTCGAAGTCCTCGCTTCCACGTGACGGTGGGGGCCATGGTTCCCGCTCCTTCGCGGAGCCGTGCCCCCCGGAGTCGGCCTCCTTTTACCCGCCCTTTCCGGGTACTGGTGTGACTCGGCCCCAGATGGAAGCCTATTACCAGGCTCTGCACTCCATCTTTGGGTCACCTCCACTCCCTGGTGCGCCTCCGGGTCCCACAGTGGAGGTAGGCATTCAGGTCGGGTCTCCGCCGGCGGGTTCACCCTCGGCGCCGGCCGAATGCCTCGACTCCGGCTCCGGAGTCGTGCCGGCGTCGGTTCCGACCGATGGGCGTTCCAGCCCCACGCCGACCCATTCTGCCTTGTCCCCGCATAGCCCCTGGCGGCTCCCTGCGTCGACATCGGCGGCACTCTGCCTGTCGTCTCCTGGACCTCAGGCACTTTCTCCGCACCTCTCGGTGGTGGAGACGTTGCCGCCCACTCGTCCAGCCGAGTCGCCCCTCATGGGGCTCGACGTCGCTTCCGCGCCGGATCGGCGTCAGTCGACGCCGGAAGGGTCGCCGGTACCTCTTGGCTCTCCGCTTCCAGAGGACACGGAACCGCTGTGCTTGGGCTTGTCTCCACTCCCGTTGGCTCCGCCGCCATGGAGGCAGTGGCCCCTTCTTCCTCCTGCTGGGGGACGTGTTAGTTTGCAACTGTCCCCTACAGATGGGCTCTTGTCCCCCCCCACCCCCCCCGGACGCCCACTGAAGCTGGTGCTTTATTTTTACGGGGTGTTCGCAGGGCGGCAGCTGTTTTGCACTTGCACCCTCCTTCTGTCCTCTTGTCCTCTGATCCGTTGTTGGATCTCCTCCACCAAGGTGCGGTGGATCTTGAGCCCTTGCTGCCCTTTAGCGGCTTGTTGTTCGACGCCCTTTTCGGGACTTGGGCGCGTCCCTCTTCAGGAGATGCTGTCGACAGGGCCGTTGCGCATCGGCATCGTCCGGCCCCTGGGGGCTCATCCTGTTTGTCCCTTAAGCCTACTGCTCACGGTCTTGTGGTGCAGGTGTCTTTCGCCATGCAGCCTTCTTCTCCGCCTCTACTGCAGCCTCCTACTAGGGAGTCTCGTTGGCTGGAGACATGTGGACGCGGCATTTTTGCGTCCGCTAGTTCTGCATTACGTGCTCTCAACACAGTTTGCGTTTTTGCCAGGGCTTCTTCTGCCCTTTGGGACCCCGTGGAGTGTCTTTTGCCTGCCCTCCCTGAGTGTCCTCGAGCTGATATGGCTCGTCTCATTCACGAAGGCAGAGAGATGGTGCGGTTTACGATTCGGTCCGCCGTTGATTTTACCGATTCGGTGGGTAGGACAATGGCGCGGTCCGTTGCCTTGCGCCGCCATGCCTGGCTGCGCGACGGGGGTTTCCCCGACAATGTCCGTGACAGTCTCCGGGATTTGCCTTTTGATGGTGTGTCCCTGTTTGACGCACATGCGGACTCTGCGGTTCGCCACCTTCTGTCTCACCTTTCGTAGTTTTTGTTCCTGTTGAGGTCCTTGTCCTCACCCTGCTCTGTTGTCTTGACTCATGTTGGGCCGGGTTCATGCTGTACTGCCTGAACGGCCTGGGCGGCTCCTCGCCGTATTTTCTTTCATTTATGCAGCAGTTTTGCTGCTTATCCTTCTCAGTTCCTATAGCCTGGTGGTTCAGGTTGCACCCTTCCTCCACGGGTTATGTGTTCGGAGCCTGTGGTTTCTAAGTTCCACTTTTACGTCCTCTGTCTTGAGCTTCCGCTCCAGAGGAGCCCCTGGTTGGGGTTGATACTTACCCTATGTGGGGTGTTTGTTTGCTATTGTATAGCTGCCTTCCTTCGACAGTTGCCTTGTTCGCTTCTGTGGGGTCCTTTTCACTCGGTCCTCCTGCGGCTGTGCCTGTGTGTTTTGCACGCTGCTGCTGCGGGCCCTTCAGGGGCCTTCTTGCGTGCCATTGGTGGGGTGTCGGCTGCTGGCCTGCATTTTCCCAATACCTTTCTTCAGGACAGAAGGGCTTTCTGCTCCTTCCCGTCCCCTCATGGTTCTTCGCTGCGGGTGTTCCATCTGTGGCCGCCCTGTCGGAAGGCCCTGTCGTTGTCCCCGAGCACTCCTACTTAGCTCGGCACTCTCCCTCTGTGTTCTATCGGCGTACCATGCCTGCTCCTTAGTGTCTCCGGCTGGTACGTTCTTCTCTGGTGCCTTCTGTTGCCTCGTTCTACTCTGCTATATCCATGCTGCGTAGCCCTTTCCTGGTGGACTTCGCTCTCCATGGTGGCGTTCTGGCTCCAGACGTGGTTGATCTTCCTTGACTTGTGCCTTGCCTTTGGCACTTCCTCTGCCACCGTTTCTCATGCCCCTGTTGCGTTCCGCGCAGAGTTGGCGTGCTTTCCTTCGGGCTGCGGTTGCTGCTCTCAGCGGGGGCGGTCTCCTCAGAGCATTGTTCTCTCATGGGGTGTGTTGAGGGAGCTGATGTGGTCTCCTGGCTAGATGCCGACTTTCGAGCTGGAGCGCGAGGTTCCGGTCTCTGGGTCGACTCTACATCCTGTGATTCTGGACACATCACGGCTGGCCTGGCCTCCTTGCCTCTCTCACGATAGCCAATGGGTCTGCTCCTCCGTCGGTGGCTGTTGCTCTCGCTCTGGGCATTGTTCTGCCCAGTGCCGCTGCTGCGTGGCTGTTGCGACTCTGGTGTTTTTTCTTTCTCACCAGTATGCTACCCACACATACGCCTCCCACATGCTTACTACTCCGGATAGTCGCCGAGGTCTGGTCCCTCACTTTCGTGAGCGCCGTTCACACAATGCGCCTGGTCTTGCGCCTCTTGTGTCTCAGCTTGCTCGTGGCGCTTCATGGGGCCTTCTCCTTCCCTGGTGTGGTTCTGGCGGTACATCCAGGTTTCTTGGTGTACTTCTGTTACCCACGTGCGTGGCACTGGTTGTTACCGTTCTTTTCTGCCTTGGGCTGTCCGCCCTTTTGCGTAACGGGTGCATTGGCAGGTCTTGTGTTTCTTGTAACACTAACTCATCTTGGGCGTAGTCAGCATCTTCCCGCTGCTGTTCCCACTCTCACAGTGTTTCTTTCACTGTCGTGCATGGCCCTCGGACTCGGTTCGTCCTTGTGCCCTAGTTAAACCTTCCTCTTTAACGGTCCATCGGATCCTGGGGGTTCCTCACATCCTGCATTCGTGCCTCTCCGGCTACGGCAGGTGTCCACTCTTATTCCACATCCCCCCCTTTTGGGTTTGTGCTCATTTTCTCCGCTGTTGACCAACAGGGACTTCCTGCTGCCCTCGGCAGTCTTTGATGCCTTTTGCCTCTCACTGTTGGCCACTTCCTCCGGAGTATCCTGGTCCGGTGTTGGCCTTTCTGGCAGCGCTGTCCCCACTGTGTTTAGTCAGCTGGTTGACACTTCTGTTCCCTTGGGAACTTAGTGGGGTTCTGTTGCAGACCCGCCTCCAATGGGGTATGGCTTTGGTATCTATTCTAAGTTAAGGAATCTGCGGCTAGATGTCTCTATCAGATGTACGAGTTACTTACCTTCGGTAACGATGTATCTGGTAGAGACGTTGTCTAGCCGCAGATTCCTTAACGCCCACCCATCCTCCCCGATCTGCGAGGACCTTTTCAGGTGGGGTTTTCGGCTTTCGCCTCCTTTGGGGTGGCTTGTCCTTCTACGGGGCGGCGTTTTTTCGCCTTGCTCCCCGTTGGCCTCTTCCTTTGGTTTACTTGTCCCCCCCCCACCATTTTCATGCTGGGGCGGTGGATTCAGGTGTCCTTCTGTGTTTTTACGCATCAGTTTCTTCCAGTATGGTGCCTACTGGTGTTCTCTACCCTCCCACCCGCCTTCTCTGTTGACGCTCCTGCAGTCAATTAGTGTTCCGGTCTCTTTTGGGCCTGTTCCTACGACCGATAATTCTCTCACATGGGACACAGTCTCCCTATTTCTTTCTTCTTTTCTTAATCCTATGGGTGGGTGCTTTTTTGCCTGTCGCTCTCGGCTCATTCTTGCCGTCTTGCCTCAGGAGTGGGCACTCTCTCGCTTTTGCGGGGTTGCTTCTCAGTTTACTGTTCTGCCCTCTTCATTTCCTTTCATCCGGTGCAGACTTTCTGTCGTCTGCCTCGGTCTTCTTTTTGTAGGTCGATTTCCCTCAGGGGTGACATTCACTTCGCTCTTGCGAATTGGCTTCTCAGAGTATTGATCTGCTCTTTCCTTTTCGACACCTTTCAGTCGACAGTGCTTCTCAATGTCGTTCATGGTGCTTTCTCACCAATTCTCTTTTTTATTCGCACACTGTTCCCATACTCTCACAGTTTTGCTGGGGGCTCCGCGTTGTAGCGCGGAAAAGTTCCTCCGAAGAAAACTGACGTCAGCGCGCCGGGAGGGTCCTATATGGCTCCACTGACGTCATGTCCGGGGACGACGTCAGGGCGGAGCCAGGCGGCGCCGCCCCCCGGCGCGCAGAGGTACTGCTGCGCAAAATTTTCCGGATCCAGTCTGACGCCTGGGGATATTCTAAGTTAAGGAATCTGCGGCTAGACAACGTCTCTACCAGATACATCTGAAAGAGACATGTTACCTTAGAATATCCCCAGGCGTCAGGCTGGATCCGGAAAGTTTTTTGCGTAGCAGTACCCTTGCGCGTCGGTAGGCGGCGTCGTGCGGCTCCGCGTCCGTCGTTGGCGTCGTGATCGCCGGGATGACGTCGCGGGCAGTACTTAGACGCCGCCCCTGCGCGCTGACGTCAGTTCTTCTTTTTCCGCGCCAGCAAGCGCAGATCCGGGAAGAGCAGTGCCCTAGTCATTTTTTGACTAACTTTTTTGGTGAATTTTTTCACTGTTTCTCGAATCGACTTCAAGGTGTCGTAGGGATGCCCGGCTTTAAACGTTGCGGCGCCTGTGCTCGGATGATGTCCATCACAGACCCGCATTGGGAGTGTCTCTTCTGCCTCGGCCGAGGCCACGACACGGAGTCGTGTTCCGACTGCCGGGCCCTCAACCCGAAAGCTTTGCGAGAGCGGTCTCGAAAGCTCCTCGAGGCCCGGCATTCGGCACCGCGCCACGCCAAGCCCCGGTCGCGTGAGAGGTCGAGGGGTCGGTCGCGGAGTCCTCACCGGTCGTCGGCATCGAAGTCTTCTTCGTCCGGTAAGTCCAAGCACAAAAAGTCCAAAAAGCATAGTCGCTCTAGGACTTCGCCTCGCCGGTCTCGCGACTCAGCTGAGGCCCCTCCCGGCACCGTCCCCGCCCCCGCGGCCCCGGACATGCCTGTGGAGTCGCCCCCGCAATACCCGTCCTTCCCGGGTTCGGGGGCGGATCCGGCCCAAGTACAGGAATTCCTGTCGGCCATGGCCCGCCTCTTCGGGCCTCAAGGTCCCTCCGGTGCGCCTTCGGGCCCCGCGGGCCCTGATGGGGTTGCCCCGGCGTCGCCGACGGCTCTGGCCCCGGCGTCGCCCGTGCCTCCAGCCTCGATCCCGGCTCTGGCCCCGGCCTCGATCCCGGCGCCGCAACCCCCATCGACGCCGGTCGACCTAACCACGCCTCCGCCGACGCCGATGTCTCCGGTGCCGTTCACGACGCCGCCTGGTGCTCCGGGCGGCATCGTCCCCCAGTTCCTTCCGGCTCCGGACATGGAACCGGACCGACGTCGCTCGACGCCGGTTCCGGCGCCGATGGGGCCTTGGATCCCAAATGTCCCTCCTCCTCCTTATTTTGAACCAGAGGAGGACCAGGAGGACTGGGAAGGGTCTGATGACCCTCTGGCACAACAGTGTCAGTATGATGAGGACTGGAAAGAGGGTCTAGAGGACGCCAGTGGTCTAGATACTTCCCCTGACACTGGCATGCTGTCTCCTCCCGTGGCTACGGAGGAGGGAGCCAATTTTGCAACGGTGTTGCGTAGGGCGGCTGGAGCCTTACATCTCCAACTCCCTACTGTGGCAGTCAAGACTAATCTCTTGACAGAGGTGCTTCAGCCGGCAGCCTCCTCTACGGAGACTGTGCTGCCGTTTAACGATGCCCTCACTGACGTTCTTTTGGGCGCCTGGTCCAAGCCCAACACAGGGGCTCCTGTGGATAGGAACGTGTCCCGACGCCATCGCCCAGCTCCGGGCGACCCCCTATTTCTCTCTGTCCACCCCACTCCTGAGAGCTTGGTTGTCCAAGCCTCCGCTTCCCAAACCGCCTTCCCTACAGCCCCTCCGGATAGGGAATCCAAACGCCTGGATCAATTTGGGAAGAAGGGATTTCTTCCTCCAGTGCGGGCTTGCGGTCCATCAACACCGCTTGTCTTTTGGGCCGATATACCCACTCCTTGTGGGATTCGGTGGCGACTGTTTTGCCCCAGTGTTCTGAGGAGGTCCAGACACTGCTTTCCCGCGCCATTGCGGAAGGAAGGGATGCGGCCAAATACACAATTCGATGTGGCCTTGATACCGCCGACTCGCTGGGCAGGTCTATTGCAACGACGGTGGCGCTGCGTCGCCACGCCTGGCTGAGAACCACTGGTTTTTCAGGGGATGTCCAGAATTCTCTCATGGACATGCCCTTTGATGGAGTCGGTCTTTTTGGGTCCAAAGCAGACCATGCGTTGGAGCGCTTTAAGGACTCACGGGCTACTGCCAAGTCCCTGGGCCTTTCTGCTACACGCCCTCCGCTAACTTCTGCTTTTTGCCCCTATCGTGGCCACGGAAGGGGTGCCCAGTCACGTCAGCGGCCCACCCACCGGCCCGCGCAGCAGGCGTCTTCGCGTGGCCGAGGACGTGGATACCGCTGTGCGGGTCAGGCCACCACCTCCAACCCGTCCGCGGCCTCCAAGCCCTCCTAGTCCCTCCTTTCCGGTGCACAGCACGCCAGTAGGGGGCAGGGTCCGCCATCACCTTCACCTCTGGCGTCCCATCACCTCGGACAGGTGGGTCTTGGACATTGTCCGAAGGGGCTACTCCCTCCCCTTCGAGACCACCCCCACAGCCATGCCACCTCAATTCCACCGCATGTCAGGGGATCACTTGGTACTTCTGCAGAAGGAAGTCACGGCCCTCTTGGCCAAGAGGGCCATCGAGCATGTTCCGACCCCAGAAGTAGGGCGTGGTTGCTACTCCCACTACTTTCTGGTGCCCAAAAAGGACAAGGAGGACATGCGTCCTATCTTGGACCTCCGGAACGTCAATCGCTTCCTCCGGAAGGAGAAGTTCAAGATGCTCACCCTAGCTCAGGTCTTGACTGCCCTCGACCCCGGAGACTGGTTGGTAGCGTTGGACTTGCAGGACGCCTATTTCCACATCCCCGTCCTGCTGGGCCACCGGCGTTACCTTCGGTTCACGGTAGGCCTCGAGCATTTTCAGTTCACCTTGCTCCCCTTTGGCCTTACCAGTGCCCCTCGGGTGTTCACAAAAGTGATGGCGGTGGTCGCAGCTCATCTGCGCCGGGCAGGGGTTTCAGTCTTCCCCTACCTCGACGACTGGCTGCTGAAGGCGGGCTCGTCCCAGGCATTCGTCACCCACCTCCAGACTACGGCCGAACTCCTGCACTCGCTGGGGTTCTCCATCAATGTGCCGAAGTCGCATCTGATTCCTTCTCCACAGCTCCTTTTCATCGGAGCAGTTCTGGACACGACGCAGTTTCGGGCATATCCTCCCGAACGGCGAGTCCGGGATATTCAGGCTATGATTCCGATCTTTCAGCCTTTATCCTGGGTTTCGGTACGGATGACCCTGAGGCTGCTGGGCCTCATGGCCTCCTGCATCCTGCTGGTCAATCATGCCAGATGGCATATGCGGGCTCTGCAGTGGGACCTGAAGTTCCAGTGGGCGCAGCACCAGGGCAACCTGTCCGATCACGTCCAGATCTCGGAGGGGACTGCAAAACAGTTGCAGTGGTGGCTCTCGAACCGGCAATGGGTCATGGGCAGATCCCTCTCCCTTCCCCAGCCAGAGCACACAGTTGTGACGGACGCGTCCCTTCTGGGATGGGGCGGTCACATGGGAGAGGCGGAGATCAGAGGCCTCTGGTCTCCGGCGGAGTCCCGGCTCCATATCAACCTTCTGGAGCTCCGGGCGATCCGACTTGCACTCAAGGCATTCCTTCCCTCTGTCAAAGGGAAGGTAGTGCAGGTGTTCACCGACAACACCACCACCATGTGGTACTGCAACAAACAGGGCGGGGTGGGGTCGTGGACCCTTTGTCAGGAGGCTCTGCGCCTCTGGACATGGCTGGAACATCAGGGCATGTTCCTGTTGGTTCAACACCTGGCAGGTTCCCTGAACGCCAGGGCGGACGAACTCAGCCGCAGGTGCATGATGGATCACGAATGGCGTCTTCACTCGGAAGTGGCGCAAGGACTCTTTCTACAGTGGGGAGAGCCTTGGTTAGATCTATTCGCCACCGAAGAGAACGCGCAATGTCATCAGTTCTGCGCGTTGGAATTTCCAAGGCGGCACTCGCTCGGCGACGCTTTTCGTCGCGAGTGGAGTTGCGGTCTGTTGTACGCCTTTCCGCCTATACCACTTCTACCCAGAGTGTTGAAGAAGATTCGGCACGACCGGGCCCAAGTCATTCTTGTGGCTCCGGACTGGGCTCGAAGAGTTTGGTATCCCGAGCTACTCAGTATGAGCGTAGATCCCCCGATCCGTCTGCCTCTTCGGGAGGATCTTCTGTCGCAGCAGCAGGGGACGGTCCTCCACCCGAACCTGTCCAGTCTACACCTGCTTGCGTGGAGATTGAGCGGCGGCAGTTGATTCCTTTCGACTTGCCTCCCGAAGTTTGTGATGTGATTCTGGCAGCCAGGCGTCCCTCCACTAAGGTGGTGTACGCCTGCAGGTGGAACAAATTTGTGGCATGGTGCACAGCAAAGGCTGTGAATCCCCTTTCTGCCCCTCTTTCTGAGGTCCTTCTGTTCCTTCTTTCTCTGGCCCAACAGGGTTCTGCCCTGGGTACCATCAAGGGTTATCTCTGTGCTATCTCGGCCTTCCTCAGGCTCCCTGATCAGCCCTCCCTTTTCAAGTCCCCTGTTGTTAACAGGTTCTTAAAAGGCATTACACACCTCTTTCCTCCTGTTCCGTTTGTGATGCCTCAGTGGGACTTGAACTTGGTTCTTACCTTTTTAATGTGCGCTCCCTTTGAGCCTCTACATAACTGTCCTGTTCGTCTTCTGACTCTAAAGACAGCCTTTCTGGTGGCCCATCACCTCCGCTCGGCGGGTGAGTGAGCTCCAGGCTCTATCTTGCAAACCTCCCTTTCTGTCTGTTCATCCAGACAAGGTTGTTCTTCGGACGCGTCCGTCCTTCTTGCCAAAGGTGGTTACTGCCTTCCACATTGGGCAGACCATCACTTTGCCTACCTTCTTTCCGCCTCCGCATCCTTCCAGAGAGGAAGAGAGGCTCCACCGTCTGGACCCAAAACGTGCGCTCTCCTTCTATATCGACCGCACAAAACACTTCCGGGTGGATGACCAGCTCTTTGTTGGCTACGTGGGCGCCAAAAAAGGTCGGGCGGTGCACAAACGGACCATCTCCCGCTGGGTTAACTTGTGCATCAAGACCTGCTATTCTTTGGCTAAGAAGGAGCCTCCTGTTGGGCTGTGTGCCCATTCCACCAGGGCAACGGCTGCTACCACGGCCTTAGGCCGCGGTGTTCCGCTGCCGGTTATCTGTCAGGCAGCTACGTGGGCCTCGCTGCACACGTTTACAAAGCATTACTGCCTTGACAGTCAGGTCCGGAGGGACGGCTTCTTTGGCCGTTCTGTCCTCCAGGACTTCCTTGTCTGATCTTTGTTCGCAGACCCACCACCGGGGTTGGTATTGCTGGGCTATCTATTCTAAGGTAAGGAATCTGTCACTAACGTGTCTCTTTCAGATGCACAAGTTACTAACTTGTGTAACGATATATCTGTAAGAGACAGTAGTTAGTGACAGATTCCTACCGCCCCACCCATCCTCCCCGTTCTGCGAACTGATTTCTAGGGTTAAGGACATCCCTTTCAGGGCCCTAGTATTTTTCAGACACCTATGTCAGCTTCTTGCATGGCTCTGCGTTCCTGGCGCGGAAAGTCGTGTACAGAACTGACAGCGCGCAGGGGCGGCGTCTAAGTACTGCCCGCGACGTCATCCCGGCGATCACGACGCCGACGACGGACGCGGAGCCGCACGACGCCGCCTACCGACGCGCAAGGGTACTGCTACGCAAAAACTTTCCGGATCCAGCCTGACGCCTGGGGATATTCTAAGGTAAGGAATCTGTCACTAACTACTGTCTCTTACAGATATATCGTTACACAAGTTAGTAACTTGTGCATCGTTACCGAAGGTAAGTAACTCGTACATATATATATATATATATATATATATATATATATATACATATATATATACATACATACACACACACACACCTTTTGCAGGCTGCGTGTCTTGGTGCAGAACAAAGTGAAGAGTCGACATGGTGCCATGCCTACAACCCACTGCCCTGGCATAGATCAGTCACCCCTCTAGCTGGGTGCACTATACCAGTGGTGAGGGTACAGGTGCATGAGCCCTGTACCCCTACAGTGTCTAAGTCCATTCTTAGACATTGTAAGTGCAGTGCTGCCATTAAGAGTATATGGTGCTGGGAGTTTGTCATTGCGAACTCCACAGCACCATAATGGCTACACTGAAGACTGAGAAGTTTGGTATCAAACTTCTCAGCACATTAAACCCACACTGATGCCAGTGTGGGATTTAGTGAAAAATGCACACAGAGGGCATCTTAGAGATGCCCCCTGAAAAACGACCTACCACTAGTGTCCAGGCTGAGTGGCTGCTTTCAGCTGCCACCACCAGACATGTTTCTGGACCCCTGGGTCTAGAGCCTGCTGCTCTCGGGGGCCTGAAACAATGCACATCCTGGTACGAGGTGCCAAGCCTCCTCCGCCCAGGATGGGCCGGGTTCACGACGGGGAAGCTTCAAAGGCTTGCCGCCTTTGTGAGCTTCCCCAGGCCACTTGATGCTTTCAGCACCTTGTCCCCACTGGTTCTGACCTCCACTTTGGGCGGGAGAACCGGCCGGAAAAACAAGTGAGGAAGAGAGGTGTACCCACCTCTGCCAACTCCACCCCTCAGGTGGGGGAGGCGAGGTGAAGCACAACTCTCAGTCCCCGCCATCTTGCAGATGGGGGGACTCAGCCAACCAGGGAAAGGCTTATGCCTCCCTCCCACTGGAGGGTGGCTTAATAGGGGGTGTACCCACCCCAGGGAAGGGACCCATTGGTCCCACCCTTTTTACCTACCTGTAACGCCCCTAAATCTTGTATTTAGGGGCAACCCTGAACCTTGCTTCCTCAGACAAGAACCTGCAACTAGAAAAGAAGATGAAGGACAGAACAGCCGTGCCGATGACGCCCACTGACTCCACCTCGAACCTGCTCCTGCGAAATCCCGGTGTGTCCTGCAGCCAGCAACCTCGAAAGCCCTGTAGGACATGCCTGCCTTCAACCACAAAGACTGTCTCCCGTGAACACCAGATTTGTTCAAACAACAGACTCCAGTTCTGCAAGGATCCGCGGGTCTGCACCACTCTGCTCCCGACGCCCACGGCCCGAGTTAGAGTGGCCCAACACCCAGAGGAGGTCCCCCCGGCGATTCTAACTGAAGATCCGGCGACCCCTGACCTGCCTCCAGCCGACACCTGCAGCCTCAAAGCAGAAGTCCCCCCAACCGGGACCAGGAGCTGGTAAGAAGATCCGACCCTAAAAGGCACCCCTGCACCCGACACCCCACGGCCTTGGGTGGCCCAACCGACAGTGCCTAACCAACCCCCAACATCCCAACTAACCTCTCGAAGTGGTGGTCGCACCCAGAAGACCTACGTCCCTGAGCCTGCAGTTCCTTTGCAAACCGGAGGTTCCCCATTGCAAACAGGGCGCCCGACGTCGAAACAGCACCCTGCACCTGGCCGCCCTAGTCCCGCTGAGGGTGCACCTTTAGTGCTACTTTGTTTCCCCATTTGCCCTTTGCTTAAGTCCAGGAGCTTTGCTCCCACAGCCTAGTGGCCTGCTCGTCAGCAGCCACCAACCGGAGGCCCCCTATCCCCCATTGGATAACATTGGGCCTCAGCACTCTGCAACCGGCCGCCCTAGTGCCGCTGAGGGTGTAACGAGAGTGCATCCCTGACCCTTGGGGACCCCTGAGTCTACCCCCAGACCCTCAACTCCCACTACTGAATACTTACCCTAAAACCGATAACACTATTTTCCTCCATAGGATAACATTGACTGTTTTTCTTGGAAAAGTTTCTAAGTGTAGAGTTGGAAAACCTAAAGAAATTCTTTAAAATTGTACTAACTAACAAAAATGCTTTTACTTACCTGTTTAAAGGAAATGTCCCAGTGCAGTATTCAGGCATACTGCACTAAGAAAAGTAATCTCAAAAGTAACTTGCCTGTAATTTTACTAAAAATCCTATACAATGTATATGTACTGTATTTACAAAGCATTGCATTTCTCAGTAACAATATTGTAAGTCAAAACAAAGTGCATATACAATTACAATCCAAACTGTATTACAACTGTATATTTACTGCAAAGTATTTATCACTTACCTGTGCCAGGCTTGCTTGGTTCTAGGAAATAAAATAACTAAAAGAATATTTTTATACAAAAACAATTGGTCTGAAGTTCAGTCTTTGAGTGTGTGAATTTATTTGCTGACTGAGTGTGTACAACAAATGCTTAACACAGTCCTCTGATAAATCCTTACTGCTCAACCACACTACCACAAATAGAGACTGAGGTGCTATCTACTTTACCTCTGCCTACCTTTTGGGTTCCACTGGACTCTGTGCACACTATACCTCACTTTGGTATAGTATATACAGAGCCAGCTTCCTACAAAGTCTCTTCTGGAAAAGGGAGCTATTGAGCCAGTTCCAAAGTAGTATCAAGGCAGAGGAGTATATTCTCTCTACTTCTTAATCCTTATGGCCTATGCTAGAGCTCAAACCTCTCAACCGATACATCGGATGGGTGCATTTTCATATGGTTACCCTATAGGATGCCATCCCACTGATACAAGAAGGCGAGTCCATGACATCCCTTGACCTCAATGATGCATATTTCTACATTCCCATCCATCCTGCTCACTGCAAATACCTAAGGTTTATGGTAAGTGGGCGTCATTATCAGTTCAAAGTTCTATTCTTCAGCACAACAGTGCCAAAGATATTGACAAAATGTTTGGTGTTGGTGGCCGCACACCTGCGAAGACAAGGGATTCATGTCTTTCCCCATCTAGACGACTGACTGATAAAGAGTGCAACCAGGGACAAATGTGTCAAAGATATACAGGCCACTTTCAACCTGCTGCACATATTGGGATTCACAATAAATGCCATCAAATCAGATCTAGAAATCCTCCAGATACAACCCTATCTGGGAGAGATTCTCAACACTGTCACAGCCAAGGCTTACCCAAATCCCCAGAGCGTACTGAATTTCCAGAACCAAGGGGGTCTTTTTCAGCCACATTGTTGCTTGCCAGTCAGGATGGTCATGTGTCTCTTAGGCATGATGGCTTTTTGCATAGCCATTGTACCCCATGTGAGGCTACATATGCGCCCCTTACAGGGGTGTCTTGTGTCACAGTGGTCGCATGCGGAGGGCAGTCTCGAAGATCTAATGTTGATTCAGCCCATAGTACATCATTCTTTTCATTAGTGGAACAGCAACAATCTGCTGAAGGGGAGGGCTTTCATGAACTCAGACCTGCAAGTGACAATAACTACAGACACATCACTCACAGGTTGGGGGGCACACATGTTAGAGATGACAGTCCAAAGAATCTCGACTGCTAAACAGAGGTCTCATCCCATCAATATCTTGGAACTCATAGCAGTAAAACTGGTGCTCAGATCCTTCCTCACACACATTTGATACAAGGCACGCCTCATAAAAACAGACAGTATGACATCAATTCATTACTTTCAGAAACAAGGAGGCACTCATTCTTTTGAACTATCACAGCTAGCACAAAGCATATGGAAATCAGAGATACAACATCACATACTTCCTGGCAGAATATCTCCCAGGGTAAACAACAGTTAGTGGACGTCTTAAACAGGACGCAGCAACAAGTCCACGAGTGGGAAATTGACCCGCAAGTCTTGTTGCCATATGTCCGTGCATGGGAAACACGAGACATAGATCTCTTCGCCACAGCAGGGAACACAAAATGCCAAAACTTTACCTCCAGGTTTCATCACCCACTGTCAGAAGGCAATGCACAATGGATGAACTGGTCAGGGATATTTGCTTACTCTTTTCCGCCTCTCCCACTACTTCTGTATGTGTTGAGGAAGCTCAAATAAACCTCTTTCACATTCATTCTAATAACTCCCAAATAGGCAAGACAGGCTTGGTACACCACCCTGCTCGATTCATTAGTAGTTCCCTATGAGGGCTCCCCAACAATCAGGCACCCAGATCCCAAGCAACTCACTCAGGCTGTCTTGCCCTGAAATCTTAGAATTTGGGTATCTGAGCTTGCCCTCTGAATGTACGAACATCCTTAGAGAGGCAAGACGACCAACTACCAGAGTTTGCTATGTGGCAAAGTGAAAGAGATTTGTACACTATTGCATTGCACAGTTCATTGACCCGATCAACCCTACAGTTCAAAACTTGGTGCGCTATCTACTACATTTACAAAGGGCAAGCTTAACTTACACATCTGTATGCCTACATCTGGTAGCCATTGCATATCTACAAAACAGTGAACAGCAATCGCTCTACAAAATCCTAGTTGTTAAAGCGTTTATGGAAGGTTTAAAAAGAGTAGCCCCTCCAAAAACACTGCGTGCTGCAGTTTGGAATCTTAATGTGGTATTAACTAGACTCAAGGGTCCTCCCTTTGCGTTGTTACATTCATGTCCACTACAGTTCCTTTCATGGAAGGTTGCTTTTCTAGTGACAAGAACCTCATTAAGAAGAATTAGCTAAATACAAGCACTGGCCTTGCAAGAGCCATTTTTTCAGATACATCAGGACAGAGTAGCCCTTAGGACGAATCCAGAATTTTTACCTAAAGTAGTGTCGTCTTTTCACTTTAATAAACAATTGAACTACCAGTCTTCTTTCCTAATCCAGATTTGGTAGCAGGGAGAGCACTTCACACACTATATGTCAAAAGAGTGTTGTCATACTGCTTTGACAACATTTATTTGTGTCTTTCTCCAAACCTAGAAAGGGTCACGCACTGTCTAAAGCAGGTATTGCTAGATGGATTGAAACTGTATCCAAACGTGTTACATTAAGGCCAAAAGGAACCTACCAGTCTCTCCAAAAGCACAGTCCATTAGAAAAACAGGTGCATCTATGGCTTTTTCAGTTAATATACCTATAGCTGACATCTGCAAGGCAGCTACAAGTTCAACCCCATACACATTTACCAAGCACTATTATGTGGATGACCTTGAACACCCGGAAGCACGCGTTGAGCGAGCAGTACTCAGAACTCGGTTTCAAACATCTGCAACATCCACTGACCAGCCACAGCAGGGAGAGAACTGCTTAACAGTCTATGCAGAGTATGTGTATCTACAGCAAAACATGCTACAAATGGGTTATGTTATTTAATCTGTAAGCATCTATTTGTTGGATGCAGTGCTGTAGCTTCACCTGCGCCCACTCTCCTCTCTGGAAGTCATTGGGTTTACAGAAAATGTAATCTTATATGGATTTGTTCACTTTGCTGCTTTTACATCACATGGTCATCACTACGGACAGTTTCTAGCCTCCTCTACACACGCACCCCATGTGCAAAAAACAATCTGAAAATAGAGACGATGACCATATGCAGTACTTTGCAGAGGAGGAGTCACAGAACCTCGTGACTCAAAAGACTTTTGCGAAAAAAACCAATGTGTAAATGTCCAGGACCAGCACTATATGGCAGGAGTATGCAGAGCATGTGAATTTACAGCACTGCCTGCAACAAATAGATGCTTGCAGGGTAAGTAACATAAGCATTCTGGTAGAGACTCTTATCTAACCGCAGATTCCTCAACAACGCATCCTCTTCCCTGTTCTGTGGAATGGACTAATGCACTCAATTAATGAGGTCCCTATCTAGACATCTGGACACTGGCCTATTCTGATGTCTAGGAGCTCCACATCTGATAGTGCGGACTGAGATTAGAAAGAACCTAACATTAGCGGGTATGTGGAAGTGGCACATGTAAAGTGGCTCTGACGTTACATCCGGGCAGGATGAACCTGACGCGGAGCCGCATGACACCTCCAATTGACCCATGAGGGAATTTGTATCAAAATTCTCTGGATCCAATTTAGCATCGGGAGGAATTCAAAAGGTGAGGAATCTGCGGTTGAATAGAGTCTCTACCAGAAAAGGCGTTACCAAAAATAAATAACTTGTTCTTCATGGCTTACAAGAAAGGCAAACTGTAGTCAACAACCAAATCCTCTTTGGAAAAAAAAGGCATTCCGCACTTTATTTTTAAAAGTTTACTGAATTATTGAGACATTTTCTTTTGCTTTTTTCATGCAGCATATAGACTTTCCTCTTCCTTGTCCTCTATCAATGTTTGAGATGTTGGTAGTTCCGGAGCAGGAGTATCCTTTGGTTTGCGTTAGCGTCAGTAGAGGGACAGATTTCAACCAGGTGGTGCGGTTTGAGACGGTTAACCCAAATTCTACTTCCTCATGGTTCACGGAAACAGGTTTGTTTGGTATTTTACTTTTTGGTTTTGAAGGCTTTATACATTGGATTTATCGCTTCTTCCTAGATGAATGTATTTTTCAGAACATATCAAATTAACAATTTAGTATTTTTGTATAGTAAATGATATTAATGTCTTACTGCTGTCAGCATTGTTCTTTCTAATGGATACATCTAACCACAGATTCCTTGCCCTAGAATACTCCTCATGCTCCACACTGGATCTAGCAGTGAAACTGCTTACCACTAGGTGGCGCCATATGACTCTGTGTTGGCTCCTCTGCAAGCTGATATCTGTTCCTTTCTTTCCATACCTGCAGGAGGGAGATCAGGAGCTCTGCTCCCAATTTCATTGGTCTTCTGACAACTTTTAAACTAAATCCAATGTGCTAGGGGACAATGTCCTCTTCTAATATGACAGGTTTCAAACCGTGCCGTAATTGTAAAAAGCAGATGTCTTTCAAGGACCTGAATGAGGTGTTTCTCTGGGTTTTGTGCCTTGGACAAGACTCTTAAGTTGTGTGACAAATGCTGCCCTCAAGCACCGAAGGTGATCCTGGACAGAGGAGTGAAGCTGTACATCTCAGCTTCGCAGCCCTGAATTAAGTCCCACTCCACCTTGTGGGTATGAAATTGATCTTGCTCCAGGGAGAGGTCAACTTCGTGGTTGAAGCCATTCGGTAAGTCCAAATGCAAACACAGAAAGAAAAGTGGGACTTGGACCTATCCTGCCATTCTGCATCCAAAGAGAAGGAGCAAAGGCCTCACGATGTCTGTCCGTCTCTCTCTGGTTGCTGTGTCACTGAGCCGATTCCCCAACTGATTTTGGTACATCCTTGATGATGCTGCAACAGATTGAAACCTTTAAGGAGGCCATGCTGCAGATTTTTGGGCGCTCTTCCAACTCCCTCTAGCGTGCCACAGCGAATCAAGCCTGGTTCCTACCTGCAGAGCCTCCCTCTGCACTTTTGACACTTTGAGACTCGTTCTGGGCCCCATACCGACTCTGGTACAAACGTCCACTCCAGCTCCAAGACCTGGGCCAGGCCTTTCTTGTCGACACCGATACTGGAGTCATCATCAACATGCTTCCTTTATTTGGTTTTAAAAAGAACCATAAAAGTATAATACATAATAGAATACATAATGTACACATATTTATATTCACCCCCATAAAAGCCTTAACAAAACAAACACTAGTACATAATAGCAAAATATAACATTGACAGGGCACAACCCATGAACCGGATAGGAAGCAGTGATGGCCTAATAAGTTGGAACAAACAATACTTTTTCCCTATAATTTCTCAAATTCATTGCCCCTTTTTAAAAAACTCACAATACCAAAACAAACACTTTCAGTAGAAAGCATCTGAAGGTAAGTTAGGCCGGATGGTTAGTTAGGCTGGCCTGAGCTGTGAAAAATTCACAACGTTTTTTTTTTATTACAACATAGAAGTCACAAAACATAATGAAGTGCATGGTATCCTGAGTAGAAAATTGATCACACCAGCACTGATCTAACTCTTTTACGCTAGCCCTTCTACAAGGTGAGGCCAACAGAGTATGAACCAAGTTCAATCTGAATCTTGATAGAAGAAAACAAAGATTTGTGTTATTAACCCCTTCGATGCGCGTGACGAGCTCAGCTCATCATGCTGCGCGGTAGCGCTGTGCGCATGACGAGCTGAGCTCGTCACGACCGCACCCGCGATCGGAATGTCCAGCACACGAGCGGAATTCCGATCGCGGTCAAGGGGTTAACAAAACACAAATAGGGCATGATCAATAGTTGTTTTCAACAAAGCATGGGCTCGAACAGTCACTTTCTACAGAGATAATTTTCTCATATAGAGAAAACTGGTTTGCATCCAAGTGAGAACAAATTTCCTCATCTGCTTAGGGTCGAAGAAAAGGTCAGGTCTGCCTATCGCTATAAAACTGGATTTGACATACTGCAGCCATGAGATTTTGTTCTCCGTCCTCAGCGGCTAGACAGTCCCACAAAAATATCCTGTTTGCCGCTATTTCAGGGTTGAGCCACACAGATAACCATTTCATGTGGAGACGAGCAATTTTATCAGCGATATAGCCTATGCCAAACTCTTCATGAATGATATAAGATTACTGCGCTGCAGCACTAGAAGCTGCCTACAAAAATTGTTTTCGACTACTCGAAGGAGATTCACATCCACAAATTCCCAAACCTCGCTGCCCCACAAGAATGTGATTGCACATTTAGCGGAGTAGACATTAAGTAAGGTTTCCAGGAGGTTGTTACCTAGTTTAGCCGCAAAGTCAATGATGGCTGAAGAGAAGATCTCTTGAAAGTGAGTTTTTATGTATGCAGTAAAGGGGACTATGAGCTTCTTTTATCAAATAGTACTCCCAAGTATGAGAAACATGATGCACTTGAAATTTCAGATGGTCGCACCTTTGGTCTCTGTATTTTTTGGCCCAATTACCATAGTATGAGATTTACTGTAATTGGTACGAGGTTCAAGAGAGGACATAAAATTGACAAAGGATTCGAACACATCTTAGGGCCCATGGCAGAAAGCGCTGTAAAAACTGCGTCGTCTATGTATACGAAGACAGGAATTGCTTTTTCCCCCAGTACGCGATGACGAGCCTCTTTAAGAAACTTGGCCTCCAATTGATTAAAATAAAGAGTAAAAAAACAAGCACTTGCAATGCAATAGGTCTCGCATTTGCGAGAATTTGAGCTATTGGCACCGTAAATGACAATGCATTTTATTTGTGTTTTGAAAACCTGCAAACGGTGCGTAAACATGCACTTTTTTTTACTTACATTCGTTGTTTACGAGAATCAAAGCTGGCAGTAACTCTGTCTTTTACTGCCAGCGTGCTTCTCGTAAGCAAGGACTAGAAGTACAAAGTGCGTGTTTACGCGCTGCTTGCAGGTTTTCAAAACACATAAATAAAAGGTATTGTCATTTGCAATGCCAATAGCTCAAATTCTTGCAAATGCTTGTAACTTCGTTGGAGACTGCATGACACCTATCTATTAACAAATTGTTTTAACTTAGCGCTTAATACCCTTTTGGTTAATGTTTCTAAGCAGTGTACCTAGTGTCCTATTTGGAGTTATACATTTTATCATCCTCAGAAGGGTGAAAATCTGAGTTGAAGTTGCTGGTATTCATCACATCAGCAGCATCATTCATGGTGATAGAGCTAAATTGGACAGAAATCCTATTCATACAGATTTTTTGTACTTGCGTTGACTTAGAACTAAGTGGAAATTCCACTTCAGGTTTGAGTTTGTATTTGACAACTTTTGGTGGCAAATTTGCACGTACAAATTGGAAAACTGCAGAAATAATGCACGGGAAACAGGCAAGTGCATTTGCACGCATTATTCAATATTGTTTGTTCTGGTGTAAAATATAGGGCGCAAAACTCGGTAAAACGAGCATCAGTAACGTTGGGATTATGATTTTTGTCAGTTTGTTGCAACAGATATTAAGTGAAGCCCAAATGTCAGCTATGAGCACTCAACTCGCTGAGTCATCGTGTCATTCCAGGGGGAATATTTTTCACTGCTATAAGCCGTCTCTTCCCTATAAGAGGACTGGCTTTGTGAACATTGTGAGCACGTTTACATATTGGTCACAGAGTTGCGATCCGTAATTTGTTTGTATTCCATTGTGTTAGGCACTTAATTTGCAAAAGCATATTTAAGTGGTTGTGGGGGCATTAAATAAATAAAATGGTGTGTCTTGTAAATGGTGATGTTGACAAAATGCTAAAGAAAGCGACAATGGATACGACATAAGATCAAAGAAGGGCTGGTGACGGAGGGCGCTGTTTGGACGTTTGTGGTTATGGAACAATGCAAGGATCATACTGGACAGAAAATAGGCCCGGGCCCCAAAATAACAGTGGCCCCTTATAGCAAATCAGATAGCTAACGGAGAGACCCACGTTAGTAAGTCGGGCAGTTTTAAACTTGTAAAGACAGGCTGTATGCATTTGTGTGCTTGCTGCAGGCAATATTTGTGGTCAGATTAAAAAAACGACAGTACAAATCAGCCCACCAGACTATAAAACAGGCCCACCAACAGGCCTGTAAGACCAGCCCTTCAAGACCAGCCCTTCTGGCACCCCCAGATCCGCATATGGGCCAAACTCATGGGCGCAAGAGATATTTTTGTGTGTCTGTTTTAGCAAACGTTAATACGTAATATAAAAATAAGTGGCCGATTTTTGTTCGTTACACTATCTGCAATGCCGCTTTGTGGGGTTCCGATGACAATAAACTATTTTACCTTCAGCCTCATGTGACCAACATTTCTCGGTGGTGATACAGACCTGCAATTCGCAGCAACGCGCCGCTTAATAGCTATGTGCACAGCAAGTTAGTTAATTGTGGATTTATAGCACACAACCTCCAGCCACAAGCTCACTATGGGCATTTCCATTAGTTAAGGAGCTGTGGGTGGGTGCTGTCTGCAGTCTCTTCCACTACATTCTCCGTTTCTCTCCTTCCCCTTTCTCCATCGACCATTCCAGTGACGTAACCTAAAATGATGCCCCATCCCCTCCCTGCCAAATGTAGTGACCACTCATCCCCCGCCTGCAGAATGCAGCGAGGTGTCCCTTAGACTCAGTAAGTCACTGACATTCATTGGCTTTCTGCAGAAACACAAAGGAAACAAGATAATGTGTCAAATTCTAAAGTTAAATTATAAGGAGTAAAAATATGCACAGATTCGCAGTCTTCGGCATATTCCTACGAAAGAAACTTTACGTAACTCAGTAACCCACTGACATACATTGGCTTTCTGCTGAATTGGAGGTCCCCTAAAGGGAGAGAGCCGTGGTGCACCCATGGACATACCTTTTTTCCCAAACGTGTGTCTCTTTATCATTTTTGCTCACTTGCACTCTTTGCATATCTTTTTTTTGTGCGTTTTTATGTTCACTCTCCCGCACGAGTTCTCCAACTTTTCTGTCTCTCACTCCCTAAGCCTTTCTTCCCTCTCTTTTTTGCCTCTCGCCCTTTTCACAATCAAATGTTGTTATTCATCAGTGCCTATCAAAAAGCTATACTGAAAGCACAAATGTACAATTTAATTAAAATGAATGACATGCCCTCGATGGTAAGGAAAAGCAAGATGGATCCCGCCACAGCCATCTACATCTGGCCCAGCAAAAGAGAAGGTGTTTCACCGGCAAATGGCAGTTTTATCTCAAGCGGGCCTTCTTCGTAGCTGCTTCGGCGAATTCCTTAATTACATGTTTGCCTTGCCAAAAACTGAATAAGCGCTGGTTATTGCCACCCCGTAGCTCTCCCCTAATCTCTTGCATTTTTCCCATGGTGGGCATTATAAATATGTGGCGCATGTCCTTCACGTGCACTGAAGAGCAGCTCTACGGGGTGGTCCTTGCAGCGGGAGTCCTTGAAAAATACCCCGATCTCTGGGAAACCCGTCAGCACACGGGTTTTCCAACAACAAAGGCATGCTGGAGTGGATGCCTGCTTGTGCCCCGGGGTGACCTAGAGTGCTTAGTGATACAAGAGCACTCTAGTCGCTCCCTGCTTGTGCCCCAGGGGCACTGTAAGGTGCACGCTACATGAGAGGAAGGAATGCCGAAGACGCGCATTGTGCTGAAAAGGCAGGGGGAACAGCTGTGTGCGCCGCTGCTCGCTCCTGCAGCAATACTCCATGGGAGTGAACTATTGAAAAAAGGTGGGACATTCACCCACCATTAGCCATTTGAAGGCTACTATTTTGAAACGACATACACAGAAGCCAGTCCAAGGCGTGGGAAGAGTCAGACCCCCACAAAGTACTTACAACAGATCGCCTGCCAGCACAAGCGCTGTGTGGGCTCGACCTAAAAAGGGGCCAAAATAAAGGCCTGCCTGACCTCACACTGCTCGGTACAAGCTTCATCTGGATTAAACCTAACTGAGCCAGTCATGTCCATATGCAACTCCACTAAAAAATACATTACATCAACGTCAAAACTCATAGATCTTATTAGTGGCCACAGCTTGTTCTTGTTCACGCCGAAAGAAGCGGATTACAAATCCATAAATCCCAAATGTAAACTGCCACCTTCTGCCACTGTAAGTTTCTGTATACGTAAGTGCAAGTTTAGGCATTGATCTGTGGTACTCCTTCCCGCTCTAAACCCATATTGCATGTCATAAATTAAGTGGTTTTGTTTAACCCACTACGATAAACAAATGGGAGAGCTAGGACTATTTTTGGGCCGTCCTTGTCCCTTGGTAAATACTGGAAAAACAACTAGGACGGACCTGTCTAGCAGTTTGTCCGACACTGCAGTGCCCGGCACCGCAAGGGTTTGTTAGAAGAACCCTCACACACCAACCTAGTTGGTGTCATGCTTCATCATCGGGTTCCCAGCTGAGTAGCCGAATGCTACTCAGCTGTGCTGCAACACCTGATTACAGTGGAGCTGGGTTTTTTTTGGGTGAAAGTGTGATGAAGTGGTGTGTTAAAAATACCTCTGGGTCTCTACCTGATGATTACTTTATTCCCAGTGGCCCAGGGTATAATAAAAAACGAGTGGATAACTAGAAGAGACAGTTAATTGCGTCTCAGTTATCAGCTAGGTCGACATGTTTCAGCCCATGTAAAACAATTGTGGGGCTTTCTTCAGGACCTTTCTCACAGTGAATTAAAATGGTGGTGTAGGTGAAAAAGTGAAAAGTGAGTGGCAAAAAATATTTACGCCACGTGCATATGCATTTTTTAGCCCACGCGCTAAGGTGTGCTAGCTTATGCTGTGTGGACTGACCGTAATTCGCGTCCACCTCTGAAAAATACCTGTAAAGGAAATTTAGACAAGACAATAGAACACGTAACATATAAAAGTTTAGACATATAAAATAATCATTCATTTACGTTATGATGGTGATTTTTTTTTAAAAAAGAACTCGCAGTGTCATTCAGACGTGTTGAACCACTCATTCACAAGTCATGCATGCCATAAACATTTGTATGTGAGGAAAAACATGCTTGTGACAGGGCTAGACAAGGCGCTTCCATCGTGGTTGAATACGTGATTCCTGCGGCGCTTAAACGCGTGAAGGCTCGATGATAACTGGCCTAGTATTGGCGAATTAGGAATTCGTGTGTCGTTAAATGACGAAGCGCCGTACGTGGATTAGCTCTATCATTACATTCTGTGACGAGCGTGGCCCGCAATTAATCTTATGGACCCGTGAGTTGAATAAATCCTATTATGGGAAAGTATGCAAAAAGGTATATCTGATAGAGACATCTAGCCGCAGATTCCTTAACTTAGAATATCCCCAGGCGTCAGACTGGATCCGGAAAATTTTGCGCAGCAGTACCTCTGCGCGCCGGGGGGCGGCGCCTGGCTCCGCCCTGACGTCGTCCCCGGACATGACGTCAGTGGAGCCATATAGGACCCTCCCGGCGCGCTGACGTCAGTTTCCTTCTTTTCCGCGTTACAACGCGGATCCGGGATTCAGCTGTTCCTCTGGCCTGTTTTTATTCAGGTCCTTTTTTCGACGTGGTTGGCGTCGGGGAACAGTGTGCGATGCCTTCGGGCTTTAAATTGTGCGGGACTTGTTTGCGTCAGATGTCGGCGTCGGACCCGCACGCCATTTGCATGTGGTGTCTTGGGTCGCACCACGACTCCGAGGAGTGTGACGCCTGCCGGCAGATGCGTCCGAAGTCCCTACGGGAGCGGCGGATGAAGCTCTTGGCCGCCCGGTTGACCCGCCCGGCGTCTCCCCGACGTTCTCCAGTGGGTTCGTCTCTCCGCGCCCGCTCCCGGAGTTGATCCCGCGAACGTCGATCTGCAGGTAAGTACAAGTCACGGAAGTCGAAGTCCTCGCTTCCACGTGACGGTGGGGGCCATGGTTCCCGCTCCTTCGCAGAGCCGTGTCCCCCGGAGTCGGCCTCCTTTTACCCGCCCTTTCCGGGTACTGGTGCGACTCGACCCCAGATGGAAGCCTATTACCAGGCTCTGCACTCCATCTTTGGGTCACCTCCACTCCCTGGTGCACCTTCGGGTCCCACAGTGGAGGTAGGCATTCAGGTCGGGTCTCCGCCGGCGGGTTCGCCCTCGGCGCCGGCCGAATGCCTCGACTCTGGCTCCGGAGTCGTGCCGGCGTCGGTTCCAACCGATGGGCGTTCCAGCCCCACGCCGAGCCATTCTGCCTTGTCCCCGCATAGCCCCTGGCGGCTCCCTGCGTCGACATCGGCGGCACTCTGCCTGTCGTCTCCTGGACCTCAGGCACTTTCTCCGCACCTCTCGGTGGTGGAGACGTTGCCGCCCACTAGTCCAGCCGAGTCGCCCCTCATGGGGCTCGACGTCGCTTCGGCGCCGGATCGGCGTCGGTCGACGCCGGAAGGGTCGCCGGTACCTCTTGGCTCTCCGCTTCCAGAGGACACGGAACCGCTGTGCTTGGGCTTGTCTCCACGCCCGTTGGCTCCGCCGCCATGGAGGCAGTGGCCCCTTCTTCCTCCTGCTGGGGGACGTGTTAGTTTGCAACCGTCCCCTACAGATGGGCTCTTGTCCCCCCCCCCACTCCCCCGGACGCCCACTGAAGCTGGTGCTTTATTTTTACGGGGTGTTCGCAGGGCGGCAGCTGTTTTGCACTTGCACCCTCCTTCTGTCCTCTTGTCCTCTGATCCATTGTTGGATCTCCTCCACCAAGGTGCCGTGGATCTTGAGCCCTTGCTGCCCTTTAGCGGCTTGTTGTTCGACGCCCTTCTCGGGACTTGGGCGCGTCCCTCTTCAGGAGATGCTGTCGACAGATCCGTTGCGCATCGGCATCGTCCGGCCCCTGGGGGCCCATCCTGTTTGTCCCTTCACCCTACTGCTCACGGTCTCGTGGTGCAGGTGTCTTTCGCCATGCAGCCTTCTTCTCCGCCTCTACTGCAGCCTCCTACTAGGGAGTCTCGTTGGCTGGAGACATGTGGACGCGGCATTTTTGCGTCCGCTAGTTCGGCATTACGTGCTCTCAACACAGTTTGCGTTTTTGCCAGGGCTTCTTCTGCCCTTTGGGACTCCGTGGAGTGTCTTTTGCCTGCCCTCCCTGAGTGTCCTCGAGCTGATATGGCTCGTCTCGTTCACGAAGGCAGAGAGATGGCGCGGTTTACGATTCGGTCCGCCGTTGATTCTACTGATTCGGTGGGTAGGACAATGGCGCGGTCCGTTGCCTTGCGCCGCCATGCCTGGCTGCGCGACGGGGGTTTCCCCGACAATGTCCGTGACAGTCTCCGGGATTTGCCTTTTGATGGTGTTTCCCTGTTTGACGCACATGCGGACTCTGCGGTTCGCCGCCTTCTGTCTCACCTTGCGTAGTTTTTGTTCCGGTTGAGGTCCTTGTCCTCACCCTGCTCTGTTGTCTTGACTCATGTTGGGCCGGGTTCATGCTGTACTGCCTGAACGGCCTGGGCGGCTCCTCGCCGTATTTTCTTTCATTTATGCAGCAGTTTTGCTGCTTATCCTTCTCCGTTCCTATAGCCTGGTGGTTCAGGTTGCACCCTTCCTCCACGGGTTATGTGTTCGGAGCCTGTGGTTTCTAAGTTCCACTTTTACGTCCTCTGTCTTGAGCTTCCGCTCCAGAGGAGCCCTGGTTGGGGTTGATACTTACCCTATGTGGGGTATTTGTTTGCTATTGTATAGCTGCCTTCCTTCGACAGTTGCCTTTGTTCGCTTCTGTGGGGTCCTTTTCACTCGGTCCTCCTGCGGCTGTGCCTGTGTGTTTTGCACGCTGCTGCTGTGGGCCCTTCAGGGGCCTTCTTGCGTGCCATTGGTGGGGTGTCGGCAGCTGGCCTGCATTTTTCCCCATACCTTTCTTCAGGACGGAAGGGCTTTCTGCTCCTTCCCGTCCCCTCATAGTTCTTTGCTGCGGCTGTTCCATCTGTGGCCGCCCTGTCGGAAGGCCCTGTCGTTGTCCCCGAGCACTCCCACTTAGCTCGGCACTCTCCCTCTGTGTTCTATCGGCGTACCATGCCTGCTCCTTAGTGTCTCCGGCTGGTACGTTCTTCTCTGGTGCCTTCTGTTGCCTCGTTCTCCTCTGCTATATCCATGCTGCGTAGCCCTTTCCTGGTGGACTTCGCTCTCCATGGTGACGTTCTGGCTCCAGACGTGGTTCATCTTCCTTGTCTTGTGCCTTGCCTTTGGCACTTCCTCTGCCACCGCTTCTCATGCCCCTGTTGCGTTCCGCGCAGGGTTGGCGTGCTTTCCTTCGGGCTGCGGTTGCTGCTCTCAGCGGGGGCGGTCTCCTCAGAGCATTGTTCTCTCATGGGGCGTGTTAGGGGAGCTGATGTGGTCTCCTGGCTAGATGCCGATTTTCGAGCTGGAACGCGAGGTTCCGGTCTCGGGGTCGACTCTACATCCTGTGATTCTGGACACATCACGGCTGGCCTGGCCTCCTTTCCTCTCTCGCGATAGCCAATGGGTCTGCTCCACCGTCGGTGGCTGTTGCTCTCGCTCTGGGCATTGTTCTGCCCAGTGCCGCTGCTGCGTGGCTGTTGGGGCTCTGGTGTTTTTTCTTTCTCACCAGTGTGCTACCCACACATACGCCTCCCACATGCTTACTACTCCGGGTAGTCGCCGAGGTCTGGTCCCTCACTTTCGTGAGCGCCGTTCACACATTGCGCCTGGTCTTGCACCTCTTGTGTCTCAGCTTGCTCGTGGCGCTTCATGGGGCCTTCTCCTTCCATGGTGTGGTTCTGGCGGTACATCCAGGTTTCTTGGTGTACTTCAGTTACCCACGTGCGCGGCACTGGTTGTTACCGTTCTTTTCTGCCTTGGGCTGTCCGCCCTTTTGCGTAACGGGTGCATTGGCAGGTCTTGTGTTTCTTGTAACACTAACTCATCTTGGGCGTAGTCCGCATCTTCCCGCTGCTGTTCCCACTCTCACAGTGTTTCTTTCACTGTCGTGCATGGCCCTCGGACTCGGTACGTCCTTGTGCCCTAGTTAAACCTTCCTCTTTCAACGGTCCATCGGATCCTGTGGGTCCCTCACATCCTGCATTCGTGCCTCTCCGGCTACGGCAGGTGTCCACTCTTATTCCACATCCCCCCTTTTGGGTTTGTGCTCATTTTCTCCGCTGTTGACCAACAGGGATTTCCTGCCGCCCTCGGCAGTCTTTGATGCCTTTTGCCTCTCATTGTTGGCCACTTCCTCCGGAGTATCCTGGTCCGGTGTTGGCCTTTCTGGCAGCGCTGTCCCCACTGTGTTTAGTCAGCTGGTTGACACTTCTGTTCCCTTGGGAACTTAGTGGGGTTCTGTCGCAGACCCGCCTCCAATGGGGTATGGCTTTGGTATCTATACTAAGTTAAGGAATCTGCGGCTAGATGTCTCTATCAGATGTACGAGTTACTTACCTTCGGTAACGATGTATCTGGTAGAGACGTTGTCTAGCCGCAGATTCCTGCGCCCACCCATCCTCCCCGATCTGCGAAGACCTTTTCAGGTGGGGTTTTTGGCTTTCGCCTCCTTTGGGGTGGCTTGTCCTTCTACGGGGCGGCGTTTTTCGCCTTGCTCCCCGTTGGCCTCTTCCTTTGGTTTACTTGTCCCCCCCCCCCCCCCATTTTCATGCTGGGGCGGTGGATTCAGGTGTCCTTCTGCGTTTTTACGCATCAGTTTCTTCCAGTATGGTGCCTACTGGTGTTCTCTACCCTCCCACCCGCCTTCTCTGTTGACGCTCCTGCAGTCAATTAGTGTTCCGGTCTCTTTTGGGCCTGTTCCTACGACCGATAATTCTCTCACAGGGGACACGGTCTCCCTATTTCTTTCTTCTTTTCTTAATCCTATGGGTGGGTGCTTTTTGCCTGTCGCTCTCGGCTCATTCTTGCCGTCTTGCCTCAGGAGTCGGCACTCTCTCGCTTTTGCGGGGTTGCTTCTCAGTTTACTGTTCTGCCCTCTTCATTTCCTTTCATCCGGTGCAGACTTTCTGTCGTCTGCCTCGGTCTTCTTTTTGTAGGTCGATTTCCCTCAGGGGTGACATTCACTTCGCTCTTGCGAATTGGTTCTCCGAGTATTGCTCTGCTCTTTCCTTTTCGACAACTTTCAGTCGACAGTGCTTCTCACTGTCGCTCATGGTGCTTTCTCACCAATTCTCTTTTTTATTCGCACACTGTTCCCATACTCTCACAGTTTTGCTGGGGGCTCCGCGTTGTAGCGCGGAAACGTTCCTCCGAAGAAAACTGACGTCAGCGCGCCGGGAGGGTCCTATATGGCTCCACTGACGTCATGTCCGGGGACGACGTCAGGGCGGAGCCAGGCGGCGCCGCCCCCCGGCGCGCAGAGGTACTGCTGCGCAAAATTTTCCGGATCCAGTCTGACGCCTGGGGATATTCTAAGTTAAGGAATCTGCGGCTAGACAACGTCTCTACCAGATACATCGTTACCGAAGGTAAGTAACTCGTACATTTACGTTTGTTTACGGAAATACAACGTAAATCTGGTCCCGGGTGGGGAGAACCCTTACTTCACTATCTGTTTAGTGGGAAATAAAGGATTGCCATATGAGGCTTACTTCTTTAGATAAGGGGGAAGAATGGTCACGAAATCCGACAGTACGCGACCAGCGCGTACGTCCGGTTCTGGGTGGTTGGACTTACTTGTAACGAAAGGTTCACCCGCATATACACCTGAATTGGGCTCCGCAGGACCAGGATGGTTCCCGGGTGGAGTCCCGCTGTATTGTTTAGTAGTGCAAAAGCGCGGGGAAGGTGCCGTTCGGCAGCACGTCACCTGTGCTGCGCGAGTGGCGTATGTAGCCTAGAGTGCTAACTTCGAAGGCGTGGCGGGGCAGTGGCAATCCTGAGCATGCGCAGTGTCCCCAGCCGCTAGGGACGTTTACAGCATACATGCTGACAAAGTTGATGTTTACCGGGCTCGATGATGTGATTTATACTACAGATGAAATAAATGGCCGCAAAGGCAACTCAGGCCTGTCCTTTTGAAGGAATAATGGCATTAATGTAGTAATGGTACTAGTGTAAGTGCGGCATGTATTGATAGCAATAAAATTGTTATTATGCTAGCATAAGTGTATTTTACTGTAGACATCATGCGTGCAGCCAGTCTTGATGGATGCATGTGTCGCGTATGTGATCTAATTATTCGGTACCTCTAATGTCCGTGTTTTCAGGCTGCAAGGGGTACAGGGACTGGCAATAAGTTGAGATGCTATTACACACATGTATGTGTTGTGTTGTAGGTTGGCTGAGAGTGAAAAACATAATTCATATTAAAGGCGTATCTTATTGCCAAACACGATGTATCCTGTAGGATCGTGCACACATCAGTAAAGGTCGAAAATATAGCCCCTAGGCTCATTTGATTAACTGTGAGGTAAAAATAAGGAAGAATGTTACGACTGGAATCCCGTGATTAATCAGTTTGTGGGTAACTATCGGACTTCCTTATTTCGATTGATAGTGTTTCTTCATGGTAGGATCATTTGTTCAAACTATTCCATGGAATGTTATCGTTTAACCCATGTAGATGGGTGGATAGTCGATATATCCATCGTTGTTCTTTCTCCATCAGTTGTTGTTGAGCATTGTTAGAGGTGATTTCTAGATGTTCAATGATAGTCCATTCCATATCATTTGTGGTGTGGCCCCTTTCTAGAAAGTGGTTTGTCATCCGTGTTGTGTTTCTTTTGCACCGAATGTTGCTTCTGTGTTCGCATATTCGTGTCTTTACTTTCCGACTGGTCATGCCGACGTACCTTAGATTGCATGGGCACGTGATTAGGTACATTGCATTTGCAGTGTTGCAATTTGTGTGTTTACGTATTTCCCACACTTTGCCCGCTTCCAAATTTAGAGATTTCGCTGATTTAGTTAAGTGGCACACACTGCAGTCGCCGCAGGGGAAGTGGCCTGTAATCTTTGGTAGGCCCCATGCATTTTGTATGGTGTTAGTTTTTTTCTTTGGTTGTGGTGGTCTGGTTGAGACTAGATTGTCTTTCAGGCTCCTTCCCTTTCGGTAAGAGAATAAGGGTTTCTCCCATTGTTGGTTGCCTGAATTGAGTATTTTCCAATGTTTTTGGATGATGTTGGATACTTTGTTGGACACAGCATTGAATGTGGTTACGCAGGTCAGTGGAGTTGACTGCTCTGTTGGTGGTTTCTGTTCGAGAAGGGCGTCTCTGTTCTGGTTGCGTGCCCTTTTCCTTGCTTTATCGGTAATTCTTTTTGGGTACCCTCTATCTTCTAGTTTGTGTGACAGTGTTTCTGCTTGCTCTTTGAAATCTTGGCGATTACTACAATTTCTCCATAGTCGCAGGTATTGTCCATATGGCAAGTTCTCTCTGAGAGGGCGAGGATGGAAGCTGGTGTAGTGCAGCAAAGAGTTCTTTGCAGTCGTCTTGAAATGTGTCCTTGTGTCCAGTTTGCCGTTTGCATGGGAGATATCTAGGTCTAGAAATGTAATTGTTTGACGGCTCTTTGTGTAGGTAAATTTTAGGTTGGGGTCTCGACCATTTATCCACACGAAAAAGGAGTCCAAAGATTCTTTGGTGCCTTCCCAAATGAGGAGAACATTGTCAATGTATCTCTTGTAGAATAGTATGTTGGTGATGGGTGGATTGCTGGGATTGAATAAATGTGTCATTTCAAAGTTATGGACATACAATCCTGCCACACTAGGGGCAAAAGTGCTGCCCATAGATGTACTGTATGTTTGCAGGTATAGTTGGCCCTCAAATTCAAAATAATTTTCCTTAAGTGCCAGGTTTGCACATGCTAGGACAAAGGATTTTGGGGTTTTATGTTCCCAGTTGGTGGTGTTTAGAGAAACTTCCAGTACTCCGAGCGTGTCATCTTGCGGTAGGCTCGTGTATAGACTTTCTATGTCCAGGCTTACCAAGAACGATGTGTTTGGATCAAAGGTAAAATCCTTGATTTGTCCAAGAAGATCCTTAGTGTCCTTTAGATAAGTAGTGGTGGCCTGTACAATAGGTTGTAGGTAGAAGTCACAAAATTTGGACAGAGGTTCTAGGACAGATCCGATGCCCGATACTATCGGGCGTCCTGGTGGTGGTATTTTGTTTTTGTGTATTTTTGGTATGGTATAGAAATAGGGGATTTTGCCTGAGGAGTTGGTAAGAAATTGAGCCTCCTTCCTGCTGATTTGTCCGTTGTCTTCTGCTTCCTTTACCATATCTTGAATTGTGGTCTTCAGCCTCTCTGTCGGATTGTCTTGCAATGGCAAGTAGTTACGTCTGTCACTGAGAAGGCGTAAACATTCAGCTTGGTAGGCGGGTTTGTCCTGGAGCACAATTCTTCCGCCTTTGTCCGCAGGCTTTATTACAATTTTTTCGTTGTTTCTTAAAGTTGCTAATGCTTCAAACTCCATCTTGTTGGTGTTTTTAAATGTTTTTCCTTCTTCAAGGGCTTCAATGTCCTTGAACACGGCTTGTTCAAATGCAGCAACCTCAACCGGTATGGTGTTAGGAGGTGGTAGGAAGTTAGATTTGATTCTGAGCCCTGTGTCACCTTTTTCTTGGGTATTTTCTTCTGTAGGTTGGTCTTTGAAGTAAGCCTTGAGTTTTAGTTTCCTGAAAAAATCTGCCATCTCGCAGTGAAGGCGGAACTTGTCAAGACGGGCTGTAGGAACGAATCCAAGGCCTTTGTTCAACACCTCCCTTTCTGTAGGGGTCAGAGTGTGTTCAGAATAGTTGGTCACTAGGTCCTGCTGGAGCTCGTTCCTGGTTGCTGGTCTCTGGTCATGCTCCTGATGTTCGCTCCTTGGTACTGGTTGTCTTCCCAGTGTACCTGCGTCTGCCTTCTGCGCTTGCCTCTTCCTCTGCGGCCGTTCCCTAAAAGAGGAAACCGCTGGTTTTGGCTCATGAATTGCGTGTGAGGTGGGGCATATGGTGGATTCCACCCAAACATCATGGGTGGTGGCATTTGGGCGTAGGGATTGTGGAACTGCATTTGGTTGCCTGGTTGTCCTTGTTGCCATGGTTGCTGCCACCTATTTTGTCTCCCTCTTCCTCTTTGTCTGTTCCTTGAGCTGTCTGTACTGGAGCCGCTACTCACTGAGGAGTCATCTTCTGAGCCTCCTGAAGAGTCTGATCTTTTTGGTTGTTGGTAATCCGTTTCTGAGTATGGATATGTTTTTGCATAGGAACATTTTTTAAGATCTTTTTGAAATTTGTGGATTTTTGACTGTCAGATTTTCTTTGTATTCCTGGATTTCTTTGTTGATCTCGTCCAGTCTTTTCTTAAAACCTGTGAGGGTAGTCCGGAATTGGTTTTCAGCGACTGTGATCTCTATTAGTATTGCCTCTGATAGTCTCTTAGCTGTTTGTATGATCTGTACAATCCAATCCCTGGTACACTGCCAGGCAATCTTGGCCCAATCTCTCCTGAACGTTGCATCGTCCAGAAAGATCCTTGGGGCGTTCGTTACTATCAACCCAGTGGTGAAGCATGACACCAACTAGGTTGGTGTGTGAGGGTTCTTCTAACAAACCCTTGCGGTGCCGGGCACTGCAGTGTCGGACAAACTGCTAGTTCCTTTGTTTAATCCACTCCATAAGTCTGGCTAGAATTACCCTCCTAGGACCTTCCTAATTGAGTCAATCAGGGAGATAGGTCTAAAGTACAACGGGGCAGCCTTGTCCCCCTTTTTGAAGACAGGAATCATTATCAAATGAGATCATGAGGGAGGCAACCGTATCTTAAGTGTGGCGTTTAAAACCTGGGTCAATAGGGCTGCCCAGAGATTAACCTGGTTTAAAAATATCAGGAGGTATCCCAATCGGGCCTGGGGCTTTATTCTGGTCAACCATTCTATCGCCTCAAAAGCATACTCCAGCTGGAATAGGATATTGGAGGTGCCTCAGCAGAATTAGACACATCATTTTGACCGACCAAGGAGGGTACATCATAAATAGGGCTCCCGGTTTTATGGTATTTATTTTTTTAACATTTCCGTCTGTATTTATCCATATTTAATTTTTGGCCATTTTATCTGTATTTATCCATATTTATTTTGTGTTTTGCGTATAAATGTAGTCGTAAAACTGTACATTTCCATATTTATTTAAATGATAGACGCGCACTCATACTTTGATGTCTGTCGTGTTTTAGCTATTTAAGTTGCCAAATATTACATAGCAGTACATCCACTGGCAAATATTAGCATTATACCACAAATGTTGTTGACAAATGCATTTATTTAAAGACATTTCATCCCGTTTTTTAAATTTCCCATGCTGTCCATCTGCTCAGCTGTTGGGCAAAATTCATGAAGGACCGCACGAAGAGTCACTGAAAAGAAGCATATTTTCTGTATTTATCCATTTTTAAAAATAAATGCAGACAGAAAACACATTGTTTTCTGTCTGTATTTATCTGTAAAAATCCGTAAAAACGGAAAACAGGGAGCCCTAATCATAAATCCCTATATTGTTCCGGGACTATTTGTAAGCTTATGGCGTGCCCTCATTACTTAGACTTAGAAAAGGCGTCATCAAGCCATCTATATAATTTGGGAGATGGGATGTCCTGAGAGGAGGTCCTGGAAAGCTTACCATTGATCTCTTTGCAAAACAATAGAAAATAGGCTAATGGACCTCATGTCCAAGATCCTCAGAAAGATGCACCTCAAACTCATTATAGCATGTTGATTAAATTCTTCAAAAAATACCCTGTGGAAATATTATTTCATTTAATCCTACACCTCTGATCATACAGCCTAAGGCTTGAGCTAGATAACGGGGAGCCAAAGTTATGGAGGAGGACTGGAGCCTAGCAATAAAGGTACTAATTGGGTATGATCACTTTCTTCTTTAACTCAGTATAGTCTATTACATGCAAGAGAAGAGGAGTGGGCAGAAAGATATAATCAAGAGTTGTTGCTTCCCCTCTCCCCATAAAAGTAGGGTTCATTGAAAACCCTTTGCTATGACTGAGTCATTCTCTACCGATATCCCAATTAAATTTTGAGTATTTAGTTGACAAAATCTCCCTGAGGAGTATGTTCAATATGTACTACGTTGTTTGATTCTTGGTCCAGCTCCAAGTCCCCACTTAAACAATTGTCTACACATAAATGCAGGTTAAAATCCCCTATGAGCATAACTGGTATATAAGAATCAGTCATCTCCCTAAAACAGTTTAGGAAGTCTTTAAAGGTTGAACATAACTCTTATGAGTGCCATTAGCATTATAAAAGTTTAGGAGCATCAATCTGAAAGAGACACGTTAGTGATAGATTCCTTACCTTAAAATATCCCCAGGCGTCAGACTGGATCCGGAAAGTTTTTCGTCAGAAATACCCCTGCGCGTCGGTAGGCGTCGTTGTACTGCTCCGCGTACGTCGCTGGCGTCGTGGTCGGCGAGATGATGTCATGGGAGCTATTTAGACGCGCCCACGCGCGCTGACGTCAGTTCTTTCTTTTTCCGCCCCAGCGGCGCAGATCCGAGAGAGAGCAGTACCCCTAGTTAAAAGTTTTAACTTGGTAATTGTTTGTCGAGTAATCGACTCTGGTGCAGTAGGGATGCCCGGGTTTAAATCCTGTGGGGCCTGCCGTCGCAACATGTCGGTAGCGGACCCGCACGACGTGTGTCTCTTGTGCTTGGGGCACGCCCATGACCCCGAGGCGTGCCCCGATTGTCGGGCCATGGCGCCGAAGGCTTTGCGGGAGCGTTCCCGAAAGTTGTTGGAGGCCCGGCAGTCGGTTCCGCGTCGATCAAGGTCCCGCTCCCGTGGGAGGTCGAGAGACCGGTCGCGGAGCCGTTAGCTTCGCTCGTCGGACTCGGGGACAGGTAAGTCACGGCGCCATAAAAAATCAAAGAAGCGACGTCGTTCGTCTTCTACCCCTCACCGGTCCCAGGACGTGGTGGAGGGGGCGGGGGGTCACTCCCCCGCGGCTCCGCTGGAGCCCCCGTCGTTGCCTGCAGCCTACCCGTCCTTTCCGGGCCCGCACGCGACGTCGGATGAGATACAGGCCTTCCTGACGGCCATGGGCTGTTTGTTTGGCCCATCGGGTCCCTCCGGAGCGCCTTCGGGCCCCACGGACCCGTTGGGTGGGTCTGCCCCCGTGCCACGCCTTATGGCCTCGGCTACGCCGGCAAAGTACCCTGCGGCGCCGCCGGCTCCGGCCTCGACGCCGGATCCGGCGTTGGCGCTGGATCCGGCCTCGGCGCCGGGCTTGGCGCCGCAACTGACGCCGTACGGCGCCGAACCAGAATTGGTCTCTTACCCCCGATTCCAATTCTTGGTACAGAGTTTATCCCATTTCCCCAGGCACCTCGTCCTTACCGGCCTCTTCCAACACCGGTAGCTGAAGGAGAGTACTGAGAGGGGTCTGAGGACCCTCTTGCAGCTCAATGCGAGAACGAGCCTGAATGGGAAGAAGACCTGGAGGGTCCTATGGATCTGGATTTCTCTCCACACCCTGGCACACTGTCCCCTTCTTCCGTGGCTACGGAGGAGGTGGGGACTTTTCCAGTGGTGCTGCGTGGGAGCGGCTCAGGCTCTTAACCTTGAGCTCCCTTCTGTGCCTATCAGAACGAATCTTCTGACTGAGGTGCTGCAGCCAGCGCCTCCTCTGCGGAGCCGCTGCTGCCCTTCAATGAGGCACTCACTAATGTCCTATTGAGCACCTGGGGCAAGCCTAACACAGGGGTTCCTGTGGATAAGGGGGTGGCACGCCGTCATCGCCCGGTGCTGGGCGACCCCAGCTTCCTCACGCAACACCCAACACCTGAGAGTCTGGTTGTCCAGGCCTCTGCCTCTCCGAGCGCATTCCCTTCTGCTCCCCGGACAAGGAATCTAAGAAACTGGAGCAGTTTGTAAAAAGATCTTCACTTCTGCCAGTTCAGGGTTGCGGGCGGTGAATACAGCGTGCCTGTTGGGCCGCTATTCACATTCCGTATGGGACACCGTGGCACGGAGTGCTTCCTCAGTGCCCGGTGGAGGCTCGGGCGGTGCTCTCCCAGGCTGTTACAGAGGGAGAGATGCTGCAAAATTCACCATCCGTTGTGGACTTGACACAGCAGATTCCCTCGGCAGGGCGCTTTCCACAACGGTGGCGCTCCGTCGTTACGCTTGGCTCAGAACCACTGGCTTCTCCGGGGATGTCCAAAACACCCTGTTGGACATGCCTTTTGATGGCACACGCCTGTTTGGTGACAAGGCGGATAGTGCCCTGGAACGCTTTAAGGACTCTCGGGCTACGGCCCAGTCCTTAGGTCTCGCCACCACACGCACTCCCACGGGGTCTGCTTTTCGCTCCTTTCGAGGGCAGGGTCGAGGCGTCCAAACGCGTTCCTTTCAGAGCCGCCGGCCTGCACAGCAGGAGTCTCAGCGTGGCCAAGGTCGGGGGGCCCGCCGAGGTGGGTCACGGGGCCAGCGGGCGGGTCAGTCCACTGCCGCCCCCGCCGCCACTGCCTCCAAACCTTCCTAGTCCGGTCTTTCAGGCCCACCAGACGCCAGTGGGTGGCAGGATTCGCCATCACCTCCCCCACTGGCGCACCATCACTTCAGACAGGTGGGTTCTGCAGATAGTCCGAAGGGGCTACTCCCTCCCCTTCGAGTCTACCCCTCCAGCCATGCCACCTCAGTGCCACCGCATGTCGGGGATCACTTGGCACTTCTCCAGCAGGAAGTCGCGGCCCTCTTAGCCAAGGGGGCCATCGAGCGCGTTCCGATGCCAGAAGTAGGTCGTGGTTGTTACTCCCACTACTTCGTGGTTCCGAAGAAGGACAAAGGTCTGCGTCCTATCTTAGACCTCCGAAACGTCAATCGCTTCCTCCGGAAGGAGAAGTTCAAGATGCTCACGCTTGCTCAGGTCTTGTCTGCCCTAGACCCGCAAGACTGGCTGGTAGCGTTGGACTTGCAGGATGCTTATTTTCATATTCCCATCCTGCCTGCCCACCGGCGTTACCTACGGTTCACGGTAGGCCACGAGCACTTTCAGTTCACCGTGCTCCCTTTCGGCCTTACCAGCTCCCTCGGGTGTTCACAAAAGTGATGGCGGTGGTCGCAGCTCAGCTGCGCAGATCGGGGGTTTCAGTCTTCCCTATCTCGGCGACTGGCTGTTGAGGCGGGATCGTCCCAGGCAGTCGTCTCCCACCTCCAGACTACGGCCGACCTCCTGCATTTGCTGGGGTTTTCCATCAACGTGCCGAAGTCACACCTGATTCCCTCTCAAAAGCTCCTCTTCATCGGAGCGGTTTTGGGCACGGCGCAGTTCCGGGTTTATCCTCCCGAACAGCGAGTCCGGGACATTCGGGCTATGATTCCGATCTTTCGGCCCTGGTCCTGGGTGTCGGTCAGGAAGACGCTGAGGCTACTGGGCCTCATGGCCTCCTGCATCCTGCTGATCAATCATGCCAGATGGCATATGCGGGCTCTGCAGTGGGACCTGAAGTTCCAGTGGACGCAGCATCAGGGGAATCTGTCCGATTACGTCCACATCTCGGAGGGCACTGCACAGGACTTGCAGTGGTGGCTCACGGACCAGCGTTGGGTCAGCGGCAGATCCCTCTCCCTTCCCCAACCGGAGCACACAGTGGTGACGGACGCGTCCCCTCCTGGGATGGGGCGGCCACATGGGAGAGGCGGAGATCAGAGGCCTCTGGTCTCCGGCGGAGTCCAAGCTCCATATCAACCTTTTGGAGCTCAGGGCGATTCTACTTGCACTGAAAGCATTCCTTCCCTCTGTCAAGGGGAGAGTATTGCAGGTGTTCACGGACAACACCACCGCCATGTGGTACTGCAACAAGCAGGGCGGGGTGGGGTCGTGGACCCTTTGTCAGGATACTCTACGTCTCTGGACGTGGCTGGAACGTCAAGGCATTTCCTTGGCGGTTCAACACCTGGCAGGTACCCTAAACGCCAGGGCGGACGAACTCAGCCGCAGGTGCATGTTGGATCACGAATGGCGTTTTCACTCAGAGGTGGCACAAGGTCTCTTTCAACAGTGGGCAGAGCCTTGGTTAGATCTATTCGCCACCAAAGAGAACGCGCAATGTCAGCAGTTCTGCGCGTTGGAGTTTCCAAGGCGGCACTCGCTCGGCGACGCTTTTCGTCGCGAGTGGAGTTCCGGTCTATTGTACGCCTTTCCGCCTATACCACTTCTACCCAGAGTGCTGAAGAAGATCAGACGCGACCGGGCCCAAGTCATTCTTGTGGCGCCGGACTGGGCTCGAAGAGTTTGGTATCCCGAGCTACTCCGTATGAGCGTGGATCCCCCGATCCGGCTGCCTCTTCGGGAGGATCTCCTGTTGCAGCACCAGGGGACGGTCCTCCACCTGAACCTGTCCAGCCTCCACCTCCTTGCGTGGAGATTGAGTGGCGACAGCTGATTCCATTTGACTTGCCTCCTGAAGTCTGTAATGTGATTCTGGCAGCCAGGCGTCCCTCCACTAAAACGGTATACGCCTGTCGGTGGAACAAATTTGTGTCATGGTGTGCAGCAAAAGCTGTAGATCCTCTTGCTGCCCCTCTTTCTGACGTCCTCTTGTTCCTTCTCTCTTTGACCCAGCAGGGCTCTGCTCTGGGCACTATCAAGGGCTACCTTTCTGCTCTTTCAGCCTTTCTTAGGCTGCCTGATCAGCCCTCTCTTTTCAAGTCCCCTGTTGTTAACAGATTTCTCAAAGGCATTACTCACCTTTTGCCTCCTGTTCCTTTTGTCATGCCTCAGTGGGACTTGAACCTGGTTCTCACATACTTAATGTGCGCTCCCTTTGAGCCTCTTCATAACTGTCCTTTGCAGTTATTAACTTTGAAAACTGTGTTCCTGGTGGCCATCACTTCCGCTCGGCGGGTGAGTGAGCTCCAAGCTCTTTCCTGTAAACCTCCTTTCCTGGCGGTTCATCCGGACAAGGTGGTTCTTCGACTACGTCCCTCCTTTCTACCAAAAGTAGTCTCTGCCTTTCATCTCGGGCAAACTGTCACTCTGCCCACTTTCTTTCCGCCTCCGCACCCTTCAAGAGAAGAGGAGAGGCTCCACCGTCTGGACCCAAAACGTGCACTTTCGTTCTATCTTAACCGCACACAGTAGTTCCGGGTGGATGACCAGCTCTTTATTGGCTACGTGGGCGCAAAGAAAGGCCGGGCTGTGCACAAGAGGACTATCTCACGATGGGTTGTCTTGTGCATTAAAGCCTGTTACTCTCTGGCTAAAAAGGAACCTCCGGTTGGGCTGCGCGCCCATTCTACCAGGGCGACAGCAGCTACTACAGCATTGGGACGCGGTGTCCCCCTGCAAGACATCTGTCAGGCGGCCACTTGGGCCTCGTTGCATACTTTCACAAAGCACTATTGCCTTGACAGTCAAGTCCGGAGAGACGGCTTCTTTGGCCTGTCGGTTCTCCGGCGCTTTCTGGTGTGATTTCACTTCGCAGACCCACCACCGGGGATGGTCTTGCTTGGGTATGTATTCTAAGGTAAGGAATCTATCACTAACGTGTCTCTTTCAGATGCACAAGTTACTTACTTGTGTAACGATATATCTGTAAGAGACATTAGTTAGTGATAGATTCCTTACCGCCCGCCCATCCTCCCCGTTCTGCGAACTGTTCTCTAGGGATCAGGTCATCCCTTTCAGAGCCCTAGTTCTATTGCACCAGTAGTCGGTCTCTGGCATGGCTCTGCGCTCCTGGCGCGGAAAAGTTGTGTACAGAACTGACGTCAGCGCGCGTGGGCACGTCTATATAGCTCCCATGACGTCATCTCGGCGACCACGATGCCAGCAACGTACGCGGAGCAGTACGACGACGCCTACCGATGCGCTGGGGTATTGCTGACGAAAAACTTTCCGGATCCAGTCTGACGCCTGGGGATATTCTAAGGTAAGGAATCTATCACTAACTAATGTCTCTTACAGATATATCGTTACACAAGTAAGTAAGTTGTGCAACTTGACTCTTTAGAAAGTACTAGTAGTATTGCCAACAAATATGGCGATTCGGTGTTATAAATAGTCAATGTACAGGCTGAAGTAATGGAAACAAGGGTAATTAAACCACCCATTGATCTGCCAGAAGACACCGGAATGGCTGGGGGGAAAAAAGGATTTAAAACCATTGAGAAAAAAAAGTTTGCTACGTCCCAAGTTTCTTGAAGGCAGACAATGTTGTAACCCTTTATAAACTCCAACCATACAGGATCCGACTCCTTCCTGCTAAAACCTGCAATATTCCAACAGTGTGGATTGACCTTCAGTGGGGCTGCTCAGGCCAGTGTGCTGAACAGTCCCCTACGAGAGCGCTTTGGTAAGAGATAGTAAACTGAGTCAGTTGTCATTGGCCAAGAGATTGAGTGGAAGAAACACATTTTTAGTGGAGATGTCAGAGATCCACCCCTACGGTAGTATGTCTACTAAGGTTTGGATGACACATGGGATGAAAAATAGAGGGAGGATAAGGATATAAAAAACCCTAAAGGGCATACCTTCATACAGGATATGGTGTCCTTTACAAAAGAAAGTTGATGTATTCAACCCCCCAACGACCTCTCTCCAATCAAAATTCCCTATCACACAATCTCCTTCCTTATTTTTCTGGCCTGGGCCCACCCATTCAACTCACCTGACCATGATAATATGACGATACAACAATGAGGCTCCTCCTGTCCATGTGTTGCACCAGTAAACAACTTTGATTTTTAGCTGGTCATATCTTTTGAAGGCTCCAGCCTTAAGCACTGGGACATTCATCAGAGCTATAATATATGGGGAAACTTCTGGTGGCAAATGTAACTCTTATCCAGGTGTGCAAGGCTGTCTAACTACATCATTGCTCACCGCAGGTTATCCTTGGGAAATAAAGTTGGAGATAGAGGCTGCCGGAGCCTGATTTAATAGTATAGGCAGCGGCAGACAAAGCAGATTAGACAGGGTGCCCGAGTGATCTGGGGCTGCAACGGGTTTGACAGCGCTTGCATTATGGGCTGCACATCGTTGCGAGACTGCCCCAGCTGCTTTGCAGCTTCCTTCCCCTCTACCCATCTGGTGCTAAAAGAGCAGGAGTTGCCTACTGAGGAACAGACCCAGCACTGGTACTATGTGCTGCCAAAGGACATCACTTGTACAGATCATTAAGGTTCACAAAAGTCAACTTCACCGGAAGAGGATTCGGTGCTGATTGCTGTGTCTGAAATCAAACTGACTTCAATCTGGTCACGACCAATGTCACTCTGAGATTACCAAACGCACAAGTAGTCGTCATTCAGCCAGCCGGTAAACCGGCTTCTACCTGCGAGGGCAAGCCAGCCGAGGCTCCATCATCATTTTTGGCTCTGACTCTGAACATGGACACCCCCAAAATAGAGTTGATGATGGTAGGGGGATGTTTTTCTCCCCCCTCGCCTCCAGTATCCAAATGATAACTTTTACATGGACTTGACAGGGGGGCAGTGGGCATCATACTTCCCCTAAAACAGGGTTTGACTTGCTAGTTGGGCCACCAACAGAAGAGAGTATATCATTTGCAGTAGGGATTCTACAGACAGCTGAGGTCTTGGATTTGTAGCTGCCTTATGTGGAGACCAAAATAAATGTCCTTAAGGACATTTTGCACCATTGTCTGAGCCCTTGTTCTCCTTTAATGGAGCCCTTACTAATACCTTGATGGGCACTTAGACATAGCCCTGTTGCTGCCCACCAATGAACGAGCAGGTAGCCAGCAATCACAGACCCGCTCCTGGTGATTCTGATTATCTCGCTAAATATCCTACTTTTGATCGCCTTGAGGCTCTGACTTCAAACCCCAGTTCATTGCTCTGGATCCGGAGTCCAAGAGGCTCGAGATATTTGAAAAACTAATGTTCTCCTCTTCTAGCCTGGCACTGGGATTGGTTAATGCTTTTGTTTGAGTCGCTCCTTGCATGCTTTGTGTGACATGGTCACTGAGATATTGCCAGAGGCCCAGGAAGATCTTAGGGCTTCTCTTGCTCAGACAATTCACGATAGACAAGGTGTGGCTGTTACTGAATGTTATTGGTTGTCAGGCCACAATTCATAGTACATAAATATATTGCAGTTTTCGAAACATCTGAAAGTACAATCCATCCATTATATTTTTGGGGCATTGATTGGATGAGGTTCAAGATCAATTTTCAGGACTGGTGAGGCTCTTTCCTGGCACCTACATTCAGTTAGGGCAACCATGGTGGGAACTGTGGTCTTTAATATATGTTTTTTTTCCAAATTAGAAGTGTTGGTTCTTCTTTCTTAAGTGATCTCTGCCAAATAGCCACTACTTTTGCTATTTGTATGATGGGTTTGGACAGACTGCTAGCTCCCCATCCCTGGAACAAGTGTATTCCTGTGATTGAAGCCATACCTTCTTCAGAGTGGTTTGTGTTTCTATATTACTATGGTTAAAAAAACAAAGGAATCCCATTGAACACAACTTAAGCTGCAATCAGAGAATCATTTTCCTGGTGACCCACTGTGTAACTAGTGTATTCACCCACAACATGAAGTGGAGGGTTATGACATTCACTAGACATTTTCTTCAAGCACCCAAATTTCATGTGACAATTGCAGTCAAGAAATTTAAGGCATTCTTGTGGGTAAAAAAAAAAATCCTCACCTTTGACCTCAACCCCACCTGCTATATTGGACAAATCACATCACTGTTTAAGGGTGGCAGAAGGTTCTGGCACAGGAATCCCATGTTGTTGCATTCCCCCAACAAGAATGGGTTTGTAATGACCTCTGGACATCACAAAGAAAGAAATAACCCACTGGCTCTAGGATGTTGGGGAGCGAGGTCTTATCAAGACCAGTCACTGAAAGACAGACCGAAATTGTCAGAGTGTTGTTCTGAGCTACCTGCCAGTTATCCTGCATGTGTGTACGTTGCGTGAGAAATAGATCAGTGTTTTTATTTTTTTAACTTGCTCTGAACTATTCATTCACCATTCAATGTTCTAGTATAATACAATAGGAAATGTTAAATGTTCTGGTGCAGGGAGCTCCTATGAAAAGGTTCTGCTGATCATCATGACCTTTCAGCTTTCATGCTATCTGTACTGACCTTCTGATGTACTTGGTCCTGAGGTCCAGTTCCCTGCGATCTGATAGAGACGTCTAGCTGTAAATTCCTTACCTTTGAATTATCCAGGCGCCAGACTGGATCCAGAAATTATTCTACAGCAGTACCTCTGCGCATCAGTAGAGGGCGTCGGGCGACTCTGTAACAACGTCATCCACCGATGTGACGTTGACAGAATCCATATAAACCCTTCCCTGACGTGCTGACGGCAGTTTCTTCCTTTGCCCGTCTGCGTGGATCCGGAGAGTAATTCCTCTGGTCATTTTTGGCCTCTCTTGACTTTTGTCTACTACCAGTGTGCTTTTTTATGGTGTCCTTAGGGTCCTGTGGATGACCAATGTCGACCCCGGACACTCGTAGAATTTGTGTGTGGTGTCTGGGTTTTCACCTTGACTCCGAAGAATGTAGCTCCTGTCTTCAGCTTCAGCCATCGGCGCTGCAGGAGCACCGCATGACTTTCGACCTTCCTGCAAGCGTCCTTCGTCCTCGATGTCTACTGGTAAGTCACGTCGTAAGTGGTCAAAGTCATGGCTTTCCCCGCCTTTGCTGCATATGGCTGCGTCTCTGGGGCCCCTCCACATTCTCCGGTTGAGGAGTCGGATTAAATCTACCCCAGGGCCTCCTCGGTGGCAGCAGAGGGCTTCTCTGGCCCCAACCGACTCACCACACACTTGGAAACTCCTTCCCTCACGGCATCTTGTGCCAGAAAGCGCACCTGCACCACATCCTCTGGAGGAAAAGTGGTCAGCTTCACCGGAGCTAAAGTCAGCTCTGCATTCCAGCAGCAGGGGCCTGCTCGGTGGCAGCAAAGGGTTACTCTGGCCCCAACAGACTCACTACACACTTGGGTACTCTTTCCCCCACGGCATCTTGCACCAGGAAGCGCACCTGCACCACATCCTCTGAAGGGGGCGTGGTCATCTTCACCGGAGCTAAAGCAAGCTCTGCAGTCCAGCAGCGTGGGCCACCCCCAGGCGAACCCCAGGCCAAGGGCGGCCCGTTCGCACCCGTCAGAGCCCGGAGGAGGCTTGGCTGGGGCACCTCCCTTGGTTCTTTATCAGGTTCTGACAGCGGTACAGTTGTCCACTCCTCTTTATGTTTTAAGGGAGTGTTGCTATAACCCTTTGAGACCAAATTCTGCTTCCTGTGTGCACTTACTTTTCGGACGTTATTTGTCTGTACTGGAACTACCTGCTGTCTGCTTTTATTTAAACGATCTGCTTAATGGGCTCTAACTATAACTATATCATCTCACACCTTGAGGGCACCTTTTGCATTTTATCCCAGTGCCAGTTCTGGGAAGGCCCGGCATCCCTTGGGTTGGAGTATATTTAGAACAGTTGTGAGGAGTAATCTTTGTTTTACAAGCCGGGACGTTGAAGTAACAAGTTCTGGTGATGACTGCAATAGCGCCCTCTGGATTGTAGGAGTGTACTGATTGCTATTGTACGTCTTCCTTTTTCCATTAAACACCAGATATGGTCAAGCGGAAAGCCATTGATGTTGTCCCCCCACTAGCAAACCCACCAAGTGTGCCAGGAAGGCTAGGAATTCTAGTATTTGAAACAAATTATTGATTTGATTGAGAAAGTTGAGACCATACTGAATCCTCCTGTTCTTAGTGCAGTTCGGGGAATCAGGGAAGAGTGTAAAAGCCACCCTACCCAATTTGTTTGTGAAGAAGCCCAGAAGGGTACAGACAGGCAGAAGTAAATCTCCTGCATCCACAGCTCCTGCAACCAACACCGATACAATAGGCAATCTTCCCTGGGTGTGCAATCAGCCTCCTTTAGAACCTGTGGTTGTATGTTCAAACAGGTTTAATTACTTTGATGGAAAGTGTAACAGGTGGTTCGCCAGTGGCTGTTTGTGGGGATGTGGAGGCCTGTATCACCACCAGATCACACAATGCTACATCCAACCTGTATGAAATTGTATCTGTACTACATGATGAAAAAGGTGGTTAATTCCTTGGTATGCAAATTGAATTCCACAACACAAATGCTAACCCAAGTTACCAGATTGCAGGGCACTGCTATCAGCTCTATCCCACCTTCATTGTTTGTCCCTTTTCCCCTGTTATTCATCAGGACTAGGGGACAGGTGAATTTCTGGCTTACGTGAGATCAGCACCAACCTGTCTTGATCCCTTATCCCATCTTACCAGGTCCCAGGTACGGCAGCAAGGATCCGTCGTGGAACAGGTGTTTAGATGTGGTTCCAACCTCCCTGATTACTATAGCCTAGCAGGCCCTAGCCAAACTACTGCCCCCAGACCTTTGGAACCATTTAATAGTAGGGGGTCCCGGATAGGGTTTCTGTCTAGGGACACTTGCGGTTTTGGGTCGAGAGAGACAAATTCAGCACAGATGCAGCAAGGCCCGCTTTTATTTTAAGCTGATTAATGTACCAAAGCTGGGGCGGGGATGCCTTGAGAATGGGGAGTCTCTACAAAACAAAGTTTTACACTGTCTATGGGGTAACTATCAGTGCAGGTCGGTTATCATGCAAAGAGATATTGAGAGCCTGTAGACACTCCTCGGAGCTTGACTCGTGCAATACAATTGTTGTGCCAATGGCTCTAGGGAGATTCTAGATGGGTTGTTGGCTATTGAGGCACGTGACATTCGTACTACAGACAATGGGATCCAACTTGCTTTTTGTGGCATTAGTAGGTGGGTGGGTGGGCGGGCGATCGTCGACAAAGGGAGGGTATTTCTGGAAGGGAACAACTGCTGAGTGGTACGGATTGACTGCAGCCCTTAGCGGCCGGCGCTAATCATATTTCAGCTGCTACGGTGGTTCCTGCAGCAGTTGAGTCACCTTTGATGGAAGCTAAGGCAGATGTTGTCCCAAAGGGTGGGGACTGTTCACTAGGCACTGCACCATAACTATCTAGATCCATGGGACAATTACTGATTCTTTCCTGGAATCTGGCAGGCCTACGAAGTAAGCCTGGTGACCCACTATGGGGCCCTTTTATTGATTATTTCCATCTTTTTCTCCTTTAGGAGACCTAGACCTTAGAGCCGTTACATAGATCAGGGTTTGCAACTTTCTGTTGGATGCGCTTCCCTCCAGGTCGGGGCGCCCTCTGGGTGCCTTTTGATTTGGGTCACAATTTCCCTTAATATCAAAAATATGTAAGGGGCCCCTATCAACATCTATAACATCTACAGCCATAGCATGGGCTCCAATAGACATTCTCCCTCATTGACCCTTCTAGATACCCACCTAGAGTCGCTGCCTTTTAAACCCAAGCTCATACTCGGGGGGGCAATTTTAATACCACCGTTGAGCCTTTGGACTATATTACATTGATAACCAAGGCCGAGGATTCGGCCTTGGGTATTCCCACACTGAATGCCCCCGCCTTAAAAACATGTTCTGCAGTGGCCATGCAAATGGCCCTGCTTACTATCACCCATGGGGTACGGGCATGTAATGCAGGACAGATTCTGACCAGGCTAGAGCATTTACATTTAGCAGGGGCCCTACCAAAAGCAGGAGCTATTAAATATTGGTATCCACTGACCCATGGAGTTGGTTGGCTTACTTTTGAGTCATCTCTAGGCCAGAAAGTGATCACAGCCCTTTTCATTTAACACTCAAAGAAGGGTTGTATGAGATTATGGACCAGAGTAGGCTACCTGGGGATGCAATTGTTTCAAATTCATGAAGGGCTCTTAAGTGGCCAAAGATTAATTCTTGTCCACCATGGCTTGCTTCTATATACAAACTTTATGACCAAGTTCTCACTCTTTATGAGGATTTTGATAGTGATGATACTCCTATTTGTAGCATATATGCCCACTTTTTCGCTGCTTTTGATCAGTCTTTTTGAAGTGGCGGTGGGAGCTGGTAATTTTTAACAAGCCACCTCTGAATCCACCGCTGGGTTCTCTAAAAGCTGTTGGCAGGGTAAATCCTGCCGGCTTATTGCCATTAGATCTTCTTGTCCCCAGCAGATTCGTGAGGCAAGAATCTTGTATAAAAAGGTGATAAAGGCCAGCAAAAAGAGCTGTGGCGAGCAAAAGTTGCAGGACTTGTTAGAAGCTTCCATAAGGAAGGATGCTTCCTCCTTTTGGCACATAATTGCTCATGGTAGCTTGGAAGCCCAAACTCCGACCGCCCTCTATATACAACCACAGATTTGGGTTAAACACTTCAGTGACCTCTATTCTACAACCTCTGCTGTTGAGTTGTCTTCAAGAGCTGGGGCGCATTCGCAGGCCATCATAGATTTTGCAATGTCCTATTAATTAATTTTCACTTGAGGACTCAAAGGAGGCAATTCTGTCTCTGAAACCATGGAAAGCACCAGGGTTAAATTCTATTCCCGGTGATTTGTATCGCTCTGATATTGAGATCTGGGCCCCTTATATTAATATCCCATCTAACTCCATCATGTCAGGTGCTCCCCTCCCTGATTCATGGAGAGGCGCGGTGATCATTCTTATTTTGAAAAAGGGTGCCAAATTCGACCTAAGCAATTATAGGCCTATCAGCCTTATCGACATCCTGGAGAAGGTGTTTAGCTGTCAGGTTTTGGCCAAACTCCAGACATGGGTTACCAATTTTGATGTCCTTTCACCGTTCCAGGCTGGCTTCCGATCTAGGGGGGAATCCTCTCTCATGATGTTACATGGCTTGTTGTCCGAGCACAGGTCGTCCCGTGCAAACAGGAGCTTTCTTTTTGCTTCTGGCCTCCACGCTTGTTAGGCTGTAGGCACTGCATCTCCATCTGTTACTTCAGCTCTTTACACTGGTTCTGTGGTTTGGACCTTCACTTGTGGCGTTGGTCTTTCTATACCGTTTCCTCCTTCTTTGTCCACTGCTTCAGCCAGGTCCCTTCTCTAGCTGCTATTCTTTCTTTTAAGATGGGACTGGTTATCTGAATAGGCCACCCCTGTGTTGGCCTTTTTCAACTCAACCCTTGTTTATAGTCCTCCATAGTAGTCTCTATTTCTCTATTCTAGCAGGTTGTATCTCCCCTGCTGTTTTCTTTTCAACTGTCTTTCGGCCAGCTAATTGTAACCATTCAGTCAGTAGTGTTGTCTTTTGTCTGCTTACTTTTTCTGGGGTGTGTGATTTCCACCCCCCCTATTCCTTTTATACGGGGCCATGTGACTGGTTGCCGGCTCGCCGTGTCCCATCTTCGGCCCATTAACCAATGTTGTGGCCGTTTATATGTACCCTTCTTAGCACATTTTATTATACAGTGTATTTTTCTGTATATATAGTATACCTCCTTTTATTAGGTGTCTCTATAGTATGTCATGTACTCCTGCCTGTCTAAGGAGGAGTGTGTATTTGCTTACGTTGTTGTGCTTTTCCTCGTGTCCTGGAGATACCTCCGCATGTTCGTTGCTTCGCATTTGCTACGTTCTTCCCTCCTGAGGGTTTCTAGGTTGGATAGACCCAGAGAGCTCCCTTCTCTCTCGAAGTGTTTCCTCTGACCAAGCATGGTCTGTTCCCATAATTGTTGTTTTTGCTTGCAATGCTTTTCTTAAACTATTGGTTGGTGCCCTCTGCATTGCTTGCTTCTTTGGCTCAGTAGGTTTAGCTATTCTCCTTGGCCTTCCAACCCGTTCTCTTAGCCCGGTTGACATTAGGGGAGCGATGTAGTATATTGTTGATATGGAGTGTTCTTTCCAACTCTTCTTTATTCTTCTGCCTTGGAGTCTCTTCCCCATGTTTTTACACAGTTGCAGATTTCAGTTCCATACGGTGTTTTCTATGATGTTTGTGGTGGGATGTCTACTCCCTCACCTTCCTTCCTGTCAGCCAGCCTTTCACTCTTTTTCTTATAACAGACCGGATAGCCTAGTCGGGGATCAATTGTGGGATCAGTTCACAGACCCTCCTCCGTGGATGGTATTACTTGGGTATCTCATTCAATGGTAAGGAATTTGCGGCTAGACGTCTCTATCAAATAATAAATTACTTACCTTGGGTATGGCCTTATCTTGAGAAGTCAAGATCTAGCCGCAGATTCCTTACCGACCCTCCCATCCTCCCCGCTCTGCGAACGGATTTTCCTTTTCTCTCCAGATCCTTTCTATGCCCTCTCATGCCTTTCATTGGTAAAACAAAAAAAAACTAATAAAATAATTCTCAAAAATACATATATATTATCTACTGGCGGTCGCCAGTAGATAGTTATAGTTACAACCTATTATCCATAGGAAATCCGCGACATTCTATTTGCAATAACGTTGGCGCCGGTTGACGAATCTTCGCGAGCTTCCAACTTGTTGGGGCGCTCCGGTCCGCTCCTACCCTGAAAGTCTCGGGGTGATACGTCAAGCGGGGGCCGAGAAAAAGGGGGTCCCAAAACGCGTTTTCCCCATTCATTTTCCATAGGAACCTTTAGTCGCAGCTACAGCCCGAACTGCTGAACGGAATTACCCCAAATTTGGCAAAGAGGTAGCCCTTGGTTCAGACTGGTGCCTTTTGCTAAAATGGTGTAAATCCGTTCAGTAGTTCCTGAGAAATTCACAATTAAAATCACATATATATCTATGGGCGCGTCGGATCCGCGTACCCTCCCGATCACGAGCTGCATGCTAATTGGCTGTCAACACTCCAAATCAAGAAGTGTTGGCAGCCATTTTATCCTCGGTAGAACCGAGGGACAGAAACAAGTGCGCAAAGCGCAAAAGGGAGCAGGGTAGAAACACCCTGACCCCTAGGTCTGCTCAGAGGGTCCCACAAGGACCCCTGGGCAGAAAAAAGATTTTTTTTTTTTTAAATCGGCGGGATGCGCTTAGGGTGCGCGTATCCCGCCGAGAAAAAAAAAGAAACAAGTGCGCAAAACGCACAAAGGGGGCAGGGTAGAAACACCTAACCCCTAGGCCTGCTCAGGGGTCCCACAAGGACCCCTGGGCAAAAAGCATTTTTTTGTAAAAAAAATCGGCAGGATGCGCTCAGGGTGCGCGAATCCTGCCGAAAAAAAAAAATCGAGCGCGGTCTCCCGCGCTTCGATGTTAGTGGCCCCGGGTGGCCCAAGTCCCGGGGGCATGGTGGGGGATAATTTAATGTGTGGGGGCCTCAAAGGGCCCCCAAGCCCGAGGACCGCCACCCCCGGGGCTTTTTAAAAAATGGTGCGGGAGGGCTCTGAGCCCTCCCGCAGCCCGGGACCACCACCTCCCGGGGCTTTTTAAATTAAAAATAAAACCAGTGTGGGGGGCTCCAGCCCCCACACGCCCGAGACCGCCACCTCCCGGGGCACTAAACATTTTAATATGGGGGTCCGTTACGGACCCAGAGCCCGGGGACCACCACCTCCCGGGGCTGTGTACTGAATGGGAGGGGGCCGCGCGGCCCCACTCCTGGAGCCCTTGATGGCCCTGGGGACCACCACCCCCAGGGCCGGCTCCTGCAGTGTCCCGGGGTGCCTACCCCGGGACACTGTAGTTGCTATGGCAGGACGGGAGCCTCGCGGCTCCCGTCCTGCCATAGCAAACTGCTTTGGATATTGGAAGAGAGAGCAGGAAACCTGCTCTCTCTCCAATATCCAAAGCGATGCTTTCCACATGGGGAGCAGCATGTCAGCTGCTCCCCATGTGGAGCAGCAATGCCGGCTCCCAAGGGACGTGGGGAGCCGGCGGGACTGTGGGGGATTGGGGACCCCCACAGTCCCCAACGGAGAAGGAGCCAGCCCGGGGGATGGGGTCCCCGGGGCAAGTAGTGGCCCGGGAGGGGGCCACGCGGCCCCCTCTCCAAAAAAGAAAAAAAAAAGTTTAAAAAAAAATGGAAAGGCCGGCCCCGGGGATGGGGTCCCGGGGCCTTAAAATGGCCAGAGGAGGGGGCCACGCTGCCCCCTCAAAATAATAAATATAGAGGCCATGCCCGGGGGATGGGGTCCCGGGGCCAATACAGGCCCAGGGAAGGGGGGCCACGCGGCCCCCTTCCCGTTTTTTTATTAAAAATTTAAAAAAGGGGTAAGGCCCTGGGGGATGGGGTCCCCAGGGCATAAAAACAGGAAAAAGGAAGGGGGCCACACAGCCCCCTTCAGAGACAAATTATTATTATTTTTTTAAACGATCGGGCCCGCAGGCCCCGCCCCCTTCCTTCACCACTCTGCAAGCGCGCCCCTGGCGCGTTTGCAGAGAAGAGCAATTCCCCTTGAATACTGGGGGTCCCTGGGGGCCAACTAGCCCACCAGGAACCTCCAATATGCGCCAGGGGGCTGCGTTGCAGAGACGTGTAGAGGCCACACCCCTTTTACACCTCTCTGCAACGCAGCTCTGTGGCGCTTTTGGAAGGTATATGGTGGGCTAGTTGGACTCCGAGGACCCTCAGGATTCAAGGGACTAATCCCCAACCTAAAACGCGCCACGGGCGCGTTTGCACAGTGGTGAAGGGAGGGCGGGGCTTCAGGTGACATGTGTGCAAACAGGCCCCGTGGCGCGTTTTAAGATGGGGAATTAAATCCCCTTCAATCCTGAGGGTCCCTGAGGGCCAACTAGCCCAACAGGTACATCCAGAAAGCGCCACAGAGCTGCGTTGCAGAGAGGTGTAAAAGGGTGTGGCCTCTCTACACGTCTCTGCAACGCAGCCCCTGGCGCATATTGGAGGTTCCTGGTGGGCTAGTTGGCCCCTAGGGACCCTCAGGATTCAAGGGGACTTAATCCCCCAACTTAAAACGCGCCACGGGGCGCGTTTGCACAGATGTAACCTCAGGCCCCGCCCCTCCCTTCACCATTGTGCAAATATTCCTCTAAAATCAGCCGAAATACGAATTCCGATTTACTCACCTGTTATCAGGAGAGACCTCAGTGCTGTATCTTTCAGCCCAGTACTGGTCCTGAAAAGTAATTCTAACCATACTTACCAGTAACTTGAATTTCCTTCCATAGGCTAACATTGACTGGTTTCACTTGGAAATTCTTCTAAGTGTGGAGTTTTGGAACTTTAAAATATTCCTCTAAAATCAGCCGAAATACGAATTCCGATTTACTCACCTGTTATCAGGAGAGACCTCAGTGCTGCATCTTTCAGCCCAGTACTGATCCTCAAAAGTAATTTTAACCGTACTTACCAGTAACTTGAATTTCCTTCCATAGGATATCATTGCCTGCTTTTGCTGAAAAAGTTTCTAAGTGTTGATTTTGAAACATACAAATATTCCTCTAAAATCAGCCGAAATCCGAATTCTGATTTACTCACCTGTTATCAGGAGAGACCTCAGTGCTGCATCTTTCAGCCCAGTACTGGTCCTGAAAAGTAATTTTAACCGTACTTACCAGTAACTTGAATTTCCTTCCATAGGCTAACATTGACTGGTTTCACTTGGAAATTCTTCTAAGTGTGGAGTTTTGGAACTTTAAAATATTCCTCTAAAATCAGTCGAAATACGAATTCCGATTTACTCACCTGTTATCAGGAGAGACCTCAGTGCTGCATCTTTCAGCCCAGTACTGATCCTCAAAAGTAATTTTAACCGTACTTACCGGTAACTTGAATTTCCTTCATAGGCTAAGATTGACTGGTTTTCAGCAAAAAAGTTTCAAAGTGTTGATTTTCACAAACTACAAATATTCCTTAAAAATCGCCTGTATGACTTAAACGCATTTTTTCAACTGTTTACAGGAGATGCACCAGTGCTGGATCCAGCATCCAACACTGAGTAAGAAAAAGTAACGATAACAGTTTTTACCTGCTAAGTGAATTTCCTTCCATAGGATAACATTGGTGATTCTATGAGAAAAAGTTTCTAAGTGTCAACTTTTAAAATACAATAATATTCCTTAAAAATCACGACTGTAACCAAAGCGCTTTTACTCAACTGTTTACAGGAGATGTACCAGGACTGAATCTAGGATCCAGTCCTGTGGTTACAAAAGTAATCCATAAAGTAACTAATTGCATTTAACTAGAAATTCACATTGAGCTGAATGTTGCATTGTGTTTGAAAATGTGTTGCCCATTGCAACAACTGTAACTACTGTACTTAAAAGTCTATTGCTTATCTGCAAAGTATTTAAACTAAAGTAATTCATTCTGAGAAAGTATTTTTGTAATGTAATGTATAATGTAATTACAATGTAATTTAAAAAATAAAATATGTAAAAAAAAATTGTTTCTAAAAATGTAGTAAATCAGTATGAAAAAAATTAATATAACAATTAATACATTTAAAAATTGTCATTTACAAAACCTTTGAAATTCACTGAAAAAACGGTAGGTTTCAGGCACGTTATAGTTAGAAATTAGCATTTAAAAAACCTTTGAAATTCACTGAAAAAACCATAGGTTTCAGACACGTTATAGTTACAAATTAGCATTTAAAAAACCTTTGAAATTCACTGAAAAAACCATAGGTTTCAGACACGTTATAGTTACAAATTAGCATTTAAAAAACCTTTGAAATTCACTGAAAAAACCATAGGTTTTAGGGACAGGTATAGTTAGTTGGACATTTCACTCGTACAAAACCCGTGAAATTCCCCCGTTATAGTTAGTTCAGCTAACTATAACTCGCGCCCCCGCAATGCACTGCTGATGACGTCACATATTACATCACTCATGACATGGTCAGAGACATCACTGATGACATCACTGATGACATCTCAAATGACATCACTCATGACATCATCCACGTGATAATCTGATGCAGCTCCTCACACCCTAATATAACCTTTGATACACCCAATCTAAATTACAGACTGCCATTCGCAAAACCATAGACACTCCAACACCAATAACTACATACCCACTCACTGATTCTTAGGTCTACACACACACATCCACTCACTCACCCGTACAGTCACTCATACTTACGGTCACTCAGTACAGGACTATCATATGCACTCTTACTCCTATATAGACACTCAAACACCGCCACTCATCCATAGAGATACTCACACACCTAGTCAGTCATGCAAATAATTAAACACACTGCCATTTACTCACCTATACAGTTATACACACACCAGCTCACTTAATCATACAAATACTAGCACATTGTTACGCTCTTATACAATCACTGATACAAGCACACACTCATCCATACAGCCACTATCACAATCACTCACTCTTGCTTATAGCTATTTATATACTCCAACACACATATATACTGGCTTTCACATATGTAGTTACTCACACATGTACCACTGGGACATACATTCACTCACTAACACACTCTTACACACACTTACCCACCCATACAGTCTATCACAGATGCACTCTTGAAACCATCCACCCAGTGAATCACCCACTCACACATCTATGCACAGAGTCGCACACACCCCACCCACACAAACACTCAGGCACCCATACAGATACTCAGACAACCAATCAATAACTCATATAGACACTCATGTAGCTATTCACAAACCCATGCAGCCACTTACACAGCAACAGACAGACGGATACAGACATTCACCCAGTTTAGTCACTAACCCATGCATTCAGTAAGATACGTTAAATCACTCACTTATAGAGTCAGTCACGCACCTACTAAATCATCCATACAGACACTTACACACCCACTCATTCTTCAATACGTCTTTTCCTATATATATTAAAAATATTTCAACTTTACAGAAACACACAGTCACTGGATGATGTCATCAGTGATGTCATTTGAGATGTCATCAGTGATGTCATCAGTGATGTCACTGACCATGTCATGAGTGATGTAATATGTGACGTCATCAGCAGTGCATTGCGGGGCGCGAGTTATAGTTAGCTGAACTAACTATAACGGGGAATTTCACGGAGTTTTGTCACGAGTGAAATGTCCAACTAACTATAACTGTCCCTAAAACCTATGGTTTTTCAGTGAATATATATATATATATATATATATATTCACTGAAAAAACCATAGGTTTTAGGGACAGTTATAGTTAGGACATTTCACTCGTACTAAACCATAGAAATTCCCCGTTATAGTTAGTTCAGCTAACTACTCTCGCGCCCATCATGCACTGCTGATGAGCGTCATATTACATCACTCATGACATGGTCAGTGGCATCACTGATGACATCACTGATGACATCTCAAATGACATCATCCATGTGATAATTTCATGCATCTTCTCACACCTAATATAACTTTTGATACACCCACTCTAAATTACAGACGGCCATTCTCAAAACCATACACACTCCAATACCAATAACTACATACCCACTCACTGATTCTTAGGTCTACACACACACATCTACTCACTCACCCGTACAGTCACTCATACTTACAGTCACTCAGTACAGGACTATCATATGCACTGATACACCTATATAAACACTCACACACCGCCACTCATCCATAGAGGTACTCACAGGATGATTTTGCAACAAGGCCTCTTTCTGCTCCTCTGTTGGTTCTTTCTGCACATCTTTTGCTTCTTCCTGCACTTTTCTTCGTCTTTGTGGACTTCTGCTGCTTCTTTCTGCATTTCTTTTGCTTCTTTCTGTGCATTTTTTCTTCTTTCTTCACATGTCCTACCTCTGTAGGCATAGTTAGAAAACTAGCATTTAAAAAACCTTTGAAATTCACTTAAAAAACCATAGGTTTCAGGCACGTTATAGTTAGAAATTAGCATTTAAAAAACCTTTGAAATTTACTGAAAAAACCATAGGTTTCAGACACGTTATAGTTAGAAATTAGCATTTAAAAAACCTTTGAAATTCACTGAAAAAACCATAGGTTTCAGACACGTTATAGTTAGAAATTAGCATTTAAAAACCTTTGAAATTCACTGAAAAAACCATAGGTTTTAGGGACAGTTATAGTTAGTTGGACATTTCACTCGTACAAAACCATAGAAATTCCCCAGTTATAGTTAGTTCAGCTAACTATAACTCGCGCCCCCGCAGTGCACTGCTGATGACGTCGCATATTACATCACTCATGACATGGTCAGTGACATCACTGATGACATCACTGATGACATCACTGATGACATCTCAAATGACATCATCCATGTGATAATTTCATGCATCTTCTCACACCCTAATATAACTTTTGATACACCCACTCTAAATTACAGACGGCCATTCTCAAAACCATACACACTCCAATACCAATAACTACATACCCACTCACTGATTCTTAGGTCTACACACACACATCTACTCACTCACCCGTACAGTCACTCATACTTACAGTCACTCAGTACAGGACTATCATATGCACTGATACACCTATATAAACACTCACACACCGCCACTGATCCATAGAGGTACTCACACACCTAGTCAGTCATGCAAATAATTAAACACACTGCCATTTACTCACCTATACACACCAGCTCACTTACTCATACAAATACTAGCACATTCTTACGCTCTTATACAATCACTGATACAAGCACACACTCATCCATACAGTCACTCTCACAATCACACCCTCTCACTTATAGCCATTTAAATACTCTAACACACATATATACTGCCTTTTACATATGTAGTTACTCGCACATGTACCACTGAGATATACATTCACTCACTAACACACCCATACACACACTCACCCACCCAAGCAGTCCATCACAGATGCACTCTTGAAATCATGCACCCAGTGAATCACCCACTCACACATCTATGTACAGAGTCACACACACACCCCACCCACACAAACACTCAGGCACCCATACAGATACTCAGAGAACCAATCAATAACCCATATAGACACTCATGTAGCTATTCGCAAATCCATGCATCCACTTACACACCAACAGACAGACGGATACAGACATTCACACAGTTTAGTCACTAACCCATGCATTCAGTAAGATACGTTTAATCACTCACTTGTAGAGTCACACGCACATACTAAATCATCCATTCACTTATACACCCACTCATTCTTCAATACGCCTTTCCCTATATATTTTAAACATATTTAAACTTTACAGAAACACAGTCACTGGATGATGTCATCAGTGATGTCATATCAGTGATGTCACTGACCATGTCATGAGTGATGTAATATGTGACGTCATCAGCAGTGCATTGCGAGCGCGAGTTATAGTTAGCTGAACTAACTATAACGGGGAATTTCTATGGTTTTGTACGAGTGAAATGTCCAACTAACTATAACTGTCCCTAAAACCTATGGTTTTTCAGTGAATTTCAAAGGTTTTTAAATGCTAATTTCTAACTATAACGTGTCTGAAACCTATGGTTTTTCAGTGGATTTCAAAGGTTTTTAAATGCTAATTTCTAACTATAACGTGCCTGAAACCTATGGTTTTTAAGTGAATTTCAAAGGTTTTTAAATGCTAGTTTCTAACTATGCCTACGGAGGTAGGACATGTGAAGAAAGAAGAAAAAACGCACAGAAAGAAGCAAAAGAAATGCAGAAAGAAGCAGCAGAAGTCCACAAAGACGAAGAAAAGTGCAGGAAGAAGCAAAAGATGTGCAGAAAGAACCAACAGAGGAGCAGAAAAGAGGCCTTGTTGCAAAATCATCCTGTGCCCACAACTTTTTCAGACGGGTACTGGTGGTAACTGACTCTGACTAACCAGGCCTAGAGCCAGTGCTATGCTAAAAGACACTTAGAATACAGTGAAAACACCTACATACACTAGGAAACACTATGCGTTGGGGTACCCCTGTGATTAGCATGACCTCTAAGTCCCTAGTACATAATAGGGCAGGGGGATTAAAACTACCTCTTAAAACGCGCTACGGGGCGCGTTTGCACAGTGGTGAAGGGAGGGGGGGCAGGAGGTGACATGTGTGCAAACGCGCCCCGTGGCGCGTTTTAAGTTGCGTGGATTAAGTCCCCTTGAATCCTGAGGCTCCCTGGGGCCCAACTAGCCACCAGGTACTTCCAGTAAGCGCCACAGGCCTGCGTTGCAGAGAGGTGGTCCGAGGCCACGCCCCTTTTACACCTCTCTGCAACGCAGCTCTGTGGCGCTTACTGGAGTTACCTGGTGGGCTAGTTGGACTCCGAGACCCTCAGGATTCAAGGGGACAATCCCCAACTAAAACACGCCACAGGGCGTGTTTGCACACATGTCACCTCAGGCCCCGCCCTCCCTGCACCACTGTGCAAGCGCGCCCGTTCCGCGTTGTAGCAATGCGGGATTAATTCCCTTGAGTCCTGAGGGTCCCTGGGGGCCAACTAGCCCACCAGGTACCTCCAGTAAGCGCCACAGAGCTGTGTTGGAGAGAGGTGGCCTGGACCACCTCTCTGCAATTCAGACCTGTGGCGCTTACTGGAGGTACCTGGTGGGCTAGGTTGGCCCCAAGGACCCCCAGTATTGAAGGGGAATTAATTCCCCAATTTAAACGCGCCACAGGGCGCGTTTGCAGAGTGGTGAAGGGAGGGCGGGGCCTCAGGCACGATCGCGTCTTTTTTGTTGTTTTTGTTGTTGTTTTTAGAAGGGGGCTGTGTGGCCCCTTCCTTTTCCTTTTGGGCCCTGGGGACCCCATCCCCCAGGGCCTGACCCCTTTTAAAAAAAATGTGAACGGGAAGGGGGACGCGTGGGCCCCCTCCCGTGGCCAATTCCGGCCCCGGGGACCCCATCCCCGGGGCATGGCCACTATTTTTATTATTTGTAAAGGAGGGGGCTGCGTGGCCCCCTCCTGAGGCCTCTATTGGCCCCGGGGACCCCATCCCCCGGGGCCGGCCTTTATTTTAATTTAATTTTTCTATTTATTTTTGGGGGAGGGGGGCCACTTCCATCCCCGGGGACCCCATTCCCCGGGGCCTGGCCTCTCGTCCTGCGGGAGCCGGCATTGCTTTTCCACATGGGGAGCTGCTAACATGCAGCTCCCCATGTGGAAAAGCAATCTGCTTTGCTTCATTGAAGCGAGAGCAGGTTCAATGAAGCAAAGCAGTTTGCAATGACAGGGCGGGAGCCGCGAGGCTCCGCCGTGTCATTGCAAACAGCAGTGTCCCGGGGGTGGGCACCCGGGACACTGCAGGAGCCGGCCCTGGGGGTGGCGGTCCCCAGGGCCATCACAGGCTCCAGGAGGGGGGCCGCGCGGCCCCCCTCCCATCGTGTGTACAGCCCGGGGAGGTGGTGGTCCCCGGGGCTCGGAGGTTCGTAACGGACCCCCAAATTTACATTTTTATTGCCCCAGGGATGTGGCGGTCCCCGGGGCGTGTGGGGGGTCTCGAGCCCCCCCACACAGGTTTATTTTTTTTTTTAAAAGAAGCCCCGGGGGTGGCGGTCCCCGGGGCTGCGGGGGGCCGTGTGCCCCCGCAAATGTTAATGAAAGCCCGGGGGTTGGTGGTCCCCGGGGCTTGAGAGCGACGGAGACCCCCACACATTTAAAAATTAGCCCCGGGGGGTGGCGGTCCCCGGGGCTGCGGGGGGGGCTGCGTGCCCCCCCGCAATTCATAAATCAAGCCCGGGGAGGTGGCGGTCCCCGGGAGCAGTGTGGGGGTATTGGGGCCCCTCCCACACATTTTTTCAGTGCCCCCAGGACTTGGCCCACCCGGGGGCTTTTTGAATACGAAGCGCGGGAGCCCGCGCTTCATTTTTTAAAAATTTTCGGCCGAAATTCGCGCTGGGTTCGCGAATCTCACCGATTTTAAAAAAAAAAAAATGCTTTTTGGGCCTGGGGGTCCTTGTGGGACCCCTAAGCAGGCCTAGGGGTCAGGGTGTTCTACCCTGCCCCTTTTGCGTTTTGCAGCACTTGTTTCTCTGATTTCTTGTGCCTCGGGGTTCTACCGAGGCTACAAGATGGCTGCCAACACTTCCTGGTTTGGAGTGTTGACAGCCAATTAGCATACAGCTCGTGATCGGGAGGGTGCGCGGATCCTCCGCGGCCATAGATATATATGTGTTTTTACTTTTGATTTTCTCAGCAACTACTGAACAGATTTACACCATTTACCAAAAGGGTTCTTTCTGAACCAAGAACTACCTCTTTGCCAAATTTGGTGTAATTCCGTTCAGCAGTTCGAGCTGTAGCCATGTCTAAAGTTTCCTATGGAAAATTGCATGGGGAAAACACGTTTTGGGACCCCCTTTTCTCTCGGCCCCCGCTTGCTGAATCACCCCGAAACTTTCAGGATAGGAGCGGACCGGAGCGCCCCACGAGTTTTGAAAATTTAGCGAAGATTCGTCAACCGGCGCCAAAGTTATTGGAAATAGAATGTTGCGAATTTCCTATGGAAAATAGGTCCCAACTATAACTACCTACTGGCGACCGCCAGTAGGTAATATATATATATATATAATTATAAACATTTTTCAAAAAGAAGATTCTTTTTTGGCACACTGTTTCAATGGCAGTTTCTATACGTGGCTCTGCGTTTTTGAGCAGAAGGTAGTCACGGAAGAAACTGACGTCAGGGGAGGACTTATATCGACTCTGTCGATGTCGCATCCAGTGGACGATGACATTACGGAGTTGCGCGATGCCCTCTACCAATGCGCAGAGGTACTGCTGTAGAAAAATTTCCGGATCCAGTCTGGCGCCTAGGGATAATTCAAAGGTAAGGAATCTGCCGCTAGATGTTGTCTCTACCAGATAAGGCGTTACCGAAGTAAGTAACTTATTCATTATTACCACAAAGATCTGAGGGACATTTTATTCTGAACACGTCCTGAGTCAGCCACAATTATATGCACTAATGTGCTTTCAGTACCTTCTTTTGTAAGGTGGGGGTCAACTCTTTATTCATAGATCCAGACAAGCATTATCTTTGTTTCTTCATGCAAGGTATGATGTCTGTGAGTTCTCAAATGAAATGTTGGAGGTTCTTAATGAACATTCTGCAATAACAACAAGGGGAAGTGTCTTTGGATTTGTGGTTAATGTGAGAAAAGGAATCCCTAATTCTTGTTGGTCTGAAGCTTTGGAGTTCAGTGAGCTTTTTACTGAGGAATGGTTTTGCATTAACACTGTAGGTTTTCTGTGACTGTGTTTTCCACAGCCTCTTGGATCATGGACCTTATTTCAACCTCCCCTGGTTCAGAGGGCTTTTCAAAAGCTATAAGACTATTCTGATAGCGATTCCTAACCGCATATTGCTCACCTTAGAATATTCCCCACCTTAGAATATTTCCCAGGCACCAGATGGGATCCGGAAAATCTTGAGCAGTACCTCTGCGCGCCGGTAGATGGTGCCGACGGATCCACGTTGATATGGTTAATTCCAAATGTGACATGCGTGGTGCCCATATAGGTGCCACCCGGGCGCACTGACATCAGTTCCTTTCTTTCCAAGCCAGCAGTGTTCATACAGAGAGCTACCGTGGTCAATTTTTGACCTCTTTTTCGACCTTTTTGTTAACCCTTTTATAAAGCTTCTGCCCCCAGCGTGCTAGGGACATCTCCCCCAGTAAACCTGCAGATTTTAAACCTTGTGGGGATTGCCACAGTCAGAGGACTGTGCCTGATCCCCACTTAGTCTTCCTTTGGTGCCTGAGGTCGGACCACGACTCCAGGGCCTGCGCCCACTATCGGTCAATGCACCTGAAGGCTGTCTGCGAGCGATGAAGCTCCTGGTGGTATGGCACAAGAAGGCAACATGTTGTTCCCTGTCCTGATTCCGAGGGAGGTCTTGGACCCGGTCACGGTGCCGATCTCATGAACAGTCACCATCAAATTTGTCGTTGTCGAAGTCTGGTAAGTCCAAAAAGCAGAGAGAGAAGAAGGTGACATGTTTTTTGGCTTTCTCTAGCAGACCCCGTGCTTTTAGTCCCTGCTCCCACACGCCACCTGCAGAGCTAGTGGCAGGGTCTGCTCAGTGCCTCCATGAAATCACTGAATACGGAGTGACCCTACCCAACTTATAGAGTTCTATGAAGCTATGCACTCCATGTTTGAGGCCACAGACTCCCTCTAGTGCGCCTTTAGTCCCATGGAGCTGAGAGTCTGCCCCCGACGCCAGTAAGGACTTCTGGATCCGTTCCAGGATCCATCCTGACCCCGGCCTCGAGCCCCATGCTACAATCAGTCCTTCCGATGCCACCTGGTGGCACAGAACTCATCATCTTGTTCGATGTGAGATGGCGCCCTCGTAACGCCATTCGACGTGAACAGTGGTGCCGACTGGACCGTGCAGCTGACCCTGTCCTTTGAGAGTCCAATTCCTTCCGAATGCTGGTAGGTGGCTGATGGCTATTGTGAGGAATTGGGATATATTATAGTATGTGGTTGTAAGCCCTCGTGTAATACACTTCCAGCCCTTCTTACGACCAGTCAGGCTTCGTTTGCCAAACTTTAACTCAACCCTGGTGAGATGTTACTTTGTTGAAGCCTGACTGCTAGAAGCCACAAGTGTAAAGCTTTTAGACAGCACCAAAACAACTGAAGAAGAAAGTAACACAAGTCTCAAGAAATCTGACACCAATTTATAAAAATAGACTGTATTTTTATGAATCTATGGACATCAAAATGAATATCAACCAGAGGGTTCCCAAGATGTAGATTTTGAAAGAAACAATAAGTCCAGACTTTTCACACAATCTAGAACAAGCATTGGCAAATTCAAAGAATTTGACACTTAGAAACTTTTCCGCTAAAAGTTACATGATTACTTTGGGCGACAAACTCCAGTAGGAAGCCAGTCAGGGGGACCACCAGAGTTCAATGGAACAGTTACCTTCACAGGAAAAGTAGTCTCCAGTTCAGTTTCAGCGTTAGTGGCCAGTTGCCATTAACTTCCATTAAGTGATCCTGATGCAAGGGATGCAGGATGTTGAAGGTGCTGTGCAATCGACGGGGGATTTCCTGGGATTACTTCTCTGCCTTTTTCTTGTTGCCAGAATGGTGCCAGTCAGGGGGACCACGAAGGTCCAGTCGAACCATTGCCTTCACAAGAAAGCACGTTCCAGTCCAGTTTCAACGTTCGTGGCCAGTTTCCATTAACTTTTTTTTTTTTTTAACGGAGTTTTATATAGCGCGAACTTGACCCGAAGGTATCGGGTATCAGAGCGCTTTACATAGCACCAGTTTGGGTTACATGAGGACACCTGCCGGTTGAAGCACCTCGGTCAGGAGGTTAGTCCTGACCGCCACCGTAGGAAGCTCGAGGTTTAAGGCCTCAGCCGCCCTACGCAACACCACTGCGTAAGATGCACCCTCCTCCGTAGCCACGGTAGAGGGAGAAAGCATGCCAATGTCTGGGGAGTTGGCCAGACCACTGGCATCACCCAACTCCTCTCTCCAGTCCGGTTCCTCTAACTGGTCTGGAAGAGGGTCCACAGACCCCTCCCAGTCTTCTTCACCCTGTCCTGGTAGCCACTCAGGGCGGTAGGAAACAGGGGAGAACATGGGTACAAAAGTACCAGCCGGTGGCGGTCCCGACGTCGGACGACGTTGGTCCGGTTCCATGCCCTCATCGAGGGGGAGGCCGGGGCCAACGCCGGCTAGGGACACAACCGGCGGCGGAGGTGTCGTCACTGGATTCTGCACTGGAGGAGGTGTCACGAGGTCGACCGGCGCCGATCCGGATCCAGGCCTCGATCCTTGGGGGCCCTGCAGTGCCGGAGCCGAAGCCGCCGGCATTGAAGGCCTAGAGCCCCCAACCGAGTCCGCGGGGCCCGAGGGCGCACCGGCGGAGTCGGGCTGCCCGAAGATGGAATGTAAGGCTTTGTAAAAGTTGTGAAGCTGGGCAGGTGTTGCTCCGGCTCCCGGAAAGGGAGGGAAGGCCGGAGTCGACCCAACAGGCTCCGCGGGCGGAGCCGGACAACTACCTTCCGCTTCCCACGTCGGCCGACGGACGGGGAGAACGCGAAGAGCGACGATGCTTCTTCGCCTTCTTCTTGGGCTTCGACTTACAGGAAGACTTCGATGACGAGTGGTGGTGGTGGCGGCTCCGCGACCGGTCCCGTGACCTCCCTCTTGACCGGGACCTCGAACGGCATGGAGCAGACTGCCGGGCCTCGAGAAGCTTTCGGGACCGCTCCCGCAAAGACTTCGGGTTCATGGCCCGGCAGTTGGAGCACGACTTCGGGTCGTGGTCACGCTCCAGGCACCAAAGGCACACGAGGTGCGGGTCCGTGACCAACATCAATTTGCGACAGGAGTCGCAAGCCCTGAAGCCGGTTCGATGTGACATCCCTTCGTGCACCAGGAGTCGATCGTCTCTAAAAAGGTGTCGACAAAAGTCGCAACAACGGAGTCAAAAAGTGACTCGAGGTACCACTCTCTCCGGGTCTGCGCAGGCTGGCGCGGAAAAAGAAAGAACTGACAGCGCGCGAGGGAGGCGTCTAAGTAGATACTGCGACGTCATTCCGGCGACCACGACGCCAACGACGAACGCGGAGTTGACCGTCGCCACCTATCGACGCGCAGAGGTACTGCTGAGGAAAAAATTCTCCGGATCCAGTCTGATGCCTGGGGGTAATTTTAAGGTCAGGAATCTTTAACTAATCTATGTCTCTTACAGATATATCGTTACCGAAGGTAAGTAACTTGTTCTTTTGTTTTATACCTTGCCAAAAGGTCTGCAGATCTGAATTCTAAAAGGTTAGTTTGTGTTGCTTTCCATATTTTTGAGGAAATCTGATGAACCTTCTCTGTTTGTGATTCTGGTTGTCTCAATGTTGAAGGGTTTGGTTAGCAGGATTCTTCCTGTGTCTTACATTGCCTGTCTGTGGATCTCCAGTTTATTTTTGCCTCATTTGATGGCTCCGCCATTTTAAATCTTGTTCAGTTGTGAAGTTCCTTAGCCTTTATTTTTCCTGTGGCAGTTACTTTAGAAATATATTTAAGTCCGTTCACAGTGTTGTTGGTAGGAGTGTCGCAAGGGATAAAGTTGAATTTAAAAGGATGGCCATATGTCTCTCTTAAGGTGGTAGTGGCCTTTAATTTACTCTAATCTGATCTATTATCAGCCAGCATTCAATATATATGCCTATCCCCTGCAGACCAGAGGCTGCAGATGCTAGACCTATAGTGGGCTCTTGTCATATTTTGATGTCAGTCTGATGGGTACAAGATATACAAACTTCTCCCCCCAATACCTCCTAAGGTGTGCCTATATAAAAAAAAAAACAACAGGAAGCTTCAAAATTAATAGTGTCATGCAACAAGGTTTCATCATCGGATGCTAATGTTAAAACCTTGTTTGCAATATCTTTCTTTAGACGTTCTAGTGATACTGGACCCAGCAACAGATTGTGTACCAGGCCATCTGGATCATCAAATATTCTCCAATACAAAATAAATTCTATTTGCGAATTTGAATAAAACAAAAATTGTCATGTTTGTAGCAAAAAGTGTAACTACTCATGGGTAATGTTGCAATTGACTTATCCAATACGAATCTCAACTTTGGAGGTTACACTCGCCCTGGCAAATACTTCAATTACATCTGTCACTGTCTAGCATTGACAAAGGAGTCCTTAAAACGACTCATTGCGGATGAATTGAGATGTGCCAAGATTTTCAATATCTGATAGAGACAGTTAGTTGTAGATTCCTTACCTTTGAATTTCCCCCAGGCGTTAGTCTGGGTCTGGAGATTTTTTCTTCAGCAGTATCACTGTGCGTTGTTAGGTGGCGTTGGTCGGCTCAGCGTCCGTCGCCGCCGGGATGACATCGCGGGATCTACATAGTTGCCGCCCATGCGCGCTGATGTCAGTTCTTTCTTTTTCTGCGCCAGCTTAGTTCAGATCCGGAGAGAGCCACCCCAGCCACTTTTTGGGTAACGTTCTTCAACTTTTTATCAACGTCTTTTTCGAGTCGTAGACTTCTGGTGCTTCGAGGATGTCCCAGCGAAGGACCGCTTCAAGCCCTGCGGTTCCTGCCATCGGATGATGTCTATGACGGATCCGCACTTCGTGTGCCTTTGGTGTCTGGAGCGTGACCACGACCCGAAGTCGTGCTCCAAGTGCCGGGCCATAAACCCGAAGGCTTTGCGGGAGCGGTCCTGAAAGCTGCTGGAGGCCTGGTGCTCGGCTCCGCATTGCGCCCGTTCTCATTCGAGGGGAAGGTCTCGAGAACGGTCGTGAAGCCCACACTTCTCGCACTTCAAGTCGTCAAGGAGATCTTCGGGTAAGTCAGGGAAGCACAAGAAGAAGACTAAGAAGCACAGGCCTTCTCCCCGTCGGTCAGCCGACGCAACGTGGGATCCCGAGCGGCGTCGCTCGAAGGCTCAGTCTCCGGAGCCTACTTCTGAGACGGCTCCGCGCCTCCCTCCCTTTCCGGGAGCCAGAGAGGCTCCTGCCCAGATCCAGAAGTTCTATGAGGCCTTGTACCTGATATTTGGGCAGCCCAGCTCTGCCTGCGCGCCTTCAGGCCCCGCGTAGTCAGTTGGGGGCCCTGGGATTTCGACGGCGGCGGCTCTGGAGGGTCCCCGTGGATCCAGGCCTGGATCAAGATCAACGCCTGTCGATCTCACTCAACCTTCTCCAACGTCGATCCAGACGATGACATTTCCGGCGTCGACCGTGCCCCCGGTCGGGGCCGATCCCATCCCGAAGTGGACGTGGAGCTGGACCGACTTTGATTCCGACACCGGAAGGGACTTTCGTTCCTTTGTTCATTCCTGGCATTCCTTTTGGACCAGAAGGTGAAGAAGAGGACTGGGAGGGGCCCCTGGGCCCTTTACCTGACCAGCTTGAGGAACTGGACTGGAGAATGGACCTGGGTGAGGCCAGTGGTCTGGACACTTCCCCTGACACTGGCCTGCTGTCTCCCCCTACTGTGGCTAAGGAGGAGGGAGCTTCCTATGCTGTGGTGGTGAGGAGGGCAGCCAAGGTCCTCGGCCTCGAGCTCCCTGCAGTGGCAGTCAGAAATAACCTCCTGACAGAGGTGCTTCAGCCTGCAGCTTCCTGTTCTGAACCCCTTTTGCCGTTCAATGAAGCCCTCACGAACATCCTTCTGGGCACTTGGTCTGAGCCCAGCACAGGGGCTCCTGTGGATAGTACGATTGCCCGCCACCACCTCCCTGCTCCGGGCGACCAAGCGTTCTTGATCAATCACCCCTCCCCTGGGAGCTTGGAAGTCCAAGCCTCTTCATCAAAAGGCACATTCCCTTCTGCTCCCCCAGATAGGGAATCTAAGAAGCTGGACCAGCTTGGGAAGAAGATGATCTCTTCCTCCAGCTTGGCATTGCGGTCGGTGAATACTGCATGCCTTTTGGACCGATACTCCCATACTATCTGGGATACGGTCACGCATGTGCTGCCTCAGTGCCCGGAGGAGGCCTGGGCCGTTCTCTCTCAAGCAGTTGCAAACGGGAGAGACGCAGTCAAATTCACCATACAATGTGGACTGGATACCACCGGATCACTGGGCAGAAAAATTGCCACGTTGGTAGCTCTTAGACGCTATGCCTGGTTGAGGATTTTGGCTTCTCAGGGGATGTCCGGTCTTCCTTGATGGACATGCCCTTGGATGTCACTCACCTTTTTGGTGACAAGGCACACTCAGCGTTCGAGCGATTCAAGGATTCTCGTGGTACGGCCAAAATCTAGGGCCTCGTGGCTACCTCACGTCCATCTCTGTCTGCCTTTTGTGGCTACGGAAGGGGCGCCCAGACACAACCTGTCCTGCCCAGCCAGAGAGTCACGCAAACTGTCCAGCCTCTGTGTGGCCACGGACGTGAGACCCAGCATCCTCTTGGGTCAGGGAGCCAGCGGGCGGGCCAGTCCACCCTTTCCCCCCGCTGCAGCCTCCAAACGTTCCTAGTCCGGCGTTTCAGGCCCATCAATGGCCATATGGAGGCAGGATCCCCCATCACCTCCTTCACTGGCAATCCATCACGTTGGACAGGTGGGTTCTGCAAATCGTCTGAAGGGGCTACTCCCCCTCCTTCGAGACTACCCTCCCCCTCCATGCCACCTTCTTACGATCGCATGATGGAGGATCATTTGACACTTCTCCGCCAGGAAGTATCAGCTCACTTGGCCAAGGGAGCTATAGAGAGGGTCCCTGTGCCAGAAGTAGGTCGTGGTTGCTATTCCCACTACTTTCTGGTGCCCAAGAAGGTCAAAGGCCTGCGTCCTATCTTAGACCTCCAGGCCCTCAACTTCTTCCTCCGGAAGTAGAAGTTCAAAATGCTCACCGTAGCCCAAGTTCTGTCTGCACTCGACCCAGGAGACTGGCTGGTGGTGTTGGACTTGCAGGACACTTATTTTCATATCCCATCCTGCCGGCCCACAGACGTTACCTTCGGTTCACGGTGGGACACGAGCACTTTCAGTTCACCCTGCTCCCCTTTGGTCATAGCAGTGCCCCTTGGATGTTCACAAAGGTGATGACGGTGATCGCAGCTCATCTGCGCAGATCAGGGGGTTCCAGTCTTCCCCTATCTCGACGAATGGCTGTTGAAGGTGGGCTCGCCCTAGGTTGTCGTCTCCCATCTCCAGACTACGACAGACTTCCTGCATTCGCTGGGGTTCACTATCAACGTGCTGAAGTCACACCTGGCTCCCTCTCAGATGCTCCCTTTCATCGGGGCAGTTCTGGACACAGTGCAGTTTCAGGCCAATCCTCCTGAGCAGCGAGTCGGGGATATTCTTGTTATGATACCGATGTTTCAGCCTCTATCCCGAATTTCGGTGAGAATGATTGAGGCTGCTTGGCCTCTTGGCCTCCTGCATCCTGCTGGTGGATCATGCCAGATGGCATTTGCAGGCTCTGCAGTGGGATCTGAAGTTCCAGTGGGCGCAGCATCAGGGGAATCTTTCCGACTGCATCCAGGTCTCGGAGGGAACTGCGCAACAACTGCGGTGGTGGCTAACGAACCAAGATTGGGTCAGAGGCAAATCCCTCTGTCTTCCCCAACCAAATCTAACAGTGGTGACGCATGCATCACTTCTGGGATGGGGCAGCCACCTGTGAGAGGCGGAGATCAGAGGCGTCTGGTCTCCGGCAGAGCCCGGCCTCCATATCAACCTTTTGGAGCTCCGGGCGATCAGACTGGCACTGAAAGCATCCCTTCCCTCTCTCAAGGAAAAAGTGGAGCAGGTATTCACCGACAGCACGACCTCCATGTGGTACTTCAACAAACAGGGCGGGGCGGGGTCGTGGACCCTTTGTCAAGAGGCTCTCCGCCTCTGGACATGGCTGGAACATCAGGACATTACCATGGTGGTTCAACACCTGGCGGGCTCCCTGAACACCAGGGCGGACAAACTCAGCCGTCGGTGCCTAGTCGATCACGAATGGCGTCTCCATCCGGAGGTGGCGCAAGGTCTCTTTCAACAGTGGGGAGAGCCATGGTTAGTTCTGTTCGCCTCCGAAGAGAACGTCAGCAGTTTTGCGCACTGGGGTTTCCAAGGCGGCGCTCGCTCGGTGGTGCTTTTCGTCGCGGGTGCAGTTTTGGTCTCCTGTACGCCTTTCCGCCTGTACCACTTCTGCCCAGGGTGCTGAAGAAGATCAAGCGCAACTGGGCTCAAGTCATTCTTGTAGCTCGGGACTGGGCATGAAGGGTCTGGTACCCCTACCTTCTGAGCATAGCCATCGATCCTCCGATCAGACTGCCCCTTCAGGAGGATCTTCTGTCGCTGCAGCAGGGGACGGTTCTCCACCCGAACCTGTCCAGTCTCCACCTCCTTGCGTGGAGATTGAGCAGCGGCAGTTGACAGCTTTCGACCTTCTGCCCGAAGTCTGTGATGTTATCTTGGCAGCCAGGCGTCCCTCCACTAAGACGGGATATACCTGTAGATTGGAACAAATTTGTGGCATGGTGCACAGCAAAGGCTGTTGACCCCCTCTCTGCTCCTCTATCTGAGGTCCTTTTGTATATTTTTTCCTTGGCCCAGCAGGGATCTGCTTTGGGCACTCTTGAAGGATACCTTGCAGCCATCTCTGCTTTTCTTCGGCTGTCAGATCAAAATCTCCTATCGTTAACAGATTCTTTAATGGCCTTACTCATCTGCTCCCTCCATCTCCTTTTGTAATGCCCTAATGGGACTTAAATCTGGTTTTAACTTTTCTTATTTGTGCTACCTTCGAGCCTCTTCATAACTGTCCTCTCAGGTTGCTGACTCTCAAAACTGCCTTCCTTGTTTCCATCACCTCTGCTCGCAGGGTGAGTGAGCTGCAGGCTTTATCTTCCAAACCCCCTTTTCTATCTGTCTATCCGGATAAAGTGGTGCTTCGGACCAAATCTTCATTCCTTCTTACGGTTGTCACGCCTTTTCATGTGGGACAATCTATCACTCCGCCCACCTTTTATCCAACCCCGCATCCCTCCAAGGAGGAGGGGAGACTCCACTGCCTGGACCGTCTTTTTATCTTGCTCGCACAAAAGACTTCCGGTGGATGATCAACTCTTTGTTGGCTATGTGGTTGCCAAGAAAGGTCGAGCTGTTCAAAAACGGACCATCTCCTGATGGGTTGTCCTTTGCATCAAAATATGCTATGCTTTGGCGAAGAAGAACCCTCCTGTGAGGTTGCGTGCTCATTCCACCAGAGCAACGGCGGCAACAACGACATTAGCATGTGGAGTTCCAGTCCTTGACATCTGTCAGGCAGCAACGTGGGCATCCTTGCACACATTTACCAGACACTACTGCCTGGACAGCCAAGTCCGAAGGGATGGGTACTCTGCCCGTTCGGCCCTCCAGGACTTTCTGGTATGATCTTGGTTCGCAGACCCTCCTCCGGGGATGGTATTGCTGGGGTATCTATTCTAAGGTAAGGAATCTACAACTAACTGTCTCTATCAGATGAACAAGTTACTTACCTTCCGTAAAAACGTATCTGGTAGAGTCATATGTTAGTTATAGATTCCTTACCACCCCACCCATCCTCCCCACTCTGCAAACTGATTTCTAGGGATAGGGACAGGGACTCCCCTAAAGGGCCCTAGTTTTGTCACAACAGTGGCCAGTGTCTTTCATGGCTCTGCGCTTCTGGCGTGGAAAGTCGTGTCAAGGACTGACAGCACGCATGGACGGCATCTGTGTAGGTCCCGCACCGTCATCCGGACGCCACTGATGGACGCGGAGCTGACCCATGCCACCTAACGACGCGCAGGGGTATTGCTGAAGAAAAAATCTCCAAATGCAGACTACAGACAGTTAACATATGTCTCTACCAGATACATCGTTACCGAAGGTAAGTAACTTGTTCTTTACATTGACTCTAGCTACAGTCATTAATATAACAAATAATTTACCATCCCTATAGGTCTTGGTAGCACCATCAGGGTTACATTGGAAAAACTTGACTAAATAATTTAAATATCAATAGCAGAACCGCAGATTTGGGCATGTTAAAATCATACCAGTATTCTGAATATACCTTGGATTCTTATTCACATGCAACTCAGGGGTATCTTTCATCAACTTTGGTGCCATCTTGTACACTCAAACTTTTGACATTTTTGCTTGTTTTATATTTTGTTAGCCCATTTCAAGGGGGCATGGAACTTGAATTGTTCAGCCACAAAAGCTTGCCACCTCCACAATTACAAGAATGAAACTATTGAACACATTGTATGTATTTGCCTGGCCCTTCTTGAGTTGCAAAAAAAGTATCTGAAGCCTTTGTTTATTGCCAGCAAGATACGAACAGTAAGGGAAGCCGTAATGTTCTGCTTTTTAGCACATAATTGTCAAGCAATAGGAAGAATAAAATTTTTAGACTTGACTTACTGCCTTTTATACCAGACTAGTTGTAAGAATGTCTGCGAATGTTAAACTCTGAAATTTTAAATTGTCTTTTTTTCTTTTGGTGGCGGTCAATTTACTGTCTAGCTGCTTTTTATTACTTTTAGCTATTTATTGTACAGCTGTTTTATTACTTTTAATTCAATAAACTCATATTCATAATAAACTAATTTTATATTAACAGTTTTCTCCTCAAACCTTGAAGTAATTAATTTTTTTTTTTTTGTTCTTTAGAGACTCCTCAAACAAATGTAATACATGTTACACAGCTGGAAAGAGACACCATACTGGTTTGCTTGGATCGTAAGTCACTTTTTATAAGATGTATCTTTGCTAGCATGCACTTTTTTTAAGATACCTTTATCGGTTTTCAAACGTCTACTACTGGCCCTTTCATTAATAAATTAAATTTAGTTCAGCCTCCTTCAACCACCAGCCCCTATGGCTCAGGAACCTTTAGCAGCTAGCTGGCGACATTGCCTGTCACATCTTGAATCACCCCTTAGGCGTATTCTAGTCTCATCGCCTTTCTCTTGGCTGTTTGGTTGTATGCTTCCTCTTCCATTGGAATGTGTTAGGAATTTGGATGTATTATATGGTGTGGTCGTGCGACCACACTGTGCAGTACATTTACCTACCCATTTAAGACCAGTAGGTTTTGTTTGTTAAATCCTCTAGCTCAACCTTGGGTAACTGTGGCTCTGAGCAGCAAGACTTACACAATGGAACAATTGTAAAGCATTTCAACAGCACCAAAACAATTGAAGAAGTGCACGACACTGAAGAAATCTAAAATAGATTTATAAAAATAGACTGTATTTTTGGATAATTTTAGACACCACAACGAAAAAGATCCACTCAAGGGTTTCAGAGATATAGATTTTACAAGGTACAGTAAATATGCACTTTTTACTCGACCGCAAACCAGCATTGGCAAATCCAACAAATTTGCCACTTCAAAACTTTTGGCTAGTTGTATTTGAGGTGGCCTTACTTTGGTGACCAACTCCGGTAGGGAGGCAGTCGGGGGGGACCAGTTAAGCCCTCAGAAACAGTTACTTCAGCAGGTTAAGCAGTCTTCAGTCAATTCCAGGCTCTTTTATCCTGTAGGTTCCTATGGAAGTGGTCCTGATGCAAGGGATACTGGATGCTGAAGATGCTCAAGGCTGCTTTGGATGCAATGCGGTTGACGGGGTCTTCCTGCGGCTACTCCTCAGTTCATGAAGGGGGGTGAGGTTGTCCTGACCACGGGGTTGATGTCCCTCGTAGTCCTCTCGGTCTTGTAGAAGTCTAGTCATCACTGGACTATGAGGAGCCCGGTCTCGCGCTCACATCCAAATCCTTCCCTGGGCGATAACTCGTCTTCTGGGTGACCAAGTTGCACTCCGACGACTCTCCCGGGTCCAGCGGACTCGGGTACAAATTTGAGCATCGAGTTCTGATCTCTGGTGCTGCTTGGTGGTGGTTTGAAGATTCTGGGCTACCAATTTGCCTCATCAGGCTTCGTAAGCTGTTGTGGTCCTGTGCTGCAAACAGGTGTAGGAAGGCTCAGTATATAGTGTCCGCCTATGGTGAGGCACTGTGCACTGAGTCCAGGCAACCCTTAGTGATAGTGATCTGAAAGAGACACGTTAGTGACAGATTCCTCACCTTAGAATATCCCCAGGCGTCAGGCTGGATCCGGAAAGTTTTTTGCGTAGCAGTACCCTTGCGCGTCGGTAGGCGGCGTCGTGCGGCTCCGCGTCCGTCGTCGTGATCGCCGGGATGACGTCGCGGGCAGTACTTAGGCGCCGCCCCTGCGCGCTGACGTCAGTTCTTCTTTTTCCGCGCCAGTAAGCGCAGATCCGGGAAGAGCAGTGCCCTAGTCACTTTTGACTATCTTTTTGGTGAATTTTTTCACTGTTTCTTCAACGAGTCTTCACGACTCCTAAGGTGTCGTAGGGATGCCCGGCTTTAAGCCCTGCGAGGAATGTGGTCGCATGATGTCGATCACGGACCCGCACCTCGAGTGTCTCTTTTGTCTCGGCCGAGACCACGACACGAAGTCGTGTCCTGACTGCCGGAAACTTCATCCTAAGGCTTTGCGAGAGCGGTCTCGAAAGCTCCTTGAAGTCCGGCATTCGGCTCCGCGCCGCACCAAGCCCCGGTCCCGGGAGAGGTCGAGGGGCCGGACGCGGAGTCCCCGCCGTTCGTCGGATTCAAAGTCTTCGCGCTCCTCCGGTAAGTCGAAGCACAAGAAGTCTAAGCGGCGTCATCGCTCTAAGACTTCGCCTCGCCGGTCTCGCGACTCGGCTGAGGTCCCTGTCGGCACCGTCCCCGCGGCCCCGGACGTGCCTGTCGAGTTACCCCTGCAGTACCCGCCCTACCCGGGCTCGGGGGCGACTCAGGCCGATATACAGGAATTCCTGTCGGCCATGGCCCGCCTCTTCGGGCCTCAAGGTCCCTCCGGTGCGCCTCCGGGCCCCGCGGGCCCTGATTGGGTTGCTCCGGCGTCGCCGTCGACTCCGATCCCGGCGTCGCCTGTCCCACCAGCCTTCGTCCCGGCCTCGGCTCCGGTCCCGGCCTCGACCCCGGCTCCGGTGGGGCCGCAACCCCCATCGACGCCGGTTGACCTAACCACGCCGACGCCGATGTCCCCGGTGCCGTTTCCGACGCCGTCCGGGGCTCCGGGCGGCGTCGTTCCCCGGTTCTCTCCGGGTCCGGACATGGTGCCGGAACGGCGTCGCCCGACGCCGTATCCGGCGCCGATGAGACCTCGGGTCCCTGATGTCCCTCCTCCTCCATATTTTCAACCTGAGGAGGACCAGGAGAGCTGGGAGGGGTCTGACGACCCTCTCACACAACAGTGCGAGTTTGACCCGGACTGGGTTGAGGAACTTGGGGATGCCAGTGGTCTGGATACCTCCCTGACTCTGGCATGCTGTCTCCTCCCGTGGCAACGGAGGAGGGGGCTAATTTTGCAACGGTGTTGCGTAGAGCTGCTGGAGCCTTGAATCTCCAGTTGCCTACAGTGGTCGTCAGGTCTAACATCCTGACTGAAGTGCTTCAGCCGGCGGCCTCCTCTTCGGAGACTGTGCTACCGTTCAACGAGGCACTGACTGACGTTCTTTTGGGTGCCTGGTCCAAACCCACCACAGGGGCTCCTGTGGATAGGAACGTGGCCCGACGCCATCGCCCTGCTCCGGGCGACCCCCTGTTTCTCTCCCAACACCCCACCCCTGAGAGCTTGGTTGTCCAAGCCTCTGCCTCCCAAACCGCCTTCCCTACCGCCCCTCCGGATAGGGAATCCAAGCGCCTGGATCACTTTGGGAAGAAGGCTTTCTCTTCCTCCAGTGCTGGCTTGCGGTCTGTTAATACCGCTTGCCTCTTGGGCCGATACACCCACTCCCTGTGGGATTCGGTGGCAACTGTTTTGCCGCAGTGTTCTGAGGAGGTCCAGACACTGCTTACCCGCGCCATTGCGGAAGGGCGTGATGCGGCTAAATATACCATCCGCTGTGGCCTTGATACCGCCGACTCGCTGGGCAGATCGCTTGCAACGACGGTGGCGCTGCGTCGCCACGCCTGGCTGAGAACCACTGGTTTTTCGGGAGATGTCCAGAATACACTCATGGACATGCCCTTTGATGGTGTCGGTCTTTTTGGTTCGAAGGCAGACCATGCGCTGGAGCGTTTCAAGGACTCTCGGGCTACTGCTAAGTCCCTGGGCCTTGCTGTTGTGCGCCCTCCGCTCACGTCTGCTTTTCGCCCCTTTCGTGGCCACGGAAGGGGCGCCCAGTCACGTCCGCAGCCCGGCCAACGGCCCGCGCAGCAAGCGCCTTCGCGTGGCCGAGGACGTGGATACCGCCGTGGCGGTTCGGGCAACCAGCGTGCGGGTCAGGCCACCACCTCCAACCCGTCCGCGGCCTCCAAGCCCTCCTAGTCCCTCCTTTCAGGTGCACAGTACGCCAGTCGGGGGCAGGGTCCGCCATCACCTTCACCTCTGGCGTCCCATCACCTCGGACAGGTGGGTCTTGGACATTGTCCGAAGGGGCTACTCCCTCCCCTTCGAGACCACCCCCCAGCCATGCCACCTCAATTCCACCGCATGTCAGGGGATCACTTGGCGCTTCTACAGAAGGAAGTCACGGCCCTCTTGGCCAAGAGGGCCATCGAGCATGTTCCGACCCCAGAAGTAGGGCGTGGTTGCTACTCCCACTACTTTCTGGTGCCCAAAAGGGACAAGGAGGACATGCGTCCTATCTTGGACCTCCGGAACGTCAATCGCTTCCTCCGGAAGGAGAAGTTCAAGATGCTCACCCTAGCTCAGGTCTTGACTGCCCTCGACCCCGGAGACTGGTTGGTAGCGTTGGACTTGCAGGACGCCTATTTCCACATCCCCGTCCTGCCGGCCCACCGGCGTTACCTTCGGTTCACGGTAGGCCTCGAGTATTTTCAGTTCACCGTGCTCCCCTTTGGCCTTACCAGTGCCCCTCGGGTGTTCACGAAAGTGATGGCGGTGGTCGCAGCTCATCTGCGCCGGGCAGGGGTTTCAGTCTTCCCCTACCTCGACGACTGGCTGCTGAAGGCGGGCTCGTCCCAGGCAGTCGTCTCCCACCTCCAGACTACGGCCGAACTCCTGCACTCGCTGGGGTTCTCCATCAATGTGCCAAAGTCGCATCTGATTCCTTCTCCACAGCTCCTTTTCATCGGAGCAGTTCTGGACACGACGCAGTTTCGGGCCTATCCTCCCGAACGGCGAGTCCGGGATATTCAGGCTATGATTCCGATCTTTCAGCCTTTATCCTGGGTTTCGGTACGGATGACCCTGAGGCTGCTGGGCCTCATGGCCTCCTGCATCCTGCTGGTCACTCATGCCAGATGGCATATGCGGGCTCTGCAGTGGGACCTGAAGTTCCAGTGGGCGCAGCACCAGGGCGACCTGTCCGATCACGTCCAGATCTCGGAGGGGACTGCAAAACAGTTACAGTGGTGGCTCTCGAACCGGCAATGGGTCATGGGCAGATCCCTCTCCCTTCCCCAGCCAGAGCACACAGTTGTGACGGACGCGTCCCTTCTGGGATGGGGCGGTCACATGGGAGAGGCGGAGATCAGAGGCCTCTGGTCTCCGGCGGAGTCCCGGCTCCATATCAACCTTCTGGAGCTCCGGGCGATCCGACTTGCACTCAAGGCATTCCTTCCCTCTGTCAAAGGGAAGGTAGTGCAGGTGTTCACAGACAACACCACCGCCATGTGGTACTGCAACAAACAAGGCGGGGTGGGGTCGTGGACCCTTTGTCAGGAGGCTCTGCGCCTCTGGACATGGCTGGAACATCAGGGCATGTTCCTGGTGGTTCAACACCTGGCAGGTTCCCTGAACGCCAGGGCGGACGAACTCAGCCGCAGATGCATGATGGATCACGAATGGCGTCTTCACTCGGAAGTGGCGCAAGGACTCTTTCTACAGTGGGGAGAGCCTTGGTTAGATCTATTCGCCACCGAAGAGAACGCGCAATGTCATCAGTTCTGCGCGTTGGAATTTCCAAGGCGGCACTCGCTCGGCGGCGCTTTTCGTCACGAGTGGAGTTGCGGTCTATTGTACGCCTTTCCGCCTATACCACTTCTACCCAGAGTGTTGAAGAAGATTCGGCACGACCGGGCCCAAGTCATTCTTGTGGCTCCGGACTGGGCTCGAAGAGTTTGGTATCCCGAGCTACTCAATATGAGCGTAGATCCCCGATCCGTCTGCCTCTTCGGGAGGATCTTCTGTCGCAGCAGCAGGGGACGGTCCTCCACCCGAACCTGTCCAGTCTACACCTGCTTGCGTGGAGATTGAGCGGCGGCAGTTGATTCCTTTCGACTTGCCTCCCGAAGTTTGTGATGTGATTCTGGCAGCCAGGCGTCCCTCCACTAAGGTGGTATACGCCTGCAGGTGGAACAAATTTGTGGCATGGTGCACAGCAAAGGCTGTGAATCCCCTTTCTGCCCCTCTTTCTGAGGTCCTTCTGTTCCTTCTCTCTCTGGCCCAACAGGGTTCTGCCCTGGGTACCATCAAGGGTTATCTTTGTGCTATCTCGGCCTTCCTCAGGCTCCCTGATCAGCCCTCCCTTTTCAAGTCCCCTGTTGTTAACAGGTTCTTAAAAGGCATTACTCACCTCTTCCCTCCTGTTCCGTTTGTGATGCCTCAGTGGGACTTGAACTTGGTTCTTACCTTTTTAATGTGCGCTCCCTTTGAGCCTCTACATAACTGTCCTCTTCGTCTTCTGACTCTGAAGACAGCCTTTCTGGTGGCCATCACCTCCGCTCGGCGGGTGAGTGAGCTCCAGGCTCTATCTTGCAAACCTCCCTTTCTGTCTGTTCATCCAGACAAGGTTGTTCTTCGGACGCGTCCGTCCTTCTTGCCAAAGGTGGTTACTGCTTTCCACATTGGGCAGACCATCACTTTGCCCACCTTCTTTCCGCCTCCGCATCCTTCCAGAGAGGAAGAGAGGCTCCACCGTCTGGACCCAAAACGTGCGCTCTCTTTCTATATTGACCGCACAAAACACTTCCGGGTGGATGACCAGCTCTTTGTTGGCTACGTGGGCGCCAAAAAGGTCGGGCGGTGCACAAGCGAACCATCTCCCGCTGGGTTACCTTGTGCATCAAGACCTGCTATTCTTTGGCTAAAAGGAGCCTCCTGTTGGGCTGCGTGCCCATTCCACCAGGGCAACGGCTGCTACCACGGCCTTGGGCCGCGGTGTTCCGCTGCCGGTTATCTGTCAGGCAGCTACGTGGGCCTCGCTGCACACGTTTACAAAGCATTACTGCCTTGACAGTCAGGTCCGGAGGGACGGCTTCTTTGGCCGTTCTGTCCTCCAGGACTTCCTTGTCTGATCTTTGTTCGCAGACCCACCACCGGGGTTGGTATTGCTGGGGTATCTATTCTAAGGTGAGGAATCTGTCACTAACGTGTCTCTTTCAGATGCACAAGTTACTAACTTGTGTAACGATATATCTGTAAGAGACAGTAGTTAGTGACAGATTCCTTACCGCCCACCCATCCTCCCCGTTCTGCGAACTGATTTCTAGGGTTAAGGACATCCCTTTCAGGGCCCTAGTATTTTTCAGACACCTATGTCAGCTTCTTGCATGGCTCTGCGTTCCTGGCGCGGAAAGTCGTGTACAGAACTGACGTCAGCGCGCAGGGCGGCGCCTAAGTACTGCCCGCGACGTCATCCCGGCGATCACGACGCCCGGCGACGGACGCGGAGCCGCACGACGCCGCCTACCGACGCGCAAGGGTACTGCTACGCAAAAGCTTTCCGGATCCAGCCTGACGCCTGGGGATATTCTAAGGTGAGGAATCTGTCACTAACTACTGTCTCTTACAGATATATCGTTACACAAGTTAGTAACTTGTGCTTTATGTCCCTGAAAACCAAAGCTTTCAAGGGGTATCTGTGGAGAGCAGCTCAGGTTTTTTCAGGAGGGTGTAAAGCGGGTGCATTTACCACTATAGTCAGTCAGCAAGCCTACACATAAGAACCACACTAGGTGGGTATAAAAATACTTTGTATTCATCAGCACACACTAGACACTAACTTGTTATATCTCCTACCCGGAGATATCAAATACACACAAGAAATGCTTCAAAAACAAGTAAGTAGCATAGGAAAATGCATGGGCCTCTATGGGGGGGGGCGGGGGGCAGAAACCATATACTAAAACAGAGGAATGTGAAATGGTTACCTAATCAGGACTAATACCAAAGGATGGAGGACCCCAAGGGAAGCACGGAACCAACCAAGGTGAGTAGTCAGGGATCCCAAGGCGCCCGGGTGCAGAGTGGTTACACCCAGTCAGACGTCCATAGAGTAACACAGGTTAAGTTGTGATTTGATTTTTATGGTTCTCGGAACCCTTCCTAAAGGACCCCAAAGGAACCACTTAGATCAAGGAAGGTTGGAGAGTCACCCCACCCGTGGATACCCAGGAAACCTGGATACCTACACTAGGCAGTCCGGGTGCCTAGGGGTGAAGTGGTGTCGGAACCGCTCATTGACGCCTATGGAGGTTCGTGGAGGATCAGCAGCTACAGAGTCTCGAGGAGTGCAGGAAGGTCAGTGGCCGGCAGGAGCACCAACAAGCCTTGGCAAACGCAAACAACGGTTTACGGGGAGAAGATGCTGTGTTGCAGACTAGCAAGGTATGTGTGATTAACCCAGTAGGGGTAAGTCAGAACCCTCAGCATGCAGGAGAGCCAGCAGGAATCGATGGAGCCCCCTCGAGCAGAAGACACAGGGAGTCACAGGGTAGCCTCAACAGCACACAGGAGATGAAGGCCCGCAATGCAGAGGATGCAGGCAGGATGTTGTTCTTGGAGCAGCTGTGCAACGCTGGAGGGTGAGGCTTCTTGGAGCTTGAAGATCTTTTGGGAAGAGAGCCAACAAGCCTTGGCAATGGCAAACAGACGCTGTGCTCAGGGAGGCGGTTCACGTCGGCTGGAGTGGGATTACAGTTGCATAAGTTGCAGGGAAGATTGGTCATGCCTCTGGAGAACCAACAAACTGCCACCTGTTTTGCAGAGCCAGGCGATGTACGTGGGACAACAGGATCAGCAAACCGGTTGTCAGCGTAGAGGTACCTGCGGGTGCAGGGAAGTGACTCCTTCACTCCAAGGGAAATTCCTTCTTGCTTGGATGTAGGCTGAGTCCTTGGTGACTCGGAAGATGCACGGCCACGGAGTTGCAGAACTTGAAGAAGCATAGGGACGAAGATGCAGCAGGAATCTTCCCACCGGGAGCAGGCTTGTATTAGGTCCTGGCTTGAAGAACAGCAGAGTTCCAGTGTCCACCAGCAAAAGAGTCTTCAAACAGTCTTCAGACGAGAGGCAGTCGGATCTTGAAGTTGTTGGCAATTGCCTTCCCCGCACCCTGTGATGCAGGCCAAGGATAAACCCTGGCGCCGCGCCCACCGCCTACTAGGCGTGGACGACTGATAGCACATCAAGGCGCCGCTATGGGGCAATGATAGCAACCACGTCATCGATCAGACCGCGGTGGATGGAAGCGGGCATACAGACTTTGGACCAGGTGTTGATGGATGGTGACATGAACCCTTTTGACCGTCTAGGTGAGGATTTGTGTTTACACCCACGACAGGCCTGGCAGTACCTGCAGTTACAGCACTGCTTGAGGCGCTGTCTCGGTCCTCGCCCTTGGTCTCTGCAGCCCTAGCTGGCAGTGGAATATCTGTCCGTGTGGGGCTGGCATAGGGGAGTGATGTTGAGGATTCTACGGCACACTCACGAGCCACCTCTTCTCCCAACCCCTCTCACACAGCCTCCATACTAAGTGGCAGGACTGTCTGCACATCACCATTGAAGAGGAGGAATGGGCTGATGTGCTGGAAGCCTTGGACAGGGGAACCCGAGAAGCCCGGTTGAAATTCTGCCTCTTTAAGACACTCCACAAGTGGTACTGGACCCCGACAAAGCTGCAGAGGGCTGGCCTCCTACCCCACTCAAAGTGTTGGAGATGCCCAGACACCCGCTGCTACCTCACCCACATTCTCTGTGACTGACTGCCCCTCTATCCGACCCTTCTAGTTCTATGTTGGAGACACCTTGGGAGCATGCATACCTCTCCGCCTCCCCCTTGCCCCCGTTATCTTCCTGCACAACACTAGAGACTCCCCGGACTTCTTTCTCCCACAGTGCTGCCTTTTCCACACGGCTCTGTCCACGCCCATGCTCTGCATCCTCCGCTAGTGGACGTCATCCATATCCCCCCTCACAGGAGGACTGGATGATAGCTATGATCCAGCCAGGGTCCCACAAGTGCATTATCTACTGCATGCAGGACCAAGCGGAGGTATTTGCGCAGACGTAGGCCCCCTTCCTGCATGATGCCCCTCAAGGGGGTCCTGCCATCGCCACCCTTCCCCTCTCCTTTCGCTGCCCACACGAAATGACGAGTGCAACCCATCGGATAGCCGGGCCGTTGAATCCTAGCGTCCTCCTCCGCGGCCATCAGCCCGAGCGTCCCAATTGCGGCAAACACTGGGTATCCAGGCCCCATTCCCCCCCCCCTTGCAGAAGTCCCCAGCCTTCACTACCCCCATTCCCCCATCCCTCCTCTTTGCTCCTCCCCCTTCCCCCACACACCTGCTTCTTTATTCCCCTTCCTTCTTTTCCCCCTCAACCCTCCCCCTGCCCCGCCACCCCCTCTAGTGATGTTCTTTCCCCTCCCCTTCCACCACCCCCTCTCCCTCACCCACCGGACATGTAGGCAGGCGCCCCCCCTTCCCAGCATGGGCAGCCACCCCCACACACTCGCAGCCACACATACTGACCCCTCCCGGGGACACCGCCCATCTAGTCACTCTGGTGGCTCCTGGTACCCCCACAGACCGACCCATAGAACCCTTCTCGCACCCACAGTGCGCCCGCTTCCTCTTTATATGCTCACTGCTACAGATCGAGACTCATGATTTCCTTCACACCACAGCCTGGGCGACGGACGTTCCACCCCCCATCCCTTTTGCTCCCTTCGCCGCACTGAGATTCTTTCAGACTTGCATCCCCCTTCCCCCCCTATCTCAGGGACCCATGGCCCACGATCTCTACCTTCGCTGTAGACAGGGGGAATGTCCGCTGTTCACTATCTGGCGCCCATTGTATGGGGTCCAGGGCCAAGCGCCAAGTTGACTGGCTAAATGTACTGTTTCTGCAGATGATATGTTCTCTTCCATTGCTACACCCACCTTTCCTTTCCACCTATCGCCCCACGATCCTTCCCACCCTCTCCATTGTTGTACCAATTATGTTGTATATTCCCTCCTTTGCTACACTGTTCCCATGTTATATAACTGTCTTGATCCCCAATAAAAAAGACGACACAAAAAAATAAGTTGTTGTTGGGATGAATCGAAGGACCCATCCTCCGGGAGCCCTTAAGTAACACTAGAAAGGGGACGGACCTCTTCTGTGGCGACCCACCTATCAGAGGGGGTCATGGATGCTATTCAACTGGCTTAGCCAGTTAGATGCTCCCAGAGGTCAAGATTCAACATGGCAGAATCAAGCGACCACCTGAAGGAGCTCGGGGCTACTCCCTAGGGAGGAGCCAGACAGGGGGGTGGACACTCCCCTGTCCTTTGTGTAGATTCACGGCAGAGCTAGAGCCAAGGGCTCCTGAATTGGGCAAAACTGGTTTATGCAAGGAGCGCACCACATGTGCCCGTCAATGCACTCTGGTAGTGCTCGGAAGCGCCCCCAACCTACCTAATTCTAATGGAGAGGTGTTCACACCTCGTCCTTCGCAGGAAATCCTTTGTTCAGCTTCCCTTGGCCAAGTTAAGCTCATCAGTAGGGGGGCAGAACACTGACTAGGGTCGGCAGCAGCGCAGGCTGGCAGGCAGACCCTCTAAGGCTACACAGGTAGGTATTGCAGGGTCCTCTAAGGATCCGCCCAGTAAGTACATGGTATCATGCAACTAACACAGGAATCAGTGTAGTTGCATGATTCCAACATGTTTGATACCAAACATGACTAGGTTCGGAGCAGCCATTATGTAGTTGGACATCTGAAAGAGACAGTTAGTTGTAGATTCCTTACCTTCAAATTTCCCCCAGGCGTCAGTCTGGATCCGGAGATTTTTCTTAAGCAGTACCCCTGCACGTCGGAGTGGTTGCCGGGATGACGTCGCGGTGCCTTCTTAGACGCCGCCGCCCCTGTACGCTGACATCTGAAAGAGACACGTTAGTGACAGATAGGAAGGACGGGTAATGCGGGGGCGGCGCCACAGGCACATCCGGAGCCGCGGGGACGGTGCCGACAGGGGCCTCAGCCGAGTCGCGAGACCGGCGAGGCGAAGTCTTAGAGCGATGTTGCTTCTTAGACTTCTTGTGCTTCGACTTACCCGAGGAGCGCGAAGACTTGGACTCCGACGACCGGCGGGGGCTCCGCGACCGGCCCCTCGACTGCCGGACCTCCAGGAGCTTTCGAGACCGCTCTCGCAAAGCCTTCGGGTGAAGTTTCCGGCAGTCAGGGCACGACTTCGTGTCGTGGTCTCGGCCGAGACAGTAGAGACACTCTAAGTGCGGGTCTGTGATCGACATCATTCGACCACAGGCACCGCATGGCTTGAAGCCGGGCATCCCTACCGACACCTAGGAGTCGAGAAGACTCGAAAAGAAACAGTGAAAAAATTCACAAAAAATGTAGTCAAAAATTGACTAGGGCACTGCTCTTCCCGGATCTGCGCTTACTGGCGCGGAAAAAGAAGAACTGGCGTCAGCGTGCAGGGGCGGCGTCTAAGTACTGCCCGCGACGTCATCCCGGCGATCACGACGCCCGACGACGGACGCGGAGCCGCACGACGCCGCCTACCGACGCGCAAGGGTACTGCTACGCAAAAACTTTCCGGATCCAGTCTGACGCCTGGGGATATTCTAAGGTAAGGAATCTGTCACTAACTACTGTCTCTTACAGATATATCGTTACACAAGTTAGTAACTTGTGCGTCAGTTCCTTCTTTTTCCGCGCCAGCCTAGCGCAGATCCAGAGAGAGCTACCCCTTGGCTATTTTGTGTCTAGCCTTTTTGCGACTTTTGTCAACATCTTTTTTCGAGTCTATCGACTCCTGGTGCGCGAGGGATGTCCCAACATCGAACCAGTTTCAAGCCCTGCGGTCCTGCCACAAGATGATCTCGGTGACGGACCCGCACCTTGTGTGCTTATGGTGTCTGGAGGGCGACCACGACCCGAAGTCGTGCTCCAGCTGCCGGGCCATGCACCCGAAGACTTTGCGGGAGCTGTTGCGAAAGTTGTTGGAGGCCCGGCAGTCGGCTCCGCGTCGTTCCCGGTATCGTTCGAGAGGAAGGTCTCGAGACCGTTCACGGAGTCCCCACTCCTCGTCGCACTCCAAGTCATCGAGGTCATCGGGTAAGTTCAAACACAAAAAGAAGGCGAAGCAGCACAGTCGCTCTTCACCTTCTCCCCGTCGGTCAGCTGACGCGACGCGGGGCTCGAAGCTCCGTCTTCGGTGCCTGCTTCAGGGACGACTCCGCGCCTTCCACCTTTTCCGGGATCTGGAGCGTCCCCTGCCCAACTTAGGCAATTCTACGAGGCCTTGCACCTTGTCTTTGGGCCCCACGGAGCGGGTCGGGGTCCTGAGCCTCCGATGCCGGCGGCTCCGGCCCTGACGGACCCCCGCGGATCCAGGCCTGAATCCGGATCGATGCTCCAGACGATGAGGCCGCCGGCTGTGCCCCCGGCCGACGCCGTCCCCATCCCCCGAGTTGGAGCCGGACCTGGACCCTTTAACTGACCAGCTGGAAGACCTGGACTGGCGAGAGGACCTGGGTGATGCCAGTGGTCTGGACACCTCTCCAGACACTGGCTTTCTCCCCCTTCCGTGGCTACGGAGGAGGGAGCGTCCTATGCTGTGGTGGTGAGAAGGGCGGCCAAGGTCTTGGGCCTTGAGCTCCCTTCGGTGGCAGTCAGAACTAACCTCCTGACAGAGGTGCTTCAGCCTGCGGCTTCCTCTTCTGAACCCCTATTGCCGTTCAATGAGGCACTCACTGATGTCCTCATGGGCACTTGGTCCAAGCCCAGCAGAGGGCCTCCTGTGGAGAGGACAATTGCTCGCTGCCACCGCCCCGGGCAACCAAGTGTTCTTGACCCAACACCCTTCCCCTGAGAGCTTGGTGGTCCATATGCAGGCTCTGCATTGGGACATGAAGTTCCAGTGGGCACAGCATCAGGGGAATCTCTCCAACTACGTTCAGATCTCAGAGGGAACTGCACAACAACTGCAGTGGTGGCTAACTAACCACGCTTGGGTCAGAGGGAGATCCCTCTCCCTTTCCCAAACAAATCTAACAGTGGTGACCGATGCGTCACTCCTGGGATGGTGCGGCCATCTGGGAGAGGCGGAGATCAGAGGCGTCTGGTCTCCGGTGGAGTCTGGTCTGCATATCAACCTGCTGGAGCGCCAGGCGATTCGACTGGCACTGAAGGCATTCCTTCCCTCTCTCAATGGGAAAGTGTTGCAGGTGTTCACAGACAACACCACCGCCCTATGGTACTGCAAGAAACAGGGCGGGGTGGGGTCGTGGAACCTTTGTCAGGAGGCTCTTCGCCTCTGGACATGGCTGGAACATCAGGGCATGACCCTGGTGGTTCAACACCTGGTGGGTTCTCTGAACGCAAGTGCGGACAAACTCAGTCATCGGTGCTTGGTCGATCACGAATGGCGTCTTCACTAGGAGGTGGTGCAAGGTCTCTTTCAGCAGTGGGGAGAACTTTGGCTAGATCTGTTTGCCACCGAAGAGAACGCGCAATGTCAGCAGTTTTGCACGTTGGAGTTTCCAAGGTAGCACTCGCTCGGCGACGCTTTTTGTCGCAAATGGAATTGCGGCCTCCTGTATGCCTTTCTTCCTGTACCACTTCTGCCCCGAGTGCTCAAGAAGATCAAGCGCGACTGGGCCCAAGTTATTCTTGTGACTCCGGACTGGGCACGAAGAGTCTGGTACCCCGAGCTTCTGAGCATGGCCATCGATCCTCCAATCAGACTGACCCTTCGGGAGGATCTTCTGTCGCAGCAGCAGTGGACGGTTCTCCACCCAAACTTGTCCAGTCTCCACCTTCTTGCGTGGAGATTGAGCGGCGACAGTTGACAGCTTTTGACCTTCCGCCCCAAAGTCTGTAATGTCATCTTTGCAACTAGGCGTCCCTCCGCTAAATCGGTATACACCTGTAGATGGAACAAGTTTGTGGCATGGTGCACAGCAAAGGCTGTGGATCCCCTTTCAGCCCCTCTTTCAGAGATCCTTTTGTATATACTTTCTTTGGCCCAGCATGACTCTGCTCAGGGCACTCTCAAAGGTTATCTTGCTGCTATCTCTGCTTTCCTTCAGCTGCCAGATCAGCCATCCTTATTCAAGTCCCCTATTGTTAATAGGTTCTTTAAGGGCATTACTCATCTGTTTCCTCCATCTCCTTTCATCATGCCCCAGTGGGACTCGAACCTTGTTCTCACATGCCTTATGTGTGCTCCCTTTGAGCCTCTTCATAACAGTCCCCTCAGGCTCCTCACTGTCAAAACTGCCTTCCTTGTGGCCATCTCCTCTGCTCGCAGGGTGAGTGAGCTTCAAGCTCTGTCTTCCAAGCCCCCTGTCTTCTCTGTGCATCCGGACAAAGTGGTGCTTAGAACAAGGCCTTTGTTTCTTCCTACAGTGGTAACACCTTTTCATGTAGGACAATCATATCACTTTGCCCATCTTTTTCCCACCTCCGCACCCTTCCAAGGAGGAGGAGAGACTCCACCATCTGGACCCTAAACGTGTGCCGTCATTCTATCTTGACCACACAAAAGCTTTCTGGGTGGATGGTCAACTCTTTGTTGGATATGTAGGCGCCAAGAAAGGCCGGGCTGTTCAAAAACGTACCATCTCTCGATGGGTGGTCCTTTGCATAAAGATCTGCTACGCTTTAGCGAAGAAGGATCCTCCCGCGGTGTTGCGTGCTCATTCCAGTAGGGCTACGGCAGCAACCACTGCGTTGGCACGTGGAGTCCCACTACTTAATATCTGCCAGGCGGCAACGTGAGCATCCTTGCACACGTTTACCAGACATTACTGTCTGGACAGCCAAGTCGGAGGGACGTCTATTTTGCCCGTTCGGTCCGCCAGGACTTTCTTGTCTGAACTTGGTTCGCAGACCCTCCTCCGGGATGGTATTGCTGGGGTATCTATTCTAAGGTAAGGAATCTACAACTAACTGTCTCTTTCAAATGAACAAGTTACTTACCTTCGGTAGCGATGTATCTGTAAGAGACATATGTTAGTTGTAGATTCCTTATCGCCCCACCCATCCTCCCCGCTCTGCGAACTGATTTCTAGGGATAGGGACTCCCTTACAGGGCCCTAGTTGGGTGCACCAGTGGTCATTGTCTTTCATGGCTCTGCGCTTCTGGCTTGGAAAGTCGAGTCGTAACTGATGTCAGCGTGCAGGGGCGGCGTCTAAGTAGGCACGGCGACGTCATCCCGGTGACGCCGAAGACGGACGCAGAGTCGACAGACGCCACCTACCGACTCGCAGGGGTGCTGCTAAAGAAAAATCTCCGGATCCAGACTGACTCCTGGGGGAAATTCCAAGGTAAGGTATCTACAACTAACATATGTCTCCTACAGATACATCGTTACCGAAGTTAAGTAACTTGTTCTTCAGGATCATGTGTTCATTAAGTATATGAGAGACATCAATATGGGACAGGAGGACATTGATTTGCGCTGACTAATTCAATATATCTGAAAGAAACATGTTAGTTAAAGATTCCTTACCTTAGAATTACCCACAGGCGTCAGACTGGATCCGGAAAGTTTTTTCGTCAGCAGTACCTCTGCGCGTCGGAAGGTGGCGTCGGTGCACGCCATATTTGGGCAGCCCGACTCCGCCAGCGCGCCTCCGGGCCCTGCGGACTCGGTTGGGGGGGCCTAGGCCTTCGCCGGCGGCTCCGGCCCCGGCGCCGCAGGCCCCCCTGGGATCCAGGCCTGGATCCGGATCGGCGCCAGTTAACCTTATTACGCCTCCACCGGCGCCGCTTCCTCCGGCACCGATACCAACGCCGGTCGTGCCCCCGGCCGGCATTGACCCCGGCCTCCATCCTGATGTGGACCCGGAGCCGGACCGGCGTCGCCCAACGCCGTACCTGGCGCCGAGAGGGGTTTTTGTGCCCCTGTTCACTCCTAGGGTCCCTTTTCGGCCAGATTAGCACCCGGAAGAGGAGGAGGACTGGGAGGGGTCAGGTGACCCTTTAACTGACCAGCTCGACTCTGAGCAGGACTGGAGAGAGGAACTGGGGGTTGCCAGTGGTCTAGACACCTCCCCTGACCTTGGCATGCTGTCTCCTCGTACTGTGGCTAGGGAGGAGGGAGCGTCATACGCAGTGGTGTTGCGTAGGGCGGCCGAGGCTCTCGAGCTCCCTACTGTGGCGGTCAGGACTAACCTCCTGACAGAGGTGCTTCAGGCGGCAGCGAGCTCTTCGGAGCCCCTGCTGCCGTTTAATGAGGCCCTTACCGATGTCCTTTTGGGCACCTGTTCCAAGCCCAACACGGGGGCTCCCGTGGATAGGATGATTGCCCGACGCCACCGCCCGGCTCCGGGCAACCCCACTTTCCTCTCCCAACACCCCACCCCTGAGAGCTTGGTGGTCCAAGCCTCCGCTTCCAAGAGCGCATTCCCTACCGCTCCACCGGAAAGGAAATCCAAAAAGCTGGACCATCTTGGGAAGAAGATTTTTTCTTCTGCCAGCTTGGGACTGCGGTCGGTAAACACCGCATGTCTATTGGGCCGTTATTCCTTCTCTGTGTGGGACACGGTTGCGCAGGTGCTGCCTCGGTGTCCGGAGGAGGCCCGGACAGTGCTCTCCCAGGCTGTTGCCGCCGGCAGGAATGCGGCGAAGTTTACCATCCGTTGTGGACTGGATACCACCGACTCTCTAGGCAGGACGATTTCCACGTCGGTAGCCCTTCGACGCTACGCCTGGATGAGGTCGACTGGCTTTTCTGGGGATGTCCAGAACACCCTCATGGACATGCCTTTTGATGGCCATCGCCTTTTTGGCGACAAAGCGGACAACGCTCTAGAGCGTTTCAAGGACTCACGGGCTACGGCCAAGTCCTTGGGCCTCTCCAGCCGCCCAGCACAGTCTGCTTTTCGCCCCTTTCGTGGCTACGGAAGGGGTGCCCCACTGCGTCCCGCCCAGAGCCACAGGCCACCGCAAGTTTCCCAATCTTCGAGCGGCCGGGGATGTGGGAACCACCGCTGTGGTTCAGGGGGCCAGTGGGCGGGCCAGTCCACCAACCCCCCTCTGCTGCAGCCTCCAAGCCTTCCTAGTCCGACTTTTCAGGCCCATCAAACGCCAGTGGGCGGCAGGAACCGCCATCACCTCCCCCACTGGCGCACCATCACGTCGGACAGGTGGGTTTTGCAGATAGTCCGAAGGGGCTACTCCCCCCCCCCCTTCGAGGCTTACCCTCCTGCCATGCCACCCCAGTACCACCGTATGTCGGAGGATCATCTGGGCCTTCTCCAACAGGAAGTTACGGCTCTCTTGGCCAAGGGAGCCATCGAGCGCGTTCCTGCCCCAGAAGTAGGTCGTGGTTGTTACTCCCACTACTTTCTGGTGCCCAAGAAGGACAAGGGCCTGCGTCCTATCATGGATCTCAGGAACGTCAACCGCTTCCCCCGGAAGGAGAAGTTGAAGATGTTGACGCTCGCTCAGGTCTTGTCTGCCCTCGACCCGGGAGACTGGTTGGTAGTGTTGGACTTGCAGGACGCTTATATCCACATTCCCGTCCTGCCGGCCCACCGGCGTTCCTTGCGGTTCACGGTAGGCCACGAGCATTTTCAGTTTACCGTGCTCCCCTTTGGCCTTACCAGCGCCCCTCGTGTGTTCACGAAAGTGATGGCGGTAGTCGCAGCTCATTTGCGCAGATCAGGGGTTTCAGTCCTCCCCTATCTCGACGACTGGCTGTTGAAGGCGGGCTCGGCCCAGGCTGTCGTCTCCCACCTCCAGACTACGGCCGACCTCCTGCATTCGCTGGGGTTCACCATCAATGTGCCGAAGTCACACCTGATTCCCTCTCAGAAGCTCCTCTTCATCTGAGCGGTTCTGGACACAACGCAGTTTCGGGTTTATCCTCCCGAACAGCGAGTCTGGGATATTCGGGCTATGATACCGATCTTTCAGCCCTTATCCCGGGTTTCGGTCAGAATGACCCTGAGGCTGCTGGGCCTCATGGCCTCCTGCATCCTGCTGGTCGATCATGCCAGGTGGCATATGCGGGCTCTGCAGTGCGACCTGAAGTTCCAGTGGGCGCAGCATCAGGGGAATCTGTCCGATTGCGTCCAGATCTCGGAGGGCACTGCACGTCAACTGCAGTGGTGTCTCACGAACCAGGATTGGGTCAACTGCAGATCCCTCTCCCTTCCCCAACCAGATCACACAGTGGTGATGGACGCATTCCTTCTGGGATGGGGTGGCCACATGGGAGAGGCGGAGATCAGAGGCCTCTGGTCTCCGGCGGAGTCCGAGCTCCACATCAACCTACTGGATCTTTGGGCGATCGGTCTTGCACTAAAGGCATTCCTTCACTCTGTCCGTGGAAGATTAGTGCAGGTGTTCACGGACAACACCACCGCCATGTGGTACTGCAACAAACAGGGCGGGTGGGGTCGTGGACCCTATGTCAAGAGGCCCTCCGCCTCTGGACATGGCTGGAACATCAGGGCATATCCCTGGTGGTTCAACACCTGGCAGGTTCGCTGAACGCCAGGGCTGACGAACTCTGCCGCAGGTGCATGATGGATCACGAATGGCGTCTCCACTCGGAGGTGGTGCAAGGTCTCTTTCAGCAGTGGGAAGAGCCTTGGTTAGATCTATTCGCCACCGAAGAGAACGCGCAATGTCAGCAATTCTGCGCGTTGGAATTTCCAAGGCAGCACTCGCTCGGTGACGCTCTTCGTCGCGAGTGGAGTTGCGGTCTGTTGTACGCCTTTCCGCCTATGCCACTTCTGCCCAGAGTGCTGAAGAAGATCAGGCGCGACCGGGCCCAAGTCATTCTGGTGGCTCCGGATTGGGCACGAAGAGTCTGGTATCCCGAGCTGCTCAACATGGCCATCGATCCTCCGATCCGACTGCCTCTTTGGGAGGATCTTCTGTCGCAGCAGCTGGGGACGGTCCTCCACCCGAACCTGTCCAGCCTCCACCTCCTTGCGTGGAGATTGAGCGGCGGCAGTTGACGTCTTTTGACTTGCCTCTCGAAGTTTGTGATGTAATCTTGGCAGCCAGGCGTCCCTCCACTGAGACGGTATACGCCTGCCGGCGGAACAAATTTGTGGCATGGTGCACAGCAAAGGATGTGGATCCCCTTTCTGCCCCTCTTTCTGAGGTTCTTTTGTTTCTCCTCTCTTTGGCCCAGCAGGGCTCTGCTCTGGGCACTATCAAGGGCTATCTTTCGGCCATCTCTGCCTTCCTTCTGCTTCCTGATCAGCCTTCTCTCTTCAAGTCCCCGGTTGTAAATCGTTTTTTAAAAGGCATAACTCATCTCTTTCCTCCTATTCCTTTCGTTATGCCTCAGTGGGACTTAAATCTAGTTTTAACCTATTTAATGTGCGCTCCCTTTGAGCCGCTTCACAACCGTCCTTTGAGGCTTTTAACTCTTAAGACTGCATTCCTGGTGGCCATTACATCTGCCAGAAGAGTGAGTGAGCTCCAGGCTCTGTCATCCAAGCCTACTTTTCTGTCTGTACATCCGGACAAGGTGGTTCTCAGGACTCGTCCATCCTTTCTTCCCAAAGTTGTCACTGCCTTTCACATTGGGCAGACCATCACTTTGCCCACCTTCTTTCCGCCTCTGCATCCTTCGAAAGAGGAAGAGAGGCTCCACCGTCTGGAACCAAAACGTGCGCATTCCTTTTATCTGGACCGCACAAAACAGTTCCGGGTGGATGACCAGCTCTTTGTTGGCTACGTGGGCGCCAAAAAAGTTTGAGCCGTACACAAGCGGACTATCTCCAGATGGGTCGTCTTGTGTATCAAAGCCTGTTATTCTCTGGCGAAAAAGGAGCCTCCAGTGGGGCTGCGCGCCCACTCCACCAGGGCGACGGCAGCCACTACTGCTTTGGGACGAGGGGTCCCTCTGAATGACATCTGTCAGGCAGCTACGTGGGCATCGTTGCACACATTTACGAAACACTACTGCCTCGACAGCAAAGTCCGGAGAGACGGCTTCTCTGGCCGTTCTGTTCTCCAGGATTTTCTGGTGTGATCTTGGTTCGCAGACCAACCTCCGGGGTTGGTATTGCTGGGGTATCTATTCTAAGGTAAGGAATCTATAACTAACATGTTTCTTTCAGATGAACAAGTTACTTACCTTCGGTAACAATATATCTGTAAGAAACATAGGTTAGTTATAGATTCCTTACCGCCCCACCCATCCTCCCCGTTCTGCGAACTGATTTCTAGGGTTAAGGACATTCTTTCAGGGCCCTAGTTTTGTGCACCAGTGGTCAGTGTCTTGCCTGGCTCTGCGTTTCTGGCGCGGAAAGTCGTGTACAGAACTGACGTCAGCCGCGAGGGCGGCGTCTACGTAGCTACTGCGACGTCATCCCGGCAACCACGACGGCAACGACGGACGCGGAGCCGACCGATGCCACCTTCCGGCGCGCAGAGGTACTGCTGACGAAAAAACTTTCCGGATCCAGTCTGACGCCTGGGGGTAATTCTAAGGTAAGGAATCTATAACTAACCTATGTTTCTTACAGATATATCGTTACCGAAGGTAAGTAACTTGTTCGATAATTCTAAATATTAAAATAGTATATTCACAGAAAGGAGGATGTCCATTAAAGTTCCTCAAATAGCTCCCCTTATGCCTATCTTAGTGTAGCCCGCTGAGAGAATTCACTAATATATATCTTAGAGGATTCACATCCCTGTAAATCTGAAAGAAATAGTGGCAATTACATTATTAAAGTTTCTATTTGGTTTAGATCTTTCCTTTGTGTCCAAGTTGATGTAAAAAGTGTTAATGAACCTGCTACAACCATTGTTTAACCAAAGTAATGCTTGAATACAGTCCAGTTGGGCTTTTCACTTGCCCATGGTGCAAAATCAGTCATAGTCCATGTTTTTTGTGACTTCAGAATAAAAGCTGACTGCAGTGTTTTCAGTCATCAATCGTTTAGATCCTTCAGCAGCCCTCAACCCTGTCACTACTCTATTGTCATCTTGAGTCTCTTGGAATTTATAGTAAGAGGCTTAAACACATGCCATCCTGTAGAGCTGTTCTCATTCCATCCATCCATCGTAGAGTTCCTCAGGGCTTCTCAGTGTTCTCCTTATTCTTTAGTTTTTAAACTTTTGTTTTTAAGTTAGTACCTGATTTGACAGCAGGGGAAGACAAATATTACTACTAATGCCTTACTATCAAAACCCTCTGCAACGTTGATTCAAACTCACCTCAACAACATTCCTTTGTACGTAAAACCATTGTCTCCTATTAGCGCATACTAATGTTCTTTTAAAATGGCATTTATTACAAATAGTCATTCAATCAATTGAATTCTGATTTGTGTATCTTTCTTTAATGTTTTGATACAACTTGTATGCAGTGTCCGTCCAGCAAGCTCGGTCTAAACAATAAAACTACATTTTGTACATAATCGCTAATCATGGAATACATCTGTGGTAGACCAACCCCACATTTACCCATTAGCCTCACACGTGCACACAGTGTATCACGCCAAACTTTACTTTTAGCTTATGTTGATTTACACTCTTGTTTAACATCTATATAATTTGTCAACATCTTCAAAAAAATGTAATAAGTCATACAAAATCTTCAGTGGGAATGTCAGTGGTTTTAATAATCACCACACAGTCATGTTGTATTTTTGTCATAAATAACCATGGATGTAGAATAGTTCTTATATTTACATAATAGATCTTGAAGCACTGTTGATATGAAGTGTGTTAATTGGTATCAACGACACACTTGAAATACTGCAAGTCCTTTCCTTTTGAAATTTACAAGTCATTTGAGTACCATGAGGTCACTTTTACTAGATAGCTGTATAGCTTTCCCAGATGTTTATCCACTCTGATAACCTAGAGGTGTTGCAAATCATTCAAACGTAGGGTTAGACATTCCCCATTTATGAATTTAATGATGATGTCCATTAAAAAAATAAACAAGTGATACAGTTAAAAACTTTACCTTTTGAGTTATTGTGCAGGAAACATGTGCACTTGTCAGCACTGCAGTGCGATAGCAAGGTCAAAACCAAAGGCCTCTAAAATTTGATTCATTTAGAGTGCCTTTCACCCAACTGTGCTTAATTATATCTTGGTGAAACGATTAAAGAAGGTATATGCTTTTCACTTTAGTCTTTGACACTATCTTCTGTCACAAAGAAAGGTTGTCGATCCCTGTGTGTTTTTAGTGTGTTGGATCAACAAAATGTATCATCCCTTCCATAGAGTCTAAATCCATTTGTCTTAAACTCTGTACTTTTTGTTCCTAATCTTTTTTGTGCTGTTTGAGATTGATTGAGTTCCAGAATTTACATGCCTGGTGAAAATGTATCTCAGTTTGTGCTGGAAAAGTCATGTATGTTCATGTGCTGTTTAAATTGTAAGTTCTCTGACAAATATTTCTGGTATCCCTTTTCTGGCTTTGACTAACTCAACTTGTATTAAACTCATTTTCTTCCTAGACTCTATAAAGATAGTAAATTTGCAAGGAAGGTTAAAATCCAGTAGAAAGCTCTCATCTGAACTCACATTTGATTTTCAAATAGAATCTATAGGTGAGTGGATTTTTAAAATGTATTTTACTCTTGTTGTAACTCCATTGCCTGTAATGCTCACTTTTAATGGTTACCTCTTCTTGCAGATTCCTGCAATAATGCACTCTTTGTTTTTAGATTGGATCTGGAAATTTCAAGTTCACCTCTTTGGGTAGTCAGCAGTGCCATTGTGTTAAGTGTTTTGGCTCCCATTGGCACCACCCTTAACATGAGCGCCTCTTTTTCTGCCCAACACAGATGGAAGGAATTAAGGGCCTTATAGAGTTTTCTCTGGATCTTTCCACTTTTGTATGCACTTAAAAAATAAAGATCACTTGAGGCCATTTAGATCAAAAAGCAGATGATGCCTTTCATGCTGCCTTAAAGCAGGATGCTTGTTTCCGGTCCAGGGAGGACCTGGCTTGGCAGTTCAGGCTGGACTGTTCCCATGAGGCGCAGGGCCAAGACTGATTTGCATATGGCTGGGTCTAAACTGGGGTGGCATGGTGAGTAAAAGAACGATGGATTGAACCCAGATCTATTGACTAGGGGTGAATGTTTGATTTGCTCTGCATTCCGTCCATCTGTGTGTCTTTTGCTTTCTCTCCCTAAGTGTGCCAGGTATGCCCAGACGTGGGTCCCGGGCTCACTGTGCCACTGGATTCAAGCTAGCCTGGCTGATGAGGGATGATGCCCCGAAACCGGTCCCAGGATGCTTGTTTCCGGTCCAGGGAGGAACTGGCTTGGCAGTTCGGGCTGGACTGTTCCCATGAGGCACAGGGTCAAGACTGATTTGCATATAGCTGGGTCTAAACTGGGGTGGCATGGATAGCAAAAGAACAATGGAATTACCCAGATCTATTGACTAGGGGGTGAATGTTTGATTTGCTCTGCATTCCATCCATCTGTGTGTCTTTTGCTTTCTCTCCCTAAGTGTGCCAGGTATGCCCAGACGTGGGTCCCGGGCTCACTGTGCCACTGGATTCAAGCTAGCCTGGCTGATGGGTGATGCCCCGAAACCGGTCCCAGGATGCTTGTTTCTGATGGATACATCTGCCTGTGGATTCCTCACCTTTTGAATATCCCCTGCGCCAGCATTCCGCGGAAACTTTTTCTTAGCTCTCCACGCCGACGAGGTCGTCACAATACCACGGCTCCGCTCGTGACTCCGTATGACGTCACCGGAGCCATAAGAGAGCCTCGTCAGCGTGATGACGTCAGTTCCCTTTTTTCCGCGCCGTCGACGCGTAACGGTTTCTTGGGACTCTCCATACTGTTAGTAGATACTTTGTGCTCTTTTCGAGTATTCTCTGTAACGAGTTGGAAATGGCGACTTCGAGGAATTTAGGATTTAAGCCTTGTCGAGAGTGTGGGGTCACATGTCGATCACTGACCCCCATGAAGATTGTTTATGGTGCTTATCGTCGGATCACGACGTCGAGGAATGTTCTTGCTGCCGCAAGATGAATCCTAAAGCCCTAAAGGAAAGAGAAGCCAAACTCTTCAATGCCAAAGCTCGTAAGGAGAAAAGGGGGAGAAAACGGTCAAAGTCCAAGTCGAGGTCGTCGACTTCGCACACCTCGAAGTCGAGAAAACATAAAAAGAAGAAGAGGCATGGCTCTCGACGTCGATCGTCGAAGGGGAAGACTTTGAGATTTCCTTCTCCAGTGCCTCGACGTCGTCGAAAGGACTTTGTCTCACCATCGCCTTCTCCCCAGATGGCTCCGAGTCACTCACCTTCTCCTGCGAAGTCGCCGACGCCGAGGGGCACCCCGTAGTCGGAGGGTTTGCCGGCTCAGGAAGACCATTCCCCTGTTCATCAAACTGAGCCTATGGATCCGCCGGTGAATCCGGTCGTCCCGGCGTCGGAGTCTCCAAGAGTGGATCCTAATCCGACTCCGTATCCTGAGATGCCGGCTCCAGGCACTGATCCGTCGCATTTCTTGAATGCAATGTACGGAGTCTTCGCCAAAGCAGCCTTCCCCTCCGGAGCACCTGCTGGTCCCGTGGGTCCGCTGGTTTTTAGTTTGGGTGGTCTTCATCCGTATGCTCAGGCGCCCTTTATGCCTTTTATGCCGACGGCGCCGTCATGACAGTTTCCGGCTCCAAGGTTCTCGACGCCGCTTGCGGAGTCGCCGGCGCCGTCTAGAGCCCCTTCCTCTCGGATTCGTACGGCGCCTGTTCCTGTTTCGGAACCTCCTTCGACGCCGGTACCGGAGCTCTCGGCGCCGCGTCCGGCGCCGTCGACGCCGCAACCGAGGCAGCGCTCGAGGAGAGAGGTGCAGAGATTGTTGGAGGAGGAGCAATATCGGTGTCGAGATGATGTGGAAGAGGGTGAATTACAGGAGTCGTGTGATGACTTTGAAGGTCTTCAGGAGGCTAGTAGCCTAGATACCTCTCCTGAATGGGAGCTTACTTCTTCCAGGGTTTCTCCACCTCAGGAGATTGCTCCATATCACATGGTCATCAGGAAGGCTGCGGAGCTTTTAGATTTACAGGTGCCTACAGCGGAGTATAGGCCTAATTTGCTCACTGAGGTTCTGTATTCTCCCTCTTCATCTGTTGAGCCTTTATTGCCTTTCAATGAAGCTTTAACCGAGCCTATTTTGGAAGTGTGGCGGAAGCCTTTCTCCTCTCCTGCGGTTGCTAAAGCTGTGGCAAGGAGGTATAGATCTGCTCCAGGGGACCCTTCATTTCTGTCTTCCCATCCATCTCCGGAGAGTCTGGTGGTGCAGGCTTCCTGCTCTAAGCAAGCTTCGAGTGCTTTTCCTCAGGCTCCGGCTGACAGGGATTCCCAAAAATTGGAGCAATCGGCAAAGAAGGTGTTTTCATCTTCTAGTATGGCCTTGAAGTCTACCAATGCCACATGTTTGCTGGGCCGTTACATTCATGCCTTGATGGATTCGGCGAAGCAGTTGGTGCCCAAGTTGCCTGATGAAGAGCAGGGTAACTTCATGGAGGTGTTGTCAGATGCTCAGGCAGCGGCTCGTCAGGTTGTTCAATCTGGACTTGATACGGCTGATTCTGTTTCCAGGGTCATGGGTTCATCGGTTGTCACCAGAAGGCAGGCTTGGTTGAAGTCATCTGGATTTTCACATGATGTACAGGCAACCCTCCTTGATTTACCGTTTGATGGCTCGAAACTGTTTGGGGAGAAAGCTGATTCAGCGGTTCAAGGACAGTAAGGCTACAGCTAAATCCTTGGGACTACGTGGTCAGTCTAGGGGGTTTGGTTACAGGAAGCAAGGCTTTGGAAGGTCGGCCTTTCGTTCCTTTCGTCAGACCCAGCAGCAGCAGCAGCAAAGCAAAATCCGCTCTATAGATCCTATAGAGGGAGAAACAGAGGGCGTCAACGTGGTTCAGCCCGTCAGCTCTCCTCCTCCTCCTCTACCTCTCCTACCCCCCCTGGTAACGCAGGAAAGCAGCCCTAGATCCGTCATCCTGGATCATGTGGGTCCTGTAGGGGGTCGGTTGTCTCACTTTCTACGGGGTTGGAAATCGGTTACCACAGACCTTTGGGTTTTAAACCTTGTAGAGAATGGGTACGCCCTTCCCTTTCGGGAGTTTCCTCCCCCTTACCCTCCTTGCCAAGGTTTTTGTTCGGAGGATCATTTGCTCCTTCTTCAGAAGGAGGTTCTTGCCTTGTTGCAGAAAGGTGCGATAGAGGTGGTTCCAGAGTAGGAAAGGGGACAGGGATGCTACTCCCGGTATTTCCTGATCCCCAAAAAGGATGGCAGGTTACGCCCGATCCTGGACCTCAGGGTCTTGAATTTTTACCTGAAGCAGGAGAAATTCAAGATGCTGACCCTTGCTCAGGTTCTTTTGGCGCTGCAGCAAGAGGACTGGATGGTGTCGATCGATTTGCAGAATGCATACTTTCACATCCCCATCCTGCAGTCGCACAGGAAGTATCTCCGTTTCACGGTAGGGTCGCAGCACTACCAGTTTGCGGTCCTTCCGTTTGGTCTTACTACTGCACCTCGAGTCTTCACAAAGGTGATGGCAGTGGTGGCAGCTCATCTCAGGAGGTCGGGGGTCCCAGTTTTCCCTTACCTGGACGACTGGCTGCTCAAAGCAAAGTCGCCGGAGATGGTGCTTCATCATCTGCAGATAACAGCTCAGCTGTTGTACAACTTGGGTTTTTCGATAAATGTGCCCAAATTTCACCTGGTGCCTTCTCAGCGCAACCTGTTCATAGGGGCAGTACTGGATACGATTGTATGTCGAGCTTTTCCGCCTCCTCAAAGGATTCTCGACATTCAGGAGATGATACCTTTGTTTTACAATGGAGCGGTTGTTCCGGTCCTGAAGGTCCTTCGCCTGCTAGGTCTGTTCGCCTCCTGCATTCTGTTGGTCAACCATGCACGCTGGCATATGAGGGCACTCCAGTGGTGCCTCCGCAGGCAGTGGTTTCAACACAACGGGGATCTCAGGGAGTCGATCAGTATCTCCAGGGACACTGCAGCGGAGTTGTCTTGGTGGAGTGTGGAGGGCAACCTGTCTCAAGGAAAGCCCTTTCAGCTTCCTCCACCGGTGGCCACAGTGATCACGGATGCCTCCACTCTAGGGTGGGGTGCTCATCTGGGGGATCTGGAGGTCAAAGGTCTTTGGTCTCCAGAGGAAAGGTTGCTTCACATCAACCTTCTGGAATTGCGGGCGATACGTTTGGCACTAAAGGCTTTCCTTCCTTCCCTTCGCGGTCAGTCGGTTCAGGTCCTGACGGACAACACTACCGCGATGTGGTATATCAACAAGCAGGGAGGAGTGGGGTCGTATCGCCTCTGCCGAGAGGCTCTGCGACTCTGGTCCTGGGCTCAGGGCCATCAGATTTGTGTGTTTGCAAATCATCTAGCCGGTGTGCTGAATGTTCGTGCGGACAGTCTCAGTCGGCATTACTCGGCTGATCACGAGTAGCGGCTTCATCCGGAGGTGGTCCATCGCATCTTCGGGATGTGGGGGTTTCCTCGGTTGGACCTGTTTGCCACTCACGAGAAAGCGCACTGCCCGTCGTTCTGCAGTCTCCAGTATCCGATGCAGGGAGCTCTGGGGGACACGTTTCAGTTGGACTGGAGTTCGCAACTCCTTTACGCGTTCCCTCCCATACCCTTGATTCCTCGGGTTCTGAGGAAGATTCGCCAAGACCGGGCCCAAGTCATATTGATTGCTCCGGATTGGCCAAGGAGGGTGTGGTAGACAGATCTACTTCACCTCTCATCGCACCCTCCGCTCCGTCTCCCTCTCAGGGCAGACCTCCTCTCGCAGTCGCAGGGGCAGGTTCTACACCCCCACCTCCAGAGCCTGCACCTTCATGCCTGGAGATTGAACGGGGCAACCTGAATTCTTTTCTCTCCCGCCGGACGTGGTGGATGTTATTTTATCGTCCAGGCGACACTCCACTAAGTCCATTTGCTCTTCCAGGTGGGCTAGGTTTGTCAAATGGTGTGGAGAGAGGTCCATTGATCCTTTAAAGTCCAAATTGTCTGATATTCTTCAGTTTTCGTTGTTCTTGGCCCAGCAGGGTTGTGCAGTGGCCACTGTTAAAGGCTATCTATCAGCTTTATCGGCTTTTCTTTGCTTTCCAGATCAGCCGTCCTTGTTTAAATCTCCTATTGTTTTGAGATTTATTAAGGGCCTTACCAATAGATTTCCGCCTACTCCCTTTGTTATGCCCCAGTGGGATTTAAATCTTGTTTTGACTTTCTTGATGGGTTCCCCGTTTGAACCCTTGCATAGTTGTCCTTTGAGACTTTTGTCTTTTAAAACGGTCTTTCTTGTGGCAATTACCTCAGCAAGGAGGGTAAGTGAGCTTCAGGCTCTTAGCTCAAAACCCCCGTTTTTGACCATTTATGCTGAAAGGATGGTTCTCAGGACCAGGGCTGCTTTTCTGCCTAAGGTGGTTACTCCCTTCCACCTAGGTCAGTCCATTACTCTTCCTGTTTTCTATCCTCCCCCTCACCCTTCCAAGGAGGAGGAGAGACTTCACCGTCTGGATCCTAAGAGAGCGGTGAGCTTTTATTTGGACAGGACAAAAGACTTTCGTTTGGATAATCAGCTCTTTGTGGGCTACGTTGGAAATATGAAGGGCAAGGCTGTGCACAAGCGCACTATTTCCAGATGGATCGTATTATGCATTAAGATCTGCTACGCATTGGCTGGTAAGGAACCACCTGATGGTATTAGGGCTCATTCTACCAGAGCCAAATCTTCCACTTCTGCTTTAGCCAGAGGTGTGCCTGTGTTGGACATTTGTAAGGCTGCGACTTGGGCCTCTCTCCATACTTTCGCAAAGCATTATTGCTTAGATTCTCAGATGAGGAGAGAGGGCCATTTTGCGCGCTCTGTCCTACAGGATTTTTTAGTATAGAAGGGTGGACACCCTCCTCCGGGAGTGGGACTGCTGTGGGATTCTATTCAAAAGGTGAGGAATCCACAGGCAGATGTATCCATCAGAAGAACAAGTTACTTACCTTCGGTAAAGCTTTTTCTGGTGGATACATTATCTGCCTGTGGATTCCTCACTGACCCACTCGCCTCCCCGTTGTCCACCCTTGTATACTTTATAGAAGGCATTGTTTAACAAGATTGTTTTGCTTTATCATTTCTATTTGCCTTTGTGTGGTTATAGGAAATGCTTTTATTCTTTGGCTTTCCTTTTAATTTTACACTATGTGTACTGATGTAAATATTGTGTACTTTGTATCTATTGTCGGTCCACCCGTTTCGCCTCGGAGGCACGGAAAAAATTGGTGGAACTGACGTCATCACGCCGGCGAGGCTCTCTTATGGCTCCGGTGACGTCATACGGAGTCACGAGCGGAGCTGTGGTATTGTGACGACCTCGTCGGCGTGGAGAGCTAGGAAAAAGTTTCCGCGGAATGCTGGCGCAGGGGATATTCAAAAGGTGAGGAATCCACAGGCAGATAATGTATCCACCAGAAAAAGCGTTAACGAAGGTAAGTAACTTGTTCTTCCGGTCCAGGGAGGAACTGGCTTGGCAGTTTGGACTGGACTGTTCCCATGAGGCACAGGGTCAAGACTGATTTGCATATAGCTGGGTTTAAACTGGGGTGGCATGGATAGCAAAAGAACGATGGATTTAACCCAGATCTATTGACTGGGGGTGAATGTTTGATTTACTCTGCATTCTGTCCATCATCTGTGTCTCTCTTGCTTTCTCGCCCTAAGTGCGCCGGGTATGCCCAGACGTGGGTCCCGGGCTCACTGTGCCGCTGGATTCAAGCTACCCTGGCTGATGAGGGGTGATGCCCCGAAACCGGTCCCAGGATGCTTGTTTCCGGTCCAGGGAGGACCTGGCTTGGCAGTTCGGGCTGGATGCTCCCCTGAGGCACAGGGTCAAGACTGATTTGGATATGGCTGGGTCTAAACTGGGGTGTTATGGTGAGCAAACGAATGATGGATTTAACCCAGATCTATTGACTAGGAGTGAATGTTTGATTTGCTCTGCATTCCATCCATCATCTGTGTGTCTTTTGCCTTTAACCAAGAGGCACATGAAATATTGGCTTCTTCCACAAAGGATTGCTTTAGAACCCACTTGGAGCAAAACCTCCACAGAGGCTTCTCTCGACCGCCGTTTAGACCATTCTCAGAAGACCAGATTTCTGATGGATACTTCTACCTGCAGATTCCTCACCTGTAGAGCAAACCCTGGCGTTCGACTGGATCCGTAATATCTCAAAGGTGTTAAGTCACCAGTAGAGGGTACTGCACCCAGTGGATGCCGTAAGTGACATCAGGCGACGTCACTGATGCCCTAAAGCTCCTATCATGGCGCACCAATCTCGGTTCCCTTATTTCCGCACCTTTGACGCGGATCCGGAGCTTCTCTGCCTGAGGAGTTTTCTCCTCACAAATTCCTACAACGTTTGCAGTACCGTGCCTCCTTCCAACAAATCAGGGTTTAAACCCTGTAGGGAGTGTGAGGGATAGATGCTCATTTCGGCCCCCCATGTTGTTTGTCTCTGGTGATTAGGGTCTGACCAGGACTCCAGGGCCTGGTACTCTTGCCTCAGCATGCACCCTAAGGCCATAAATGAGCGAGGGCCATGGAAGGCCATCGAAGTCGTAAACTATCCAGACACCGTTCCCGGTCACCCTCATCCTCTTCTGCTGATAAGACAAAAAAGAAGCACAGAAATGCTAAAAAGTGCTACAGAGGTAAGTCACCACATCGCTCTCCTTCTCCCCAGGACCTTCATCCTCAGAACTGGAGCTTATTGACTTCACACCGCTGGACCTGCTTCCGCCCAGCCCTGCTCCTCCTCTGTACTCAACTCAAGGGCAACCTGTGTCCCTCATGGAACCCTTGGCGCCGGCACATCGGTTGCACAAGACTCCAGTGTCTGCGCAGAGCTTCCCAGAGTTCCCAACCCCAGGGCGTTCCTCAACACCATATATTCCATCTTGGTGAAGGCTTCAACGCCATCTGGTGCCCCTTCAGGACCAGGAGCTCATTCGAGGCAGCTTCCAATGTTACTTCCTTTACACCGCTGCAGTCCCACGCCGAGCCAAAAATGCACTCTTTCACAGAGGCCTAATGGCTCTTGGAAGAAGCATATAGAGCCAAAATCCACTAAATCTTTGGGACAGATTCTGCCACCGTCTAATTCCTTCCCTATGGAGGTCAGGACCCTTTAGAGTTTCAGGGGTTGTCTTCTGCAAGTGGCTTAAACACTTTCCCCTAAGTGACTATGAACTTCCCCACTGGACCACCAATGCCTGAAATAGTGTCTTTACATAAATTCAGGTTAAAACCCGCAGAGGGTTTGGACCTTCTACGCCCACGACAGAGACAAAAAGCAATGTCCTTACTGAAGTTCACTTGCCCTCTTCAGCGATGTCGGAACTGCTTCTTCCTTTTAATGAGGCCCTACAGGAAGTTATTATGGTGGCATGGGAAAACCCTCTTCTACCCCGGCCAGTCAACCGACTTGTAGGTCGACATTATTGACCAGCTCCTCATGACCCAGCCTTCCTATTGACACAGCCATTACTGGAGAGCCTCCTCATCTAAGCCTCCTGTTCGGGGGTTCAATCTGGAGGTGCCTTCCCGACAGCTCCCTCCGATAGGGAATCGGAGTGTCTTGAGACTCCAGGCAAAAAAGCCTTTTCTGCGGGGAGCATGGCTTTGATGTTTTTTTTTTTTTTTTAAAATACCGGAATATTTAATTGTTTTAGAGCATGTATAACAAATAACACGTTTACATAGCGATACAATATAAAAGAAGACATAATGACACCTCCCATTGAATACAATCCACTAAGCATCCCAGACCTACCCCTTGACCTTTTCAGCCGAATCTATAGTAGGACCACCAATTTCCTCAAATCCTGGCGTGATTCTGGGGTCAACCACGTGTAGCAAAAAAGGGCTCCTCTTGTTTGCCACACCAGTCCATTCCTGCGCTCCATTCCCCAATGAGGGGGGCCTTATGTGCTTCCAGTGCTTGGCGATATCTGTTTTGGCAAGTACTGTCCCAAGCCCCACTAGTGTTCGCTCTCCTCTAGGGGTCTCTAAGCCATCTAGGATACCCAGCATGTCTATTCTCGGCAAAGCTACGATAGGGTTTTCCAGTAAACTGAGAGTGAGGTGAATACCTGTATCCAATATCATTCTATTACCAGGCATCCCCACACCATGTTCCCAGGAAGTGGTCCTCAGGAGGGAGGGCACCTGGTAGCCCTTTGTCTACCAACCACATCCATTCCTCTCCAGCCATTTTCTGATGATAAATAGGTCACCCCTGGCACCAAGAACTCAAATCTCTACCAACTTGGAAGAAGGACTGCCCGGCTGCCCCGAGGTACCAGCAAAAAGAGGCTGCTCCGTCGAAGACTGCACCTGGTGGCTAGCAAAGCGAGGGACTGTGCCTGCCGTGTCTTGCTCAAGGAGAAGCTGTCTTCAGAGCCCAGCCAATCCAAGAGAACTCCAAGGGCCAGCTGACTGGCCTCCTGTTCACAACACAGGACACAACAGCAGAAGAAGCCTGCTGGGGCAAGTTGGTAGCCCAAAGTCTTTAAGTCACTACCACCACCTCCGTGCAACACCGAACCCGGCACACAGAGTTGCACCTGAGTTTGCTGAGCCCGAGAGTGCTGTCGGAGAGTTGCTGGGACCCTCAGAAGGCAAATTATGACCCAGAAAGGATTGGCCTGTGACCACGACAACAGGCGACTGGTAGTCCAGTGGCGACTGGACTTCGGCCAGACCGGAGAAGACTCGTGCAATGTCGATCCTGCAACCAGGACTCCCTTACCATCTTCGTGGACCGAGGGATCCCTGCAGGAAGACCCCAGTCGACCACATCACATCCACAGCATCCTTAAAGCATCTTCAGCATCCTTCATCCCTTACATCAGGACCACGCCATAGGAATTCATAGCAACACGAATAAAGTGCCTAGTACTGCAGAAAGACTGCTTCTTCTATGAAGGTGACTGTTCTTGAAGACTTTGCTGGTCCCCCTGACTAGCTCCCTGTCGGAGTCATTCTCCCCAAGTACTTCAAACTGACCGCATTAATACCTGCATTTTCCTTGAAAAAGTTTCTAAGTGTCCAATCCATTGAATTTGCCAAGGCTTGTTCCAGGTTGAGTGAAATTGCTTTAATTGATTATTGCTTGTAAAATCCATATCTCCGGAAACCTATGGTGGATATTTTTCATTCTAGTGTGTGGGATTTCTTCAGTGTTGTGTCAATTTCTTCTTCAGTTGTTTTGGTGCTGTTTAAATGCATCTGAAAGAGACAATCTGAAAGAGACACGTTAGTGACAGATTCCTTACCTTAGAATATCCCCAGGCGTCAGGCTGGATCCGGAAAGTTTTTGCGTAGCAGTACCCTTGCGCGTCGGTAGGCGGCGTCGTGCGGCTCCGTCGTCGGCGTCGGGACCGCCTGGATGACGTCGCGGGCAGTACTTAGACGCCGCCCCTGCGCGCTGACGTCAGTTCTTCTTTTTCCGCGCCAGTAAGCGCAGATCCGGGAAGAGCAGTGCCCTAGTCATCTTTTTTGACTAACTTTTTGGTGATTTTTCACTGTTTTTCTACACGAGTCTCTCGACTCCGAAGGTGTCGGTAGGGATGCCCGGCTTCAAGCCCTGCGACGTCTGTGGTCGCATGATGTCGATCACAGACCCGCACTTAGTGTCTCTACTGTCTCGGCCGCGACCACGACACGAAGTCGTGCCCCGACTGCCGGGCCTTGCACCCGAAGGCTTTGCGAGAGCGGTCTCGAAAGCTCCTCGAGGTCCGGCAGTCGGCTCCGCGCCACACCAAGCCCCGGTCACGTGAGAGGTCGAGGGGCCGGTCGCGGAGTCCTCATCGGTCGTCGGGGTCCAATTCTTCGCACTCCTCCGGTAAGTCAAAGCATAAAAAGTCTAAGAAGCGTCATCGCTCGACGACTTCGCCTCGCCGGTCTCGCGACTCGGCTGAGGCTCCTATCGGCACCGTCCCCGCGGCTCCGGGAGTGCCTGTGGAGCCACCCCCGCATTACCCGTCCTTCCCGGGTTCGGGGGCGACTCCGGCCGAGATACAGGAATTCCTGTCGGCCATGGCCCACCTCTTTGGGCCTCAAGGTCCCCCCGGTGCGCCTTCGGGCCCCGAGTCTGATGACTCTCTCACACAGCAGTGTGAGTTTGATCAGGACTGGACTGAGGAACTTGGGGATGCCAGTGGGCTGGACACCGCCCCTGACTCTGGCATGCTGTCTCCTCCATCCGTGGCAACGGAGGAGGGAGCGAATTTTGCAACGGTGTTGCGTAGAGCAGCTGGGGCCTTAAACCTCCAGTTGCCTACAGTGGCTGTCAGGACTAACATCCTGACGGAAGTGCTTCAGCCGGCGGCTACCTCCTCGGAGCCACTGCTGCCGTTCAACGAGGCGCTTTCCGACGTTCTTTTGGGCACCTGGTCCAAGCCCACCACAGGGGCTCCTGTGGATAGGAACGTGGCCCGACGCCATCGCCCTGCTCCGGGCGACCCCCCGTTTCTCTCTCTACACCCCACCCCTGAGAGCTTGGTGGTCCAAGCCTCTGCTTCCCAAAGCGCCTTCCCTACCGCTCCCCCGGATAGGGAATCCAAACGCCTGGATCAATTTGGGAAGAAGGTCTTTTCTTCCGCCAGTGCTGGCTTGCGGTCAGTCAACACCACTTGCCTCTTGGGCCGATATTCCCACTCTTTGTGGGACTCGGTGGCGCACGTTCTGCCCCAGTGTCCTGAGGAGGTCCAGACACTGCTTTCCCGCACCATTGCGGAGGGAAGGGATGCGGCAAAGTACACCATCAGATGTGGCCTTGATACCGCCGACTCGCTAGGCAGATCGCTTGCGACGACAGTGGCGCTGCGCCGTCACGCCTGGCGGAGGACCACTGGTTTCTCGGGTGATGTCCAAAACTCTCTTATGGACATGCCCTTTGATGGAGTCGGTCTCTTTGGGACAAAAGCAGACCATGCGCTGGAGCGCTTTAAGGACTCGCGGGCTACAGCCAAGTCCCTGGGCCTTTCTGCTGTGCGCCCTCAGCAACAGTCTGCTTTTCGCCCCTTTCGTGGCCACGGAAGGGGCGCCCAGTCACGTCCGCTGCCCAGCCACCGGCCCGCGCAGCAGGCGCCTACGCGTGGCCGAGGACGTGGCTCCCGCCGTGGCGGGTCAGGCCACCAACCCCGCCCCGTCCGCGGCCTCCAAGCCCTCCTAGTCCTTCCTTTCAGGTGCACAGCACGCCAGTAGGGGGCAGGGTCCGCCATCACCTTCACCACTGGCGTGCCATCACCACGGACATGTGGGTCTTGGACATTGTCCGAAGGGGCTACTCCCTCCCCTTCGTGACCATCCCCCCAGCCATGCCACCTCAATTCCACCGCATGTCAGGGGATCACTTGGTGCTTCTTCAAAAGGAAGTTGCGGCCCTCTTGGCCAAGAGGGCCATCGAGCGTGTTCTGACCCCAGAAGTAGGGCGTGGTTGCTACTCCCACTACTTTCTGGTGCCCAAAAGGACAAGGAGGACATGCGTCCTATCTTGGACCTCCGGAACGTCAATCGCTTCCTCCGGCAGGAGAAGTTCAAGATGCTCACCCTAGCTCAGGTCTTGACTGCTTTCGACCCTGGAGACTGGATGGTAGCGTTGGACTTGCAGGACCCATATTTCCACATCCCCGTCCTGCCGGCCCACCGGCGTTACCTGCGGTTCACGGTAGGCCTCGAGCATTTTCAGTTCACCGTGCTCCCTTTGGCCTTACAAGCGCCCCTCGGGTGTTCACGAAAGTGATGGCGGTGGTCGCAGCCCATCTGTGCCGGGCAGGGGTTCCAGTCTTCCCCTACCTCGACGACTGGCTGCTGAAGGCGGGCTCGTCCCAGGCAGTCGTCTCCCACCTCCAGACAACGGCCGAACTCCTGCACTCGCTGGGGTTCTCCATCAACGTGCCGAAGTCGCACCTGATTCCTTCTCCACAGCTCCTTTTCATCGGAGCAGTTCTGGACACGACGCAGTTTCGGGTTTATCCTCCCGAACGGCGAGTCCGGGATATTCAGGCTATGATTCCGATCTTTCGGCCTTTATCCTGGGTTTCGGTACGGATGACCCTGAGGCTGCTGGGCCTCATGGCCTCCTGCTGGTCGATCATGCCAGATGGCATATGCGGGCTCTGCAGTGTGACCTGAAGTTCCAGTGGGCGCAGCACCAGGGCAACCTGTCCGATCACGTCCAGATCTCGGAGGGGACTGCAAAACAGTTGCAGTGGTGGCTCTCGAACCGGCAATGGGTCATGGGCAGATCCCTCTCCCTTCCCCAGCCAGAGCACACAGTTGTGACGGACGCGTCCCTTCTGGGATGGGGCGGTCACATGGGAGAGGCGGAGATCAGAGGCCTCTGGTCTCCGGCGGAGTCCCGGCTCCATATCAACCTTGTGGAGCTCCGGGTGATCCGACTTGCACTCAAGGCATTCCTTCCCTCTGTCAAAGGGAAGGTAGTGCAGGTGTTCACAGACAACACCACCGCCATGTGGTATTGCAACAAACAGGGCGGAGTGGGGTCGTGGACCCTATGTCAGGAGGCTCTGCGCCTCTGGACATGGCTGGAACATCAGGGCATATTCCTGATGGTTCAATACCTGGCAGGTTCCCTGAACGCCAGGGCGGACGAACCTCAGCCGCAGGTGCATGATGGATCACGAATGGCGTCTTCACTCGGAGGTGGCGCAAGGTCTCTTTCAGCAGTGGGGAGAGCCTTGGTTAGATCTGTTCGCCACCGAAGAGAACGCGCAATGTCAGCAGTTCTGCGCGTTGGAATTCCCAAGGCGGCACTCGCTCGGCGACGCTTTTCGTCGCGAGTGGAGTTGCGGTCTGTTGTACGCCTTTCCGCCTATACCACTTCTACCCAGAGTGTTGAAGAAGATTCAGCACGACCGGGCCCAAGTCATTCTTGTGGCTCCGGACTGGGCTCGAAGAGTTTGGTATCCCGAGCTACTCAGTATGAGCGTAGATCCCCCGATCCGTCTGCCTCTTCGGGAGGATCTTCTGCCGCAGCAGCAGGGGACGGTCCTCCACCCGAACCTGTCCAGTCTACACCTGCTTGCGTGGAGATTGAGCGGCGGCAGTTGATTCCTTTCGACTTGCCTCCCGAAGTTTGTGATGTGATTCTGGCAGCCAGGCGTCCCTCCACTAAGGTGGTATACGCCTGCAGGTGGAACACGTTTGTGGCATGGTGCACAGCAAAGGCTGTGAATCCCCTTTCTGCCCCTCTTTCTGAGGTTCTTCTGTTCCTTCTTTCTCTGGCCCAACAGGGTTCTGCCCTGGGTACCATCAAGGGCTATCTTTGTGCGATATCAGCCTTCCTCAGGCTTCCTGATCAGCCCTCCCTTTTCAAGTCCCCTGTGGTTAACAGGTTTCTTAAAGGCATTACACACCTCTTTCCTCCTGTTCCGTTTGTAATGCCTCAGTGGGACTTGAACTTGGTTCTTACCTTCTTAATGTGCGCTCCCTTTGAGCCTCTACATAACTGTCCTCTTCGTCTTCTTACTCTGAAGACAGCATTTCTGGTGGCCATCACCTCCGCTCGGCGGGTGAGTGAGCTCCAGGCTCTTTCATGCAAACCTCCCTTTCTGTCTGTTCATCCAGACAAGGTTGTTCTTAGGACGCGTCCGTCCTTCTTGCCAAAGGTGGTTACTGCTTTCCACATTGGGCAGACCATCACTTTGCCCACCTTCTTTCCGCCTCTGCATCCTTCCAGAGAGGAAGAGAGGCTCCACCGTCTGGACCCAAAACGTGCGCTTTCCTTTTACATCAACCGCACACAACAGCTCCGGGTGGATGACCAGCTCTTTGTCGGCTACGTGGGCGCCAAAAAAGGTCGGACGGTACACAAAAGGACCATCTCCCGCTGGGTCACCTTGTGTATCAAAGCCTGCTATTCTTTGGCTAAGAAGGAGCCTCCTGTTGGGCTGCGTGCCCATTCCACCAGGGCAACGGCTGCTACCACGGCCTTGGGCCGCGGTGTTCCGCTGCCGGTTATCTGTCAGGCAGCTACGTGGGCCTCGCTGCACACGTTTACAAAACATTACTGCCTTGACAGTCAGGTCCGGAGGGACGGCTTCTTTGGCCGTTCTGTCCTCCGAGACTTCCTTGTCTGATCTTTGTTCGCAGACCCACCACCGGGGCTGGTATTGCTGGGGTATCTATTCTAAGGTAAGGAATCTGTCACTAACGTGTCTCTTTCAGATGCACAAGTTACTAACTTGTGTAACGATATATCTGTAAGAGACAGTAGTTAGTGACAGATTCCTCACCGTCCCACCCATCCTCCCCGTTCTGCGAACTGATTTCTAGGGTTAAGGACATCCCTTTCAGGGCCCTAGTATTTTTCAGACACCTATGTCAGCTTCTTGCATGGCTCTGCGTTCCTGGCGCGGAAAGTCGTGTACAGAACTGACGTCAGCACGCAGGGGCGGCGTCTAAGTACTGCCCGAGACGTCATCCCGGCGGTCCCGACGCCGACGACGGACGCGGAGCCGCACTACGCCGCCTACCGACGCGCAAGGGTACTGCTACGCAAAAACTTTCCGGATCCAGCCTGACGCCTGGGGATATTCTAAGGTAAGGAATCTGTCACTAACTACTGTCTCTTACAGATATATCGTTACACAAGTTAATAACTTGTGCATTAGTTGTAGACTCCTTACCTTAGAAATACCCCCAGGCGTCAGACTGGAACCGGAAAGTTTTTCGTCAGCAATACCCCTGCGCGTCGAAAGGTGGCGTCGGCCGACTCCGTGTTCGCCGTTGGCGTCGTGGTCGCCGGTATGACGTCGCGGAAGCTACTTAGACGCCGCATTCGCGCGCTGACCCGCAGATCCGGAGAGAGCGGTACCTCCAGTCACTTTTTGACTGACTTTTTGCCGACTTTTGTCGACATCGATTTTGAGTGTTCGACTCCTGGTGCACGTCAGGGATGCCCGGTTTCAAGACTTGCGGCTCCTGCAGCCGGCTGATGTCGGTGACGGATCCACACCGCTTGTGCCTGTTTTGCCTGGAGCGCGACCACGACCCCAAGTCATGCTCCAACTGCCGGGCCAAGAATCCGAAGTCTTTGCGGGAGTGGTCCCGAAAGCTTCTCGAGGCCCGGCAGTCGGCTCCGCGCCGTTCGAGGTCCCGGTCGCGTGGGAGGTCGAGGGACCGGTCGCGGAGCCAACACCACCAGTCGTCTTCGCACTCCTCAGGTAAGTCGAAGCACAAGAAGAAGTCGAAGAAGCACCGTCACTCTTCGACTTCTCCCCGTCGGTCGGCCAACGTGACAAGGGATGCCGGTGGTGCGCCCCCCTCCACGTGGCTCCGCGTGCGGAGCCCCAAGGGTCGACTCCGAGCTTCCCCCACTTCCTGTGACCTGGAGCGACCCCTGCCCAGCTGCGCACCTTTTGGGAAGCGATGCATGCCATCTTTGGGAAGCCTGACTCTGCCGGCGCGCCTTCGGGCCCCGCAGACTCAGCTGGGGGCCCTGGGCCTTCGACACCGGCGTCTCCGGCACCGCAGGGCCCCCTTGGATCCAGGCCTGGATCCGGATCGGCGCTGGTCGACCTGATTACACCTCCCCCGGCGCCGATTCCACCGGCACCACGTCCGCAGCCGACACCGGTTTTGTCCCTAGCCGGCGTCGACCCCGGCCTCCACCCCAATGTAGACACCGAGACGGACCGGCGTCGACCGGATCCCGCGCCAACGGGTACTTTTGTGCCCCTAATCTACCCTGGCTCTTTGAGACCAGATTGGCAGCCAGAGAAGGGTGAGGAGGACTGGGAGGCGTCTGGAGACCCTTTGACAGACCAGCTAGGTTACGAACCGGACTGGAGTGAGGAACTGGGGGAAGCCAGTGGTCTGGATACCTCACCAGACCTTGGCATGTTGTCTCCTCCTACTGTGGCTACGGAGGAGGGAGCGTCTTACGCCGTGGTGTTGCGTTGGGCAGCCGAGGCTCTCAACCTCGAGCTACCTACGGTGACAGTCAGGACTAACCTCCTGACAGGTGCTTCAACCGGCAGCGAGCTCTTCGGACCCCCTGCTACCGTTTAATGAAGCCCTCACCGACGTCCTTCTGGGCACCTGGTCCAGGCCCAACACAGGGCCTGTGGATAAGATGATTGCCCGACGCCACCGCCCGGCCCCGGGCGACCCCACTTTCCTCTCCCAACACCCCACCCCTGAGAGCTTGGTGGTCCAAGCCTCCACAATCAAAGGTGCATTCCCTAAAGCACCACCTGATAGGGAATCCAAAAAGGTGGACCATCTTGTGAAGATGTTTTCTTCCTCCAGCTTGGGACTGCGGTCGGTAAACACTGCATGTCTGTTGGGCCGTTACACCCACTCTGTGTGGGATACGGTGGCGCAAGTGCTGCCCCAGTGCCCGGAGGAGGCCCGGGCCGTACTCTCCCGTGTAGTTGCCGATGGGAGAGACGCAGCAAAGTTTACAATTCGCTGTGGACTGGATACCGCCGACTCGCTAGGCAGGACGATTTCCACGTCAGTAGCCCTTCGACGCTACGCCTGGCTGAGGTCGACTAGTTTTTCAGGGGATGTCCAATCCACTCTTCTGGACATGCCTTTTGATGGCCTTTGCCTGTTCGGCGACAAGGCAGACAACGCGCTAGAGTGCTTTAAGGACTCTCGGGCTACGGCAAAGTCTTTGGGCCTCTCCACCACCCGCCCTGCGCAGTCTGCTTTTCGCCCCTTTCATGGCTATGGAAGGGGTGCCCCACCACGTTCCACCCAGTGCCACAGGCCGGCGCAAGCTGTTCAGCTCTTGCGCGGCCGGGGACGTGGGAACCACCGTCGTGGTTCTGGGGGCCAGCGAGCGGGCCAGTCCACCACCGCCCCCTCTGCAGCAGCCTCCAAACGCTACTAGTCCGACCTTCCAGAGCCACCAATCGCCAGTGGGTGGCAGGATTCGCCAACACCTCCCCCCCTGGCGCACCATCACGTCGTACAGGTGGGTTTTGCAGATAGTCCGAAGTGGCTACTCCCTCCCCTTCGAGACTCCCTCCCCCCCCCAGCCATGCCACCTCAGTACCATCGCATGTCGGAGGATCATCTGGCCCTTCTCCAACAGGAAGTTATGGCTCTCTTGGGCAAGGGAGGCATCGAGCGAGTTCCTGCCCCAGAAGTAGGTCGTGGTTGCTATTCCCACTACTTTCTGGTGCCCAAGAAGGACAAAGGCCTGGGTCCTATCTTGGATCTCAGGAACGTCAACCGCTTCCTCCGGAAGGAGAAGTTCAAAATGTTGATGCTAGCTCAGGTCCTGTCTGCCCTCGAGACTGGATGGTAGCGTTGGACTTGCAGGACGCTTACTTTCACATCCCCGTCCTGCCGGCCCATCGGCGTTACCTGCGGTTCACGGTAGGCCACGAGCACTTGAGTTCACCGTGCTCCCCTTTGGCCTTACCAGCGCCCCTTGGGTGTTCACGAAAGTGATGGCGGTGGTCGCAGCTCATCTGCGCAGAGCAGGGGTTCCAGTCTTCCCCTATCTCAACGACTGGCTGTTGAAGGCGGCCTCACCCCAGGCTGTCGTCTCCCACCTCCAGACTATGGCCGACCTCCTTCATTCGCTGGGGTTCTCCATCAACATGCCGAAGTCGCACCTGACTCTTTCTCAGAAGCTCCTCTTCATCGGAGCGGTTCTGGACACAACGCAGTGTCGGGTCTATCCTCCCGAACAGCGAGTCCGGGATATTCGGGCTATGATTCCGATCTTTCAGCCTTTATCCCAGGTTTCGGTCAGGATGACCCTCGGGCTACTGGGCCTGATGGCCTCCTGCATCCTGCTGGTGGACCATGCCAGATGGCATATGCGGGCTCTGCAGTGTGACCTGAAGTTTCAGTGGGCACAACATCAGGGGAACCTGTCCGATTGCGTCCAGATCTCGGAGGGACTGCACTCCAACTGCAGTGGTGGCTAACGAACCAAGATTGGGTCGACGGGAGATCCCTCTCCCTTCCCCAACCAGAGTTCACAGTGGTGACCGATGCATCACTTCTGGGATGGGGCGGCGACATGGGGGAGGCGGTGATCAGAGGCCTCTGGTCTCCGGCGGAGTCCGGGCTCCACATAACCCTTCTGGAGCTTCGGGCGATCCGTCTTGCACTGAAAGCATTCCTTCCCTCTGTCCGGGGAAGAGTAGTGCATAGTGCAGGTGTTCACGGACAACAACACCGCCATGTGGTAGTGCAACAAACAGGGCTGGGTGGGGTCGTGGACCCTATGTCAAGAGGCCCTCCACCTCTGGACATGTCTGGAACATCAGGGCATATCCCTGGTGGTTCAACACCTGGCAGGTTCGCTGAACGCCAGGGCGGACGAACTCAGCCGCAGGTGCTTGATGGATCACGAATGGCGTCTTCACTCTGAGGTGGTGCAAGGTCTCTTTCAACGGTAGGGAGAGCCTTGGTTAGATCTATTCGCCACCGAAGAGAACGCGCAATGTCAGCAATTCTGCGCGTTGGAATTTCCAAGGCGACAGTCGCTCTGCGACGCTTTTCGTCGTGAGTGGAGTTGCGGTCTTCTATACGCCTTTCGGCCTATACCACTTCTGCCCAGAGTGCTGAAGAAGATCAAGCGCGACCAGGCCCAAGTCATTCTGTTGGCTCCGGATTGGGCACGAAGAGTCTGGTATCCCGAGCTATTACACATGGCCATCGATCCTCCGATCCGACTGCCTCTTCGGGAGGATCTTCTGTCGCAGCAGCAGGGGACGGTCCTACACCCGAACCTGTCCAGCCTCCACCTCCTTGCGTGGAGATTGAGCGGCGGCAGTTGACAGCTTTCAACCTTCCGAAGTCTGTGATGTTATCTTGGCAGCCAGGCGTCCCTCCACTAAGATAGTATATGCCTACAGATGGAACAAATTTGTGGCATGGTGCGCAGCAAAGGCTGTGGATCCCCTTTCTGCCCCTCTTTCTGAGGTTCTCTTGTTCCTCCTTTCTTTGGCCCAGAAGGGCTCTGCTCTGGGCAGTCTTAAGGACTACCTCTCAGCCATTTCAGCCTTTCTTAGGCTTCCTGATCAGCCTTCTCTTTTCAAGTCCCCTGTTGTAAATCGCTTCCTTAAGGGCATTACTCATCTTTTTCCTCCTGTTCCCTTCGTAATGCCCCAGTGGGACTTGAACTTAGTTCTTACGTATCTTATGTGCGCTCCCTTTGAGCCGCTACATAACTGTACTCTCAGGCTTCTGATTTTAAATACTGCCTTTCTGGTGGCAATCACCTCTGCGCGCAGGGTGAGTGAGCTCCAAGCTTTGTCTTATAAACCTCCTTTTCTGGCTGTTCATCCTGACAAGGTTGTCCTCCGAACTCGTCCTTCCTTCCTTCCTTCCCAAAGTGGTTACTTCTTTCCACATTGGACAGTCCTCGCTCATTCTGGCAGGAGAACTCGCAATTTGAGATTTGCTACTTAGGCCAACTGAGGCCTTGCGATATCCTGAGTGTTTCCAGATTACTTACCTGGAACACCGACTTGGTTAAGGGATCGCGTATTCGAATCCTACACGAAAGGTCACGTTGGAACCAGGCCAAACTTACCTAGTATACATCAAAGGAATGACATTCGCCTACTGAGCCCTGACGAAGTTCTCGTCATGAGAACGAAACGCGTTGGCTGTCCATAAAATCTTCAATCCTGTGAGAACTAATTAAGTGAAAATAAAGACTCATTTGAAAAACTAAACATTGACTTCTTGGACTTCATTGCCTGCGCACGCCCAACCCCTCAATTGCTTAGGATCTGACGTACAGAGGCATCACCCGACGGCTGGTGCAAGGGCTAGTTGCGCAAGGAACCTGATTTAATTGAAACTAGTGTGAGGTGCAGAAACAGCAGTCCGCCGTCAAAGTATCGTTGTTAATTCCCTTTGAGCCGCTACATAACTGTACTCTCAGGCTTCTGATTTTAAATACTGCCTTTCTGGTGGCAATCACCTCTGCGCGCAGGGTGAGTGAGCTCCAAGCTTTGTCTTATAAACCTCCTTTTCTGGCTGTTCATCCTGACAAGGTTGTCCTCCGAACTCGTCCTTCCTTCCTTCCTTCCCAAAGTGGTTACTTCTTTCCACATTGGACAGTCCATCACTTTGCCCACCTTCTTTCCGCCTCCGCATCCCTCCAAAGAAGAAGAGAGGCTCCACCGTCTGGATCCCAAACGTGCGCTTTCATTTTATTTGGATCGCACAAAGCAATTCCGGGTGGATGACCAACTCTTCGTTGGCTACGTGGGCGCCAAAAAAGGTTGGGCCGTGCACAAACGGACCATTTCTAGATGGGTCGTTTTGTGCATCAAAGCTTGTTATTCCTTGGCGAAGAAGGAGCCTCCAGTGGGGTTACGCGCCCATTCTACCAGGGCGACGGCAGCTACCACTGCTTTGGGACGTGGAGTCCCCCTTAATGACATCTGTCAGGCAGCTGCGTGGGCATCGCTGCACACGTTCACGCGACACTACTGCCTGGACAGCCAAGTCCAAAGAGACGGCTTCTTTGGCCGTTCTGTTCATCAGGACTTTCTGGTGTGAACTTGGTTCGCAGATCCGCCTCCTTGGATGGTATTGCTGGGGTATCTATTCTAAGGTAGGGAATCTATAACTAATTGTCTCTTTCAGATGAACAAGTTACTTACCTTCGGTAACGATATATCTGTAAGAGACATAGATTAGTTATAGATTCCTTACCGCCCCACCCATCCTCCCCGTTCTGCGAACTGATTTCTAGGGTTAGGGACTCCTTTTCAGGGCCCTAGTTTTGTGCACCAGTGGTCAGTGTCTTGCATGGCTCTACGCTTCTAGCGTGGAAAGTCGTGTACAGAACTGACGTCAGCGCACAAGGGCGGCGTCTAAACTACCGCGACGTCATCCCTGCGACCACGACGCCAACGGCGAACGCGGAGTCGACCGACGGCACCTTTCGACACGCAGGGGTACTGTGACAAAAAACTTTCCGGATCCAGTCTGACGCCTGGGAGTTTTTCTAAGGAAAGGAATCTATAACTAATCTATGTCTCTTACAGATATATTGTTACCGAAGTTAAGTAACTTGTTCTTTACACTTGTTCCTCTTTGTAAGCCTTGCTGCTCAGTGCCACAGCTACCCAGGGTTGAGCTGAGGGTTTTAGAGACAAAACCTACTGGACCTAAAGGGGTTGGTAAGTGTATTACACTGTGAGGTTGCACAACCGCACCATAAAATTCACAGCATTTCCTCACTCTACTCCTTAGCCAGGAAAGAGTCTCCTGGAGGGATCAGAGCCCTTTCCAACAGGGCTAAATCGACCACTTCTGCACTTGCTAGAGGGGGTCCCAATTGCAGAAATCTGTAAGGTGGCAACAGGAGCTTCCTTGCATACCTTTGCAAATCACTACTGCCTGGATTCAGAGATGTGCAGGGATGGCCACTTTGTCAGATCTGTTCTGCAAGATTTCCTCATCTAATCATCCATCAACCCGCCTCCTGGGCAGGGTATTGTTATGAAATCTGTGGTATAAGTATGCATCAGAATAAAAAGTTATTACCTCCAGTAACAATCTTTCTGGTGGATACTTTATCTACCTGCAGATTCCTCACCAACCCATCCGCCTCCCTGTTTGATGGATGAGTTATATGGAAAGGTAATAGGATTCCATTATATATATGTATGTGTGTATATATATATATATATATATATATATGTATGTATGTATATTTATAGGCACTACAATCTTTCATCGATGTCAGTCTGCCCTCTCGCCTCGAAGACTTGGAAAAAATGGAAGGAAACTCACGTCAGTGCACCAGGGAGGGCGCTTTATGGCAGCGGTGACGCCACCTGATGTCACTTCCGTTGTCAACTGGGTTCAGTACCCTCTACCAGCAACTTAACAGCTTAGAGATTTTCTGAATCCAGTCTCACACCTGGGTTTGTATTACAGGTGAGAAATCTACTGGTAGATAGAATATTCATTACAAAGATTGTTACCGCAGGTAAGTAACTTTTTTATCTGTGCTTCAGAAATTCAGTGCCCTAGTAAGTTGTACCAGATCCTAACCAAAAGGAAGTGTTTTGTACACCTCTTCTGCAAATTTTTATTTATGGTTCACTGCCCAAACCAGGCTCAGACACTCATTCAGTGCATGTTGAGACCATGAAAAACGATTACTCCTACAGTATCCATAAACCTGCTGTTATGACTCCTGCAGTGCATTTGCCAACCCCAAGCTTGTAATTTAACCAGTTTCAAGCCATGTGTTTCTTTCTACACTACTCTCACACCATTTCTGCCAAGAGAATGCATGAGAATCACTGGTTTGGGAGATCTGATAGAGACATCTAGCCGCAGATTCCTTAACTTAGAATATCCCCAGGCGTCAGACTGGATCCGGAAAACTTTTTGCAGCAGCACCTCTGCGCGCCGGGGGACTGCGCCACACGACCCCGCCCTGACGTTGTCCACGTACGTGACGTCAGCGAGGTCATATGAGTCCCTCCCGGCGCGCTGACGTCAGTTTCCTTCTTTTCCGCGTACAACGCGGATCCGGAGTGAGCGGTTCCTCTGGCCTGTTTTCAGGCCCTTTTTTGACGCTTCGCGTCTGGAACAGTGTGTGATGCCCTCGGGCTTTAAATCCGGTACTTCCTGTTTGCGGCAAATGTCCGCTATGGACTCTCATCTTATCTGTATGTGGTGTCTAGGCGAGCACCACGACTCCACGGACTGCGACGCCTGCCAACACCTCAAACCGAAGTCCCTGCAGGAGCGCCTGATGAAGCTTCTTTCGGCACGGCTGTCCCAGTCGGAGTCGTCTCGTCTCCCGGCTTCAATGCGGTTCCGCCGTCGATCGCCCTCTGGGGCCCCGGGCCGTCGTTCACCACTTCTTGGTAAGTCGCGGCGTGTGTCGCCGAGGTCCTCCACCTCACCTTCCTCTGTTGCCAGGGGCACTGGTTTCCGGAACGTTCCGGACGTGCGCCCCCATCAGTCGCCCCCCCCCCTCTATCCACCCTATCCGGGTCCGGGGGAGACTCGGGTCCAAATGGAGGCCTATGCCACAGCTTTGCAGGCCTCCCTTGGGTCCTCTCCCGTCCCTGGGGCGTCCTCGGGGCCTCCGCTACCTGTGGGGTCCCCAACGGACTCGCCGGTGGGTTCGGGCCCGTCGTCAAATGAGCCCTTGCCCTCCGGGGACGTCGGAGATATGGTATCGTCAGGGCGCGGCCCAGCTGGGTCCCCCTCTACGATCCCTATGGCGTCGTCAGAGTGCGGCCCGGCTGGGTCCCTCTCTACGACCCATTGCACCCCTGCAGCGCCACGTAGTTCCGTGGGGCTCCCTGTGGCGTCGCAGGTGGTTGCTGGTGCTCAAAGCCTCGGTTTCTGCACCCCTCGGCCTTCCGGACAGGCAGACGCCGGTCCGGAGCCGTGCTCGGCGCCGGTCCGGCGCCGTAGACGCGCCTCCCCAGCTCTGCCTCCGCTTCTTTCTCCGGAGTCAGGGCCTATTGTGGTTTAGGCTGAGTCGGCGCCGGTGCGGCGCCGGAGGCTTGCCTCCCCGGATCCGGCTCTTACTTCTTCAGAAGGGGAGCTCGTCGTGGATTCGGCGCCGGACGGAGCCGACTCGACGCCATCCGGCGCCGGAAAAGGCTCCATCGGCGCCAACTAAAGTTGTTTTGGCGCCACGTCCACGCTGGGTTGTTGATGAGACTTCTCCGGAAGCATCGGAAGGGGGTTTGGCGTCGACCTCACGCCCGGCGACGCCGGTCGTCTTCTTGCCTGTGCCTCCCTTAGAATATGTGGGTCCGCCAGGATCCCCGCCTCCTCAAGAGCACCCGCACCCGGCAGGCTCCTCGCCTATTCAGGAGCCTCGTCAGGACCCCCATTCCTCAATGGGGCTCCCCTCCCTGGAGCATTGGTCGCACCCCCACTGTCTTGGGAGGGTTAGCTTGCAGCCCTCGCCTAATGACGAGCTACTGTCCCCTCCTCGGAGGGCTACCGAGGCTGGTGCGTCTTTTCTAAGAGTGGTCTCCTTGGCCACTCGGGTTCTGAACATGCAACCCCCTTCGGCGCCCCTGTCTGTGGACCCCTTACTTGATGTCCTTCACCGTGGGTCAGGGAAATGTGGAGCCGCTTCTGCCCTTTGAAGCCTCTCTTTATGATGCCCTTTTGGGTACCTGGGTTCGACCAGCTTCTGGTGACCCGGTGGCTCGTTCGGTCTTGCACCGCCACCGTCCTGCTCCACATGATCCGGTCTGCTTATTCGTGCAACCAGACGCGCAGGTGTTTGTTTTGCAAACTGCCTTCCCTTCCTTGCCCCGGCTAATGCTTCCTCCCTCCCGGGAGTCCAGATGGCTTGAGTCATGGGGTCGGAACATCTTTGCTTCCACTAGTGCTGCACTGCGGTCACTTAATACAGTATGTGTCCTGGCTCGGGCTACTTCTGCCCTGTGGGACTCTGCGGAGTCCTTGCTCTCCACCAGCACTGAAGGCGCTCCTGTTGACCTCCTTCCTCTTCTCTGGGATGGCCGTCACCTTGCTGAGTTTACAATCCGCTCCGCCTTGGATACTGTAGATTCCTTAGGCCAGGCTATGGCTGGCTCTGTCGCCTTGCGGCGCCATGCTTGGTTACGAGATAACGTCTTCCAGGAAATATCCGGGAGAGACTTGTTGATTTGCCCTTTGATGGGGTTTTATTGTTTGATGCACACGCCGACTCGGCTGTTCAGCGTCTCCTTGCGGGCTTTCGCCCCCCCTCTTAGACCTGTGTTCCTCAGGCTTTTGTCCTGGTGTGGTACCTTTTCATTTAGCATCCTTTTAATGCGTTCTATGTTTTCGGCTGGTAGTAAGCCTCAGGTCTTCCTTTCGCTGGTCGAGGATGATTACTCTTTCATTTAGCATCCTTTGGATGCGTTATGCGTTTTATACTGGCAGTTAACCTACTGTGGCAGTGTTCCACAGATTGTTCCTCGGACTGTGGCTTGTCCTGATAGCTGTTCCCCGTTGTTGGGGTGTGCATACTCCGTGTGGGGTACTTGTTTGCTATTATATAGCTCTGTCAACTGAGCCTAAAGCATCCTTTGGCCTCTATGCGTCCTAAGGTGCTCTTCTCTGCCGTTATAGGGCGTTCAATGTTATGCCTTGGCACCATCTTCTATACCTCATAGGTCCTCTGGCTATTGTTTCCATTTCCTCCTTGGGAGGTTTTCGGGGTGTTCTTCACGCTTTATAGGCAGCTTCCGTCTGCCATTACTGCAACAGGTGTGTTCCTCTACAACCATGTTGCATAGTCGTGGCTAGTTTCCCCGTCTTTGCTATATATACATATGTATTTATGTATCTATATATACAAGTTCCATGGGTACCCTTATTCCTAACTCTTCACCTCTTTTCGAGGCTACAACGTCTGGTCCTAAGTCTCCATATTTCAGGGAGCCTTTTAGTAATGCATGCGCATTGCCGATAAGACCTCTTTTTGTGCTCTGCTTTCTGGGGTGCTTCCCCGGATTTACACTGCTCCCTTCTACGTGTTACGTTACTGAACAATCTCTCTTCTGGACAAGGATTACTTTCCTTCCCGTCGGAGAGGGTGGTCTAACATTCTGCGTTTCTACGCCTTCGTACTTTGGTGCCTCTGCTGCACCTTCCTTCAGGGGTGCCTCCTTCTTTAAGTTCGCCCTATATGATATCAGCTGGGCGTGCAGAACAGCACATCTAATTTCAGTAGTCCTACGTCTACACCCTGCAATTCTGTATGTCCTACGTCTACACCCTGCAATTCTGTATTTCGGGTGTTCATTCTCACCTTGGTCTTCCAGCTGCCTGGTCGAGCAGCCTTATGCTTATGTTAGCTACGCCACCTTATGGTCTCTGTGGCTGTTTGCTCTGGGCGTGTTTCTGTGCTGGCCTGCATCAGCGTGCTTATCAGTGTCACTGTTCGCCCCTGTTCTCCCTTTTGGAACTGGGTGTGCACTTGGCGTATTTCTTGTCTCCGCCTGCAATTCTAAATATATTGCTGATTTCTACCTCTTCACCTTTGGTTCTTGGCTGTAGCCTCTCCGGCCTTCCCTCCGTGGGCTAGCCTGGTAGGCTCTGGTTGCATCTCTTTATGTTTCTTCTCAACCTTTGGTCGGTGTTCACATACTGCGCCATTACGCTGAAAGGGTTGTTCTGGTATATAGCTGGTGCGTTTCTGTCTCTCAGGCTTATACAAGTATGGTGTAGCCCCATTCTGGCATTTTTACAATGTCTTGCATCCCGTTATCTTTTGTTCTTCAAAACTAATTGGGTTGCTGTTTGGCTGTTCCGCCATAGCATTCCCCATTGTCCGTCACTCTGTTGCCGGCTGAGGTGCTTGGCGATTTCTGTTGTTTTGCCGCAGACCCACCTCCCTTTTGGGGTATGGCTGTGGTATCTATTCTAGTTAAGGAATCTGCGGCTAGATGTCTCTATCAGATGTACGAGTTACTTACCTTCGGTAACGATGTATCTGGTAGAGACGTTGTCTAGCCGCAGATTCCTTAACGCCCACCCAGCCTCCCCGTTCTGCGAAAATCTTGCCAAGTGGGGCTCTCCGCTGCCCTCTCTGTTGCCATTGGTTTTTCGCTCACGGGTGCTCACATTGTTGCGTTCCTTTGACAGTTGCCATATACAATTGACTCCCTCTCAGGGGTTTCTTACATCTAAAATGATGCCTTTTTGATTAACCTTCACCTGGAGATTCCTTTTCATTTTCTTTTCTTCTCCTGCTGCCTTCCCTCCCTCCCGCCTTCTCTATTGGCTCAGGGTTCTGGTCTCCTCTACAGTCGTCTTCTTTGGGGATCTGTTAACCTCTGTTTCAGACCTCCATTACTATAGGGGTAGTGCCAGTCTTTTCATTTTTCATACCTTCCTGCGGTGGACTGTTGTTCTCTCTGTGCTCTGTTCTTGCTAGACAACCCAGTTCCACATGGTAATAACAGTCTTGTTCTATCTGCTATTCTACATGGTAATAAGTGACTATTTCTCTCTGTTGAGATGTTCTTCCCTTGTTGCACATAGGAAGGGTCTTCGCATTGCTTGGGGGGTCCTTTCTCACAGTTTTTTCATTTATATGTACGCAGTATCTAATTCTGTCTTTTACGATGGCGTCTTGCACCATCTTCCTTCTTTATTCATAGATTTTCAGCCCTCTCACACTGTTCCCATACTTTCACAGTTTTTTTTATTGGTGGTCCCGCGTTGTGCCGCGGAAACGTTTCTCCGAAGAAAACTGACGTCAGCGCGCCGGGAGGGACTTATATGACCTCGCTGACGTCCGGTACGTGGACAACGTCAGGGCGGGGTCGTGTGGCGCCGTCGCGCAGAGGTGCTGCTGCAAAAAGCTTTCCGGATCCAGTCTGACGCCTGGGAATATTCTAAGTTAAGGAATCTGCGGCTAGACAACGTCTCTACCAGATACATCGTTACCGAAGGTAAGTAACTCGTACATTCAGTCACATGCTTGATTATGAATGACAAATTTGCCTTCCCTGAGCCTAATGAAGACTGAGGTAAAAACAATTACCCAGAGGCTGACAACATCCTGCTTTGCTTCAGTACTGATGCTTGCCTGCATGCAGGTCTCCAGAATGCCACTTTCCAGAAGCGGATTTTACAACTCATTATGAAGTTCTGTCTGAGGAATGGTTTTCTTTTGTGGTAATAAAAAAGGCTGCATTTCAAATTTCTGTAAAAAATAAATATGAGTTGGCTCAGATCGTGTGGTATGATTGTTTTGTGAAACTTTTTGATAGAGACTTCTAACTGCAGATTCCTCAACTTTTGATTTCTCTCCTTTGGAATATTCCCCAGACGTCAGACTAAATCCAGAAACTTTTCTGCTGCACCTCTGCTTGTGAGTAGGTGGTGCGGTGCTGCTCCGCACTGACACCGTTCAGCTCCGGAATGATGTGCGGAGGCTATTTAGTCACCACTCCCACACGCTGACGTCAGTTCCTTTGTTTGTAGCGCTGATCTGCTCTTTGTTCTCTTTGAAACCCGTTTTACCTACAAAAAAAAAAGCTTGCAGTGCGCAAAGGAAATGTCACCTCCCAAAATGACAGATTTTAATTCTTGTAAGAATTGTCACAAGCAAATGTCTGTGATTGGGGTCAGGTCACAACTCCAAGGCCTGCAGTGACTTTGTGTCGATGAACCCGAAGGCTAGGCGGGACCACGAGGTGAAGCTCTATTTCACCAAGCACCGTAAGACTCCACGTTGTGCCTGGTCCAAGGGTTGGTCTAGGTCTGTTCCTGGTCCTGGAGTCGACTCAGAGGCTGATCGCCGTCACGCTCCAAATCTTCAAGTAAGTTGAAGTAAAAAATATAAAAAAATGTAAGCTGGACTCTGCCCCTTCCCTCCACTCTTCGTTCTGAGAAGTCATAAGGGCATTGCAATGCCTCTCAGTCTCGCTCCCAAACTTCACATCGGACCCCATTCCTCAACTTTTCCCGGCACAACCCAAGTTTCCATAGCCGTTAGCGACACCGAGGCAGTTCTTCAAGGCCATGCTCCGACTCTTCAGATCCCTTCTGACTCCCTTTGCGGTTAGAAATCTTTCTCAGAAGAAGTTACTTACCTTCAGTTATGCTTTTTAAGGTAGAGACTCCATCTAACTACAGATTCCTCACCAATCCTCCATCCTCCCTGCTCTATGAATTGGACTCTATCTGTTGATAAGATCCCAAGTATAGGACTCTGCACACTGCTCAGTCAGGTTGCTTTTGAGGCTCTGTGTCGTGAAACACAGACAGCCTTAAAAGCAACTGATGTTAGTGCGCAGGAGTGGGGTCTATATCGGCTCTGCATGTCATTGCAGGAGAAGAACGGAGTCCATGCAGAGCCACATGGAACCACCTACTGGCACGCAAAGGTATACTGCTGAAAAGCTTCCACCCTTAGTCTGATGCCTGGGGAATATTCAAAAGGTGAAGAATCAAAAGTTGAGGAGTCTGTGGTTAGGTAGAATGTTTACCAGAAAGAGCATAAGGTAAGCAACTCTTTCCCCCATTCAATTATATCTTGATTGAACCACTTATTGTTATGTTCCAGAACCCTGGTAGCCTAGCCAGCTTTTTTTCGAGCTGTTATTCCCGGATGAGGCCTCTGCTCTAAGACTTTATGCACTACAGTGCTCTTCCGAGACATGTCCAGATGGTGTGCATTATGTTAGCTCAGTGTATATGTCTTCAAGACCTTCATGAGTCCCGTTCCCCCTTGAACTCCTGAGCAGTAAATCTTCCAAATAAAATAAATGCTTTTTCCTCTGGGTAACTGACAATTTTTTTTGTTCATAGCATGTGTTGCTGTAGATACACATGCCTTGCAAACTCCTCCTATCTAGTGTTTGGTCCGGACATTGCAGGGTTGTTTTTCTTCGAAGACGTTTCAAGTCCCCGTGGGTGGAGTGACTCCTTCCTTGGCCAAAATGTACATGGGCTTTGGCTCCACCCTTGAAGTTTTTTTTTTTTCCGCCATATGGTTCGGGCAGGAAAAGAAAGCCTCCAATACCGTTGTGTTTCTGTCTGTAAGCGTCAGGCCCTGCATCGTGTCATCACTTTTGGGAAACAATAATTTATCAAAACCATATTTCGTCATCATTCGAATACATTTAAACTACCAAGTTGAAAATATTGAGGACTCTGCTTTGGAGAACGTGGGCAGATGGAGCAGACTCCCTTTCTTTTCTGCCCACTTTCTAACTCGAATTATCTCTGGTCGGATCAGCATGAGGTTTGTAATCTCTTCTTTCTCTAAATCGCCAGGAGTCGAAGTGCACGTTATGTCAGACTTTTAGGTGAAAAAAAACTTTAACATATAGAAGAGAAAGACGCTGGGCACATTCCAGGATGCAGGATCAGGAAGCGCAAGATATTTTCGGGGAAGCAGACCCTTTTGACATTGAGGTACAATACTGGGTCCATCCAAGTCACAAAACATCAGAAAATCATGAAGTTCCGAGATGCACTCATCAGAGGCCTCTGATGAAGAACTGGAACATTTCGAGCTGAAGAAGTCAGCACCACCTGTGCAGAAGGCAACGAGGTCCATGAGTACTGATCCTGTTCTTGGGGACAAAATACACGGAAAACAACATTATGTCGAAGAGGAGCACCACTCCAAAAAAAAGATGAGAAGATGTGTGGGCCCACGACCGTCTTCAAGCCCCAGTCAGAGCCAAGATAAAACATTGGAGCTGAGAGAGCAGACTAAAATCCCCCTCTTGTTGGAAACTCCTGTGAAACATAAGGCTTCGATGTCGACTTCGACCCCAAAAGTTTGAAGCCGAAACCACCACGTTCTGAGCCGAAATCAAGGGAGATTTCGACTCCAGTTTTGGAGACTTAAGAGTCACCAATTTTAGAAAGACTAGCTGAAGAGCTCGACACTTTCCAAAATAAACTTTTTATTCACTCTGATATGGGGAAAATTCTTACTAAACCTGCACAAAGACTACTGGTGCACATGCTTCCTCCCATTCCTCAGAAAAAAATTATCATTTGAGGAAAAATTGCACACCTCCACAATCTGGACACAAAGACAGAGAGAGCATTCTGCGTTTACTCAGCATGCTCTAACAACCACCATGCCAAAGTCTGCACCACTAGTTGCACACTTGCCAGCACTTTCACCAGCACCACAAACTTTACCGCTACCATTACCTCCCTTTCCTCCTTCACAATTACCAGAGTGATCCAAGTAGTCCATATGAGAACATACCCATACTCCCATCCATCTGCTGAAGACGACGACCCTTGGAAGGACTGCAATACAGATTCTCCAGAGGATCAAGATACTGAGTCTTATATGGTGAAACCATCTCTCCCGGACGATACAACAGCATACCATGCTGTTATTCAGAGTGGCTCGTCCCCACAATTTCTCTATGAATGTTGTGGAAGAGGAAGACGATTTTCTTGTAGAGACCCTCTCAAAAACTGAGCGTAGTGTTTAGTTTTTACCAATGCTAAAAGGGATGATGAAATCAGCTCTTGATAATTTTAGAGATCCTACCAGAGCCTGGATAGCTACTCCACAAATAGAGAAAAATGTAAGCCATGCCCTGATGATCCCATTTACATAATGTCTCAGGTTCCACTAGGCTGATAGTTCATATGGCTAGAAAGAGGGCATCTGTGCAAATAACTAAAAATCCCAGAATCCCAGATAAAGAAAACAAACGCATAGATGCAGCAGGGAAAAGAGTTGAGTTAGGTGCATCAGCTCACTGGTATCTTGCCAATTCAGTTGCCTTATTATCAAGATAAAGCAGATTCCATTGTGAAGAGATGGAAACACTTATACAACGTTTACCATAAGCATATAGGAAGCTGGGTGAAGATGTAGTTGCAAGGGGAAAAATTAATCTTGCATTGAAACATTTGTTGCGCACTCAGCATTTAAACCTGAGGCGCAACAATACCTTCTAAATATTCCGATTGATGGGGACCATCTTTTCGAGTCCCAGGTGGACGAAATGTTAGAAAAGAATTAAAAAGGACACACAAATAGCAAATTCAGTGAGTGCACACTACAAATATCTTAGGACCATCCAAGAGGTTTACCCAAATCAGGGCAAATATCGCAAACACAAACATTTCAAAGACAACAAACCTTTCAGGACCCCCCTAACAGCTAGGGCTATTCAATGGTAAGTTAGGTACTGGTAAAGGTGCATCCCCCAAGGAAAGCACAACCACCAAGTATTGAGTAACCCAGCCCCACCAAAAGGATATAAAACCAGTAGGGGGTAGATTATAAGATTTTCATCCATACTGGGAAGAAATCACGTCAGATCAGTGGGTAGTCCAAATAGGCTATTGTCTTGAATTCCACACCAACCCACCCAACATACCTCCAAATCACAAGTTTTACAGCCAACAATAACTCGCCCTACTACAAGCGGAAGTTCAAGCTCTCCTTCTAAAAGGTGCTATAGAAATAGTTCCTCCTCAAGAAAGAGGACACGGTATATACTCAATGTACTTCCTCGTTCCAAAAAAGGATGGAACACTGCAACCTATATTATATTTCAGAAAATGTAATTGTGTCATAGCATTTCCGTATGACACTACTACAGGACATCACCACACTGCTTTGCAAAGGAGACTTTGACTTCGTTAGACCTCAGATGCATATTTTCATATCCCAATTCATCCTGCACATCACACTTTTTAGATTTTTAAGATTTGTGGTAATTGGACAACACTATGAATTAAGAGTTGACTCCTTTGGGACAACAGGGTCAAAATGTTTGGCACTGGTCGCCGCACACCTCAGGAGAGATGGCATCCATATTCCCTTATCTAGATGACTGGCTGATCAAGAGCAGCAGCATGCAAAAATGCCTGGCACACACTCAAACTGCTCTACATTTATTACACGGTTCTCAATCGTGACAAAATCTCACTGTAGGAAAGTGCCCCTTTTTGCATGGTTGCCCCCACTTTTTGTCAAACTGTTGATGTACTTTGACTGAGTGTGCCCTGGGTTCCTGCCAACCAGGTACCCAGGGCCTATGTTCTTTCCCTAAACTGTAATGTTGCAAAACCCAATTGGCAACTCTCTGGCCACATGTAAGTCCCTTGTAAAAGATACCTTAGGCACCAAGGGCACTGTGACCAGGAAGGCCTCCAAGGGCTGCAGCACTTAATGTGCCACCCTTAGAGGCCCTTTACCTTTACACACACACACAATTCCATTGCAGGGTGCGTGTTTTGGTGCAGAACAAAGTGAAGAGTCGACATGCAACACATCCCTGTGTGCCATGCCTACAATCCACTGCCCTGGCCTAGGTAAGCCACCCCTCTAGCTGGGTGAACTTTACCAGTGGTGAGGGTCCAGGTGCATGAGCCCTGTGCCCCTACAGTGTCTAAGTCAGTAATGACCTAATGTCATTACGAACTCCTCAGCACCATAATGGCTTTACTGAAAACTGGGAAGTTTGGTATCAAACTTCTCAGCACATTAAACCCACACTGATGCCAGTGTGGGATTTAATGAAAAATGCACTCAGAGGGCATCTTAGAGATGCCCCCTGAAAAACTACATAACTCTAGTATCCTGGCTGAGTGGCTGCTCGCCAGCTGCCACCACCAGACATGTTTCTGGACCCCTGGGTCAAGAGCCTGCCACTCTTGGGGTCCTGAAACACTGCACATCCTCGGACGAGGTGCCAAGCCTCCTCCCCCAGGATGGGCAGGGTCCATGAAGGGGAAGCTTCAAAGGCTTGCCGCCTTTGTGAGCTACCCCAGCCATTTGCTGCCCCAGCAACTGGCCCCCACCAATTCTGACCCCCACTTTTGGTGGGAGAATCGGTGGGAAAACCAAGTTAGGAGGAGAGGTGTACCTACCTTTGCCAACCCCACCCCTCAGGTGGGGAAGGCGAGGTGAAGCACAACTCTCAGTCCCCGCCATCTTGCAGATGGGGGACCCAGCCAACCAGAGTGAGGCTTATGCCCCGCTCCCGCTGGAGGTGGCATAATAGGAGGGGTACCCACCCCAAAGAAGGGACCCATTGGTCCCAACCTGTACCTACCTGTAACGCCCCTAAATCTAGTATTTAGGGGCAACCCCGAACCTTGCCTCCTCAGACAAGAAGAGAGAAGAAGGACTGAAGAAGCAGTGCTGAACTAAGAAGAGGAAGACACCCTCTGACTTGGCCCCAGCCCTACCGGCCTGTCCCAACCTCGAACCTGGTCCAGCGAAATCCCGGCGTGTTCTTCAGCCAGCAGCTCCCAAGAACCGGGAGGACCTGCCCTGCCTTCCCAAACAAAGACTTTGTCTCCTGTGAGCACCGTATTTGCTCACCCACTGACTCTGGCTCCGGCCAAATCCGCGAGTCTGCACCCGACGCCCACGGCCCGAGTTGCCCAACACCAAGAGTAGGTCTCTCCGGCGATCCTGACCTGAGATCTGGTGATCTCTGTCCTGCCTCGAATCTCCAATCGACTCCCGCAGCCCCTTTCTGGAGGATCCCCCCAACCGCGACCGGAGCCAGTAAGAAAAACACGATGCCAAAAGATACCCGACGTCCCGTGGCCCAACCGACGGTGTCCCAGCATCCCCAGGCATCCCAACTTACCATTCCAACCGGTGGTCGCCTCCAGAAGATCTTCGTCCCAAAGCCTGCAGTGTTTGTTGCAACCAGAGAATCCCCATTGAAACCAACAGGGCACCCGACGCCAAACCTGCCGCCGGCCGCATCTGTGCCGCTGTATGTGCACTTTTTGTGCTAAAACGAATCCCCCTTTGCCCTGAGTTAAACACCAGGAGCTTTTCTCCCACAACCTTGTGGCCCACTCTTGAGCAGACCACAACTGGAGGTCCCCTATCCCCCACTGGATAACATTGGGCCTCAGCACTCTGCACCCGGCCGCCCTAGTGCCGCCGATGGTGTTCTGAGAGTGCATCCTCGACCCTGGGGGAACCCTGGTTCTAACCTCAGAAACCCAACTACCACAACAAAGTACTTACCTGTAAACTGACAACTTCATTTCCTCCCATAGGATTGCATTGACTGCTTTTCTTTGAAAATTCTTTTAAGTGTGGAGTTGGTTTGTATGAAACCTTGAAAAACTGCATATGTGCAAAAAGTGAATTACTTACCTTTTGTCTAGGAAATGTCTCAGTGTTCTATCGAGGCATATCGCACTGATTAGCAAAAGTAACTTAAAAAGTAATCCAAGAAGTTACGTGTACTTTTATCTACAGAGTAACTGAAAAGTAATTCTGATTATTGACTTACCTGTAAATCAACCAACTGCATTTGAACCTGCATTCAACTGTAATTTACTGCATAAATATTGCAAAGTATTATTTCACTTACCTGCACCAGGCCTCGCTTGGTTTCAGAAATAAAATAACTAAATAATGTGTTCGAGGCATATGAGCTGTAGGTCATATGCTATGCATAGATCGCCATCTAGTGTTGGGTCTGGATGTTTGCACTTTGTTTTTCTTCGAAGAAGTCTTTCCAGTCACGAGGTAGGTGACTCCTCCTTTCGGTAATAGTGCGCATGGGCATCGACTCCATTGTTAGATTGGTTTTTTCCGCCATCGGGTTCGGATGTGTATTGCTGCGCTCCGGTTCGGCACCGTTTCTCGGTTCCCTTCGACGCGCAATCACCTCCCCTCGACGGTATTGTTATCGAACGCGGTTCGCCATTCGTCGCGTATCGTCTCACCTCGAAAAAACTTCGATCGGAAAACTCATGGCGGGCCGTCGGGCCTACCCGCGCCGACCGCACTAGCAGTCGATGGAACGGACTCCCTTTAAGTTCTGGCCCGGGTGTCGTGCTAAATTTTCACGCTCCGACTTGCACGAAGTGTGCAACCTGTGCCTGTCACCGGAACACAACGAGAACGAATGCGACGCGTGTCGATCGTTTCGATCGAAAAAGACATTTTGTGACCGTCGGGCTCGACGCCACGAGATGCAACACCAGAGCGGCTCTGCACCGGACATCTTCGGGGAAGATTCCGACACAGAACAGCAAGCTCAAGGAGCAGAAGAGGAAGAACATTTCTCTGTGTCCGAAGTCGACTCCGACATGCAAGAAGAGGAGCAAGTTACTCCGGGTCAACGTACCGTGAGTAAAGACACCCCTTTGCCCCCTCAACAACCAAAGACAAATGCTCCGATCCCTCCTCTGCCTTCGGGCCAAGGTCGGCACCGACAAAAGGTTTCCGATGCCCCGCCCTCGGGCCCGGCTCCAAAACATAAAGAGAAGCCTTCCGGCTCGGGCTCGAGCCGGCACCACTGCGGTGCCGAAAAAACACCTTCGGCACCGAAACCCAAATCTAAGCATGTGACGGTCACAATTCCACTGTTGCCGAAAACTCTACCTTCGACACCGAAAGGCTCGGAGCCGAAACCTCCGACGCAAAAAGGCTCGGAGCCGAAACCTTCGACGCCGAAACCACCAACTAAAGATAAAGACACTCTGTCTAAAGAGCCTCGACCCGATGCCCCGCCTTCGGATCCGAAGCAGAAAAAACTTGTAATCAACCCTGATACAGGACATATCCATGCCACTCTTCCAAAAAAACGGAAGATAGACCAGCCAGTGTACCAGCCAGAGGACTACCACATTCCTCTCAAAAGCAAAAGTGTGGGCACTAACCCTTCTCCACCTTACATTCCTCCTCCTTCCCCCACTGATCCCAATTTACTTATTACACCATCAAATTCACCACCACCTACACCTGACCCACAGGATAACGGGGATGAGGATGACGATCAGGATAGGCCACAGGACATTGACCCTTGGGAGGATTATCATACTGACCCAAGCCCAGATAATGACCCTGATTTGTACCCGTCTAGACCCTCCCTACATGACGATAACATTGGGTACCTTGAACTCCTTAACAGGGCTGCTCAATATCACGGGGTGGAGTTGCATAAAGAGCCTTTAGAAGAGGATTTCCTCTTTGAGACACTTAGTTCCTCTCAGAGAGCCACTCATACCTTACCTATGCTAAAAGGTATGTTGAAACACACAGACAAGATATTTAAAGGTCCTGTGAGGGCAAGAATAATTACACCTAGAGTGGAGAAAAAATATAAACCTTCACCCACCGACCCCGTTTACATCAGAGGTCAGTTGCCTTTAGACTCTCTGGTGGTATCCAACGCTCGCAAGAGAGCTAACTCCCAAACCACCGGTGAGGCTCCTCCTCCTCATAAGGAGTCTTAAACTTATTGATGCCTCGGGCAAAAGAGTGGCTTCACAAGCGGCTAATAACTGGCGCATTGCCAACGCTCAAGCTCTGTTGGCTTGCTATGATAGGGCTCATTACGATGAGTTAGAAAAACTCATGCAATTTTTACCTGACGAACACAAAACTAAGGCTAATGACCTTATCCAAGAAGGTAAACTTATCACTAATACCTCAATCAGGTGTGCCCTGGACGCAGCAGATACAGCAGCTGGGACAGTAAACACCAGTCTACTCCTACGCAGACATGCTTGGTTGAGAATCTCAGGATTCAAGCCTGAGGTTCAAACCTTCATCCTCAACCAACCATTCGACAAAGAACATCTCTTTGGCCCAACGGTTGATACCTCGCTGGAGATGATGAAAAAAGACACGGAGGGCGCAAAGTCCATGGGGGCTTTGCAATTGCCTGCCTAGGGGTTCCTTTCGCCGCTCCTTATATAGGGGTGGTTCCAAAAATGTATCCACCGAAAACCCCTCCTCCTCTTACAAGGGCAACAACCAATCCCCCTCTTCAAGAGGTTATTTTAGAGGTGGTTTCAGAGGAAACAATGGTAAGGGAAGAGGCAGAGGCAACTCCACATGCACTTCCCCCGCAAACAAACAGTGACTTCCTTCTGTTACCCCCCGATCCGTCCACTCCTGTCGGGGAACGTCTCTCTCAATTCCTACCTGTCTGGAATTCAATCACCTCAGGCAAGTGGGTACTACAAATTATCCAATATGGTTACTGCCTGGAGCTTACACACACTCCCCCAGATATTCTTCCAAGATCACATGCAATGTCACCAGAGCATCTTACCCTTCTAAAGCAAGAGGTTCTCTCTCGGAAAAACACGCTATAGAACCAGTCCCATTACAATATCAGGGGACCGGAGTATACTCCCTGTATTTTTTAATTCCCAAAAAAGACGGCTCTCTCAGGCCCATACTAGACCTCAGAGAACTAAATCTATACATTCAGCCGGACCACTGTCACATGATCACACTCCAACAAGTGCTCTCACTCCTTCAGCAAGGCGACTTTCTGTCCACTCTGGACTTAAAGGACGCCTATTTCCATATTCCCATTCACCCCGCTCACCGGAAATACCTCAGGTTTCTGGTAGACGGCCAACATTATCAATTCAAGGTTCTCCCATTTGAAGTAACTACCGCACCCAGGGTTTTCACCAAATGCCTGGCAGCAGTTGCGGCTCATCTAAGAAGACAGCACATGCACGTCTTCCCTTACCTAGACGACTGGTTCATAAAAGCCAGCTCGCAGCAAAGCTGCCTATGCCACACTCAAAGAACAGCCCAACTGCTTCACGACCTTGGGTTTACTGTGAATCTCACCAAGTCTCATCTCCAACCATCCAATACACAACTGTATGTAGGAGCCACAATAGACACTCAAAAAGCTCTAACGTGTCCCAACCCAGTCAGAATCCGCAACATGCAGACTCTAATCTCTCAGTTTCAGTCACAACACTCGTTACCAGCTCGAGTGTTCATGCAATTGATAGGAATGATGGCCTCTTGCATTTTAATCGTTCCTTACGCAAGACTCCAAATGCGTCCCCTCCAGGAATGCCTAGCACGTCAGTGGAACCAGGCTCAAGGTCAGTTATCAGATCTAGCGTTGGTAGACTGCCGCACTCATCGCTCTCTGCAGTGGTGGAATACAAAAAAACCTTTCCATGGGGCGGCCATTCTTCGACCCGTTTCCACAGATAGTGCTAACAGCAGACGCTTCACTCACTGGTTGGGGAGCTCATCTGCAAAAACATACCATTCTAGGCATGTGGACTCTTCAACAAAAGCAACTCCACATAAACCATCTAGAACTGCTAGCAATTTTTCTAGAGTTGAAAGCTTTTTAACTTCATCTAGTAGGCAAAGCTGGGGGGACACACTCTCCCCAGCTCTTACAGTTAGCTCAGAGCATCTGGAGATGGGCCATACCTCACAAAATATATCTCCTTGCGGAACACCTTCCAGGAGTAAACAACCACATTGCAGATCTGCTCAGTCGTCAACGACAACAGATCCACGAATGGGAACTCGACCCTCAGGTTCTCCTCTCGTTCTTTCAAATGAGGGGCTTCCCAGACATAGATCTGTTCGCCACCCACTTACAAGCAAAATGCCCAAACTTCGCATTCAGGGATCCACACCCATTGTCCAAAGGCAATGCACTATGGATGAACAGTTCAGGGATATTTGCTTACGCTTTTCCGCCTCTCCCACTCGTTCCATTAGTGGTTCGGAAGCTCAAACAGAACTCCCTGACACTAATCCTAGTTGCTCCCACATGGGCCCGTCAGCCCTGGTTCCCAACCCTCTTGGAGTTGTCAGTAGTTCCCCACCAAAAACTCCATCTCACTCCCGATCTCCTCATTCAGAACCATGGAGGGATAAGGCACCCAGATCCCAGTCATCTCAACCTTGCGATCTGGCACCTGAAATCTTAGAGTTTGGCTACCTCAATCTTCCCCCAGATTTCATGAATATCATCAAAGAGGCTAGACGCTGTACCACAAGGGCATGCTATGCAGCAAAATGGAAGCGGTTTGTGATTTACTGTAATAACAATCAAGTAAATCCGCTCGACGTTTCAATCCAAAACATCATTTGTTACCTATTACATCTACAGCGTTCCAATTTAGCGTATACATCAATACGCTTACATCTTGCTGCATATCTGCAGAACAGACAACATTTGTCTCTTTTTAGAGTGCTATTAAGGCTTTCATGGAAGGACTCAAAAGAGTGATTCCTCCCAGACTTCCACCTGCTCCAGTGTGGAATCTCAACATCGTCCTTTCAAGACTCATGGGTCCGCCTTTTGAGCCACTGCATAGATGTGAACTGCAATTTCTCACTTGGAAAGTAGCTTTCATCATAGCTATCACAACTCTAAGGAGAGTGGGTGAGCTTCAGGCACTAACAGTAGAAGAACCATTTTTACAAATACATCAAAACAAAGTAGTTCTTAGGACTAACCCCAAATTTCTACCTTAAGTCATTTCTGCCTTTCATATCAACCAATCTGTTGAGTTGCCTCTGTTCTTCCCTCAACCAGATTCTGTGGCAGAACGTGCTCTTCACACCTTAGATGTAAAAAGAGCGTTACTATATTACATTGAAAGAACAAAGGGCCACATGCATCAAAGAAAGGAATTGCGATTCATAAATAGCGATTTTTAAGAAATCGCTATTTAGGAATCGCAATTACTTATGCATGTAGGAATCGCAAAAAAATTGCGATTCCTACATATTCCTTAATAGCAACTCGCAAATTGCGACTCGCTATTAAGGAATGCCTTCCCATTCAATCCTAAGGGCCTAGAGGCCCATAGGAATGAATGTAAAGTCATTCGCAATTTGTGAGTACCAAATAGGTACGTGCAAATTGCGAATGCAATTTGAAGGGTGCTAGGGGGCCTTAAAGGCCACCCTGCTGCACCCCCAAATTTAGCATGTGTGCACATGTGGCGCACACATATGCCCTAAGGGCATATGTGTGCGCCACATGGCACTTTGAAAAATGCACATCTGAAAGAGACACGTTAGTGACAGATTCCTTACCTTAGAATATCCCCAGGCGTCAGGCTGGATCCGGAAAGTTTTTGCGTAGCAGTACCCTTGCGCGTCGGTAGGCGGCGTCGTGCGGCTCCGCGTCCGTCGTCGGCGTCGTGATCGCCGGGATGACGTCGCGGGCAGTACTTAGGCGCCGCCCCTGCGCGCTGACGTCAGTTCTTCTTTTTCTGCGCCAGTAAGCGCAGATCCGGGAAGAGCAGTGCCCTAGTCACTTTTTGACTATCTTTTTTGGTGAATTTTTTCACTGTTTCTTCAACGAGTCTTCACGACTCCTAAGGTGTCGTAGGGATGCCCGGCTTTAAGCCCTGCGAGGAATGTGGTCGCATGATGTCGATCACGGACCCGCACCTCGAGTGTCTCTTTTGTCTCGGCCGAGACCACGACACGAAGTCGTGTCCTGACTGCCGGAAACTTCATCCGAAGGCTTTGCGAGAGCGGTCTCGAAAGCTCCTCGAAGTCCGGCATTCGGCTCCGCACCAAGCCCCGGTCCCGGGAGAGGTCGAGGGGCCGGACGCGGAGTCCCCGCCGTTCGTCGGAATCCAAGTCTTCGCGCTCCTCCGGTAAGTCGAAGCACAAGAAGTCTAAGCGGCGTCATCGCTCTAAGACTTCGCCTCGCCGGTCTCGCGACTCGGCTGAGGTCCCTGTCGGCACCGTCCCCGCCGCCCCGGACGTGCCTGTCGAGTTACCCCCGCATTACCCGTCCTACCCGGGTTCGGGGGCGACTCCGGCCGAAATACAGGAATTCCTGTCGGCCATGGCCCGCCTCCTCGGGCCTCAAGGTCCCTCCGGTGCGCCTTCGGGCCCCGCGGGCCCTGATGGGGTTGCTCCGGCGTCGCCGTCGACTCCGGTCCCGGCGTCGCCTGTCCCACCGGCCTTCGTCCCGGCCTCGGCTCCGGCCCCGGCCTCGACCCCGGCTCCGGTGGTGCCGCAACCCCCATCGACGCCGGTTGACCTAACCACGCCTCCGCCGACGCCGATGTACCCGGTGCCGTTTCCCGACGCCGTCCGGGGCTCCGGGCGGCGTCGCTCCCGGTTCTCTCCGGGTCCGGACATGGAGCCGGACCGGGCGTCGCCCGACGCCGGTTCCGGCGCCGATGAGACCTTGGGTCCCTGATGTCCCTCCTCCTCCATATTTTCAACCTGAGGAGGACCAGGAGAGCTGGGAGGGGTCTGAGGACCCTCTCACACAACAGTGCGAGTTTGACCCGGACTGGGTTGAGGAACTTGGGGATGCCAGTGGTCTGGACACCTCCCCTGACTCTGGCATGCTGTCTCCTCCCGTGGCAACGGAGGAGGGGGCTAATTTTGCAACGGTGTTGCGTAGAGCTGCTGGAGCCTTGAATCTCCAGTTGCCTACAGTGGCCGTCCAGGACTAACATCCTGACTGAAGTGCTTCAGCCGGCGGCCTCCGCTTTGGAAACTGTGCTGCCATTCAACGATGCACTGACTGACGTTCTTTTGGGTGCCTGGTCCAAACCCACCACAGGGGCTCCTGTGGATAGGAACGTGGCCCGACGCCATCGCCCTGCTCCGGGCGACCCCCTGTTTCTCTCCCAACACCCCACCCCTGAGAGCTTGGTTGTCCAAGCCTCTGCCTCTTCCATACCGCCCCTCCGGATAGGGAATCCAAGCGCCTGGATCACTTTGGGAAGAAGGCTTTCTCTTCCTCCAGTGCTGGCTTGCGGTCCGTTAATACCGCTTGCCTCTTGGGCCGATACACCCACTCCCTGTGGGATTCGGTGGCGACTGTTTTGCCGCAGTGCTCTGAGGAGGTCCAGACACTGCTTACCCGCGCCATTGCGGAAGGGCGTGATGCGGCTAAATATACCATCCGCTGTGGCCTTGATACCGCCGACTCGCTGGGCAGATCGCTTGCAACGACGGTGGCGCTGCGTCGCCACGCCTGGCTGAGAACCACTGGTTTTTCAGGGGATGTCCAGAATACACTCATGGACATGCCCTTTGATGGAGTCTGTCTTTTTGGTTCGAAGGCAGACCATGCGCTGGAACGTTTCAAGGACTCACGGGCTACTGCTAAGTCCCTGGGCCTTGCTGTTGTGCGCCCTCCGCTCACGTCTGCTTTTCGCCCCTTTCGTGGCCACGGAAGGGGCGCCCAGTCACGTCCACAGCCCGGCCAACGGCCCGCGCAGCAAGCGCCTTCGCGTGGCCGAGGACGTGGATACCGCCGTGGCGGTTCGGGCAACCAGCATGCGGGTCAGGCCACCACCTCCAACCCGTCCGCGGCCTCCAAGCCCTCCTAGTCCCTCCTTTCAGGTGCACAGCACGCCAGTCGAGGGCAGGGTCCGCCATCACCTTCACCACTGGCGTCCCATCACCTCGGACAGGTGGGTCTTGGACATTGTCCGAAGGGGCTACTCCCTCCCCTTCGAGACCACCCCCCAGCCATGCCACCTCAATTCCACCGCATGTCAGGGGATCACTTGGTGCTTCTACAGAAGGAAGTCACGGCCCTCTTGGCCAAGAGGGCCATCGAGCATGTTCCGACCCCAGAAGTAGGGCGTGGTTGCTACTCCCACTACTTTCTGGTGCCCAAAAAGGACAAGGAGGACATGCGTCCTATCTTGGACCTCCGGAACGTCAATCGCTTCCTCCGGAAGGAGAAGTTCAAGATGCTCACCCTAGCTCAGGTCTTGACTGCCCTCGACCTCGGAGACTGGCTGGTAGCGTTGGACTTGCAGGACGCCTATTTCCACATCCCCGTCCTGCCGGCCCACCGGCGTTACCTTCGGTTCACGGTAGGCCTCGAGCATTTCCAGTTCACCGTGCTCCCCCTTGGCCTTACCAGTGCCCCTCGGGTGTTCACGAAAGTGATGGCGGTGGTCGCAGCTCATCTGCGCCGGGCAGGGGTTTCAGTCTTCCCCTACCTCGACCACTGGCTGCTGAAGGCGGGCTCGTCCCAGGCAGTCGTCTCCCACCTCCAGACTACGGCCGAACTCCTGCACTCGCTGGGGTTCTCCATCAATGTGCCGAAGTCGCATCTGATTCCTTCTCCACAGCTCCTTTTCATCGGAGCAGTTCTGGACACAACGCAGTTTCGGGCCTATCCTCCCGAACGGCGAGTCCGGGATATTCAGGCTATGATTCCGATCTTTCAGCCTTTATCCTGGGTTTCGGTACGGATGACCCTGAGGCTGCTGGGCCTCAAGGCCTCCTGCATCCTGCTGGTCAATCATGCCAGATGGCATATGCGGGCTCTGCAGTGGGACCTGAAGTTCCAGTGGGCGCAGCACCAGGGCAACCTGTCCGATCACGTCCAGATCTCGGAGGGGACTGCAACACAGTTGCAGTGGTGGCTCTCGAACCAGCAATGGGTCATGGGCAGATCCCTCTCCCTTCCCCAGCCAGAGCATACAGTTGTGACGGACGCGTCCCTTCTGGGATGGGGCGGTCACATGGGAGAGGCGGAGATCAGAGGCCTCTGGTCTCCGGCGGAGTCCCGGCTCCATATCAACCTTCTGGAGCTCCGGGCGATCCGACTTGCACTGAAGGCATTCCTTCCCTCTGTCAAAGGGAAGGTAGTGCAGGTGTTCACCGACAACACCACCGCCATGTGGTACTGCAACAAACAGGGCGGGGTGGGGTCGTGGACCCTTTGTCAGGAGGCTCTGCGCCTCTGGACATGGCTGGAACATCAGGGCATGTTCCTGATGGTTCAACACCTGGCAGGTTCCCTGAACGCCAGGGCGGACGAACTCAGCCGCAGGTGCATGATGGATCACGAATGGCGTCTTCACTCGGAAGTGGCGCAAGGACTCTTTCTACAGTGGGGAGAGCCTTGGTTAGATCTATTCGCCACCGAAGAGAACGCGCAATGTCATCAGTGCTGCGCGTTGGAATTTCCAAGGCGGCACTCGCTCGGCGACGCTTTTCGTCACGAGTGGAGTTGCGGTCTATTGTACGCCTTTCCGCCTATACCACTTCTACCCAGAGTGTTCAAGAAGATTCGGCACGACCGGGCCCAAGTCATTCTTGTGGCTCCGGACTGGGCTCGAAGAGTTTGGTATCCCGAGCTACTCAGTATGAGCGTAGATCCCCCGATCCGTCTGCCTCTTCGGGAGGATCTTCTGTCGCAGCAGCAGGGGACGGTCCTCCACCCGAACCTGTCCAGTCTACACCTGCTTGCGTGGAGATTGAGCGGCGGCAGTTGATTCCTTTCGACTTGCCTCCCGAAGTTTGTGATGTGATTCTGGCAGCCAGGCGTCGCTCCACTAAGGTGGTATACGCCTGCAGGTGGAACAAATTTGTGGCATGGTGCACAGCAAAGGCTGTGAACCCCCTTTCTGCCCCTCTTTCTGAGGTCCTTCTGTTCCTTCTTTCTCTGGCCCAACAGGGTTCTGCCCTGGGTTCCATCAAGGGTTATCTCTGTGCTATCTCGGCCTTCCTCAGGCTCCCTGATCAGCCCTCCCTTTTCAAGTCCCCTGTTGTTAACAGGTTCTTAAAAGGCATTACACACCTCTTTCCTCCTGTTCCATTTGTGATGCCTCAGTGGGACTTGAACTTGGTTCTTACCTTTTTAATGTGCGCTCCCTTTGAGCCTCTGCATAACTGTCCTCTTCGTCTTCTGACTCTAAAGACAGCCTTTCTGGTGGCCATCACCTCCGCTCGGCGGGTGAGTGAGCTCCAGGCTTTATCTTGCAAACCTCCCTTTCTGTCTGTTCATCCAGACAAGGTTGTTCTTCGGACGCGTCTGTCCTTCTTGCCAAAGGTGGTTACTGCCTTTCACATTGGGCAGACCATCACTTTGCCTACCTTCTTTCCGCCTCCGCATCCTTCTAGAGAGGAAGAGAGGCTCCACCGTCTGGACCCTAAACGTGCGCTCTTCTTCTATATCGACCGCACAAAACACTTCCGGGTGGATGACCAGCTCTTTGTTGGCTACGTGGGCGCCAAAAAGGTCGGGCGGTGCACAAACGAACCATCTCCCGCTGGGTTACCTTGTGCATCAAGACCTGCTATTCTTTGGCTAAGAAGGAGCCTCCTGTTGGGCTGCGTGCCCATTCCACCAGGGCAACGGCTGCTACCACGGCCTTGGGCCGCGGTGTTCCGCTGCCGGTTATCTGTCAGGCAGCTACGTGGGCCTCGCTGCACACGTTTACAAAACATTACTGCCTTGACAGTCAGGTCCGGAGGGACGGCTTCTTTGGCCGTTCTGTCCTCCAGGACTTCCTTGTCTGATCTTTGTTCGCAGACCCACCACCGGGGTTGGTATTGCTGGGGTATCTATTCTAAGGTAAGGAATCTGTCACTAACGTGTCTCTTTCAGATGCACAAGTTACTAACTTGTGTAACGATATATCTGTAAGAGACAGTAGTTAGTGACAGATTCCTTACCGCCCACCCATCCTCCCCGTTCTGCGAACTGATTTCTAGGGTTAAGGACATCCCTTTCAGGGCCCTAGTATTTTTCAGACACCTATGTCAGCTTCTTGCATGGCTCTGCGTTCCTGGCGCGGAAAGTCGTGTACAGAACTGACGTCAGCGCGCAGGGGCGGCGCCTAAGTACTGCCCGCGACGTCATCCCGGCGATCACGACGCCGACGACGGACGCGGAGCCGCACGACGCCGCCTACCGACGCGCAAGGGTACTGCTACGCAAAAACTTTCCGGATCCAGCCTGACGCCTGGGGATATTCTAAGGTAAGGAATCTGTCACTAACTACTGTCTCTTACAGATATATTGTTACACAAGTTAGTAACTTGTGCTTTAGTGCATTTTTCAAAGTTTTTGCAAATTACCATCAACTAGCAGTTCATGGTAATTAGCGTTTCCTAAATGCGAAGTCGCATTTAGGAAAGGCTTGATGCAACCCAAATAGGGAATCGCAATTTGCGATTCCCTTCAAAGCATTCGCAAGTTAGGTAATCGCAAAATTTGCGATTACCTATCTTGCGAATGGGTTTTGGGTTGATGCATCCCAATTGCCTAAATACCGGTCGCAAACGGGCCGATTCTGCGAATTGGCCCGTTTGCGACTGGTATTTAGGTTGATGCATGTGCCCCAAAATCTTTCAGAAAGACTAAGCAACTTTTTGTTGCTTTTGCTCCACCACATAAAGGCAATCCAATATCAAAATCAGGTATTGCAAGGTGGATAGTTAAGTGCATTCAAATATGCTATGCAAAAGCAAAACGAACGTTAACAGTTCCCCCTAGAGCACACTCTACACGCAAACTAGGGGCTTCTATGGCATTCTTAGGAAATATACCCATGGATGACATATGCAAAGCTGCAACATGGTCTACACCTCACACATTCACAAACCACTATTGTTTAGATGTGTTAGCAAGACAACAGGCTAGAGTGGGCCAGGCAGTTTTACGTACATTATTTCAAACCACTGCAACGGATACAGGTTAGCCACCGCTTTGGGAGATAACTGCTATATAGTCTATGCATAGCATATGATTTAAAGCTCCTATGCCTCAAACGGAAAATGCTACTTACCCAGTATGCATCTGTTCTTGACATGTAGAGCTGTAGAGTCATATGCGCCTCCCCGGGTACCTGTACCTGTTGCAGTAACATCTTACTTAGATACATGCATTCATGGACATCTCCTTTTACTACTCTTACTAACTCAATTATCACCCTCTGCGGGAAAACAATCTAACAATGGAGACCATGCCCGTGCGCACTATTACCGAAAGACTTCTTTGAAGAAAAACAAAAGTGCAAACATCCGGACCCAACACTAGATGGCGATCTATGCATAGCATATGACTCTACAGCTCTATATGCCAAGAACAGATGCATACTGGGTAAGTAGCATTTTCCTTTTGATACACACAAAATTGGTCTGAGTTCAGTCTTTGAGTGTGTGACATCATTTCTTGCATGAGTGTGTACAATAAATGCTCAACACTACCCTCTGATAAAGCCTTACTGCTCGCCCACACTACCACAAATAGAGAGTAAGGTATTATCTACTTTTACCTCTGCCTACCTTTGGGGTTCCACTGGACTCTGTGCACACTTACCTTACTTTGGTATAGTATATACAGAGTCACCTTCCTGCACTCACCTCCTACCTCAACAGATCAAGCCATTTCTAGGATCAATACTGAATACGGTCATGGGGTCGGCATACCCCAACAACCAGAGGGTGATGACATTTCAACTGCTGCTGCTTCTTTTTCAGGCTACTCCATCCAATATCAGTAAGAACTATGAGCCTACTTGGAATGATGGCATCATGTGTAGCAATTGTGCCATAAACCAGATTACACATGCGCCCTCTGCAGCAATGCTTTGCGAGGAAATGGTCTCAAGCGTAGGGTCATCTCGACGTTCTAGTGTTGATAAAGGCCAGTACAGAGCACTCTGCTTTGGTGGATGTAACAAAATGGGTTCAACCCATGTAATCTGCCCATAGGTTTTGCTTTTTGATGAGCTTTTGATGTGGGCATCACTGCACACGTTCACAAATCATTACTGCCTGGACAGTCATGTCCATCGTGACAGGCACTTTGCCCGTTCGGTCCTGTAGGGTTTTTTGGTCTAATTGGGTTTGCAGACCTACTCCGGTGAGGTATTGCTTGGTTATCTATTCTAAGGTAAGGAATCTGCATCTAGAAGTCTCTATCATATGAACAAGTTACTTAACTTCGGTAACTCCTTATCTTGTAGAGACTCTATCTAGACTCTATCATCCCCGCTCTGCGAACCAGTAAAGGTGTAAGGGGCACCATTTTCAGGATCTTAGTCTTTTCCATTGGTCAGTCCTCATCGTGGCTCTGCGCTCCTGTCGTGGAAAGTCACGAAATTAACTGATGTCAGCGCACCGTGGTGGCACCTGTATAGCATATGTCATTTCCAGCGTGGATGACTATGCAGAGCCGAACGACGCCACCTACCAGTGAGCAAGGATACTGCTCGAAAATCTTCTGTTTTCAGTCTGACGCTTGGGGATATTCTTAGGTAACGAATCTGCATCTAGATAGACTCTACCAGACAAGGCATTACTGAAGGTAAGTAACTTGTTCAATTGTTTTTATATTACTTTATTACTTTGTGTTTTCGTAATGTATATCTAAATAGATCTATTTATTTATTTATTTAACTTGTTTGTTAGTTTGTTTACAGGATAGTGTTCTGGCATTCTGGAAACATGGAATGCAAGGGAGAAGTTTTCGATCAAACGAGGTGAGTGATGACTGTCAGCTCATTTTGTGTTTCCATGAAGTAAAATGAAAATGTTTCTGAGGGATACTTCTACCTGCAGATTCCTCAGCTGTAAAATAATCCAGGCATCAGACTGAATCCTTAATCTTCAAAACTCTCACATCACTGGTAGCGGGCGCTGGTTTCAAAGTGGCGTCAGATGATTCTCAGAATGGCATATAGCGCCTACCCTGGTGCAACAAAATCCATTCCCCTTTTTTTGCACCTTTGATGTGGATCCGGAGCTCGCTGTCTCCTGAGAGTCTAGAGTTTTTTCCTCACACAACATTCCTCAGCGCAGTGTCATTTAACCCTTGAAGCGTTCGGCTTTAAGCCCTGTAGGGACTACTAGGGACAGATGTCCATCATGAACCCACGTTCCATTTCTTTCTGCTATTTTGGATTGGGCCACAAATCTTGCTCCTGCAACTCTTACCTCCGCTTGCATCCTAAGGCCATTACCGGGCGTAAAGCCAAACTGTTTATGGCCTGTGATGAAAATCATAGCTGTCAGAGCTCAAGATCTCCCTCTTCACACTCCTCGGGCACAAAAAAGAATAAGCACAGGAAGCACAAGAAACAAGTTAAGTCTCCAAGACAACTATGGTCTCTTACAGGATCCTCACCCTCGGAGTCGAGTTGGTCATGATGGAGCCAACAGATTCTGTTCCAGGTAGCTTTACACCTGCACCTCAGACAAACCCAACCTTGGAGCTGATTTCGATGATGCTTTCTTTCCCGATGCCATCAGCGCCAGTGCCTTCTGTACACAATCCTTTGACAACGGCCCCTCTCTCTTTCCTGGAGTTTCCATTGACGAGGATTGACCCAGCTGCTTCCTTAACCCAGTGTTCAGGACTTTTGCCCGGCCTTAAACCCTGTAGAAGCAGGACAGGGAGCACCCATTGTTCTTGCCAGTGGCGCCAAATGCATTGTACCTATAGCGCCTCCACCAGCTTTCAATCACTTCAGTACAAAATTACGTGGCCCCAGCATCGGTGTCCTGCTCAGTGCCACCAATAAAGCCACTGATGCTGCCACTCCAGCTGCGTCCTGAGCCATACTAAGAGTTAGCTGCCCCTCCTCCTCCACCCATGAAGACTCCTCGCAAACATTCCAGAAGGGAGGTACAACGACTTATTGAAGAGGAAGAATAGGGACAGAGGATCCATGACCTGACCCTCTTAACCTTTATGGTGATGCTGATTGTGGTGTAGAAAACCCATATGAAGTGCCTGGTTTATGCTCTGCTAGTGGGTTAGACACTTGCTCAGAAATGGACATAGATTTTTCAGCCGGACCTCCAAACCCTCTCCAATCAGTCTTCTGGAAGTTGCTGAGTTACTGGACTTGCAGCTACCAGCGTCAATGTCAAGATCAGTGTCCTCACAGAAGTGCCGCTCCCTACGACTCTGACATCTGAGACATTACTGTCCTTCAACAAGGCCTTGACGGAACCCGTCATGGCAGCATGGGAGAAACCCTCTTCAGCGCTAGCTGTCAGCAGGTTAATGATCAGCCGCTATTGTCCGGCTCCAAAAGACCCAGCTTTTCTGTCAGCCCACCCTTCCCTAGAGAGCTTGGTAATCTAAGCTTTGTGCACCACAAGCCAGTTGTAAAGATCATTCCCACCAGTCCCTTCGGACATATCGGGCCATTGGTGATTCTAAGAGGGACTAGAAAAGGCTGCCCACTTGCCCTCTCCTTTTTGCTCTTCAGGTTAAACACCTGGCTATTCGACCGAGGCAAGATGGAAAGTGTGTTGTGGGCATCCCACTAGGTGATAGAACATATTCAATTATCCTATATACAGAAGCTATTCTGGTGTATTTTAAAGATGCGACTATGGTACACTAAACGTTTGCTGCAGTTTTGGGTCTGAGGGTCAACTGGCACAAATCATGCTTGTTTTCTCTTGCTCCTGATACCACAGAGGTGCATGTACTCATTGGAGGAGAGGCACCACAGTGTCAGGGAGACACTTTTAAATACTTGGGTATAAACCTATCACAGCCATGGACAGGACTTGTTGGATGGTAGTGTTACCAGGATGGTGACAACACTCCCAACAGCCACTTAGCCTTTTGGAAGACACTGCAGCTATAAGCAATGGGTCAAGTAGCACTGTCCAAAATGGTCATGCTCCTTTGGCTGCAACATTACTTTAGCAATTACCACTATACCTCCAGGAAAAAAAAATTCATGGCTTAGACGCCCTATGGATAGAATTTATTTGGTGTGGCAGGCTCTGCTGAGTGGCACTAGCAACATTGCGGCTTCCAATGGAGAGGGCGGGCTGGGAACCTCAAACTTTGAGTGCTACTACTTTGTGGCCCAACCACATTGGGTATCTTACTGGCTATCCAGTAATCAGCTGGATGACACAGCCACATTGGCAGCTGCATGGAGTTTAACAGAGATCATATAACTCTTCACTAGTAAAAAAAGACTTTTACCCCTAATTCCTTCTCTTATGCATAGCACATTGTTGCTTTCAGTGAATTCTGCGTATCATGACTGGTGTTATCCCATATGCACCTGCAATTCCCCTTTCGAGTCTCATGGGAAATGCTTGTGCCCAGATACCTTAGGATCCTAAAATCTGGGCAACAGCAGGTATACAAGTACTGGGTGATTTCTTTCAAGAGGGTCAACTCTTGTTCTTTGACGATTTAGTAGTCCAGTTTCTGATGGATACATCTGCCTGTGGATTCCTCACCATTTCAATTACCCCAATGCGCAGCATTCCACTGAAGCTTTTCTCCTCAGCTCTCCCACATCGACGAGGACGTCACAATAGAACGGCTCCGCACGCGACTCCGCGTGTCGTCATCAGAGCCATAAGAAGACCTTGTCGGCGTGCTGGCATCGGTTCCCTTTTTTCCGTACCATCGAGGCGTAACGGGTTTTTCCCGGTCTCTCCATTTCTGGAAGTTTCTTTGTTGCAGTTGTCATGACTTTCTAGCCGTCAAAGATGACTACTCTGAGGAAGTCGGGTTTCAAGCCATGCAGAGAATGTTGGGCCAGATGTCCATCACTGACCCCATGAAGATTGTTTATGGTGTCTCTCGTCAGACCATGACGTCGGGACATGCACATAGTGCAAGCGCACAAATCCGAAGGTGCTGAAGGAGAGGGGGGCCGAATTATTAATGGCCAAGGCCAAAAAGCAGAAGAGAGGTCATAGGAGGTCACGGACCTGCTCGAAGCTGCTGACTTCACACACTTCACGGTCTTCTAAGAAGCACAAGACGAAGCGGCGCCATGGTTCTCTGCGTCGCTCTTGGAAGGATGCGACTCCGAAGTCGGTGTCCCTAAGTACCGGACGTCATCACAGGGATGAGATCTCTCCAACTCCTTCACCTGGGGTGTCTTTGGCCCCGTCTCCGAGAACAGTGACTCCACCAGCTCCAAGAGATGCAACGCCTTTAACGTTGCCCAAGTCAACCACTACTCCTCTGGCTCCAGGGTCTCCGGCCCCGCAACCGGAGGCAAATTTGGTGCCTCCTCGAACAGCTCCAGAGCCTGTGGTATCGGATCCGGCATATCCTGCTTTCCCGGCTCCGGTATTGGATCCATCACATTTTTTAAATGCAATGTTTAGCTTGTTCGCCAGAGCTGTGAACCCTACTGGTGCGCCTGTGGGCCACATGGGTTTGTTGGCATATTCCCTGGGAGGTTTGCCACCTCACTTTCCCCAGGCACCTCTCATGCCTATGGCTCCAGGAAGTTGACCTCTTCCGATGGCGAGATTTTCGATGATCTTTCAGTCCTTGGAGGGACGAGCTCCTCTAGATGGTTCATCCCTGTCGCAGTCCAGTTCCAAACTGGCGCAGACTCGACCGGCTTTGACTCCTGTTCCTGTGGACTTCTCCTCGACGCTGATCCCGAATTTACCGCCGCCGCGTTTGGCGCCGACGATGCCGAGTCAGAGGATGAGATCTCGGAGAGGCTCAAAGGCAGTTGGAGGAAGAAGAGTACCAGGAGGAACATGAAGGGGCTGAGGAAGGGAAGATTGTAGATCCTCACTCGGATTTTGAGGGTTTGCAAGAGGCTAGTGTCCTGGACACCTCTCCTGAGTGGGAGCTTTCATCACCAAAGGGCCTGCCGACGCAGGAGGTGATCACATATGCTGTGATCAGAAAGACTGCAGACCTCTTGGCGTTGCCTCTTCCTACAGAGGAGTTAAGATCTAATATTCTTACAGAGGTGCTTCATTCCTCTTCCTCTGTTTCAGAACCTTTGCTTCCCTTCAACGAAGCGCTGACAGAGCCCATTCTGGATGTCTGGCAGAAGCCAATGTCAACTCCAGCGGTTTCCAGAACCGTGGCAAGGAGGTACAAGGTGGCTTTGGGGGATCCTGCATTCCTGTCCACCGATCCTTCGCCAGAAAGCTTGGTGGTCCAGGCTTCGTGCTCTTCAAGGTTGTCTGCGGGTTCCTTCCCATCTACACATTGCGGATAAGGAGTCAAAGTGCATGGAGCAATCAGCAAAGAAGGTGTTCTCGTCGGGGAGTATGGCCCTTAAGTCCACAAACGCCACATGCCTTTTGGGTCGCTACATCCATGCCCTCATGGACTCAGTCAGGGAGGTTGTCCTAAAGTTGCCCGAGGAGGTACAAGGGCATTTCTCAGAGGTGTTTTCGGATGCCCAAGCTGCTGCCCGCCAAGTGATCCAATCTGGTCTGGATACGGCCAACTCAGAAGCCAGGGAGATGGCATTGTCTGTGGCAACTAAGAGGCACACATGGTTGCGTGGTTCAGGATTCTCGCCTGATGTCCAGGCTGCTTTGCTGAATTTGCCCTTCGATGGATCTCACCTATTCAGGGCTCAAGCGTATTCGGCGCTGCAGCGCTTTAAGGACAGCAAAGCCACAGCGAGGTGTTTGGGGCTTCAATCTCAACCGAGGAGCTTTGGGCAGTTCTGCAAATTTTGTGGCTTTGAGAAGAAACTTGTCCTTTCGTACCAAGCAACAGCCACAGCAGCAACAGCAGGCAAATCCCTTGTACAGGTCCTACAGGGGAAAGGGCAGAGATTGTCTGTGGGGTGCTGCACGATAGCAAGTCTCCTCCTCCTCTTCTTCTGCCCCTCCAGTGGTGTGGCAGGGAAGCAGCTCTAGCTCCACGATTCTAAAGCATGCTTGTTTCATGGGAGGATGGGTGTCCCATTTTCTACAGCATTGGAGGTCTGTTACTACAGATCTCTGGGTTTTGAACATCTTAGAGAATGGGTATGCCCTACCATTCTGGGAAGCTCCCCTCCTTTCCCTCCATGTTAGGGCTTTTGCTCGCAAGAGCATCTTCTGCTTCTCCAACAGGAGGTCCTGTCATTGCTGCAAAAGGGTGCAATCGAGGTGGTTCCCGAGCAGGAAAGGGGTCAGGGGTGCTACACTCTGTACTTCCTGATACCCAAAAAGGACAGTCGTTTACGGCCGATCCTTGACCTCACGGTTTTGAATTTTTACCTCAAACAACAAAAATTCAAAATGTTGACCTTGGCCCAGGTTCTTCTTGCACTGGAAAAGGAAGACTGGATGGTGTCGATCGATTTTCAGGATGCGTATTTTCACATTCACATCCTGAAGTCGCATCGGAAGTATCTCCGTTTTACGGTGGGGTCTCAACATTACCAGTTTGCGGTCCTTCCATTCGGCCTTACTTCCACACCTTGGGTCTTCACAAAGGTGATGTCGGTGGTGGCAGCTCATCTCAGAAAGACAGGGATTCCTGTTTTTCCCTATCTGGACGACTGGCTGCTCAAAGCTAAGTCGCCAGAGATGGTGCTGCATCATTTGCAGGTAGCAACACAACTGTTGTTCGAGTTGAGGTTTTCGATAAATGTACCCAATTCTCACCTGGTGCCCTCTCAGCGCAACCTGTTCATAGGGGCATTACTGGACACTACTGTAATTTGTGCCTTCTCACCTCTGCTGAGGATTCAAGACATCCAGGCTATGATTCCACTTTTTCAGCGGCTGGGAGTGATGCCTATATAGGCTCTGCACATTATTTCTGGACTGGAATGGCGGCACTGCGGAGCTGCATGACACTACCTGCCGACATGCAGAAATTCTGCTGAAACGTTTTCATATGCAGTCTAACAGTTAGGCAGTCATCCCTCAGAAATGCCTTCCACCAGCACCATTGTGGATCGGGAGTCCTGTACTCCGGTCATGTGCGGCGGGAAGATCTGATAGAGACTTGTAGCTGCAGATTCCTTCCCTTTAAATTTCCCAAGCATCAGGCTGGATTTGGAACGCCTGGGAAATTCAAAGGTAAGGAATCTGCAGCTAGATAGAGTCTCTACCAGGTAATGCATTACCGAAGGTAAGTAACTCGTTCGTCACTTCACCTGCTCGGTTCGGCAGAAACTTTCACTCTGAATCCACTACAGTTCCTTCACCTTTGGGAGATACTGGTATGGTATCTGTGCTAAAAGTGTGTAATCTGCAGCTAGAAGTGCTTATCAGAAGGACAAGTTACCTACCTTCGAAATGCTCTTTCTGATGAATACTCTGATCCCACACTGATCTCCCACCTTCTCATTCTGTTTTATGGCTTATTTAACATCTAAAAAGGTCCCAAGTTAGAAGCCTGCAAAACTGTTTCAGACAGTTTGGACTATGCTTTGCATCTGAGAGTGTGGAAGGAGAAAGATACAAGAAACGAACGTCAGGGTTCGGGGTGCCTCTTATATGCAGCTCTGCTTTGTCACGTCTAGGGTGGTTGTAAGAAAGTGCCCTCTTTTTGCATGGTTGCCCCCACTTTTTGCTAAACTGCTCATGTACTTTGACTGAGTGTGCCCTGGGTTCCTGTCAAACAGGTAACCAGGGCCTATGTTCTTTCCCTAAAACTGCATTTAAACAAAACCCAATTGGCACTCTTTGGCTACATGTCAGTCCCTTGTAAATGGTATCATATGTACCAAGGGCTGTGTGGCCAGGGAAGACCTCTAAGGGCTGCAGCACTTATTGTGCCACCCTTAGAGGCCCTGTACCTTTACACACACACACTGTGCCATTGCAGGCTGCATGTTTTGGTGCAGAACAAAGTGAAGAGTCGACATGGCACACATCCCTGTGTGCCATGCCTACAACCCACTGGCCTTGCATAGGTCAGCCACGCCTCTATCTGGGTGCACTATACCAGTGGGGAGGGTACAGGTGCATGAGCCCTGTACCCCTACAATGTCTAAACCCTTTCTTAGACATTGTAAGTGTGGTAATGCCATTAAGAGCATATGGTGCTGGAAGTTTGTCATTACGAACTCCACAGTACCATAATGGCTTTACTGAAAACTGAGAAGTTTGGTATCAAACTTCTCAGCACATTAAACCCACACTGGTGCCAGTGTGAGATTTAATGAAAAATGCACTCAGAGAGCATCTTAGAGATGCCCCCTGAAAAACGACGTAACACTAGTATAGTATCCTGGCTGAGTGGCTGCTCGCTAGCTGCCACCACCAGACATGTTTCTGGACCCCGGGGTCGAGAGCCTGCTGCTCTCGGGGGTCTGAAACAATGCACATCCTGGGACGAGGTGCCAAGCCTCCTCCCCAGGATGGGCAGGGTCCACGAAGGGGAAGCTTCAAAGACTTGCCGCCTTTGAGAGCTACCCCAGGCCTTTGCTGCTTCCAGCAACTGGCCCCCACCGGTTCAGACCCCCACTTTGGGCGGGAAAACCAAGTGAGGAAGGGAGGTGTGCCCACCTTTGCCAACCCCACCCCTCAGGTGGGAGAGGCGAGGTGAAGCACCACGTTCAGTCCCCGCCATCTTGCAGTTGGGGGATCCAGCCAACCAGAGTGAGGCATGCCCCACTCCCACTGGAGGGTGACATATCTGAAAGAGACACGTTAGTGACAGATTCCTTACCTTAGAATATCCCCAGGCGTCAGGCTGGATCCGGAAAGTTTTTGCGTAGCAGTACCCTTCGCGTCGGTAGGCGGCGACGTGCGGCTCCGCGCCCGTCGTCGGCGTCGTGATCGCCGGGATGACGTCGCGGGCAGTACTTAGACGCCGCCCCTGCGCGCTGACGTCAGTTCTTCTTTTTCCGCGCCAGCAAGCGCAGATCCGGGAAGAGCAGTGCCCTAGTCATTTTTTGACTAACTTTTTTGGTGAATTTTTCACTGTTTCTCGAATCGACTTCAAGGTGTTGTAGGGATGCCCGGCTTTAAACGTTGCGGCGCCTGTGCTCGGATGATGTCCATCACAGACCCGCATTGGGAGTGTCTCTTCTGCCTTGGCCGAGGCCACGACACGGAGTCGTGTTCCGACTGCCGGGCACTCAACCCGAAAGCTTTGCGAGAGCGGTCTCGAAAGCTCCTCGAGGCCCGGCATTCGGCTCCGCGCAAGCCCCGGTCGCGTGAGAGGTCGAGGGGTCGGTCGCGGAGTCCTCACCGGTAGTCGGCGTCGAAGTCTTCGTCCGGTAAGTCAAAACACAAAAAGTCCAAAAAGCATCGTCGCTCTAGGACTTCGCCTCGCCGGTCTCGCGACTCGGCTGAGGCCCCTCCTGGCACCGTCCCCGCGGCCCCGGACATGCCTGTGGAGTCGCCCCCGCAATACCCGTCCTTCCCGGGTTCGGGGGCGGATCCGGCCCAAATACAGGAATTCCTGTCGGCCATGGCCCGCCTCTTCGGGCCTCGAGGTCCCTCCGGTGCGCCTTCGGGCCCCGCGGGCCCTGATGGGGTTGCTCCGGCGTTGCCGACGGCCCCGGCGTCGCCCTTTCCCCTAGCCTCGATCCCGGCTCCGGCCCCGGCCTCGATCCCGGCTCCGCAACCCCCATCGACGCCGGTCGACCTAACGACACCTCCACCGGCGCCGATGTCTCCGGTGCCGTTCACGACGCCGCCTGGGGCTCCGGGCGGCGTCGTCCCCCAGTTCCTTCCGGCTCCGGACATGGAACCGGGCCGACGCCGGTTCCGGCGCCGATGGGGCCTTGGATCCCAAATGTCCCTCCTCCTCCTTATTTTGAACCAGAGGAGGACCAGGTGGACTGGGAGGGGTCTGATGACCCTCTGGCACAACAGTGTCAGTATGATGAGGACTGTACAGAGGGTCTAGAGGACGCCAGTGGTCTAGATACTTCCCCTGACACTGGCATGCTGTCTCCTCCTGTGGCTACGGAGGAGGGAGCCAATTTTGCAACGGTGTTGCGTAGGGCGGCTGGAGCCTTACATCTCCAACTCCCTACTGTGGCAGTCAAGACTAATCTCTTGACAGAGGTGCTTCAGCCGGCAGCCTCCTCTACGGAAACTGTGCTGCCGTTTAACGATGCCCTCACTGACGTTCTTTTGGGCGCCTGGTCCAAGCCCAACACAGGGGCTCCTGTGGATAGGAACGTGTCCCGACGCCATCGCCCACCTCCGGGCGACCCCCTATTTCTCTCTGTCCACCCCACTCCTGAGAGCTTGGTTGTCCAAGCCTCCGCTTCCCAAACCGCCTTCCCTACCGCCCCTCCGGATAGGGAATCCAAACGCCTGGATCAATTTGGGAAGAAGGGTTTTTCTTCCTCCAGTGCGGGCTTGCGGTCCATCAACACCGCTTGCCTTTTGGGCCGATATACCCACCCCTTGTGGGATTCGGTGGCGACTGTTTTGCCCCAGTGTTCTGAGGAGGTCCAGACACTGCTTTCCCGCGCCATTGCGGAAGGAAGGGATGCGGCCAAATACACAATTCGATGTGGCCTTGATACCGCCGACTCGCTGGGCAGGTCTATTGCAACGACGGTGGCACTGCGTCGCCACGCCTGGCTGAGAACCACTGGTTTTTCAGGGGATGTCCAGAATTCTCTCATGGACATGCCCTTTGATGGAGTCGGTCTTTTTGGGTCCAAAGCAGACCATGCGTTGGAGCGCTTTAAGGACTCACGGGCTACTGCCAAGTCCCTGGGCCTTTCTGCTACACGCCCTCCGCTAACTTCTGCTTTTCGCCCCTATCGTGGCCACGGAAGGGGCGCCCAGTCACGTCAGCAGCCCAGCCACCGGCCCGCGCAGCAGGCGTCTTCGCGTGGCCGAGGACGTGGATACCACCGTGGCGGTTCGGGCAACCAGCGTGCGGGTCAGGCCACCACCTCCAACCCGTCCGCGGCCTCCAAGCCCTCCTAGTCCCTCCTTTCAGGTGCACAGCACGCCAGTCGAGGGCAGGGTCCGCCATCACCTTCACCACTGGCGTCCCATCACCTCGGACAGGTGGGTCTTGGACATTGTCCGAAGGGGCTACTACCTCCCCTTCGAGACCACCCCCCCAGCCATGCCACCTCAATTCCACCGCATGTCAGGGGATCACTTGGTGCTTCTACAGAAGGAAGTCACGGCCCTCTTAGCCAAGAGGGCCATCGAGCATGTTCCGACCCCAGAAGTAGGGCGTGGTTGCTACTCCCACTACTTTCCGGTGCCCAAAAAGGACAAGGAGGACATGCGTCCTATCTTGGACCTCCGGAACGTCAATCGCTTCCTCCGGAAGGAGAAGTTCAAGATGCTCACCCTAGCTCAGGTCTTGACTGCCCTCGACCCCGGAGACTGGATGGTAGCGTTGGACTTGCAGGACGCCTATTTCCACATCCCCGTCCTGCCGGCCCACCGGCGTTACCTTCGGTTCACGGTAGGCCTCGAGCATTTTCAGTTCACCGTGCTCCCCTTTGGCCTTACCAGTGCCCCTCGGGTGTTCACGAAAGTGATGGCGGTGGTCGCAGCTCATCTGCGCCGGGCAGGGGTTTCAGTCTTCCCCTACCTCGACGACTGGCTGCTGAAGGCGTGCTCGTCCCAGGCAGTCGTCTCCCACCTCCAGACTAGGGCCGAACTCCTGCACTCGCTGGGGTTCTCCATCAATGTGCCGAAGTCGCATCTGATTCCTTCTCCACAGCTCCTTTTCATCGGAGCAGTCCTGGACACGACGCAGTTTCGGGCCTATCCTCCCGAACGGCGAGTCCGGGATATTCAGGCTATGATTCCGATCTTTCAGCCTTTATCCTGGGTTTCGGTACGGATGACCCTGAGGCTGCTGGGCCTCATGGCCTCCTGCATCCTGCTGGTCAATCATGCCAGATGGCATATGCGGGCTCTGCAGTGGGACCTGAAGTTCCAGTGGGCGCAGCACCAGGGCAACCTGTCCGATCACGTCCAGATCTCGGAGGGGACTGCAAAACAATTGCAGTGGTGGCTCTCGAACCGGCAATTGGTCATGGGCAGATCCCTCTCCCTTCCCCAGCCAGAGCACACAGTTGTGACGGACGCGTCCCTTCTGGGATGGGGCGGTCACATGGGAGAGGCGGAGATCAGAGGCCTCTGGTCTCCGGCGGAGTCCCGGCTCCATATCAACCTTCTGGAGCTCCGGGCGATCCGACTTGCACTCAAGGCATTCCTTCCCTCTGTCAAAGGGAAGGTTGTGCAGGTGTTCACAGACAACACCACCGCCATGTGGTACTGCAACAAACAGGGCGGGGTGGGGTCGTGGACCCTCTGTCAGGAGGCTCTGCGCCTCTGGACATGGCTGGAACATCAGGGCATGTTCCTGATGGTTCAACACCTGGCAGATTCCCTGAACGCCAGGGCGGACGAACTCAGCCGCAGGTGCATGATGGATCACGAATGGCGTCTGCACTCGGAAGTGGCGCAAGGACTCTTTCTACAGTGGGGAGAGCCTTGGTTAGATCTATTCGCCACCGAAGAGAACGCGCAATGTCATCAGTTCTGCGCGTTGGAATTTCCAAGGCGGCACTCGCTCGGCGACGCTTTTCGTCATGAGTGGAGTTGCGGTCTATTGTACGCCTTTCCGCCTATACCACTTCTACCCAGAGTGTTGAAGAAGATTCGGCACGACCGGGCCCAAGTCATTCTTGTGGCTCCGGACTGGGCTCGAAGAGTTTGGTATCCCGAGCTACTCAGTATGAGCGTAGATCCCCCGATCCGTCTGCCTCTTCGGGAGGATCTTCTGTCGCAGCAGCAGGGGACGGTCCTCCACCCGAACCTGTCCAGTCTACACCTGCTTGCGTGGAGATTGAGCGGCGGCAGTTGATTCCTTTCGACTTGCCTCCCGAAGTTTGTGATGTGATTCTGGCAGCCAGGCGTCCCTCCACTAAGGTGGTATACGCCTGCAGGTGGAACAAATTTGTGGCATGGAGCACAGCAAAGGCTGTGAATCCCCTTTCTGCCCCTCTTTCTGATGTCCTTCTGTTCCTTCTTTCTCTGGCCCAACAGGGTTCTGCCCTGGGTACCATCAAGGGTTATCTCTGTGCTATCTTGGCCTTCCTCAGGCTCCCTGATCAGCCCTCCCTTTTCAAGTCCCCTGTTGTTAACAGGTTCTTAAAAGGCATTACACACCTCTTTCCTCCTGTTCCGTTTGTGATGCCTCAGTGGGACTTGAACTTGGCTCTTACCTTTTTAATGTGCGCTCCCTTTGAGCCTCTACATAACTGTCCTCTTCGTCTTCTGACTCTAAAGACAGCCTTTCTGGTAGCCATCACCTCCGCTCGGCGGGTGAGTGAGCTCCAGGCTCTATCTTGCAAACCTCCCTTTCTGTCTGTTCATCCAGACAAGGTTGTTCTTCGGACGCGTCCGTCCTTCTTGCCAAAGGTGGTTACTGCCTTCCACATTGGGCAGACCATCACTTTGCCTACCTTCTTTCCGCCTCCGCATCCTTCCAGAGAGGAAGAGAGGCTCCACCGTCTGGACCCAAAACGTGCGCTCTCCTTCTATATCGACCGCACAAAACACTTCCGGGTGGATGACCAGCTCTTTGTTGGCTACGTGGGCGCCAAAAAAGGTCGGGCGGTGCACAAACGAACCATCTCCCACTGGGTTACCTTGTGCATCAAAACCTGCTATTCTTTGGCTAAGAAGGAGCCTCCTGTTGGGCTGCGTGCCCATTCCACCAGGGCAACGGCTGCTACCACGGCCTTAGGCCGCGGTGTTCCGCTGCCGGTTATCTGTCAAGCAGCTACGTGGGCCTCGCTGCACACGTTTACAAAGCATTACTGCCTTGACAGTCAGGTCCGGAGGGGCGGCTTCTTTGGCCGTTCTGTCCTCCAGGACTTCCTTGTCTGATCTTTGTTCGCAGACCCACCACCGGGGTTGGTATTGCTGGGGTATCTATTCTAAGGTAAGGAATCTGTCACTACTGGTCTCTTTCAGATGCACAAGTTACTAACTTGTGTATCTGAAAGAGACACGTTAGTGACAGATTCCTTACCTTAGAATATACCCAGGCGTCAGGCTGGATCCGGAAAGTTTTTTGCGTAGCAGTACCCTTGCGCGTCGGTAGGCGGCGTCGTGCGGCTCCGCGCCCGTCGTCGGCGTCGTGATCGCCGGGATGACGTCGCGGGCAGTACTTAGGCGCCGCCCCTGCGCGCTGACGTCAGTTCTTCTTTTTCCGCGCCAGTAAGCGCAGATCCGGGAAGAGCAGTGCCCTAGTCACTTTTTGACTATCTTTTTTGTGAAATTTTTCACTGTTTTCTTCAACGAGTCTTCACGACTCCTAAGGTGTCGTAGGGATGCCCGGCTTTAAGCCCTGCGAGGAATGTGGTCGTATGATGTCCATCACGGACCCCCACCTCGAGTGTCTCTTCTGTCTCGGCCGAGACCACGACACGAAGTCGTGCCCTGACTGCCGGAAACTTCATCCGAAGGCTTTGCGAGAGCGGTCTCGAAAGCTCCTTGAAGTCCGGCAGTCGGCTCCGCGCCGCACCAAGCCCCGGTCCCGGGAGAGGTCGAGGGGCCGGACGCGGAGTCCCCGCCGTTCGTCGGAATCCAAGTCTTCGCGCTCCTCCGGTAAGTCGAAGCACAAGAAGTCTAAGCGGCGTCATCGCTCTAAGACTTCGCCTCGCCGGTCGCGCGACTCGGCTGAGGTCCCTGTCGGCACCGTCCCCGCGGCCCCGGACGTGCCTGTCGAGTTGCCCCCGCATTACCCGTCCTACCCGGGTTCGGGGGCGACTCCGGCCGAAATACAGAAATTCCTGTCGGCCATGGCCCGCCTCTTCGGGCCTCAAGGTCTCTCCGGTGCGCCTTCGGGCCCCGCGGGCCCTGATGGGGTTGCTCCGGCGTCGCCGTCGACTCCGGTCCCGGCGTCGCCTGTCCCACCAGCCTTCGTCCCGGCCTCGGCTCCGGCCCCGACCCCGGTTCCGGTGGTGCCGCAACCCCCATCGACGCCGGTTGACCTAACCACGCCTCCGCCGACGCCGATGTCCCCGGTGCCGTTTCCGACGCCGTCCGGGGCTCCGGGCGGCGTCGTTCCCGGTTCTCCCCGGGTCCGGACATGGAGCCGGACCGGCGTCGCCCGACGCCGGTTCCGGCGCCGATGAGACCTTGGGTCCCTTATGTCCCTCCTCCTCCATCTTTTCAACCTGAGGAGGACCAGGAGAGCTGGGAGGGGTCTGACGACCCTCTCACACAACAGTGCGAGTTTGACCCGGACTGGGTTGAGGAACTTGGGGATGCCAGTGGGCTGGATACCTCCCCCGACTCTGGCATGCTGTCTCCTCCCGTGGCAACGGAGGAGGGGGCTAATTTTGCAACGGTGTTGCGTAGAGCTGCTGGAGCCTTAAATCTCCAGTTGCCTACAGTGGCCGTCAGGACTAACCTCCTGACAGAAGTGCTTCAGCCGGCGGCCTCCTCTTCGGAGCCTGTGCTGCCGTTCAACGATGCACTCACTGACGTTCTTTTGGGTGCCTGGTCCAAACCCACCACATGGGCTCCTGTGGATAGGAACGTGGCCCGACGCCATCGCCCGGCTCCGGGCGACCCCTGTTTCTCTCCCAACACCCCACCCCTGAGAGCTTGGTTGTCCAAGCCTCTGCCTCCCAAACAGCCTTCCCTACCGCCCCTCCGGATAGGGAATCCAAGCGCCTGGATCACTTTGGGAAGAAGGCTTTCTCTTCCTCCAGTGCTGGCTTGCGGTCTGTTAATACTGCTTGCCTCTTGGGCCGATACACCCACTCCCTGTGGGATTCGGTGGCTGATGTTTTGCCGCAGTGTTCTGAGGAGGTCCAGACACTGCTTACCCGCGCTATTGCGGAAGGGCGTGATGCGGCTAAATATACCATCCGCTGTTGCCTTGATACCGCCGACTCGCTGGGCAGATCGCTTGCAACGACGGAGGCGCTGCGTGGCCACGCCTGGCTGAGAACCACTGGTTTTTCAGGGGATGTCCAGAATACTCTCATGGACATGCCCTTTGATGGAGTCGGTCTTTTTGGTTCGAAGGCAGACCATGCGCTGGAGCGTTTCAAGGACTCACGGGCTACTGCTAAGTCCCTGGGCTTTGCTGTTGTGCGCCCTCCGCAAACATCTGCTTTTCGCCCCTGTCGTGGCCACGGAAGGGGCGCCCAGTCACGTCCACAGGCCGGCCAACGGCCCGCTCAGCAAGCGCCTTCGCGTGGCCGAGGACGTGGATACCGCCGTGGCGGTTCGGGCAACCAGCGTGCGGGTCAGGCCACCACCTCCAACCCGTCCGCGGCCTCCAAGCCCTCCTAGTCCCTCCTTTCAGGTGCACAGCACGCCAGTCGGGGGCAGGGTCCGCCATCACCTTCACCACTGGCGTCCCATCACCTCGGACAAGTGGGTCTTGGACATTGTCCAAAGGGGCTACTCCCTCCCCTTAGAGACCACCCCCCCAGCCATGCCACCTCCATTCCACCGCATGTCAGGGGATCACTTGGTGCTTCTACAGAAGGAAGTCACGGCCCTCTTGGCCAAGAGAGCCATCGAGCGTGTTCCGACCCCAGAAGTAGGGCGTGGTTGCTACTCCCACTACTTTCTGGTGCCCAAAAAGGACAAGGAGGACATGCGTCCTATCTTGGACCTCCGGAACGTCAATCGCTTCCTCCGGAAGGAGAAGTTCAAGATGCTCACCCTAGCTCAGGTCTTGACTGCCCTCGACCCCGGAGATTGGTTGGTAGCGTTGGACTTGCAGGACGCCTATTTCCACATCCCCGTCCTGCCGGCCCACCGGCGTTACCTTCGGTTCACGGTAGGCCTCGAGCATTTTCAGTTCACCGTGCTCCCCTTTGGCCTTACCAGTGCCCCTCGGGTGTTCACGAAAGTGATGGCGGTGGTCGCAGCTCATCTGCGCCGGGCAGGGGTTTCAGTATTCCCCTACCTCGACGACTGGCTGCTGAAGGCGGGCTCGTCCCAGGCAGTCGTCTCCCACCTCCAGACTACGGCCGAACTCCTGCACTCGCTGGGGTTCTCCATCAATGTGCCGAAGTCGCATCTGATTCCTTCTCCACAGCTCCTTTTCATCGGAGCAGTTCTGGACACGACGCAGTTTCGGGCCTATCCTCCCGAACGGCGAGTCCGGGATATTCAGGCTATGATTCCGATCTTTCAGCCTTTATCCTGGGTTTCGGTACGGATGACCCTGAAGCTGCTGGGCCTCATGGCCTCCTGCATCCTGCTGGTCACTCATGCCAGATGGCATATGCGGGCTCTGCAGTGGGACCTGAAGTTCCAGTGGGCGCAGCACCAGGGCGACCTGTCCGATCACGTCCAGATCTCGGAGGGGACTGCAAAACAGTTGCAGTGGTGGCTCTCGAACCGGCAATGGGTCATGGGCAGATCCCTCTCCCTTCCCCAGCCAGAGCACACGGTTGTGACGGACGCGTCCCTTCTGGGATGGGGCGGTCACATGGGAGAGGCGGAGATCAGAGGCCTCTGGTCTCCGGCGGAGTCCCGGCTCCATATCAACCTTCTGGAGCTCCGGGCGATCCGACTTGCACTCAAGGCATTCCTTCCCTCTGTCAAAGGGAAGGTAGTGCAGGTGTTCACAGACAACACCACCGCCATGTGGTACTGCAACAAACAAGGCGGGGTGGGGTCGTGGACCCTTTGTCAGGAGGCTCTGCGCCTCTGGACATGGCTGGAACACCAGGGCATGTTCCTGGTGGTTCAACACCTGGCAGGTTCCCTGAACGCCAGGGCGGACGAACTCAGCCGCAGGTGCATGATGGATCACGAATGGCGTCTTCACTCGGAAGTGGCGCAAGGACTCTTTTTACAGTGGGGAGAGCCTTGGTTAGTTCTATTCGCCACCGAAGAGAACGCGCAATGTCATCAGTTCTGCGCGTTGGAATTTCCAAGGCGGCACTCGCTCGGCGACGCTTTTCGTCACGAGTGGAGTTGCGGTCTATTGTACGCCTTTCCGCCTATACCACTTCTACCCAGAGTGTTGAAGAAGATTCGGCACGACCGGGCCCAAGTCATTCTTGTGGCTCCGGACTGGGCTCGAAGAGTTTGGTATCCCGAGCTACTCAATATGAGCGTAGATCCCCCGATCCGTCTGCCTCTTCGGGAGGATCTTCTGTCGCAGCAGCAGGGGACGGTCCTCCACCCGAACCTGTCCAGTCTACACCTGCTTGCGTGGAGATTGAGCGGCGGCAGTTGATTCCTTTCGACTTGCCTCCCGAAGTTTGTGATGTGATTCTGGCAGCCAGGCGTCCCTCCACTAAAGTGGTATACGCCTGCAGGTGGAACAAATTTGTGGCATGGTGCACAGCAAAGGCTGTGAATCCCCTTTCTGCCCCTCTTTCTGAGGTCCTTCTGTTCCTTCTCTCTCTGGCCCACCAGGGTTCTGCCCTGGGTACCATCAAGGGTTATCTTTGTGCTATCTCGGCCTTCCTCAGGCTCCCTGATCAGCCCTCCCTTTTCAAGTCCCCTGTTGTTAACAGGTTCTTAATAGGCATTACTCACCTCTTCCCTCCTGTTCCGTTTGTGATGCCTCAGTGGGACTTAAACTTGGTTCTTACCTTTTTAATGTGCGCTCCCTTTGAGCCTCTACATAACTGTCCTCTTCGTCTTCTGACTCTGAAGACAGCCTTTCTGGTGGCCATCACCTCCGCTCGGCGGGTGAGTGAGCTCCAGGCTCTATCTTGCAAACCTCCCTTTCTGTCTGTTCATCCAGACAAGGTTGTTCTTCGGACGCGTCCGTCCTTCTTGCCAAAGGTGGTTACTGCTTTCCACATTGGGCAGACCATCACTTTGCCCACCTTCTTTCCGCCTCCGCATCCTTCCAGAGAGGAAGAGAGGCTCCACCGTCTGGACCCAAAACGTGCGCTCTCTTTCTATATTGACCGCACAAAACACTTCCGGGTGGATGACCAGCTCTTTGTTGGCTACGTGGGCGCCAAAAAGGTCGGGCGGTGCACAAGAGGACCATCTCCCGCTGGGTTACCTTGTGCATCAAGACCTGCTATTCTTTGGCTAAAAGGAGCCTCCTGTTGGGCTGCGTGCCCATTCCACCAGGGCAACGGCTGCTACCACGGCCTTGGGCCGCGGTGTTCCGCTGCCGGTTATCTGTCAGGCAGCTACGTGGGCCTCGCTGCACACGTTTACAAAGCATTACTGCCTTGACAGTCAGGTCCGGAGGGACGGCTTCTTTGGCCGTTCTGTCCTCCAGGACTTCCTTGTCTGATCTTTGTTCGCAGACCCACCACCGGGGTTGGTATTGCTGGGGTATCTATTCTAAGGTAAGGAATCTGTCACTAACGTGTCTCTTTCAGATGCACAAGTTACTAACTTGTGTAACGATATATCTGTAAGAGACAGTAGTTAGTGACAGATTCCTACCGCCTCACCCATCCTCCCCGTTCTGCGAACTGATTTCTAGGGTTAAGGACATCCCTTTCAGGGCCCTAGTATTTTTCAGACACCTATGTCAGCTTCTTGCATGGCTCTGCGTTCCTGGCGCGGAAAGTCGTGTACAGAACTGACGTCAGCGCGCAGGGGCGGCGCCTAAGTACTGCCCGCGACGTCATCCCGGCGATCACGACGCCGACGACGGACGCGGAGCCGCACGACGCCGCCTACCGACGCGCAAGGGTACTGCTACGCAAAAAGCTTTCCGGATCCAGCCTGACGCCTGGGGATATTCTAAGGTAAGGAATCTGTCACTAACTACTGTCTCTTACAGATATATCGTTACACAAGTTAGTAACTTGTGCAACGATATATCTGTAAGAGACAGTAGTTAGTGACAGATTCCTACCGCCCACCCATCCTCCCCGTTCTGCGAACTGATTTCTAGGGTTAAGGACATCCCTTTCAGGGCCCTAGTATTTTTCAGACACCTATGTCAGCTTCTTGCATGGCTCTGCGTTCCTGGCGCGGAAAGTCGTGTACAGAACTGACGTCAGCGCGCAGGGGCGGCGTCTAAGTACTGCCCGCGACGTCATCCCGGCAATCACGACGACGGACGCGGAGCCGCACGACGCCGCCTACCGACGCGCAAGGGTACTGCTACGCAAAAACTTTCCGGATCCAGCCTGACGCCTGGGGATATTCTAAGGTAAGGAATCTGTCACTAACTACTGTCTCTTACAGATATATCGTTACACAAGTTAGTAACTTGTGCAATAGGGGGTGTACCCACCCCAAGGAAGGGACCCATTGGTCCCAAGCTTTACTAACCTGTAACGCCATTAAATCTAGTATTTAGGGGCAACCCTGAACCTTGCCTCCTCAGACAAGAATTGACAAGAAGAAGAGAAGAATGACTGAAGAAGCTGTTCTGAAACTTAGAAGAGGAGGACGCCCACTGATTTGGCCCCAGCCCTACTGGCCTGTCCCCTCCTCGAACCTGCTCCAGCCAAATCCCGGTGTGTCCTGCCGCCAGCATCCTCAAGAACCCGAAGGACCTGCCCTGCCTTCCAAGCCAAAGACCTTTTCTCCCGTGAGCACCGGATTTGCTCACCAACAGACTCTGGCCCCAGCCAAAGCCGCGCGTCTGCACCACTCTGCACCCGACGCCCACGGCCCGAGTTAGAGTGGCCCAACATCACGAGGAGGTCTCCCCGGCGATCCTGACTTGAGATCTGGTGATCTCTGACCTGCCTCGACTCTCCAACCGACGCCTGCAGTCTCTTTCTGGAGGACCCCCACTACCGTGACCGGAGCTGGTAAGAAAACCTGACGCCTAAAGACACCCCTGCACCCGACGTCCCACGGCCTTGGGTGGCCCAACCAACGGTGTCCCAGCATCCCCAGGCATCCCAACTTACCTCTCCAACCGGTGGTCACCTCCAGAAGATCTTCGTTCCCGAGCCTGCAGTCTTTGTTGAAACCGGAGAATCCCCTCCCCGTTGAAAACAACAGGGCACCCGATACCAAAACAACACCCTGCACTCAGTCGCCCCTGTGCCGCTGCGGGTGTACTTTGGGTGCTAACTCTGATCCCCCTTTGCCCTGAGCCTAACACCAGGAGCTTTGCACCCCCAACCTTGTGGCCTGCTAGTGAGCAGCCACCAACCGGAGGCCCCCTATCCCTCATTGGATAACATTGGGCCCCAGCACTCTGCACCTGGTCGCCCTAGTGCCTCTGAGAGTGTTTCAAGAGTGCATCCTTGACCCTGGGGGAACCCTGGTTCTAACCCCAGAATACCAACTCCCACAAACCAATACTTACCTGCAAACCGTTAATTTCATTTTTCTCCATAGGAGTACATTGACTGTTTTTCCTTGAAAGTTGTTGTGTGTGGAGTTGGTTTGTATGGAACATTGAAAAACTACCTATGTACTAAAAGTGAATTACTTACCTTTTGTCTAGGAGATGTCTCAGTGTGATATCTAGGCATATCACACTGCTTAGCAAAAGTAATCTAAAAGGTAACGTGCATAGTAATCTGAAAAGTAACTTCGAAACATTGACTTACCTGTAATTCAATCAATTGCATTTGAACCTGCATTCAATTGTAAAACATTGCATAAGATTTTGCAAAGCATTTATTTCACTTACCTGCACCAGGTTTGGCTTGGTTCTAAGAAATAAAATAACATATTAATATTGTGGGTACAAACAAATTGGTCTGAGTTCAGTCTTTGAGTGTGTGACATCATTTGCTGCCTGAGTGTGTACAACAAATGCTTAACACTACCCTCTGATAAAACCTTACTGCTCGCCCACACTACCACAAATAGAGAGTAAAGTGCTATCTACTTTTACCTCTGCCTACCTTTGGGGGTTCCACTGGACTCTGTGCACACTATACCTCATTTTTGGTATAGTATATACAGAGCCAGATTCCTACATTAGTGGATCAGCAGTGGGATATATAACTTTGCATTTGTTGGACTGACTTGGTCAACACCTGATCACATGACAGAACTCTTAAATTGTCATTAGAATTCTGATTTTTGAATTGACAAATTTTTCCAAATTACTAAAAGTCTTCGTAGGGCCTTGGTTAAGTCCCTTTAGAATTTTAGAAAAATAAAAGCTCACTTTAGTTAGGGGTAAGAGGGGTTAGAAGTTTTTCTTTTACAATGTCTCTTAACAAGAACCCAGTTCTTAGTGAAGATAACAATGGCAAAGAGAACCAGGCTGAGGAGATCGACCTCACCCCTTATCCCCACTTAGAATTTAGAGAGTTAAGGTCTCTATGCAAACTTAAAAATATTACCATGGGGTCCCATCCCTCCAAACAAAAGCTCCAGGAGCTGTTGGCAGGATATACTAAGGACCATCCCTCTGATAATGGTGAAGACCTCTCAGATGGGAAGAAGATGAGGTTAACTACCTCCCCCCCCCACACTTCATATGGAGAGAAGGGCCCCAGTGCCTCTCAATCCAAGACTACAACTCACAGCACCTAGATCCCACACAGGGGGGTCAGGTGCTTCTGAGGACATTGAGGACAGCCTCAATGAGGCGACCAACCTTTTAGTAAGGTTGACAAAAAGATTGGATCTGGAGACCAGACTCCTGGCTCTAGAAAAACAGAGAGCAGAGATGGGCTTAGCTCCCATCAATGGTGGCAGCAATTTACTAAACAAGGATAGAGAGCAATCTTATGATTCTAAAATCCCCAAAGGGATTGTCTCTAAATATGAAGAGGGTGATGATATCACAAAATGGTTCACAGCCTTTGAGAGGGCCTGTGAAATGAGAAAAGTGAGGAAGTCACACTGGGGAGCACTCCTTTGGGAACTGTTTACTGGTAACTCCGGGGACAGACTCCTGACCCTTACAGGGGCAGATGCTGTGTCTTATGACCTCATGAAGAACACTCTGATTGAGGGCTTTGGACTCACAACTGAGGAATATAGAATTAGATTCAGGGGGCTCACAAAACCCAAAATCAGTCCTGGGTTGACTTCGTTGACTACTCAGTTAAGACACTAGATGGTTGGTTAACTGAAATATTGTGCATGATTTAAATGGAGTTTATAATTTGTTTATGAAAGAACATATTTTAAGTAATTGCACTAATGAAAAGTTACATCAGCATTCGGTAGACCTAGGTCTTATTTCTCCCCAAGAATTGGGAAAAAGGCAGACCATTGGGTCAAGACTAGGTTAAAAAAACAGCCAGTGGGGGTGACCAAAAGAAAGGGGTTACAAAACCTCCCCAGGGGAAAGAGGGTGAGAATCCCAAAGATAAAAAGCCTGAGTTTTCAAAAGGGCCCCAAAAACCTGCACAGGGGGTTGGGTCCCAAAACTCTTACCAGTCCAGTAATAGATACAAAGGGAAGAACTTTGATCCCCTAAAGGCCTGGTGCTTCAACTGTAAGAAGTTGGGACACTTAACTGGAGATGCTACTTGTCCTAACAAGAAGCCCCCTAGTCCTCCTGCAGCTACTACTGGTGTAGTCAGTCTCTAGATGGGATCAACAGTGTGCCCAGAGCAAATCAGGGTTCACACTGAAGCAGTTCTAGTCACAGAGGGTGAAGTTGAATTTGCCACTTTAGCTGTGTGGCCACCCAACTTAAAGAAGATTTGCAATACCCCTGGATCAATGGAACTAGAATAGAAACCCTGAGGGATACAGGTGCCAGTGTCACTATGGTGAGAGATACACTGGTTTCCCCAGAGCAATACCTGATTGGGAAAACTTACCCAGTCACCAACGCTAACAGTGTTACCACTAACCATGCCATGGCTATGGTGACATTAGACGAGGGGGTTACTGTCCTGAAACAGGTAGTGGTCTCTCCAAAGCTTCCATCTGCCTGACCTGGAAACCTCAGCATGGGCTGAGGCAGAATTAAAAACCCCTGCAGCAGTGCTGGACATTCCTGAGATTGTGTGTGTCAAGACACGAGCACAGAGCCAAAAGCAGGGTGAAAAAGAAGTGTTGGAGCCTGAAAGAATGGCCCAACTTTCCAAGAGGAAAGGTAAGAAGACTGGGAAACCAGCTTCTGTACAGCAAAAGAATCAGGACCCCTCTCCTCAGGGAGATGACTTGGAAGCCCCAGAGGGAACTGAGCCTATGGAACTTGACCCTTACCAGGTTGAGCTCTTGGGCCCAGGGGGACCCACTAGGGAAGAGCTTTGCCTTGGACAGCAGACCTGTCCAACTCTTGAGAGCCTGAGGCAGCAAGCTGCTGCACAGGAAAAGGGAGATGTCAGTGGTACCCACAGAGTCTATTGGGAGGAGGGACTACTGTACACTGAGGCCAGAGACCCCAACCCTGGAGCGACTAGGAGAGTGGTAGTGCCTCAGAAGTACTGGGAGTTCTTACTCACTTTAGCTCATGACATCCCCCTAGCTGGCCGTCTTGGCCAAACCAAAACTTGGGACAGGCTAGTTAGCCACTTTTACTGGCCCCAGATGTCTCAGACGGTAAAGGAGTTTGTCAGCTCCTGTGTCACCTGTCAAGCCAGTGGCAAAACAGGTGGACACCCAAAGGCCCCCTTAATTCCACTATCAGTGGTTGGGGTTCCCTTTGAAAGGGTGGGTGTGAACATAGTGGGTCCACTTGAACCTCCCACAGCATCAGGAAACAAGTTTATACTGGTAGTAGTGGATCATGCCACCAGGTATCCTGAGGCAATTCCCCTTAGGACTACTATAGATCCTGCAGTAGCCAAGGCCCTCATTGGTGTCTTCACCAGAGTAGGGTTTCCTAAGGAGGTGGTTTGAGACAGATGGTCTAACTTCATGTCGGCTTACCTAAAACATATGTGGAAAGAGTGTGGAGTGCAGTACAAGTTTACTACACCCTATCACCCACAAACCAATGGTCTTGTTGAGAGGTTTAACAAGACATTGAAAGGCATGATTATGGGGCTCCCTGAAAATCTCAAAAGGAGATGGGATGTCCTGTTACCATGCTTGCTTTTCGCCTACAGAGAGGTGCCTCAGAAGGGAGTAGGGTTTTCCCCCTTCGAACTTCTGTTTGGCCATCCTGTTTGGGGACCACTCTGTCTTGTAAAAGAGGGTAGGGAGAAGCCTCTCCAAGAACCCAAACAAGACATTGTGGACTATGTACTAGGCCTAAGGTCCAGAATGGCAGAGTACATGGAAAAAGCTTCCAAAAATCTTGAGGCCTACCAGGAGCTCCAGAAGCACAGGTATGAACAAAAAGCTGCACTGGTGGAGTTCCAACCAGGGAAAAAGGTGTGGGTTTTGGAGCCTGTGGCACCAAGGGCTCTCCAGGACAAATGGAGTGGCCCTTACCCCATCTTTGAAAATAAAAGTGAGGTCACCTACTTGGTTGACCTGGGCACAAGCAGGACCCCCAAAAGGCTGATCCATGTGAACCGCCTTAAGCTTTTCCATGACAGGGCTGGCATCACCATGCTGATGGAGACTGATGAGGATCAGGAGACTGAGAGTGAACCTCTCCCTCACCTCTCTTAAAGCCCTAAAGATGGGTCACTAGATGGAGTGGTCTACTCAGACACCTCTCTACCCAACAGCAGGCTGACTGCAAGCAAGTCTTGCAGCAGTATGCTAAACTCCTTTCCTTAACCCCTGGTCAGACAAATTGGTGTACCCATGATGTGGACACTGGGGACAGTTCACCTGTCAAAAGCAAAATCTTTCGACAGTCTGATCAAGTTAAGGAGAGCATCAGAGCTGAAGTCAGCAAGATGCTGGAGTTAGGGGTTATAGAACCCTCTGAGAGCCCCTGGCCCAGCCCGGTGGTTCTATTCCCCAAACCTCATCCACAGGGTGGAAAGAGAGAAATGAGGTTCTGTGTGGACTATAGAGGGCTCAACTCTATCACCAAGACAGATGCTCACCCTATCCCAAGAGCAGATGAGTTGATAGACAAATTGGGTGCAGCCAAATTTCTAAGTACCTTCGACTTAACTGCAGGGTACTGGCAGATTGGCATGGCACCAGGAGTAAAAGAAAAGACAGCATTCTCCACACCTAATGGGCATTATCAGTTTACTGTTATGCCTTTTGGTTTAAAGAATGCCCCAGTCACCTTACAAAGGTTGGTGAATCAAGTCCTTGCTGTATTGGAGGCCTTTAGTGCAGCATATCTGAAAGAGACACGTTAGTGACAGATTCCTTGCCTTAGAATATCCCCAGGTGTCAGGCTGGATCCGGAAAGTTTTGCGTAGCAGTACCCTTGCGCGTCGGTAGGCGGCGTCGTGCGGCTCCGCGTCCGTCGTCGGCGTCGAGATCGCCGGGATGACGTCAGTTCTTTCTTTTTCCGCGCCAGTAAGCGCAGATCCGGAGAGAGCAGTGCCCCAGTCATTTTTTGACTGAACTTTTTGTGACTTTTTGTCACTGTTTTCTCGAGTCGTTCGACTCCAACGGTGTCAGTAGGGATGCCCGGCTTCAAGCCATGCGACGCCTGTGGTCGAATGATGTCGATCACGGACCCGCATCAGGATTGTCTCTACTGCCTCGGGCGCGACCACGACTCCAAGTCGTGCCCTGACTGTCGGGCCTTGCATCCGAAGGCTTTGCGAGAGCGGTCTCGAAAGCTCCTCGAGGTCCGGCAGTCGGCTCCGCGCCAAGCCCCGGTCACGAGAGAGGTCGAGGGGCCGGTCGCGGAGTCCTCATCGTTCTTCGGGGTCAAAGTCTTCGCACTCCTCCGGTAAGTCGAAGCACAAGAAGTCGAAGAAGCGTCATCGCTCGACGACTTCCCCTCGCCGGTCGCGCGACTCGGCTCAGGGTCCCGACGGCACCGTCCCCGCCGCTCCGGGAATGCCTGTGGATCCCCCGCCGCATTACCCGGCCTTCCCGGGTTCGGCGGCGACTCCGGCCGAAATACAGGAGTTCCTGTCGGCCATGGCCCGCCTCTTCGGGCCTAAAGGTCCCCCCGGTGCGCCTTCAGGCCCCGCGGGCCCTAGTGGGGTTCCTCCTGCGGCTCCGGCACCGGCTCCGCCAGCGGCTCCGGCTCCGCCAGCGACTCCGGTCCCGGCGCCGCCAGCAACACCAGCCCCGGCCCCGGTCGATGCCCGTTGACCTCACAACACCTCCACCGGCGTCGCTTTCCCTGGTGCCCCGGGCGGCGTCGTCCCCAGGTTCTCTCCGGACTCGGCACCGGACCGACGTCGATCGACGCCAGCTCTGGTGCCGCTGGGCCCTTGGGTCCCACATGTTACTCCTCCTTACATTGACCCTGATTTGGAGGACGAAGAGACCTGGGAGGGGTCTGAGGACCCTCTCACTGCCCAATGTGAGTATGATCAGGACTGAGCTGAGGAACTTGGGGATGCCAGTGGTCTGGACACCTCTCCTGACATTGGCATGCTGTCTCCTCCTTCCGTGGCAACGGAGGAGGGAGCAAACTTTGCTACGGTGTTGCGTAGGGCTGCTGAGGTCCTGCACCTCCAGTTACCTACAGTGGCTGTCAGGACTAACGTCCTGACGGAAGTGCTTCAGCCGGCGGCTACCTCCTCGGAGCCACTGCTGCCGTTCAACGATGCACTTTCGGACGATCTTTTGGGCACCTGGTCCAAGCCCACCACAGGGGCTCCTGTGGATAGGAACGTAGCCCGACGCCATCGCCCTGCTCCGGGCGACCCCCTGTTCCTTTCCTAACACCCCACCCCTGAGAGCTTGGTTGTCCAAGCCTCTGCCTCTCAAAGCGCCTTCCCTACCGCTGCCCCGGATAGGGAATCCAAAAAACTGGATCAATTTGGGAAGAAAGTTTTTTCTTCCGCCAGTGCTGGCTTGAGGTCTGTCAACACCACTTGCCTTTTGGGCCGATATACCCACTCCTTGTGGGATTCGGTGCCGCAGGTCCTGCCCCAGTGTCCTGAGGAGGCCCCGGCACTGCTTGCCCGCGCCATTGCGGAAGGAAGAGATGCGGCGAAGTATACGATCCGATGTGGCCTTGATACCGCCGACTCGCTAGGCAGATCGCTTGCGGCGACAGTGGCGCTGCGCCGTCACGCCTGGCTGAGGACCACTGGTTTCTCGGGCGATGTCCAAAACACACTTATGGACATGCCCTTTGATGATGTCGGCCTTTTCGGCAACAAAGCAGACCATGCGCTGGAGCGCTTTAAGGACTCGCGGGCTACAGCCAAGTCCCTGGGCCTTTCTGCTGTGCGCCCTCCGCAACAGTCTGCTTTTCGCCCCTTTCGTGGCCACAGAAGGGCCGCCCAGTCACGTCCGCTGCCCAGCCACCGGCCCGCGCAGCAAGCGTCTACTCGTGGCCGAGGCGGGCCGGGTAACCAGCGTGCGGGTCAGGCCACCACCTCCGCCCCGTCCGCGGCCTCCAAGCCCTCCTAGTCCATCCTTTCAGGTCCACAGCACGCCAGTGGGGGGCAGGGTTCGCCATCACCTTCACCACTGGCGTGCCATCACATCGGACAAGTGGGTCTTGGACATTGTCCAAAGGGGCTACTCCCTCCCCTTCGAGACTACCCCCCCAGCCATGCCACCGCATGTCGGGGGATCATTTAGTACTTCTTCAAAAGGAAGTTGCGGCCCTCTTGGCCAAGGGGGCCATCGAGCGCGTTTCGACCCCAGAAGTAGGGCGTGGTTGTTACTCCCACTACTTTCTGGTGCCCAAAAAGGACAAGGAGGACATGCGTCCTATCTTGGACCTCCGGAACGTCAATCGCTTCCTCCGGAAGGAGAAGTTCAAGATGCTCACCCTGGCTCAGGTCTTGACTGCCCTCGACCCTGGAGACTGGATGGTAGCGTTGGACTTGCAGGACGCATATTTTCACGTCCCCGTCCTGCCGGCGTTACCTGCGGTTCACGGTAGGCCTCGAGCATTTTCAGTTCACCGTGCTCCCCTTTGGCCTTACCAGCTCCCCTCGGGTGTTCACGAAAGTGATGGCGGTGGTCGCAGCTCATCTGCGCCGGGCAGGGGTTCCGGTCTTCCCCTACCTCGACGACTGGTTGCTGAAGGCGGGCTCGTCCCAGGCAGTCGTCTCCCACCTCCAGACTACGGCCGAACTCCTGCACTCGCTGGGGTTCTCCATCAACGTGCCGGACAGGTGGGTCTTGGACATTGTCCGAATGGCTACTCCCTCCCCTTCGAGACCACCCCCCCAGCCATGCCACCTCAATTCCACCGCATGTCAGGGGATCACTTGGTGCTTCTGCAGAAGGAAGTCACGGCCCTCTTGGCCAAGAGGGCCATCGAGCATGTTCCGACCCCAGAAGTAGGACGTGGTTGCTACTCCCACTACTTTCTGGTGCCCAAAAAGGACAAGGAGGACATGCGTCCTATCTTGGACCTCCGGAACGTCAATCGCTTCCTCCGGAAGGAGAAGTTCAAGATGCTCACCCTGGCTCAGGTCTTGACTGCCCTCGACCCTGGAGACTGGATGGTAGCGTTGGACTTGCAGGACGCATATTTTCACGTCCCCGTCCTGCCGGCGTTACCTGCGGTTCACGGTAGGCCTCGAGTATTTTCAGTTCACCGTGCTCCCCTTTGGCCTTACCAGCCCCCCTCGGGTGTTCACGAAAGTGATGGCGGTGGTCGCAGCTCATCTGCGCCGGGCAGGGGTTCCGGTCTTCCCCTACCTCGACGACTGGTTGCTGAAGGCGGGCTCGTCCCAGGCAGTCGTCTCCCACCTCCAGACTACGGCCGAACTCCTGCACTCGCTGGGGTTCTCCATCAACGTGCCGAAGTCGCACCTGATTCCTTCTCCACAGCTCCTTTTCATCGGAGCAGTTCTGGACACGACGCAGTTTCGGGCCTACCCTCCCGAACGGCGAGTCCAGGATATTCAGGCTATGATTCCGATCTTTCAGCCTCTATCCTGGGTTTCGGTACGGATGACCCTGAGGCTGCTGGGCCTCATGGCCTCCTGCATCCTGCTGGTCGATCATGCCAGATGGCATATGCGGGCTCTGCAGTGGGACCTGAAGTTGCAGTGGGCGCAGCATCAGGGGAACCTGTCCGATTACGTCCAGATCTCGGAGGGGACTGCAAGACAGTTGCAGTGGTGGCTCTCGAACCGGCAATGGGTCATGGGCAGATCCCTCTCCCTTCCCCAGCCAGAGCACACAGTTGTGACAGACACGTCCCTTCTGGGATGGGGCGGTCACATGGGAGAGGCGGAGATCAGAGGCCTCTGGTCTCCGGCGGAGTCCCGGCTCCATATCAACCTTCTGGAGCTCCGGGCGATCCGACTTGCACTCAAGGCATTCCTTCCCTCTGTCAATGGGAAGGTAGTGCAGGTGTTCACAGACAACACCACCGCCATGTGGTACTGCAACAAACAAGGCGGGGTGGGGTCGTGGACCCTATGTCAGGAGGCTCTGCGTCTCTGGACATGGCTGGAACATCAGGGCATATTCCTGATGGTTCAACACCTGGCAGGTTCCCTGAACGCCAGGGCGGACGAACTCAGCCGCAGGTGCATGATGGATCACGAATGGCGTCTTCACTCGGAGGTGGCGCAAGGACTCTTTCTACAGTGGGGAGAGCCTTGGTTAGATCTATTCGCCACCGAAGAGAACGCGCAATGTCATCAGTTCTGCGCGTTGGAATTTCCAAGGCGGCACTCGCTCGGCGACGCTTTTCGTCGCGAGTGGAGTTGCGGTCTGTTGTACGCCTTTCCGCCTATACCACTTCTACCCAGAGTGTTGAAGAAGATTCAGCGCGTCCGGGCCCAAGTCATTCTTGTGGCTCCGGACTGGGCTCGAAGAGTTTGGTATCCCGAGCTACTCAGTATGAGCGTCGATCCCCCGATCCGTCTGCCTCTTCGGGAGGATCTTCTGTCGCAGCAGCAGGGGACGGTCCTCCACCCGAACCTGTCCAGTCTCCACCTCCTTGCGTGGAGATTGAGCGGCGGCAGTTGATTCCTTTCGACTTGCCTCCCGAAGTTTGTGATGTGATTCTGGCAGCCAGGCGTCCCTCCACTAAGGTGGTATACGCCTGCAGGTGGAACAAGTTTGTGGCATGGTGCACAGCAAAGGCTGTGAATCCCCTTTCTGCCCCTCTTTCTGAGGTTCTTCTGTTCCTTCTTTCTCTGGCCCAACAGGGTTCTGCCCTGGGTACCATCAATGGCTATCTTTGTGCAATCTCGGCCTTCCTCAGGCTTCCTGATCAGCCCTCCCTTTTCAAGTCCCCTGTTGTTAACAGGTTTCTTAAAGGCATTACACACCTCTTCCCTCCTGTTCCGTTTGTAATGCCTCAGTGGGACTTGAACTTGGTTCTTACCTTTTTAATGTGCGCTCCATTTGAGCCTCTACATAACTGTCCTCTTCGTCTTCTCACTCTGAAGACAGCCTTTCTGGTGGCCATCACCTCTGCTCGGCGGGTGAGTGAGCTCCAGGGTCTTTCGTGCAAACCTCCCTTTCTGTCTGTCTGTCCATCCAGACAAGGTTGTTCTTAGGACGCGTCCGTCCTTCTTGCCAAAGGTGGTTACTGCCTTCCACATTGGGCAGACCATCACTTTGCCCACCTTCTTTCCGCCTCCGCATCCTTCCAGAGAGGAAGAGAGGCTCCACCGTCTGGACCCAAAACGTGCGCTTTCCTTTTACCTCAACTGCACACAACAGTTCCGGGTGGATGACCAGCTCTTTGTTGGCTACATGGGCGCCAAAAAAGGTCGGGCGGTACACAAGAGGACCATCTCCCGCTGGGTAATCTTGTGTATCAAAGCCTGCTATTCTTTGACTAAGAAGGAGCCCCCTGTTGGGCTACGTGCCCATTCTACCAGGGCAACAGCTGGTGTTCCGCTACAGGATATATGTCAGGCAGCTACGTGGGCCTCGCTGCACACGTTTACAAAGCATTACTGCCTTGACAGCCAGGTCCGGAGGGACGGCTTCTGTGGCCGCTCTGTCCTCCGGGACTTCCTTGTCTGAGCTTTGTTCGCAGACCCACCACCGGGGTTGGTATTGCTGGGGTATCTATTCTAAGGTAAGGAATCTGTCACTAACGTGTCTCTTTCAGATGCACAAGTTACTAACTTGTGTAACAATATATCTGTAAGAGACAGTAGTTAGTGACAGATTCCTACCGCCCACCCATCCTCCCCGTTCTGCGAACTGATTTCTAGGGTTAAGGACATCCCTTTCAGGGCCCTAGTATTTTTTCAGACACCAATGTCAGCTTCTTGCATGGCTCTGCGTTCCTGGCGTGGAAAGTCGTGTACAGAACTGACGTCAGCGCGCATGGGCGGCGTCTTAAGTACTGGCTGCGACGTCATCCCGGCGATCTCGACGACGGGCGCGGAGCCGCACGACGCCGCCTACCGACGCACAAGGGTACTGCTACGCAAAACTTTCCAGATCCAGCCTGACGCCTGGGGATATTCTAAGGTAAGGAATCTGTCATTAACTACTGTCTCTTACAGATATATCGTTACACAAGTTAGTAACTTGTGCATCTAGATGATATTGCTGTCTTTAGCTCCACCTGGCGGGATCACCTGATCCACCTGGGGAAGGTTTTAAAAGTCTGCAAACTGCAGGCCTAACTATCAAGGCATCCAAATGCCAAATAGGGCAGGGAACAGTGGTATACGTGGGCCACCTTGTTGGTGGAGGCCAAGCACAACCCTTACTGCCCAAGATCTAGGCCATCCTGGACTGGGCAGCTCCAACAACCCAGACCCAAGTCAGGGCATTCCTTGGCTTGACTGGGTACTACAGGAGGTTTGTGAAGGGATATGGGTCCATTGTGACTCCCCTCAAAGAATTCACCTCCAAGAAGATGCTCAAAGACGTAAACTGGACAGCTAGCTGTCAAAAGGCTTTTGACACCCTGAAAGAGGCAATGTGCTCAGCACCAATTCTCAGGGCTCCAGACTATATCAAGCAGTTCATTGTGCAGACTAATGCCCCTGAGCTAGGGATAGAAGCGGTCCTATCCCAGACCAATGATGAAGGCCAAGACCAACCTGTTGCTTTTATAAGTAGGAGGTTACTCCACAGGGAGCAGCGTTGGAGTGCCATTGAGAGGGAGGCCTTTGCTGTGGTTTGGTCCCTGAAGAAGCTGATACCATACTGGTTTGGTACTCACTTCCTAGTTCAAACTGACCACAGACCTCTCAAATGTCTAATTCAAAATCAAAGGTGAAAATCCAAAACTTTTGAGGTTGTCCATCTCCCTTCAGGGAATGGACTTTATAGTGGAACACAGACCTGGAACTGCCCATGCCAATGGACTTTCAAGGTTCTTCCACTTAGACAATGAAGTCTCTCTAGGGAAAGGCTAGTCTCATCCTCTTTCGTTTGGGGGTGGGGGGGTGTAAGAAAGTGCCCTCTTTTTGCATGGTTGCCCCCACTTTTTGCTAAACTGCTGATGTACTTTGACTGAGTGTGCCCTGTGTTCCTGCCAAACAAGTACCCAGGGCCTATGTTCTTTACCTAAAACTGCATTTAAACAAAACCCAATTGGCACTCTTTGGCCACATGTCAGTCCCTTGTAAATGTACCATAGGTACCAAGGGCACTGTGGCCAGGGAAGACCTCTAAGGGCTGCAGCACTTATTGTGCCACCCTTAGAGGCCCTGTACCTTTACACACACACACTGCCATTGCAGGCTGTGTGTTTTGGTGCAGAACAAAGTGAAGAGTCGACATGGCACACATCCCTGTGTGCTATGCCTACAACCCACTGCCCTGACATAGGTCAGCCACCCCTCTAGCTGGGTGCACTATACCAGTGGTGAGGGTACAGGTGCATGAGCCCTGTACCCCTACAGTGTCTAAACCAATTCTTAAACATTGTAAGTGCAATAATGCCATTAAGAGTATATGGTGCTGGGAGTTTGTCATTACGAACTCCACTGCACCATAATGGCTTTACTGAAAACTGAGAAGTTTGGTATCAAACTTCTCAGCACATTAATCCCACACTGATGCCAGTGTGGGATTTAATGAGAAATGCACTCAGAGGGCATCTTAGAGATGCCCCCTGAAAAACCACCTAACACTAGTGTCCTGGCTGAGTGGCTGCTCGCCAGCTGCCACCACCAGACATGTTTCTGGACCCCTGGGTCGAGAGCCTGTTGCTCTCAGGGTTCTGAAACAATGCACATCCTGGGATGAGGTGCCAAGCCTCCTGCCCCAGGATGGCCAGGGTCCACGAAGGGGAAGCTTCAAAGGCTTGCTGCCTTTGAGAGCTACCCCAGGCCTTTGCTGCTTCCAGCAACTGGCCCCCACCGGTTCTGACCCCCACTTTGGGTGGGAGAATCGGCATGAAAACCAAGTGAGGTGTGCCCACCTTTGCCAACCCCACCCCTCAGGTGGGGGAGGCGAGGTGAAGCACAACTCTCAGTCCCCGCCATCTTGCAGATGGGGTGACACAGCCAACCAGAGTGTGGCATATGCCCCCCTTCCACTGGAGGGTGGCATAATAGGGGGTGTACCCACCCCAGGGAAGGGACTCATTGGTCCCAACCTTTACTTACCTGTAACGCCCCTAAATCTAGTATTTAGGGGCAACCATGAACCTTGCCTCCTCAGACAAGAATCGACAAGAAGAAGAAAGACCGAAGAAGCCATGCTGAAAATAAGAAGAGGAAGACGCCCACTGACTTGACCCCAGCCCTACCGGCCTGTCCCCACCTCGAACATGCTCCTGCGAAATCCCGGTGTGTCCTGCCGCCAGAAGCCTCAAGAACCCGAAGGACCTGCCCTGCCTTCCAAGCCAAAGATTTTGTCTCCCATGAGCACCGGATTTGCTCACCAACAGACTCTGGCCCAAGCCAAAACCACGAGTCTGCACCACTCTGCACCCGACGCCCACGGCCGGAGTTCGAGTGGTCCAACACCACGAGGAGGTTTCCCCGGCAATCCTGACCTGAGATCTGGTGATCTCTGACCTGCCTCGACTCTCCAACCGACGCCTGCAGTCTCTTTCTGGAGGAGCCCCACGGCCGCGACCGGAGCTGGAAAGAAAACCGGATGCTTAAAGACACCCCTGCACCCAACGTCCCACGGCCTTGGGTGGCCCAGCCGAAGGTGTCCCAGCATCCCCAGGCATCCCAACTTACACTCTCCAACCGGTGCTCACCTCCAGAAGATCTTCGTCCCCGAGCATGCAGTCTTTGTTGAAACTGGAGAATCCCCATTGAAAACAACAGGGCACCCGACGCCAAAACAGCACCCTGCACCCAGCCGCCTCTGCGGGTGTACTTTGGGTGCTAACTCAGATCCCCCTTTGCCCTGAGCCTAACACCAGGAGCTTTGCTCCCACAACCTTGTGGCCTGCTCATGAGCAGCCACCAACCGGAGGCCCCCTATCCCCCATTGGATAACATTGGGCCCTAGTACTCTGCACCCGGCTACCCTAGTGCAGCTGAGGGTGTTTCAAGAGTGCATCCTTGACCCTGGGGGAACCCTGGTTCTAACCCCAGAATACCAACTCCCACAAACCAGTACTTACCTGCAAACCGTTAACTTCATTTTTCTCCATAGGAATACATTGACTGTTTTTCCTTGAAAAGTGAGGTTGATTTGTATGGAACATTGAAAAACTGCCTATGTACTAAAAATAAATTACTTACCTTTTGTCTAGGAGATGTCTCAGTGTGATATCTAGGCATATCACACTGATTAGCAAAAGTAATCTGAAAAGTAATCTATAAAGTAACGTGCATAGTAATCCGAAAAGTAACTGAAAAGTAATTTCGAAACATTGACTTACCTGTAATTCAATCAATTGCATTTGAACCTGCATTCAATTGTAAAACATTGCATAAGATTTTGCAAAGCATTTATTTCACTTACCTGCACCAGGTTTGGCTTTGTTCTAAGAAATAAAATAACATAATATTGTTAATACAATCAAATTGGTCTGAGTTCAGTCTTTGAGTGTGTGACATCATTTGCTGCCTGAGTGTGTACAACAAATGCTTAACACTACCCTCTGATAAAACCTTACTGCTCTCCCACACTACCACAAATAGAGAGTAAGGTGCTATCTACTTTTACCTCTGCCTACCTTTGGGTGTTCCACTGGACTCTGTGCCCACTATACCTCATTTTTGGTATAGTATATACAGAGCCAGCTTCCTACCGGCGTGTCTGCAACATTGCTGGAGGAGTGCTCTAGATCCAGTCTGGCATTTGGGGATATTCTAAAGATGAGAAATCTATTGTTAGACAGAGTATCCACCAGAAAGAGCATTGCCAAACTGAGGAACTTTCTTCTTTTGATGTCCTTTAGTGGAGCATCTTGTTTCACCAGGTTTTTAGCCATGGCAAGACCAGTTATTTTCCATTTGCATCCTATCAGCAAGGGTGTGCATTAAGGTTTATTGTGTTCCTTGTTGTATGTCATTGTTTTGAGCCTGGACTTGCAAGGCTGTTTGCCTTTATAGGTCCACATGGCACAATTCTTTGATGTTTCATCTTGACCCTCTTTTGGGTGGTTATTGTTTTGGTATTGATTTGAAACTTGAGGATTTGGCAGCTAGAAGAATCCATTAGCATAATAATTTATTTACCTTCGGTAACAATGTTTCTGGTAGATACTCCATCTAACTGCTGATTCCTCACTGACCCACCTTCCTCACAATGCTGTGCAGTATAGTCTTTGTAATTAGGTCCCAAGATAGTTCGTTTTATGCGTTTCATTTCTGTGATCATCTTCGTTCTCGTCTTGGCTTCGAAGAGTATAGAGAAAAGAATGGGAACTTATGTCAAAGTGTTGGAGTGGTGCCATGTACAGTTCTGTGATATCACATCCAGGGAGGTACCGAGTTTGAGCTTTGGCATCGCCGGCGGTCACAGCAGAGGTCTTTCAACGTTTCTGGATCCAATATTGCACCTGGGAAGGTTCACAAGGTGAGGACTCCGCAGGAAGATGTAGTATCCACAAGAGACATCGCAGGAAGATGTAGTATCCACAAGAGACATTGTTACCAAGGTTAGTAACTTATTCTTCACTAACCTTGAGGAGGTATACGTATAACAGTCAATTAAATTACCCTTGTGGTGGAGACACTTGTTTTATTTATGCACGGTTTTGTATTGTGCAGATAAATCACCTTGGTCACTTCTGAGTAGTAGGATAGAAGCAAACAAAAGTTAAAAAACGTATTGCAGGGGTTTCAGTCCAGCCAGATATAAAGGAATGTCCTGAGTCTGTAATTTTTAACCTGATAGATACATCTAGCCACAGATTCCTTACCTTTGAACTTCTAGGCGTCATGCTGGATCCGGAAGATTTTTGACAGCAGTACCCCTGCGCTTAAATCTGTCATTTTTAATCACTTCCGAAGATATAGGTAATCTGAGTTGAATGCCTCATGGAAATTTTCTTTTCTGGAGATTCCTGAATTTACGGCTTCCTTCAAAAATAAGCTGAGGACTGAGTGTTTCCACAGGTTTGGGCCGTAGACACCTTACATTCTTATGCCTTATTTCAGTCTAAGGCATTGAAGCTACAGCCATGAGCAAGTCAAACACAAGTTCTTGGCTGGTATGTAATGTAGAGCAGTCTTTAGAGATAGCCAAGACCTTTGTGCCAGCAAGCTTTTTGCACGACGCAGAGTTTTACATTGTGTTCTAGATTGCGCAAAAAGATCCAGCGGAATGCTATCATTGCTGGCTTGGCGTGAATATGTCTCCATGACTGTTGGCATATACTGGCTGCCAACTAATGGACTCTCTCAAGCCTCAGTGAGTTTTTGTGGGAAAGCAAAATAGTCAGTAGTCTAGGGGGCTGCTGACCAGAGCTAGAGTGAGCTCAGATGTCCATTTTCTTTTTACCATAGGCAGTGATTTCATCCTTACAGTGAACTAGTTACCAAAATAATGGAAGTCAGTTTGTTATTGGAAAAGTGTAAGCATTTTAAGTAGATAGTTGTCTGTTGGTTGTTTTATTGATCTGCTGGTCTATATGTATCCAGCGAAAAGTCAGGGGATTCTGCTAGATGTTACCCCACCTTCTTGAGCTCAGTTGCCTCCTAAGAGGTCCATGCATGCTAAAACATATGTATAACTTCAGAAGCTGTGCAACTGACTTTGCTTTGTGAGGAGCCTTAACATTTTGATGGAAATCTTGAAACCTGTCTCTTCAGTTTGCAAGCCCTTGCTTCCATTTAACAAGCCGCAGTTGGAACCTTTTTTGGCTGCCTAGGAAAAGTCCCTGTCAGGCCCAGCAGTTCACAAACAAATTGCCAGATTCCACAGGCTTGCCGCGATATACCTAAAATGTTTGTCCTCACACCATCGTCCGAGAAGCTTGGTTGATAATGCTTCATCCTCAAAACTGAACCCCTGTGGCAACCCTGTGGCTGCTTCGTACTGGGAGTCTAAACGACTGGACACATGGGTCCCAATGGTTTTTATTTCAGACAGTCGTAACTATTCATATGGCTAATGTCCTATTCTTACAAGGCTGCTACATCCATGCCTTGTGGGACTTTGCAAGACTGACTGTTTTAGGCCTAATAGAACTCGTGAAGAAGCTATTTTCAGATTTGTTCAGTGACGGCTTGGACACTTGTAAGCAGATCCTGAAGCACACCCTGGATTATGCTGATACTGTAGCCTGGTCCTTGGGCACTGTGTAGGAAGCTGGCTCTGTATATACTATACCAAATAAGGTATAGTGTGCACAGAGCCCAGGGAGTCCCCAGAGATATCGCAGAGGCTAAATTAGGTAAGTACTAACAGTTTCCTTTGTGGTAGTGTGGACGAGCAGTTAGGCTTATCCGGTGGGTGTGTTAAGCATGTATTTTATTCACTCAAACAAGACTGATGCACACACCGAGAGACTGAATCCAGACCAATTGGGTAAGTATAAAAAAGGTATACTTGTAGTTTATTTCTAGAACCAAGCAGGACTTGGTACAGTTAGGTAAAAGTTAATTGGAATGCAGGATTTCACAATGAAATGCTCTTTCGCAATAGTTACAGTTTGGTATTGATTCAGAAGGCAGTTTGCATTATACCATAATTACTTTTAGAATACTGTTTAGTTACTTTTAGATTACTTTGAGTACTGGGGGTGGTATGCCTAGATACCACACCTGAGGGTCTCACAATACAAGATAAGTAAGATTTTTTATACTTTGCAGTTTTACTTATCTTTTCTCCATACAAACATTAGTCCAACACTTAGAACATTTTAGGCCCAAATCTCATAACTTGGGTTCCTATGGCAGAAAAAGTGTTAAAGGTTTCTCAGGTAAGTAGACAACTTACGAGTGGGAGTTTTGGGGGTTAGGACCAAGGTTCCCCAAGATGGGCACTCGAGTTGCACCACCAGCGGCACTGGGGTGGCCGGGTTCAGAGTGCAGGGGGCCAATGTTAGCCAGCAGGGCTAAGGGGGCCTTCGGTTAGAGACTGCTGACGGGCAAGCCACTCGGACGTGGGCGCAAAGCTCCTGGGGTTAATGTCAGCACTGCAGGGCCAACGACCAGCACAGGAACTGCACCACCAGAGGCACTGGGGCGGCCAGGTGCAGGGTGCCAAAAGGACATCGGGGCCCTGTGCTTTTCAATGTAGACCTTCGGTTCGGTGAAGTTGCTGCAGGCTTGGGCAGGGAGACTTTCTGAAGGCGACCACCGCCTGGAGAGGTAAGTTGGGATCTTAGGAGATGCCTGGACACCGTCGGTTGGGCCACCCAAGGCCGTGGCGCATCGGGTGCAGGGGTGTCCTCTGGTGTCTGGTTTTCTTACCAGGTCCGGTCGCGGTTGGGGGGACCCTTCAGGTTGAGGCTGCAGGCGTCGTCTTGAAGCTTGGGGAAGGCTGGGGATCACCAGATCCCAGGGCAGGATCACTGGGAAGACCTCCTCGTGGTGTTGGGCCACTTGAGCTCGGGTCGGGGGCAGAGTGGTGCAGAACCGTGGAGTCGCCTGAAACCGGATTCTGGTCTTGGAGTCTTTTTTGAGCAAATCTGTTGCTCACGGGAGACAGAGCCTGTAAGTTGAGTGCAGGACAGGTCCTCTGGGCTCTGGGGGCTGCTGGCTGCAGGACATGCCAGTTTCTTCACTGTAGGCAGGTCATAGTCAGGACAGGCCGTAGGGCTTGGGCCAAAGCAGTAGGTGTCCTCTTCTTCGTGGGTCAGCACAGCTCTTCGGTCCTTCTTCTTTCTTCCTCAAATCTGAGAAGGCAAAGTTCAGGGTTGCCCCTAAATACTAGATTTAGAGACATTTAAAGGGGTGTGCAAGTCGGGGCCGATGGGTCCCTTCCTTGGGTTGGGTACACCCCCTAGTATGCCACCCTCCAGTGGGAGGGGGCATGAGCCTCTTCCTGTTGTGGGCTTCACCTTGCCTCCCCCACCTGAGGGGTGGGGTTGGCAAAGGTGGGCACACCTCTCCTCCTAGATTGGTTTTTCCATCGATTCTCCTGCCCAAAGTGGGGCCAGAACCGGTGGGAGCCAGTTGCTGGGGGCAGCAAAAGGCAGGGACAGCTCACAAAGACGGCAGGCCTTTGAAGCTTCCCCTTTGTGGACACAGCCCATCCTGGGGGAGGAGGCATGACACATCTGCCCAGGATGGGCTTTGTTTCTGGACCCAGAGAGCGTAGGCTCTCTACCCAGAGGTCCAGAAACCTGTCTGGTGGTGGCAAATGGCGGGAAGCCATTCAAGAACCACACCAGGGCTGGTAGTTTTTCAGAGGGCATCTCTAAGATGCCCTCTGAGTGCATTTTACATTAAATCCCACACTAGCATCAGTGTGGGTGTAATGTGCTGAGACGTTTGCTACCAAACTTCCCAGGTTTTAGTAAAGCCATTATGGAGCTTTGGAGTTGGTAATGACCAACTCCCAGACCATATACTCTTTATGGCTTTACTACACTTACTATGTCTAAGAATGGACTTAGACACTGTAGGGGTACAGGGCTCATGTCGCTGTAGCCTCACCTGAGGGCTAGTGCACCCTGCTAGAGGGATGACTTTCCTAGGCCTCAGGCAGTGGGGTGTATGCATGGCATACAGGGATGTGTGCCATGTCGACTCTTCACTTTTCTCTGCACCAAAACACGCAGACTGCAATGGCAGAAATGGGGCACTTTACTAATCACAGCCATCACACAATGCCACCATCTAGCAGTACAGGTCGTATTTTTAATACTCATTCTCTAAACATTTTTTTATTGATTTTATGCTGTTTTGTTTCTGAACTGTGTTGGGGGAACTTTTAATTGTTGAATCCAGGAATTTGAACTATATAAGGGGGCAGGGGGCTTCCTAGTAGTCTCTATTGTGTTCTGTGATGTACTGGTTTTTGCCCTCATCGTGTCCATTTTTTCCTGCCGTGTTAGACTGGAGGCACCATTTTGGGACCGGTTGCGCTCCAGTCACCCGCGTAAGTTGATGACTACTCCTTATTTAAGCAACACTGCGAACGCACAGTCTAGCTTACATGACTAATTTTTTCATACTCACTCATTGTTTTTTAATTGATTTTATGGTGTTTTGTTTCTGAACTGTGTTGCTGGTAGCTCTCTTGTTACCTTCCAGGTCTTTTCTCTCTTCCAAAGCTTGCAGTAGGGTGATTGTTCCTTTGCAGGATCTGTGTAATGGCCTGGCAGATTTCTTTGAGATTAAGATCTCTGATAGCCAAAGGAAACTTCCCTCACTGAAGGGATTACCTTCACCCATGAGGCCGGATGATAATGATAGCAATTTCTTCCAGTTCAGGGCGCTCTCCCTCAAGCAGGCGGCGGCTATTATGAATTTTAAATCTAGTTCTCCATTGGACTCTTGTCCTCCTGCAAAGCTAGCAGCATTAGCAGGTGAGGTGGTTAATCCGGTGATCAACACAGTCTTTAATCTTTCATTGGCATCTGCTATTGTACCAGCCGCCTGGAAATTGGCTATGTTGGTCCCTTTGCTTAAGAAACCTTCTCTAGATCCTAACATCTACTGCTACACCCCAGTTAATCATGGTTTCGTCCCGCCACAGTACAGAGACTGCGCTCTTGGAAATTTCTGATCTTATTAAATGATCTCTGGATTAAGGTAAGAATGCGGTGCTGATTTTACTCAATCTTTCAGCAGCATTTGATACCATTCCACATACGATTCTCTTACAGTGACTTTCCAATTTGGGGGTGGGAGGTCATGTGTGAGACTGGGTGAAATCATTCCTTGACTCGAGAGGGCAGTCATTGGTGGCGCCTTTTACTTCTGCGGTCAAAGCAGTCAAACGGGGTGCCACAGGGGTCATCTCTGAGCCCTACTTTATTCAAAGGCTTTATGACTCCTTCAAAAGCTCTGGTGGAATCATTTGGATGTAAAGTTATTTCGTATGCAGTTGGTACCCAGCTGCTTTTTACTTTTGAAGGGTCCTCTTCTCTAGCAGAGAAGGCATTCAAGGACTCAATGCAGGCAGACTTTGCTTTGATGCATGATAATCAGTTGAAATGTAATGCAGACAAAACTGAAATTCTTTTTGGCTCACACACAGCCAACTGGTGGGAAGCAGCCTGGCCTTCCTTTCTGCCATCTCCCCCTCCATCTAGAGTCTAGAGGCGCAGATTAGTTCTCCCCGTCCACCTTTACACTCCTTTCCTTTGCTATCCTATGAAGAACTCTGTATTCTCTGTAATACAATCAAATCGGGCTCACCAGATGATCCCCTTAAACCTGACCAGTTTCTGAAATTCCAAGACTGTATCCTACCAGTTTGTTGCGAACTGATAAATCTTTCGCTGTCGATGGCATCTGAAAGAGACTATTAGTTATGGATTCCTCACCTTAGAATTACACCCAGGCGTCAGACTGGATCCGGAGAAAATTTCTTCAGCAGTACCCCTGCGCGTCGGTAGGTGGCGCCGGTCGACTCCGCGTTCATCGTTGGCGTCGTGGTCGCCGGAATGACGTCGAGGTATCTACTTAGACGCCGCCCCTGCGCGCTGACGTCAGTTCTTTCTTTTTCCGTGCCAGCCAGCGCAGATCCCGAGAGAGCGGTACCTCGAGTCACTTTTTGACTCTCTTTTTGCAACTTTTTGTCGACATCTTTTCGAGTCGTCCGACTCCTGGTGCACAGGGATGCCATCCCGTGCAGTTGCCGAAGGGAGAGACGCAGCCAAGTTCGCCATACGATGTGGGCTGGACACCGCCGACTCGCTGGGCAGGACGATTTTAACATCAGTTGCCCTGAGACGCTACGCCTGTCTGAGGTCCACTGGCTTTTCAGGTGATGTCCAAGCTACACTTTTGGACATGACCTTTGAAGGCCGTCGCTTGTTTGGTGACAAAGCAGACAACGCGCTCGAGCGCTTTAAGGACTCCAGAGCTACGGCCAGGTCCTTGGGCCTCGCTTCCACCTCTCGCCCCGTGCAGTCTGCTTTTCTCCCCTTTCGTGGCTATGGAAGGGGAGCCCCGCTATGTTCCGCCCAGAGCCACAGGCCTGCACAAGCTGTCCAGCCTCTGCGCGGCCGGGTACGTGGGACCCACCGTCGGGGGTCTGCGGGCGGCCAGTCCACCAGCGCTGCCTCCAAGCCCTCCTAGTCCGACCTTTCATGCCCACCATTCGCCAGTGGGCGGCAGGATTCGCCATCACCTCCCCCACTGGCTCAACATCACGTCGGACAGGTGGGTTTTGCAGATAGTCCGAAGTGGCTACTCCCTCCCCTTCGAGACTACCCCTCCATCCATGCCACCTCAATTCCATCGCATGTCGGAGGATCACTTGGCCCTTCTCCACCAGGAAGTTACGGCTCTCTTGGCCAAGGGAGCCAGCGAGTGAGTTCCTGCCCCAGAAGTAGGTTGTGGTTGTTATTCTCACTACTTTCTGGTGCCCAAGAAGGACAGGGGCCTGTGTCCTATCTTGGATCTCAGGAACGTCAACCGCTTCCTCCGGAAGGAGAAGTTCAAAATGTTGACATTGGCTCAGGTCCTGTCTGCCCTCGACCCTGGAGACTGGATGGTAGCGTTGGACTTGCAGGACGCTTATTTTCACATCCCCGTACTGCCGGCCCACAGGCGTTACCTACGGTTCACAGTAGGCCAAGAGCACTTTCAGTTTACCGTGCTCCCCATTGATCTTACCAGCGCCCCTCGGGTGTTAACGAAAGTAATGGCGGTGGTCTCAGCTCATCTGCGCAGATCAGGGGTTCCAGTCTTCCCCTATCTCGACAACTGGCTGTTGAAGGCGGGCTCGCTTTCGCTGGGGTTCACCATCAACGTGCAGAAGTCACACCTGATTCCCTCTCAAAAGCTCCTTTTCATCTGAGCGGTTCTGGACACAGCGCAGTTTCGGGCTTTTTCTCCCGAGCAGCGATTTCTGGATATTCGGGCTATGATCTATTAGCCTCTATCCCGGGTTTCGGTCAGAATGACCCTGAGGCTACTGGGCCTCATGGCCTCCTGCATCCTGCTGGTGGACTATGCCAGGTGGCATATGCGGGCTCTGCGGTGGGACCTGAAGTTCCAGGGGGCACAGCATCAGGGGGAATCTTTCCGATTGTGTCCAGATCTCAGAGGGCACTGCACACCAATTGCAGTGGTGGCTGACGAACCAGGATTGGGTCAACGGCGGGTCCCTCTCCCTTCCCCAGCCAGAGTTCACAGTGGTGACAGATGAATCACTTCTGGGGGGGGGGGGGAGGGGCGGCCACATGGGAGAGGCGGAGATCAGAGGCCTCTGGTGGAGTCCGGGTTCCACATCAACCTCCTGGAGCTTTTGGCGATCCGTCTTGCACTGAAGGCATTCCTTCCTTCTGTCAAAGGGAGAGTAGTGCAGGTGTTCACGGACAACACCACCGCCATGCGATACTGCAACAAACAGGGCGGGGTGGGGTCGTGGACCCTATGTCAGGAGGCACTTCGTCTCTGGAAGTGGCTGGAACATCAGGGAATGTCCCTGGTGGTTCAACACCTGGCAGGTTCTCTGAACGCCAAGGCGGACGAACTCAGCCGCTGGTACATGATGGATCACGAATGGCGTCTTCACTCGAAGGTGGTGCAAGGTCTTTTTCAGCAGTGGGGAGAGCCTTGGTTAGATCTATTCGCCACTAAAGAGAACGCGCAATGTCAGCAGTTTTACGCGTTGGAGTTTCCAAGGCAGCCCTCGCTCGACAACGCTTTTCATCGCAAATGGAACTGCGGCCTCCTGTATGCCTTTCTGCCTGTACCACTTCTGCCCCGAGTGCTCAAGAAGATCAAGTGCGACCGGGCCCAAGTTATTCTTGTGGCTCTGGACTGAGCACGAAGAGTCTGGTACCCCGAGCTCTTGCACATGGCCATCGATCCTCCGATCAGACTGCCCTTTCGGGAGGATCTTCTGTCGCAGCAGCAGGGGACGGTCCTCCACCCGAACCTGTCCAGCCTCCACCTTCTTGCGTGGAGATTGAGCGGCGACAATTGACAGCTTTCAACCTTCCTCCTGAAGTCTGTAACGTTATCTTGGCAGCCAGGCGTCCCTCCACCAAAACGGTATACGCCTGTAAATGGAACAAATTTGTGGCATGGTGCGCAGCAAAGGCTGTGGATCCCCTTTCTGCCCCTCTTTCAGAGGTTCTCCTCTTCATTCTTTCTTTAGCCCAGCATGGCTCCACTCTGGGCACTATAAAAGGCTATCTTTCGGCCATTTCGGCCTTTCTTCGGCTTCCTGATCAGCCTTCTCTTTTCAAGTCCCCTATTGTAGATCGCTTCCTTAAGGGCATTACTCACTTGTTTCTGCCAATTCCTTTCGTAATGCCCCAGTGGGACTTGATCCTGGTTCTGACCTACGTTATGTGCGCTTCTTTAGAGCCGTTACATAACTGACCTATCTGAAAGAGACACGTTAGTGACAGATTCCTTACCTTAGAATATCCCCAGGCGTCAGGCTGGATCCGGAAAGTTTTTTGCGTAGCAGTACCCTTGCGCGTCGGTAGGCGGCGGCTCCGCGTCCGTCGTCGGCGTCGTGATCGCCGGGATGACGTCGCGGGCAGTACTTAGGCGCCGCCCCTGCGCGCTGACGTCAGTTCTTCTTTTTCCGCGCCAGCAAGCGCAGATCCGGGAAGAGCAGTGCCCTGGTAATTTTTTGACCATACTTTTTGGTGAATTTTTTCACTGTTTTTCTATCAAGGTGTCGTAGGGATGCCCGGTTTCAAACGTTGCGGCGCCTGTGCTCGGATGATGTCTGTCACCGACCCGCATTGGGAGTGTCTCTTCTGCCTCGGCCGAGGCCACGACACGGAGTCTTGTGCCGACTGCCAGGCCCTCCACCCGAAAGCTTTGCGAGAGCGGTCTCGAAAGCTCCTCGAGGCCCGGCATCTCGGCTCCGCGGAAGCCCCGGTCGCGTGAGAGGTCCAGGGGTCGATCGCGGAGTCCACACCGGTCGTCGGCATCGAAGTCTTCTTCGTCCGGTAAGTCGAAACACAAGAAGTCCAAAAAGCATCATCGCTCTAGGACTTCGCCTCGCCGGTCTCGCGACTCGGCTGAGGCCCCTCCCGTCACCGTCCCCGCCCCCGCGGCCCCGGACATGCCTGTGGAGTCGCCCCCGCCATACCCGCCCTTCCCGGGTTCGGGGGCGGATCCGGCCAAATTGCAGGAATTCCTGTCGGCCATGGCCCGCCTCTTCGGGCCTCAAGGTCCCTCCGGTGCGCCTTCGGGCCCCGCGGGCCCTGATGGGGTTGCTCCGGCGTCGCCGACGGCTCCGGCCCCGGTGTCGCCCGTGCCTCCAGCCTCGATCCCGGCTCCGGCTTCGGCCCCGGCCTCGATCCCGGCTCCACAACCCCCATCGACGCCGGTCGACCTAACGACACCTCCGCCGGCGCCGATGTCTCCGGTGCCGTTCTCGACGCCGCCTGGGGCTCCGAGCGGCGTCGTTCCCCAGTTCCTTCCGGCTCCGGACATGGACCCGGACCGACGTCGCTCGACGCCGGTTCCGGCGCCAATGGGACCTTGGGTCCCAAATGTCCCTCCTCCCCCTTATTTTGAACCTGAGGAGGACCAGGAGGACTGGGAGGGGTCTGATGACCCTCTGACACGACAGTGTCAGTACGATGAGGACTGGACAGAGGGTCTAGGGGATGCTAGTGGTCTAGATACTTCCCCTGACACTGGCATGCTGTCTCCTCCCGTGGCTACGGAGGAGGGAGCCAATTTTGCAACGGTGTTGCGTAGGGCGGCTGGGGCCTTACGTCTCCAACTCCCTACTGTGGCGGTCAAGACTAATATCTTGACAGAGGTGCTTCAGCCGGCAGCCTCCTCTTCGGAGACTGTGCTGCCGTTTAACGACGCCCTCACTGACGTTCTTTTGGGCGCCTGGTCCAAGCCCAACACAGGGGCTCCTGTGGATAGGAACGTGTCCCGACGCCATCGCCCAGCTCCGGGCGACCCCCTGTTTCTCTCTGTCCACCCCACCCCTGAGAGCTTGGTTGTCCAAGCCTCCGCTTCCCAAACCGCCTTCCCTACCGCCCCTCCGGATAGGGAATCCAAACGCCTGGATCAATTTGGGAAGAAGGGTTTTTCTTCCTCCAGTGCTGGCTTGCGGTCCGTCAACACCGCTTGCCTTTTGGGCCGATATACCCACTCCTTGTGGGATTCGGTGGCGGATGTTTTGCCCCAGTGTTCTGAGGAGGTCCAGACACTGCTTTCCCGCGCCATTGCGGAAGGGAAGGGATGCGGCCAAATATACAATTCGATGTGGCCTTGATACCGCCGACTCGCTGGGCAGGTCTATTGCAACGACAGTGGCGCTACGACGCCACGCCTGGCTGAGAACCACTGGTTTTTCAGGGGATGTCCAGAATACTCTCATGGACATGCCCTTTGATGGAGTCGGTCTTTTTGGGTCCAAAGCAGACCATGCGTTGGAGCGCTTTAAGGACTCACGGGCTACTGCAAAGTCCCTGGGCCTTTCTGCCACACGCCCTCCGCTGACTTCTGCTTTTCGCCCCTATCGTGGCCACGGTAGGGGCGCCCTTCACGTCAGCAGCCCAGCCACCGGCCCGCGCAGCAGGCGTCTTCGCGTGGCCGAGGACGTGGATTCCGCCGTGGCGGATCGGGCAACCAGCGTGCGGGTCAGGCCACCACCTCCAACCCGTCCGCGGCCTCCAAACCCTCCTAGTCCCTCCTTTCAGGTGCACATCACACCAGTAGGGGGCAGGGTCCGCCATCACCTTCCCCACTGGCGTACCATCACCTCGGACAGGTGGGTCTTGGACATTGTCCGAAGGGGCTACTCCCTCCCCTTCGAGTCCACCCCCCCAGCCATGCCACCTCAATTCCACCGCATGTCAGGGTTTCACTTGGTGCTTCTGCAGAAGGAAGTCACGGCCCTCTTGGCCAAGAGGGCCATCGAGCATGTTCCGACCCCAGAAGTAGGGCGTGGTTGCTACTCCCACTACTTCCTGGTGCCCAAAAAGGACAAGGAGGACATGCGTCCTATCTTGGACCTCCGGAACGTCAATCGCTTCCTCCGGAAGGAGAAGTTCAAGATGCTCACCCTAGCTCAGGTCTTGACTGCCCTCGACCCTGGAGACTGGTTGGTAGCGTTGGCCTTGCAGGACGCATATTTCCACATCCCCGTCCTGCCGGCCCACCGGCGTTACCTTCGGTTCACAGTAGGCCCCGAGCATTTTCAGTTCACCGTGCTCCCTTTGGCCTTACCAGTGCCCCTCGGGTGTTCACGAAAGTGTTGGCGGTGGTCGCAGCTCATCTGCGCCGGGCAGGGGTTTCAGTCTTCCCCTACCTCGACGACTGGCTGCTGAAGGCGGGCTCGGCCCAGGCAGTCGTCTCCCACCTCCAGACTACGGCCGAACTCCTGCACTCGCTGGGGTTCTCCATCAATGTGCCGAAGTCGCATCTGATTCCTTCTCCACAGCTCCTTTTCATCGGAGCAGTTCTGGACACGACGCAGTTTCGGGCCTATCCTCCCGAACGGCGAGTCCGGGATATTCAGGCTATGATTCCGATCTTTCAGCCTTTATCCTGGGTTTCGGTACGGATGACCCTGAGGCTGCTGGGCCTCATGGCCTCCTGCATCCTGCTGGTCACTCATGCCAGATGGCATATGCGGGCTCTGCAGTGGGACCTGAAGTTCCAGTGGGCGCAGCACCAGGGCAACCTGTCCGATCACGTCCAGATCTCGGAGGGGACTGCAAAACAGTTGCAGTGGTGGCTCTCGAACCGGCAATGGGTCATGGGCAGATCCCTCTCCCTTCCCCAGCCAGAGCACACAGTTGTGACGGACGCGTCCCTTCTGGGATGGGGCGGTCACATGGGAGAGGCGGAGATCAGAGGCCTCTGGTCTCCGGCGGAGTCACGGCTCCATATCAACATTCTGGAGCTCCGGGCGATCCGACTTGCACTCAAGGCATTCCTTCCCTCTGTCAAAGGGAAGGTAGTGCAGGTGTTCACAGACAACACCACCGCCATGTGGTACTGCAACAAACAAGGCGGGGTGGGGTCGTGGACCCTTTGTCAGGAGGCTCTGCGCCTCTGGACATGGCTGGAACATCAGGGCATGTTCCTGATGGTTCAACACCTGGCAGGTTCGCTGAACGCCAGGGCGGACGAACTCAGCCGCAGGTGCATGATGGATCACGAATGGCGTCTTCACTCGGAAGTGGCGCAAGGACTCTTTCTACAGTGGGGAGAGCCTTGGTTAGATCTATTCGCCACCGAAGAGAACGCGCAATGTCATCAGTTCTGCGCGTTGGAATTTCCAAGGCGGCACTCGCTCGGCGACGCTTTTCGTCACGAGTGGAGTTGCGGTCTGTTGTACGCCTTTCCGCCTATACCACTTCTACCCAGAGTGTTGAAGAAGATTCGGCACGACCGGGCCCAAGTCATTCTTGTGGCTCCGGACTGGGCTCGAAGAGTTTGGTATCCCGAGCTACTCAATATGAGCGTAGATCCCCGATCCGTCTGCCTCTTCGGGGGATCTTCTGTCGCAGCAGCAGGGGACGGTCCTCCACCCGAACCTGTCCAGTCTACACCTGCTTGCGTGGAGATTGAGCGGCGGCAGTTGATTCCTTTCGACTTGCCTCCCGAAGTTTGTGATGTGATTCTGGCGGCCAGGCGGCCCTCCACTAAGGTGGTATACGCCTGCAGGTGGAACAAATTTGTGGCACGGTGCACAGCAAAGGCTGTGAATCCCCTTTCTGCCCCTCTTTCTGAGGTCCTTCTGTTCCTTCTCTCTCTGGCCCAACAGGGTTCTGCCCTGGGTACCATCAAGGGTTATCTTTGTGCTATCTCGGCCTTCCTCAGGCTCCCTGATCAGCCCTCCCTTTTCAAGTCCCCTGTTGTTAACAGGTTCTTAAAAGGCATTACACACCTCTTCCCTCCTGTCCCGTTTGTGATGCCTCAGTGGGACTTGAACTTGGTTCTTACTTTTTTAATGTGCGCTCCCTTTGAGCCTCTACATTACTGTCCTCTTCGTCTTCTGACTCTGAAGACAGCCTTTCTGGTGGCCATCACCTCCGCTCGGCGGGTGAGTGAGCTCCAGGCTCTATCTTGCAAACCTCCCTTTCTGTCTGTTCATCCAGACAAGGTTGTTCTTCGGACGCGTCCGTCCTTCTTGCCAAAGGTGGTTACTGCTTTCCACATTGGGCAGACCATCACTTTGCCCACCTTCTTTCCGCCTCCGCATCCTTCCAGAGAGGAAGAGAGGCTCCACCGTCTGGACCCAAAACGTGCGCTCTCCTTCTATATTGACCGCACAAAACACTTCCGGGTGGATGACCAGCTCTTTGTTGGCTACGTGGGCGCCAAAAAGGTCGGGCGGTGCACAAGAGGACCATCTCCCGCTGGGTTACCTTGTGCATCAAGACCTGCTATTCTTTGGCTAAGAAGGAGCCTCCTGTTGGGCTGCGTGCCCATTCCACCAGGGCAACGGCTGCTACCACGGCCTTAGGCCGCGGTGTTCCGCTGCCGGTTATCTGTCAGGCAGCTACGGGGCCTCGCTGCACACGTTTACAAAGCATTACTGCCTTGACAGTCAGGTCCGGAGGGACGGCTTCTTTGGCCGTTCTGTCCTCCAGGACTTCCTTGTCTGATCTTTGTTCGCAGACCCACCACCGGGGTTGGTATTGCTGGGGTATCTATTCTAAGGTAAGGAATCTGTCACTAACGTGTCTCTTTCAGATGCACAAGTTACTAACTTGTGTAACGATATATCTGTAAGAGACAGTAGTTAGTGACAGATTCTCACCGCCCCACCCATCCTCCCCGTTCTGCGAACTGATTTCTAGGGTTAAGGACATCCCTTTCAGGGCCCTAGTATTTTTCAGACACCTGTGTCAGCTTCTTGCATGGCTCTGCGTTCCTGGCGCGGAAAGTCGTGTACAGAACTGATGTCAGCGCGCAGGGGCGGCGCCTAAGTACTGCCCGCGACGTCATCCCGGCGATCACGACGCCGACGACGGACGCGGAGCCGCACGACGCCGCCTACCGACGCGCAAGGGTACTGCTACGCAAAAAAACTTTCCGGATCCAGCCTGACGCCTGGGGATATTCTAAGGTAAGGAATCTGTCACTAACTACTGTCTCTTACAGATATATCGTTACACAAGTTAGTAACTTGTGCCTCAGGCTTCTGACGCTTAAAACTGCCTTTTTGGTGGCCATCACCTCTGCTCGCAGGGTGAGTGAGTTTCAGGCTCTTTCTTACAAACCTCCTTTCCTGGCTGTTCGTCCAGACACAGTTGTCCTTCTCACTAGGCCTTCTTTCCTTCCCAAAGTGGTTACCTCTTTCCACATAGGACAGACCATCACTTTGCCCACCTTCTTCCCGCCCCGCATCCTTCTAAAGAGGAGGAGAGGCTCCACCGTCTGGATCCAAAACATGCGCTTTCATTCTATCTGGATCGCACAAAACAATTCCGGGTGGACGACCAGCTGTTTGTTGGCTATGTGGGCGCCAAGAAAGGTCGGGCCATGCAAAAGCCGACCATCTCTCGATGGAGCGTTCTTTGCATCAAAATCTGCTATTCCTTAGCAAAAAAGGAGCCACTGGTAGGGCTGCGCGCCCATTCCACCAGGGCGACGGCGGCCACTACTGCTTTGGGACGTGGAGTCCCACTTCATGACATCTGCCACGCAGCTACGTGGGCTTCATTGCACACGTTTACTAAACACTACTGCCTGGACATCCAAGTCCGGAGAGACTTCTTCTTTGGCCGTTCAGTTCTCCAGAACTTTCTGGGGTGAACTTAGTTTGCAGACCCACCTCCGGGGTTGGTATTGCTGGGATATCTATTCTAAGGTGAGGAATCCATAATTAATAGTCTCTTTCAGATGAACAAGTTACTTACCTTCAGTAACAATATATCTGTAAGAGACATATATTAGTTATGGATTCCTCACCGCCCCGCCCATCCTCCCCGTTCTGTGAACTGACTTCTGGGGTAAGGGACTCCCTTTCAGGGCCCTAGTTTTGTGCACCAGTGGTCAGTGTCTTGCATGGCTCTGAGCTTCTGGCGTGGAATGTCGTGTAAAGAACTGACGTCAGCGCGCAGGGGCGGCGTCTAAGTAGATACTGCGACGTCATTCCGGCGACCACGACGCCAACGACTAACGCGGACGCGCAGGGGTACTGCTGAATAAAAATTCTCCGGATCCAGTCTGACGCCTGTGGGTAATTCTAAGGTGAGGAATCCATAACTAATATATGTCTCTTACAGATATATCGTTACTGAAGGTAAGTAACTTGTTCGTCGGTGCCTGCCCCGTGTAAACATGCTAAAGTGATTCCTCTGTTGAAAAAACCCACTCTGGACGCATCTAAAACAGAAATGTTTCACCTCCTCTTCCTCCTACCTTTCTTGGCCAAAATTATTGAATCCCATATCAACACTATTTTAACTAAATTTGTGGAGACCAATGAAATTCTGGATTTTTCTCAGAATGGTTTTAGACCACATCACAGCACCGAATCCGCCTTGCTGCTGGTTACTGAACATTTGCGCGGCTCCCTAGAGGAAGGCGGTTCTTCTGCTTTGATCCTACTCGATCTAAGTGCCGCGCTTGATACCGTATCTCATGAAATTCTGCTGCGGCGCCTACAGGATATTGGTATTGGGGGAGCAGCTTTAACCTGGTTTACGTCATTTCTATCAGAGAGAACTTTTCAGGTTGTTTCTTCTCCGTATAGCTCGCAAGTGCATACTGTACGTCACGGAGTTCCCCCGGGATCTGTTTTGAGCCCTGCGCTATTTAATATTTATATCTGAAAGAGACACGTTAGTGACAGATTCCTTACCTTAGAATATCCCCAGGCGTCAGTCTGGATCCGGAAAGTTTTGCGTAGCAGTACCCTTGCGCGTCGGTAGGCGGCGTCGTGCGGCTCCGCGTCCGTCGTCGGCGTTGTGATCGCCGGGATGACGTCGCGGGCAGTACTTAGACGCCGCCCCTGCGCGCTGACGTCAGTTCTTCTTTTTCCGCGCCAGTAAGCGCAGATCCGGGAAAAGCAGTGCCCTAGTCAATTTTTGACTAACTTTTTTGTGAATTTGTTCACTGTTTCTTTTCGAGTCTATCGACTCCTAGGTGTCGTAGGGATGCCCGGCTTCAAGCCATGCGACGCCTGTGGTCGAATGATGTCGATCACAGACCCGCATCTAGAGTGTCTCTTCTGTCTCGGCCGAGACCACGACACGAAGTCGTGCCCTGACTGCCGGAAACTTCACCCGAAGGCTTTGCGAGAGCGGTCTCGAAAGCTACTCGAGGTCCGGCAGTCGGCTCCGCGCCGCACCAAGCCCCGGTCCCGGGAGAGGTCGAGGGGCCGGTCGCGGAGTCCCCGCCGGTCGTCGGAGTCCAAGTCTTCGCGCTCCTCGGGTAAGTCGAAGCACAAAAAGTCTAAGAAGCATCATCGCTCTAAGACTTCGCCTCGCCGGTCTCGCGACTCGGCTGAGGCCCCTGTCGGCACCGTCCCCGCGGCCCCGGACGTGCCTGTGGAGCCGCCCCCGCATTACCCGTCCTTTCCGGGTTCGGAGGCGACTCCGGCCGAAATACAGGAATTCCTGTCTGCCATGGCCCGCCTCTTCGGGCCTCAAGGTCCCTCCGGTGCGCCTTCGGGCCCCGCGGGCCCTGATGGGGTTGCTCCTGCGTCGCCGATGACTCCGGTCCCGGCGCCGCCTGTCCCGCCAGCCTTCATCCCGGCCTCGGCCCCGGCCTCGATCCCGGCTCCGGTGGTACCGCAACCCCCATCGATGCCGGTTGACCTAACCACGCCTCCGCCGACGCCGATGTCCCCGGTGCCGTTCCTGACGCCGTCCGGGGCTCCGGACGGCGTCGTTCCCCGGCTCTCTCCGGCTCCGGACATGGAGCCGGACCGATGTCGCTCGACGCCGGCTCCGGCGCCGATGAGACCTTGGATCCCAAATGTCCCTCCTCCTCCATATTTTGAACCAGAGGAGGACCAAGAGAGCTGGGAGGGTCGGAAGACCCTCTCACAAAACAGTGTGAGTATGATCAGGACTGGGCTGAGGAACTTGGGGATGCCAGTGGTCTAGACACTTCCCCTGACACTGGCATGCTGTCTCCTCCCGTGGCTACGGAGGAGGGAGCTAACTTCGCAACGGTGTTGCGTAGGAGCAGCTGGAGCCTTGCATCTCCAATTGCCTACTGTGGCCGTCAGGACTAATCTCCTGACGGAAGTGCTTCAGCCGGCAGCTTCCTCCACGGAGACTGTGCTGCCGTTTAATGATGCACTCACTGACGTTCTTTTGGGAGCCTGGTCCAAGCCCACCACAGGGGCTCCTGTGGATAGGAACGTGGCCCGACGCAATCGCCCTGCTCCGGGCGACCCCTTGTTTCTCTCCCAACATCCCACCCCCGAGAGCTTGGTTGTCCAAGCCTCTGCCTCCCAAACCGCCTTCCCTACCGCCCCTCCGGATAGGGAATCCAAACGCCTGGACCAATTTGGGAAGAAGGCTTTTTCTTCCTCCAGTGCTGGCTTGCGGTCCGTCAACACCGCTTGCCTTTTGGACCGATATACCCACTCCCTGTGGTATTTGGTGGCGGCTGTTTTGCCACAGTGTTCTGAGGAGGTCCAGACACTGCTTACCCGCGCCATTGTGGAAGGAAGAGATGCGGCTAAATACACCATACGTTGTGGCCTTGATACCTCCGACTTGCTGGGCAGATCGCTTGCAACGACGATGGCGCTACGTCGCCACCCCTGGCTGAGGACAACTGGTTTCTCAGGTGATGTCCAGAATACACTCATGGACATGCCCTTTGATGGAGTCGGTCTTTTTGGTTCCAAAGCAGACCATGCGCTGGAGCGTTTTAAGGACTCACGGGCTACTGCCAAGTCCCTGGGCCTTTGTTGTGCGCCCTCCGCAAACCTCTGCTTTTCGCCCCTTTCGTTGCCACGGAAGGGGCGCCCAGTCTCGTCAGCTGCCCAGCCACCGGCCCGCGCAGCAAGCGTCTTCGCGAGGACGTGGATACCGCCGTGGCGGTTCGGGCAACCAGCGTGCGGGTCAGGCCACTACCTCCAACCCGTCCGCGGCCTCCAAGCCCTCCTAGTCCTTCCTTTCAGGTGCACAGCTCGCCAGTAGGGGGCAGGGTCCGCCATCACCTTCACCACTGGCGTCCCATCACCTCGGACAGGTGGGTCTTGGACATTGTCCGAAGGGGCTACTCCCTCCCCTTCGAGACCACCCCCCCAGCCATGCCACCTCAATTCCACCGCATGTCAGGGGATCACTTGGTGCGTCTGCAGAAGGAAGTCACGGCCCTCTTGGCCAAGAGGGCCATCGAGCATGTTCCGACCCCAGAAGTAGGGCGTGGTTGCTACTCCCACTACTTTCTGGTGCCCAAAAAGGACAAGGAGGACATGCGTCCTATCTTGGACCTCCGGAACGTCAATCGCTTCCTCCGGAAGACGAAGTTCAAGATGCTCACCCTAGCTCAGGTCTTGACTGCCCTCGACCCTGGAGACTGGATGGTAGCGTTAGACTTGCAGGACGCTTATTTCCACATCCCCGTCCTGCCGGCCCACCGGCGTTACCTACGGTTCACGGTAGGCCTCGAGCATTTTCAGTTCACCGTGCTCCCCTTTGGCCTTACAAGTGCCCCTCGGGTGTTCACGAAAGTGATGGCGGTGGTCGCAGCTCATCTGCGCCGGGCAGGGGTTCCAGTCTTCCCCTACCTCGACGACTGGCTGCTGAAGGCGGGCTCGTCCCAGGCAGTCGTCTCCCACCTCCAGACTACGGCCGAACTCCTGCACTCGCTGGGGTTCTCCATCAATGTGCCAAAGTCGCATCTGATTCCTTCTCCACAGCTCCTTTTCATCGGAGCAGTTCTGGACACGACGCAGTTTCGGGCCTCTCCTCCCGAACGGCGAGTCCGGGATATTCAGGCTATGATTCCAATCTTTCAGCCTTTATCCTGGGTTTCGGTACGGATGACCCTGAGGCTGCTGGGCCTCATGGCCTCCTGCATCCTGCTGGTCGATCATGTCAGATGGCATATGCGGGCTCTGCAGTGGGACCTGAAGTTCCAGTGGGCGCAGCACCAGGGCAACCTGTCCGATCACGTCCAGATCTCGGAGGCGGCTGCAAAACAGTTGCAGTGGTGGCTCTCGAACCGGCAATGGGTCATGGGCAGATCCCTCTCCCTTCCCCAGCCAGAGCACACAGTTGTGACGGACGCGTCCCTTCTGGGATGGGGCGGTCACATGGGAGAGGCGGAGATCAGAGGCCTCTGGTCTCCGGCGGAGTCCCGGCTCCACATCAACCTTCTGGAGCTCCGGGCGATCCGACTTGCACTAAAGGCATTCCTTCCCTCTGTCAAAGGGAAGGTAGTGCAGGTGTTCACGGACAACACCACCGCCATGTGGTACTGCAACAAACAAGGCGGGGTGGGGTCGTGGACCCTCTGTCAGGAGGCTCTGCGCCTCTGGACATGGCTGGAACATCAGGGCATGTTCCTGATGGTTCAACACCTGGCAGGTTCCCTAAACGCCAGGGCGGACGAACTCAGCCGCAGGTGCATGATGGATCACGAATGGCGCCTTCACTCGGAAGTGGCGCAAGGTCTCTTTCTGCAGTGGGGAGAGCCTTGGTTAGATCTATTCGCCACTGAAGAGAACGCGCAATGTCATCAGTTCTGCGCGTTGGAATTTCCAAGGCGGCACTCGCTCGGCGACGCTTTTCGTCGCGAGTGGAGTTGCGGTCTGTTGTACGCCTTTCCGCCTATACCACTTCTACCCTGAGTGTTGAAGAAGATTCGGCGCGACCGGGCCCAAGTCATCCTTGTGGCTCCGGACTGGGCTCGAAGAGTTTGGTATCCCGAGCTACTCAGTATGAGCGCCGATCCCCTGATCTGTCTGCCTCTTCGGGAGGATCCTCTGTCGCAGCAGCAGGGGACGGTCCTCCACCCGAACCTGTCCAGCCTCCACCTGCTTGCGTGGAGATTGAGTGGCGGCAGTTGATTCCTTTCGACTTGCCTCCCGAAATTTGATTTGTGATTCTGGCAGCCAGGCGTCCCTCCACTAAGGTGGTATACGCCTGCAGGTGGAACAAGTTTGTGGCATGGTGCACAGCAAAGGCTGTGAATCCCCTCTCTGCCCCTCTTTCTGAGGTTCTTCTGTTCCTTCTTTCACTGGCCCAACAGGGTTCTGCCCTGGGTACCATCAAGGGCTATCTTTGTGCCATTTCGGCCTTCCTCAGGCTTCCTGATCAGCCCTCCCTTTTCAAGTCCCCTGTTGTTAACAGATTCCTTAAAGGCATTACACACCTCTTCCCTCCTGTTCAGTTTGTGATGCCTCAGTGGGACTTGAACTTGGTTCTTACCTTTCTCATGTGCGCTCCCTTTGAGCCTCTACATTACTGTCCTCTTCGTCTTCTGACTCTGAAGACAGCCTTTCTGGTGGCCATCACCTCCGCTCGGCGGGTGAGTGAGCTCCAGGCTCTATCTTGCAAACCTCCCTTTCTGTCTGTTCATCCAGACAAGGTTGTTCTTAGGACGCGTCCGTCCTTCGTGCCAAAGGTGGTTACTGCCTTCCACATTGGGCAGACCATCACTTTGCCCACCTTCTTTCCGCCTCCGCATCCTTCCAGAGAGGAAGAGAGGCTCCACCGTCTGGACCCAAAACGTGCGCTTTCCTTTTATATCAACCGCACACAACACTTCCGGGTGGATGACCAGCTCTTTGTTGGCTACGTGGGCGCCAAAAAGGTCGGGCGGTGCACAAGAGAACCATCTCCCGCTGGGTAACCTTGTGTATCAAAGCCTGCTATTCTTAGGCTAAGAAGGAGCCTCCTGTTGGGCTGCGTGCCCATTCCACCAGGGCAACGGCTGCTACCACGGCTTTAGGCCGCGGTGTGCCGCTGCAGGATATCTGTCAGGCAGCTACGTGGGCCTCGCTGCATACATTTACAAAGCATTACTGCCTTGACAGTCAGGTCCAGAGGGACGGCTTCTTTGGCCGTTCTGTCCTCCGGGACTTCCTTGTCTGATCTTTGTTCGCAGACCCACCACCGGGGTTGGTATTGCTGGGGTATCTATTCTAAGGTAAGGAATCTGTCACTAACGTGTCTCTTTCAGATGCACAAGTTACTAACTTGTGTAACGATATATCTGTAAGAGACAGTAGTTAGTGACAGATTCCCTACCGCCCCACCCATCCTCCCCGTTCTGCAAACTGATTTCTAGGGTTAAGGACATCCCTTTCAGGGCCCTAGTATTTTTCAGACACCTATGTCAGCTTCTTGCATGGCTCTGCGTTCCTGGCGCGGAAAGTCGTGTACAGAACTGACGTCAGCGCGCAGGGGCGGCGTCTAAGTACTGCCCGCGACGTCATCCCGGCGATCACGACGACGGACGTGGAGCCGCACGACGCCGCCTACCGACGCGCAAGGGTACTGCTACGCAAAACTTTCCGGATCCAGCCTGACGCCTGGGGATATTCTAAGGTAAGGAATCTGTCACTAACTACTGTCTCTTACAGATATATCGTTACACAAGTTAGTAACTTGTGCATTACAACCACTTGCAGTGGTTGCAAAAGCCCGTGGGCTTTCTTTAGTTTCCTATACTAATGATAATCCGCTCGTGATTTCCTTCTCTAATAACACTACTCAAAATCTGACTAAATTCCATGATGACATTGTGGCTGTTGCTGAGTGGATGTCGGCCAAATGTCTTCAGCTGAATGCGAGCAAATCGGAAATTCTTCTTCTGGGAAGAGATACTCACCTATGAGGCGACCACTGGTGGCCTGCCTCGCTAGGGTTGCCCCCCGCCTAAGGAGGCAGTAAAAAACCTGGGTGTCTGGGTCGATAGAACTCTGACCTTCGAAGCTCAGGCGAAATCAGTGGTTTATTAACATAACATCTCCAGTAGCCAAAAATCTGAGAGCCAAATTTGACAATCAGCTCTCTATTACGTCCGAGATCGGCTGTGGTTGGCACCTGCTTTGGGTTGCTTCGGGCCCTCTAGAAATGTCTATACCAACTTCCCAAACACTGTAGCAAGACAGTTGTACATGCGCTGGTCACTTCCAAGCTGTATTATGCCAATGCTCTCTACCTAGGAATGTCCAGGGCTTTGCTGCGCCCACTCCAGGTGGTGCGAAATGCAGCAGTCCACTTTATTCTGAGACTTCCCTGTAGGACATTGACCGCCCCCTTGTTAAGATCTATTCATTGGCTGCCTATTAAGCAGCGTGTCCTCTTCAAATCCCTGTCTCTTGTCTACCTGGCTCTATTTCAAGCCATTCCTGGCTATCTTGCAGACAATTTCTTCCTTACTGTCCTGCCAGATCTTTGCGTTCGGCTTCAGCAGCCCTTGTGGTGGTACATCGAGTTACGTTTATGAAGAAGGGGGGGTAAGGCTTTTTCTTTTTTTCTCTTCTGATTGGGGAATTCTCATTTCCAAGTTTGGTTCTGGGTTATTCTGCTATACTTAGTGCCGGGACACTTGTTGAGTAGCTGTGCGCTTTATAAATTCATATCTGATAGAGACTTCTAGGTGCAGATTCCTTACCCTTGAATCTCCAAGGCGTCCGACTGGATGTGGAAACTTTCGCATGAGAAGTACCTGTCAGGTGGCTCCGTTCGTTTCCGTGCTTCGTCGTCTGATGTGACATTGTGGTCACCTATATAGGCGCCACCCAGGCGCGCGGACGTCAGTTCTTTTTTTCCCCCACCAGTTAAGCGCTGATCCGGAGAAGAGCTACCCCTGTCTGTTTTTGACAGACTTTTTTGACGTTTTGTCTACGTTTTTTCTTGTATGTCGAGGGACAGTCCTCTAGAAAGGTAGGTTTCAAGCCGTGTGGCACCTGTCACCGCGCCATGCCAGCTTCCAACCTGCACCTTGTGTGCTTATGGTGTCTCGGAGGCAACCACGACTCAAAGTTGTGCTCGGACTGCCTGGCCATGGCGCCGAAGGCTTTGAGGGAGCGGTCCTAAAGCTGCTTGCGGTCCGGCAGTCGAGGCCATTTAGTGTAACTCCTAGAAGGTCTTGGTCCCAATCAAGGAAAAGAAAGTCGCGGGAATGCTCCAAGAGCCCCAAGTCGTCTACGTTGCACTCGAAGGCCTCGGGGCTCTCTGGAAAGAAGCACAAAAAGAAGTCTAGATGGACTTCAACTTCACATCATCTGTCGAGGATTGACAAGACGAGTGGGGGACATCGACATTCCAGGCCAGTTCTGTGGAGTCATTGCCAGGTCCAACTCTGACCCTCCCCCCGTTCCTGGGAGCCGGAGCCACCCTCGCTCAAATAATAGAGTTTTACGAGGCCATACGCCGGGTATTTAAGCGAACCGACCCCTCGAGTGCGCCTTCAGGCTCCAATGGGTCAGAGCAGGCCACATCAGGTTCCGCGCTGACGGCTCCGGAGGGATCTCATGGATCCGATCCCAGATCCGAATAGTAGCCGGTTGTACCAACGTGTCCTTCTCCTGCGCCAGTCCCGACGTCGATGCTCCCGCCGGCACCGGCACCAGCCCCATTCTTATTTCTGGTGACTCAGAACAGTGTCGATCGACGCCGATTCTGGCACCGCTGGAGCCCAGTGGCTCTAGGTCTTGCCTGAGCGTTTTGCGGAGCATACAGGCTTGGGGGAAGAGTGGTAGGGGTCACCGGACCCTTTAGAACACCAGGTATACACCTCTGGTGAAAATTTGGTCTGGTTAGAGGAACTAGCAGAGGCCAGTGGACTGGACACCTCTCCAGATACTTGTGTACTCTCTTCGCCTACCGTGGCTATGGAGGAGGGAGCGTCTTATGCAGTGGTGGTGAAGAGGACAGCAGAGGTCCTGGGCCTGGAGCTGCCCTTGGTGCAGGTCAAAACTAACCTCTTGACCAAAGTGCTTCAGCCTGGGGCTTCCTCAGCCGAACCCCTTTTGCCCTTCAATGAAGCACTGACGGATGTCCTTAAAGGCACTTGGTCCAAGCCTAGCACAGGGGCTCCTGTGAATAGGACAATAGCAACCTGTGATCTTAGTTTCCTCAGCCAACACCCCACCCTTGAGAGCTTGGTAGTCCAAGCCTCTACATCCCATGCCGCGTTCCCTGCCGCTCCCCTGGACAGGGAATCCAAGAGTCTGGACACACTTGGGAAGAAGATGTTTTCTTCCACGAGTCTAGCATTGCGGTCCTTCCACCAGCCTAGCATTGCGGTCGGTAAGCACTGCAATGCTTTTGGGCCGTTTTTCCCATACCCTATGCGAAACTGTTGCACAAGTGTTGCTACAGGTCACGAAAGTGGCCTGGACCATCTTCTCCCAATCAGTGAAAGACTGGACAGATGCAGCAAAGTTTGCAATTAGGTGTGGTCTGGGTACGACTGACTCGCTGACCAGAGCGATTTAGTCTATGGTGGCCTTGTGGTGTCATGCCTAGCTGAGAACATCTGGCTTTGTTGGGGATGTCCAGGCCATCGATGGAACTCGTCTCTTCGGGGAGAAGGCAGACTCGGCGCTGCAGCGCTTCAAGGACTCGCGGGCTACGGCCAAGTCCTTGGGCCTCTCTGTGACACCTCGCACCCAGTCTGCCTTTCTCCCCTTTTGTGGCTATGGCAGGAGCTTTCAACCGTGCCAGCCATACCCCAGCCACCGTCCTGCGCAGGCTTCCCAAGTTGTGCGAGGACGTGGACGCTGCTCATTCTGATCACGTGGGAATGGTAGCCAGAAGTCATCCAACTCCTCAGCAGCAGCAGCCTCAAAGCCTTTCTAGTTTGGCTCTGCGAGATCATGGGTGCCCAGTTGGAGGGAGAATCCAAAATCATCTCCTCCTCAGGCTAATGGGTCTTGCAGATCAAGCAAATGGATTACTCCCTGCCTTTACAATCTTTCCCTCCCCCTTTACTGCCATCTCACGAATGGCTGGCAGAGGATCATCTTATCTTACTCTGAGAGGAAGTTACAGCTCTCTTGGCCAAGGGGGCTACAGAAAGGGTTCGGATATAGAAGTAGGCAGTTGTTGTTATTCCTGCTACTTTCTAATACCCAAAAAGAACAAAGGTCTTCGTCCTATTTTAGAATTCAGAACCGTCAATTTCTTCCTCAAAAAGGAGAAATTCAAAATGCTCACTTTGGCTCAGGTCTTGTCTGCCCTACACCAAGAAGACTGGCTGGTAGTGCTGGACTGGGAGGATGCTTATTTTCACATCCCCATCCTGCCAGCCAACAGGCGTTACCTGCGGTTCAGGGTAGGCCACAAGCACTTTCAGTTCACGGTGCTCCCCTTTGGTCTTATCAGAGCCCCTCGGGTGTTCACCAAGGTGATTGCGGTGGTGGCAGCTCATCTGCACAGGTTGGTGGTTTCAGGCTTCCCCTACCTCGACGACTGGCTGTTAAGGCGGCTTCGCCCCAGACTGTCGTTTCCCACCTCCAGACTACGCAGTCCTTCTGCATTTGCTGCGGTTCACTTTAAGCGTGCCGAAGTCACACCTGACTCTATCTCAAATGCTCCCTTTCATCGCAGCTGTTCTGGACACACTGCAGTTTTGGGCTTATCCTCACAAGCAGCAAGTCCAGGATATTCTAGTTATGATAACGATGTTTCAGTCTCTATCCTGGATTTTGGTGAGAATGACTCTGAAGCTGCCGGGCCTCATGGCCTCCTGCATCCTGTTGGTAAATCATGCCAGTGGCATATGCAGGCTCTGCAATGGGGCCTGAAGTTTCAGTGGGCGCAGCATCAAGAGAATCTCTCCGACATGGACCAGATCTCAGAGGGAACTGCAAAGGACCTGCAGTGGCAGCTAATGAAATGCAATTGGGTCATAGGCAGATCCGTCTCCCTTCCCCAACCAGATCTTACAGTAGTGACAGATGTGTCACTCCTGGGATGGGACATTGATTTGTGAGAGGTGGAGATCAGAGGACTCTGGTCTCTGGCTGAATATGGACTCCACATCAACTTTTGGAGCTCCAAGGAATCTGAATAGCATTGAAAGCATTTCTTTCATCAGTCAAGGGGAAGTTGGTGCAAGTGTTCACAGACAACACCACCGCCATGTGGTACTGCAACAATCGGCGGGGTCGGGGGACCCTTTGTCAAGAGGTCCTGCGTCCCTAGACATGGCTGGAACAGCAGGGCATAACCCTGGTGATTCAACACCTGGCAGGTTCTCGGAACACCAGGGCAGAAGAACTCAGCCGTCGATGACTAGCAGATCACGAATGGCGTCTCCACTCAGAGGTGGCGCAGGGCCTCTTTCAGCAGTGTGGAGAGCCTTGGTTAGATCTGTATGCCTCCGTAGAGAACGTGCAATGTCAGCAGTTCTGCGTGTTGGAGTTTCCAAGGCGGCTATCGCTCCGCAACGCTTTTCATCGTGAGTGGAGCCCAGGCCACCTGTACGCCTTCCCGCCTATACCACTTCCGCCCACAGTTCTCAAGAAGATCAAGAACGACCGGGCTGGGAACGGAGAGTTTGGTATCCTGACCTTTTGAAAATGAGCATCAATACTCCGATCAGGCTGCTCCTTCGGTAGGATCTTCTGTTGCAGCATCAGGGAAAGGTCCTCCACCCAAACATGTCAGCTCTCCGCCTCTGTGCGTGTAGATTGAGCGGTAACAGTTAAAAGCTTTTGACTTCTCTCCCGAAGTTTGCAAAGTTATCTTAGCGGCCAGGCGGCCCGGCCGCTCTCCACCAAAATGGTATATGCCAGCCATTGGCAAAACTTTTTAAAATATTGTGCAGAAAATCTATTGACCCTCTTTCTGACTCTCTTTCTGATATTCTTCTCTTTATTTTTACCCTTGCCCACCAGGGCTCTTCTCTGGGTACCCTCAAGGGTTATCTTTCTGCTCTGCCTGTTTTCCACGGCTGCCTGACCAACCCTCTTTATTTAAGTCCTCTATTGTAAGTAGGTTCCTGAAAGGACTTGTACATATGTTTCCCCTTTCGCCTTTCATATTGCCTCAGTGAGGTCTGAACCTGGTTCTCACTTCTCATATGTGCTCCCTTTGAGCCGCTTCACACTTGTCCCCTCTGGATGCTTACCATCAAGACAGCCTTCCAAGTAGCAATGTTGGACGCTTACCATCAAGACAGCCTTTCAAGTAGCGATAACATCTGCGAGGAGGGTGAGTGAGCTGCAGACTTTATCATCCAAGCCTCCCTATCTTATTGTATTCCCAGGTAAGGTGGTGCTTCTCACCTGGGCTTCTTTCCTACCTAAGGTGATGTCTCCATTCCATTTGAGACAATCTATCATCCTGCCCACCTTTTATGCCCCTCCACATCCCTCTAAATAGGCAGAACGACTCCACTCTCTGGACCCAAAAAGAGCGCTGTCATTCTTCCTTGACCGCACAAAAGAGTTTTGGGTGGACGATCAACTCTTCGTGGGCTATGTAGGAGCTAAAAGAGGTTGGGCAGTTAAGAAACAAAGCATTTCACGCTAGCTTGTTCTCTGCATTAAGATCTGCTACGCCCTGGCTAAAAAGCAGCCTCCAAAGGGCTTACGTCCCATTCAACTAGGGGAAAGCTGCACCACGTTTGCTCATGGTGTTCCAGACCTAGATATCTGCCAGGCAGCAACATGGGCGTCCCTGCATACGTTTGCCAAGCACTACTTCCTGGACAGTCAGGGCCGCAGGGACAGGCATTTCGCCCATTCGGACCTGCAGGACTTCTTAGTTTAGTCAATTTGTCCGCAGCCCACCGCCTGGATGCTATTCAAAGGTAAGGAATCTGCAGCTAGAAGTCTCTAACAGATGAACAAGTTACTTACCTTCAGTAACGTATTATCTGGTAGGGGGAAATATCTAGCTGCAGATTCCTTACAGACCCACCCATGTCTCCCCACTCTGTCGACACATTTATAGGGCTAGGATTGCTCCCTTTTTAGGGCCCAAGTTTGGACACACAGTCAGTTCACTTCATGGTTCTGCGCTTCTGGCGTGGAAAGCGTGAAAAGTAACTGACGTCCGTGCGCCTGGGTGGCACCTATATAGGTGACCGAGACGTCACATTCAGCGCCGCCGACGACACTCGGAACCGAACGAAACCGGCTGACGTCCGTGCAGGGGTACTGCTCACTCAAAAGTTTCTGGATCCAGTCTGACGCCTGGGACATGCGCATTTACAGTGCCCAGCACTCCTCCTCCCTGCTGCTGTCCCTAGAGGATCGCCCCACCCTAGACTTGGGCCACTCCACGTACTCGGCTTAGCCAGGGAAAAAGACAATTATAATAAATTGCTTTATTATCATTTTATTTTTCATCTGCTGGCTTTTTGCAGTTGTGCAACGCTCCTCCACCATTACGGAGGAGCCACTGGCCATTTTGATGGACATACCCTCCAATGGCAAAAAACATTTCAAAGGTAAGTCCGACCCCTCCCTGGAACACTTCAAGAATAGCAGGACTTCAGCTTTCAAGCTGGACCTGGTCCCACCTGTAAGCAGTTTATCACCAATACAGAAAATGTCTGGGCTGTTCTAAAGCTCAGCAGTCCCAGCAGAGATAACCATCTCAACTGGTCCAGACACCTTAAGTAATGGACAACCTGCACCATCCTCAGCTGTCTCTGCTGCTTCAAAACCAATGACTCCCCACTCCCCTCTCAAAACTCCACCATCCCAAAGCCACTGCATCATCATTCCGTTTGGTGAGGAAGGAATCTCCCATTTTTCTACAAATCGAGAGATGTTCACAATGAATCGCTGGGTCATCTAACTAATTCACATGGGCTATGCCCTCCCCTTCCTTCCCCTCCCTCCAGATCACCTTCTTTTCACCAGGATATACTCTCCAGCACAGGCTTAAATTTTAGAGGCAGAAATCCTTACCCTGCAGAACAAAGGGGCCACAGATATTTTTCCACACGATGAAAGGTGCATGGTAGAAGTTCAGAGGTTAGAGACACAGCCTGGATTTTCGCTTTCTGAACTTGTTCTTTCAACAGTATAATCTGAAGATGCTTCCCTAAACCCAGTCTTTCTGGCGCTCAATACAGGAGATTGGATGGTACCCCAGGACACCTATTTGCATCTTCCAGTTCTTCCTGCTGAAAGATTTTACCCGAGGTTCACGGTTCTATCATTCAGACTGACAACTTCTGCAAGCATCTTTACAAAAGTGCTGGTGGTTGCTTCACTACAATAGTTAGCAGTCGATGTATTTTTATAATTTGATGACTTGCTAGAGAAATCGGAGTCTTCTGTGCTGGTCAAGGAACACCTGCAGTAGACATTCTCTTCTCCACAACTTGGACTTAACCATCGATGCCCATAATCCTCATTTTGTCTTCTTTGGGGCTGACCTTCCAAGGGAAAGTACTAGACACAACCCATATGAAAGCCTTTCCTCCTCAGAGGATTATGGGCGTTTAAGAATTGATTCCAAAATATCCTTCTTGGGCTCACATCCCAATCCAGCAGGTCTTACATCTGCTTAGCCTAATGGCCTTGTGTATCCTGGTGGTGCCACTTGCTAAATGCTGCATGGGGGAACTTCAGTGGTGCCTGAAGGTACAGTAGCTCCAGAATCAGGGGAGTTGCATTGTTCATGTGCAGCCATTCCGTGCTCCCTGATCTGCATTGATGGATGGACCCTCTGACATTTTCAGTCGTCTGTGATTCAGGCTATTGTGTCTACAGATGCCTCCTTGCTGAGCTGGAGTGCTCATCCTTTTGCCTTCCTGGTGAAGCTGCAGATAGCACCTTGGTTGCCAGAAAATCTACTACAAAATTGATCTTGGAAAGTCACAATTTTGTTCAGAAATAAGTTAGTTCAGTGGTGGGAGCATTTTCCTTTCCTCAGCAGGGTCAGATAGTGGCTACTGTTAAAGGCTATCTGGCGTCCGTGCCTGCATTCATGTATCTTCCTAATCAGCTTTCCCAGTTTAGATTGCCTGTTGTGGATCGTTCTCTAAAGTATTTGCTTTTCTTGTTTCCTCCCACTTTGTTTATTTTTCCTTAGTGGAACTTGAATCTTGCATTTACTATAGTGATGGTTTTCCCATTAAAGGCAATGCACAGTTGTGGTGTTCAGCTTTGTACCCTGAAGAAATTTTTGTTGGTCGCAATGACTTCAACACGTAGGGTCTTAGATCTTCACACTCTCTTAGTAGGTCCACCTTTAACAGTTTTCTAGTATCACGATCGGCTACACATTGGCCAAGGAAGACCCTCAGAAGAGCATTCATGCTCTTTCCACTAAAGCTATGGCTCCAGAGGCATCCCGGTTGCAGACATCTGACAGGTGGCTACAAAGGTATTTTTGAATATCTTTGTCTGCCTCTCCTCTCAGGCAATCCGTGATGGTTACTTTGATCAAGCTGTGTTGGAGCACTCCCTTTGTTAACTGGCACTAGTCCATCTCCTTTCTCTGAAAGCTTTTTTTTATTTTTTTTAAATCACTCTTAAGACGAGGAAACTGTAGGACGATGTACATCAGAAGCTAATGTTACCATCTCTAACAATTTTTTTGATTAAGACCTCTAACTGCAGATTCCTCACTTTGTAAATTTCCCACGACTTACACTGCTGGCCTCGAGCTTCGATGCCGAAACATCAGACACAGCCAATAATCCTGTTGGATTTAGAGACTCATACATTGCCAGCCAGGACCTAATTTTATGCCCATTCTGAGCCCATGTCCCACACTATGCTGGGGCCACTCATTATGACGTTGACAACTAGTATGATGACAAAGGTATTCTATTTGAGGAGTCTGCCTTCTTTGCAACAGTCATTCGTCGGGCGGATGAGGTGCTTCACCTTATATACGCACCTTAGAAATTAAAACCAACCTGCTGACAGAGATGTTCACCACAGCTCAATCTGGCCAGGAGCCTCTGCTCCCCTTTAATTAGGCCTGTTGAGGCCTTGATTGATATTCTGGTAGGCACTTGGGACAAGTCAGGACCTTGCCACACCAGTCAACAGACAAGTGGCTAGGTGACACAGGTCTGCTACTGGAGACCCAAATGACTTATTGCAACACCCTACTCCAGGGAGCTTGGCGGTGCAGGCATCTAGCAGCCACCTGAACCCCATTTCCTTTCCCACCACCAGAATCCAAAAGGATGGAGAAATTTGCAAAACAGATTTTCTCCTCAACCAGCCTCACCCTCGGGCCAGTGAATACGACATGCCTCCTAGGCATGCGTTGTGTGTGGCAGACATCTTGCCAACTGTCCCAGAGGACCTCCACCCAGCCTTATATAGGTTCATTTTGGATGGACAGGATGCTGCAAAATACTCCATTAGATCTGGTCTGGACACCACCGACTGCCTAGGTAGGGAAATTGGTACCAGCGTGGTGCTTAGGCACCATGCCTGGATATGCTCCACAGGCGTATCTGACGTATTACTGTCCCTTATGGGCATATCTTTCGATGGCTGTAGGAGTTTCGGAGCAAAGGTGGACTTAGCTCTTGAACGATTCAAAGAGAGGAAGGCCACTGCCTTCTCTCTAGGCTTAGCTCTGCCAGTTCAGCAGTTACCACAAAAGCAGCATGCCTTTCCATGCTTCGCCAGGAGCTACCAGGAGATGCTGAGACCATATGGGTCTCAGCAGTAACAGGCCTCTCAGTTCTTTCAAAGCCTAGGCCGTGGAGCAAGCCAACAGTGTCCAGGCCACCAGGGAGGTTACAAGCTACCCAGACCCTTCCCGCCGCAGCCATTGCAAAACCACTATAATTTGACATTGGTGGCACACGAACGCTCGATAGTAGGCTGCATCTCCTTTCACCTGCCAGTCTGGAGGAGCATCAGTTCTGATCAGTGGGTGCTTAAGATTGTGTAAAGTGGATACTCCCTACTTTTTAAGTCCTGACATGCCACCCACATTACAAAACCTCCCAGAGGACCACTCGTCCATACTCTGTGGAGAAGTTCAAGGTCTCTTGGTCAAGGGATCAATAGAGAGGGCACCTGCATCAAAGATCAGAACTGATTGCTGCTCCTTTTACTTTCTGGTGCCAAAAAAATAGTGAGGCCTGTGCACCATCCTAGACCTTCACCCTTTAAATTTCTTTCTTCGGAACCTGCTAACTCTGGCCCAAGTTCTGTCTTCCCTGGAACCAGAATGCTGAATGGTAGCGCTGGACTTGCGCAACTTATATTTCCACTTCCCTGTTCTGCAATTCCATAGACATTAATTGCGGTTTCAGGAAGGACAAGAACACTTTCAGTTCTCCGTGCTCCCCTTCGGCCTTACCAGTGAGCCTCTGGTATTTACAAAGGTGATGTTAGTGGTCGCAGCCCATTTGCGGATTTTGGGAATACCAGTCTTTCCATACCTCGACGACAGGCTGCTGAAAGCTAACTCGCCTCAAACAGTTGTGAATCACCTCCAGACAATGGCTGACCAGTTAACATCGCTGGGATTTTCAATCAACGGTCGAAGTAACACCTGGCTCCTTTACAACAGCTTGTCTTCATTGGAGCTATCTTTGATACAGTATTCTTCCGAGCCATTCCTCCATCTCAGTGAGGCCAAGATATTTGGAATATGATCCCAATGTTTCAACCTTTGACTTGGGGCTCATTGAGAGCAGTTCTTGGGCTTCTGGGCCTCTTGGCTTCCTGCATTGTGCTCATGGACCACGTCTGGTGACACATGCGGGTCTTGCAGTGGGTTGTGAAGTCTCAGTAGGCTCAGCACCAAGACATCCTGTCAAACTCTATCCAGGTGTCGAAGAAGACTGCAAAAGACCTGCAGTGGTGGCTTCTCAACCGCGATTGGACTGATACCAAACCCCTCTCCCACCTATAACTAAGTTGTGGCAGATTCATTGTTGCTTGGTTGAGGAGGTCATCTGTGAGCGGTGGAGATCAGAGGACTCTGTTCTAAGGCAGAAGATCCTCTCCACATACATTTATTGGCATTGTGAGCGATTTGTTTGGCACTAAAAGCGTTCCTTCTACCTTCAAAACTTTCACCCAGTACCTGGGGAATGGGCACAGGTTTTCACGGAGGACACGACCGCCATGTGATATTGCAACAAACAGGCAGTGTGGAGTCGTGCGTTCCGTGCCAAGAGGCCCAGCTATCTGGAATTGGTTCTACTTGCAGGGCATCTCCATGATTGACCAGCACCTGGTGGGATCTTTAAATGCCAGGGCAGATGAACTCAGCTGACCCTGCCTAGAGAATCACGAATGGCAGTTACATTTGAAGGTGTCACAGGGCCTCTTCCAGCAATGGGGAGACCCTGGCTCAACCTATTCGTCACCACAGCGAATGTGCAGTGTCCAAACTTGCATGTTAGAGTTCCCAAGGCAATGATCCCTCAGAAACACCTTCCACCACCATTGGGGATTGGGAGTCCTGTATGCTTCTCCGTCTCTCCCTCTCCTCTCTGGAGTACTGAAAAGGATCAAGCCAGACCGGATTCAAGTCATTCTTGTGGTCACGGACTGGGCGGGCCAAGTGGTACCCTGAATTGCTGGCCTTGAATACATGTCCTCCGATTCAGCTGCTCCCTTTGGGAGTACCTCCTGTTGCAGCAACAGGGCCAAGTTTTACACTGGGCCGGCACAACCTACACCTCCTTGTGTGGAGATTGAGTGGAGACAGTTGATGGCTTTCGACATTCCTCCGAAAGGGCTTGGTGTCATTTTGGTAGCCAGGTGTCCATCTATCAAATCCGTTTACACCGTATGCTAAGAGAAGTCTGTTGTTCCTCCTGGAGCATCCAAACCCTAAATGCACAGTTACCAGACTTTCTCTTGTCTTGTTAATCCTTAGTACAGCAAGGCCTTGCTGTGACAACAGTTAAAGGTTACCATATCAGCTTTGTTGCTTTTACCTGATCAGCCATCCCTATTCCAGTCAGCGATTGTGATGCATTTTTTGAAGGGGCTGATCCAGATATCTGAAAGAAACACGTTAGTTATAGATTCCTTACCTTCGAATTACCTCCAGGCGTCAGACTGGATCCGGAAAGTTTTTTCGTCAGCAGTACCTCTGCGCGTCGGAAGGTGGCATCGGTCGGCTCCGCGTCCGTCGTTGGCGTCGTGGTTGCCGGGATGATGTCGCGGTAGCTACTTAGACGCCGCCCTCGCGCGCTGACATCTGATAGAGACTACTAGCCGCAGATTCCTTAACGTAGAATTATCCCCATGCGTGAGACTGGATCCGGAAAATATTTGCCACAGCATCCCTGCGCGCCGGGGGGGGCGTGGCACCACACGACTCCACCCTGATGCTGTCCGCGGACGTGACGTCAGCGAGGTCACATAAGTCCCACACCAGCGCGCTGACGTCAGTTTCCTTCTTTTCCGCGTGCAACGCGGATCCGGACTGAGTTCCCTTGGCCTGTTTTCAGGCCTCTTTTAACGCTTTGCGTTGGGAACAGTGTGCAATGCCTTCGGGTTTCATGACGTGTGCTTCTTGTACGCGTCAGATGTCGGCGACGGACCCTCACCCTATTTGTATGTGGTGTTTGGGCGAGCACCATGACTCTACGGACTGCGACGCCTGTCAGCATCTCAAGCCGAAGTCCCGGCGGGAGCGCCGGATAAAGTTGCTTTCGGCCCGCTTGTCCAGATCGGTCTCGTCACCGCGTCCGTCCCCTGCCTCGGAAGGGTCCAGGAGCCGCCGATTCCGGTTGCGGCATCGTCCTTCAACGAGGCCCCACGGGCGTCGCTCGCCCGCCGGTAAGTCTTGCAGTTTGTCACCGAGGCCCTGTCCTTGTTCTGATGAGGGCGTGGGTTCCTCTCGGGACGTGCGCCCTCGCCCGTCGCCAACCTATCTGCCGTTTCCTGGCTTTGGGGCGACAAGGGCCCAAATGAAGGCCTACGCTTCGGCTCTGCGGGCTTCTTTGGGCCCCCCTCCTCTTCCTGAGACGTCCGCTGATCCCTCGCCATGCGCGGGGCCTTCCGCGGACTCGCCGGCGGATTCGCCCCCGGCGCCGACGTGTTCGGCTTCAGGTTTTGAAGGTGTGGTGTCGTCGAGGTGCGGCCCTCCGGGGTTCCCCTCTTTGGCCCACGGCGTCCCTGCCTCGCCGCAAAACCCCGTGGGGTTCCCTGTGGTGTCGCAGGAGGTCGCCGGGACTCACGGCTTGTCCCCGAGTCCCCCTCGGTCCTCTGGGCAGGCGGCTGTCTTACCGGAGGCCGAGCCGGCGCCTTTCCGGCGCCGACGGCTTTCCTCCCGGCCCTGGCGGCGCCACGGGTTTAGGCCGGGACCCGGTGCGCCTCCCCGAGTCCCTCTCGGACCCCTGCGCAGGCGGCTGCCTCGTCGGGGGTCGAGCCGGCGCCTTTTCGGAGCCGTTCATTGGCCGCTTCGGCTCCAACCCCGCCCCTTACTCCTAGACTGCGTGTGGTGGTGGAGGTCGACTCGGCGCCCCTGGTGGACACTTCGGCGCCATTTGAGGACACACCGGTGCCCATGGCGGACTCTCCGGCGCCGTCCCGGCGTCGGAGCGTCGACTCCTCCTCTCCGGAGGGTTGTCATCTCCTTGTCTCCTCTTCACCGGAGACTGGACGTCGCATCGTTGCCTTTTCCCCAGCGGCTTCCGGGGCGGGTTCTATGCCGTCTCCGCGTCCACAGTCCCCGGACCCGCTCTTCCGCACCTTGCAGTTGGTGGCCCCGCAGGCTTCTCCGCCTTCTTCGGGGACCCCTCAGGCTCCCCACTCGTCCGTGGGTCCTCCATCCTACAGGGGCTGGCCGTTTCTTCCTCCGGCAGGGCATGGGGACGGGCGGCTTAGTTTGCAGCCTTCGCCCACGGAAGAGTTGCTCTCTCCCCCACGTCGCCCTACGAAGGCGAGTGTAGCCTTTGTCCGGGCCATCTCCACGGCCACTGGCATTTTGCAGATGGGCAATCCGGTCGCTCCGCTCCCAACGGATCACTTGTTGGAGGTTCTCCACCAGGGCTCTGGTGGAGGGGATCCGCTTCTTCCGTTTGAAGCTTCGCTCCACAACTCTCTTCTGGGGGCCTGGGGGCATCCTGCTACGGGGGATCCGGTGCCTCAGCCGCTCCTCCACCGCCACCGTCCTGCCCCGTACGATCCAGTCTGCCTTTTTTCCCACCCATCTGCCCAGGGCCCTGTACTGCAGACTGCTTTCCCCTCCTTGCCTTCGGTGTTGCTCCCTCCGTCACGGGAGGCCCGGTGGTTGGACTCCTGGGGGCGTAACATTTTCGCTTCCACTAGTGCTGCTCTGCGCGCGCTCAACACCCTTTGTGTGTTGGCCAGGGCTACCTCTGACCTATGGGATTCCGCAGAGTCCCTTCTGTCTCGCGCCTCCCACGAAGGTGTCCGTGCTGATCTGCGGCACCATGTGCTGGATGGTCGGGAGTTAGCTGCTTTTCTTCTCCGTTCGGCCTTGGATGTCTCTGATTCTCTCGCCCGCGCTATGGCGAGTTCCGTGGCCCTCCGCCGCCATGCTTGGTTGCGGGATAGCGTCTTTCCGAGAATATTCGGGAGCGTCTTGTTGACCTGCCCTTTTGATGGGATTCTGTTATTTAACACCCACGCGGACTCCGCTATTCAGCGACTCCTTGTGGGGCTCCGTCCTCCTCCCCCTCCGTAACCTTCGGGTTGTCGGTCCTCAGGTGTCTTCTGGGAGGCGTTTGTCCCGCCTTTCTCCTTGGGCCTAGTGTTTCGTTTGGCCCCTCTGTGTGCTGTGTGGGGCTGGGACTGCCTTTCGGGTCCTTCAGTTGGCCCCTCTGTCCTTTTGGCTGCGGGTACGGCCTTTTCGCTTTGTGGTGTGTGTTTTTTGGCTGTTAGTGAAGCCGTATGGGTCCTCAGGTTGGACCATCTGTGTCCCCTTTTTGGCTGATTGGTAAGCCGTCTGTGGTGATACCCACAGGTCTTTCTGTTCTTGACCTCTGCTGCGGGTTTTTCCTAAGAGGTGTTCCCCTGTTTTGTTTTGGGTGTGTCATACCCTGGGTGGGGTACTTGTTGGCTATTGTATAGCCCTGTCCTAAGCTGGGCGGGTGTGGATCCCTTCTTGGGTTCCTCGCGTTTCCTGGCGTCACTGTATTCCGCTTGGTGCAGTCTCTTTTCCGCAGCCTTCGCGCGGCTTCCGCTGCTCCAGGTTCTGTCCTGCTCAGTATCCGCTGGTGTTTCGGCCCTTCTTCTGCAGGGCTTGCCTGGCGTACGTTTGCCCTTGTTCCCGCGGGATGTCTGCCTCTGTGCGTTTTGCCTTCCCTCCTCAGCCTCTGGATCGCCAGACCGATTTTTGTCATGCCGTCTACGGCGTCGTGTCTTGGTGTTTCCGCCTTATTATCCGACGTTCGGCCTGGTCCTCTACCTTGTGTTCCAGGGGGGCCAGGATATTCCTGGTGTTCTCCTGTGTTCTGGTTGACGGCTTTAGGTCTGTGCTACATGTTTCCCACTTCTCTTCGTGGGCCGGGTTGTGCCACTGGGACGGTCCTTCTTTGGGGCTTGTGCGGGGGGTTCCCTTGCCTCGGTCCTGGTCTTGCGCTCGGCTTGTTCTGGGCACTTCTTCATAGTCTGTACCAGCTGCCGGCTGCACACGCCTGGACGTTATGGTCCACCCCTGTGGGCCTTGGCGTGTACCCGTGTGCTCCTGTCCGTCGCTCTGCTGGGGCTTGCGTGACTGTGTCTTCCTTCTCACGTCTGCGCTTCCTGCTCCTGAGGCGGGCTCTGCCCCCGTTTCCACCTCTTCTCCTTGGATTCGCGGGTGGTTCTTTTCTTCTTTGATACTCTCTTGATGCCGCCTGTCCCTCCGGGTTCTCTGGCGGACACCCTTGGCCCCTCGGGTAGGCTTGTGGTATCCTGGCCTTCCCTTCTCCTTGTTCTTCCGCTGCTTGGTGGGGGCTGGGCCGTCCTTCCTTTTCCCATGACACATCCCCTGTTGGGGTCCTGTGTTCTTCCAAGCTGGTGAGATTCTCTCGCAGACCCTCCTCCCCTCTGGGTATGGCTAGGGTATCTATTCTACGTTAAGGAATCTGCGGCTAGTAGTCTCTATCAGATGTACAAGTTACTTACCTTTGGTAACGATGTATCTGGTAGAGACGATTCTAGCCGCAGATTCCTTCACGGCCTGCCCTTCCTCCCCGTTCTGCGAGGACCTTCAGTTTGGTCTTCTGCAATCGCCTCCCTCAGGGTGGCTTGTCTTCTGCGAGTCTCCTCTTTCACTTCCTCCCTGGCGGGATGCTTCGTTCTGTTTCTTTGTTCCACCCCTTCCTTTCTGGTACTTGGACAGTGGGTTTACATGTCTTTCTGCGTCCCTCCACCCTGGTTATTCCAGTGTGGGGCCTACTCATGCTCTTCTCCCTTTCTCATTGCTTGGGGTCTCTGACTCCTCTGCAGTCCTCTGGGTTAGGGTCTCTTGGCTGCGCCTCAGCCCTTGGCTCTTTACAGGGGATGCGACACTCCTTGGTGGTGTTGTCTTGGGGTCATTTGTCGTTACTCATCTGTTCCGGCTTGTTGCCCTTCACTGTTATAGCTTGTGGTTGCAGACTTTCTGTCGTCTGTTATGGCATTTTTCACCTGTTTTTTCTGTCTCCAGGGTGGATATCGCTTTGGCTTTGCAGGGTTGCTTCTCAGAGGCGGTACTCTGCTCTTTCCCTTCCATGCCTTTCAGTGACACAGTGCCTGGCACTGTCCCTCATGGTGTGGTCCTTCACCATTCGCTTTTTCCCTTTCTGTTTCACCGCTTTTTGCACACTGTTCCCATGCTTTCCCAGTTTTGTTTGTAATGGCTCCGCGTTGTGGCGCGGAAAAGTTCTCCGAGGAAAACTGACGTCAGCGCGCCGGGGTGGGACTTATGTGACCTCGCTGACGTCACGTCCGTGGACAGCGTCACGGCGGAGTCGTGTGGTGCCACCCCCCCCCCCTTCCCTCCCCCCGGCGTGCAGGGATGCTGTGGCAAAAAATTTCCAGATCCAGTCTCACGCCTGGGGATAATTCTACGTTAAAGAATCTGCGGCTAGAATCGTCTCTACCAGATACATCGTTACCGAAGGTAAGTAACTTGTACGTCAGTTCTTTCTTTTTCCGCGCCAGCCAGCACAGATCCGGAGAGAGCGGTACCTCCAGTGACTTTTTGACTGACTTTTTTGAGCGACTTTTGTCGACGTCTTTTTTGAGTCTACGACTCCTGGTGCACGAGGTATGCCCGGCTTCAAGGCCTGCAGTTCCTGTAACCAGCTGATGTCGGTTACGGATCCGCATCGCGTGTGCCTCTTTTGCCTGGAGCGCGACCACGACCCCAAGTCGTGCAACGATGGCGCCGAAGGCTTTGCGGGAGCAGTCCCGAAAGCTGCTTGAGCGCCGGCAGTCGGCTCCGTGCCGTTCGAGGTCCCGGTCGGGAGGGAGGTTGAGGAACCGGTCGCGGAGCCATCACCACTCGTCCAAGTCATCGAAGTCTTCGCACTCGGGGTCGGCTAAGTCGAAGCACAAAAAGAAGCCGAAGAAGCATCGTCGCTCTTCGACTTCTCCCCGTCGGTCGACTGACGCGACGAGGGATGCGGGCGGTGCCCCAGTCGACTCCGAGTTTCCCCCCCTTCCCGGGACCCGGAGCGACACCCGCCCAACTTCGTAAATTTTACGAAGCGATGCAATCCATCTTCGGGCGACCCGAACCCGCCGGCGCGCCTTCGGGCCCCGCGGACTTGGTTGGGGGGCCTAGGCCTTCTCCGCCATCGGCTCTGGCCACGACGCCGCAGGCCCCCAGTGGATCAAGGCCTGGATCCGGATCGGCGACAGTTGACCTTATTACACCTCCACCGGCGCTGCTTCCTCCGGAACCGCAACCGACGCCGGTCGTGTCCCCGGCCGGTGTCGACCCCGGCCTCCATCCCGAGGTGGACCCGGAGCCGGACCGGCATCGCCTGATGCCGGATCTGGCGCAGAGTGGGGTTTTTGTGCCCCTGTTAACTCCTGGGGTCCCTTTTCGGCCAGATTGGCAACCTGAGGATGAGGAGGAGGACTTGGAGGGGTCAGGTGACCCTTTAACTGATCAGCTAGGATCTGAACAGGACTGGAGAGAGGAACTGGGAGATGCCAGTGGTCTTGATACTTCCCCTGACCTTGGCATGCTGTCTCCTCCTACCGTGGCTACGGAGGAGGGAGCGTCATACGCAGTGGTGTTGCGTAGGGCGACCGAGGCCCTCAACCTTGAGCTTTCTACGGTGGCGGTCAGGACTAACTTCCTGACAGAGGTGCTTCGACCAGCTGCGAGCTCTTCGGAGCCCCTGCTGCTGTTTAATGAGGCCCTTACTGACGTCCTTTTGGGCACGTGGTCCAGGCCCAACACGGGGGCTCCCGTGGATAGGATGATTGCCTGACGCCGGCTCCGGGCGACTCCACTTTCCTCTCCCAACACCGCACCCCGGTGAGCTTGGTGGTCCAAGCCTCCACTTCCAAGAGCGCATTCCCTACCACTCCCCCCGGAAAGGGAATCCAAGAAGCTGGACCATCTTGGGAAGAAGATTTTCTCTTCCGCCAGCTTAGGACTGCAGTCGGTAAACACCGCATGTCTCTTGGGCCGTTATTCCCACTCTGTGTGGGACTCGGTTGCGCAAGTGCTGCCTCAGTGTCCGGAGGAGGCCCGGACAGTGCTCTCACAGGCTATTGCCGCCGGGAGGGATGCGGCGAAGTTTACCATCCGTTGTGGGCTGGATACCGCCGACTCTCTGGGCAGGACAATTTCAACGTCAGTAGCCCTTCGTCGGTACGCCTGTTTGAGATTGACTGGCTTTTCGGGGGATGTCCAGAACACCTTGATGGACATGCCTTTTGATGGCCATCGCCTTTTTGGCGACAAAGCGGACAACGCTCTAGAGCGTTTCAAGAACTCACGGGCTACGGCCAAGTCCTGGGCTTCTCCAGCCGCCCAGCGCAGTCTGCTTTTCGCCCCTTTCGTGGCTACGGAAGGGGTGCCCCGCTACGTCCCGCCCAGAGCCACAGGCCGCAGCAAGTTACCCAACCTTAGCGCGCCCGGGGGCATGGGAACCAACGCCGTGGTTCAGGGGGCCAACGGGTGGGCCAGTCCACCAACCCCCCTCTGCAGCAGCCTCCAAACCTTCCTAGTCCGACTTTTCAAGCCCATCAAACGCCAGTGGGCGGCAGGATACGCCATCACCTCCCCCACTGGCGCACCATCACGTCGGACAGGTTGGTTTTGCAAATAGTCAGAAGGGGCTACTCCCTCCCCTTCGAGGCTACCCCTCCAGCCATGCCACCTCAATACCACCGCATGTCGGAGGATCACCTGGCACTTCTCCAACAGGAAGTTTTGGCACTCTTGACCAAGGGAGCCATCGAGCGCGTTCCTGTCCCAGAAGTAGGTCGTGGTTGCTATTCCCACTACTTTCTGGTACCCAAGAAGGACAAGGGCCTGCGTCCTATCTTGGATCTCAGGGACGTCAACCGCTTCCTCCGGAAGGAGAAGTTAAAAATGTTGACGCTCGCTCAGGTCTTGTCTGCCCTCGACCCTAGAGACTGGATGGTAGCGTTGGACTTGCAGGACGCTTACTTTCACATCCCCGTCCTGCCGGCCCACCGGCGTTACCTGCGGCTCACGGTAGGCCACGAGCATTTTCAGTTTACCGTGCTCCCCTTTGGCCTTACCAGCGCCCCTCGGGTGTTCAAGAAAGTGATGGTGGTGGTCGCAGCTCATCTGCGCAGATCAGGGGTTCCAGTCCTCCCCTATGTCGACGACTGGCAGTTGAAGGCGGGCTCGTCCCAGGCAGTCATCCTCCAGACTAAGGCCGACCTCCTGCATTCGCTGGGGTTCTCCATCAATGTGCGAAGTCACACCTGATTCCCTCTCAGAAGCTCCTCTTCATCGGAGCTGTTCTGGACACGACTAGGTTTCGGTTTATCCTCCCGAACAGCTAGTCCCGGATATTCGGGCTATGATTCCGATCTTTTATGCCTCTATCCCGGGTTTCGGTCCGGATGACCCTGAGGCTGCTGGGCCTCCTGCATCCTGCTGGTCGATCATGCCAGGTGGCATATGCGGGCCCTGCAGTGGGACCTGAAGTTCCAGTGGGCGCAGCATCAGGGGAATCTGTCCGATTGCGTCCAGATCTCGGAGGGCACTGCTCGACAGTTGCAGTGGTGGCTCACGAACCAGGATTGGGTCAACGGCAGATCCCTCTCCCTTCCCCAACCAGAGCACACAGTGGTGACGGACGCATCCCTTCTGGGATTGGGCGGCCACATGGGAGAGGTGGAGATCAGAGGACTCTGGTCTCCGGCGGAGTCCGGGCTCCACATCAACCTCCTGGAGCTCCGGGCAATTCGTCTTGCACTCAAGGCATTCCTTCCCTCTGTCCGGGGAAGAGTAGTGCAGGTGTTCACGGACAACACCACCGCCATGTGGTACTGCAACAAACAGGGCGGGGTGGGGTTGTGGACCCTATGTCAGGAGGCCCTCCGCCTCTGGACATGGCTGGAACATCAGGGCATTTCCCTGGTGGTTCAACACCTGGCAGGTTCCCTGAACACCAGGGCGTACGAACTCAGCCGCAGGTGCATGATGGATCACGAATGGCGTCTTCACTCGGAGGTGGTGCAAGGTCTCTTTCGACAGTGGGGAGAGCCTTGGTTAGATCTATTCGCCACCGAAGAGAACGCGCAATGTCAGCAATTCTGCGCGTTGGAATTTCTAAGGCGGTACTCGCTAGGCGGCGCTTTTTGTCGCGAGTGGAGTTGCGGTCTGTTGTACTCCTTTCCGCCTATACCACTTCTGCCCAGAGTGCTGAAGAAGATCAGGCGCGACCGGGCCCAAGTCATTCTTGTGGCTCCGGATTGGGCCCGAAGAGTCTGGTATCCCGAGCTGCTCAACATGGCCATCGATCCTCCGACCCGTCTGCCTCTTCGGGAGGATATTCTGTCGCAGCAACAGGGGACGGTCCTCCACCCAAACCTGTCCAGCCTCCATCTCCTTGCGTGGAGATTGAGCGGCGGCAGCTGACGTCTTTTGACCTGCCTCCCAAAGTTTGTTACGTAATCTTGGCAGCCAGGCGTCCCTCCACTAAGACGGTATACGCCTGCCGGTGGAACAAATTTGTGGCATGGTGCACAGCAAAGTCTGTGGATCCCTTCTCTGCCCCTCTTTCTGAGGTTCTCTTGTTTCTCCTTTCTTTGGCCCAGCAGGGCTCTGCTCTGGGCACTATCAAGGGCTATCTCTGCCTTCCTTCGGCTTCCAGATCAGCCTTCTCTTTTCAAGTCCCCGGTTGTTAATCGTTTATTGAAAGGCATTACTCATCTCTTTCCTCCTATTCCCTTCGTTATGCCTCAGTGGGACTTGAATCTTGTTTTAACCTATTTAATGTGCGCTCCCTTTGAGCCGCTACACAACTGTCCTTTGAGGCTTCTGATGCTTAAAACTGCATTCCTGGTAGCCATCACATATGCCAGAAGAGTGAGTGAGCTCCAGGCCCTTTCATCCAAGCCTCCTTTCCTGTCTGTCCATCCGGACAAGGTTGTTCTCAGGATTCATCCATCCTTCCAGCCCAAGGTTGTCACTGCCTTTCACATCGGGCAGACCATCACTTTGCCCACCTTCCCTCCGCCTCCGCATCCTTCGAAAGAGGAAGAGAGGCTCCACCGTCTGGACCCAAAACGTGCGCTTTCCTTTTATCTGGATCGCACCAAACAGTTCCGGGTGGATGACCAGCTCTTTGTTGGCTACGTGGGCGCCAAGAAAGGACGGACCGTACACAAGCGGACTATCTCCCGAAGGGTCGTTTTGTGTATCAAAGCCTGTTATTCTCTGGCAAAGAAGGAGCCTCCAGTAGGGCTGCGCGCCCATTCCACCAGGGCAACGGCAGCAACTACTGCTTTGGGACGTGGAGTTCCTCTGAATGACATTTGTCAGGCAGCTACGTGGGCTTCGTTGCACACCTTTGTCAAGGCAGTAGTGTTTGGTAATCAAGTCCGGAGAGACGGCTTCTTTGGCCGTTCTGTTCTCTGGTGTGATCTTGGTTCGCAGACCCACCTCCGGGGTTGGTATTGCTTGGGTATCTATTCTAAGGTAAGGAATCTATAACTAACGTGTTTCTTCAAATGAACAAGTTACTTACCTTCGGAAACGATATATCTGTAAGAAACATTAGTTAGTTATAGATTCCTTACCGCCCCACCCATCCTCCCCGTTCTGCGAACTGATTTCTAGGGTTAAGGATATCCTTTCAGGGCCCTAGTTTTGTGCACCAGTGGTCAGTGTCTTGCATGGCTCTGCGTTTCTGGCGCGGAAAGTCGTGTACAGAACTGAGGTCAGCGCGCGAGGGCGGTGTCTAAGTAGCTACCGCGACGTCATCCCGGCGACCACGACGCCAACGACGGACGCGGAGCCGACCGACGCCACCTTCCGACGCGCAGAGGTACTGCTGACGAAAAAACTTTCCGGATCCAGTCTGACGCCTGGGGGTAATTCTAAGGTAAGCAATCTATAACTAACTAATGTTTCTTACAGATATATCGTTACCGAAGTTAAGTAACTTGTTCGTTCCCACCAAAAGAGTTTGTGATCCTGCAGTGGAACTTAACTTGTTGCTCACTTATTTTATGCACACTCCCTTTAAAATCATGTAGAGTTTTCCCTTTCATCTACTTACCATTCAGACGGCATCCCTCATTCGCATAACATCGGCAAGACACGCGAATGAACTGCAGGTATTTTCTGTGGCTCCACTGTACATATCCTTCTTCCCAGACAAATTAGTTCTCCAAACAAAGCAACATTCCTGCCCAAGGTAGTCATGCCCTTCCACATAGGGAAATTCATCACCTTGCCAGCTTTCTATGCACCGACTTGATCCAAAGATGGCATTTAGCTTTTATGTAGACCACACCAGGGACAACCAACTTTTCGTCAGTTTCTTGGGGATAAGAGAATTGAAGCAGTGCAAAAGTGGACAATCTCGTGATGATTATATTGTGCATTAAATCTGCTATAGCCTGGTCAAGGAACAGCCCCTGGAAGGCCTGTCCACTCATTCCACCAGAGCAAAGGCTGCTTCCATTGTGCTGGCACACTGGGTTGCGGTTCTGGAAATTTGCCATTCTGCAACATGGGCATCCCTGCACACGTTCACGAAGCACTACTGCCTGAATAGCCAGGTTCGGCAGGACTGACACTTTGTTCGATCAGTCTTGCAGGATTTCCTTGTCTGAGCCATTCCTCTCCAAGGGAGGTGTACTGCTTTGGCATCTATTCACAAGATGAGGAATCTGCAGTTTAAAGTCACTATTAGAAGAACAAGTTACTTAGCTTCAGAAACGCCTTTTCTGGTAGCAACTCTAACCAGATTCCTCACCAACCCACTCTCCTTCCCGTTTTGTTGAATGGACGCATACAGTGTGGAAGTCTGCACACTAACACATTCTGATTTCAATTGCTTTCCAGCCGTCAGCATGGATGTAGATCAGAAAGAACCTGATGCCAGCGCGCTGAGGTGGCACAGATATAGTGGCTCCGATCTCATGTCCAGGGTGGGTCAGACCCATTGTGGAGCCAAACAGTGCCGCCTGCCGATGCCGAATTGAATTACTTTGAAGTTTTCCGGATCCAGTCTGGCGTCTGGGTAAATTCACAAGGTGAGGAATCTGCGGTTAGTTAGTCTCTACCAGAAAAGGCATTACCGAAGATAAGTAACTTATTATTCTAGTTGATACATAATCTTCCTCCAGATTCCTCACTGCCCTCCTTCATCCTCCGCAGAGTCATTCTTGTGTATAATAAGATCCCATGGTATGCAAATACGCTATTTGCTGCATATTTCACTGTTGTTGCTCTCTCGGTTCCTCTCTGCAAGCCACGTCGAGGCACAGAGAATGTGCAGAAAGTTACACCAGCATACCTGTTGATACCTTATATACTCCAGTGTCATCATGTCCAGAGGCGTTATAGCTGGAGCTGCATGGCGCCACCTGTCAGTGTTGAAGAGCTGATGTTAGGGAAAAGATTTTCTAGTCCAGTTTGAAGCCTGGAAGGATAAATCGTAAAGAGAGGAATGTGGGCAAATATTATGTATCCATCAGAAAAATTGTTACTGAAGGTAAGTAACTTTTTTGTTTTGGCACGTGGTTTAAAGAAATTTAGTGCTTTGAAGCAGTGATGCAGTCTTGTGTCACGATTGTTGACCTGAACATGGAAAGTAAAGTTCTGATTCCACTTGGCCAAATTGCATCATCCTTTGCAAGTCAGGCTTGTCCTTACATTTAGGCAGTATAATTGTAAATTGGAAATGCCTCACCATTGAATTCTTGCATATTCCATTACATTATTTTTTAAGCTTCTTTATGCACAGACCGTGCCCAATTACACACACACACAACAGTTTTGGCGTTTTCCCAATGGGCAATCGAACCTGAACGTCTAGCCTTTTTCCCTGTCAATGGGAACACAAGCAAGTCAAGACTGGTTTGGGCCTTTTTGAACCTCATCCATGAGATGCAGTCTGAGTCGTGTGTCACAAAGCGCTCTAGACTTATGTTTGGGCATACTACTTCAACTTGGGTGGATTCACTCAGACAAGAAACGTGTGATAGATAAAAATGCTTGAACTTATCAGTATCTCTGAGAAAGTCTCTAGGTGCAATATATGCCTTCAGTGTTTAACTCACACATGCCATTACACAGGCGGTCAACCTAAATTTAATTTACCATTAATTGAGCACTGCTGAAGAGTTTTCTGTTGTAATGTCTGAACATTTTAATGTGAGAGGTACTTCAGAAGCAAAGCGTCTGCTCTTGTAATGAAATTAGCATATGTCAAGAGTTTATTTAATAAAATAGGTACATGATATTTTTATGGAAAAAACTGTCAACTTGATACATGAATGAGTGATTGTTTTGTATCAAACAGATCACGCAAGAAATATCAGACAGTACGAGAATATTCAGGCTTCTGGGATCTGACAGGTAATTTGAATAAATGCTCTTTAAATAACTAATGTACGCCATGGGTAAATAAGTCTTCCACATAAATGTTAACCGATTTCATGTGCAATCTCTTTTCTATTAAACTGAATTTGAATTAAACATGTAAACCTATGCATACCTAATCCTCTACATACCTTAATGCAGCATGCACTTGGTTACATTAAGGAAGGACTTTAAAATTGGTGTGTTTCTTTTAGAAGCAATTGACTTATTACAGCCTTACAAATGATTGGGAGAATAACCCTATTAAAGAAATGTGCAAGAGACCTAACCGGCCTGCTTACATAGCTGACCTGGTTACATACGCTTCTCGTTTCTAAGGCATCAAAAAACAAAACATTGTATATGAATGTGCAACTATGCAGAAGCAAGAATAAATAAAAAAAATAGAACTATGCTAAACCCTCAATGCCTTCTTTCGGAAGGATAAATTCAAGATGCTTACGCGAGCCCAGGTCCTTTTTGCCCTTGAGACTGACTGTGGCCTTGGACCTACAGGACACATATTTTCACATTTCCATCCTGAAGGCCCACAGACTCTACCTGCAATTCACAGTGGACCAAGAGTTTTTTCAGCTCGCATTGCTCCTCTTTGGGCTCACCAGTCCTCCTCAGGTGTTCACAAATGTGATGGCAGTGTTCACAGAACATCTACGGAGATCAGGTATACCATTTTTCCCCTACCTGGACGACTGGCTGCTGAAGGCTTTACTCTCCTTTAGCAGTCATCAACTATCTCCAGAAGATGCTGAACTTCCTCACACTGTTGGGGTTCACTATGAACAAGCTGAAGCTCCACCTGACCTCTTCGCCGATGCTCCTTTTCATCGGAGACATTCTGGATACAGTACAGTTTTATGCCTTTCCCTTTGGAACTGAGCGCCCAGAACATTTGGGCTATGATCCCTATGTTTCAGCCTCTACCTTAGATCTCAGCGTAGATGAGACTGCTGGGATTATTGGCTTCCTGAGGGCTGTACAGTGGAACCTGAAATTCCACATCAGGAAAATGTGTTGGAGTGTATCCAGATTTCAGAGGAGACTGCAAGTTATCTGCAGTAGCAGCTACTGGACCACGAATGGGACAGTGACAGGCCCCTCTCCTTCACCCACCAAGAGCGGATGATCGTCACAGATGCATCACTACTTGGTTGAGGAGGCTATCTGATAGAGACATCTAGCCGCAGATTCCTTAACTTAGAATATCTCCCCAGGCGATAGGCTGGATCCGGAAAATCTTTTTTCCCCAGCAGTACCTCTGCACGCCGGGAGGTGGCTTCGGCCGGCTCCGTCCTGACGTCGTCCACGGAAGTGACATGAATGGAGCCATATAAGCCCCCCCCCGGCGTGCTGACGTCAGTTTTCTTCTTTTCCGCGTCCTAACGCGGATCCCGGAAAGTGATACCTGTGGCCTGTTTTTGTTATCTTCAGGCCTTCTCGACACCTTTTGCGTCAAGGAACAGTGTGTTCGATGCCTACGGGCTTCAAGCCGTGCTGGTTCGGCTCGCGACAGATGTCAGCGACGGACCCTCATGCAATCTGTATGTGGTGCTTGGGCGAACACCACGACTCCGTGGAGTGCGACGCCTGCCACCAGCTGCGGCCGAAATCCCTGCGGGAGCGCCGCATGAAGCTGCTGTCTGCCAGGATGTCCCGAACGGACCCTTCGCGACATCGGTCTCCTTCAGCGGAGACGTCCACGCGGCGCCGGTCCTCACAGGAGGACGTTCCTGTTCGGGGCAGGTCCCGGGACCGTCGCCGTCAATCGCCTACTTCAGGTAAGCACAAGCGGAAGTCGTCGGCTTTGCGTCGACATCACGTCGGGGCCCGCAGCTACCGGTCTTTGCCGGACTCGTGCCCCCAGGAGTCGGACCCCGCATATCCCCCGTTTCCGGGTGCTGGGGCGACTCGCCCTCAGATGGAGGACTACTGCAGGGCCCTGCAGTCCTTTCTTGCTTTGCCCCCCCTCCCTGCTGCGCCTTCGGGCTCCACAGGGGGGGTAGGGACTCAGGTCGGGACTCCGCCAGCGGGTTTACCCTTGGCACCGACCGAGTGCCCTGACTCCCCCTCCGGAGTCGCTGCGACGTCGGGACACGGCCCGGAGGGGCATCCCACGGCGTCTAGCCTTCCCACAGCGCCGTCGCACAGCCTTCCGAGGCTCCCTGCCGCGTCGCTGGAGGTGGCTGCGGCGCGGTGCTCGACACTGCCTCGACGCACTTTCTCCCCGCAGGTTTCCACCTCGGGGGATGTTGAGTCGACGCCGGTCCGACTCCGGCCAGTCGAGGCCTTTTCGGAGGTCGTCGACACCGGTTCGACTCGGCCGGTCGGCGCTTTTTCGGAGGTTGTCGAAGCCGGTTCGACTCGGCCGGTCGAGGCCTTTTCGGAGGTCGTCGACACCGGTTCGACTCGGCCGGTCGAAGCCTTTTCGGAGGTCGTCGAAGCCGGTTCGACTCGGCCGGTCGAGGCCTTTTCGGAGGTCGTCGACACCAGTTCGACTCGGCCGGTCGAAGCCTTTTCGGAGGTCGCCGACACTTGCTGCACTCCGCCTGTCGAGGCATTTTCGGAGTTCGTCGACGCCGGCTCGACGACGCCGGTACCATCTCCGGCTTTATTGGTGGAGGATGTGGTCCCAGTGGATTCCCTACCCCCTGAGTCATTTCAACGCTCCACGGAGCGGGTGCCAGTGAGGCATTGGCCTACTCATCCTTTTGCTGAGCCTCTGTTAGGTGGCCGGATTAGCTTGCGTCCGTCACCTACTGATAACTTGCTGTCACCGCCTCGCGGGGCCACGGAGGCTAGTGGGACGTTTGTCCGAGCTGTTTGCAGGGCTGCAGACATTTTGAGGATGCAGCCGCCCTCAGTCTCTAGACCTTCGGAGCCCTTGCTGGATCTTCTCCACCAGGGCGCGGGGGACATGGAGCCATTGTTGCTGTTTGCAGAGTCATTATTTGACATCCTTCTCGGGACGTGGGCGAGGCCCTCTTCGGGGGACCCCGTGGATCGTGCTGTGGCACATCGTCATCGTCCGGCTCCCGATGACCCCGCATGTTTAACCCTCCATCCTGGGGCTGGAGGACTTGTGATTCAGGCAGCTCTCTCTACCACTCCTGTTCCGTTGCATCCTCTCACTCGGGAGTCTCGGTGGTTGGAGTCATGTGGCCGCGATGTGTTTGCATCCGCCAGCTCGGGTCTCCGGTCCCTAAACACGTTGTGTGTATTTGCTCGGGCTACATTTGCCCTTTGGGACTCTGTCGAGAAGCTCCTCCCCTCCTTGTCGGAGAGCTCTCGTGTCGATCTGGCCCGCCTAATCCGTGATGGCCATAATATGGCGCAACTTTCCATTCGGACTGCCATGGACGCCACTGACTCCCTGGGTCGGGCTATGGCCAGGTCGGTTGTCTTGCACCGCCATGCGTGGTTGCGCGATGGCGTTTTCCCAGAGCATGTTCAGGAGCGGCTTCGAGATCTACCATTTGATGGGGTCACTCTTTTTGCCGCACATGCTGATTCGGCGGTCAGGCACCTCCTGTCTGTTTGATTGTCTTCCCAGGTTTTAATCCTCGTGGACAATTTTTTGGTTTGGTGACGGTGCCATCCCTTTTTCTTTTCTGTTACTCGTTGTGGGTAACAGATGTTCTGGGTTGTGCGGCTGTTTAGCTGTGTTATTTCCTTATTCTGGTGCAGCTAGTTAAGCTGTGTTTCCTTTTCTTTTGAGCCTCTGCTTACGAGCTAGTCTCAAGAGGGACCCTTCTTTTGTAGGGTTGTGCCTTACCCTGTGTGGGGTATTTGTTGGCTGTTATACAGCTACTCTTCCTTACCCAGGAAGTTTTGCCGCAAGTTGACTCTTCCTACTGTTGTAGGATGTCTCCTCTGGTGAGATCCATGGGGTCGGTTTCTCTCCGGGGGTTATGATTGGTTGTCTACGGTTGGTCCGTAGTACGTCCCCGCCTCAGTAAGGGCGCCCTTCCCAGCTGTTTCCTTAGTGTTTTGTCACGCCTGTTCTTTCCTGGCATGTTCTTGCAGCCTCGCTGTGCCTGTCTTGCCTGTCTACAAGTGGACATGCGCACCTGGGGGGCAGGTCCCTCTGATCCGAAACGGAACAGTCTCTTCTGTATTCTCTGAATACTCGCCGTATTGGTGCACACAGGTTGTGCTCTGCGTCTTTTTCTTCTGGCTTACGCACTATCGGGGTTCTTGCCTAGGACAAGGGGAGTTTCCGCCGGCCCTGCCTCGGCTGTGCGTGGCCTCCTACCCTGCTTCCCTAGCAGGGTCTCCGGTCCCTGTGCATATTTCTTAGCTCTTCAAGGTGTGGCTCTTGTCTATGAGTTTCTTCCACCAGTTCTGTGCTCCACCCCAGCTGTTTCTCAGGGTGTGGGTTCTTACTCACATTTGCGGCACTGGTGTTGGGCTCCCCACCAGCTGTTTCTCTAAGTGTGAGTTCTTACTCCCATTTCTGGCACTGTTGCTTCTTTAGGTAGCATTACAGTACATATATATATATATTCTTCTCGACATTCTCCTTGTTAGTAGACGGTGTCGGTATGTGGTGGTGTATGCTTTTGGGGAATCCAGGTTTCTGCGTTCTGTGAGGCTGCATGCCTACCTACTGAGCTTTTGCTCGATGGTAAATCTACTGTCTCTGTTGGCACTAGACACTGGGTTCGGCCCTGCCAATGTTGTCACATGTTATAAGGGGGTACACTTTCAAGTGTGTCTTTTTCTTTGCCCACACCGGCCTCCTGTTGTGGCTCCTGTTCTTGGCCGGACAGCCTTCGGACTGTACCCTGTTTCATTTTTGGCATCCACTGTGGTGTATGTTCAGGCGGTATACTCTACCGTTGTCATGCTGTTTTGCCCCTTTGGGGCTTCGTTTCTCATGGTTCCATGGGAACCGGTGCTGGGATCCTTCTTTTGAAGGAGTCCCTGCATTTTTTCTTACGTTTGGCACTGACCTTTCGTCTGTCTCTGGACGAGAGAGGTCTCACAACGTCCCTTGCCGGATTGTGGTGTCTTTGCCATCCCTTGTTCATGTTCCTTACGGAGTTTCCTGGGTCTGATGTCAGTTGCCCTGGCATTGCGGTTCCCACCGTGTTTCGTCAGCCTTTTGACGAATATGTTCTCCTGGAACTTGGAGGTTGTCTCGCAGACCCTCCTCCTATGGGGTATGGCTTTGGTATCTATTCTAAGTTAAGGAATCTGCGGCTAGATGTCTCTATAAGATGGACGAGTTACTTACCTTCGGTAACGATGTATCTGGTAGAGACACAGTCTAGCCCGCCCATCCTCCCCGTTCTGCGAAGGCCTTTTCAGATGGTGTTTTTCCACCTAACCCACCCCCTTTCTGGTGGCCTTGGTCTTCCGGAGGTGTGCTCTCGCACCTCACTCTGGGAAGGGTGTGTTGTTCGGCGTGGGGCCCTTCGGCCTCCCCTCCGTCCTAGTGTTTGATTGGTGGCATGTTCTCGCACTTTCCTTTGTCACAGGGGGTGTTGTTCGGCTTTCGAGCCCTTTGGTTCTCCACTCCGTCCACGTTTTTAGGTGGTTAAGGCCTATGCTTTTCACTGCCTTCTAATGTTCCTCCACCTGTGTTCCTCACGCGTGGAGTTCTTCTGTTTTTAGTTCCCTCCCACCGCCCACGCCTGTGCCTCCTTCCTTCTATCACAGTCGGTTGGGTTGGGTTCTCTTTGGTACTACAGTCCTTCGATCACTGGAGGGTGTGTGTAGTGAACATTCTTGTGGTCGTTCACTTCTAGTCACTTGTCTTGCAACATGTTGCTTCAATATTGTGGTTCTTTTCACTTCCCTCCTGTGGTGACGAGCTGTGCCTGGCTTGTCATATATTTTGTGCCGTAGCCGTTACCCCCCTCGAGGTAGGGCACGGCTTGGTGCTTTGTTGGGCTCTTGCTTGCAGCAAGTGCTCTGTGAGCTCCCTTCAGTCCCTCCTGGTACTGGGTGCTTTTTCAACTTACTATTGTTTCTCATTCTCAATGATTTCACTCTCATTTTCATGTTTCTTATCGTTGTTGTTTCAACAACTTTGCTCTTTTTTAACACACACTGTTCCTATGCTATCGCAGTTTTTCTCATGGCTCCGCGGAAAAGTTTCTTGTAGAAAACTGACGTCAGCACGCCGGGGGGGCTTATATGGCTCCATTCACGTCACTTTCGTGGACGACGTCAGGACGGAGCCGGGCGACGCCACCTCCCGGCGTGCAGAGGTATTGCTGGGGAAAAAAGATTTTCCGGATCCAGTCTGACGCCTGGGGAGATATTCTAAGTTAAAGAATCTGCGGCTAGACTGTGTCTCTACCAGATACATCGTTACCGAAGGTAAGTAACTCGTCCATCTGAAAGAGGTGAAGATCAGAGGAATCCGGTCCCTGGTGCAACCTGGTCTCCAAATCAACTTGTTGGAGTTGAGAGCGATTTGCTTGGTGCTGAAGGCTTTCTTGCCCAACCATCAAAGGAAAGCTGGTGCAGGTGCTCAAGAACAAAACACCATCTCCATGTGGAACTGCAAAAAGCAAGACAGAGTGGGATCTTGGACACTATGCCAGTAGGCCTTGCACCTCTGGTAGTGGCTGCACAGCCAAGGGATTTCCATGGTGATAAACAACCCGGTCAAATCTTTAACTGCCAGGGCTGACCAACTTAGCTGCAGGAGCCTAGCGGATCAAGAATGGCAGTTAACCCCAGAGGTGGATGAGGCAGTCTTCCAGCAAGGAAGAGAACTTGGCTCGGTCTTTTCGCTACCCCCGATAAGGCGCAGTGTCAGTAGTTCTGCATGCTGGAGTACCCAAAGTAGCTCTTGCTTGGAGAGGGATTTGGTCTACAGTCGAATTCAGGACTCCTGTATGCCTTCCCGTAACTGCCTCTCTTGCCCTGAGTTCTGAGGATGATCAAGGACGACTGGGCCCAAGCCATCCCAGTGACACCAGATTGGGCCAGGAGAGTGTGGTGCCCAGAACTCCTGGGCATGAGCATCTGTCCTCTGCTCAAGCTGCCACTTAAGGAGGATCTTTTGTCACAGCAGAAGGGCAGTGTTGCACTTGGGCCTCCACACTATGCATCTTCGTTGGTTGCCCAAAGTACTTTCAATTAACCACATTGGTCCTTGAAATAATGCTTGGTTGAAAACGCTTCTAAGTGTCAAATTTGTTGACTTTGCAAAGGATTGTTCATGGTTGAGTGAAAAGTCTTGTCTTATTGTTCCTTGTCAAATCTGGATCTCTGGAACTCTCTGGTGGGTCTTATTCGTTTTAGTGTCCATAGATTCATAAAAATATAAGCTATTTTTATAAATTGGTGTCAGATTTCTTGAGAGTTGGGTTTCTTTCTTCAGTTGGTTTGGTGCTGTTTAAATGCTTTACATTTGTTCCTTTGTTGAAACCTGACTGCTCGAACCCAAGCTACCCAGGGTTGAGCTAAGGTTTGCCAAATGAAGCCTGACTGGTCCTAGAAGGGTTCGTAGTGTAATACATAGTGAGGTCTCGCAACCACGCTATGTATGACACCCCTTTTCCTCACATTGGGCAATGGATAAAACAAATAGAAAACTTCAGACAACTTTGCCTCTAAAGCATCAATTTGTCGGGTGCCATGAGGATGACATCAGCAACCTCAGAATGCAGGTTGATTGAGGTCAACTGTTTCCACTCAATCTCGGAGATGCATGGTAACTAAAAGTAACTGCATTGATACTTACCTAAGTTTTCCTGAAAAAGGTTCTAAGTGTCAAATTAGTTTAGTTTGCCAAAGCCTGTTTGCAGGTAAGTGAAAAAGTGAATATTTCCTATTGCTTGTAATTGCTGTATCTCCGAACCCTCCAGTGGATCTTTTTCATTGCGGTGTCTAAAAATACATAAAAATACAGCCTGTTTTAATGAATTTGTGTTGGACTTGTTGAGTGTCTCGTGTATTTCTTCTTCAATTGATTTGGTGATGCGTAAATGGTTAACACCATTTCCTATGTGTAAGCCTGACTGCTCAGAACCACAGCTATCCAGGGTTGAGTTTAAGGTTTAACAAACGAAAGCTATAGGTCCTGAAGAGGTTAGTAAGTATATTACATGGTGAGGTTGTAGAACCACTCCATACTCTTGATTTCCTCCCAGACACCTACTGGCGTGCAAAGGTTGAAAAGTTTCCAGATCCAGTCTGACTCTTAGGGGAGTATTCATAAAGTTAGGAATCTTCTGCAATTAGCTAGAGATTTGTCCAGAAAGATTGTTACCGAAGGTAGCTAACTTGTTCTTCTCGCATATAAGCCAGAAAAAGGTTTTGGCTACCTATTTTATTATTTGCAGCTAACTGGAATTAACTTACAATTCTTTGACTGTTCTAGTTTTGATGCCAGGTTTTACAAGAATAGTGTATAAGGATGAATTAAATCTTCATCGTATTGCTTGAACGATCCAGATTCTTTTTTTTTTTTTTTTTTTTTTTTAAGAGTCTGGTGTACATAAGTAGTGTCAAGAATAAATTGAGAATAAAATCTGTGACCTGCATTTGCCCAAAGAGCCCTGAAAGACACTTCTGCCTGTATTTTCTTTCTCCTTTCCCTCAAAGACGGCGGAAATGTTGCACTGCCTAGACTTCCTGGTAGGTTTGAGCTTTCTCATGTTAAAACCAAAAGACCTATAGTTGGGTGTTGATAAGCAAACAGACTCCAGGTGGATTGTAATGTATATGAGATCAAACCACAAAGTTGAGTAAAAAGGATGATATTGAAAAGATCAGGGATTATTTGACGAGGAATAGAGTGGCCTCTTTGGCTCTCGAGTGAGGTGTTCTCTTCCCCGCTTCTCACTTTATGAATGATGCCAGATTGGATCCAGCAACTTTTTCCGTGGCAGTAGCTCTCCAGTGTCACCAGGCACCACTGGGTGACTTGTTTCATGGCTACACCCAGACCAGATAACACTTGCCTATATATGACACCGCGAACACAATGAGATGATGGACGGAGCGCTGAAACTTTTCAGACACTCACCCCCAGTCACTGTTCGATCTGGGTTAAATCGATCATCATTCTTTTGCTCACTTCGCCACCCAAGTTCAGACCCAGCCAAGGGTATGCCCATATGTGGGTCCCTTGCTTGCTGTGCCATTGGATTCAAGCTAGACTGGCTGATGAGGGGTGATGCCCTGAAACCGATTCCAGGATGTTTGTTTCTGGTCCAGAAAGGACCTGGCCTGGCAGTTTGGGCTGGACTGTTCCCATGAGGACCAGGGTCAAGACTGATTTGCATATGGATGGGTCCAAACTGGGGTGGCATAGTGAGCAAAAGAACGAAGGATTAAACCCAGATCTCTTGACTAGGGGTGAGTGGTTGAAAAGTTTCAGCAATCCATCCATCATCTTGTTGTGTTTGCTTCATATGACACCACCTAGCATGCTAAAGTGCTTTCCTGTTTTTCTGCATCTTAATGAAGCAGGTCTGGAGCTCTTCTTCAGTGTGCACCAAATGCCTCAACCTCTCTTTCACATTAGTTCAGTCAGGATGTCGTACACCTAATATCTCTTCCTCATCATCTTTGAAGGCAGTCATCAAGAAACTTAAAGTGAAGCTCCTGGCTCTATTTACTGACCCATTTAAAGTCAAGACCTTCCAACAGGCCATGCTGATTATCTTCAGGAATGCCTCTCATCCCTTTGGGACAGTCCATGAGGGTGGGCTTGATCTTGCAGGTTTTATGATTCGAGTGACCCCATTACATTGCCCCAGAAGCACTCGCCTTGGCACAGCTCCCAAAGAAGTCAACCCCAGCTTGATTAACTTTTTGACGCTGATTGGAACTTTGTCCTCAACGCCTCTCTCTGATGAGCCACTTTTGCTTAAGCTACCAATTATGCTGAAATCATTTGGGTTGCTAGAGGAAAGGTGAGAGCTCCCTTTGAGAACGTGCCACTTGCTGACTCTGTTCCCAGAGCCCACTTAACACGTATTGAAGAACTCTTCAGCTGATGTTCAAATGCTCTGAATATGGCAGCCTGTATTTTAGGAATACTGAGGCAAATTATTCTGAGGCTGATAAACTCCTTCCTCCTTATCACACAGATGATTCTAACATTGATGGTATCCTTGATGTGTCTTAAAAAGGTAACATTCCATATCCTTCATGAGCTGATTCTAAGGAAGTTTGCTCTTTGACATATGGTGTGTATAAAACAGCATAAGTGCTTGTTATCATTGACATCTACAGTACCATAATCCATCAATCCTAACAGAAATCCTACAGCCATCTTCAGCAGCAATGCAACTGATGTTGTTCAACAAAACATTGCTCAAACAAGTATTGCCTGTTGGGTCTGACCGTTTTTGCGACCAGAAGTTTGCAGTTAGATCCCTTTGTGCTGCCTGATCCAAAATGATTGTCAGTGCACCCCTCTCCGGAGAGTTTAGTAGCTAGCTTCCTCAACTGCACTAAACCCCGATGCTTTGTGCACTGCATCACTGGACTGCATCACTGGACAGTGTGTCCAGTTGACTTTACTCCATTTGATTCCAAATCTTCACCTTGGGCAGCCTGGCTCTACACAGATCTAACGCCACATGCCTTATCACATGATAGGCTCATACCTTGTGGGGAATGGTGAAGCTGGCTGTTATTAGCCTTTCAGACCACTTGACAAAACTATTTTCTGTATGAGTGAGTGGTGAAAATTCTTAAATGTAACCTAAACTCTGCCAACACGATGCTCAGTTATGTGCTTACAGTTTTCACACTCCACAGGCATGCCTGGATATGTATCTCTGGCTTTTCTGGTGCTTTCCAGGTTACTATAAAGCATGTATGCTTCAGTGACGAGAGACTCCTGGTTATAAAGTAGACTCCTCTCTAAAGGCATTCAGAAACTGGAGCTCTTGATGGGATTACCCTCCCTGGGCAAGCAGTTCTACCAAACATATTGCGGCTTTCGTAGTTTTTCCAGAGGCCAACCTTCCCAGCAGTTTCAATCTTTCCAGCCAGTTCAGACCCCACTGCAGTGCCTCAGCCATTTTTTCTGAGGATGCGGACCTAAAGGAAGCCAACAATAACATCAGCAGACCAAGTCCTCTCCCATCTTCTGCTGGCTCTGTTGCTTTAATACCACTTTGATTTGTCCTCCAGTATTCTCTCAGGCTGCGGAGTGTTTTTCAAATTTGGCCCAATTAGCGGCCCACCACATAAGATGGATGCGTTCTCTAGCTGGTCACCAAAAGTTATATTCTCTCTTTCTTATCCACTACTCCGGATCATATTATTTCCTTCAGGATGTGCGTTCTGACCCCTACCTTGATCTTGATGATGGAGGTGCCCATCTTTCTCTAGAAGAGGACTATAGAGGTGGTGCCCTTGGAAAGAAAAGGCACAGGATTGTACTTCTTGGTCCCAATTTGGACTTGAGACTCCTGAATTTCTTTGTGTATCTGGACAAATTAAAAATGCTGTCCTTGCTTCAGTTAATCTAATCCTTGAATACTTGTGACTGGAAGGTGTCCCTGGATATGCGGGTGGCCTATTTTCAGCATTAGGAAGGAAAGTAGATGAAAAGCATGTCAGGATCGTCGTTTTCAACCCTCTTTTAAGATCAGAAGAAGGCAAGCATGGATGTAATGGAAAATGGGAAGATAGAAGTTAGTATGAAAACTCACACTCCTCATTTCTGGGTTAGAGACAGAACTTCTGTGGGAATAGTAGCAGATCTTCCATAGAAGGTCTATCTAGACAAGGGCAGGATGCCTGGCATCATCTTCACGTTGTTACAGCTCTTTCCACGCGCACTCAGTTATTCACCTGTCATTGTGTCCCCACGCCTAATTCTGTTCCCTTCTCTTTTCTTAGAGGCCCCTTTTATGCTGCAACCTTAATTTTTCCCCTTACTCTTCTCCAGTGTTTAATTTGAGCTGGTGGTTTCCGATGCTCGGCACTGACACTTAATTGTTAACACCGACGCTGTCTGGCTAATTTAGAGATGACCACAGCAACATTTAATTATTAATTCAATGTACATTAAAAATGACTATTTTCTGCCTCCCAAGCCATTCTTATAGCTTTGGAGGCCTGAAATAGTCATAATTGTCACACTTGCAGGAGTGTGATGGTTAGTAGTTGTGTTATTACTATAATTGGCAGCATGGCAGGGGCAGTGTGTTGTGCAAGCTGCAGTGGCCTCCTGACGAGAGCCCTGGCACTTATTGTTTTGCAAATTAAGCACTGATCGTCTCCCTCCTTGGTTATTTGCTAATTCAGCATTACCTGCATTCCTTACACTCCTCAAGATCTGCTGGTTCTGTTTGACCTTATACCTTCCGGGTTGTGCAGTATGACTCTCTTCACAGCATAGGGCTTTTGCCCTGCATCTTGGTAATAGCTTGGCTAGTACAGCAGTCCTCTTCCGAGTGAGAGGTAAGTCTTTTTTCAGTATTCTGCATTATTGGAGCTTGTTAACTTGTTTACAACAGCGTAATAGTTTGTTTCTCTGAGTGTCTTATGAAAAATTCAAAACAATGGTTCTGAGATGATGATGGTTGCTGTGGCCCCATTCCCAACTAGTCTCTCTGGTGCTTTATCCCTGCCACCATTTTTTCCCTGGTGCATAATTGAAGTATTCACAAATTGTACTTCTTTTGGAATAGACGGACACTTGGTACGGTTGGCTGTGATACATTTGAGAATTCTCATATACCGTTTTATCCTGACGCTTATTTTCATCTGCTGATCGACCTTGATCACAGACACTACGCTTCACAATGAGGTCACAGCTGTACCAATCTGCAGTACTTTCGTTTTTTCATCAACGGAGTGCTGTCTGTGGTGACCTCTACAGTCTCTATCATGAGGTCAAGTCCGGAATCGATGTGTTTTTTTAATTTTTAATTTTGTGAATGCAGTGTTCCTGTTGATGGTCTCAGATCATTTTGAGCACACCTTGACACTCTTGCAATTTGAAGTCCCCATCACCTATCTGAAGTCCTAATTGTCCTGACTCAATGGTTGTCATTCTTTGAAGTGGTGCTCAGCACACTTGTACAAAGGTCTTTTCTCTTCCTCAAGAGGCTCTTGGACATTCGGAATAGGATCCTGATATTTCAGACTCAGACCTACCATTCCAGTTCTGCAGACCCTCTTCCTGTTGGGCTTAATGGCTCATACAACCTATTGGCTGTACATGCCAGATGGCAAATAAAGCCTCCTCAGACTGTAATATGGTGGGAAATTCTCTTCAATATCACGGGGGGTCATCCTTGGAGTCCTCAGCATTGGCTGTTCACCATTGGTACAGGCACCTCATTGTTATGTTCGGGGGCTCATCGTGGGAATATTATAGTACATGGTCTTTAGACCCCATCAGTCACACTTGTACATTAATGTGCCAAGTTGAGAGCCATTTACCTGACTCTGAAGGGGTTCCTTCCTTCCATCTCAGGCAACACATTATAGGTTCAATCAGACAACACTGCTGTCTATTATTTTAACTGGCAGGGTAGAGTTGGTTCCTGGATCCTGTATTTGGAGGCCTCACAAGTGTGGAAGGGGACTTTAGCATGTGGCATTTCTCAGTGGCAGCTAACCTGGCAAGCACTCTGTGTTCCCACCAATCCGGTTCATCAAAGATCTGCAGAAGGTGCAGAATGGCTTTCAGCTGATCCTTATCACCCCAGAATAGGCAAAGACAATTTGTTCCTTTGATCATTTGGCGCTCATAATTCGGCCTCCTGTTCCCATTGCAGATCAGACAGATCTGTTTTTACAGCAGGATAGTCCGATTCTCCACCCCAGTTCTTCGTCTGTATGTGTGAAGATTGAGCCATTGTTAATGCATTGTACGTCTTAAGTTCGCATTCGCGGCACCATTTTATGTTCAGCCGCCATGACCTTGGCATCGAGATAGCATGTGCCCGGTCTCAGGATCAGGGCTCATCCTTCTGTATCTCCTTTGTTCAACTGCTACCAACTGGAAATTTCCAGTCAGGGCGTGTCTTTATTGGTTCTGAATTGAACATAATGTATCGCCATGCTTGCTGAAGTCAGTCCCTCTGCAGCAATCCCAGGAGGCTGGTCAGACTGGACTCCGCTCGAGTGTATCTGAATAAATATACTTGGTTTGTATTCTCTACTGTCTGACCGACTCTTCATTTGTATGGAAGGCTGAGAGGTGGTCGTTAGTGACCCGGGTGGCCCTAATTGGGTCACTTCCTTCAGTTGGCGCCCGAACAGGGACCCCATCGGGTGGCCCATCTTCGCCCACGGACGGGGGAGGAGGTCGGGGCCATCGTTGGGTCGGACAGGCGGACCAGGGATCCCTGCACAAGAGTGTTCCTGAACTCGCAGCTGCCCCGTCTGTCTGACCGGTCGGTGCCTCGCCCAACGGTCATCCCGGCTGGGGTCCTGAATGGCAAAACCCTTGGATCTGACCGTTTGGTCTGAAGAGTCGGCAGTGGAGATGAATTTGTTTGGCCTGTGTGCACCAGCTGAGTTTGTTTTGGTTCTTTGTGGATAAGGTACCATTTTTGCTTGTCTTTGGTGTGGTCTGAGGACCGATTTTGGTTTGCATTTGGTACGGTCTGAGGACCGATTTGGATACAAAGTGTTTGTGAACACTTTGCTAGGCAACATAACGAATTTGGCTCACCTTTGAAAATGCAAGGGGTTGAGCAGGTTTTTGGTTTCGTGTTGTTGTTCTGCTGATGCTCGACTGGAAGAAAGTCAGCCAGTGCCCCCGGAAGGCACTCCGAACTTTGATATGTATGTGAAGCATGGCCTTGGCCCTATTATGTTTAGCACGTTATGGCACAAATATACGAGGGACAATGCCGAGTGACAGTGGTCGTTGACGGGCACTTTTGATGAGCAGAAAATTGCCATTTTACAGGAGAAGCTGTTTGCAAAAAGAAGTAGGCAGTCTATGTTTGATTCCCTCAGAACATGGCAAAAGGAGGGTAAGCAGAGGCGAATGAAAGCGGAGAAAGCGGCCCGGAAAGGGAGAATGCAAACATTAACTCAGAAAGCTGTAGCACATTATAGAGAGAAGCAAGAGGTAGGGATTGAACGTGAAGATAGGAGATTCCGATTGCAGATTGACAAATCTTATGTAGCCCAAAAAGAAAGCGATACGTTCGTGGAACAGTTGTTGGATACCCGACCCCCATCCCCATATGCCCCGCAGAGGATATATCCCGCTCTTCCCTCCCAGGCCCAGCTGCCTGGTTCTTCTGTCGCTGCTATCTGAAAGAAACACGTTAGTTATAGATTCCTTACCTTAGAATTACCCCCAGGCGTCAGACTGGATCCGGAAAGTTTTTTCGTCAGCAGTACTTCTGCACGTCGGAAGGTACATCGGTCGGCTCCGCGTCCGTCGTCGGCGTCGTGGTCGCCGGGATGTCGTCGCGGCAGCTACTTAGATGCCGCCCTCGCGGGATGACGTCAGTTCTTTGTTTTTCCACACCAGCCAGCGCAGATCTGGGAAGAGCGGTACCTCCAGTCATTTTTTGACTGACTTTTTCTCGACTTTTGTCGACTTCTTTTTCGAGTCTTGGACTCCTAAGGTGCACGAGGGATGCCCGGCTTCAAGCCATGCGGTTTCTGTCATCGGATGATGTCGGAGACGGATCCGCACCGCGTGTGTCTCTTTTGCCTGGAGCATGACCACGGCCCCAAGTTGTGCTCCGACTGCCGGTCGATGGCGCCGAAGGCTTTGCGGGAGCGGTCCCGAAAGCTGCTTGAGCACTGGCAGTCGGCTCCGCGCCGTTCGAGGTCCCGGCCGCGAGGGAGGTCGAGGGACCGGTCGTGGAGCCATCACCATTCGTCCAAGTCTTCGCACTCGGGGTCGGGTAAGTCGAAGCATAAGAAGAAGTCGAAGAAGCACCGTCGCCCTTCGACTTCTCCTCGTCGGTCGCCCGCTCCGACCAGGGACCCGGGTGGTGCCCCTCCCGCGGCTCCCCGCGCGGAGCCCAACGAGTCGACTCTGCGTTTCCCTCCCTTTCCGGGACCCGGAGCGACTCCCGCCCAGCTTCGTACGTTCTGCGAGGCGATGCATGCCATCTTTGGGTGGACCGAACCCGCCGGCGTGCCTTCGGGCCCCGCGGACTCGGTTGGAGGGCCTAGGCCTTCTCCGCTGTCGGCTCCGGCGCCGCAGGCCCCCCTTGGACCCAGGCCTGGATCGGATCTGGGCTACACGCCCACAGGAAAACCGGTTTGGCAGGTGTTTTCTGTCTCTGTCCCGCACCGCCAACCTGTCTACCTAAACAATAGAGCGAGCCGCCGCCGCTCTTGTGTGTCTGTCTGTCTGTCTTCCCCTTCAAAGACTGCTTCCCATTTGAAGCTAGCTTTTTGGGCCAACACCACCTGTGGCTTCCTGCCAAGAGGAGAGAACACCTTCTCTAGTGTTATCTTTCCTGGGAGTCATTCACACATCTCCCCAGGAGGACAGAAAGCTTTCTTGTGGCTAGATTAAGCAAATGGCTACTGGAAATTGGACAACAGAGTGGCAGTTTCTAAAGGTTGCATGTGGCAACAAGTTAAATTAATTTCATATTGGGCATCAAGTCGGGCTTAATGATACCTTGAATTACCAACTTTGGTAGTCCCATTCGGAAGTTACCACAGCTGAGTTGTCAACGTGTAACTCTGTACTTGCCAGTGGGACTACCGATCTCTCCCACATTAAAAATAACAATTGTGGGTTTTTACTGTCAGAACATGTAAAACACATATTCTACTTTTTAATATGCTGCACTCTGCCTTGAGACTCGATAGGCCTGCTATAGGGGAGACTTGCATATAAACAAGCATTTGCAATGCAACAGGTCTCGCATTTGCGAGAGTTTGAGCTATTGGCATTGTACATGACAATGCCTTTTATTTATGTGTTGTTTTTCAAAACGGCTAAATTAAAGGCATTGTCATTTAGAATGCCAATACCTTAAACTCTCGCAAATGCGAGACCTATTGCATTGCAAATGCTTGTTACTTTTTTCAGTCCGTGTATATAAGTGCACGCACTTTAAGAATGTCAGATGGGTGGGTCTGTCCCAGTATTTACACAAAAAACAATATAAATAGCACTATTTTCTTTCTTTTTATAGCGCTACTCATCCTAATGCAGAGTCTTCCAGTGAGGTCACTTCCTGTGATGCCAAGTGGGACGTCACGCGTCGTGACGTCATGTGCTGTGTTGGCACGTGTTTTTATGTCACTTGCATACTGCCTAACTTGGTCAGTCCCCCCACTTCTTTTTATAGGACTTGTGCCCTGGAGAGGGGTGATGGATGGTGGACTGTAGATGTGAATTTATTTGGTTATGGGAGTGCCCCCATCGATGTATGCCAACTATCAAATGTGTTTGCCGACCTGGGGAGTCGGATGGGGAGGGGGGTGGCGAGGGCGATGTATGCCAGCTATGGATTTTGATTGGGGGAGGGTCAGTGTTTGCACTTCTTGTTATTCCTATTGGCAGCTGTGTGTATTTTTTGCGGGAGTGTGGACACTTGGTGATTGGTGATACATTCCAGATATAGATTTTGTTGGAGGGGTGTGGGGAGAGGGGGTTTGTTTGTATGTGAACATTGATACGTAAAAGTGGTGGATTTCGTTGGGTGGGGGGAGTGGAAACAGCATAATAATGAATGCTAGCGAGAGATTTTTCTTGGGAGGAGGTACGGGTGATGTGGGCGCTATAGATTTTTGGAGGGAGGGCAGAGGACGACGGACTCTGTGAGCCAGCTATGGATTTTCCTACACTCCGATAGCAGTGACTTAATGAACAAATATGCGAAGCCAATGTTTGGGGGTATGTCATTATTCACATTTGCAAAGCATTCTGGGTAGTGGAGGTTACTGGGACTCCAGCTGAGCACACTGAGGGAAGGACGGGCAGGGCAGAGACCTCTCAGCCTGCCGAGGAGAGAGAGGAGGGCACTGCACGTGAAGTGCGATTAAAAAAATAAATGAAAGAGAGAGAGGCTGAAAGACAAACAGCAACAGAGTGCGCGAGACAATGTTGGAGAAATGTACGTAGGAAGGAAAGCGACTAAGACCGTGCACATTAGAGACAATAAACTAGAGAATTAACAAAAAGAAGATAACGAATGGGAGAAAAATTGAGTTAAAGGGAAAGGGAGGTAAAGAAGAAAGAAAGACAACGTGAAACGCAATGACAAAGGAAAGGAAGACACAGTGGGCATAAGGTCTATAATGTATCAAAGGGATTTGCGGTTGTAAAGCTTGCGGTTTGCAAAACCACAGATTCTGAAACTGAAAACCCTAATCCACAGTGTGCAAAACGTTATTAGTTCAAATGTCTTTGCATCTGTACATAGTATGAATCCTTGTATTTGAAAGGTGGAAGGGCATGACGAATCATAATAAAATATACCAGTGCTTTGAGACTGCAATTGTAGTCACAAACCATTGATGATAAAGGGACGCCTGGAAGGGGGTGGGATTGCAGTTACAAAGTGGAAGCTGTCACTCGTACATTGTGACGGCAGACTCGGGCATTGGAAAGATAAACGCTCCCACAGTGCACTTGGCATCATTTGAACCGTCTTTTTCTTTCCAGCCCTAGTTTCTTTGATAGGCAGCGACTGAAGTTGAAAAAACAAAATAAAACAAGCATGGAGTTGTTATTGAGAGAGAGAGACAGAGACTTGGGAACGCTGAGATCCCGAAGGGGGGGGGGGGGGGGACAGGAGACCACGGAAGAGAGAGTCCAAGCGAGAGGGGAAGGTTAAGAAAGATGCGACGGCGCCCGACAAGCAAGAGTAGAGAAAGGGTGAAGGGAGGAGACCCGGACACGAAAGGGCAGGGAAAGAAGGGAGACATTGACAGCTGTTGAAAGGGAGAGTAGATAGGAAGATTGGGAGGCAAAGGATACGAGAAAGAGGCAGATAACGAGAACAGGGAGACATAGATGAAAAGGAAGAGACAGGAGAAGAGACAGAGCGAAGACAAGCTTTGAAAATGTTGTTGATTAAGTCAGGTGCTGCTGCTACCCTGAAGATTGTCATTAGTCCACTAGAGGGCAGCACATCATAAGTTAAGCTGCATTCAAGTAAACTCTGGGCCGGAATTTAAACAAAATGGCATCGGCCTGTCCACATCGGCGTGCGCGTGCACATCTCTGTCCAACCGTACTCGTGCATATTCAGCTTTGGCTGAATCGATTACAAAAGGCCCTCGCATGGCGAGAGCAGCGCATGCGCTGCTATCGCCAGGCGAGACCTAAAAAACAAGCGGCCGTGAAAGCGATCGCGCGAAGCCCACGCTAATTAAAAGCACACGTGAAGCGGCATTTTCGTTGCTATGGCAACAAAATGGCGTCGGACTGTCCACAGTCCCTACAGACACGCGCATGCTGTTTGCTATGGACAAATGGCGAGAGCAGCCATGTTTGTCCATGCAGACGCGTGCATGAAAGCCCTCGGCAGAATTGATTCCAAAAGGTACTCGCAATAGCGAGAGCAGCCCATGCGCTGCTTTTGCCAGGCGAGACCTAAAAAGGGAGTTTTGGCTTTGCCATTGCATTAAATGCCAAAGTCGATTTAGCAGTTTTTAAACTGCTCTACCATTCCGCAGTGGCATCTGGAAGCCATGTCTTACTTTGCCATACTTGTGGTGGTGCAACTAGTGCTGCACTCCACAAGTGACTTATTAACTTACAGGCCCTAGGTACCCCTAGTACCATATACTAGGCACTTAAAAGTAAGTTTAGCCATGCCAATTGGGAATAAGCCAATCAACCATATACCTTTTTAGGGGTCTGTGCACATGTACTGAGTCGTGATCAGCAGGGCTCACCAGGCATTTCAGAGCCATTACACCAGTTCCTAGTACTCAAAATGGGGGCAAAAGCCGATTAAACCTGCAAAAGCTTGTTTCCTCACAGCCAACATCCGAGACCAGAACTGGTTGCTTACTCCCTTTATTTCCTGGTGCCTGAAAAAGATGGAGGCTTACTCCTCATCATCAATCTATGCCCTCTGAACGTCTTCCTCTGAAAGGACAAGTTCAAGGTGGTCACCCTAGCCCAAGTTCTTCCTGCCCTTGATCCAGAAGTCTGGATGGTAGCGCTGGACTTGCAGGGCGCATATTTACATCTCTGTTTTACAGTCTCACAGACGTTACTTGTGGTTTCAAGTAAGCCAAGAACACTTTCAGTTCTCCGTACCTCCCTTTGGCCTTACCCGGTGCACCTCGGGTGTTCACAAAGGTGATTGTGATGGTTGCAAGCCATCAGTGGAGGTTGGAAATACCATTCTTCCTGTATCTCGAAAACTGGTTGTTAAAGGTGGCCTCACCTCAGACAGTTGTAAACCACTTACTGACATAGTTCGGCCTTTTTTATCAGTGTGCAGAAGTCACACTTAACTCCTTAATGGCTTCCCTTCATTGGAGCCATCCTGGACACTGTGCGCCTCTGAGCGCTGCCTCCACCTCAATGAGTCCAGGACGTTTAGGATATGATACCAGTGTTAGAACCCTTGACCTAGGTCTCAGTGAGAGCGGCTCTAGTGCTCCTTTGCCTTTTGCCCTCCTGCACCCTGCTTTTGGACCACACCAGGTGGCACATGCAGGCTGTACAATGGGCTCAGCACCAAGGGCACCCGTCGAAATTCATCCATGTGTCGAAGGATATTCGAAAGATCTGCATTGGTGGCTGCTCAACTGCAATTCGACCAGCAGCAGACCCTCTCCCTGCCCCACCCTGACTAACAGTTGTGACAGATGCATTATTGCTGTGTTGGGGATGGCCATATGGGAAAGGTGGCGATCTGAGAGCTCTGGGCTCCAGGGGGGACTCTACTCCATTGAACCCCACCTTAGGAGAAGGGAGGATCCATGTGTGCGCCTTTCTGAATGACTGGTTAGTAATCGCAGGTTTGTCCAAAAGATATCAAGAGAGCATAAACGCTGCAATACAAACCCTACACCACCTAGGTTTCTCCATAAACCTGAAAAATATCACCACCCATTCCAGAAAGGAAAATATATATTCCTGGATGCAACACTAAACTCAAGATAAGCAAAAGAGTTCCCTTTTCAAACGAGAATCCAGGTGTTAATAGAGCAAATTTACCTTTACCAGAGAGAGAGCAAGCTCTTGACAGTGAGGACACGATGGGCATGATGGCTTGATGCATAACCTGTAATCCCCAGTGCAAGATTACACATGAGACCACTATAGGAGAGGCTACTGAGAAAATGGTCACAGGCAACGGGAAGTTGGGAAGATATAGTGGTTGTAACAGACAGGGTCTAGAAAGAGGTACAGTGGTGGAACATATCAAACATTAAGATGGGCAGACCATTCAGGCAACCAACTCCCTCTGTCATCATTACAATGGACGTCTCACACCCAAGGTGGGGAGCACACATGAACAGGCTTAAGATCGGGGGACTATGGAATCCATAGGATGCAGTTAAGTACATAAATGTGCTGGAACTGAAGACAGTATCTGAAAGAGACTGTTCGTTATAGATTCCTTACCTTAGAATTACCCCAAGGCATCAGACTGGATCCGTAGAATTTTTCTCTTAGCAGTACCCCTGCGCTTCGGTAGGTGGCGTCGGTCGACTCCGGCGTCGTGGTCGCTGGGATGACGTTGCGATGTCTACTTAGACGCCTCCCCTCAACGCTGACGTCAGTTCTTTCTTTTTCCGCGCCAGCCTTGCGCAGACCCGGAGAGATCTACCCCTTTACTAGTTTTTTGTCTAAAAGTTTTTTCTCGACTTTTGTCGACTTCTTTATTGAGTCTATCGACTCCTGGTGTACGAGGGATGTCCCATCTTCAGACCGGGTTTAAACCGTGAGAGGCCTGTACTCGCCTGATGTTGGTTACGGACCCCCAGCTCGTGTGCCTTTGGGGCTTGGAGCGCGACCACGACCCGAAGTCGTGCTCCGACTGCCAGGCCATGAATCCGAAGTCTTTGCGGGAGCAGTCCCAAAAGTTGTTAGAGGCCTGGCAGTCGGCTCCGCGTCACTCAAGGTCCCGGTCAAGAGGAAGGTTTCGGGACCGGTCGCGGAGCCACCACCATCATTCGTCATCCAAGTCTTCGAGGTCTTCGGGTAAGTCGAAGCACAAGAAATAGGCTAAGAAGCAGCGTGCTCTTTGCCTTCTCCCCGTCGGTCGGCCGACGCGGGACCCGGAGCGTTGATGCTCTCCAGCTCCGTCTTCGGAGCCTGCTCCAGTGAGAGCTCCGAGCTTCCCTCCTTTTCCCAGTGTCGGAGTGTCCCCTGCCCAGCTTCGAGCTTTCTAAGAAGCGCCTCACAGCATCTTTGGGCAGCCCGACTCTGTTGGCGTGCCTTCAGGCCCCGCGGACTCTGCTGGGGTCCCTGGAACTTCGATGCCGGCGGCTCCGGCACCAGAGGGCCCCTGAGGATCCAGGCCTGGCGCTGGATCAACGCCGGTAAACCTCACGGTACCTTCCCCGGCGCCGATCAGGACGACGACGCCCCCAGCGCCAGTCGTGGCCCCGACCGGCGCCAAACCCAGCATCACCCCGACTTCGGCACGGTGCCAGACCGACGTCAGAACCAGCGCCGGAAGGCACGTTTTTGCCTCTGTTCATCACTGGTGTTCCTTTCAGGCCTGATTGGCAACCAGAGGAGGGTGAGGAGGACTGGGAGGGGTCTGTGAACGTCTTCCTCTGAAAGGACAAGTTCAAGGTGGTCACCCTAGCCCAAGTTCTTCCTGCCCTTGATCCAGAAGTCTGGATGGTAGCGCTGGACTTGCAGGGCGCATATTTACAGACCTCAGGGCCCTCAACCGCTTCCTCCGGAAGGAAAAGTTCAAGATGCTCACGTTGGCTCAGGTCCTGTCTGCCTTCGACCCTGGAGACTGGATGGTAGCGTTTGACTTGCAGGACACATATTTTCATATCCCCGTCGTGCCAGCCCACAGGCGTTACCTACAGTTCATAGTAGGCCACAAGCATTTTCAGCTTACCGTGCTCCCCTTTGGCCTTACCAGCGCCCCTCGGGTGTTCACAAAAGTGATGGCAGTGGTCGCAGCTCACCTGCGCAGATCAGAGGTTCTAGTCTTCCCCTATCTCAACGACTGGCTGTTGAAGACGAGCTCGCCCCAGGCTGTCGTCTCCCACCTCCAGACTACGGCGGACCTCCTGCACTCGCTGGGGTTCACTATCAACGTGCCGAAAACACGCCTGACTCCCTCTCAGAAGCTCCTTTTCATCGGCGCAGTTCTGGATACGGCGCAGTTTTGGGCTTATCCTCCCGTGCATCGAGTCCTGGGTATTCGGGCTATGATACCAATGTTTCAGCCTGTATCCCGAATTTCGGTGAGATTGACCCTGAGGCTGCTGGGCCTCATGGCCTCCTGCATCTGTTATATCCCGCATAGATGCCCTAATGTAGATCCGTTCGTACATGCCCTAAAATGGACGTATTCATATTTACCCTAATATGGTCATATTTGTACTTGCCCAATTATGGTCATGGTCGCATATGCCCAATTATGGTCACAACTGTACATGTCCTATTATAGTATGATTCCTTATATAGGCATGATCTTTCACCTACATTGGTCCCAGCTAGTACACAACGAGCTCTGAGGGCTGAACGTTATCTATCCTGTGGTTTTGAACGCAGCAGGGTTCTTCCAAACACAGGCCCACACTGTACTCATTAATTATGCATGGCTTTCTAAGAATACACCACCGGCATAATATGTATGTGCAAAGTTCACCCCTGATGTCTTCCTCATGTCCAATAAAACCAATACTGAGGACCGAGACTCTTTAGGGTATAAATACACCACATCTTGCCCCGGTAAGGCAGAGGGAACCGAGACTTCCATGCTGACACACTGACCAGAGACGCTGAGGCTCCTGCATGCAGTCGCTCAAGCTGACAGTAGTCTGACACAACCCGGACGGGGTGTCCAACTCGAGACCAGGACGGTGTCCCACACTCTCTCTATTCAGGTATGGGGGTTTGACTAAATCCTAGAAGGATTCTTGGCTCTTAGCTTCTAAGACCTACACACATATGCTAGGTACACATAAGTACATCTAGGTAGGCATCGTAGGAGTACGCGCACTTGCATAATGCTTTTATATTCATATATGTACTCATGATTATCGCAATATGGTAGAACTGTTCTATCCCTTTGCTTTTATCGTACTGCTGATAATATATCTCTGCTATTGTCTGCTGGTTACCGCAGCACATATATTTTACACTAGAATAACAACTGTTCAATAAATACTTATTTAAACGCCCGACTGTTTATTCTGTGCAACTCTCTGAGACAAACCGAATAAGTGAGCACGAGTGACTGAGCGAAAGGTAGTACATTGTTTCCACGATTCTGAGGGAATCAGGGTTGTCATGGTCTAAGATTGCCAGAAACGAATCTCTCCCCGATAAGAGGAGACACTAGTGGCACTGCGAGCTAGCTAATGCAAACCAGGCTAACATATACGGTGGGGGTGCACGGAGTCAGTCTGCCACCAAGCCCGCAGTATATGTTATCGAAACGCGTAGGTCTTGCAGGGGTACTATAGGAGCTACACGACATGGCGCCCAACTGGAATACCAGGGGGTGATGGAAAATTGCACCTATGAACAATCCTTTGTTTCCCGTTATGAAACCTGACAACACATATCGTTTAGTTTTGGATTACAGACATTTAAACACTTGCACAAAGACATTTGCAGTTCAAAATGCACACAGTGCCGCATTAATGAATAACATTGTGCGGAAAATATACAAAACAACCCTTGATATCTCAAATGGATTTTTCTGCCAAAATATAGCGCCTGAAAGCAGATATCTGACCGCCTTCAGTGCGTTAGGGTCCCAGCGACAATTCTGTCACCTAGCCCAAGGGTATAAAAACAGCCCGGGGGTGTTTTCAGCAAGAGTAACGGAGTTACTCCAAAATTTGGATGAAGAAGCATTGTCCTATGTGGATGATATTTATCTAACGGACGATGACTTAAAGAGACACTTGACCAGGGTGAGCACCATTATTATGGGATTCGCCTCTGAGGGCTACAAATTTAATTTTAAAAAATCAAAGATTGCCCACCTCCGTGTCCTGTTTTTAGGATGCGAGCTGTCAAGTGAGGGAAAAAGCCTAGCAGCTAACTTTTTAGAAAAGTGTGCGCTGCTCCAACCTCCAAAATCATTAAAGAATTTACAATCAATTCTGGGATTCCTAAATTTTGGTCGAACATACATTTTGGATTACGCAAAAAGAGTAAAACCTTTCTACGACTTAATAAAACCTGATTTTTCAGTCAGACAATGGACACAGGAACACACATATCCTGCGTTCCCTACGGGAAGACATGATAGCTTCTAAACATTTACAAACACGCGTAAACGTACGCAACTTGGTGATCCGAGTCATAGCGGGTCAATGCGGGTACACATATTTGACTTTCAATGAAGGCGAAACAGTACCAATCGCATACAAATCACACCTATACACAAATGCAGAGATGCGTTTCACTTAAACAGAAAAAATCCTGAAAGCAGTGCAGTCCGCTGTAGCAAGAGAAAGAGCTCTGGCTCAGGGAAAACGCATAGTTGTCGTGACCACAGTACCAGCTTTAGAAGCTGTTACAAAAGCTAGCATTCCAAATGCAAAAGCCTTACATCCGAGATGGATACAATGGGCTAATTCTCTTAATGCAACGGATGTTGAATACAGATTTGATCCAAGTTTAAAAACACAGGCATTCCTGCAATATGAACAAGAATACCCTCTGCCAAATGAAATTTTGCCTCTAGATCAGTATGAATACATTATTTACACTGACGGTTCTGCTCAACCAGCCACAGGGAGTAAGCAAGCTTACAGCGCAGCGTGTGCGATTGTTAAAGGGTCGCATGCACAATGGAAAGTTCCATCCGAGTTGCACTAAAACGCAATCTCTAGGAGACTGCACGGCTCAGTTGGCAGAGTTAAAAGCACTTATACTGGCACTGGTGAATACGGAACACGAATTCCCCACACTTATTGTGTGTGATTCCTTTTACTGTGTACAGTCGTACAATGAATATCTACATCATTGGGAACAAAACGAGTTCAAAGATGCAAAAGGTGGCACAATTAAGCATAAAATGCTATGGGAACAGGTAGTGGAGTTGAGAAACGAACTACCAAGGGCTCACGTGATACATACACTGAGTCATCAGCGTGATGGCGTTCACGTTGAAGGGAATTCATTGGCTGATGAAGCCGCAAAGGGGGCTGTTCGCACAGCCGCCGTAGCTGCAGTTACTCATTCAAAGACGAGGGTAGACGGCGAGATAATGGTAGCTGTCAATGCTTCACGCAAAGGCAGCACAGCAGTACCTAAAAAATTTCCACTCAAGTACTCCTACAAGTTAGATGCACAAAACATTCCATATGCTCAGATTCCTGGAGTGGGGGATAGAGTAATACCAAACATGGATCGTAGGCTAGGCTTAATTGTGGCAGCACATGAAGGGACAGGTTCTGTACATTTGGGACTTGATGCAACTGCTTCTTTATTGAAGCAACGCTACTGGTGGCCTGTAATGAGAAAGCAGATAAGAGACTATGTCTGGAACTGCAACATCTGTAAGCAGATGCAAGGGTCAACCACAAGACGTCCAGTACAGATACCATTATTAGACCGCATCAGGTTGTCTGTCCGTGGGCGCCCAGCTCAGGTGTCCTATGGGTTTGGCCTCTGCGCTCGGCTGACGCTCGAACTGTTATAAAGGATTTGCGAGTCTTTATCGGCACATACGCAGTTGGCACATTACATTCTCACCGTGGTCCGTCGTTTAGCTCTCGGACTTACAAAGAGGCCATGGAAGGAATGGGCGTAGCATTGCGGTACTCCTCTCCGTACCATCCTGAGGGTAATTCGGTCGTGGAGAGGAAAAACCGAGACTTAAAGCAATCTCTAACAGCTAGGGTATTAGGCAAGGTCGGTAGATGTGTTGATCACCTTTATGGGGTACAGCGCGCGCTCAATAACCAGCCAAGAAGCTCTCTAGGAGGTGTCACTCCTTACGAGGTCCTATTTGGGACAAGAATGTGGGTACCTGATCTTGATTGTGAAGGCACAGTGGCGGATGAAAAACCATTTGATATCCATGATCGTTTGGCTGTTTTACAGGATCTAAATGAATCCAGGACACAACAAAGTAACGTGCTCCAGAAACAGGCCACCACTGAGGAAGTTAAGGCAGTAACGGCAAGACCTATCTGGATCCCAAAGATAGGGGATCTAGTCAGAGAGAAGATTGCTGACAAGAAAGAATTTGGGCCATCCTACAGAAAGCCTGTACCGGTCCTTGCAATCCACGGCACAAGAACTGTACTTCTGCCGCCTCTTGCCGGAAAAAGGAGAAAAGATTTGTCTCAATTGACTTAATCAAACCACACTATGTGGCCGATACTAAACAGTAGGCCTCGTGGACTCCACAGTAGCAGACGCCCTCCTCTCGCTACAATCCAAGAAGTCCAAACAGAAAGACTCGTCACGTTTGAAGAGCCACTTGTACGGAATGAAGGACTAAGCAACAATGCTATGGAACTCGTTCCACTTCAACAAGAAATTCATCTTCAAAATGAAAATCAACTTAACAACCAAGTTGCAATGAGACCTAATACAGACATCTACGTCAACGTGCCTCGTCAAGAGCAAAATCCGATTTCAACAAATTCCGATGCAATTCCAACAATTGATCGAACTGCTTCTGGCTATTTCATGAACTTTGATACGTTTTCACTGGATCCAAGCGAGCCGGAAACAACGCCAGCCAAAAAATCACTCAAACAAAAACTCACTGACTTTTTGAACTTTTTTAGAAAGACTTACCTGGTGTCACCTTGGATAGAACTATGGTATATCACTGGGATTTTATTTTTCATTTTCTGGCTAGGTTTAATAATAACTTTTAGTATGCTTATTAATGGACGATATCTCCAGCCAAGCTCCAGAGCCCAAAGAGTTAATTTAACTTTAAAACCACACCAGTCTTCACATCGTGAACCAAGAGACTTGTCTTCAGTGAACATTACAGCAGTTCCTATACCGGACGGTATAGTATGGGACAAGGTTGATAATGATATATTAGGTCCGACTGAACTTTTAAAGCTAAAACATGTATTTAAAATTTCTTTAAGTGATATCATTACCTCAAGTGCATATTCTGATGATTGGGACACTGAAACTGTAAATGCTATGATGTCTGATTTAGAAAAAACTGCAGCATTTCCGAACAATGAAATGTTAGAAGATACTTCAGACTATGATACATTGTACTGTTACCAACATTTTGGTGATCATTTCTTACATAAGACTATAACACCTAGAAATGTATTTGAATACCACCAGTGGGAACAATGCCCAACACCTCCAAAAGGTAGTTCACAAGCATTTGCACAGAAATTCGCATACTTCTCAGGGTTTAACACATCCAACCCAAAGTCATTTTATTATAAAGTGGCGAAAAATTCAGCTCAGAAAATTATGTTAACAAACACCAAACATATTTACTCTGCATCCTTTCTGAACCAGTTGTCTAAACAGGGTTTTGATCTATGGAAAGACACAATAGATTCCAAATCAATCTGGGGTTCTAAGGACTGGCAAGTCCAGGGAATAGAAGCACTTTTTAGAGCATGCATCATTCCACAGCAGATTTTATTTCTGAATGAAACTGTGCAACAAACAACCTGTCTTGGATTAGCCAAAGGAAAGGGAATGAACACACCCGGGTTTCCAACACCATCGCAGATGGGTGGGGGGCAGAATTCAACTACACAAGGGGTGGGATTAGATGACATTTTCCAGTACAACAGATCAGATCCTGATTGGACAGAATGGCTGGTTTGGCCCATTGACACAAACAAATGTCAACAGAGATTTATGAATACGACCAGAGGGTTTAGTATCCATAGGCCAGATCCACGCTATGTACAAAGACAACACCCAGGGGTAGTGACATCGTATAGTGTTGGGAAGTTGTGCCTTGATTGGCTAGAGACCTCAACACTGACAGAAGTAAAGCACCACTTGACCTTACTCACACCTGACATGGATCTTAAGGATTTTCTACTAGGTCCCAGGAAACAACGTCAGAAACGTTTCATATATGCAGGCCTTTATGCCTACTATAATGAAAATTGGAAAATATCCCAACAAGAGGCCGCAGAAAGGATACGGGAGATAGACTGTATTAACTTAGAAAAGGCATTAGCAGTAGTGGATAATGGGTTAACTACTTTGACCTCCAGGATTTACGCCTTAGGCAACATTGTGTCCTCGGCTATCGACATATTAGAACAAGATCTGGCCTTGTTACAACACGGGCAATCTCAGCTACGTTCTATTATGATGTTAAGCTGGACGCTGCAATCTTTGCGTGCAGGCTATGTGCCATGGCGTTTTATAAACACCACGTCTCTGTTCTCCGAATACAATCTAACTGATAGACAGAAATGGCACAGAGGGGAGCCAAATATACAATGCTGCGTATTGAGAAACTGGAAAGGTTACCATTCACTGTAGCCAAATCACCATCAACAGAATGGCTAATTCATGGCCAAATCACTCTGCCGGTCACTACATTTCAGTTTCAGTATTGCCTTGAGCAAAGGCAGGCAGGCAAATATGTGAAAATGGGTAAGGGATACATCAAGGAAACTTGGGAGTTACCATATAGATACCGATGCCGGAATGGGGATTGAGAAGTGTTTCTGAGTGGTACAAACTGCAAGAACGCTTTGAGCGGTTCTCTCATGTGTCAGGATATTTCTCTACACGGAGCCTGCAGTGGTTCAGTGGCAAACTTATCTTGTCACATGTCAGGGACCCCAGCGGCCATGATCACGCCGGTTTTCCAGCTGCTCTCGAATGGGAGTTACCTAATGCTAAATGATCAAGGTTGTTGTGGGATGCTTCCGTGCGTCGCATATCTAGTAACTCTTAACTCCAGGGTTACTTGCTGTATGCAAGTATTGTTCCCGCCACTGAACACAGTCAGGGAGGCGCCGTTATGGCCTTCGCTGAATGTTTCTTTTATACAGTTTGATACTCTGAGCAGATTGAAAGCCATGCTTTTACAGCAACCCGTGCCCTTAACCTCCGCTCGAGAAACCTATGAACTTCAAGTTGCAAGGACCTCGACCGAGATACAGGCACTCATACGTACAAACTGCCCCATTCAATTCGCAGAAATGGTGGGACGTATCTTCACTATGTCTGAAACGAGCGGAATTGTACACCTATTTAAGACCATAGGGTCCGGACTGTTAAGCACCTTTCAGACAGTCCTCGGAGCGTATTTGGAGGATTCCCGCTCATCCTGTTCCTAATCGCAGGAATCCTGATTGTAATATTGCTGCTACGCAATGGACGGCCCACTTCCCGAGGGAATGGTGAACACACTCCTGGAGCGGAAATACCGTGAACGCATGGTACAATTTCTGGGCATTTCTTGCCTGCGAGAACTCAATGCCTCCTGGTTTCTATCATTTAGACCAGTCTGGATAGACTGCATCTTACCTGTGCTTCGATGCCTGTTCTGCGGAGATGAATGCACTTTGGATCTTTGTCTAACTTTTCCATCAGATGCGCTTCCGGACACGGATGCAATGCTGGACCCCGTAAAAGGCCCACGCTCTGCGTTGTCCTCAACGGCTTCCGATTCTGATTAATGCATTCCTGGAGAATCCAAGGGTGCCGTTTGCTCCTGCTGGGTTAGGTGACTCCTCCACAGGCACCCAGGTTACAACTGCCGCACAAGCTGCCGCAGCACCGACTGTTGGCAGCACTACATTCCATCTATGTGCGATTGACGTTCTCTGTGAGGCGTTGGATTTGTCATCTACAGCAGCTGACACCGATAATATTGAGCTTCCCAGCCAGGACGCGTAATCTTGAATTGGCTCATCGTGTCCTGGGAAAGAATTCGGCTTTTTCACTCGTTTGTTTAAAAAAAAACGATCTAAATTTGGAACATTTTTTTACATTGACACTTTCGCTTGAGTAAAGCATGGCCTTCTCCTGTTTATGGTGATACAACTTCTATAGAGAGACGATATGGACTTTTAAGTGGCAACTAGAAAAAGCTGAATTTAAACATTTTTTTTTTAAGCACCAAAACTTCTTATTTAACGATTTTTTAGAACCATGTTTTTACTTGCTTTTAAAAATATTTTTAAATTGTCCAGATTTTAAGTATGGTCATTTATTATCCAGTTCGGAAGAGGAGTGGGTGTTATATCCCGCATAGATGCCCTAATGTAGATCCGTTCGTACATGCCCTAAAATGGACGTATTCATATTTACCCTAATATGGTCATATTCGTACTTGCCCAATTATGGTCATGGCCGCATATGCCCAATTATGGTCACAACTGTACATGTCCTATTATAGTATGATTCCTTATATAGGCATGATCTTTCACCTACATTGGTCCCAGCTAGTACACAACGAGCTCTGAGGGCTGAACGTTATCTATCCTGTGGTTTTGAATGCAGCAGGGTTCTTCCAAACACAGGCCCACACTGTACTCATTAATTATGCATGGATTTCTAAGAATACACCACCGGCATAATATGTATGTACAAAGTTCACCCCTGACGTCTTCCTCATGTCCAATACAACCCATACTGAGGACCGAGACTCTTTAGGGTATAAATACACCACATCTTGCCCCCAGACACACTGCTGACACACTGACCAGAGACGCTGAGGCTCCTGCATGCAGTCGCTCAAGCTGACAGTGGTCTGACACAACCCGGACGGGGTGTCCAACTCGAGACCAGGACGGTGTCCCACACTCTCTCTATTCAGGTATGGGGGTTCGACTAAATCCTAGAAGGATTCTTGGCTCTTAGATTCTAAGACCTACACACATATGCTAGGTACACATAAGTACATCTAGGTCGGCATCGTAGGAGTACGCGCACTTGCATAATGCTTTTATATGCATGTATGTACTCATGATTGTCGCAATATAGTAGAACTGGCTATCCCTTTGCTTTTATCGTACTGCTGATAATATATCTCTGCTATTGTCTGCTGGTTACCGCAGCACATATATTTTACACTAGAATAACAACTGTTCAATACTTATTGAAACGCCCGACTGTTTATTCTGTGTAACTCTCTGAGACAAACCGAATAAGTGAGCACGAGTGACTGAGCGAAAGGTAGTACATTGTTTCCACGATTCTGAGGGAATCAGGGTTGTCATGGTCTAAGGTTGCCAGAAACTAATCTCTCCCCGATAAGAGGAGACACTAGTGGCACTGCGAGCTAGCTAATGCAAACCAGGCTAACCTATACGGTGGGGGTGCACGGAGTCAGTCTGCCCCCAAGCCCGCAGTATATGTTATCCAAACGCGCAGGTCCTGCAGGGGTACTATAGGAGATACACGACACATCCTGCTGGTGGATCATGTCAAGTGGCATATGCAGGCTCTGCAGTGGGACCTGAAGTTCCAGTGGGCGCAGCTTCAGGGGAATCTTTCCGATGTCGTCCAAATCTCGGAGGGGACTGCATGTCAATTGCAGTGGTGGCTAACGAACCAAGATTGAGTCAGCAGCAGATCCCTCTCCCTTCCCCAACCAGAGCTGACAGTTGTGACGGACTTGTCACTCCTGGGATGGGGCGGCCACCTGGGAAGTCTGTAATGTCATCTTGGCAGCCAGGCGTCCCTCAACGAACTCTGTATACGCCTGTAGATGGAACAAGTTTGTGGCATGGTGCACTTTTCTGCCCCTCTTTCGGAGGTACTCTTGTTAATTCTGTCTTTAGCCCAGCAGGGCTCTGCTCTGGGCACTCTTAAAGGCTACCTTTCGGCCATATCTGCCTTTCTTCGCCTTCCTGATCAGCCTTCTCTTTTCAAGTCCCCTATTGTAAATAGATTTCTAAAGGTTATTACTCATCTCTTTCCTTCTTCTCCGTTCATAATGCCCCAGTGGCACTTGAATCTTGTTTTGACGAATCTTATGTGTGCTCCCTTCGAGCCTCTTCATAACTGTCCTATCAGACTCCTTACTCTGAAGACTGCCTTCCTTGTCGCCATCACCTCTGCAGACAGAGTGAGTGAGCTTCAAGCTCTATCCTCCAAACCTCCTTTTCTGGCTGTTCATCCGAACAAAGTGGTCCTTCGCACAAGGACCTCTTTTCTTCCCAAAGTGGTTACCTCTTTCCATATGGGACAGACCATCACTTTGCCCACCTTCTTCCCACCTCCGCACCCTTCCATGGAGGAGGAGAAACTTCACCGTCTGGACCCAAAATGTGCGCTGTCTTTCTATCTCGACGCACAAAGGATTTCCGGGTGGACGATCAACACTTTGTTGGCTATGTGGAAACCAAGAAAGTTCGGGCTGTGCAAAAACGTACCATCTCTTGGTGGGTTGTCCTATGCATTAAAATCTGCTATTCCCTAGCGAAAAAGGAAGCTCCAGTGGGACTGCGTGCCCACTCCACCAGGGCTACGGCAGCTACTGTCCCACTCATTGACATCTATCAGGCAGCCATGTGGGCTTCACTGCACACGTTTACTAAACATAATTGCCTAGACAGCCAAGTCCGGAGAGACGGCTATGTTGGCCGTTCTGTTCTCCAGGATTTTCTGGTGTGAACTTAGCTCGCAGACCCACCTCCGGAGTTGGCATTGCTGGGGTATCTATTCTAAGGTAAGGAATCTATAACTAACATATGTATCTGAAAGAGACACGTTAGTGACAGATTCCTTACCTTAGAATATCCCCAGGCGTCAGGCTGGATCCGGAAAGTTTTGCGTAGCAGTACCCTTGCGCGTCGGTAGGCGGCGTCGTGCGGCTCCGCGTCCGTCGTCGGCGTCGTGATCGCCGGGATGACGTCGCGGGCAGTACTTAGGCGCCGCCCCTGCGCGCTGACGTCAGTTCTTCTTTTCCGCGCCAGCAAGCGCAAATCCGGGAAGAGCAGTGCCCTGGTCAATTTTTGACCATACTTTTTGGTGATTTTTTCACTGTTTTTTCCAACTTAAAGGTGTCGTAGGGATGCCCGGCTTCAAGCGATGCGGCGCCTGTGCGCGGATGATGTCCGTCACCGACCCGCATTGGGAGTGTCTCTTCTGCCTCGGCCGAGGCCACGACACCGAGTCTTGTCCCGAATGCCAGGCCCTCAACCCGAAAGCTTTGCGAGAGCGGTCTCGAAAGCTCCTCGAGGCCCGGCATTCGGCTCCACGGAGGCCCCGGTCGCGTGAGAGGTCCAGGGGTCGCTCGCGGAGTGCACACCGGTCGTCGGCGTCGAAGTCTTCTTCGTCCGGTAAGTCTAAGCACAAGAAGTCCAAGAAGCATCGTCGCTCTCGGACTTCGCCTCGCCGGTCTCGCGACTCGGCTGAGGCCCCTCCCGGCACCGTCCCCGCCCCCGCGGCCCCGGACTTGCCCGTGGAGTCGCCCCCGCCATACCCGCCCTTCCCGGGTTCGGGGGCGGATCCGGCCAAGGTACAGGAGTTCCTGTCGGCCATGGCCCGCCTCTTCGGGCCTTCAGGCCCCTCCGGTGCGCCTTCGGGCCCCGCGGGCCCTGATGGGGTTGCTCCGGCGTCGCCGGCGGCTCCGGCCCCGGCGTCGCCCGTGCCTCCAGCCTCGCTTCCGGCTTCGGCTCCGGCCTCGATCCCGGCTCCACAACCCCCATCGACGCCGGTCGACCTCACGACACCTCCGCCGGCGCCGATGTCTCCGGTGCCATTCTCGACGCCGCCCTGGGCTCCGGGCGGCGTCGTCCCCCAGTTCCTTCCGGCTCCGGACATGGACCCGGAGCGACGTCGCTCGACGCCGGCTCCGGCGCCGATGGGACCTTGGGTCCCAACTGTCCCTCCTCCTCCTTATTTTGAACCTGAGGAGGACCAGTTGGACTGGGAGGGGTCTGATGACCCTCTGACGCGCAACTGTCAGTATGATGAGGACTGGACAGAGAGTCTAGGGGAGGCCAGTGGTCTGGATACTTCCCTGACACTGGCATGCTGTCTCCTCCCGTGGCTACGGAGGAGGGGGCCAATTTTGGTACGGTGTTGCGTAGGGCTGCTGGGGCCTTACGTCTCCAGCTCCCTACTTTGACGGTCAAGCCTAACATCTTGACAGAGGTGCTTCAGCCGGCAGCCTCCTCTGCGGAGACTGTGCTGCCGTTTAACGACGCCCTCACTGACGTTCTTTTGGGCGCCTGGTCCAAGCCCAACACAGGGGCTCCTGTGGATCGGAACGTGTCACGACGCCATCGCCCTCCTCCGGGCGACCCCCTGTTTCTTTCTGTCCACCCCACTCCTGAGAGCTTGGTTGTCCAAGCCTCCGCTTCCCCAAACCGCCTTCCCTACCGCTCCTCCGGATAGGGAATCCAAACGCCTGGATCAGTTTGGGAAGAAAGGTTTTTCTTCCTCCAGTGCTGGCTTGCGGTCCGTTAACACCGCTTGTCTTTTGGGCCGATATACCCACTCCCTGTGGGATTCGGTGGCGGATGTTTTGCCCCAGTGCCCTGAGGAGGTCCAGGCACTGCTTTCCCGCGCCATTGCGGAAGGAAGGGATGCGGCCAAATACACTATCCGTTGTGGCCTTGACACCGCCGACTCGCTGGGCAGGTCGATTGCAACGACGGTGGCGCTCCGACGCCACGCCTGGCTGAGAACCACTGGTTTTTCAGGGATGTCCAGAATACTCTCATGGACATGCCCTTTGATGGAGTCGGTCTTTTTGGGTCCAAAGCAGACCATGCGTTGGAGCGCTTTAAGGGCTCACGGGCTACTGCCAAGTCCCTGGGCCTTTCTGCTACACGCCCTCCGCTGCCTTCTGCTTTTCGCCCCTATCGTGGCCACGGTAGGGGCGCCCCTTCACGTCAGCAGCCCAGCCACCGGCCCGCGCAGCAGGCGTCTTCGCGTGGCCGAGGACGTGGATTCCGCCGTGGCGGATCGGGCAACCAGCGTGCGGGTCAGGCCACCACCTCCAACCCGTCCGCGGCCTCCAAACCCTCCTAGTCCCTCCTTTCAGGTGCTCGGCACGCCAGTAGGGGGCAGGGTCCGCCATCACCTTCCCCACTGGCGCACCATCACCTCGGACAGGTGGGTCTTGGACATTGTCTGAAGGGGCTACTCCCTCCCCTTCGAGACCACCCCCCCAGCCATGCCACCTCAATTCCACCGCATGTCAGGGGATCACTTGGTGCTTCTACAGAAGGAAGTCACGGCCCTCTTGACCAAGAGGGCCATCGAGCATGTTCCGACCCCAGAAGTAGGGCATGGTTGCTACTCCCACTACTTTCTGGTGCCCAAAAAGGACAAGGAGGACATGCGTCCTATCTTGGACCTCCGGAACGTCAATTGCTTCCTCCGGAAGGAGAAGTTCAGGATGCTCACCCTAGCTCAGGTCTTGACTGCCCTCGACCCTGGAGACTGGTTGGTAGCGTTGGACTTGCAGGACGCGTATTTCCACATCCCCGTCCTGCCGGCCCACCGGCGTTACCTTCGGTTCACGGTAGGCCCCGAGCATTTTCAGTTCACCGTGCTCCCCTTTGGCCTTACCAGTGCCCCTCGGGTGTTCACGAAAGTGATGGCGGTGGTCGCAGCTCATCTGCGCCGGGCAGGGGTTTCAGTCTTCCCCTACCTCGACGACTGGCTGCTGAAGGCGGGCTCGTCCCAGGCAGTCGTCTCCCACCTCCAGACTACGGCCGAACTCCTGCACTCGCTGGGGTTCTCCATCAATGTGCCGAAGTCGCATCTAATTCCTTCTCCACAGCTCCTTTTCATCGGAGCAGTTCTGGACACGACGCAGTTTCGGGCCTATCCTCCCGAACGGCGAGTCCGGGATATTCAGGCTATGATTCCGATCTTTCGGCCTTTATCCTGGGTTTCGGTACGGATGACCCTGAGGCTGCTGGGCCTCATGGCCTCCTGCTGGTCAATCATGCCAGATGGCATATGCGGGCTCTGCAGTGGGACCTGAAGTTCCAGTGGGCGCAGCACCAGGGCAACCTGTCCGATCACGTCCAGATCTCGGAGGGGACTGCAAAACAGTTGCAGTGGTGGCTCTCGAACCGGCAATGGGTCATGGGCAGATCCCTCTCCCTTCCCCAGCCAGAGCACACAGTTGTGACGGACGCGTCCCTTCTGGGATGGGGCGGTCACATGGGAGAGGCGGAGATCAGAGGTCCCTGGTCTCCGGCGGAGTCCCGGCTCCATATCAACCTTCTGGAGCTCCGGGCGATCCGACTTGCACTCAAGGCATTCCTTCCCTCTGTCAAAGGGAAGGTAGTGCAGGTGTTCACCGACAACACCACCGCCATGTGGTACTGCAACAAACAGGGCGGGGTGGGGTCGTGGACCCTTTGTCAGGAGGCTCTGCGCCTCTGGACATGGCTGGAACATCAGGGCATGTTCCTGATGGTTCAACACCTGGTAGGTTCCCTGAACGCCAGGGCGGACGAACTCCAGCCGCAGGTGCATGATGGATCACGAATGGCGTCTTCACTCGGAAGTGGCGCAAGGACTCTTTCTACAGTGGGGAGAGCCTTGGTTAGATCTATTCGCCACCGAAGAGAACGCGCAATGTCATCAGTTCTGCGCGTTGGAATTTCCAAGGCGGCACTCGCTCGGCGACGCTTTTCGTCACGAGTGGAGTTGCGGTCTATTGTACGCCTTTCCGCCTATACCACTTCTACCCAGAGTGTTGAAGAAAATTCGGCACGACCGGGCCCAAGTCTTTCTTGTGGCTCCGGACTGGGCTCGAAGAGCTTGGTATCCCGAGCTACTCAGTATGAGCGTAGATCCCCCGATCCGTCTGCCTCTTCGGGAGGATCTTCTGTCGCAGCAGCAGGGGACGGTCCTCCACCCGAACCTGTCCAGTCTACACCTGCTTGCGTGGAGATTGAGCGGCGGCAGTTGATTCCTTTCGACTTGCCTCCCGAAGTTTGTGATGTGATTCTGGCAGCCAGGCGTCCCTCCACTAAGGTGGTATACGCCTGCAGGTGGAACAAGTTTGTGGCATGGTGCACAGCAAAGGCTGTGAACCCCCTTTCTGCCCCTCTTTCTGAGGTCCTTCTGTTCCTTCTTTCTCTGGCCCAACAGGGTTCTGCCCTGGGTACCATCAAGGGTTATCTCTGTGCTATCTCGGCCTTCCTCAGGCTCCCTGATCAGCTCTCCCTTTTCAAGTCCCCTGTTGTTAACAGGTTCCTAAAAGGCATTACACACCTCTTTCCTCCTGTTCCGTTTGTGATGCCTCAGTGGGACTTGAACTTGGTTCTTACCTTTTTAATGTGCGCTCCCTTTGAGCCTCTACATAACTGTCCTCTTCGTCTTCTGACTCTAAAGACAGCCTTTCTGGTAGCCCTCACCTCCGCTCGGCGGGTGAGTGAGCTCCAGGCTCTATCTTGCAAACCTCCCTTTCTGTCTGTTCATCCAGACAAGGTTATTCTTCGGACGCGTCCGTCCTTCTTGCCAAAGGTGGTTACTGCCTTCCACATTGGGCAGACCATCACTTTGCCTACCTTCTTTCCGCCTCCGCATCCTTCCAGAGAGGAAGAGAGGCTCCACCGTCTGGACCCAAAACGTGCGCTCTCCTTCTATATCGACCACACGAAACACTTCCGGGTGGATGACCAGCTCTTTGTTGGCTACGTGGGCGCCAAAAAAGGTCGGGCGGTGCACAAACGAACCATCTCCCGCTGGGTTACCTTGTGCATCGAGACCTGCTATTCTTTGGCTAAGAAGGAGCCTCCTGTTGGGCTGCGTGCCCATTCCACCAGGGCGACAGCTGCTACCACGGCCTTAGGCCGCGGTGTTCCGCTGCCGGTTATCTGTCAAGCAGCTACGTGGGCCTCGCTGCACACGTTTACAAAGCATTACTGCCTTGACAGTCAGGTCCGGAGGGACGGCTTCTTTGGCCGTTCTGTCCTCCAGGACTTCCTTGTCTGATCTTTGTTCGCAGACCCACCACCGGGGTTGGTATTGCTGGGGTATCTATTCTAAGGTAAGGAATCTGTCACTAACGTGTCTCTTTCAGATGCACAAGTTACTAACTTGTGTAACGATATATCTGTAAGAGACAGTAGTTAGTGACAGATTCCTTACCGCCCCACCCATCCTCCCCGTTCTGCGAACTGATTTCTAGGGTTAAGGACATCCCTTTCAGGGCCCTAGTATTTTTCAGACACCTATGTCAGCTTCTTGCATGGCTCTGCGTTCCTGGCGCGGAAAGTCGTGTACAGAACTGACGTCCAGCGCGCAGGGGCGGCGTCTAAGTACTGCCCGCGACGTCATCCCGGCGATCACGACGCCGACGACGGACGCGGAGCCGCACGACGCCGCCTACCGACGCGCAAGGGTACTGCTACGCAAAAACTTTCCGGATCCAGCCTGACGCCTGGGGATATTCTAAGGTAAGGAATCTGTCACTAACTACTGTCTCTTACAGATATATCGTTACACAAGTTAGTAACTTGTCCATCTATTCTAAGGTAAGGAATCTGTCACTAACGTGTCTCTTTCAGATGCACAAGTTACTACCTTGTGTAACGATATATCTGTAAGTGACAGATTCCTTACCGCCCCACCCATCCTCCCCGTTCTGCAAACTGATTTCTAGGGTTAAGGACATCCCTTTCAGGGCCCTAGTATTTTTTCAGACACCAATGTCAGCTTCTTGCATGGCTCTGCGTTCCTGGCGCGGAAAGTCGTGTACAGAACTGACGTAAGCGCGCAGGGGCGTCGTCTAAGTATGCCCGTGACGTCATTCCGGCGACGCCGACGACGGACGCGGAGCCGCACGGTGCCGCCTACCGACGCGCAAGGGTACTGCTACGCAAAACTTTCCGGATCCAGCCTGACGCCTGGGGATATTCTAAGGTAAGGAATCTGTCACTAACTACTGTCTCTTACAGATATATCGTTACACAAGTTAGTAACTTGTGCTTTAAGGTATATAGTGGACATCAGTCATTATGAGATGTCTAACTATATAATGGCAGCACCGAACCTGGTCATGTTTGGTATCATACATGTTGGAATCGTACCCCAACACCGATTCCAGTGCTGGGAGTATGATCCCATGTACTGGGGGGCTCCCTAGGGGACCTCCCTGTACTCCCGGTAATAGCCTTTTAGGGTCTGCCAGCAAGATAGTGCTGCTGCCGACCACAGACACGTTTCTGCCCTCCTGCTGCTAGGCTGAGCTCGAGCAGGGGAAGGCAGAACAATAGGTTTCCTGCCAGAGGGAGGTGTGACCACCTCCTAGACAGGACTTAGTGTATTGGGCTGGGGAGGGGGCGCTTGCCAGTGCCACCAGACTGCTTTGAAGAGCACATTTGGTGCCCTCCTTGCATACTCCGGTTTGAGCCAGTTGAGGAACCCTTGGTTCCCTCTCTGGCGCGAAACTGGAAAAAGGACAGGGGAGTATCCTCCCCTCTGTCCAGCCCCTCCTCTGGGAGGGACCCCGAGTCGTTCCAACCCTTTCCCTAGGGCACTTTCCCTAGGGCACCCCTGTGGGTGGGTCCAAAGATTCGTCTTGAAGTAGTATAAAGCCGCTTGTTATACCACATTTAATCGAAAGTGTAGATTAAGTGAAAAAGAACTTCACAGGATTTTTTTAAAATAAGTCTATTTATTACACAGCACAATGACTAAAACATTGGTATATCTCCTACCCGGAGATATCAACACAATACACAAGAATACTTTAGAATAATTAGGTAAGTAGCACAAATATACTCTGGTCTCCAGGGGGAGACCAAACCATATACTAAGAAAGTAGAATGCGAACTGCTAAGGAGAACGGGACTTGAACCAGGAGACTCAGGGAAGCTGGGGACACAAGGAACCACCCAAGGTAAGTACCCATGAACCCCACGGAGGCTGTGTGCAGATTGGAAGCACAGCTGCGTGCCCAATGGAAGTCAATGGAGATGTCACGGTTGCAGTTTGAAAGAAGGAGGACCCTTCCCGGAGGACCTCGAAGAAACCCTTTGGAGGACGGTAGGTTAGGGAGCCACCCCACCCGTGGATACCCCAGGTACCAGGTTACCTGCACCAGGAAAGCCGGATACATAGTGGTGAAGTGACGTCAGAACCTGCCCTAGACAACAATGGAAGACTTCGAAGAAGATGCTTCAGGAGAAGACTGTGAAGGAGTCCGGTGGAATCCAAGGGTGGATTCCTGAAGAGGAGAACCTGTAAGCAGAGGGGACAGAGTCTAAGCCACTTGGAGGGGACCAGGAGGCACGGAAGCACAATGACCACTGATGTCGAGAGGTTCAGAAGTGAAGACGGTGACCTTGTTGCTGCAGCTGTGAGGACCAGGCGTTGCTGAGGAAGACTAGGAGCCATGCACAAGCTGTCCCACGTCGAAAGCCGGTGTCTAGGTGGTCGGTGTCAGACAGGAGCACCAACAAGACTTGGTGGCCGCAACTGGTGTGGAGAGCGAAAATATGCAAACGTTGGGACAAGCAAAGTCCAAGGGACTCACCCAGAGCAGGAGAGTCAGAGCAGGCCCGAGCACGCAGGGGAGCCCACTGAAGCGAAGGAAGACCCTCAAGGTGCACAGGAGTCGCAAGAGGACCTCAGGCAGCTCACCAAAGATGGAGGCCCATGGTGCAGACGATGCAGTGAGGACGCTGATCTTCGAGGGATGAGGTGCTGGAGGCTGGAGCTTCCTGTAGCCTGCAGATCTTTGTAGTGCAGAGACAACAAGCCTTGGCAACAGCCAGTCGACGCGGTGCGCAGGGGTTTGGTCCCAGTGGCTCCGACGAGGGATACTGTCCTCAAAATTGCTGAGAAGACAGGTCAGGCCTCTAGGGAGCTGCAGAACCACCACCTGTGTTGCTGTGCCTCGGGACCGGTCAACTTCTTTGCAGTGCCTGCCGATGCAGAGGAGTGATTCCTTCACTCCAAGGGGGATTTCTTCGGATACCCTTGGTGCCCACAGGTCTTCTGGAGAACCTGAGCGAAGCACAGACACAGATGAGGCAAAAGACTTGAAGAACAGCGAGCGCAGGAGCAGCAGGAGTCTTTCTTGATGCAGTCTTGGTTCCAGTTGAAGTCCAAGTGTCCAGACGGTCGAAAAGTGTCTTGGTTTCAGAGGTGAGTCTCGTTCCACGATGAATCTGATGACCCACCCAAAGGGGAGCCCTTAAATACCCCAGGAAAAGGGTGGAACGACTGGGGAGGGCCTTGACAGATGGGAGGATACTCCCCTGTCCTTTGTGCAGTTTTGCGCCAGAGCGGGGACCAAGGGTTCCTGAAATGGCTCAAACCGGAGTATGCAAGGAGGGCACCAAATGTGTCCTTCAATGCAGTCTGGTGGTGCAGCAAAGCGCACCCAGCCCAATACACTAAGTCCTGTCTGGGAGGTGGTCACACCTGCTTGTGACAGGAAACCAATTGTCCTACCTTCCCCTGCTCGAGCTCAGCTCAGCAGCAGGAGGGCAGAATCGTGTCTGTGATCAGCAGCATTAGCTTGCTGGCAGACCCTGAAAAGCTGTAACCCGGAGTACAGGGGTCCCCCTTAAGGGGCCCCAGTACATGGGATCATACCTCCAACACCGGAATCGATGTCGGAGTATGATTCCAACATGTTTGATACCCAAACATGACCAGGTTCGGGGCAGCAATTATTTAGTTAGACATCTTGTAATGACTGATGTCTACTATATGTCTTAAAATGGCTGACCACACTTGCAAATCCTGGAGAATCGACTCCGGGGTTTGTAGAGGTGTCCTGCTCATGCAGGGGCACCATCACACTTATAACCAAGCACCCTGCCCTCAGGACTGAATGCCCTACCATAGGTGTGCCTTATAGTTTTTAAGTATAGTGACCTCAGATATATGGAACCTTGTCTGTCATGAGAAGTGCAAGCACCTACTCACAGAGGCTGCAATGGCAGGCCTATAGTCAAAGTTGAAGTGGACTTCCATGGGTGGCACCATACATGCTGCAGCCCATGGGAGACCCCTGGTGTACCTTTGCCCTGGGTACCTTAGTGCCATATACTAGGGACTTATAAGGGTACACCAGTAGCCAATTGTGGAGGTACAAAAGTACTTACCAAAGGCATTTTGGAAGAGAGAGCACAGATGCTGGGGTCCTGATTAGCAGGATCCCAAGAAACTTCAGTCAAAACAGGTACACCAGGCAAAAAGTGGGGGTAGCTATGAAAGCAGATCCCACGTTCCTACACAAAGCTATTTTGGATCCTGCAATATGCACTTTCTCTTGCTCAGAGGATCTGAAAGAAACACGTTAGTTATAGATTCCTTACCTTAGAATTACCCCCAGGCGTCAGACTGGATCCGGAAAGTTTTTTCGTCAGCAGTACCTCTGCGCGTCGGAAGGTGGCGTCGGTCGACTCTGCGTCCGTCGTCGGCATCGTGGTCGCCGGGATGATGTCGCGGCAGCTACTTAGACGTCGCCCTCGCGCGCTGACGTCCGTTCTTTCTTTTTCCGCGCCAGCCAGCGCAGATCCGGGAAGAGCGGTACCTCAGTCATTTTTTGACTAACTTTTTCTCGACTTTTGGCGACTTCTTTCTTCGAGTCTCCGACTCCGAAAAGGTGCACAAGGGATGCCTGGCTTCAAGGCTTGCAGTTCCTGTAGCCGACTGATGTCGGTGACGGATCTGCACCGCGTGTGTCTTTTCTGCCTGGAGCGCGACCACGACCCCAAGTCGTGCTCCGACTGCCGGTCGATGGCGCCGAAGGCTTTGCGGGAGCGGTCCCGAAAGCTGCTTGAACATCGGCAGTCGGCTCTGCGCCGTTCGAGGTCCCGGTCGAGAGGGAGGTCGAGGGACCGGTCGCGGAGCCACCACCATTCCGGTTCGAAATCATCGCAGTCTTCGCACTCGGGGTCGGGTAAGTCGAAGCGCACAAGAAGTCGAAGAAACATCGTCGCTCTTCGACTTCTCCTCGTCGGTCGGCCGATCGACGAGGCACGCGGGTGGTGCCCCTCCCGCGGCTCCGCGCGCGGAGCCTACAGACCCGACTCCGAGTTTCCCTCCCTTTCCGGGACCCGGAGCGACTCCCGCCCAGCTTCGTACGTTCTATGAGGCGATGCATGCCATCTTTGGACGAACCTAACCCGCCGGCGTGCCTTCGGGCCCCACGGACTCGGTTGGAGGGCCTAGGTCTTCGCTGCCGGCGGCTCCGGCCCCGACGCCGCAGGCCCCCCTTGGATCCAGGCCTGACGGCACCACTACCGCGTCCGACGCCGGTTGGCCCCCCGTTCGGCGTCGACCCCGACCTCCATCCTGATGTGGACACGGAGCCGGACCGGCGTCGTCCGCCGCCGGATCCGGCGCCGGGTGGGGTTTTCATGCCCCTATTCACTCCTGGGGTCCCTTTTCAACCACAGTGGCACCCAGAGGATGATGAAGAGGACTGGGAGGGGTCAGGTGACCCTTTAACTGACCAGTTGGAAAGTGAACAGGACTGGAGAGAGGAACTGGGGGATGCCTGTGGTTTGGACACCTCCCCTGACCTTGGCATGTTGTCTCCTACTACTGTGTCTACGGAGGAGGGAGCGTCATACGCAGTGGTGTTGCGTAGGGCGGCCGAGGCTCTCAACCTCGAGCTTCCTACAGTGGCGGTCAGGACTAACCTCCTGACGGAGGTGCTTCAGCCGGCTGCGAGCTCTTCGGAGCCCTTGCTGCCGTTCAATGAGGCCCTCACCGACGTCCTTTTGGGCACCTGGTCCAGGCCCAATACGGGGGCTCCCGTGGATAGGATGATTGCCCGACGCCACCGCCCGGCTCCAGGCGACCCCACTTTCCTCTCCCAACACCCCACCCCGGAGAGCTTGGTTGTCCAAGCCTCCACTTCCAAAAGCGCATTCCCTACCGCTCCCCCGGAAAGGGAATCCAAGAAGCTGGATCACCTTGGGAAGAAGATTTTCTCTTCCGCCAGCTTAGGACTGCGGTCGGTAAACACTGCATGTCTCTTGGGCCGTTATTCCCACTCCGTGTGGGATACGGTGGCGCAGGTGCTGCCTCAGTGTCCGGAGGAGGCCTGGACAGTGCTCTCTCAGGCTGTGGCCGCCGGGAGAGATGCAGCAAATGTTGCCATACGTTGTGGGCTGGACAGCGCCGACTCTCTGGGCAGGACCATTTCAACGTCGGTAGTGCTTCGGCGCTACGCCTGGATGAGGTCGACTGGCTTTTCAGGAGATGTCCAGAACACCTTGATGGACATGCCCTTTGATGGCCGTCGCCTTTTTGGCGACAAAGCAGACAACGCTCTAGAGGGTTTCAAGGACTCACGGGCTACGGCCAAGTCCTTGGGCCTCTCCACCCGCCCTGCGCAGTCAGCTTTTCGCCCCTTTCGTGGCTGCGGAAGGGGTGCCCCGCTGCGTTCCGCCCAGAGCCACAGGCCGCAGCAAGTTACCCAACCTTCGCACGGCCGGGGACGTGGGAACAACCGTCGTGGTTCCGGGGGCCAGCGGGCGGGCCAGTCCACCAACCCCCCCTCCGCAGCAGCCTCCAAACCCTCCTAGTCCGACCTTTCAGGCCCATCAAACGCCAGTCACCTTCCCCACTGGCGCACCATCACGTCGAACAGGTGAGTTTTGCAGATAGTCCGAAGGGGCTACTCCCTCCCCTTCAAGACTACCCCTCCAGCCATGCCACCAAGATACCACCGCATGTCGGAGGATCATCTGGCCCTTCTCCAGCAGGAAGTTACGGCTCTCTTGGCCAAGGGAGCCATCGGCGCGTTCCTGTCCCAGAAGTAGGTCCTGGTTGTTACTCCCACTACTTTCTTGTCCCCAAGAAGGACAAGGGCCTCCGTCCTATCTTGGATCTCAGGGACGTCAACCGCTTCCTCCGGAAGGAGAAGTTCAAGATGTTGACGCTTGCTCAGGTCTTGTCTGCCCTCGACCCGCAAGACTGGTTGGTAGAGTTGGACTTGCAGGACGCTTATTTTCACATCCCCGTCCTTCCGGCCCACCGGCGTTACCTACGGTTCACGGTAGGCCACGAGCGTTTTCAATTTACCGTGCTCCCCTTTGACCTCACCAGCGCCCCTCGGGTGTTCCCGAAAGTGATGGCGGTGGTCGCAGCTCATCTGCGCAGATCAGGGGTTTCAGTCTTCCCCTATCTCGACGACTGGCTGTTGAAGGCGGGCTCGCCCCAGGCAGTCGTCTCCCACCTCCAGACTACGGCCGACCTCCTGCATTCGCTGGGGTTTTCCATCAATGTGCCGAAGTCACACCTGATTCCCTCTCAGAAGCTCCTTTTCATCGGAGCGGTTCAGGACACGACGAGGTTTCGGGTCTATCCTCCCGAGCAGCGAGTCCGGGATATTCAGGCTATGATTCTGATCTTTCAGCCTCTATCCCGGGTTTCGGTCAGAATGACTCTGAGGCTGCTGGACCTCATGGCCTCCTGCATCCTGCTGGTCGATCATGCCAGATGGCATATGCGGGCTCTGCAGTGGGACCTGAAGTTCCAGTGGGCGCAGCATCAGGGCAATCTGTCCGATTGCGTCCAGATCTCGGAGGGCACTGCACGTCAACTGCAGTGGTGGCTCTCGAACCAGGAATGGGTCAATGGCAGATCCCTCTCCCTTCCCCAACCAGACCACACTGTGGTGACGGACGCGTCCCTTCTGGGATGGGGCGGTCACATGGGAGAGGCGGACCAGACACTTCGTGCCCAGTCCGGAGCTACAAGAATGACTTGGGCCCGGTCGCGCTTGATTTTCTTCAGCACTCTGGACAGAAGTGGTATAGGCGGAAAGGCATACAACAGACCGCAACTCCACTCGTGACGAAAGGCGTCACCTAGCGAGTGCCGCCTTGGAAATTCCAACGCGCAGAATTGCTGACATTGCGCGTTCTCTTCAGTGGCGAATAGATCTAACAAAGGCTCTCCCCATTGTTGAAAGAGACCATGCACCACCTCCGAGTGGAGACGCCATTCGTGATCCATCATGCACCTGCGGCTGAGTTCGTCCGCCCTGGTGTTCAGGGAACCTGCCAGGTGTTGAACCACCAGGGATATGCCCTGATGTTCCAGCCATGTCCTGAGGCGGAGGGCCTCCTGACATAGGGTCCACGACCCCACCCCGCCCTGTTTGTTGCAGTACCACATGGCGGTGGTGTTGTCCGTGAACACCTGCACTACTCTTCCCCGGACAGAGGGAAGAAATGCCTTGAGTGCAAGACGAATCGCCCGGAGCTCCAGAAGGTTGATGTGGAGCCCGGACTCCGCCGGAGACCAGAGGCCTCTGGCTCAACATGGCCATCGATCCTCCGATCAGACTGCCTCTTCGGGAGGATCTTCTGTCGCAGCAGCAGGGGACGGTCCTCCACCCGAACCTGTCCAGTCTCCACCTCCTTGCGTGGAGATTGAGCGGCGGCAGTTGATTCCTTTAGACTTGCCTCCCGAAGTTTGGGATGTGATTCTGGCAGCCAGGCGTCCCTCCACTAAGACGGTATACGCCTGCCGGTGGAACAAATTTGTGGCATGGTGCACAGCAAAGGCTGTGGATCCCCTTTCTGCCCCTCTTTCTGAAGTACTCTTGTTCCTTCTCTCCTTGGCCCAGCAGGGCTCTGCTCTGGGCACTGTCAAGGGCTATCTGTCAGCCATCTCTGATTTCCTTCGGCTGCCAGATCAGCCTTCTCTTTTCAAGTCCCCGGTAGTTAACCGTTTCTTAAAAGGCTTAACACATCTTTTTCCTCCAATCCCCTTCGTTATGCCTCAGTGGGACTTGAATCTTGTGCTAACTTATCTAATGTGCACTCCCTTTGAGCCGCTTCATAGCTGTCCCTTACGGCTCTTAACTCTTAAGACTGCTTTCCTGGTAGCCATTACTTCTGCTAGAAGGGTGAGCGAGCTCCAGGCCCTTTCTTCAAAACCTCCTTTCCTATCTGTCCATCCGGATAAGGTGGTTCTCCGAACCCGTCCATCCTTTCTTCCTAAGGTGGTCACTGCCTTCCACATTGGGCAGACCATTACCTTGCCCACCTTCTTTCCGCATCCTTCGAAGGAGGAAGAGAGGCTCCACCGTCTGGACCCAAAACGTGCGCTCTCCTTCTATCTGGATCTCACCAAACAGTTCCGGGTGGATGATCAACTTTTTGTTGGCTACGTGGGCGCAAAGAAGGGTTGGGCCGTACACAAACTCACCATTTCACGGTGGGTCGTGTTGTGTATCTGAAAGAGACACGTTAGTGACAGATTCCTTACCTTAGAATATCCCCAGGCGTCAGGCTGGATCCGGAAAGTTTTTGCGTAGCAGTACCCTTGCGCGTCGGTAGGCGGCGTCGTGCAACTCCGCGTCCGTCGTCGGCGTCGTGATCGCCGGGATGACGTCGCGGGCAGTACTTAGACGCCGCCCCTGCGCGCTGACGTCAGTTCTTCTTTTTCCTTGCCAGTAAGCGCAGATCCGGGAAGAGCAGTGCCCTAGTCAATTTTTGACTAACTTTTTTGTGAATTTGTTCACTGTTTCTTTTCGAGTCTTCATCGACTCCTAGGTGTCGTAGGGATACCCGGCTTCAAGCCATGCGACGCCTGTGGTCGAATGATGTCGATCACAGACCCGCATCTGGAGTGTCTCTTCTGTCTCGGCCGAGACCACGACACGAAGTCATGCCCTGACTGCCGGAAACTTCACCCGAAGGCTTTGCGAGAGCGGTCTCGAAAGCTACTCGAGGTCCGGCAGTCGGCTCCGCGCCGCACCAAGCCCCGGTCCCGGGAGAGGTCGAGGGGCCGGTCGCGGAGTCCCCGCCGGTCGTCGGAGTCCAAGTCTTGTCACTCCTCGGGTAAGTCGAAGCACAAAAAGTCTAAGAAGCGTCATCGCTCTAAGACTTCGCCTCGCCGGTCTCGCGACTCGGCTGAGGCCCCAGTCGGCACCGTCCCCGCGGCCCCGGAAATGACTATGGAGCCGCCCCCGCATTACCCGTCCTTTCCGGGTTCGGGGGCGACTCCGGCCGAAATACAGGAATTCCTGTCGGCCATGGCCCGCCTCTTCGGGCCTCAAGGTCCCTCCGGTGCGACTTCGGGCCCCGCGGGCCCTAATGGAGTTGCTCCTGCGTCGCCGTCGACTCCGGTCCCGGGGCCACCAGCCTTCATCCCGGCCTCGGCTCCGGCCCCGGCCTCGATCCCGGCTCCGGTGGTACCGCAACCCCCATCGACGCCGGTTGACCTAACCACGCCTCCGCCGACGTCCCCGGTGCCGTTCCTGACGCCGTCCGGGGCTCCGGACGGCGTCGGTCCCCGGCTCTCTCCGGCTCCGGACATGGAGCCGGACCGACGTCGCTCGACGCCGGCTCCGGCGCCGATGAGACCTTGGGTCCCAAATGTCCCTCCTCCTCCATATTTTGAACCTGAGGAGGACCAAGAGAGCTGGGAGGGGTCCGAAGACCCTCTCACACAACAGTGTGAGTATGATCAGGACTGGGCTGAGGAACTTGGGGATGCCAGTGGTCTAGACACCTCCCCTGACACTGGCATGCTGTCTCCTCCCGTGGCTACGGAGGAGGAGCTAATTTCGCAACGGTGTTGCGTAGAGCAGCTGGAGCCTTACATCTCCAATTGCCTACTGTGGCTGTCAGGACTAATCTCCTGACGGAAGTGCTTCAGCCGGCAGCTTCCTCCTCGGAGACTGTGCTGCCGTTTAATGATGCACTCACTGACGTTCTTTGGGCGCCTGGTCCAAGCCCACCAAAGGGGCTCCTGTGGATAGGAACGTGGCCCGACGCCATCGCCCTGCTCCGGGCGACCCCTTGTTTCTCTCCCAACATCCCACCCCCGAGAGCTTGGTTGTCCAAGCCTCTGCCTCCCAAACCGCCTTCCCTACCGCCCCTCCGGATAGGGAATCCAAACGCCTGGACCAATTTGGGAAGAAGGCTTTTTCTTCCTCCAGTGCTGGCTTGCGGTCCGTCAACACTGCTTGCCTTTTGGGCCGATATACCCACTCCCTGTGGGATTCGGTGGCGGCTGTTTTGCCACAGTGTTCTGAGGAGGTCCAGACACTGCTTACCCGCGCCATTGCGGAAGGGCGAGATGCGGCTAAATACACCATACGTTGTGGCCTTGATACCGCCGACTCGCTGGGCAGATCGCTTGCAACGACGGTGGCGCTACGTCGCCACGCCTGGCTGAGAACAACTGGTTTCTCGGGTGATGTCCAGAATACACTCATGGACATGCCCTTTGATGGAGTCGGTCTTTTTGGTTCAAAGGCAGACCATGCGCTGGAGCGTTTTAAGGACTCACGGGCTACTGCCAAGTCCCTGGGCCTTTCTGTTGTACGCCCTCCGCTAACCTCTGCTTTTGGCCCCTTTCGTGGCCACGGAAGGGGCGCCCAGTCACGTCAGCTGCCCAGCCACCGGCCCACGCAGCAAGCGTCTTCGCGTGGCCGAGGACGTGGATACCGCCGTGGCGGTTCGGGCAACCAGCGTGCGGGTCAGGCCACTACCTCCAACCCGTCCGCGGCCTCCAAGCCCTCCTAGTCCTTCCTTTCAGGTGCACAGCACGCCAGTAGGGGCAGGGTCCGCCATCACCTTCACCACTGGCGTCCCATCACCTCGGACAGGTGGGTCTTGGACATTGTCCGAATGGCTACTCCCTCCCCTTCGAGACCACCCCCCAGCCATGCCACCTCAATTCCACCGCATGTCAGGGGATCACTTGGTGCTTCTGCAGAAGGAAGTCACGGCCCTCTTGGCCAAGAGGGCCATCGAGCATGTTCCGACCCCAGAAGTAGGACGTGGTTGCTACTCCCACTACTTTCTGGTGCCCAAAAAGGACAAGGAGGACATGCGTCCTATCTTGGACCTCCGGAACGTGAATCGCTTCCTCCGGAAGGAGAAGTTCAAGATGCTCACCCTAGCTCAGGTCTTGACTGCCCTCGACCCTGGAGACTGGTTAGTAGCGTTGGACTTGCAGGACGCTTATTTTCACATCCTCGTCCTGCCGGCCCACCGGCGTTACCTGCGGTTCACGGTAGGCCTCGAGCATTTTCAGTTCACCGTGCTCCCCTTTGGCCTTACAAGTGCCCCTCGGGTGTTCACGAAAGTGATGGCGGTGGTCGCAGCTCATCTGCGCCGGGCAGGGGTTCCAGTCTTCCCCTACCTCGACGACTGGCTGCTGAAGGCGGGCTCGTCCCAGGCAGTCGTCTCCCACCTCCAGACTACGGCCGAACTCCTGCACTCGATGGGGTTCTCCATCAATGTGCCGAAGTCGCATCTGATTCCTTCTCCACAGCTCCTTTTCATCGGAGCAGTTCTGGACACGACGCAGTTTCGGGCCTATCCTCCCGAACGGCGAGTCCTTGATATTCAGGCTATGATTCCAATCTTTCAGCCTTTATCCTGGGTTTCGGTACGGATGACCCTGAGGCTGCTGGGCCTCATGGCCTCCTGCATCCTGCTGGTCAATCATGCCAGATGGCATATGCGGGCTCTGCAGTGGGACCTGAAGTTCCAGTGGGCGCAGCACCAGGGCAACCTGTCCGATCACGTCCAGATCTCGGAGGGGACTGTAAGACAGTTGCAGTGGTGGCTCTCGAACCGGCAATGGGTCATGGGCAGATCCCTCTCCCTTCCCCAGCCAGAGCACACAGTTGTGAGGGACGCGTCCCTTCTGGGATGGGGCGGTCACATGGGAGAGGCGGAGATCAGAGGCCTCTGGTCTCCGGCGGAGTCCCGGCTCCATATCAACCTTCTGGAGCTCCGGGCGATCCGACTTGCACTCAAGGCATTCCTTCCTCTGTCAAAGGGAAGGTAGTGCAGGTGTTCACAGACAACACCACCGCCATGTGGTACTGCAACAAACAAGGCGGGGTGGGGTCGTGGACCCTCTGTCAGGAGGCTCTGCGCCTCTGGACATGGCTGGAACATCAGGGCATGTTCCTGATGGTTCAACACCTGGCAGGTTCCCTGAACGCCAGGGCGGACGAACCTCAGCCGCAGGTGCATGATGGATCACGAATGGCGTCTTCACTCGGAAGTGGCGCAAGGACTCTTTCTACAGTGGCGAGAGCCTTGGTTAGATCTATTTGCCACCGAAGAGAACGCGCAATGTCATCAGTTCTGCGCGTTGGAATTTCCAAGGCGGCACTCGCTCGGCGACGCTTTTCGTCACGCGTGGAGTTGCGGTCTGTTGTACGCCTTTCCGCCTATACCACTTCTACCCAGAGTGTTGAAGAAGATTCGGCGCGACCGGGCCCAAGTCATCCTTGTGGCTCCGGACTGGGCTCGAAGAGTTTGGTATCCCGAGCTACTCAGTATGAGCGTCGATCCCCGATCCGTCTGCCTCTTCGGGAGGATCTTCTGTCGCAGCAGCAGGGGACGGTCCTCCACCCGAACCTGTCCAGCCTCCACCTGCTTGCGTGGAGATTGAGCGGCGGCAGTTGATTCCTTTCGACTTGCCTCCCGAAGTTTGTGATGTGATTCTGGCAGCCAGGCGTCCCTCCACTAAGGTGGTATACGCCTGCAGGTGGAACAAGTTTGTGGCATGGTGCACAGCAAAGGCTGTGAACCCTCTCTCTGCCCCTCTTTCTGAGGTTCTTCTGTTCCTTCTTTCCCTGGCCCAACAGGGTTCTGCCCTGGGTACCATCAAGGGCTATCTTTGTGCCATCTCGGCCTTCCTCAGGCTTCCTGATCAGCCCTCCCTTTTCAAGTCCCCTGTTGTTAACAGGTTCCTAAAAGGCATTACACACCTCTTCCCTCCTGTTCCGTTTGTGATGCCTCAGTGGGACTTGAACTTGGTTCTTACCTTTCTTGTGTGCGCTCCCTTTGAGCTCTCTACATAACTGTCCTCTTCGTCTTCTGACTCTGAAGACAGCCTTTCTGGTGGCCATCACCTCCGCTCGGCGGGTGAGTGAGCTCCAGGCTCTATCATGCAAACCTCCCTTTCTGTCTGTCCATCCAGACAAGGTTGTTCTTAGGACGCGTCCGTCCTTCTTGCCAAAGGTGGTTACTGCCTTCCACATTGGGCAGACCATCACTTTGCCCACCTTCTTTCCGCCTCCGCATCCTTCCAGAGAGGAAGAGAGGCTCCACCGTCTGGACCAAAAACGTGCGCTTTCCTTTTATATCAACCGCACACAACACTTCCGGGTGGATGACCAGCTCTTTGATGGCTACGTGGGCGCCAAAAAAGGTCGGGCGGTGCACAAGAGAACCATCTCCCGCTGGGTAACCTTGTGTATCAAAGCCTGCTATTCTTTGGCTAAGAAGGAGCCTCCTGTTGGGCTGCGTGCCCATTCCACCAGGGCAACGGCTGCTACCACGGCTTTAGGCCGCGGTGTTCCGCTGCAGGATATGTCAGGCAGCTACGTGGGCCTCGCTGCACACATTTACAAAGCATTACTGCCTTGACAGTCAGGTCCGGAGGGACGGCTTCTTTGGCCGTTCTGTCCTCCGGGACTTCCTTGTCTGATCTTTGTTCGCAGACCCACCACCGGGGTTGGTATTGCTGGGGTATCTATTCTAAGGTAAGGAATCTGTCACTAACGTGTCTCTTTCAGATGCACAAGTTACTAACTTGTGTAACGATATATCTGTAAGAGACAGTAGTTAGTGACAGATTCCTACCGCCCCACCCATCCTCCCCGTTCTGCGAACTGATTTCTAGGGTTAAGGACATTCCTTTCAGGGCCCTAGTATTTTTCAGACACCTATGTCAGCTTCTTGCATGGCTCTGCGTTCCTGGCGCGGAAAGTCGTGTACAGAACTGACGTCAGCGCGCAGGGCGGCGTCTAAGTACTGCCCGCGACGTCATCCCGGCGATCACGACGCCGACGACGGACACGGAGCCGCACGACGCCACCTACCGACGCGCAAGGGTACTGCTACGCAAAAACTTTCCGGATCCAGCCTGACGCCTGGGGATATTCTAAGGTAAGGAATCTGTCACTAACTACTGTCTCTTACAGATATATCGTTACACAAGTTAGTAACTTGTGCATTAAAGCCTGTTACTCTCTGGCTAAAAAAGAGCCTCCAGTAGGGCTACGCGCTCACTCCACCAGGGCGACGGCAGCCACTACTGCTTTGGGAAGAGGAGGTCCTCTAAATGACATCTGTCAGGCAGCTACGTGGGCATCACTGCACACGTTTACAAAACACTACTGTCTGGACAGTCAAGTCCGGAGAGATGGCTTCTTTGGCCGTTCTGTTCTCTAGGAATTTCTGGTGTGATTTTGGTTCGCAGACCCACCACCGGGGTTGGTATGGCTGGGGTATCTATTCTAAGGTAAGGAATCTATAACTAACATGTTTCTTTCAGATGAACAAGTTACTTACCTTCGGTAACGATATATCTGTAAGAAACATTAGTTAGTTATAGATTCCTTACCGCCCCACCCATCCTCCCCTAGGGTTAAGGTCATCCTTTCAGGGCCCTAGTTTTGTGCACCAATGGTCAGTGTCTTGCATGGCTCTGCGTTTCTGGCGCGGAAAGTTGTGTACAGAACTGACGTCAGCGCGCGAGGGCGGCATCTAAGTAGCTGCCGCGACGTCATCCCGGCGACGCCGACGACGGACGCGGAGTCGACCGACGCCACCTTCCGACGCGCAGAGGTACTGCTGACGAAAAAACTTTCCGGATCCAGTCTGACGCCTGGGGGTAATTCTAAGGTAAGGAATCTATAACTAACTAATGTTTCTTACAGATATATCGTTACCGAAGGTAAGTAACTTGTTCGGTTGTGCGATAGGCACTATCAAGGAATATTTAGCTGCCTTTTCTGTATTCCTCTGTTTTCCTGACCAGCCAGCCTTTACCAAGCCCCCCGTTATAATGCATTTCTTGAAGGGGTTGACACATCTGTAAACTCCAAACCCCTTTATTGTACCCCAGTGAGACCTTCATTTAGTCTTTGCTTTTCATATGGGTACTCGTTTGATCACCTATATAGCTGTCCCTTAAGGTTGTTGATGTTCAAAACCGTGTTTTTGGTGTCTATCACCTCAGTTAGATGGGTGAGTGTGTCACAAGCTCTCAGTTCCTGTGCCCCCTTTTATCTCTTTTTACCCAGACAAATAGGTGTTTTGAATCAGGGCTGCTTTATGCCAAAATTGCGGACTCATTTCCACCTGGGTTAGTCAATCACCCTCCCAACTTTCTATTTCCCACGCAAGAGGAGGAGAGGTTGTATCGGTTGGACACTAGGTGGATGGTCAACTACTATCTCCACCTCACCAAGAACAAACGACTGGATGACCAGCTCTTTGCCGGTTACTGCGTTGCTAAGAACGGAAAGGCAGTTTAGAAAAGCGCCCTCTCAAGATAGATCATTCTGTTTATCAAAACACGCTACACTCTGGAGATGAAAGACACTCTGAAAGGACTTCGGGCTCATTCCACTTAGGCCAAATGCACGATTTCTACCTTAGCCAGGGGAGTTCCCATTACAGAGATCTGCAAGGTGGTGACATGAGCATCTCTGCGTACTTTAGCCGGACTCTACTGCCTGGATGCTGAAGGGCGTAGATACGTGCACTTTGCGTGGGTGGTTCTTCAGATCTTCTTTGTATAAATATCCAAAAACCCTCTACCAAGGGCAGAGTCTTACTCTGTACTCTGCAGGTGGAATTATCCATCAAAAGTCAAATTTACTTACCGGCGGTAACAGTCTTTCTGATGGAAACTCTGTCTACATGCTGATTCCTCACCAACCTGCCCGCTTGCCCATTTGATGGGTGTGTTACAGGGAAAGGTAGTAAAATTCTACTTTCAGTTTGTGGTACTGCACTATTGTGTCTGTCAGTCCGTAACTCACCTCAAAGGCGGGAACAAATTAATAGAAAATGAAGATGTTACGCCGGGGCGGATGCTACATTGCTTTAATGATATCACTAGATACCACTTCCGGTGTTGATATGAAGCCAGCACCCTCTACTGTTGATGTGAGAGCTTTGAAGTTTCCAGATCCAGTCTGATGGCTGAAATTGTTTTACAGGTGAGGAATCGGCAGATAGAGTATCCACCAGAATTTCTTTTTACCACAGTAAGTAACTTTTTCTTCCTGTCATTTTATTTCAATAGAAGCTAACAAAGGTGACCATAATGCCTTAACGTACCTCTGTTTGCTTCTACTGCAGTAAAATGACTGGAAGAAAACTAAGGCAAGATTGGAAACAGAACTGACATGGGTTGGGGTACCCATACTCGTAGGCCACCCAATTTTGGACCACACAGCAGTTACGCCCCCATTATCAAGACTTAAACTTTCTCCGAATTTAACTTGAAGGGAACTGTGTGCTGGTGATTACAAGGGATGGGCACTCTCATTTTTGGAGACTTGGTTTTCATCATTAGACTTTGACCCAGAACAAGAGAAAGGGAGCGAGAATTAAGAAGAAAAATATAGAAAAAAACACTGACAAAGGAAGAACGCAAGCATAGAAAAAAAAGCTGCAGAAGTGACCGGCAGACCGGAAGTGTAGTATGGTTCATGAAAGAGGTACGTGCTGGAATCCTGATAGGCAACCTGTGTGTTCGGCACTCGGACATTCGGCTGCGGCCGGCTCCTAAAAGTTCGAGCCCTGCACTTTTTGGTAAATGCTGGCCATGTATTTATTGTAAAGGCAGATTTGGAGTAATGGCGGCTCCTTTACAGACGTGCTTGTGGACAGTCTGGAATGTTGTTGCATGCATATGAGCACAGCTACAAACACTACTACCCGTGAACATATTGATGTATATTGTCAAATGCAGAAAACAACAGTTAATCCATTTATTATCAACTTGCTGCCTGCTTGTCATGTAGATGTCAGCATCTGAGACAAGACTCTGGAAATTTCTTTGGATATTATTTCACAACAAATTTTTAAACGCATTGTGTTTCACAATCCTGTTTTGTTTTTGTTGCAGGGTGGTTGTTTTGGAAAGCAGGCCGACCGATAACCCTACGGCTAATAGCAATTTATATATTCTGGCTGGTCATGAAAATAGTTACTGAACAGCAATGGATGTAGTCCTGCAATACATCACCGGGTGCACACTACCGCTGCATTGCAAGTAAAAGCTTGAAATTGTGCTTCGGCTGCAGATTCTCAGAATCGCCTGTTTTCCCTTAATTTATTTCAGCATGAGACAAAGATGCGCAACATGTTGCTATGAAGTGGTATGGAGACATTACAAGCCCTTTGTTTCCTGTGATTGACTGTGGGTGGATCCTACAGGAAATACTGTACCTTAATACTTTCTTTTCTTCGGCATGATTACACTTTAAAGAATGTATATATACTGTTAAAAGGCTAAATAATTTTAATGCAAGAAAATATTTTATTGGTTATTGCGTTATTTAAAGACAAATGTATTTTAATTGTTACTCAGACCTGAAAAAGTTGGTTTCCTTTTTAAGTGCTTCCAATGATAAGGAGAAAATAATTTGAAAACAACTTTTTAGTTCCCTGTCCTTTGTTTGTTCTGTTAAACATATGTGCCGTACCTACATGCTAACTTTAATGTTGCTTACATTGTGATTATCAACAGAGAAGCCTCTTTCTGTAAAAAAAATTGTAAACTGTGAACATAAGTTTGTTTTTTGTTTTTGTTTTCCAAAACCCAACGTGGCTACCTTCGGTGAAATTTCCTCTTACTTTCATATGGAAATGACATCCTTGGGTGATTAATTTGCACTTTTTCCGTTAAAATAACTACTCTTGTCTGCCCAAATCAAATTTAAAGTCTGTTTTCTCCAAAGATGATACTGTCTAATCCTCCCTTCCAATTGATTTGGGATCCTACTGCACAATGGATAAGACTGCAGCGGCTCTTCTATAAAGATGTTGTGGCTTTTAGAATTTTAAGTAGATATTTGGGGGAAGATTGGGAGCTCCAAGTAAATGCTGTAGGCTCTGTGTCCTTTTGAGTTCCAAATATGGTCTCCTCTGTTCCTCTTGATCTGCCAAAGAACAGTATAGAAGCTGCTCATCTGTAATAGTTCACGTTTTCAGATTTCTTTTCTACGTGATTTCCTTAAATATGGTAAAGCAGGTGGTTAAATTGCAGGAGTCCCAAAAGAGCTAAGGAGGGGGACTTGTTACAATGCGATGCACGGTGGTCCACAGAGTCTTTGACAGCTGATTCACGTGGGCCTTAAAGTGCCAAGTCAAAGGGACATTGTTTCTCAAGGGAAAGCAATTTGCCACAAGGCTAAAATACTCGAACCTCTGACACGTTTATTATGGTACTAGTAAGTCACAATGGCCATGGTATGCAGAAGCCGGTTTTCAGTTACTCTAGGGACGAACAGTTTCATGCTCATTCCCTCTGGAAGGTTGATGACATGTTCGAACAACTCAACCTGGAAGCTCATGTCCATTAAAGTATTTCATGATCCCATGGGCGGATAGGAATAGTTTCTTCAATGAATCCATTCAATTGTCTTAATTGAGTGAAGCAATATTTCTTTTATTTTCCACCCACGTCTTCTCAGTTATGCTCCTCATGAGGCCTTTTGTAATCTTGATGCAGTGAGTGTTGGCATACAGCAGATTATTTAGTCAGCTATGATGAGCTTGGTCCTTAAATGAAAGAAATCAAGGCAACCACTGCCAAATAGGATATTTGCTGAATCTCTTGATTTTCTTAAATCCAGGCAGTTTCTGTAGCTGAATGTCATCATCCCCATCTTACCTACAAAAAGGCAAAATCCTTGACCTCCTTGTCCAACTCTGCCATTTCTTGGGCAGTCATGTTAGATGTTCTACACACAGTTTGCCGGCATTATTCCTAGGAATCTCTTAGTGGCATCTATTTTTTATTGTAGCATGCAAGCCTAACAAAGATGTCTGCTGCATGATTCTTTGTCCCGTATAAGCTTTCACCTCCTTGCTGTTTGTGGTTGATTTCAGTCGACACAAGGTTGAGTGAAGGGCAAGCAGAGAAATAATTGATTGATACAGGTACTTACTTGGCCTTCTGAATACCTGCCTTACCATACGCACAAGCAGATGCAGTTGCTCCCACCTTGGCACAGCATGAAAAGCATCTGGTGTGGATGGCGCAAAGAAGAATGGTGGGGCGTGTTGCAGATTGGAGCTCACTAGGCCCCGTTCAAATTCTTAAAGCCACAGACTCTTTTTGGAAGACCAGTTTTCTTCTGGCTTACTCTCTTCTCCAGGTTTCCAACTAGATATTGAGGGAGAGAACTCATCAAAGTGTGCCTGATTAACCATGACATTCCTTCAGTTTATCATATTTTGCAGTCAATTATGCTTCCACACAATTACAGAAAGCAAGGGGCACTGCCATACTTAGTATATTATACCACATAAGTGCTTAGTTTTAATGTAATCTTTGTACATATGGGTAGTATTTTTCAGTAAGAGTAACTTTATAGTATTAAAGTCATAGACTTAATGTAGATAGTGGTCCTGCTATGATGTACAACTGTCTTAACTGTACAGACGTTGATTTTGTTTATTAAGTATTAATGTAACTGGGAATACTATTTTCAGCACACCCGAAAATATTTTTTTTCTGGGGAAGTGCTTCTATTCACGAAATGGATGCAGGTAATGGACACAGTGCATTTAATAACACTAATGTATTTTTATTACATGTAATTTAGTAATGAAAAACAAAATCTTGTAATTTTTAAAATAACTGTAATCTAAGCTGTAATCTTTTTATAAACTTGTTCTTAATTTGAAAGCAATTACACTGGTGTTCATATTTGCACAAAATATTGACATGTAATGTATTTAGTCAAAAGGTTAGCTGTTACTGTGGACATGCGCTGGCTTCAAAATGCTGTTTATTTTTAATTGTGTTGTTTTCATTCTGAAAAAAACAAACCATCCTTCAGCACCACATTTAATATGTGGTCTTTTGTTTAAATCAAAGTCCAAAAGCGACTGCTTCTGTTTGCTAAAAACGCAATACTTTTCTGAACTAAGTCTGATTCAGAGTAGTGGTACTGTGATGTGACACTGCAAGAGTTGTGTGAATTATCAATTCTATGTGCATTATTAAAATCATTGTAGCTTTCATTTTGAGTGCACAGTAAGCATGTAATTTATGTAAATCATAAGAACAGTTGCATTCCTGAGGATGGAAAATATTACAGTTTAAAGGTGTGTCAGGCCTTTTGTTTGTATCCTTGCCTTAAGAATATTTTTTATCATCTTTAGTATGTTAACAGGTGGCCAAATAATTTAGTTACTACCTCATGCAAACAGTGTAATGGATACCACACATCACAACAACTTCATTTTGGATGAAAGTTTATTATGGTGAATGTTTTCATATGTAGACAGCACGATTTGGCAAAATGCTCATGCTTTGCATCTACTATTTTTTGCAAGTATGTTCACCAAAACAGATAAAGTCCTAAGTGATTTGCAGTCTGCAATATTGCTGTGCTAATGTTTTTGGATATGTTATTGATTGTACATATTGTAAAATAAACACGTTTTCTAACAAAGCAGTTTGCTTCTATTGAGTTTATCGTAGTTTGGAAAAAGATATAAAAAAATGTTTGCCGAAGTCATACTTCCAATTTAATATTCTAGACTACAACAGATTTACAAATTCATAGTTGACTCCTTTTTGCCAATTCATTGACCCTCCAAACGACATTGTTTTCATAGCGGTTTCACACAATAATGCGAAATTTACAGTATGAGCATGTTTTTACACTCCTGGTAAAGTGCCTCACAATTCTCCTTTTACAACAAGTTTTCTTGAGTATCCTTAAAAATTAACATGCAACTGATCTTCTGCACAACTGAGTTGAAGCAAAATAGTTTATAGGTATCCGTGAAAATAATACTGTCAACTCCCTTTTAAATCATATTCATCCCTGTATCAAACATTGTTTCCTCTGCTCTCTGCAACTACTGCTCTTCCTTTATTATCTCTGCAACATTTGATGTGGTCCATCACACCACCCTCATTCTGCCCTTCCCTCAGTTGCTGTCTCAGGTGGAACACTTGAGTGGCTCTCTGTCTTACTCTATAGTCTTTTATTTTTATTTTCCTGATGATCTCTGCCCTCAACACTAAGGGGCCGATTCCGATCTCGGCCGGTAGGGCTCCGAATAGGATTCGGCTTTACCGGATCCGATTCGGAGCCCTTTTTCCCGACCGAATCGTACGCGGGTCCGGCCGAGCGAGTACGATGCGACTCGCCGACCGACTCGTCCGGGCGACCCGACCGCTCCGACCGACTCGTACCCGGATCGTACCGCTCCGACCGACTCGCTCGGACCCGATTCGCACCGCGCAATGGAGACGTTTTCCGGCCGGGTAAGTACGATGCGCACCTCGACCGCTCCGACCGACTCGCGCCGTCCGACTCGAACTCGCTGTCGGAGCCGTACTTTGGGGGTCCGTGTCGGACCCCTGTACGCGTACCCGTGCGAGGCGCACACAGGGGGACCCATGGGTCCCCCTACCTGTGCGTGTACGCCGCGGAGCGCTCGCGGCGTACTCGCTGTAGGGGCGCCCTTGTCCGCCTCGCACCCATTGAGGCAATGGGAGCCCGCGTACGCGTTGTACGACCGGCTCCCATTGAGTTCAATGGGAGTCCGACCGACTCGTGTCCGGTGGCATACAAATGCATCGGACTCGTTCGGTCGGACTGCACAGGTCCGATTCGGTCGGAAATCTCTCCGGGTCCGGCTCGGTCGGAGAGATTTCCGGCCCGAATCGGAATCGACCCCTAAGCATGCTATTAGTGGGCTCTTTTCTGGGACTGTTCACTGTCTACACAACTCTCGTTAAATTCCTTGGTGATATTAAATCCCTGCATGGCTTTTAGTATCAGCTATATGCTAACCATACTCCCATTTTCTCATCTTCCCTCTTGCCCCTCAAACAAAAACTTCTGATAGAGACTTCTAAAAGCAGATTCCTTACCTCGTGAATTTGCCAAGGTGCCAGACTGGATCTGGAAACTTAAGATGCAATTCTCCTATGCATCAGTAGGTAGTGTCGTGCAGCTCCGCTTTAGATCCATCCCACCCTGTAACATAATGTTGGGGCCTCTGTATCTGTGCCATCTTGGTGTGATGACGTCATTTCCTCTCTTTCCAGCCTTCAGACACACATCTGAAGCTGATCAAATCATGTCTGCCTGAGTTTTTCTCAGAGTGCAGACATGTCTTCCCCCCCTACAGTAAGAGGATTCAAGCTGGATCAAGATAGTCATCGGCAGATGTTGGTGATAGACTCCCACAACGTCTGCCTCTGGTGCCTCGGCATCGTGTGACTGTGGCGCGAAGATGCAAGGCCATCCGTGACCGCAAAGTCAAACTTGCCGACACCTAGCTCCACAAGAAGTAGAGGAAAAGGTCCTGGTCGAAGTAGAGAGCGCAGATGTGCTCTTGCTTCTGAGGCCGCTCTCGCAGCTGGTCGTCATTGAAGTTGTGGGGGTAAGGTAAGTTGGGGGGAAAATAATTAATATTTGCGTTGGCTCACGCACTCAGTGTGATTTGAAGAAATTAGGATGTATGGTGATTCAATTAATCAGTTGCGGGTGTGCACAAAGGTATCGCTTTCTGATCAAAAAGCGTAAAGAACATGAATAGTAGCGCTCCCGGTTGTGGAAAACGTCCCTTGTGTGCACTGCTGGATTCCCAAATGAAGGAAAATAATCAAATATTCATAAATGCGCTACTTTAAAAAAAAAAAAACACAGAAATATGGGTCTCCATCATCATGCTATTCCCATCACTCGTCATGTGACGCCCTGGGTACCTCCAGCCCATTAAGTTGTTTCCCTACTTTATAACCATTTGCACTTCTGCTCCCAATGCATCCCAACCCTGGAAGATCGGCAACGCCATAACAGCTCAGTTAGCTGAAGAAAGCCATGGATAAGATTTTTGGTTCCTCTCCAGATCTCTCTAGAACACCTTTGGACCCTAAAGATCCAAGGTGGCCTCCAGCCGGCTTTCCGCCTGCGGATCCATCCCTGGTGCCCACTGCAGCACACAACTTCGAGCCAAGGCCGGCACCTTCTTCTAGCTCCGCTCAACTGAAACTGGCCCAGCACAAAGTCCAACACTGCCCTCGGTGCTGACACCAACGCAGCTAACCTGAGTCTCGAGGGCAGCACTGAAATCAATGATGACCGAAAGAAATCCAATAGTGTTATGGGACTCTAAGACCTACCCTCCACCAATACCAAGGTCCCAAACTCCATGAAATTATGTCTACTCTGATTAAGAAAATTAGAAATGTCTTTGTGGCACTCTGATGTTGCACTATAGACCCAGTTAAACTGGTTTATTCTTGGGTAGGGTGCAGGTGGGTATCTCCCTCTGACCTAGGGGGTAGCTCTGAAAGAAACAGGTAACCACAAGTACATCAGTAAGGGCCTCGTTAAATGGAAGTAGACGCTCTTCGATGGTTTGTCCAGGGGCGAGGACCTTGGTGATGACATTTATCTCTACCTCTGCTTTGGGCAGAGTAAGGTCCAAAGCCTCTCCTGCCCTCCTGTTCACTGAAGCAAAGGAGGCTGATTTGTCTGTTGTCATAGTTGGCTTTGGGGAAGACCTACCACTGTCTGGAGGTATCTTCAGGCCACTGGCAGGTTGTAAGCCATTAAATATGTTTCCTCCATCATAACGGGCATTGTTATCACCATCATATGGAGCGTATGTCTCTTAATCAGAGTAGAAAATAGTTCAGTTATTTACCCAAAAACAACGTCCCCACAAAGCACTCCGGGTGAAGACCTTTTAAGGTAGTAACGTTCTAAGATTCAAATAGATTGTAATCGATTAGATCCTTGTTTTATTATTTTATTCAGTTGAAGACATAGTGTTACGTCACACTTATGTATTTGTAATCAATAATCAATGGAAACCTTCTCCATACATCATTCAATGCAGATACATTAGTCTATTACTTTATGTGATTTCCCGATGCATTTCGGGACAATGCCCTCCATCAGGGGAATCATTCTGAAACAATAATCAGAGAATTGCAATGTTCCATGATTCCAGAGGCAGAAGCGCCATAACTATGAATAACAAGTTTGTGGAAAAAGCAAACATGCACACGTTGTGCCCGTAGTAACCTTGGTGTCAGATAAGAAAGAGAATAACGCAGAATGTTTTACTAGTTGATCTGGTTGTGCAATGAACGTCCTACGTCTGTGAAATATAATACGAAACAATTGCTAACGTTAAAGAAATTAAAGGAGGTTAGTCAGCGTGGTGCTACCATAGAAGCTAGTAGAAACCGATCGCAATTTTTTATCCCAATCTGTCACCGTGCCATGTGTCAGTGTTACCGAATCATGCGTATACCAAAAAGAGGTATTTTGTGGCAAGATGTTCGTCGTGTACACGGTTCTAAAAAATAGATTTAATGCCGAGGTGCAATATACGTGTATCGAGTAATGTTGTAAACATACCATGAGAAACCGGATGTAATACTCGACTCTCAGTTCGACGATATGCATATAAAGAAACAGAGTTGTATTCAGCAGTAAAAAGTGCCTGCGTGAAACAAAAAGGTGCAATTATCGCTACGTGCCTTTTGTATAAGGCAACCTGTAATCAAAAAAGTGCAACGCATGAGTACGACCCCCTACAGGCGTCTTACCTTCACGAATGAGTCAGACGGCTCAGTGATAGCGTTCGGGCGTATGTCGGTAGGCTGGTGATAATTTGCGAACCGCTGGAATCCCCTGTGCATAAAGTGGAGCCCAGAAAGCGAGGACGGAGTTTAAGGAAGTGGTGAATGCATAACACAGTGGCCATATTGAAATGTGCAAGGGCGTAAACAAATGTACAGCGAGAGCTTAAAAAAGAAAAAGATGGGTGCGGAAAACGGAGTGCAAAAGAAGGTGAAATTAAGCCCACGTTCCCGTGGCTACTCAGAACCTAACAACTAATACGAGTGAAAAATCATACAGAATGTCAGATTCCTAAACAAGTATCGATGCCAACATCGGCCATCTTGAAAGTGTGGATTCGAAACAATACAATCTGCCTGAAGCTAAATCAGACCAAAGCCTGTGTACATAAAAAATATGCATGTATGAACAGGGAAAATCAACATAGTAGAACTATCTGCATGAGTAGCAACAAGTAATACCTAAATGACACCGGAGTCTCCTGTAAAAATAAACAAAAAATCTGGCATAATAAACATGGTAATGGAACGTGTATCACAATGTAAAGTCAGATAAAAAATGAGTGTTCATAGATAACAGCTGTAATCAACCCGTTCTTTTAAACCTTACGGATGGCATGCATCTAGTTTCTTGATCCAAAACAGTTCTCGTTGCAATAACCACTTTTTGTTTTCTCTTCCTTCTATTAATGGTACAACTTCTAACACTAAGAATCTCAATTGACGCAATTGTTGGTGAAAAATGCATAGCAACAGATTTCTCTTGGTGGTTTCTTGTATTGCTTTTATGTTCGGTTAGTCGAACCTTGATTTTTCGTTCAGTTTTTCCCACGTAGATGAGTCCGCATGGGTATTTCAGTAAATATACCAAATTCTTGGAATCGCAGGTGGCTGTGGTGTATAGTTTTATAGGTGACCCTTCAGTTGGATGCGTCATGATGTTACCTTTGATAATGCTGTTACAACGACCACAGTTAAAGCAAGGGGTAGTTCCTTTGTGGATCTTGATGTTAAATTGAGATGGTTTATTCAAACATTCTTTAAGGTTTTTAGTACGTTGATAAGAGAAGAGTGGAGGATGTTAAAAAATTCCCTTGAAATGTGTCTCATTTTGAATCATGGGCCATTATTTTAACAGAATTTTCTTGATTTGATAACTCCTGGTGGAGTATTTCGATACAAAAATCGATCTGTCCAAGGTTTTTTCAATTTTTTGAGTGGTCAGCAGTTTGTTTCTTTCTATTGTGTCAGCCCTTTGAACTGCTTTCTCGATGACTTTCATAGGATATTTCCTATCTATGAATTTCTTTATCATCCTCTTAGTGTTGGCTTCGTAGGCAAATGTTTTTTGAGGGCAATTTGATGACAACTGTTAAAATGGAGTGAATTGTTTCTGTCAGTGATTTTCTTAAAAACATCAGTTTCCAGTTTGTTACCCTGTCTTGTGATGGATACATCCAAAAATGTAATACTGTCAGTACTCGTGGAGTACCGTCAACCGATGTACTTGTGGTTACCTGGGTGAAGCCAGGTTATTGTCCCCCAGTTAATAGGCAAACGTCAAGGCAGCATAGACTTGCCCTCAGGGATCTGGATTTTCTATTGCAACACCACACTCTGGAGAGCTGGTGGAACATGCATCCATGAGCCGCCTCAACTCGAATGCCTTCCCTACAACCCCTCCTGGCAGGGAGTAAAAATGAATGGACACATTTGCCAATGTTTTCTTCTGCTAGTCTTCCCACGGCCCATTAGCACGTCTTGCCTCCTGGGTAGGTACTCGCATGCATTGTGGGACAGAGTGGTGGATATTTTGCCAGCTGTCCCAGGTGACATCTGACCAACCCTACATAGCCTTATCTGATAGACTTCTTGCCACAGATGCCTTACCTTAGAATAATCACAAGGCGTTAGACTGCATCCAAAAAATCTTGAGCAGTACCTCTGTGCGCCGTTCAGCTTTGTGTCAGCACCGCCGAATGTGACATGTGCAGTGCCTATATAAGTGCCACTCCAGGCCACTGACATCAGTTATTTTCTTTCTGCTCCATCAGCGCAGACCTGGAAGGGCTCCTTCGCTCATTTCTTCACTGCATTTTTCAATATTTTTCAAGCAATTTCACTTCTAGTGTGCTTTTAGGGATGTCCCCCTAGAAACCTGTGGATTTTAAACCCTGTGGAGCCTGCCGCAGGCAGATGTCTGTATGCGATGGAAACTTCTAGCTGCAGAATATTCCCCAGCTGTCAGACTTCGAACTGACATTTTTGAGCTGTTCCCTTGCGTGCCGGCAGGTGGCGTAGTTCGACTTCGTGTGGCATCGGCGTCGTCCACACTGGAAGCAATGTGCACAGTGCCTATATTGACGCCAGCCAAGCGCGCTGACCTCAGTTTCTTCATTTCCGCGTCGCCCGCTCTGATCCAGGCAAGCTCTCCTCAGTTGTTTTTAACTGACTTTTGCAACCATTTTGTCGACTTTGACCAGTGTACCTTTTTTAACACCTTTTTTGGAGTATGTCTCCGAAGAAACCAACTGGTTTCAAACCTTGTGGTACCTGTCTTAAGCACATATCTGTAACAAACACCCACTTGATGTCTGCGGTGCCTGGAGCGCGACCATGACTCCAAGTCCTGCTCGGATTGCAGGACCATAAATCCATGAGTCACCCGCAAGCTGGCCATGAAGCATCTGGTTGCTTGCCACATAACTCTGCACTACTCCAAGTCCTGTTCGCAAGGGAGGTCTAGGCACCGCTGTCAGTATCTCTCAGACAGGTCATCGCTGCAATCCAGGATTTCTTTAGGTAAGTCTTGCAAGAAGTCAAAGCATCTTTTTTTTGTCAAAATGTTTTTATTGCTTTTACGAAGATGAACAACTTATGAGGCTCAACAAAGCTGTGTCTCAAGCCAAGATCGTCAGCTAGCTAAAGACAAAACGCAGCTTTCCCACAAGTTCTCGCCATTACCCTTAATATATTCAGGTACAACTTCCCCCCTTATCAAATTGCATGTGTCACACAATCTACATTTTCTCGATGCACCTGTACACTATAAGTGAGAGCCAACAAAATAAACAAAGTGAAAAACAACTGAACAATCCCGTGGTACCTATTGCACATGACCATAGAGTATTTGAGGAGAGTGTGGAGCAGACGGGACCCAACGCAGAAGGGGGAACTGCGCATGGGGGGGGGGGGGGGGGGTTGAGAAAACCTTGGAGGCCATGGCTCCCGGGGGGATCATAACAGGGTCCAGGTTAGCTATGTTTGACAGAGATGAAGGGCCTGCAATCTGGGGCCACAAGCCAAGAGTGGCAAGCCTTCCGAAAGGTAGCCCACCAACAGACTCCAAATATAAACGGGATTCAGCCATGATGTCAGTCATACGTTCAAGGGCCAGAGCCCGCCACAGCCGGGCATGCCATTGGGAAAGAGAGGGGGCCTCCAGTTTCTTCCATGATGCTGCTACTGCCATTTTGGCTGCCCCCAGGCATAGCCACATGATGGAATGGTCCCACTGGGTTTGGTGTTTCAGACTGGGGTCATGTACCCCCAATAAGACGTGTTCTAGGGAGTCTGGTATTGGATATCCCAGAATCTTTTTGATCTGGGACAAAATTTCCTTCTAGAAAGGTTGAATATCTGAAAGAGACACGTTAGTGACAGATTCCTTACCTTAGAATATCCCCAGGCGTCAGGCTGGATCCGGAAAGTTTTTGCGTAGCAGTACCCTTACGCGTCGGTAGGCGGCGTCGTGCGGCTCCGCGTCCGTCGTCGGCATCGTGATCGCCGGGATGACGTCGCGGGCAGTACTTAGACGCCGCCCTGCGCGCTGACGTCAGTTCTTCTTTTTCCGCGCCAGTAAGCGCAGATCCGGGAAGAGCAGTGCCCTAGTCATTTTTGACTAACTTTTGGTGATTGTTTTCACTGTTTTTCTTCGAGTCATCTAGGCTCCGAGGTGTCGGTAGGGATGCCCGGCTTCAAGCCATGCGACGCCTGTGGTCGAATGATGTCGATCACAGACCCGCACTTAGAGTGTCTCTACTGTCTCGGCCGCGACCACGACACGAAGTCGTGTTCCGACTGCCGGGCCTTACACCCGAAGGCTTTGCGAGAGCGGTCTCGACAGCTACTCGAGGTCCGGCAGTCGGCTCCGCGCCGCACCAAGCCCCGGTCACGCGAGGGGCCGGTCGCGGAGTCCTCGCCGGTCGTCGGAGTCCAAGTCTTCGCCCTCCTCGGGTAAGTCGAAGCACAAAAAGTCTAAGAAGCACCATCGCTCTAAGACTTCGCCTCGCCGGTCTCGCGACTCGGCTGAGGCCCCTGTCGGCACTGTCCCCGCGGCTCCGGAAGTGCCTGTGGAGCCGCCCCCGCATTACCCGTCCTTCCCGGGTTCGGGGGCGACTCCTGCCGAGATACAGAAATTCCTGTCGGCCATGGCCCGCCTCTTCGGGCCTCAAGGTCCCTCCGGTGCGCCTTCGGGCCCCGCGGGCCCTGATGGGGTTGCCCCGGCGCCGCCGACGACTCCGGTCCCGGCGCCGCCTGTCTCACCAGCCTCGCTCCCGGCCCCGGCTTCGGCCCCGGTCTCGATCCCGGCTCCGGTGGTACCGCAACCCCCATCGGCGCCGGTTGACCTAACCACGCCTCCGCCGACGCCGATGTCCCCGGTGCCGTTCCTGACGCCGTCCGGGGCTCCGGGCGGCGACGTTCCCCGGTTCTCTCCGGACGCGGCGTCGGACCAACGTCGCCCGATGCCGGCTCCGGCGCCAATGAGACCTTGGGTCCCTGACGTCCCCCCATCTCCTTATTTTCTGTCGGAGGAGGACCAGGAGAGCTGGGAGGGGTCGGAAGACCCTCTCACACAGCAGTGTGAGTATGATGAGGACTGGGCAGAGGAATCTTGGGGATGCCAGTGGTCTGGACACTTCTCCTGACACTGGCATGCTGTCTCCTCCTTCCGTGGCTACGGAGGAGGGAGCAAATTTCGCAACGGTGTTGCGTAGAGCAGCTGGAGCCTTACACCTCCAATTGCCTACAGTGGCTGTCAGGACTAACCTCCTGACGGAAGTGCTTCAGCCGGCAGCTACCTCCTCGGAGCCATTGCTGCCGTTTAATGATGCACTTTCTGACGTTCTTTTGGGCACCTGGTCCAAGCCCGCCCCAGGGGCTCCTGTGGATAGGAACGTGGCCCGACGCCATCGCCCTGCTCCGGGCGACCCCATGTTTCTCTCTCAACATCCCACCCCCGAGAGCTTGGTTGTCCAAGCCTCTGCCTCCCAAACCGCCTTCCCTACCGCCCCTCCGGATAGGGAATCCAAACGCCTGGATCAATTTGGGAAGAAGGCCTTTTCTTCCTCCAGTGCTGGCTTGCGGTCCGTGAACACCGCTTGCCTTTTGGGCCGATACTCCCACTCTCTGTGGGATTCGGTGGCGCTCGTTTTGCCCCAGTGTCCTGAGGAGGTCCAGACACTGCTTTCCCGCGCCATTGCGGAAGGAAGGGATGCGCCAAAGTACACCATCCGTTGTGGCCTTGATACCGCCGACTCGCTGGGCAGATCGCTTGCAACGACAGTGGCGCTGCGTCGCCACGCCTGGCTGAGGACCACTGGTTTCTGGGGAGATGTCCAAAACACACTCATGGACATGCCCTTTGATGGAGTTGGTCTTTTTGGTACCAAAGCAGACCATGCGGTGGAGCGTTTTAAGGACTCACGGGCTACTGCCAAGTCCCTGGGCCTTTCTGCTGTGCGCCCTCCGCTAACCTCTGCTTTTCGCCCCTTTCGTGGCCACGGAAGGGGCGCCCAGTCACGTCCGCTGCCCAGCCACCGGCCCGCGCAGCAAGCGTCTTCGCGTGGCCGAGGACGTGGCTCCCGCCGTGGCGGGTCGGGCAACCAGCGTGCGGGTCAGGCCACCAACCCCATCCGCGGCCTCCAAGCCCTCCTAGTCCTTCCTTTCAGGTGCACAGCACGCCAGTAGGGGGCAGGGTCCGCCATCACCTTCACCACTGGCGTGCCATCACCTCGGACAGGTGGGTCTTGGACATTGTCCGAAGGGGCTACTCCCTCCCCTTCGAGACCACCCCCCCAGCCATGCCACCTCAATTCCACCACATGTCAGGGGATCACTTAGTGGTTCTGCAGAAGGAAGTCAAGGCCCTCTTGGCCAAGAGGGCCATCGAGCATGTTCCGACCCCAGAAGTAGGACTTGGTTGCTACTCCCACTACTTTCTGGTGCCCAAAAAGGACAAGGAGGACATGCGTCCTATCTTGGACCTCCGGAACGTCAATCGCTTCCTCCGGAAGGAGAAGTTCAAGATGCTCACCCTAGCTCAGGTCTTGACTGCCCTCGACCCCGGAGCCTGGTTGGTAGCGTTGGACTTACAGGACGCTTATTTCCACATCCCCGTCCTGCCGGCCCATCGGCGTTACCTGCGGTTCACGGTAGGCCTCGAGCATTTTCTGTTCACCGTGCTCCCCTTTGGCCTTACCAGTGCCCCTCGGGTGTTCACGAAAGTGATGGCGGTGGTCGCAGCTCATCTGCGCCGGGCAGGGGTTCCAGTCTTCCCCTACCTCGACGACTGGCTGCTGAAGGCGGGCTCGTCCCAGGCAGTCGTCTCCCACCTCCAGACTACGGCCGAACTCCTGCACTCGCTGGGGTTCTCCATCAATGTGCCAAAGTCGCATCTGATTCCTTCTCCACAGCTCCTTTTCATCGGAGCAGTTCTGGACACGAAGCAGTTTCGGGCCTATCCTCCCGAACGGCGAGTCCGGAATATTCAGGCTATGATTCCGATCTTTCAGCCTTTATCCTGGGTTTCGGTACGGATGACCCTGAGGCTGCTGGGCCTCATGGCCTCCTGCATCCTGCTGGTCAATCATGCCAGATGGCATATGCGGGCTCTGCAGTGGACCTGAAGTTCCAGTGGGCGCAGCACCAGGGCAACCTGTCCGATCACGTCCAGATCTCGGAGGGGACTGCAAAACAGTTGCAGTGGTGGCTCTCGAACCGGCAATGGGTCATGGGCAGATCCCTCTCCCTTCCCCAGCCAGAGCACACAGTTGTGACGGACGCGTCCCTTCTGGGATGGGGCGGTCACATGGGAGAGGCGGAGATCAGAGGCCTCTGGTCTCCGGCGGAGTCCCGGCTCCATATCAACCTTCTGGAGCTCCGGGCGATCCGACTTGCACTCAAGGCATTCCTTCCCTCTGTCAAAGGGACGGTAGTGCAGGTGTTCACAGACAACACCACCGCCATGTGGTATTGCAACAAACAGGGCGGGGTGGGGTCGTGGACCCTATGTCAGGAGGCTCTGCGCCTCTGGACGTGGCTGGAACATCAGGGCATATTCCTGATGGTTCAACACCTGGCAGGTCCCCTGAACGCCAGGCCGGACAAACTCAGCCGCAGGTGCATGATGGATCACGAATGGCGTCTTCACTCGGAGGTGGCGCAAGGTCTCTTTCAGCAGTGGGGAGAGCCTTGGTTAGATCTGTTCGCCACCGAAGAAAACGCGCAATGTCAGCAGTTCTGCGCGTTGGAATTTCCAAGGCGGCACTCGCTCGGCGACGCTTTTCGTCGCGAGTGGAGTTGCGGTCTGTTGTACGCCTTTCCGCCTATACCACTTCTACCCAGAGTGTTGAAGAAGATTCGGCGCGACCGGGCCCAAGTCATCCTTGTGGCTCCGGACTGGGCTCGAAGAGTTTGGTATCCCGAGCTACTCAGTATGAGCGTCGATCCCCCGATCCGTCTGCCTCTTCGGGAGGATCTTCTGTCGCAGCAGCAGGGGACGGTCCTCCACCCGAACCTGTCCAGTCTCCACCTGCTTGCGTGGAGATTGAGCGGCGGCAGTTGATTCCTTTCGACTTGCCTCCCGAAGTTTGTGATGTGATTCTGGCAGCCAGGCGTCCCTCCACTAAGGTGGTATACGCCTGCAGGTGAAACAAGTTTGTGGCATGGTGCACAGCAAAGGCTGTGAATCCCCTCTCTGCCCCTCTTTCTGAGGTTCTTCTGTTCCTTCTTTCTCTGGCCCAACAGGGTTCTGCCCTGGGTACCATCAAGGGCTATCTTTGTGCTATCTCGGCCTTCCTCAGGCTTCCTGATCAGCCCTCCCTTTTCAAGTCCCCTGTTGTTAACAGGTTCCTAAAAGGCATTACACACCTCTTCCCTCCTGTTCCGTTTGTAATGCCTCAGTGGGACTTGAACTTGGTTCTTACCTTTCTCATGTGCGCTTCCTTTGAGCCTCTACATAACCGTCCTCTTCGCCTTCTGACTCTGAAGACAGCCTTTCTGGTGGCCATCACCTCCGCTCGGCGGGTGAGTGAGCTCCAGGCTCTATCATGCAAACCTCCCTTTCTGTCTGTCCATCCAGACAAGGTTGTTCTTCGGACGCGTCCGTCCTTCTTGCCAAAGGTGGTTACTGCCTTCCACATTGGGCAGACCATCACTTTGCCCACCTTCTTTCCGCCTCCGCATCCTTCCAGAGAGGAAGAGAGGCTCCACCGTCTGGACACAAAACGTGCGCTTTCCTTTTATATCAACCGCACACAACACTTCCGGGTGGATGACCAGCTCTTTGTTGGCTACGTGGGTGCCAAAAAGGTCGGGCGGTGCACAAGAGAACCATTTCCCGCTGGGTAACCTTGTGTATCAAAGCCTGCTATTCTTTGGCTAAGAAGGAGCCTCCTGTTGGGCTGCGTGCCCATTCCACCAGGGCAACGGCTGCTACCACGGCCTTAGGCCGCGGTGTTCCGCTGCAGGATATCTGTCAGGCAGCTACGTGGGCCTCGCTGCACACGTTTACCAAGCATTACTGCCTTGACAGTCAGGTCCGGAGGGACGGCTTCTTTGGCCGTTCTGTCCTCCGGGACTTCCTTGTCTGATCTTTGTTCGCAGACCCACCACCGGGGTTGGTATTGCTGGGGTATCTATTCTAAGGTAAGGAATCTGTCACTAACGTGTCTCTTTCAGATGCACAAGTTACTAACTTGTGTAACGATATATCTGTAAGAGACAGTAGTTAGTGACAGATTCCTTACCGCCCACCCATCCTCCCCGTTCTGCGAACTGATTTCTAGGGTTAAGGACATCCCTTTCAGGGCCCTAGTATTTTTCAGACACCTATGTCAGCTTCTTGCATGGCTCTGCGTTCCTGGCGCGGAAAGTCGTGTACAGAACTGACGTCAGCGCGCAGGGGCGGCGTCTAAGTACTGCCCGCGACGTCATCCCGGCGATCACGACGACGGTCGCGGAGCCGCACAACGCCGCCTACCGACGCGCAAGGGTACTGCTACGCAAAAACTTTCCGGATCCAGCCTGACGCCTGGGGATATTCTAAGGTAAGGAATCTGTCACTAACTACTGTCTCTTACAGATATATCGTTACACAAGTTAGTAACTTGTGCATATGGCAGAAATCGCCTAGGAGCTCATAACCCCTCCAACATCTGACTGAAGTGTTCGGGAAGAGAGTGTGTAGTTTTTGGGGGTGTAGGTACCAGTTGTACATGATCTTGTAATGGGCTTCCCTTAGAAACATAGAACGATTGTATTTAGCAATATCTTTATGCAGGGAACTCCATTGTTTCTCTGTTATAGGGGTCTGCAGGAGGGCCTCCCAAAACGCCCTGTGTCGCGGGGCCTGAGAGGGACACACCATGAGAAGGAGAGAATAGAGAAATGAGATGCGGCCCTTAGCCGTGGCTCCAGCCTGTACAAATCGCTCTACAGGGAGAAGATACCTGGACGCGGCCAGCCGCATCTGAGGCTGCCGCGCCCAGTGTTTTAACTGGAAATAGTGGTATTCCTCTGTGGGGGAAAGTTTAAAAAGAGAGGCACAGTTTGCAATGGAGCGTAGTTCCCCTCGGACAAACAGGTCAGACAACATTCGGCAACTGCCTCCCTCCAGCTGTCAAAGGGACCCTCTAGCACAGCAGGGGGGAAGGCAGGATTGAAATGAATAGGGGTGTATGGGGACGGAAAGGTTGTCATGGGCAGGGTCTTGGTAGCGATATCCCATGCTTTAAGAGTAGTGGCTGTTGGGGTGCTACGGTAGACATTCCTTGACCTATCCTGTTTTGGTTTCCAAGCAGATCACATATGGTTGTTCCCGCTACTTGCCTGCCCATATGGAGCCAGTGTTTGTCTGAGGCTTTAAGGGACCAATCGGCCAGGACACACAGCTGGGCTGCTCTATAATAGAGAGGGAAATCTGGAAGGGATAGTCGCCCCTTTAGGCGCGGTCTGGTCAGTAGTCGTTGAGATAAGCGGGCCCTGTGACCTTGCCAGATGAATTTTATCATCATGCCCTTTAACTCGGCGAACAGCTCCCTATCCACCGTAATCGGTAGGCCCTGAAATAGATAAAGAAGCCGGGGCAGTACATTCATCTTGATCGCATTTATTCGACTGATCCAGGTAATGTACGTGGACCCCATTTTTTAAAATCAGATTTAAGTTGCTGTGGTAAGGGGGGGGAGTTTGCTTTGTAGAGATCTGCTGGATTGGGTGTGATTTTAATGCCCAGGTAAGTGATTTCCTTATGAACACACGTAAAGGGTGAGGCCTCGGTGATGGCTGCAATCATCTCTTGGGGCATGGACAGGTTAAGTAAGAAAGGTTAACCTTGAAACCCGCCACTTTCTTGAAGCTATTGAGTTCGGCTGGTATAGCCGGCAGCGAAAATCTAGGTTCAGTAATGGGCAGCAGGACATCGTCCGCAAACAAGGACATTTTGTGCCCATCTGGTCCAAACTTAATCCCATGGATTCCTGGGTTGGCCCTGATACGCGCAGCAAGTGGTTCGATGCAGAGCGCAAAGAGCATAGGTGATAGGGGGCAAACCTGTCTTGTGCCTCTTGATAAGTAAAAAAAGTCAGAGGCTACTCCGTTGACAAGAACTCGGGACTTAGGGCAATGATAATTAGCTTTCACCATGCCCAGGAAGGTAGCACCGAACCCGAAACTGCGCAGGATGCTCATCAAGAAGGGCCAATCCACCCGGTTGAAGGCCTCTGCGTCCAGTGAGAGCAAGGCCCACCGGGATGTGCTTCTTCTAAACTTTATCAATTAGATGTATTATCCTACGCAGGTTATCATGGGTCTGACGGCCCTTGATGAAACCGGATTGGTCCGGATGGATCAAATCTGGCGGAATTCCTTCCAATCTGCTGGCAAGTCTCTTGGAATGCAATTTAGCATCTAGGTTCAAAAGCGCAATAGGGCTGTACGAAGCACACAATTGGTGTCTTTTCCCTGCTTTGGGGATCAGCGTGATTAACGCTTCCCCTATCAACGGGGATACCTGATGAGAGGTCGCTATAACATTAAAGAGAGCAGCCAAATGGGGAGTCAGCTCAGCGGCAAACGTTCGGTAGAACTGGGCACTGAAGCCATCAGGCCCGGGGCCTTCTGGAGTTTAAGGGCATCAATCGCCTTCTGGACCTCCTCCCTCGAGATGGGCTGACAGCTCTTCATCGGTGGCGGGGGAAACCTGTTGGAGCTCCAGCGAGTCCAAATAGTGAGATTGGTCCTGCTCTACTAGGGGTTCTGCTGTATAAAGTGTTCTATAGAGTTCACGGAAGGCAGCCGCTTTCCCCCCTCACTATGGTGTGTGGTGCCCGACTCGTCGACTATCTGTCTGATGTACTCCTTCTCCTGTTTGGCTTGGAGCTGTCGCGCCATCATACCCTCGAGCCTGGAGGTGCAAAAGGGTCTTTTCTGCCCTATTAGTATATATTGCGTGGAGCTTCCCTTTTAGTGCCATTACTTTCCTTAAAGTCTTTACAGACAGGGCATCTTTGTGTGACTTCTCTGCATCCCGCAGTTCCCCCTCCAACGACAACTGCTCCCTAGTTTGTTGCTTCTTCAAAGTGATAGCTATAGCAATGCATTTGCCCCGTAAAACAGCTTTAAAGGTGTCCCAGTTAATCAAGTGGGAGGTGTCTTTAGGGTCAATGTTAACGAAGAAGTGTTTGATAGTCTTCCTCAGTTCATCACGAAGGCGGCGATCCCTACTGAGAATATTGGGGAAGTACCACCTCGTAAGTTTAAAGCGAGGTGCGGGCCATTTGATCAAAATTTCCAGGGGTGCGTGATCCGAAAGGCATATCAGATGCAATTGGGCACTCGGTATCGCCTGACGGAGTGCCTGGCTAAGGAAAATGTGATCAATCCTAGAGTATGATATATGGGAGTGGGAAAAGAAGGAATAATCTTCGTGTCGAGGGGTTTAGGGCCCTCCAGATATCTATCAACCCAATTGCTGTAGTGAAGATTTAAGAGCCTTGTTAAAGACTCCTGCCGCTGATCTATGTAGATGGGTAGTGCCGCAGTGGGATCCCAAATAAGATTGAAATCCCCCATTAAAACTATGTCCCCCGTGGCAAAGCCCTCCAGTGTTGTAAGAAACGTGAGGAGAAATTCTGACTGTCCAGAGTTAGGTGCAAAGACCGTGGCGATAGTGCATGGGCGACCCATCAAAACCCCCTTAACCATAAGGAATCTCCCAGCTTTGTCCGCCTTTGTGTCGTGGGGTTGGAAGTAAACCGAGGAGTGGAAAAGGAGAGCGACTCCATTTTGTATTGTAGTAGCAGAGGACCGGAATATCAGTGGGTAGGATTTGTGTCGCAATCGGAGGTCCTCGTCTCTCTTTAGGTGAGTTTCCTGTAATGCTACTATACGAACATGGATGGTCCCCTAGAAATTTCCATAAGTGTTGTTTCTAGCTGAGGGAGTTTAGCCCCCTAACGTTCCATGACATACAGTTGAAGGACATTAGATCGATTGTGGGGAGCACATCACCCAGATCAAGTATCTCCTATCGTGTCCCAGCACCATCTCCCCCAGCACCCACCCCCACTCCACCCCCCCAATCTGATCTGCAGAGTCACTTGATAAGCACCACAGTGAGAACAAAACAACGGAATATGCAACAAACTTCCAACTAAGAAGTCCCCAAAGTGATGAAGAAACCTCACTGTTGGTGACTCCAGGAGCGAGTCCAGAACAGCACCTGGGGCCCCCTTGTGTAGATAGCTGGACACTAGTCTTCATATGACTTTCTTCACCCGGACTAAAGTAGGCGGAGAGATCTCGGGCACATGGAAAAGAAGGTCTCCAGTGCATCACTGTCTTGTACCCCAGGCCCCTGGGCAAGAAAACCAGCTGCGGTATGGCACCCACACAAGGGCGAAATCCCTGAGTGCCCACAGGGCTAGGGGAAATAAACCACACAGACAAAGGGCATCTGAAAGAGACACGTTAGTGACAGATTCCTTACTTTAGAATATCCCCAGGCGTCAGGCTGGATCCGGAAAGTTTTTGCGTAGCAGTACCCTTGCGCGTCGGTATGCGGCGTCGTGCGGCTCCGCGTCCGTCGTCGGCGTCGTGATCGCCGGGATGACGTCGCGGGCAGTACTTAGACGCCGGCCCTGCGCGCTGACGTCAGTTCTTCTTTTTCCGCGCCAGCAAGCGCAGATCCGGGAAGAGCAGTGCCCTAGTCATTTTTTGACTAACTTTTTGGTGAATTTTTCACTGTTTCTCGAATCGACTTCAAGGTGTCGTAGGGATGCCCGGCTTTAAACGTTGCGGCGCCTGTGCTCGGATGATGTCCATCACAGACCCGCATTGGGAGTGTCTCTTCTGCCTCGGCCGAGGCCAAGACACGGAGTCGTGTTCCGACTGCCGGGCCCTCAACCCGAAAGCTTTGCGAGAGCGGTCTCGAAAGCTCCTCGAGGCCCGGCATTCGGCTCCGCGCAAGCCCCGGTCGCGTGAGAGGTCGAGGGGTCGGTCGCGGAGTCCTCACCGGTCGTCGGCGTCGAAGTCTTCTTCGTCCGGTAAGTCAAAACACAAAAAGTCCAAAAAGCATCGTCGCTCTAGGACTTCGCCTCGCCGGTCTCGCGACTCGGCTGAGGCCCCTCCCGGCACCGTCCCCGCCCCCGTGGCCCCGGACATGCCTGTGGAGTCGCCCCCGCACTACCCGTCCTTCCCGGGTTCGGGGGCGGATCCGGCCCAAATACAGGAATTCCTGTCGGCCATGGCCCGCCTCTTCGTGCCTCAAGGTCCCTCCGGTGCGCCTTCGGGCCCCGCGGGCCCTGATGGGGTTGCTCCGGCGTCGCCGACGGCTCCGGCCCCGGCGTCGCCCTTGCCTCCAGCCTCGATCCCGGCTCCGGCCCCGGCCTCGATCCCGGCTCCGCAACCCCCATCGACGCCGGTCGACCTAACGACACCTCCACCGGCGCCAATGTCTCCGGTGCCGTTCGCGACGCCGCCTGGGGCTCCGGGCGTCGTCGTACCCCAGTTCCTTCCGGCTCCGGACATGGAACCGGGCCGACGTCGCTCGACGCCGGTTCCAGCGCCGATGGGGCCTTGGATCCCAAATGTCCCTCCTCCTCCTTATTTTGAACCAGAGGAGGACCAGGAGGACTGGGAGGGGTCTGATGACCCTCTGGCACAACAGTGTCAGTATGATGAGGACTGGACAGAGGGTCTAGAGGACGCCAGTGGTCTCGATACTTCCCCTGACACTGGCATGCTGTCTCCTCCCGTGGCTACGGAGGAGGGAGCCAATTTTGCAACGGTGTTGCGTAGGGCGGCTGGAGCCTTACATCTCCAACTACCTACTGTGGCAGTCAAGACTAATCTCTTGACAGAGGTGCTTCAGCCGGCAGCCTCCTCTACGGAGACTGTGCTGCCGTTTAACGATGCCCTCACTGACGTTCTTTTGGGCGCCTGGTCCAAGCCCAACACAGGGGCTCCTGTGGATAGGAACGTGTCCCGACGCCATCGCCCAGCTCCGGGCGACCCCCTATTTCTCTCTGTCCACCCCACTCCTGAAAGCTTGGTTGTCCAAGCCTCCGCTTCCCAAACCGCCTTCCCTACCGCCCCTCCGGATAGGGAATCCAAACCCCTGGATCAATTTGGGAAGAAGGGTTTTTCTTCCTCCAGTGCGGGCTTGCGGTCCATCAACACCGCTTGCCTTTTGGGCCGATATACCCACTCCTTGTGGGATTCGGTGGCGACTGTTTTGCCCCAGTGTTCTGAGGAGGTCCAGACACTGCTTTCCCGCGCCATTGCGGAAGGAAGGGATGCGGCCAAATACACAATTCGATGTGGCCTTGATACCGCCGACTCGCTGGGCAGGTCTATTGCAACGACGGTGGCGCTGCGTCGCCACGCCTGGCTGAGAACCACTGGTTTTTCAGGGGATGTCCAGAATTCTCTCATGGACATGCCCTTTGATGGAGTCGGTCTTTTTGGGTCCAAAGCAGACCATGCGTTGGAGCGCTTTAAGGACTCACGGGCTACTGCCAAGTCCCTGGGCCTTTCTGCTGTGCGCCCTCCGCTAACTTCTGCTTTTCGCCCCTATCGTGGCCACGGAAGGGGCGCCCAGTCACGTCAGCAGCCCAGCCACCGGCCCGCGCAGCAGGCGTCTTCGCGTGGCCGAGGACGTGGATACCGCCGTGGCGGTTCGGGCAACCAGCGTGCGGGTCAGGCCACCACCTCCAACCCGTCCGCGGCCTCCAAGCCCTCCTAGTCCCTCCTTTCAGGTGCACAGCACGCCAGTCGGGGGCAGGGTCCGCCATCACCTTCACCACTGGCGTCCCATCACCTCGGACAGGTGGGTCTTGGACATTGTCCGAAGGGGCTACTCCCTCCCCTTCGAGACCACCCCCCAGCCATGCCACCTCAATTCCACCGCATGTCAGGGGATCACTTGGTGCTTCTACAGAAGGAAGTCACGGCCCTCTTGGCCAAGAGGGCCATCGAGCCTGTTCTGACCCCAGAAGTAGGGCGTGGTTGCTACTCCCACTACTTTCTGGTGCCCAAAAGGACAAGGAGGACATGCGTCCTATCTTGGACCTCCGGAACGTCAATCGCTTCCTCCGGAAGGAGAAGTTCAAGATGCTCACCCTAGCTCAGGTCTTGACTGCCCTAGACCCTGGAGACTGGTTGGTAGCGTTGGACTTGCAGGACGCCTATTTCCACATCCCCGTCCTGCCGGCCCACCGGCGTTACCTTCGGTTCACGGTAGGCCTCGAGCATTTTCAGTTCACCCTGCTCCCCTTTGGCCTTACCAGTGCCCCTCGGGTGTTCACGAAAGTGATGGCGGTGGTCGCAGCTCATCTGCGCCGGGCAGGGGTTTCAGTCTTCCCCTACCTCGACGACTGGCTGCTGAAGGCGGGCTCGTCCCAGGCAGTCGTCTCCCACCTCCAGACTACGGCCGAACTCCTGCACTCGCTGGGGTTCTCCATCAATGTGCCGAAGTCGCATCTGATTCCTTCTCCACAGCTCCTTTTCATCGGAGCAGTTCTGGACACGACGCAGTTTCGGGCCTATCCTCCCGAACGGCGAGTCCGGGATATTCAGGCTATGATTCCGATCTTTCAGCCTTTATCCTGGGTTTTGGTACGGATGACCCTGAGGCTGCTGGGCCTCATGGCCTCCTGCATCCTGCTGGTCAATCATGCCAGATGGCATATGCGGGCTCTGCAGTGGGACCTGAAGTTCCAGTGGGCGCAGCACCAGGGCAACCTGTCCGATCACGTCCAGATCTCGGAGGGGACTGCAAAACAGTTGCAGTGGTGGCTCTCGAACCGGCAATGGGTCATGGGCAGATCCCTCTCCCTTCCCCAGCCAGAGCACACAGTTGTGACGGACGCGTCCCTTCTGGGATGGGGCGGTCACATGGGAGAGGCGGAGATCAAAGGCCTCTGGTCTCCGGCGGAGTCCAGGCTCCATATCAACCTTCTGGAGCTCCGGGCGATCCGACTTGCACTCAAGGCATTCCTTCCCTCTGTTAAAGGGAAGGTAGTGCAGGTGTTCACAGACAACACCACCGCCATGTGGTACTGCAACAAACAGGGCGGGGTGGGGTCGTGGACCCTCTGTCAGGAGGCTCTGCGCCTCTGGACATGGCTGGAACATCAGGGCATGTTCCTGATGGTTCAACACCTGGCAGGTTCCCTGAACGCCACGGCGGACGAACTCAGCCGCAGGTGCATGATGGATCACGAATGGCGTCTTCACTCGGAAGTGGCGCAAGGACTCTTTCTACAATGGGGAGAGCCTTGGTTAGATCTATTCGCCACCGAAGAGAACGCGCAATGTCATCAGTTCTGCACGTTGGAATTTCCAAGGCGGCACTCGCTCGGCGACGCTTTTCGTCGCGAGTGGAGTTGCGGTCTGTTGTACGCCTTTCCGCATATACCACTTCTACCCAGAGTGTTGAAGAAGATTCGGCACGACCGGGCCCAAGTCATCCTTGTGGCTCCGGACTGGGCTCGAAGAGTTTGGTATCCCGAGCTACTCAGTATGAGCGTAGATCCCCCGATCCGTCTGCCTCTTCGGGAGGATCTTCTGTCGCAGCAGCAGGGGACGGTCCTCCACCCGAACCTGTCCAGTCTACACCTGCTTGCGTGGAGATTGAGCGGCGGCAGTTGATTCCTTTCGACTTGCCTCCCGAAGTTTGTGATGTGATTCTGGCAGCCAGGCGTCCCTCCACTAAGGTGGTATACGCCTGCAGGTGGAACAAATTTGTGGCATGGTGCACAGCAAAGGCTGTGAATCCCCTTTCTGCCCCTCTTTCTGAGGTCCTTCTGTTCCTTCTTTCTCTGGCCCAACAGGGTTCTGCCCTGGGTACCATCAAGGGTTATCTTTGTGCTATCTCGGCCTTCCTCAGGCTCCCTGATCAGCCCTCCCTTTTCAAGTCCCCTGTTGTTAACAGGTTCTTAAAAGGCATTACACACCTCTTCCCTCCTGTTCCGTTTGTGATGCCTCAGTGGGACTTGAACTTGGTTCTTACCTTTTTAATGTGCGCTCCCTTTGAGCCTCTACATAACTGTCCTCTTCGTCTTCTGACTCTGAAGACAGCCTTTCTGGTGGCCATCACCTCCGCTCGGCGGGTGAGTGAGCTCCAGGCTCTATCTTGCAAACCTCCCTTTCTGTCTGTTCATCCAGACAAGGTTGTTCTTAGGACGCGTCCGTCCTTCTTGCCAAAGGTGGTTACTGCCTTCCACATTGGGCAGACCATCACTTTGCCTACCTTCTTTCCGCCTCCGCATCCTTCCAGAGAGGAAGAGAGGCTCCACCGTCTGGACCCAAAACGTGCGCTCTCCTTCTATATCAACCGCACAAAACACTTCCGGGTGGATGACCAGCTCTTTGTTGGCTACGTGGGCGCCAAAAAAGGTCGGGCGGTGCACAAATGAACCATCTCCCGCTGGGTTACCTTGTGCATCAAGGCCTGCTATTATTTGGCTAAGAAGGAGCCTCCTGTTGGGCTGCGTGCCCATTCCACCAGGGCAACGGCTGCTACCACGGCCTTGGTCCGCGGTGTTCCCCTGCCGGTTATCTGTCAGGCAGCTACGTGGGCCTCGCTGCACACGTTTACAAAGCATTACTGCCTTGACAGTCAGGTCCGGAGGGACTGCTTCTTTGGCCGTTCTGTCCTCCAGGACTTCCTTGTCTGATCTTTGTTCGCAGACCCACCACCGGCGTTGGTATTGCTGGGGTATCTATTCTAAGGTAAGGAATCTGTCACTAACGTGTCTCTTTCAGATGCACAAGTTACTAACTTGTGTAACGATATATATCTGTAAGAGACAATAGTTAGTGACAGATTCCTTACCGCCCCACCCATCCTCCCCGTTCTGCGAACTGATTTCTAGGGTTAAGGACATCCCTTTCATGGCCCTAGTATTTTTCAGACATCTATGTCAGCTTCTTGCATGGCTCTGCGTTCCTGGCGCGGAAAGTCGTGTACAGAACTGACGTCAGCGCACAGGGGCGGCGTCTAAGTACTGCCCGCGACGTCATCCCGGCGATCCCGACGACGGACGCGGAGCCGCACGACGCCGCCTACCGACGCGCAAGGGTACTGCTACGCAAAAACTTTCCGGATCCAGCCTGACGCCTGGGGATATTCTAAGGTAAGGAATCTGTCACTAACTACTGTCTCTTACAGATATATCGTTACACAAGTTAGTAACTTGTGCATTAAGTCCGAGAACCAGCGCCCTTTAGCGTTTCAATGTCTTGCCTCCCTTCTTGGGTGTCTGCCAGGGTCCCGGCAAGTGCTGCCCCAGCGGTTGATCCTTGCGCTCCCGCCCCGAAGCCGCTGTCTGTTGCGGTGGAGATATTTCTAGGCTGATCAAAGCCGCTGCCCCCTCTACCTCAGTGAAGTGGCATTGTTTGTTGCAGAACGAAAAGGCGATGCCAAAAGGGTAGGTCCATCTGTATTTGATCTGACACTCCCTCAGCGCCATTGTGAGCGGTCAGAACTGCTGCCTGTGGGCCAAAGTGGCTTGAGCTACATCCTGGAAAAGCGAGCACATAGCCCCCTGAAAGGTGATAGAGTTGCTGTTTCTAGCTTTCCAAAGAACGAGTTCCTTAGTTTTAAATGAGCTGAATTTGGCCAGAATGTCCCTTGGACGCTTGCTTTCCCCCAGGCGACGCGCTGGCCCACCCGGTGTACTCGTTCCAACCGAACCTCTGGGCAGTCGTCTCTCAAGATGCTGGAGAAGAGGCCCACCATGAACGTCTCCAGATCTGGTCCCTCGCTTCCCTCCTCCAGGCCCCTCACTCGTATGTTGTCTCTGCTGGAGCGATTCTCCAAATCTTTGCATTTTATTAGGGCAGAGTGCAGCTGGTTGCTCAGGTCGGCAGGTACCTCTTCCAGGGGCTTCAGACGCCCCTCGAGTTCCTGGTATTTCGTTTCCAGATCCAGGGTACAGGTACCCACCGAATCCACATGTGCTTGAATCGAAACCAGCTTCGACCTCACCTCTGTCCGGAATGCATCGAACAAGGCGCCGATGTCCTCCCTAAGCTCTTTCTTAAACTCCCGCAGCGTTGCAAGGAGGTTCTCCCTAGTTAGCACCATGTTGCCTGCTGTTTGGGCCTCCACCTCCTTCTCCGCCTGGGACTCAGTAGGGGCAAAATAGCTGGAGACTCTGTTGGTCTGGGCCTTTTTGGGTGGCATATGGGCGAGGGCCTCGGTCAGTGCGATGACGCCCCCGGTCAGCGCAGTCACTCAGCTAAGGCGTCGTATTCCAGAGCAGGGGGGGGCGCCTACGATCAGCCAGGAAGCGCTATGATGACTGGGCCTCAAAGACCCATCCAATAGGACCGATATAGCAATGTTCAGGACAACCCCACTGAGGCGCCCTTCCTCCTTCTACGATGTATCCGCAGCAATCTCAGGGCAAGACCACCTCCATTCCGCCGCCACTCCGGTGCGAGAACCCCTCAGGTCAGATCGTCTCCCTCCACAGAGTCAGCCACAGACAGGGGCAGCTCGGCTCGTTGTAAGCCCGTCAGGCGCCATCTTAGCGTCAGGCAGCTTCAGGTGACTCTGGGGAAGCCCCCCCAGTGCACCACTCGTAGGGCCCAGTGATGGGTTGGAGGGGGGATCCCGGGATCTCCCCACCCCTGCAATTGTGTGCGTGCTCTTACCTGTGTTGCGGCATGAGCGGAGGACCTCCTTCCACTGGGGCCCCCCAGTCGGGGCAGCTTGCCCGTAGATCCAGCTCAAGACCAGAGGCCTCCCAGGTCCGGCACCCCCTCAGATCTGCCACCACCGAGGGGCAGGTCAATGCGGGGGGCCAGGAAACGTGTGCCTGCCAGCACTCATGAGCATGGGTAGCCCGGGCCGATAACATCCCAGTGGGCTCAGCCGCCATTTTGTCCGCTCTGCAGCGTCTTCACCTCAGCCCGGGTCTCGCCAAGATTGCCGCTCCTCCAGCCAGTTGTCTCATTCTATAAAGTGTCCTCCGGCTACAGCACGCCCCTCACCTAAGTTGCGGGCAGTTTTGATGACATTTGGCGTGCCGTAGTGCCCATGATTGCGGGACACGGAGCGGAGCCTAGTCGGAACACGTCCGCGCGGCTGTGATGGTTGGCCACACCCCCGTCAAAGCATTTTTTGACTTCTCTGCACCAATCCCATTCATCAGACAAGGCACAAGAGCAATGCCACAAGTGGAGCCTGCACATGAACTCTGGTCCGCACCGCGGTTCCCCAAGTTTCCTGGACTGACTCCGCCCAACATAAGAGAGTTTTATGGGGCTATGAGCCTCATTTTTGGGTGTCCGGACCCCTCTGGATTGCCTTCGGATCCCATGGGTTCAGGAGGGACTCCGACTAGGGCTCTGCCAGCAGGTCGACCCTTGGTGCAAAGTTGAGCCTTTAGGTTTCGTTGGTGGATCCGGATCAGCACCGGCCACAACTTTGCAACCTATTTCAGGGACCGTTCCAGGTGCACCGTTCCTGACACTGCTGATGCCCATCATGATTCCCAGCATCACACGACATTGGTTCTGGCGCTGACCAGGCCCACATGGCCTGTATTGGAGTTGGAGCCCTATTCCCATGAAGAGCCCTTTGAGGAACGCAAATGGAGTGGATCTTACTATCACAATGGCTATTCCGGCCCCCTAGCAGAGTCCAAGGCCGACGATACCTAGTATGAGGACCTGGCGATGCCAGTGGCCTGGACACCCCACCAGACACTGGACTCCTCTCTCTTCCCATAATGGCTACGGGGGAAGGGGCTTCCTTAGCCATAGTGGTCCGGAGGGCAAATGAGGTCCTGGGCTTCAGCTGCCCACAGTTGAGGTCAAGACTAACAGGTGCTTGAACCTGGTGTATCCCTCTCAGAGCCCTTAGTCCCCTTCAATGAAGCCATCACTGATGTTCTGCTCGAGGCCTGGGCCAAGCCCTGCACAGGCACTCCAGTGTACAGGACTATCTTCTGCCGCCATCGCCCTGCTTCCGGGGACCTAGCCTTCCCCACCCAGCACCCCACCCCTGAGAGTCTGGTGGTCCAGGCTCCCTCCTCCAAAATCGATCCCAGCGCATTCCCTACCACACAACCGGATAGGCAATCCAAGAGGCTGGATACATTTCGCAAAAGGATTTTTACTTCCACCAGCCTTGCATTGTGGACTGTGCACATTGCATGCTTATTGGGCCACAATTCCACAAATGCAAGTGCTGCCTATGTTCTCTGAGGAGGCCTGAGCCATACTCTCTCAAGCTATTGCTAATGGAAGAGATGCAGCAAAGTACACAATCGGATGCGGACTGGATACAACCTACTCGCCGGGCAGAGCCAATGCTTCCACGGTGAAGCTCTGACGTCATGCCTGGCTGAGGACAGCTGGCTTTTCGGGGCTGTCCAGGCATCCCTTATGGACATGCCCTTCAACTCCACTTGCTTTTTGGTGACAAGGCAGATTTGGTGCTTGAACACTTCAAAGATAGTAGAGCCACGTTTAGATCATTGGAGCTCACAATTGCCCTGCGAGAGCTGCATTCCTCCTTCCGTGGCTGTAGTAAGGGTTATCAACTATAGCTTTTTTTTCCTAACCACAACTCCCAGCAGGCACCTTACTCCTTTTGTGGCCACAGACGTGGCTCCCACAGACCTTGTGGGAACCAAGGCAAGAGGTCTACTGTTAGGAAATGGTGTGTATTACATTTTGTGGTCGTGCAACCTCACAACGTAATACACTTACCACCCTCTTTTAGACATTAGGTTTCGTTTGTCCATCCTTCAGCTCAACCCTGGGTAGCTGTGTCTCTGAGCAGCAAGGCTTATACAAACGAACATGTGTAAAGCATTTAAGCAGCACAAAAACAATTGAAGAAGAAATTGACAAGAAACCAAAGAAATCCGACACCAGTTTATAAAAATAGACTGGATTTTTATGTATTTTTAGTCACCACAATGAAAAAGATCCACGGGAGCGTTACTGAGATATAGAACTTACAAGGGACAGTAAATCGGGTTATTTCACTCAAACACAAACAAGCACTGGCAAATTCAACAAATGTAACACTTTTTGGGCTAGCTGAAATGCAGTCACTGAGTTTAGGCAACCAACTCCAGTAGGGAGCCAGTTAAGAGGACCAGTAAGGTCCTCAGTAACAGTTACCTCAGCAGGTGAAACAGACTTCCGTCAGTTCCAGGCACTTTTATCCTTTGCAGGGCTTTCCTATGGAACTGGTCCTGATGCAAGAGATGAGGAACGCTGAAGATGCTCAAAGGATGCTGTGTATGCGGTGCGGTCGATGGGGGTCTTGCTGGGAATACTTCTTGGTCCATGAAGGGGGTGAGGCAGTCCTGGTCACAGAGTCGACGTCTCTCAAAGTCACTGGACTACTGGTCGCCTCACATCGCGTTCATAGGCCAATCGTATCTGGGTCGATAACTCATTCTCTGGGGGCTCCAGCAGCACTCAAACAATACTCCCAGCAAACTCGGGTGCAACTTTGTGCGTCAGGTCCTGGTTCCTGGTGCTGCACGCTGGCGGCGGGTTGAAGACTTTGGGCTACCAACTTGCCCCAGCAGGCTTCTCAGCTGTTGTGTCCCTGTGCTGTGAACAGGAGGCCAGCTCACTGACCCTCGGAGTCTCTTGGCTTTGGCTGGGCTCTGGGGACGACTTCTCCTTGAGCAGGACACAGCAGGCACAGTCCCTCTCCTTTGCCAGCAACCAGGTTAAGCAGGTGCAGTCTGTGCCGGTGCAGCCACCCTTTGCTGGTTCTGCAGTGCAGTAAGTCAGTGCTTCTTCTGTGCTCTTCCCGTCCATTCGAGATCTGAGTTCTGGGTGCCAGGGAGTCCTACTTATACTCAGAAAATGCCTTCTGAGCAGGATGCAGTTTGTAGCCAATGGGCTACCATGTTCCCTCTCATCTGATGACCACTTCCTGTGAAGTGTGCCATCTGGGCATCCCAGGATGCATCATTTTGCCCACTTCTAATATAGCAGGACCCCCCATCTGCTGGGAAGTGGATCTCCGTACCCCAACCCAGAGATGTGGCTACCGAGAGGGCTACATGCCCCTGGAAAATCGGTTTGCCTGAACAATGGAGCAGCCCTCTCGTCAAGTGTTATCCATTTGCTCTTTTGGGCCAACACCCGTGTGGCTTCCTGCAGGAGGGAAGTGGCACCTCCTTCCAGAGCAGGCCCCTATTGTATCCTTTCCTAGGGGTCATTAGCATGTCTCCCCAGGAGGGCAGAAAGCTGTCTCGGCTGTAAGACCCAATGTGCAATCAGTATGGGCACAGGGGACTGAAGGCAACAAAGTTGCAATTTTGCTGAAGTTGCACACTGCAACTTGTTTCATTATTTTCATCTTGAGAATCAAGTCAGGCTTAATGTAACGAGTTGTTTGATACCTTGGATGACCCACTTTGATCGCACCATTCCAGAGTTAGCACAACTGAGTGGTCAATTGGGTGACCAAGCTTTTCAATAGTAAAAACAACAGTTTATCGATTTTATGATCAGAACATGTAAAATACATGTTCTGCCCCTGAGATATGTTGCATCCTGCCTTAGGACTCGCTAGGCTGGCATATGGGTGACTTACACATATACCGGGGCAAGTCTGGCTTTGCTATTGCTTTAAATGGCAAAGTCAGGCCAGCGGTTAAACTGCTCTTCCAGCCTGCAAAAGGCGAGCTGGGAGTATTGTTTTACTCGTGTCCTACCCTGGGTGGCAAAACCAGTGCTGCAATCCTTGTCAGGACCCTCTAACTTGCATCCCCTGGGTACCATTTACTAAGGGCTTACAGTTAAGCTAGCTCAGCCAATTGGATTGTAGCCAATTCGACATATCTGTTTAAGGGTAAGGGCACAGGCACTGAGGTCTGATTAGCAGGCATCAGTACACTCAGAGTCAAAAAATCAGCAGGATCAGTCCAAAAACTTGGGGGTGACCATACAAAAAGGGCTTTTCCTTACATCTACCCAGCCCCTCCTACACCCACCCCCCCGGAAGCCCTGCCTTTCCAGCATACCCACCCCCTTTGCCACCGCCCCCCGACCAATTGAGGGAGGACCACCTTTCGCTTTTACAACAGGCCAAATGAGTCATTGAAAGCGTGCCGGCATCAGAAGTAGGTTGTGGTTGCAATTCCCACTACTTTCTGGTGCCGATAAGGGATGGTGTCCTCCGTCCTACCCTAAACCTACGCCCTCTCAACTACTTGAGAAAAAGGAAAAATTCAAAATGCTCACTTTGGCTCAGGTTCTCTCTGATCTCAACTCTGAGGACTGGATAGTAGCGCTGAACTTGCAGGACGCTTACTTCCATATTCCCGACCTGCCTGCCCACGCCTTTACCTGTGGTTCACGGTAGGCCAAGAACATTATCAGTTTGCTGTACTCCCTTTTGGCCTCACCAGCACCCCTCTGGCGTTCACCAGGTTGATGGCAGTGGGTACAGCTCATCTACGGAGATCAGAGGATCCAGTCTTCCCCGATCTCGACGGCTGGCTGTTGAAGATGGGCTTGCCCCGGGCAGTTGTCACCTACTTTCAGACTATGGCAGGCCTCCTGCATTCCCTGGAGTTCACTGTCAATGTGCCGAAGTCATACCTGAATCCCTCATAGACACTTACCTTCATTGGAGCCATTCTGGACACAGTGCAATTCTGCACCTATCCTTCGTAGCGGCCAATCCAGGATATTCTGACCATGATACCAATGTTTTATCCTCTATCCTGGATTTTTAGGGAGACCGACTCTGAGGCTGCTGAGTCTCCTGCATCTTGCTGGTAAAGCATGCCTGCTGGCATATGCAGGCCCTGCAGTGGAGAAGTGTGGCTCAATGGTTAGAGCGGCAGACCCTGATGCAGAGATCTGGCCCGGGACCAGGGTTCAATTCCCGCCTCGGCGGGTCTTGGGCTCAATTTCCTCGGACCTGATAATTCTCGCCTCGGTGCCTATTCTAATCATGGGTCCCACTCTGCAACTCTGGGCAATAGCTTGCTTAATCTCCACAACGGCCCCAACAGCGCTGGGATGCCTGGTTTCACCCTGGGGGTGCCCAGGAGGGGACATTTCACAGGGAAAAGCCAGGAAGGGTTCCACAGCGGTATGCGTACAGCGCCTGGACACCCCTTTGGGGGTATGGGTGCGCTTTACAAGTACAAATTTCATTTCATTTCAGTGGGACCTGAAGTCCCAATGGATGCAGCATCAAGGGAATGTCTCCAACGAGGTCAAGAGGGAACCGCAAAAGAATTACAGTGGTGGCTTGTGAACCGCGATTGGGTCAGCAGCAGACCCCTTTCTCTTCCCCAGTCAGATGTCAGTCCTGGGTTGGGTGAGACTATATGGGAGAGGTTGAAGATTAGAGGACTCTGGTCTCGAGTGGAGTCTCCACTCCATATCAACTTTTTAGAGTTGAGAGCAATTTACTTTGCATTGAAAGCCTTCCTCCCTTCCATCAAAGAAAGACTAGCTCAGATGTTCAAGTACAACACCACTGCCACGTGGTACAGCAACAGGGTTGGGGTTGTGGACCCTGTGCCAGGAGGCTCTGCACTTCTATGCATGGCTGGAACGTTACCTGCGGTTCCCGGTGGGCCACAAACGCTTTCCATTCGATGTACTCCCTTTTGGCCTTACCACCGCCCCTCGGGTGTTCACCAAGGTGATAGCGGTGGTTGTAGCTCATCTGTGGAGATCAGTGGTACCAGTCTTACCTTATCTCTATGACTGGCTGCTGAAGGCGGGCTCGACCCAGGCAGTCGTCTCCCACCTCCAGACTATGGTGAGCCTCTTACATTTGCTGGGTTCACTATCAACGCACCAAAGCCACACCTGGCTCCCTCTCAGACGCTCCCTTTTATGAGGGCCTGTTCTGGACACAGTATAGTTTTGGGCCTATCCACCCGAAAGGTGAGTCCAGGATATTCAGGCTATGATAATGATGGGGGTTTTAAGAGACAAAGAAGATGCAGCAAAAAAAAGATGTATTGAAAGAAAGGGAGAGAGGGGCAGTTTGAACATTTTTGATAGGGCTGCTTTTAGTTCCTAGTCCAGCTGTGGTCGTAGATCTGTATTCTTTTTTTCGATTTCAGACTTTAAACTCTGGCTGCAGCAGAAAATAAGAGCTTACACTTGCAGGTACACTGAAGATACAACATTGAAACCTCAGCAAAAGAAAAAATATTATTTGCACAATTTAAAATAAAGGCTGAGTTGGCTATATCTCGATTCGACTTGATGTCATTAACTGTCCTGAACGAGGAACTGAAACATTTGCCCGCCTCACAGTGAGTGAATAATTTATAAAAATATAGACAGATGAAATTTTAAATAGCAGCCTTGCTTTTGTCACGCTAAGTGGACCCTCCCTGCATATAACCCAATGTTACAGAACAAGAGGACTGCTTTATGGCAAGACTTTGACATTATAAGATTTACTTATTGTTCTGTGTAGTTTAGACGAAAGTCCATGACCAGGTTCACTGGAACTATGCAATTATGCAGCCACAGTGTTTTTTTGCATAATTATGAATTTGCCACATAATCTGTCATCTACTGCATAATCTGCAGATTTTAGCAAAAAAACTGTTTCTAACTCAAATGGTTCAAAAGTTACTAAAAAAGCAGGAACACATGTTGCCGCACAAAGGAAGACCCTTTGGAAAGGTTAGTGCCATATTTGGGTGTTAAACTGGTACTAATGAGGTGCAACCTATGCCCAGACAGTGTTAACAAGTGTAAAACTGAGAAAATAATGAAGTGATACTATCATAAAATATGCAGCATTATGCAGCATAATTTACCTTTTCTTGCTGCATAATTTAGTCAACCCTACTGCATAATTTTGCCTTCTCCTGCCGCATAATTCCAGTGGCTCTGTCCATGACACACTGCACAGGTGTGTTATCTCCAATGTGTTTTTCTTTGTCCTGAAAGTCCGTCTGTCATTTTTATTTTTTTGTTAAAGGTTATGCAGTTCCCGTGATCCAGAGTTAACCTTCGAACTGAGAAACTTGTGCTTCTCAGAGGCATTTCTTGGTATGCTTTGACAGAAAGGGGGAAAGTGCATTGGTTTTCCCCACTCCATTGCCTCAAAGAAGTAGCCTCCCTATGCCCCGAGTATAGTTGTTAGTGTACAGTAGCTGAATCAAGTGAAGTTGCCTACTTGGGTATATTGGGTGCAGTGGCTTAAGGCAGTTAAGCAGCTTTGTGTTTTTTCCAGTGTGTTTGAAATGTTCCAGAACATTATGGGCATATGTACAAGGAAATGGTGCCGCGCTGTGCTGCGGCAAATTTTGCAGCGCCATGCTCCATCATTTCAAAAATGCAGGGTTGCGCCGTATTTACAAGAATACAGCTAACTCTTGTGTTTTTCCTTGCACTGGCACTAAAAATAGCTGCCTAGCATCAACACAGACACCCTTGCGCCATAGAGGGACGATTGTTTATGTGAAGGAAGGTGTCCCTTCCTGCACATAAACAATCAATAATGGCGATTTGCTACGTCTGTGTGCTGCATGCTGCAGCACACAAGGAAGAAGCAAATTGCCATTATTTAATGATTGAAACCTCACATTTAGCTTAAAAAAAAGTCATATTTTCCTTACATTTCTGTGTGGGATCACTGTGCTGGCACAAATTTTCTACCACCCAGCGTTCCCCTTGGTCTCCCCAAAACAATTATACCTCACTTGTGTGGGTGTCCAATGCAGAGTCCACCTAAAAACTTATATAAAACAAAGCTGAGAGCTTGCTGTGCTATCCCCTCAATCTCTACGTTTTTGGCCATTCCCAGTCGCAGGCCCTTTGCCCACCCCCACAAGTGAGGTATCATTTCACTTGGGAGACCGAGGGGAACACCAGGTGGTAGGAAATTTGTGGCTGCACAGTGATCCGACCCAGAAATGTGAGAAAAATTTGATTTTTATTTAGATAAATTTGAGATCTGAAAGAAGCAGTTAGTTATAGATTCCTTACCTTAGAATTACCCCCAGGCGTCAGACTGGATCCGGAAAGTTTTTCGTCAGCAGTACCCCTGCGTGTCGGAAGGTGGCGTCGGTCGACTCCGGGTCCGTCGACGGCATCGTGGTCGCCGGGATGATGTCGCGGTAGCTACATAGACGCCGCCCTCACTCGCTGACGTCAGTTCTTTCTTTTTCCGCGCCAGCAAGCGCAGATCCGGAGAGAGCGGTACCCCCAGTCACTTTTTTGACTGAGTTTTTTGCGACTTTTGTCGAGTTCGTTTTTGAGTCTTCAACCGACTCCTGGTGCACGAGGGATGCCTGGTTTCAAGGCATGCGGTTCCTGTACCCGACTGATGTCGGTGACGGATCCGCACCGCGTGTGCCTCTTCTGCCTGGAGCGCGACCATGACCCCAAGTCGTGCTCCGACTGTCGAACCATGGCCCCGAAGTCTTTGCGGGAGCTGTCCCGAAAGCTCCTCGAGGCCTGGCAGTCGGCTCCGCGTAGCGCAAGGTCCAGGTCGCATGGGAGGTCGAGGGATCGATCGCGGAGTCATCATCACTCCTTTTCTAAGTCTTCGCACTCGGGCTCCGGTAAGTCGAAGCACAAGAAGAAGTCGAAGAAGCACCGTCACTCTTCGACTTCCCCTCGTCCGTCGGCCAACGCGACGAAGGGTGCGGGTGGTGCCACTCCCATGGATCCGCGTGCGGAGCCTTCAGGGTCGACTCCGGCCTTCCCTCCCTTTCCGGGAGCGACCCCTGCCCAGCTTCGTCAATTTTACGAAGCGATGCACGCCATCTTTGGGCAGCCCGACTCCACCGGCGCGCCTTCGGGCATCGCGGACTCGGCTGGGGGCCCTTGGCCTTCGACGCCGGCGGCTTCGGCCTCGGCACCGCAGGGCCCCCTTGGATCCAGGCCTGGATCCGAGTCGGCGCAGGTCGACCTCGTTACGCCTCCACTGGCACCACGTCCGCAGCTGACGGCTGGACCCCGGCTTCCACCTCCACGTGGACACGGAGCCAGACCGGCGTCGGCCAACGCCGGATACGGCGCCGATGGGTACTTTTGTCCCTGTGTTCCACCCTGGCCATTTTCAGCCAGATTGGCAGCCAGAAGAGGGTGAGGAAGACTGGGAGGGGTCTAGTGACCGTTTGACGGAGCAGTTGGATTACAATGCAGACTGGAGAGAGGAACTGGGGGTTGCCAGTGGTCTGGATACCTCCCCAGACCTAGGCATGTTGTCTCCTCCTACCGTGGCTACGGAGGAGGGAGCGTCATACGCAGTGGTGTTGCGTAGGGCGGCCGAAGCTCTCAACCTCGAGCTTCCTACGGTGGCAGTCAGGACTAACCTCCTGACAGAGGTGCTTCAGCCGGCAGCGAGCTCTTCAGAGCCCCTGCTCCCGTTTAATGAAGCCCTCACGGACATCCTTTTGGGCACTTGGTCCAGGCCCAACACAGGGGCTCCTGTGGACTGGATGATTTCCCCGACGCCACCGCCCGGCCCCGGCGACCCCACTTTCCTCTCCGAACATCCCACCCCTGAGAGCTTGGTGGTTCAAGCCTCCACCTCTAAAGGTGCCTTCCCTACCACACCACCGGAAAGGGAATCCAAAAAGCTGGACCACCTTGTGAAAAAAATATTTTCTTCCGCCAGCTTGGGACTGCGGTCGGTAAAACTGCATGTCTGTTGGGCCGTTACACCCACTCCGTGTGGGATCCGGTGGCGCAGGTGCTGCCTCAGTGCCCGGAGGAGGCCCGGGCCATACTCTCCCGTGCAGTTGCCGAGGGGAGAGACGCAGCGAAGTTTACCATCCGCTGTGGGCTGGATACCGCCGACGCACTTGGCAGGACGATTTCAACGTCAGTAGCCCTTCGACGCTACGCCTGGTTGCGTTCGACTGGTTTTTCCGGGGATGTCCAATCCATCCTTATGACATGCCCTTTGATGGCCGTCGCCTTTTCGGCGACAAGGCAGACAATGCGCTAGAGCGCTTTAAGGACTCTCGGGCTACGGCCAGGTCCTTGGGCCTCTCCACCACCCACCCTGCGCAGTCTGCCTTTCGCCCCTTTCGTGGCTAAGGAAGGGGTGCCCCGCTACGTCCCACCCAGAGCCACAGACCGGCGCAAGCTGTTCAGCCCCAGCACGGCCAGGAACGTGGGAACCCCCGGCGTGGCTCTGGGGGCCAGGCAGCGGGCCAATCCACCACAGCCCCTCTGCAGCAGCCTCCTAACCTTCCTAGTCCGACCTTTAAGGGCCACCAAACGCCAGTGGGTGGCAGGATTCGCCATCACCTCCCCACTGGCACACCATCACGTCAGACAGGTGGGTTTTGCAAATAGTCCGAAGGGGCTACTCCCTCCCCTTCGAGACTACCCCTCCCTCCATGCCACCTCAGTACCATCGCATGTCGGAGGATCACCTGGCCCTTCTCCAACAGGAAGTTTCGGCACTCTTGGCCAAGGGTGCCATTGAATGCGTTCCTGCCCCAGAAGTAGGTCGTGATTGCTATTCCCGCTACTTTCTGGTACCCAAGAAGGACAAAGGCCTGCGTCCTATCTTGGATCTCAGGAACGTCAACCGCTTCCTCCGGAAGGAGAAGTTCAAGATGTTGACGCTCGCTCAGGTCTTGTCTGCCCTCGACCCTGGAGACTGGATGGTAGCATTGGACTTGCAGGACGCTTACTTTCACATCCCCATCCTGCCGGCCCACCGGCGTTACCTGCGGTTCACGGTAGGCCACGAGCACTTTCAGTTTACCGTGCTCCCCTTTGGCCTTACCAGTGCCCCTTGGGTGTTCACGAAAGTGATGGCGGTGGTCGCAGCTCATCTGCGCAGATCAGGGGTTCCAGTCTTCCCCCATCTCGACGACTGGCTGTTGAAGGCCGGCTCGCCCCAGGCTGTCTTCTCCCACCTCCAGACTACGGCCGACCTCCTGCATTTGCTGGGGTTCTCCATCAACGTGCCAAAGTCACACCAGACCCCCTCTCAGAAGCTCCTCTTCATCGGAGCGGTTCTGGACACGATGCAGTTTCGGGTTTATCCTCCCGAACAGCGAGTCCGGGATATTTGGGCTATGCTTCCAATCTTTCAGCCCCTATCCCGGGTTTCGGTCAGGATGCAGGCCTCCTGCATCCTGCTGGTCGATCATGCCAGGTGGCATATGCGGGCTCTGCAGTGGACCTGAAGTTCCAGTGGGCGCAGCATCAGGGGAATCTGTCCGATTGCGTCCAGATCTCAGAGGGCACTGCACGACAATTGCAGTGGTGGCTCACGAACCAGGATTGGGTCAACGGCAGATCCCTCTCCCTTCCCCAACCAGAACACACAGTGGGGACAGACGCATCCCTTCTGGGATGTGGCGGCCACATGGGAGAGGCGGAGATCAGAGGCCTATGGTCTCCGGCGGAGTCCGGGCTCCACATCAACCTTCTGGAGCTTCGGGCGATCCGTCTTGCACTCAAAGCCTTCCTTCCCTCTGTCCGGGGAAGAGTAGTGCAGGTGTTCACGGACAACACAACCGCCATGTGGTACTGCAACAAACATGGCGGGGTGGGGTCGTGGACCCTATGTCAAGAGGCCCTCCGTCTCTGGACATGGCTGGAACATCAGGGCATATCCCTGGTGGTTCAACACCTGGCAGGTTCACTGAACGCCAGGGCGGACGAACTCAGCCGCAGGTGCATGATGGATCACGAATGGCGTCTTCACTCGGAGGTGGTGCAAGTTCTCTTTCAGCAGTGGGGAGAGCCTTGGTTAGATCGTTTCGCCACCGAAGAGAACGCGCAATGTCAGCAATTCTGCGCATTGGAATTTCCAAGGCGGCACTCGCTAGGCGCCGCTTTTCATCGCTAGTGGAGTTGCGGTCTTCTATACGCCTTTCCGCCTATACCACTTCTACCCAGAGTGCTGAAGAATATCAAGCGCGACCGGGCCCAAGTCATCTGGAAGTCTGGTATCCCGAGCTGCTCAACATGGCCATCGATCCTCCGATCAGACTGCCTCTTCGGGAGAATCTTCTGTCGCAGCAGCAGGGGACGGTCCTCCACCCGAACCTGTCCAGCCTCCACCTCCTTGCGTGGAGATTGAGCGGCGGCAGTTGACGTCGTTTGACCTGCCTCCCGAAGTCTGTGATGAAATCTTGGCAGCCAGGCGTCCCTCCACTAAGACAGTATACGCCTGCAGATGGAATAAATGTGTGGCATGGTGCACAGCAAAGGCTGTGGATCCCCTTTCTGCCCCTCTTTCCGAGGTTCTCTTGTTCCTCTTATCTTTGGCCCAGCAGGGCTCTGCTCTGGGCACTCTTAAGGGCTACCTCTCAGCCATTTCAGGCTTCCTCAGGCTCCCTGATCAGCCTTCTCTTTTCAAGTCCCCTGTTGTAAATAGATTTCTTAAAGGCATTACTCATCTCTTTCCTCCCGTTCCCTTCGTAATGCCCCAGTGGGACTTGAACTTGGTTCTGACATATCTTATGTGCGCTCCCTTTGAGCCGCTACATAACTGTCCTCTAAGACTTCTCACTTTGAAAACTGCTTTTCTGGTGGCCATCACCTCTGCGCGCAGGGTGAGTTAGCTACAAGCTCTGTCTTCTAAGCCTCCTTTTCTGTCTGTCCATCGGACAAGGTCGTCCTTAGAATTCGACCTTCCTTTCTTCCCAAGGTGGTTCCTTCTTTCCACATTGGCCAAACCATCACTTTGCCCACCTTCTTTCCGCCTCCGCATCCTTCGAAAGAGGAAGAGAGGCTCCACCGTCTGGATCCAAAACGTGCCCTTTCCTTCTACTTGGATTGCACAAAACAATTCCGGGTGGACGACCAGCTCTTTGTTGGTTACGTGGGCGCTAAGAAAGGTCGGGCCGTGCACAAACGGACCATCTCCAGGTGGGTCGTTTTGTGCATCAAAGCCTGCTATTCTTTGGCTAAGAAGGAGCCTCCAGTGGGGCTGTGCACCCATTCCACCAGGGCGACTGCAGCTACTACTGCTTTGGGACGAGGAGTCCCCCTAAATGACATCTGTCAGGCAGCTACGTGGGCATCGCTGCACACGTTTACGAGACACAACTGCCTGGAAAGCCAAGTCCGGAGAGACGGCTTCTTTGGCCGTTCTGTTCTCCAGGACTTTCTGGTGTGAACTTGGTTCGCAGACCCACCTCCGGGGTTGGTATTGCTGGGGTATCTATTCTAAGGTAAAGAATCTATAACTGTTGGGGTTTGTAGGGCACAGCCATCATAATAGCCCTCCGTGAACAAATCAGTAAGTAAGGTAATGTTTGACCAGGTGTTAAACACAGCAAGGTAATCTTGACCAAACTGTGATTAATAGGTCAGGTTTATTCTGTGGTAACACCAACCCTATTCGTGTGTGCAATGCATTATGGTTATTCCAGTTCGCCTTTATAAACTCTTCCTAGTAGTAATAGGCTTCAGATTATTGTATTGATTATGTTTGCCTGTTTTGAATTTCACACCGGTAAAGTGTTCACCAGACTCGAGCAACAAGAACAGGTGCAAGACCTTGTGCGCACGTTGCTTTCTGTTAACTGTCTAACGTGTCTAAGCAACGTGAAAAGCAACCCCACCCTTCCTCAGCTATTAAAGACTGCCGCTCCAGCTTACTCGCGCTTGTGTTCGTTACCGCTATCCAGCATCTCCACTTACCTGAAATCTTCCGACGAAGCAGCAGCTCTCTGGTCCCGTCTCTTGACTTCCGGTTTTCTTCCTGCTTCCGCTGCTCTTCTTCACATTGAAGACTCGGTTCCTGTTCCGTCCCCATTATCCGTCCGGCGCATACTTCCTGGTCCAGTTTTTCTTCATCCAACCTGCAACAAAAAACAAGGAGAAGAAAATCGTTAGAAAAGTAAGAACGTTCCGCTTGCGGAGCGCGCGCGCGCGCGCGCACGCATGCATGCAGAACAATTAAGGTAAAGAAAAACTTATCGTTGAACTCTCTGGCTGAATACATCTTCCTGCCATAATCTTCTGACCAGAGCTAGACAAATACAAGACAGAAAGAACGCATAGATTACAACAGGGTTTATGAAAAGAAGACTCTGTGCTTTCAATCATTGCGAAAGACCTATTTTCATTTCTTTTATTTATTTTTGGGGCATTATTGTGAAGTGTCACAAGGACCTGACGTTAAGTAAGTGGCTCAACAGAAGAGGCTCATTTGTTTATGTACATTACGAAATCTTTGTGGGCTAATGTGTTCTTGTTTTTACAGAAGAAGGGAGTGGCACAATAAGTCATCTCTTAAATATCATAAGAGCCATACAGTAAAAGCAAAGGTACTAAAAGTGCAAGGAACAGTATTAATGTAATGCAACTTATGAACAGTCATGTTTAGAGAAGTAAGCAGTACTGCACTCATTGTTGTTTATTTTTTGTAGGGAATGGTCCAGAAAAGGATTTGCAGACAGACGCTCTTTGACAGAAGTGAAGAGAGTGGCGTGTGTGTCCTTTTATTTTGTCTTTTGGTTATTTTGTCCCTTTTTCCCCTTCCCCCAAGAACCTACGAATCCAAGCTGTATCTGTACAAACGGTTTAGGAGGAACTAGGTGCTAGGGGGCATTGGGAAAAAATCATCACATCTCTCAACTGGAACGACCTGGATTTCAGGTGAGTGAAGGTTAACAGAAACACAAGCCTTCACAACATTAAAGTTCTATTTGAGAGATGGACCCTGACAGAGATCATATTAATACCCGTGACATGGCGCAAGCTTTATTTGAAGATACTGAGACTGATAGAACTATTACTGGATTATTACAGAATATGCAATTTTAAATGGAGAAGTTAAAACAAGAAAACTTAGAATTGCGACAAGAAGTCATACGTTATAAACCGAGGGATTCAGCTTGGCCAAGTACAGCTTTTCCGCCCTTTACCACATCTTTTGAGACAGGAACCAAGCCTAAAACCGCAAATATTTTTAGGACTACCGACGATGGCACAACACCAATACAGGTCACAGTCGCAGTTCCGCCTACTGTGCCGTTGTCGGCCCCTGAAAGGTTTTTGGGCGATAGTGCGAAGTTTAACATCTTCATTAGTCAATGTCAATTACATTTTATGTGTAAACCTCAGGCATTTACATCTGATGCGGCTAAGGTGGCATTTGTGCTTTCATACCTAGGAGGTACTGCTGCAAATTGGTCAATACCTTATATAGATAGAAACGATCCAGTACTGTATAATTGGCCATTTTTTAAACAGACTATGACCAAATTGTTTGCTAAACATACCTATGTACAAGCTAGTGATAATGAGCTGCTTAATTTGAAACAATCTGGTAAAGATCTTTTGACATATTTAACACATTTCAATCGACTGCTAACAGAGACTCAATGGCCGGAGGAAAAACGTATATCTCTATTTTATCGTGGATTACGTGACGAGTTGAAAGATGCCCTAGCCCATATAGTGGACCTCCCAGACGACTATGCCGACTTTGTAGATCTGGTGGTTAAACTAGACCATAGGTTAGGAGAAAGAAAAGGTGACAAAACCAGAGCTGAAAGTAGGTTGACATGGATGAAGTCAGAAAAGAAGGAGACAGAAGTCAAACAAACAGATTCAGAGCCCATGCAGATAGGCACTATTAAGGGCCCACTCACCCCTGAAGAAAAAGAACGACGTAGAAAACTAAATCTGTGTCTTTATTGTGGTCGGTCAGGGCATTTTGCAAGGGACTGCCCTACTAAACCAAAAACTTCTAAAAAGGTTAGCTTTGCAGCAAAGAACCCTTCAGATCAGGAAAACTAGGTAACTCGTCAAGGAAGGAGATCACTTGCACGAGGCAACATCTGAACAAGATCTCCCAATCCCGACTTGAGTTTGTACCCAGAATACCAAAACATTTCATAATTCAGGTTATCTTAATTTTGAATGCTCAAGTGAGACACACTGTGTCTGTACTATTGGATTCAGGAGCAACAGGAAATTTTGTAGATAATCAACTAGCCCAGAAACTTCAGATACCCACTATACTTAAGGAGCAACCAGAACCGGTATGCGCTGTAGATGGCACTGCTCTGTCTTCAGGAAAAATAACCCATCAAACAGAGCCTATGGTCATGGTCTGTCAAAATGGGCATACGGAGTCCATTAGTTTTGATCTTATTGATACTCCTGCTTTTGGTGTAATATTGGGAGTTCCTTGGCTTATAACACATAATCCGTCAATAAATTGGGAGTCTAGAACAGTAACCCTGAATTCAGTGTTTTGCAAGGCCCAATGTTATCAAGTGGCCCATCAAGAGTTTGAAACCATTGTTCATTGCGCAAACTCGTTAGTCACTTCAAGTCTCATTCCACCTGAGTATCAGGAGTTTACAGATGTTTGATCCTGTCAAAGCCACTGTCCTACCACCTCACAGACCGTATGAAGGTCGCATAGACTTGCTACCAGGAGCTCCTCTTCCAAACAGTAGGGTGTATGCGTTATCAGAGGAAGAAACAAAATATCTAAGATCTCATTTGGATGAACTTCTGGAATTGGGTTTTATCCGACATTCCACATCCCCTGTCTCCTTGCCTTTATTTTTTTATCCCGAAACGGGATGGCGGCTTGAGAGCTTGCCTCGATTATCGAGGATTGAATAAGATCACTATAAAAAATAAGTATCCTTTACCACTAATACCGGTATTATTAGACCAGTTGAGAGATTCAACAATCTACACCAAATTGGACTTGCGAGGGGCATACCATCTTGTACGGGTCAAGGAGCATGATGAGTGGAAGACGGCATTCAGAACCAAATTTGTGTTGTTCGAGTACCCTGTCATGCCCTTTGGCCTGTGCAACGCCCCCGCTGCATTTCAGTTTTTTATTAATGAAGTTTTAAACGAGTTTTTGGACATATGTGTTATCGTGTATATTGACGATATTTTGATTTATTCCAAGAATGAAACAGAACATACACAGCAGGTTAAGGCCGTGTTAGCAAAATTACTGGAGAACCACCTTTTTGTAAAACTTGAAAAATGCGTGTTTAACACGAGACAGGTGGAATTTCTTGGTTATTGTCTCTCACCTAATGGTATCATGATGGACAAGAAAAAAGTTAGTGCTATTTTAGATTGGCCAGAGCCCACTTCGGTTAAAGAGGTTCAACGAGTGTTGGGCTTCGCTAATTTTTATAGACGTTTTATTCCTCAATTCGCAGAAACAGTGGTCCCCATTATGAAGCTTTTAAAGAAAGGACACCCATTCGACTGGACTAAAGAGGCCTCGCCGTCTTTTCAAATATTAAAAGAAAAGTTTACTTCAGCACCTGTTCTCCGACATCCTAATCCAGATGTGCCCTTTTTTGTGGAAGCTGATGCTTCACAGGTAGCTGTGGGGGAGTTCTCTCACAACGGGATGAACAGGATGGTCAGTTGCACCCAGTGGCCTTCTATTCAAAAAAGCTGCTTCCAGCCGAACAGAATTACACAGTTATGGCAAGAGAATTATTGGCAATCAAACTGGTATTTACTGAATGGCGTCATCATTTGATGGGAGCCAAATTCCCGGTTACGATTTTTAGTGATCATAAAAACTTGCAATTTTTTAGTTCAGTAAAAGCTCTCACTCCTCGACAGATGCGCTGGTTGAATTTTTTTAGTTCCTTTGATTTTGTAATCACATTCAGACCAGGTACCAGACATGTATTATCGGATCTGTTGTCTCGGTACGGGCATACAAATGAATCTAAGAAAGAGACAGAACATCCCTCTATTATTCCACCACAGAAAATAGTAGCACCTTTGAGTTCCCCTGATTTTATGACCCAGATTAGACGAATACATTTAAAAGAACATGTGAAAGATTGGTTAAAGGACTCAAAGAATTCCCTTCAAGAAGGTCTGTTCTATCATGATAATTTGTTATACGTACCCAGTGCAGATTTACAACAAAAGGTTATGCAGTGGAATCATGAGTCACCTCTTGCTGGTCATCCTGGAGCTCAGAAGACTTTAGAAAATTGCCGGAAACACTTTTGGTGGCCTACCTTAGTGAAAGACGTTAAAGAATTTGTAGCTACCTGTCCTGTTTGTGCCAGTAATAAGTCTTCTCACACCGCTCCTACTGGTTTGCTTCAACCCTTACCTGTGCCCCCCCAACCCTGGCACACTATAAGTGTGGACTTCATTACTGGACTTCCGGTGTCAAATGGTCACACCACAATTTTGGTAGTGGTGGATTATTTGTCCAGAATGGCCCATTTTGTTCCCTTATCATAACTCCCCTCTGCAATAGAGTTTAGTCATATTTTTCTATCGCACATTGTGAGATTGCATGGCTTGCCGAATAAAATTGTTTCGGACAGAGGGAGTGAATTCGTGTCAAAGTTCTGGAAACATTTTTGTGAATTATTAAAGGTAAAAGTAGCTCTGTCCACGGCTTTCCACCCAGAAACCGATGGCCAGACAGAACGAGCTAACCAGACTTTATTACAGACCTTAAGATGTCTAATGGCGGAATTCACCAGTCACTGGGATAAAGCTTTAGCTCTAGCTGAATTCTGTTATAACAATAGCATTCATGTGGCAACACAATGTTCTCCGTTTTACTTTTTACAAGGTTTCCATCCCAAGTCATTACCTCTGTCCGTTGAACAGTCTTGTTTACCAGCAGTAACGGATCGATTGCACAATATATTAGACATACAGGCAAGAGCAGTAAAACACTTAACTAAGTACAAAGAGCAAATGAAAACTCAAGCTGATAAACATAGACTCCCAGCCCCTAATTTTAAGGTAGGAGACAAGGTATGGCTTTCCACGAAGAATTTGCAATTAGTAGGCCCTAGGAAGCTGCAGCCTAAATATATCGGACCCTTTAACATCATTCAAATATTGACCCCAGTATCAGTGAAGCTACACTTACGCCCAGAATACTCTGTGCATCCTACCTTTCATGTATCATTACTGAAAGCCTACAATCCACTTACTAGACAAGAACCCCCTCCTCCTCCTATTGCTATAGATGGCCATTTAGAGTATGAGGTTCAAAAAATTCTAGATGCAAAACGACTACAAGGAAAATTACACTATTTAATTTCTTGGAGAGGTTACCCAGCAGAAGAAAACTCTTGGGAACCTGCTTCGGCGGTGCACGCCCCTCGGTTAATTAGAGCCTTTTACCTCAGAAACCCACACAAACCACGTCCAGTAGGGAGGCCTTTGAGGGGAGCGACTGTTGGGGTTTGTAGGGCACAGCCATCATAATAGCCCTCCGTGAACAAATCAGTAAGTAAGGTCATGTTTGACCAGGTGTTAAACACAGCAAGGTAATCTTGACCAAACTGTGATTAATAGGTCAGGTTTATTCTGTGGTAACACCAACCCTATTCGTGTGTGCAATGCATTATGGTTATTCCAGTTCGCCTTTATAAACTCTTCCTAGTAGTAATAGGCTTCAGATTATTGTATTGATTATGTTTGCCTGTTTTGAATTTCACACCGGTAAAGTGTTCACCAGACTCGAGCAACAAGAACAGGTGCAAGACCTCGTGCGCACGTTGCTTTCTGTTAACTGTCTAACGTGTCTAAGCAACGTGAAAAGCAACCCCACCCTTCCTCAGCTATAAAAGACTGCCGCTCCCGCTTACTCGCGCTTGTGTTCGTTACCGCTATCCAGCATCTCCACTTACCTGAAATCTTCCGACGAAGCAGCAGCTCTCTGGTCCCGTCTCTTGACTTCCGGTTTTCTTCCTGCTTCCGCTGCTCTTCTTCACATTGAAGACTCGGTTCCTGTTCCGTTCCCATTATCCGTCCGGCGCATACTTCCTGGTCCAGTTTTTCTTCATCCAACCTGCAACAAAAAACAAGGAGAAGAGAATCGTTAGACAAGTAAGAACGTTCCGCTTGCAGAGCGCGCGCACGCATGCATGCAGAACAATTAAGGTAAAGAAAAACTTATCGTTGAACTCTCTGGCTGAATACATCTTCCTGCCATAATCTTCTGACCAGAGCTAGACAAATACAAGACAGAAAGAACGCATAGATTACAACAGGGTTTATGAAAAGAAGACTCTGTGCTTTCAATCATTGCGATCATTGCAAAAGACCTATTTTCATTTCTTTTATTTATTTTTGGGGCATTATTGTGAAGTGTCACAAGGACCTGACGTTAAGTAAGTGGCTCAACAGAAGAGGCTCATTTGTTTATGTACATTACGAAATCTTTGTGGGCTAATGTGTTCTTGTTTTTACAGAAGAAGGGAGTGGCACAATAAGTCATCTCTTAAATATCATAAGAGCCATACAGTAAAAGCAAAGGTACTAAAAGTGCAAGGAACAGTATTAATGTAATGCAACTTATGAACAGTCATGTTTAGAGAAGTAAGCAGTACTGCACTCATTGTTGTTTATTTTTTGTAGGGAATGATCCACAAAAGGATTTGCAGACAGACGCTCTTTGACAGAAGTGAAGAGAGTGGCGTGTGTCCTTTTATTTTGTCTTTTGGTTATTTTGTCCCTTTTTCCCCTTCCCCCAAGAACCTACGAATCCAAGCTGTATCTGTACAAACGGTTTAGGAGGAACTAGGTGCTAGGGGGCATTGGGAAAAAATCATCACCTCTCTCAACTGGAACGACCTGGATTTCAGGTGAGTGAAGGTTAACAATAACTAACTGTTTCTTTCAGATGAACAAGTTACTTACCTTCGGTAACGATATATCTGTAAGAAACATAGGTTAGTTATAGATTCCTTACTGCCCCACCCATCCTCCTGGTTCTGCGAACTGACTTCTAGGGTTAAGGACATCCTTTCAGGGCCCTAATTTTGTGCACCAGTAGTCAGTGTCCTGCATGGCTCTGCGCTTCTGGCGTGGAAAGTTGTGTACAGAACTGACGTCAGCACGTCTATGTAGCTACCGCGACGTCATCCCGGCGACTACGACGACGGACACGGAGTCGACCGACGCCACCTTCCGACTCGCAGGGGTACTGCTGATGAAAAACTTTCCGGATCCAGTCTGACGCCTGGGGTTAATTCTAAGGTAAGGAATCTATAACTAACCTATGTTTCTTACAGATATATCGTTACCGAAGGTAAGTAACTTGTTCGTTTACAGGGGATTCTGGGTAAGAAAATGTCAAGGGATCCACACAAGCCACACATCCTTGGACTTCCCCGGGTTTCTAGTTTTCAGAAATGTCTGGGTTTGGTAGGTTTCCTTAGCTGGCTGCCGAGCCCGGGACCAAAAGCGCAGGTGGCCACCCCCCCCCCCTTGCAAAATCAGGTTGTTTTGTGATACATAATTATGATGTCTCCAGAATACATTTTGGGCTCTTTCCTGTAGCAGGCACTTAGCCCACCCACACAAGTGAGGTACCATTTTTATCAGGAGACCTGGGGGAACGGTGAGTGATAGGAAATTTGTGTCAGTCCAGTGATTCCACAACTTTCCTACACAGAAATGTGAGGAAAATGTGATTTTGTTTTAGCAAAATTTTACGGTTTGCAGGGGATTCTGGGTAAGAGAACAATGGGGATCCATGCAAGCCACACCTCCCTGGACTCCCCCAGTTGTCTAGTTTTCAGAAAGGTCTGGGTATGGTAGGTTTCCCTACATGACCGTCTAGTCAGGGACCAAAAACGCAGTTGACCCCCTGGTCGTTTTGTGATCGATCATTTTTGATGCCTCCACAATAAGTTTTGGGCCCTTCCCTGTCGTGGGAACTTGGGCCACCCTCACAAGTGAGGTAGCATTTTTATCGAGAGACCTGGGGGAACACTGGGTGGTAGGAAATTCGTGGTTTCTTTTTGATTATGGAAGAATATGGTACAGTAGTGCAAGGAAAAAGTGTGACTTTAGTCACATTTTGAGGTTTGCAGGGCATTGTGGGTAGGAAAACTTGTTGGGATCCAAGACAGGCACACCACCATGTACTTCCCTGGGTTTTTAGTTTACAAAAATAACTAGAATTGGTAGATTTTCCCTAGAGGCAAGTACACCTTGGCAGAGAAAGACAAAAAAGACAAGTATTACTTCCCATCCATCTATTCCTCAAGAACACACACATACTGGTTGGATTTGGCACGAGGGTGAGTGAAAGGCTCAAAATTTATATTTTAAAAAAAAAGAGATTTCACAAAAGTGAAAAACACTGTTAATAACTGAAAGTTCCAAAAACTGAGCCAATGACTCGCAGCTTGTAAGCTGTAAAACCGCATCAAGGCCTCAACCGCTTTACAGGCCATTCACAAACCTTTCATAAGTGACACACACAAGACCATTCACACTGCCAACCGCGGACCCAGCACATTACAACACTCATATCAACAGGCAATGTAGAGACAACGTACACCCTGGCATAGAAAGACAGAAAAGACAAATATTACTTCACACTCATCTATTCCTCAAGTACACACACGTACTGATTGGATTTGGCACATGGGTGATTGAAGGTTCAGAGCGTAAACTTTTATTAACGAGATTTCACAAAAATGAAATGCGCTGTTAATAATTGAAAGGTCGAAAACCTGAACCAATGACTCACAGCTCGTGAGCTGTAAAAATGCGACAAGGCACTAACCTCTTTACGGGCCATTCACACAAATTTCATGCGTGACACATACAAGACCATTCACACTGCCAGCTGCGGGCCCAGCACCTTACAACACTTTCATCAACTGTCAGTGCCATTCAAGGGCCCATCACTTTCATACGTCCACTTGACTGACACGGCAGTCACAACCGGCTGGTGGTTGACAGAGTGTGTGCACTGGCTTTTGGCTAGCAGGGTGTGTCGTGACCAGCAGCAAGTCACTACTCACACACAGCCAGCCAAGCACCAGTCCACACACACTACCAGCCAAGCACCAGTCCACACACACCGCCATCCATGCGCCAGTCCACGCACACCAACAGCCAAGTGCCAGTCCACGCATACCGTCAGCCAAGCGCCAGTCCACACACACTGCCAGCCAAACGCCAGTCCACGCACACCGCCAGCCAAGCACCAGTCCACGCACACCACCATCACATTTTTTATACAAAAAAGAAAACACAAACCAATTGGCAATAGATACAAAACTATGATTGCAAATATAGCAGCTTTAACTAAATACATCACACTAATGCCAACCATGAAATCTGAACAAAAAATATAAAATGATATAGACCAGTCAGTTTACTTTTACCCTCATGGTTGCAACCAATAACTCCATTCCGTGTGGTTCAATTTAAAATATGTGAGCACACACAGCCCAGGATTAGAAGGACAATCGGGGCAGTACATACGACTTTCCTTCCGGATACCTCTTCGGGCACAGACTCTACATTTCTTAGCGGGAAATGTTGTTTCCACTGTGGGAAGAGAATATGATCAAGTAAGTGGTGATCTTTCACTCTAGACACATCTGCACCACTGCTTCTCTAGGAACTCTTGCCTGTTCCACTACAACAAGGCTGCCTATCAGAGATTGCTGAAACTGAACAAATGTCATCTTTGACTCTGGAGAACAATCCTTAAATACAACAAAATCATTGAAGGGTGCTAAATGGAATAAATAGATAGCCAACTTCTTATACCAAATGTACAATTTACGAACAGCAGTTTAAGGTTCCAACCTCTGATCTACTCGATCTACACCACCCATGTGCTTATTGTAGTCTAAAATGCACACAGGTTTGCACACTTCAGCAACCTGACCCCACAGCCACAGGTGAAGTACTTTCATCATGGATGGTAGTCAGCATATAGACATCTCTCCGGTCAGACAATTTCAGAGCTAGAAGTTCATCACTAGGCAAGGCACTGCCATGTCCCTTCTCAAGTGTATTTACAAACAAGCTCTTTTGGGTAACCTTTACGGTTAGAGCAGATTGTGCCATAAGCAACAGTATCCACTTTTAACAATTGCCTGAACAATTGCACACCAGTGTAAAAGTTATCTACCTATAAATGGTGACCTTTGTTAAAAAGTCCTCTACCAAGTTCCCACACAATTTTTTCTGTAACTCCAAAAGTGGACTGACAACCAGGGGGGTCAATACTGCAATCCCTACGAGTGTAGACCCTGAAATTATAGACATATTCAGTACTACTATCAGACAGCATATGCATCTTAATTCCATAACATGCCCTCTTGTTAGGAATGTACTGCCTAAAACCCAGTCGGCCCTTGAACAGGACCAAAGACTCATCAACAGCTATTTTTTCCCTGGCACATAGATCTCTGAAAATCAATCTACCAAGTGATCAAGGACAGGCCAAACCTTAAAAAGACGGTTACAATCAGGGTGATCTTTTGGCAACACTAAATCATCAACAACATGCAACATCCCAAGAAGAAGCAAATACCGATTACGGCTCATGGTTGCAGGAAATCTAGCCGTTGCCATTGAGGGATTAGGAGACCAATATGAAGGCAGCGATGGCTTCCTTATCAGGCCCATCAAAAAAGTTAAACCCAAGAACTTCTTCAGCTCATCCAGATTTGTGGTAGCCCATGGGTAGCTCTAGAGTGGAGCTTAAGTCTGACACTGTTGTCTCTCAAATACTGTTCAGCATACAGATTAGTCTGCTCAAAAATCTCATCCAAAAATACATCGTCCATAAACAACTGAAAAAAATGTATAGGCAAAAAAATTTCACAATTCACTCTACGCCCTGCAACACCACTAAAGGCAGGCAACACTGGCTTCACCATGTTTGCGTCAACCCAGAGTACAGCACTTCCAGTAGGAAGCCTTGCAGCCCCAGGCTGCAATCCAGATGTCTGTTGCTGCACTATTGGCACACCAGTGTCTTCTTCTAAAAGCAGCACTTCATCCACACTGAGAGTGGCTTCATCATCAGATGATTCCTCTCAGACAGACAATTCACTGCTAGAATCCTGGCCTTCCTCCTTTGCCTCAGATGCAGTCAGTCTCATAAGCATGGTCAGAAGAAGAAATTAAACCAACAACCTGATGAGTTGTCATCCTGCGACTAGCCATAATCCTTAGTTAGAAAAGTAACTTGACAAACGAGTCAACAACACCCAACACTGGAAAAAAAGTAATAAAAAAAGTGTGGATTTATAACACAAAAAGAAAAACTACTGGCATATAACAGTGGCAAGGTAAAGTCAATCAATACAAAGCACACAAAGACCTATATACTGAAAACAATACCACTCTCTTCCCAGAGACCGCTACACTCACCAGCACCTACTCTGCACAGACATAGGAAGGACCAACAATATCCCACTAGAAAAAGAAAACAAAAGAAAATTACAAACAAGGCAACAAAATACACATTGTGCACAAATGCAAGTGACATTTCACACACATTCAAACAGAAGCTAAATAGGCTGCTATTACTACAGCATTTCCCAAAAACACATTCATGCAGGCCATTGATACCCATTTGGAGTAAACAGTATAAAAAAACTTTTCCTTACCAAACACTTGCAACTACTTAAACTGCAGCTCTGCCAGTGCCGAAACCGCAAGCACAAGTTACACCAAAGTGAAACAAAAGCTTTGCACTAAAATAAAAAGGAGAAAAAAAACATTACGACCACAAAGATGACAAAACACGCAGACCATCAATCGAACTACATTTCACACACAAACCTTCCCTGTTGGTCTAGTGGCTTCTGCCCCCCTTGGGGGAAGATGGGCCTAAAAATATATGGCCGATCTGCCCCCAAGGGGACAGAAATGCCAAAACATTCACCCCCAAAAAGGAGCGACCCTTGCCCAAGGGGCCACTCCCCAAAACACTTTGCGCCATATACAATAAAATTCCTGGTGGTATAGTGGCTTCTGCCTTCTTTGGGACAGATGGGCCTAAAAATATATGGCCAATCTTCCCCCAAGGGGGACAGAAATGGCCAAAACATTCACCCTCAAAAGGGGAGCGACTCTTAGCAAAGGGATCGCTCCCCGTAATAATTATACACAAATCCCTGACTTCTGGTGGTTGCGACCGCTCCTCCGGGGGCTAGATTGGCCAAAGAAATGGCTGATCTAGCTGCAGGGTTGGCTGAAACATGGAAAAAACATATTTCCCCTTGGGTAGCAACCCTTGTCCAAGGGGTCGCTCCCAAAATGCGCAAATCCTTGGTGCCTAATGGGTTTCGGCTCCCGGGGGGGTTGATCGGCCTAAAAAATAGCCGAATCAGCCCCCAGGGGGTGCCGAAACATGGCTAAACATGCCCCCCGGGAATGACCCTTGCCTAAGGGGTCGCTCCCCCAACATCAAATAGAAACATCCCTAGTGGTCCAGTGGATGAATTCCTGCTCCACGATCAAAGGCCTGACCCACGATCGTGGCGCAGGAATCCATTCAAAACAGGCACAGGGGGAAAGGAAGAACTCTTTCCTATCCCCCTGTGTCTGTTTTCCCAATCCCTCCCCCAGAGAAGGACCTACCCTACAAGCGTCCTATCTCTGGACACGCTGGAAGCAAACAGCTTCCACCGCATCCCCGGCAGCCTATGATGACGTGCTGACGTCATTACTTTGCTGAGGGGGGAGGGATTGGGGAAGGCAGAGGAAGCGCTTCCGCTGCCATCCCTGGGAAGGAATGTAGGTTGGAGGCCCGCAGGGGGATTGCCAGCACTTTCCTGGTGGGCCAGTGCTAGCATGTAATGGTTACGTCCTCTGCACAGCAGCACCGCTGCCGTGGACGTAACCATTATGTCCATGGCATGGAAGGGGTTAACAGTGCTTTGTAAAAATGCTGCAGGGCATTGTGCCACCGGAACGTCGAAAAAAGTGACGTTCCGGTGGCGCAATCTCCTTGAACATATGCCCCTAAATGTATTGGTTTTGCCGTAACAATTGTGAACATTGGAACATATGCACACAGGAAATATATTGATGCACCTGTTATATTAGAGTTACCATTACTGGATCTTAAACAGCTGGATGTTTGTAAGCATGGTGTTTGCGCGATGGAGGCTGGATGGTCTTCTGGTGTTCAAAATTATTCGGTGATGGTGAATAGTACGTAATATTTATATCCAAAGGCACTGCTTTATCAATCTGTAGTGTTGCATTAACATGTTATTGTGTATTGAGCTTTGTGTAGTATGAACCATTTGACCTGCATTTTTATTTTACATCTGCTAATATATCGAGTTATTATTAAAGTGTTGTATTTTATGCAAAAATCACAACTCATGCTGGATATTCACATCTTTCTGTGATAATTGTGTACTACATCACCTCCCTTGAAGTGTGCCTTGACTGCTCATCCACATCTACCTGGAAAGTGAATACAGCTTTGAAGGCCTTCTTTCTGTCACAGACCATCACAAGGAGAGCTATATAGTAGGGAGCACCAGCACTCTCAATTAGACAGTGCTTCATTGCCCCTGTCAGTGTCATCTTAAGGATTTTTGAGGGCTGGGCAAAACATGTTTTGCGGGGCCCTGTTGTGAACAATTTTGAAATGTATTACGCATTTTCTGCTAATTCGAGTCTGCATGATGCCATACACATTTTCGGAAATGCTGTCACACAGCAACAGTTGATATATGTCAGTAAGACAACACAGGCAAAGACAGGCAGAGTCAGAGGTAGAGATGGGCAGGGAGAAGGAGATAGGTTGAGGTAAAGAAATAGAAAGAGGTGAGACAGAAATTAAGTTGACTTTCTCAGAGGGCTCCTTGGAAGGTGGCGGCCCTAGGCAACTGTCCACTTTGCCTACGTCTTAAAATGTTTTTGCCATCCCTGTGACTATATAGGCCAATGAACAAGTCAAATAACACAGCAATGAGTGAGGTTGCAACAAAAAAGTCATCACCGCTGTAAACATAAATCTGGCCATCTTCACTTGAACCAAGCACCAAGGTACGAATGGGATTTGGATTGAACGACTCAGTTGTAAAGTGTGTCTAAAGAAACTAATCTGCCTGCCCCCAAAAACTTTTAAATTCCTCCCCTTTCCTTGCCCAAACAAGTTTGAACATGTTTTCAATGCAGCACTCGATTCCACCCATTTTGACAATGTAATTGTATACATATAAGGTATTTAGCAATTAAGACACTGGTGGCCTAAAGCAGTGAACTGTAGCTGTTAGAGAACTTCAACCTGAAAGCTTATACTGAACTTTCTTTCCAGACTATAAACTCTTCTTCAGAGGCATCCACAAAATTAATCCCATGCACATTCTAAACCACATAGGAGATGGAACTCAGAAACATTACACACATACATGCAGGGTGTACCTGTAACTGAGTCTCAATAAAATAACAGGAAATATGTGCGACCAGAACAGTCGAAATCATATGAATTTCATGACGACCCACGATTATGAATCGCAGAAGTGCTGCCACCGAACCTGGCAGCCCATAGAGGCTACATAAAAAAAACAAATACATCTTTACAAAGACAGAGGAGCAGAAATTCTGGGGGCGGGGGTCGAAAAATTGAAACGCTTTTCAGATGCGAGTGGAATTATGAATGTCTAAAGAATGTCCATCAGATGAGAATTGTGCTTTCTCTAATTTTGATTAGTCAACAACAGCAAAGAAATAACCACCAATAACAATTCTTAAAAAAAGACAAAACTCCCATGAATACAGAAGTCGAAACTAACAAAATATGCCCACCAATCAGAACCTGCACTTTAGTCTGTAACAATATATCCCGGCCAAGCCACTTTCTGTTTCCCTTAATGTGAAGTTTGTGTCCGATTCCTCATGTCCACTAACTATTTTCACAACTTCATCCATGTTTTCATTCAGTTTCCTGTGTTTCACCTACAAAAATATTCTTTATTAAACATTTTTCAGCTGCAGAAAAAATGACCAGCATTGAACTTAACCGCTTCTTATGAACAGATTTAAAAGCAAGATTATAAATTAAAAATGTCATAAAATCGATCTTCTCCTATCCAAATCATAATTCAGAAATACAATAGTTGCTCTTATCACCCCCTTTATTCTGCCGTGAGGCACAATATTCATCTACCCCCTCTGCTTTAGTCCGAACACTTGGGGAAGCAAGAATGAAGAGACCACTGACAGATACAGAAGGTCCTAATACAAGGCCTGATACTATTACGGATGTAACAGTGTCAGCAGGCTCATTTCTGCCAATTGCCTCTTGTCCTATGTAGATGTCCTCGGAATTATTCTGCATGGAGTAAGGGTGTAGTTCAGCTCTGGGCTATAGTCTTTTGGAAATGCATCTGCTGTTAAAGCGTCTGAACAACTCAATGAACAATCGACTCATCTGACAATTCAGCCTGAATGCTGACAGGTCCACCTGGCACGACCCCGCCAATCTTGTAGAGCCTGCACTATTTCTGAATCCAGCTTCCACCCACACGGATCCTCGAAGAGGTGTGAAAGGCACTCAGATATCCTGTTGTGTGTTTTGTATATATGATGATGGGATGAGTGTTCCATTCTGCTTTTTTATTTATCCAAATAGCTAAAGGGAATAGCTAAAAAGCTGACTTCATTCTGTTTGTGGGTCGTATTAAATTATGTATCTTGAAAACAGTTGATGAGCCAACAGAAAAAAGGGTATGTTCTTAAACAGTGCAAATGCAAAAAATGTCATCTATACTTCTAAACCAGGATGAAATGTGTTAGACCTGGCATCTTTTGCCGTGTTTCCCCTCTCTTTTTGCTTTCTGGCCTCCTGTTTTTGATGGTATGCTGGACTTCGTGTTTGCTCTCTTAGTGTCTTTACACACGTTTTCACTGCTGTTCAGTGCTAAACTGCAAGTGCTCCTACTGTAAATTGTTTTATGATTGGCTTTCCATGATTGGTATATTTGATTTACTGGTAAGTCCCTAGTTGTAGGAAAGTGGGTTTCTATTGCAGTAAGCCCCCCACACTTTTTGCCAGATTTCTGATGCACTTTGACTTGATGTGCCCCGGGGCCCTGCCAATCAGGTTCCCAGGGCCGGTGTTCTTTCCCAAAACCGTACAATTGTACCCACAATTGGTACCGCTCTGGCCACGTGTAAGTCCCTTGTAAAAAAGTACCATGGGTACCAGGGGCACTGTGACCAGGGAAGGCCTCTAAGGGCTGCAGCACATATTGTGCCAACCTTAGATGTCCTGTACCTTAACACACACACACTGCCATTGCAGGCTGTGTGTTTTGGTGCAGAGAAAGGTGAAGAGTTGACATGGCACACATATCTGTGTGCCATGCCTGCAACCCACTTCCTATGGAATAGATTAGTCACCACTCTAGCTGGGTAAACTATACCACTGGTGAGGGTACAGTTGCATGAGCACTGTGCCCCTGCAGTGTCTAAGTCCATTCTTTGATATTGTAAGTGCAGTAAAGCCATAAAGAGTATATGGTCTGGGAGTTTGTCATTACAAACTCCATAGCACCATAATGGCTTTACTGAATTCTGGGATGTTTGGCAGCAAGTTTATTATTTAATGCACTCAGAGGGCATCTTAGAGATGCCCCCTGAAAAACAACCTATTTTAAGAGACAGTGGTCCCTGTGTAAACAATTGATTGAAATTAAATAAATATAGACCCAATCGGTACTATATTGTAGCCATTGTTCCATCCGGAACAAGGCAGTTTTAATATGCAATTATGAATATACAAAACATAAAACTTAATAACAGTAGGACACAAGCCTGTATCCAAAAACTCACATCACAGAACAAAGACAAGAGAAGGCTCAGGCAGCATGCAGTTGTCTGCGTCTAATTAATATAATGAAGCAAACAGTGATAACAGGAGGTCACCTTTACACATAATGTAGTTAATAAATAACAGTGTATAAGGTTGACAATTTTGTCGACGGCGTTTCGATCCTTAACACAATTAGCGGATCATCATCAGGACTTGCAAAATAGTGCCTGAAAACATTTAGCCTGGGGGCGAGAACAGGATACAGAGCGCTGTGGGATGAGTAATGAGCTTCCAAGGGTGATCGGAACGATTTCCAACCTCATGGGTGGGGTAGCCGATCGCGTTAAATTCGCATGGAATTAGGAGTCCGTATGGAGAAGAGCCGCAGGCATCATAGTGGCACCTGGTGCCTTCCCTCCCGTGATCGGGTTCAATTGCCGCCCATTCAGATGCCTGCGGCTCTTCTCCATACGGACTCCTAATTCCATGCGAATTTAACGCGATCGGCTACCCCACCCATGAGGTTGGAAATCGTTCCGATCACCCTTGGAAGCTCATTACTCATCCCACAGCGCTCTGTATCCTGTTCTCGCCCCCAGGCTAAATGTTTTCAGGCACTATTTTGCAAGTCCTGATGATGATCCGCTAATTGTGTTAAGGATCGAAACGCCGTCGACAAAATTGTCAACCTTATACACTGTTATTTATTAACTACATTATGTGTAGGGCTCCCGGTTTTATGGTATTTATTTTTTTGCCATTTCTGTCTGTATTTATCCATATTTATTTTTTGGGCATTTTTTCTGTATTTATCCACATTTATTTTTGCCACAAGCAAAAGACGACGCTACATCTAGTATTTTTCCACATTTATTTAAATTGACAATGCATACATATTGGTCAACACTATACATTCATCTGAAAACTTTGCCATTTGCAGAACGTCCCAAATATGCTTAAAAGTGCTATCACAAGCCATTTGTCTCAGAGCCTTGCAGTTTCTGTCATCTGCAGAGTGCCACATCCTCTCCCCACTGAACACCATACTGCCCCACTGAGAGAAACTCACACTGCCTTCAGCTGCAACCCAATTGTGCCCCGCTATAAACACCTGGAAACAATTCAATTCAAATTATGCACTAGACTACAGTAATATGCTGCCTGAAAAAAAATAACATACTGGAAAAAAGCAAACACTCATAGGGAACACCACTTAAAGCTTTTACACTCATTATTCAGAAATCAATGAGCGTTTTGCTTGAAAAGCTAACATGAAAAAGAAAAGTAGCGCTTCACTGGCAAACTCTGTAAGGTGGCGCTAATGTGTTTGAGTGTAAATAACACCAATCTGGCCACTTTGTGTTAGCTGTGGACGGCCCTGTAATAGACGAGTGAGGCTACTGTTCATACCCACAGTGGGGAGGGCACAGACCGAGGCACAGGCAGGTGTTGTTAATACTTTTACTCAGATACACTCACTGACGGCCTATGGCCTGTGGCGAGCTGCTGCCCTCCTCCTCAGTTATGCAACCTCTGACACCAGCGACCTTTCCACCCTAACCTGTTGGGCTACTACTACCTGCACAACAAACGCGCTCTTCAGATAACAGAGGCTGCAAGTGCCCCCTCAGTGCCAGACAGTGTTTAATTTAATAGGCTTTGCCGTCCCACGGGAGCTGGCATTCGATTCCTGCTTTTGCCGCCCCAAAACTGCATACGCCACTGACTCCAGCCCCCACCCCCTTCCCCGAGGGCACCTACTTTTGTTTTGAAATGGCTGCATACGCTGCAATTAGGCAGGTCTGGGGTCAGACCGTCAGCCTCTTGGCCACTCTGGGCGGCTTCTTTCTATTCCTGGAGGAGTGAAAGAACAAAGCCTCGTTACCAAGTAAATGGTCTTTCAAAGACCTGTGAAGTACTCGGGTGCGGCTGTGTGTGCGCCCGGGAAGGCTGACACCTCTTAACCCTCTAAGGAGGGGGAGACACCAGATGGTTGGGGGTGTGATTCTATTGATGCCAATGAAGACCTCACTCGAGGGGCAGAGCTGAGCCCCCAGAAATGGCTGAGGCATCAATAAAAGCGTTTGTTACTGTAGGCAGGTCTGCTGGTGCACGGCAGCGCGGCAAAATGTACTAGTATTTTCCCATTTTTATATATAAATACAGATAAAGGAAAACTAGTTTTCCGTCTGTATTTATATGTAAAAATCCGTTTAAACGGAAAACCGGGAGCCCTAATTATGTGTAAAGGTGACCTCCTGTTATCACTGTTTGCTTCATTATATTAATTAGACGCAGACAACTGCATGCTGCCTGAGCCTTCTCTTGTCTTTGTTCTGTGATGTGAGTTTTTTGGATACAGGCTTGTGTCCTACTGTTATTAAGTTTTATGTTTTGTATATTCATAATTGCATATTAAAACTGCCTTGTTCCGGATGGAACAATGGCTACAATATAGTACCGATTGGGTCTATATTTATTTAATTTCAATCAATTGTTTACACAGGGACCACTGTCTCTTAAAATAAGTTAGTCTCAAGGTCCCTGACCGATTAAATTGGGTTCCCTTGTTCTTTACATATATACCCTGAAAAACAACCAGCCTCTGGTGGGTTCCCTGATTGGTAGACACCAGCCTGCCACCACGAAACAAGTTTCTGGACCCCTGGGGTGCGAGCCTTCGCTCCCTGAGGCCAGAAACAAAGCCTTTCCTGGGTAGAGGTGTTCACACCTCCTCCAGGTCAGGAAGAGCCATCTGTGGCAGGGGAGCTTCAAAGGCCTTGCCGCCTTTGCAACTCGACCCCCAGCCTCTCCTGCTATCAGGAGCAGGCCCACTTCCTGTCTCACCCCCTTTCGGCAGGAAAAATTAGAACAGCCCAGAAGATGTGCCCACCTCTGCCAACCCCACCACTCAGGTGGGGGAGGCAAGGTTAAGCCCACTCTTCAGTGCCCGCCATCTTGCAGATGGCAGGCACTCTCCAATCAGGATTTGGGATTGTGCCCACTCCCTCACGTGTGGTGAGCACACCAAGGGTATAGTCAGCCTAAGGTCAGTAGCCCATTGGCTACTAACCCAAGACCCCTAAAATGCCCCCTAAATACAGTATTTAGGGGGCAGCCCTGAACCCAGAAGGCAGATTCCTGCAACCTACGAAGACTAAGGACGGGAGAAGTTGCACCGCAAAGGAGACTACAGAGAAGAACTGACTTGGCCCCAGCCCTAGCGGCCCGTCTGCAGTTTCCGGAGATCCTGTGCCAAAAGTCGACTTCTCCTGAAGCCAGTGACCTCCAAAACCCCTGGGAGGACTGACTTGACTGCCTTCAACAAAGACTAGATCGCCTGTGAACAGCAGCTCTGTTCAAAAGAAACTCCAAAGACAGACTCTGAGCCTGCTGAGGACGAAGAAACTCAACGCCTGGAACCACCACTGCACCCGTTGCCTAAGGCCTAAGTTCAAGTGGCACACCAGTCCCAGCGAGGTCCCCCAGCGCTCCAGAGTCCGAGTCCACTGTGGGTTGACCCCTCCAGGACTTACCAACGTGGCCTGCAGCCTCTGCACGGAGACCCCCCAACCTTGAGTGGCCCGGTAAGGTGAAATCCGACCTTAAAGGCACCCTTGCATCCGGCTGCCCTGCGCCCTGGAAAAGAGGACCTGAGGTGCACCTCTGTCCCTGAGCCCTCCAATTTACCTGCCCTGCTGTTGGTTCCTCCCGGAAGACTTCCTGGACTGATCCTGCAGCCAAAATCGAAAACCGGCAACCTCCATAGGATTGCATTGGGCTCCCGACCCCTCCTAAGCACCCTGCAGCCCTAGTGCTGCTGGTGGTGTGGACTTGGTGCTGACTTGGGACCCCCTTTGCTCTGACCTTAACCCTAGGACCTTGGCTCCCGAGACCGAGTGGCCTGCCTGTGAGCAGTCCCCAACCAAGGTGCCCCCTAGACCCATTGGCTAACATTGGCATCCTGCACTCTGCACCCGGCTGCCCTAGTGCTGCTGGTGGTGCAATTTGAGTGCCTACCTGGACCTTGGGGAATCTTGATCCTAACCCCAAAAACTCCCACTTGTAAGACGTTTACTTACCTGTAAAACCGATAACCCTTTTTCTCTCATAGGAACCCATGTTAAGAGATTTTGGGCCTAAAATGTAAAAGTGTAGAACTGCTAATGTATGGAGAAAAGTGAACTCAATTGCAAGGTATAAAAAGTCATACTAACCTTGTATGTAGAAATCTTAAGGTGTAGTATCTAGACATACCAACCCAGTACTCAAAGTAATCCAAAGTAACTCAAAAGTAATCTAAAAGTATTTACTGTATGATACAAACTGCATTTAAAAGTGATACAAACCTGAAACAATTGTAATTTCAAGCACAACTGCATTACCTTGAACAGTCGTGCATTTTGAAAGTACCTATTACTCTCCTTTGCCAAGCACCTGCTTGGTTCTAATATAAAACATAAGTATATTTGTTTTATACTTACCTAATTGGTTTGGATTCTGTCTCTGAGTGTGTGTATCAGTCCTTGATTGAATGAATACAATAAATGCTTAACACACCCTCTGTATAAGCCTAACTGCTCACCCACGCTACCACAAAGAGAGCTGTTAGTACCTACCTAATTTAGCCTCTGCTATACCTCTGGGGACTCCCTGGACTCTGTGCACACTATACCTTTCTTTTGTATAGTATATACAGAGCCAGCTTCCTACACTAGTACAGTGCACTGTGTGTGCCCAGGGCCTGTAAATCAAATGCTGCTAGTGGGCCTGCCGCACTGGTTGTGCCACACACACACAAGTAGTCTCTCAAAGGTGTCTCAGACCTGCCACTGCAGTGTCTGCGCGCAGTTTTCACTGCCATGTCTACCTCACAAGTGCACCCACTTGCCAGGTCCTAACTTTCCCTTTCCTTACATATGAGTCACCCCTCATGGGTAGGGTGCAGTGTATGTGAAAGGTAGGACATGTAGCAGTGTGTTTTGCATTTCCTGAAAGTGAAGTACTGTGCATTTCGTTTTCAACTATTGAAAGGCTGTCTGTCCCATAGGTTAACTTTGGAGCTACCTTGTAACATCCTACAAGTGTAACTTTCCATTAGGACAAGATAGAGAAATGGAGTTTAGGCTCTCTAAACTCAGAATTTGATAACACACCTTTTAGTGAAGGTGGTTTTAAAATTGTGTGTTTGAAAATGCCACTTTTAGAAAGTGGGCATTTTCTTACTTAACCATCCTGTGTGCCTCTGCCTGTTTGTGTATTCACTGTCTGGTTTTGGAGTGAGAGGGCTGGTGATATGCATTCACTCTAGACAGTCCCAAGGTACGCTGAGGTGTGTCCTGCCTTTCCTGGGTGACTCATAGCCAGGCTGAATATACCTTTCTGCATTTAGAGTGGTGGGAGGAGTTTTCACTAGCACCTGAATAGGCTGTCTGCTCTGCACAATGCTGTCTCCATCTCCTTTAGTGAAGCCAGACTAGAGAGAACAGAACTGCTTTCTACTGAGTGAGAGGGACTTGCTGCCTAAAACTTCAAAGGGAAAAGTAGTATAAATATTTAGAACTCTTTTTGACTAAGGAACCTGCCAAGAAGAAGAGCTGGAAAAGCTGTTAGAAGGAAGTACCACTTTGCTGTGTGCTTTGCTGTGTTGGTCTGCAGTGGTTGCTTATGTCTTGGACAGTGAAAGGACTTGGACGACGACGCGGCTGCCGGCTCCGTGACCTTGGTACCACAGAGAGCACTGCCCCGCTTTGCACTGCAACCCTGATCTGACAACGCCACCTGATGCCACCGCTGATGTGCTGCTTGCACCGTGACCTGAGGGCACCGCACTTTGCACCGCCTTGCTTCACCTCGCTGCCCTGGTATCCACCATGATACCGCTCCATGCCAACATCAACGCCGCTGCCTGCACCGTGGCCTCGGGACACCACTCGTAAGTTACTCGTTGCACTGCCCCATCCCACACCGCAGCCGTGGCCCACCGACGCCGGAGCAATCTACTCCAGATCATCTACCGACAACAGCGCTTCAGCAAACGATGACGCTGCTGCTTGCACCGTGGCCTGTCAGCACCGCGACAAGCACCACCCCACTTCGCACCACAGCCCTGGTCTCACCGCTGCCACTGACTGCACTGCGACCTGTGGGCACAGCAAGACACACCACTGCACTTCGCACTGCAGCCTCGATGCCTGCCGATGCCGTCACTCCTGACTGCAACCTCACGAAGTTCAATCTGCAGCGTGTGTGACTTCAAGGGCCCGGCGACTTCTGCACTAACCTCCGTGACCGCTTCCTGCTGCCACTGCCTTTTTGGAGCTTGTTGCAAGGTCCACAGCGCTCTGCATTTCCAAGGCACTGTTTGCGGGTCTTCCCGACACTGTAGCTGGCCCACGACACCGTGGTCAGCCTGAACTGTTGGATTTGTTTGTTCACAATTCCGTGATACCCCTGGACAGAGCTATCGACTTCAAGGAACTGTATTTTACATCTATTTTTGCAATATTCTTATTTTTTTGATTACTGTATGTTGGATTTCCATCGTTTTGGTCTTGTTTTGCACAGATAAATATTGGCTATTTTTCTAAAACTGGTATGGTGTACTTTTGTAGTGTTTTCACTGTATTACTGTGTGTTATGTGGAAATGCTTTACACATTGTCTCTGAGATAAGCCGGACTGCTCGTGCTAAGCTAACAAGGGGGTGAGCAGGGGTTGTTTTAGGATTGTATTGATTTTTATTTGAAATTTGAAATACAACATAGGCATTCGCCTACATCCAGAGGCTGGCGAAGAAAGGAATTAAGAGAGATGTAGAAGGAAAAGAAGAACAAGAGTCCAATAAAAACATACAATCTATGAGGATAGAAATAACATATCATGCTCACATATTCTATTGCTCAGGGCGTCCCCTGTCCCCACCTCACCATGTGAAAAGTATTAAATTGCATCAATCGTATCAGCAGTAAGGTGAAGAACTTGCAAATAATTTGGACAAGCAAGCTCTAGGAAAGTGGTAGACAAGTATGTCAGACAAGGGCCCCTTCTTTTTTCAAACCTGTGTAATGTGTGTTCTGCAATCGCTGTCAGTCACTCCATACTAAGTGAATCCCAGAGTTTATGTATCCAATCGGTATGTGTGGGTATGGTGTCTGTACCCCATTTTGATAGCAAAACCTGTTTCACAGCACAAAGTGCTAGGGTTATAGCTCTTTCCATAGAAGATCGTAATGGGTATGTTAAGGCATTGGGAAGCCCCAAAAGAATGTAACTAGGGAGAGGGGGCAATTCAGTGTTAAACATTTTATCAATGTCTGCGATAACTTCAGACCAATAGCGGTGTTGTTTAGGACAATGCCATAATAATAAATGGGATGTCCCTGAATGATTACAGTGACGTCATCATCTGTCATCACTTCCCCTCTTTCACTTGGCAGGACTTGTAGGTGTATAATATCAATAGTGAATGACCTTAAGAAAAGTCTCCCTACCAGAAGGCACTGTATGGCGAGGTGCGAGCGCAGCGAAAAATATCTGACCATTCCTTATCCGAAAACTGGCGTTCACACTCCAACTACCATTGCAATCTGGCCGGCGAGGCCAGGGGCTTGGTAGAAGTATTCAAAAAGGCATAAATTTCCAACAACAGGTGGCGATCATCCTGTGGTGATAAAATCCAGCGTTCAAATGTAGTAAGCGCCCTGCTTGCATGTGGGCATATCGATGGGTGATTTACCCAATGACAAATCGTAACATAATGCCAGTGCTCAGTGTCGGGCAACCCAAATTCTTGTTGTACGCTTGAAAACTCTAGCAGACCCTGTGTGTCAAATAAATCCCCTATTCTTTTGCAGTTTACCTCCTGCCACCGGGAATAAGCTGTATGGTGTAGTGCCTGGGAAAATCTGCATTCCGCATTAGTGGGGTGAGTGGTGAAATAGGAGTGGAAAGTCGTTTTAAAACACTGAATTTATCCCACGGCCCAACCGTGGCCCTAACCATCGGAGAAATAAACACTCCTGGTGGACGATGCCTCGGCGGGAGCCATGGGATCTTCCAAACATGAACCCCTGCCACTGCCTGATCTCGAAAACACCAATGCTTCTCCATGCATGGGTGTTGCCATTCCACCAGGAATCGCCGCCCGATAATAATGTAATAAGTGTGGTATACTCAATCCACCCATAGCCATAGGAAGATATGCACAGTCTCTAGCCAGTCTAGGGCGTTTACCACTCTAATAAAGGTCTCTATGGATTGTTGTAGCTTTTTCAAAACTGAAAGGGGTGATTGAAGCGGCATCGCCTGCATAAGGTATAGGATATTGGGGAGTAAGGTAATTTTTATGGTGGCAATTCGCCCCAGCCAAGAAATGGGGCCCCTATGCCAAGATTGAATCAAGGAACGAGCTGCAGCCAGTAAGGATGTGTAATTGCATGTAAGAGACTTCTCTATGATGGAGAATAAATTGATGCCCAGATAGGAGATTCTCTGTATCACCCAAGAAAATGGAAAGATCGTTGCCAAGTGCACTTGTTCATCTTGTGGAATGGTAAGATTAAGAGCCTGATATTTGTTGGTTTTCACCTTAAAACCTGATGCTCTCCCTAATAATTTGAGTTACTCCAGCAATGTGGGTAATGATTGACTGGGCCTAGTAATCGCTAGGAGAACATCATCTGCAAATAACGCTATCTTGTGAAGTTGTCCACCCATCAAGACTCCCTCGATGCATATAGAGCATGACTAGGAGTGGCGACAGAGGACACCCCTGACGTGTCCCTCTAGAGATAGTGAATTATCGGGAAAGCAAGCCATTGGTGGAAACCAGCGCCATTGGATCCGAATAACTGGCCTATATCCATTGACGAAAGAGTGTCCCCAAACCAATAGCCTCTAGGACCAATCGCAGGAAGGGCCAATGTACCCGGTCAAAGGCTTTTTCAGCATCTATCAAGAGAAACATTGTGGGAATTCATGAACGTGTAGTTTTGTCGATTAAGTGGAATATGCGCTTAGTGTTGTCTCCGTAGATGCGTTCGGGGATAAAGTCTGATTGATCTGGATCTATCAACCCAGACATATACTGCCCCAGTCTGTTGGCTACAATTCCAGTAAATATCTGTGCATCTACGTTTAGTAGAGATATGGGGCGATATGAGGTGCAATACTGGGGATCCTTCCCTGGTTTAGGCAAGACTGTTTAAGTAGCCCATCTCATAGTCCCCGTGAGGGAGCCCTGAGAGCTGAAGGAGTTATATAGCCGGGCCAGCACTGGGGACAACTGTGAGGCAAATATTTTGTAGAATGCAGCCGGAAACCCATCTTGACCAAGAGCCTTATCCAGTTTGTCTCCCTATCGCTTCAAGTACCTCTTGTACTGTGATGTCTTTGTCTAGAAGCGCTGCTTAAGATTCCGGTGGTTTCGTTAAGGGGGTCTGCTCCAAGTATGAGGAACAGTCTGTGTGAAGAAGTGGTTTGGCGCTATACAGCGTGGCATAGAATCAACCAAATTCAGCCACAATGTCCATGTCATGCCTCAAACATTGTTAGGCTTGATCTATAATAACAGGAATTCGTTAAGTATGGATCTGTGCACGTAGCTGGTGAGGCCGAAGTCCCCCACCTTTATTGTCCCCTGCATAGTATTTCTGTTTTGTGCGGAGCAGAGCATAATTTGCTGTGTCCATATCCAAGGCCTTAAGCTGTTTTCTACCTATAGTGAGTTGACGCCTTACCCTGTGAGAACCCGCCTGTATGAGTGACTCTTCCAACTCCCTTACCTGAGTCTCTAATTCTAATCATTTAATTTTCCTCTCTTTATTGAGTTGTGCCGCAGCCACTATGTATGTCCCCCTCACCATTGCCTTGAGTGTATCCCAGAGGGTCGCCACTGAGGTATTTGGTTTATGATTTATTTCCAGATACTCTGTAATCACTCCCTTCAGTTCTTTGATTGTAGGTTCGTAGGATATCAATTTGGGATTGAGGCGCCACATACTGGATCTCCTACAACTATTGGGAAAGTGCAATGTAATTGTAATAGGAGAATGATCTGATATGGATGCCACATCTATATCAGCATGGGTTACCATGGGTAGAAAGGGAGTGGAGGCCAAAAAGTAGTAGATTCTAGCATGGAACTGATGTGCCACCGAGAAGAAGGAATAGGTCCTCCTGATGGGATTCAATGACCTACACACATCAACTAGATCAGCATCTGAGAGCCATTGAAGACCCCATGGGGAGAATGCCCCTGTCGGACCCGCTCTTTGAAGGGGGGTTTATTTTAGAAATTCAATCCCCTTACCCTGACTAGAAGGAACGATCCCTACTTGGAGAAAGTGCATACTTCTGCCAACTAGAGTCCCCATTTTCTAACTAAATGTTATTCATAAATCGATTGTTGCTATAAATGAACCGTTCTTTAAACTCAGCCATGTAAAGAATGGCTGCCTCATGGGCAAAGGAACATCCCATGTCACTACCTTTGATCTGCAAGTAGTAATCTGCTTCAAAGAGAAAGAGTTATTTTTTAGTGCAAGGACTAGCATGAACTATGTTGGTATCTTATGTAGTCTCTCGTGTCTGTTTGATGACTTCAAGTGCCTGATCTTAGGAATGTTTGTTTATAACGAAGTCACATCAAATGTAACTAGGAGTTGAATAGTATTATTGAAGGGTTTTCCTTCTACCTTCTTGATGAAGTCTGTGATGTCCTGAACATATTATTAGACAGAGGTGGTAAAAGGTTTTAGCAAGGTATCCACATATTTTGGCTGGATTCAAGAAGTGAATCACGCCCTGAGACAATTGGCCTGTCTGATGGATTTTTTGCAGAATAGGCATGGACTGGGGTTTGGGAGGGATGGAATGTTCTTACTCAATTCAAATTCTTTTGGACCTTATCCAACCTTCATCTAAACCTTCTTGAAGTATTACTGATATCTCTTCTGTGATTTGCTGCATCAGATTGAATTTTAACTTGCGATCATATTCGGGATTACTGACTTGCTAACGTTCTTCCTTGAGGTAGTTCTCCTTATCCGGGATGACTATTGCTCCACCGTTGTCTGTTGGCTTGATAACTATTGATTTATTATTTTTCAGCTTGGAAATGGCTTTTAATTGTGAAGATGGAAGCTGGCCGATGGCGGATAGGACCACTTTTTGAAAAATTAAAACTTCATTGTGCATTTTGAATGTTTGTGGAACAAATGTGGACTTTTTCTGAAGTCCTGAAGCTTTTGTAGCCACTCAATGCAATGTGCATGCTCTAGGCAGGTGCTGAATGACATGATCAGCCTGAAACCTATTATTTATGGTTTAATTTTGAATCCATACTATCATCATTTAAACCAAATCTACCTTTGCTTTGTCTTCAACAAATTTCTAGTCTTCGAGGTCTGGTAATTCTTGGGGACATTGGTCCATTACATCATATGCTTACATGTGAGTGTAAGTTGGCCGAGGACTGAAGTGAAATTTGAAAAGTACTGACACTATTGCACCAACACAATAGTCGGCTGTAGACAAGTTAGGTTGCTTAACAACCTGGGCTGAGCCCGATGATTTTGATAGCCCAAAAAAATGGATGTCACTCCAAAATGGTGGACCCTAATCCTTCCAATTCACCTATGTTTCTGTAGTGATATTTTCCAAGCACTCAGCTCCAAAGTGCAAAAAGATTGAAATTAATTCCATATCCCAAGTTAAAGTTTTGAGTTGCTAAATTCAGCACTGATTGAGGCCCAATGATCCCACTTTGGATGAAGCTATTTGAGGGACCGCTGCACAAGTCAACCTGACAGACTGTAACAAATGTGCCCAATCTGTTAGAAGCAAACACGTTTCTTCATCAGCCAGGGAAGATCTCCACACTACTATGGCCCTCATCACAGTGGCACCCAAATTTGGTTTGATATTTATCGCACAAAACTCCAATGAGTCGGGGTTAAAAGGATGTAATAAGTACTACCTAATTATGAGACATTAGAGAAAAGCATGCAGATTTTGGTGCTTACCACATCAAAATCCTCATGTTCTGGTAAATACTGGACATACTTCCCCTATAATTGTCAACAGGTTTGACCTGACAATATTTATGACAAAACCAATAATTACAATATGTATAGTAACAGCAGTTACTACACATATCGCAATTAACTGGTCTGCACGTAATGAGGGGCGATGTAATATATGGAAGGGGTGCTGGCGGGGAGAGAGTACCTGGAAAGCAGTGGCGGCTGGCATCTATGGGGAGGGGGCGACAGGCGCACGCAATCGCAAATAAAATAATTAAAAGAAATAAAATTAAACATTTACCGAATCTTCTGCATCAGACCTCTTCTTTCTTCAACTGCAGCCGGGACACCAGGAAACTTCCTTGACCAATCCTGGCGTTGCTCTCATGCAGCATGAGAGCAACACCCTGATTGGAGGGAGCGGCCTCACTCAGTGCTCCACAGTGCTCAGGAGGCCTGAACTTGCTCTAACCCAGCTGTCTTAAGACAGCTGGGTTAGATGTATTTAAAGTGCGCATGTGTGGCTGTCCGTCGCAAGAAGGCCGGCCGAAAAGACATGCACACTTTAAACAGTGCACATACAGCCCACCCTCCTCCCTGCTGCTGTCACTCAGCAGGCCCCTTCATGCCTTGACGCTCTGTTTGGAAAGGGGGATGAAAAATAAAATGGTAATGAATCACCATTTTATTTTTCATCTCTGGGGTTTTGGGGGTAATTTAAGTGGGGCGACGCTCCTCCGCTCCATCGGAGGATCTGCCCCTGCTGGAAAGACGAGCAGGGACCATCAGTGTAGGTTGGGTGTTGCGAATAGAGCTTGAGGCCTCATGCGGGCAGCTCAAAAAGCATCAACCTATGACTTGTGAGCGGCTAACTGATGCAATGGAGAGCAGGAGTGTGGACGTTTCCTGTACAGCAGCAAGGGTGGGGATGGATGGATCATGTGTTTCTGGATGGGAAACTTTTTCTACATGATCACAATGTTTACAAACATGTATAGACCCGAACGCTCTTACTATTACCTTCCCTTACTCACCGCACATTGTCAGGACACTCTTTCGAGTAGCTGCGCGTGCAACAAATTCCTATTCATCTTCATCATCTTTATATTAGTATGTCAATCAGTTTCAAACTAGGCGAGGCAATGAAACTTTCAATATTATTTGTCAGGGTGCAAGATGTAAGCCCCATGCACGATGATCTATGTGGTGCATGAATAAAATTAACACAACCAGCTGGAGCCTCGTCAGGCACCCCACCCCAGGATGCACAGCAAATGTATTTGAACCGTCCAATGATGTTCAAGGATTCTCATCCATTTTTTAAACTAATTTATTCCATAAGTAATCTGCAAGTAATCCAGAAAAAGATTGGAAAATGGAAATATTCAGTTGAAGACATGAATTACTTGCAGATTACTCGTGAATACTATGGTTGCATCGCGCCTTTGCTTCTGAGCTTGACTTATTTTACATTTAATTTCTACTATTTTTATTTCCTTGCATATTGTGGGACCTGATCCAGAAGCCTATTTCCGTAGTTTAATTTTTTCTTTTACTTCAAACGCTCACCTCTTGTAACTTTGTTATTTTAGCTTTTTAACTTTATTTTATTTCACACTCTTCTGTTAGTTTGTCTTTATTTCTTAGAAGGAAGTGAGGCAGTGTCATAATTCTCCATGCTGAGCTCTAGTTCGATCTTTTATGTTCACACTTAGTATTTCTTTAATTTCAGTTGTCTTGACAGTATCACTCTTCCTCTGCAGTCCAATATGGAGATCCTAGATCGGCATAGTCATGAAGTAGATGCATCAATCTTCTTCCATCTGTAGCTCTAAGTTAGTACTAAGAATTCCCTCATAGTTAGTGCAGGATAAAGAGGGGGATTCTTCTGGATCCCGGGTTCTGGCAGAATTTTCTGAGCTGGATCTGTGATCTCACCAACCAAGTGAAATATGCTGATTTTGTCCTGGTATAATTTTCTGACACCGATGCACAATTGAGTTCCGCCCTCAGGTTGTCTGCTCTCTCTTCGGAGCAGCAACTTGCAGGCGACAAAGTGGCTTTCTTATTTTTACTGCCAGAGGTGCCGAAAACAAAAGCCTGATTTTAAGGGTCATCTACCCTTCTTTTGTTCAAGCATCACCCTGACTTTGAGCTATCTGGAGCCTATCACCTAGATGCCAAGTTCTTGATTTGGTTTTGACTTCTTCAACGACACCCACCCCCATGCAAGAGATGTGATTGTGCTGTAAGAATGTCAGATATACCTGTCTGTATGAGTAATTGCATAAATAACTTAAATAACACTTACTAAATCATTTTTTATTTAATTCTTTTATAGCGCTACTCATTCCAGTGTAGGTTGTCAGAGCACTTTACATTACACACAGAAAGACAATAAATCATACAAGTGTGTAAATCTCTGCAGCAAGTGTGTTGATCCTGTAAGATAGTTCAGAATGCAGCCTCTTTGTGACCAGTTAAGCCAGAACAGATTTGCTGTGACATTTGTCCTTGTTACCAATTTCTTGGCAGCAGATGTTTTTTAAAAATACATAAGTTAACTGTCAGACTTCGAATTTTATAATTTCACCTCTCGTGATTCTACCCCTTGCCTATGCCACACCTTAACCCCCAGTTTTTGGGTTCCCTGAGTACTTTTTTCCAGTCCAAGCACTGCTCATATATCCTATCAAATATCTAGGCTTAACTATAGCCTCTGCCCTGCCACAACCTATGACCAAAATTGCATTAAATTCCACCAACGGTTTTGCCACTAAAATCTGCTTTGTGGAGACCTTGTACCTATGTGCATAATCTCCAATTAATCTAGCGTGCCGGTGCCCAGCAAAACGTCTTCAGCCAAATTTACATTAACGTCTTCTATTAGAAGAATTCTATCTTCTGAGAGTAACTGTACAACTATATAAAAAAAAGTTCTAGATTCCCAATATCAACCTCTTCTTGATTACCTATTCTTCTCCATTCATGTTTATTCTGGGTAATCATACTCTGATAATTTACTGCACCTCTCCACATATCATGGGACATTATTCCTTAGAGTATTATGGAAGGGTGACATACCCTGAAACCGGTCCCAGGATGCTTGTTTCCGGTCCAGGGAGGACCTGGCCTGGCAGTTCGGTCTGGACTGTTCCCATGGGGCACAGGGTCAAGACTGATTTGCATATGGCTGGGTCCAAACTGGGGTGGCGTAGTGGGCAAAAGAATGATGGATTTAACCCAGATCTTTTGACTGGGGGAGAATGTTTGCATTGTCAGCATTCCGTCCATCATTTGTTTGCTGTAACACTTTTAGCCCTAAGTTGGATGGGTATGCCCAGACGTGGGTCCCTTGCTCACTGTGCCACTGGATTCAAGCTAGCCTGGCTGAAGAAGGGTGACATACCCTGAAACCGGTCCCAGGATGCTTGTTTCCGGTCCAGGGAGGACCTGGCCTGGCAGTTCGGTCTGGACTGTTCCCATGGGACACAGGGTCAAGACTGATTTGCAAATGGCTGGGTCCAAACTGGGTGGCGTAGTGGGCAAAAGAACGATGGATTTAACCCAGATCTTTTGACTGGGGAGAATGTTTGCATTGTCAGCATTCCGTCCATCATTTGTTTGCTGTAACACTTTTAGCCCTAAGTGGGATGGGTATGCCCAGACGTGGGTCCCTTGCTCACTATGCCACTGGATTCAAGCTAGCCTGGCTGAAGAAGGGTGACATACCCTGAAACCGGTCCCAGCATGCTTGTTTCCGGTCCAGGGAGGACCTAGCCTGGCAGTTCAGTCTGGACTGTTCCCATGGGGCACAGGGTCAAGACTGATTTGCATATGGCTGCGTCCAAACTGGGGTGGCGTAGTGGGCAAAAGAACGATGGATTTAACCCAGATCTTTTGACTGGGGGAGAATGTTTGCATTGTCAGCATTCCGTCCATCATTTGTTTGCTGTAACACTTTTAGCCCTAAGTGGGATGGGTATGCCCAGACGTGGGTCCCTTGCTCACTGTGCCACTGGATTTAAGCTAGCCTGGCTGAAGAAGGGTGACATACCCTGAAACCGGTCCCAGGATGCTTGTTTCCGGTCCAGGGAGGACCTGGCCTGGCAGTTCAGTCTGGACTGTTCCCATGGGGCACAGGGTCAAGACTGATTTGCATATGGCTGGGTCCAAACTGGGGTGGCGTAGTGGGCAAAAGAACGATGGATTTAACCCAGATCTTTTGACTGGGGGATAATGTTTGCATTGTCAGCATTCCGTCCATCATTTGTTTGCTGTAACACTTCATCCTTTCATGGTCAGCTGCAGTGGTGTGCTGAGGCAGTCACAACTGGCAATGGCATCTTGGTGCAGAAGGCAGCTTCTCCTTTGTGATTTGTGCAGGTAAGGTGATGGGCCATCTGCAGTGATACAGGCTGACTTTTACTCTTAATCTCACAACCCTTTGGTGGTTGAGGGGATTCCTTCTTTACAGGCGCCGTCTCCAAATGTCCTAGTGGCCCATCCTGGCATACCGGGAGTCGCAGACCAGGGCAACGATTTCACTTTAATCATGCGATGGCCCAAAACTTCACTGCGGACCCAATGGGGGTTGCCGACTTCCATGAGAGTTCAGTTAGTTCTCACTCCGAACAATAGTCCTGGCTGGAGGGGATGCCTCACACATTGCTCACTGGGATGCACTTGCCATGATCCACACTGGGCCTCGCTCCCTCCAGGCTCTCTCCTCCTCCTCCTTCTCCTCCTCCTAGGGCACAATGGTCTTGGCAGGCAGATAAAAGGTTAGTGCTCAAAGCACAGGGCAAGTGTTCTTGGCTTACTGGATGATGGCCCCTCACCCATCTGGGAGACTAGCAGACCTTAGTCCCAAATCCTGGTTGCAGCATCTAAAGTCGTGGTGATCTTGTCTATGCTGATGCACAGCTTGTGGGACTCATGCTCACAATTGTATAGCCCATAATCAGACACAGGTGTAATTAGTGTTTGGTCCTTTGAAATATGTGTTGTGTGTGGCGACTCCTTTGAAGTACCCGCTTCTTTGTCCTGTTCTTTGTCAAAGGGACAGTCTGTCACAGCAGGAGTGTCCGCAGTTCCAAATGACCCACTAGTAATGTCAGCAATTCACATCTCCTGTCTGGGGTTGCAGCTTTCACCTCGAATTAGTCTTTTATAGTACCTGGGCTTCCAAAATGGAACGTACATGCCTCCATGTTATGTACCACTCACAGGCACACATACAACACAGCATGCACACACAAGCATTACGCTCTGCCTGGTGCTACATACAATGATTAATGACACAAATGGTCCCTACGGGGGAAGTGTAGCCCTTGACTTCCACAGCAATAGTTTCTTAAGGATTCCTTCTTACAAGTAAGGTGTGTTTATGAATTTAATGTATTTATTTTAATTTTAACAAATTCTTGTTTAAAAAATAAAGTACTATCAAATACCAAGCTAAGGTGCTCCTATTTCATGATGGCGCAGTGAAAAGTAATACAGTGAAAAGATAGCGCACTGGTGCCATATACAATACTATATACATGTGACTGACCGGGACAGTGTGATGTTATTTACGACATTCATGTTACGGAGGTCGCGATCCACAATCAAATTAAAAACAGTGCACATTTGAAAATTGTCAATGGTTCCACCCGCAATGCCAAATGAATCAGAAAAGGGTCATCATCAGCACAGAGGATGGTGCTACATACTGTCATCATGTAGGTCACGGGTGACTTAAGTACACAGCAACAGAGTTTTACATGAAGGAGCTGGTATATGCCACTCCAGTGACACAGGTAAAAAGATGTGTTCACATTACTGACTCTTATGAAACATAAACCTGGTTTGCTGCCAACTTAATTCTGTCACTTAACTCATGGCAATGGCAGTAGCCCTCTACCACTATGAGAGTAGTGCTTGGTTCTCCCTTCCTAGTCTAACAAGATCACATTACCTTGAGGTGGGCCTAGGTCATGGCGCACATGCATGATCCGTGTTCACTCATCACCAGAAGTCAATACAAGAGGTCCAGAATTCATGCAGCTGAGGACACTCAGGGCAGTGGGGCACATTTGTCACAATCCAGGGGACTATTTCATTCCAGCAAGAGGTGAACCATATAGCATGGTTTTATTTGGCTTGGGTATTTTCTTGGCATTTGTGCCTCCTTAACATAGCCTTATAGCTCACCATAACAGACTATACCAGCTATTAAAGGCCCACTCCATCATTATGTGACCGATCTGAAAGCGTGGGCCTATAACAAAGGAGGGGGCTTTAATGGACGGTGTAGCTCCTGAGGTTAGAATGTCCTAACTACAAAAAAGCGGCATGCTTGGAGACACATGATTTACAACCTCTTCTGTCTAAGCAGCTTGAGTACATTTCACAGCTCTTGCTTTGTGTGTGCCCCTAACATTTCCTAACACACGTGCACAGCATAACCTCTGAAAGTTGCCAGCCATCAGCCCCTGAGTCTCCTTGGGCTCTGCTAAACTGTTTTTCTTTGTCTGGCTGAGACAAAAGAGACAGGAGCCGAGGAGAATTCCCCCTCCCTCCTTCCGAGGCTCCAGTGACACTGAGAGGAGGGAAGGCTCACTGTGTGGCCTCCTCTACAGCCTCTGGCTCTCTTGCTCCCCTGCACAGTCCACATAGGGTGTGGAGAGGCAGGGGAGTGGGAGAGTCAGAGGGTGTGGACTATGACATTGGAAAGGTGACAACAGCAGGCCTATACCAGTGTTTATCAGTGGTGGCTCCTCCGCAATGGCGGAGGAGCGCCGCCCCACTTCCTGGCTCAGAGCCAGCAAATGTAAAATAAAACGATGTTCTTGCATTGTTTTATTTTGCATTTGCCGGGTCTTAGCCAGCACTGTTGGGAGGGGCGGGGCCGACGCATGGGAGCGAGGAGGAGGAGTGCTAGGTGCACTCCACTCCTTAAGTGCATGTGTGTTTGGCCGGCCATCTCAGGCCGACCAAAACACACATGCGCACTTAAGTTTTCTCCAGCCCAGGTGCATTGAGCAGCCGGGCTGGAGAAACCCCATAGACATCCTGATCTGAGCAGGGTGTCTTTCCTGCCTGCTCAGACCAATCCCAGCGCGGGTATTGGACAGGGAGTCTGTCCCCGGGGCTGCTGGGACCCAGCAAGAAGAGGAGAGGTGGTAAGACGAGACGCGACACTGGAGGCAGCTGGTGGCAAAATGTACGGTTTTTTTAAATATTGGATTTCTAACACCCTCCCATGCGACACCACCCGCCCCACCACCCTTTGTTTATGCCGGCCGCCGCTGATCTATTGTGTTCAATGGAGCTCTCACCATCCCAATATTATAATGTGTTTTGGTGAATATATTTTACTGGGTTGATGTCTGTGTGCTGACTGTGTGGGTGCTCGTGGAGAGAATGTTCCAGAAACAGCCTGAGTCATTAGTGATGCCATCCTTAGAGTATTAGATGCTTTGAAGCCTGACAGCAATTCTCTGTGAGGTGGTGTCAGGAAGAGTTGAGAGAAAATGAGCTCAGAGAGAGGGAGAGACAGCAAGCAGGGAGCCCGAATACTAAAAAGCGTAAAGAGCAATTTCTTCCATAAAGAACCTTTATGGGAGTAATCCCAGCGCAGAGCTTTATTTAAATAAAGTTACTCAGGACCTTCCTCTTGCTAGTCAGATATCTGAAATCCAGATCTAGATGATCAACAACTTTCAAACAATGTCGCATTGTAAGGAGGAAGCTGGGCTCTTTGTTCTAGAATAAGGGTGGTGGAATGAGTTAGCGTTTCAGTTATTTGCCCCGGCGTGAGCCGGATGTGTCGCACCCACGCGCTCGGGGGCGATTAATAAAAGGGGAGTGGTCGCACGAGGCCAGTTCGCCCAACTACCATACTGAGTGTTGTGTACCTTTGTAATTCTCTGTCCCAGGAGGTCCAAGGTGCTCAGCCACGCAGCACCCTACAGGTGGACCATCAAGCACCATTTTCACATATATGACCACTTTCCATCGTAGGTGCTGAGACCATCATCGATTATGACAGATTGAATGAGTGAATGAATGCTTCCAGGACTTAGTCTTCCAGGTATTTGCCAAGTACCTTAGATAGGATGAGAATGATGTGCTTTTTCAAAAGTAAGATAGAAATGTAACTGAGTTTCCTCGTCAGATAGCTCCATTCCTTCAAAAGTCTTCCTATTTCTTAAAGAAAGCAGTGGCTCACGGACTCGAGTATGCCATTTAGTAATTGATTACTGTAGTGAAGTAAAGGGCACTAAGCCCCTAGAGCAGATTTCTGTGCCTTAATTTGTATTGTACCGACATTTATTTATCAATGACGCTTATTTCTCAACACTGGCACTTTTTCTGAGTGTCCGCCACATGGCGGCGCTGTCTGGCTATTTTCTAGCAGACCACGTCCCGATGGTTTAAACATTCAACATACATTAAAATAACAATACCTTGGCTTCTCCAGGTCATTCGTACAGCTTTTGTGACATGGAACAAACCAAGCATCCACATTTGTTAGAGTGCAACGGTTATTCAATAACGTGGCACTGGCATTTGACAGCATTGGCAGAGTGCAAGCTGGGCTGCCCTCCCGTGAATACCTTGGGCTCTGGCACTTTTTTTTTTTTTTTTTTTTACAAATTAAGATTTGGAGCGACAGGTAGTTTCCTAATAGTTAACAAAGGGGGAGCCTCGCAGGCATTTGAGGCAGAACAGAAGCAGATGCCAGGTCAATGAGGCTTCTGGAAAAAAAATGTTACCCCATGCAGTAAATATATCCCAGTCCAGCTCGATCCTAAAACAAGGTGTGGATAGCATATTATTGAGTTGACTGTTTGTATTCACGAGCGTTAACTTTGTTTAATACCTGTACACTAAAGAAAAGGTTAACCTTATAAATAATAATTTGCAGAGTAAAAGGCACACAAGAATCAAAGGCATTTCATGCTTATTTATTAAAGGAATTAATGGGCACGAGATTCAAAACTCCAGTATTCATTGTACAAAGTTCAAGAGCACAGGTATGCTTATCTTCAACAAGCTGAGTGAGAGCCCTTCTTCTGTGTTATTTGTGTTGGGGGATAGCGCCATAAATAAAATGGAAAAAGCGCTGCACCCCTCATATGTTGTCATTGAACGTGTTCTAGAAAGTAAAGGAAGGGTGAGTTGTTTAGTGGGAGGTGGATGTTTGCTACTAACTTAAGGACCATTGCTGGGATGTATGTTTCTAATGTTTGGCTATGAAGAATGTAGCGCTTAGGTGGGCATGTCACTGAGCCAACTGTTGCTGTACAAAACAGAAGTGATTTTGGAGTGCTGGAGTTGTTCTATATAGCAAAATGTAAGGCAGAGGATTAGATTCCAAAAGAATATGTTTTCAGTTAAAATGTTAGTAGTTCTGGGCCAGAAGCTGTACAGAAAGGGGCAGATTTATCATTATTTCACACAGCGCAGCAAGCCACCTTGCTGTGCTGTGTTAATGGGAAGGAGTTGGAGAGAGGAGTTGGCCTAATGGCTAGTGCGGTCGACCTTAAATCTGGGGAACTGGGTTCGAGTCTCGGCAATGACGCTGAACATCCTGTGATTCTGGGCAAATCACTTAATCTCCCCGTGCCTAACAAAAATGAATCTGTCCTCATGTAATGCAACTGGTGCTATGTAAAGCGCTCTGATACCCGATTCGGGTCAAGTTCGCGCTATATAAAACTCAGTAAAATAAAAAAAAATAAAAAAGGAATAGGCCACATTTTCCATTATACGGTGCATTCCTGTCTTTTTCTAGTGCTGGCACACTTTTGGCTGCCTTGCACCTACGCAGGCGCTCTTGCGTCATGGTGCAAGGGTGCCTGTGTTGCAGGAAAGATTGTTTTTGTGTAGGAAGGGACACTTTCCTGCAAAAAAACAATCCTGGGAAGAATTTTCCTTTTTCTATGTGTGCTGTAGAATGCAGCACACGTAGAAAGGGAAAAAAACGAGGAGAAATAAATATATTTCTCCTTGCTATGCCTTACCTGGGAAGGCGCAGCATTTTGACACATTCCCATGTCTACCACTAATTGTAAATCTGGGAATATGCCAAAATCCATGGGTGGATGCGTGGGAACACCATAGAACGCCTCTCTGGGCCAGAGCAACACAAGGCAGAGAATTGCGCTGCCTTGTGTTACTCTAGATTTATCGAGCCATGCAGAGCCACAAAAGGTGACCTTGCGTGACTTGACAAATTTCACTTAGGTTTTGCGCTGCCCTTGCGCCCCCTTGCGAGTTGCAAGGGTGACGCATAACCTTGATAAATCTGGCCCAAAGTGTTTTCGGAAAATTAGTGTTGTGGTGAATTGATGCCTCTCTGATAGGTTTAGTCCGAACTGATGTAGACTTGAAATTTTGACAAAGTCTAAAATGGCCCTTAAGTCAAGCGAGAGACTTCCTCACTGATATCATAAGGGGCATTGGAGAAAATGCAACCCATCCAGCACTTAATTTAAGCCATTGGTTTCATTTTTGGGGACCCAAACTTGGTTTCCTGAACGGACTTTGACCCCGGGCAAGAGAGAAAACATAAAAGAGTGAAAGAAGGAGGAAGAGAAAAACAGTGACAAAGGGAGGAAGCAGGGATTAAAAAGAACCTGCAAGGGTGAAGTACAGGGGCAGGTAGTGTCAGGAGAGGGAAAGAAAAGGCATGAGGTGGAATTCAGAATGCGCAGCATTGGTTTTCAGCAATCCTGTCACTCATCAGCACCGGATGCTGACTTCTAATAAAAAGTTTGAGCCCTGGCACTTATTATTTTGCAAATTAACCACTGAACCCATCACAATGAAATCCCATCGGCAAACTCTCAATATGTTGGCAGGCAAGCAACACATATTATCTTCCATGACCATAGCCAAGAGTATGGTCTAATTTATAACACCTCAGGTTTATTGTTTACAGGGTATCCTGTTTTCAGTGTTTATTTTATGTGTATTACAGTGGGTATTTTCCAGTGTTTTTGTGGATTCAGAAACCCAGTTGTTATCAGTGTTTACCACAAAAAATAACTGGAGACTGAGTTTCTCCAGCATTTATAAAATACATTCAGAGATATTATTCTTACTGTTGTGTGGTTAAGTCTGTTGCTTAAGGCTATGAGTATCCCAGAGAACACTATCCCTTCAAATTAATGTGCTCTAAATGCTTTATTAGTCAGTGCTGCTCGGTCTGTGCAGTGGAGAACCTTTATCTGGGAGCACCGAGTGAGACCGGCACAGTGTACACTAGTGCAGTCAGTGTGCTGTTCAGAGAGCAGGCATGAACTCACACCCAGGGTTGGATTGGGATTAGAAATCGGCCCGGGCACGCTAAAAAAAAGTGGCTCACATTTGCATATTGCCTTTCCTCAAAACACTGCCTCCGCGAAGTTTTATAAACACCTGAAAACAAGTGAGGCCACTTCTGCTCAGGCCCCCTGCCCCCACTCAGTATGCAAACATTAATTGGCCGGTCCAGCGAGAGAAAGGGAGTGACACCTCTGCCCGTTGATAAAAGGGAGGAAATGGACGCCCATCTGCCTCCAGAAAGGCTACTCAGGGCCCCACTGGGCCGCTGGCGACATCTGAACACACCAGACACAGCCCAAATCGGCCCCCAAGGCTGCCAAAAAACGAGCTCACAGCTGGAACTTCAATACCGGCCCCTCAGCCATTGCCACAGTGCCCGCCTTACCAATCCGACCCTGCTCACACCTGCACTCTGAACATCACATTAGTGCAAGGCACCCAATCCACCATTTACTGAAAGCAGTGAACTTGGCCAGTGTTTCAAAGGGTAGTTGAGAGCCCCCTACAGGCTGGAGCATCTGAACCCACCTGCAAAAGGGGGCCAGAGGGGTTCCTGGACCCCAGTACACCCCTTATAAGAGGCACCCTTGGATGGCGAACAGACTGTACTACCTCTATAAAGCGCAGTCAGTGGGTCTGTAATAATAACAATAACAGTAATGTGGCCCCAGGACTTCAACTTACAAAGCAAAGCAGTATACCTTGACAAGTCGCTGCAAAGAGACTATAGGGTCATGTTGTATCACTATATAACACCTCACAAAATCAATAATTATGGGGCGAGAAATGTTGATGCCAGGGCAACTGTTTGGAGACACTTATTTACACTTTGTCTATGGTACTCCGACGTTCTGACCTAATTTGCTGGGCTCACTAGGAGTGGCCTCTCTGTTAAAAACTCGTGCCATGTAATCTTTGTTTTGAGATATTTTTTTAAGTATTTTATGATTGCAGATAAAAGACAAGGTCAGAACTGGTGGATGTGGAGGTTCTAATGCATTGCAGGAGACGTGGATGTATGCAGATTAAATATTGATGGAATGAAGGGAAATCAAGAGATGCAGTAATGAAAGTCAAGAGAAGGGGTAAAGCAGGAGATAGGTGGAAATGAGAAAAACAATAGATACACATGGAGGTAAAGGAAGCATTAGCTTGGCCTGCACCTCTGGGCTATGGCTGAGAGGTTTTGGTCTTCCCAGCCTTCCTACTGCTATCATGAAATGTTTTCCTGAGAAGACATTTACTTGATTTGGAAATGAAACTGTTAGATTTGGGGGTCTCTAGTTGGCAGAGGTAGGTACCTTTGACCAAATAGGGACCCTTGCGTCTAGTCAGGGTAAGGGGGTACACTCCTAAAATAACCCCTGCTCACCCCCTTGGTAGCTTGGCACGAGCAGACAGGCTTATCTCAGAGGCAGTATGTAAAGCATTTGTGAACACATACAGTAATCCAGTGACAGCACTACAGATGGACACCACACAGGTTGTATATTAAAAATAAGTATCTTTTTTATAGATTTAACACAAGACCACAAACGACAAAAATTCACAATACTGTACTTAAAAATGGTAGAATTAGCTCAGTTCTCTTAAGATGGTAAATGCGACACTTTGAGTTCAATGTACCTTTGGATGCGTAACGCTATACAACGAAAGTGTTGCAGGGAAGGTGATGCGTCGGTTCCTTACACGCAAGAACGGTGATGCGTCGGGTCCCTACTGATGCGTCGGTTCTTCTCGGCGTGGGGAGGTGATGCGTCGGTTTCTTACTGCGCTTCCGTGGCGATGCGACCCGCAACGCCATGATGCAATGAACATCCGGTGCAATGAAACAAAGATGGCGTCTTCTTCTTGATGCGACACGATGCGTGCACGCCCGACGGCCTTGCGGCGACTCAACGATTCTTCTGAGCAGCGAAAGGCCCTGCGACACGCTTTCCGGTGATGCGGCGGCGTCTGATGCGACGTCGATCCTCTTCTCCGGCGATGCGAGGCGCTTCGGCGATGCGACAGCTGCAGCGGCGACACCCTTCTTCAGCGATGCGACGACAGCAGCTGCGGCGGCGACACGCTTCTCCGATGATGCGGCGGCGTCTGATGCGACGTTGATCCTCTTCTCCGGCGATGCGAGGCGCTTCTGTGTTGCGAAGCGGCAGCGGCGACACGCTTCCTCAGCGATGCGACGACAGCGGCTGCGGCGGCGACACGCTTCTTCTTCGTGAGTCGCGCTTCCAGCTCCTTGCGACACGCAGTCCCTCAGAAGGCCCAACACAACAGCAGGCACTTCAAAAGAACTCTTGGGGAGCTGGTGGGTGAAGTCTGTTGTCCCTGAGACTTCAGCAGGAGGCAAGCTCTCTCTCAAGCCCTTGGAGATCCTTTACAAGTTGAATGAAAAGTAGCACAAAGTCCTTTCTCCTTTCTTTGGCAGTCAGGCAACCACTGCAGGCCAATCCCCCAAACAGCACTCAGCATAGGGATAGTCTCCTCCTGCAGTCTCTCTCTCTGGTTCCTCTCCTCAGCAAAGGTTCTTCTTGTTTCCCAAAGTGATCTAAAGTTCTGGGGTTTGGGTCCCCTCTTTATACTCATTTTCCCTTTGTTCTCTGAAGGCAGAGAGGCCTTTGCCTAGTCCAAACCAGTTCTGGTCAGTCCTGGAGCACTTTGTTGACAAGACTCCTTCTTTCCTTTCACAGTGTAGGCCAGGGACATCAGACGCACCACAGGAGGTGGAGCCAGCATTATGGAGGGAAGGCACAGCCCTATTCAGGTCCCAGGTGCAACTCCTCCCACCCATCTTCATGCAGATCTCTCTATTCAGCCCTGGGCTGACTCGCCCTGTCTCCTGGAATCCCCCAGCCCCTGTTACTCTCATACCAGACATGGAATACACAACCTAGCAGAGGCAGGCTTGGATAGTTAGGCAGGAAAATACCTACTTTCTAAAAGTGGTATTTTCAAACATAGAATGTTAAAATCAACTTCATTAAAAGATGTATTTTATCATTCTGAGTTCAGGCATACTAAATTCGTTTTCCTACCATGTTCCCTGGGTCAGTTAGGATTATAAGAGGTAATAATCAAACTGCCCATTCTGGCCTATGGGGAACAGGTAGCCTTGCATTAGTGAAAAACGAAAATGGCTGTAATTCACTATTAGGACAGGCCACACACACCAGGGCATGTCCTACCTTATACTTACAATGCACCCTGCCCTTGGGTCTACCATAGGGGTGTCTGATATGAAGAAAAGGGACGGTTTAGGGACTGGAAAGTGGGTGTACTTGCCCCAGTCAACATGGCAGTACCAGACTGCACACAGGCTCTGCAATGGCAGACCTGAGACACACTTTTACAGGCTGCTTCTGTGGGTGGCACAACCAGTGCTGCAAGCCCACCAGCAGCATTGGATTTACAAGCCCTGGGCACACTCAGTGCATTGTACTAGGGTCTGACAAGTAAACCAATCCAGCCAATCATGGAGTCACTAATCCATACATCAATTTACCATAGGGAGCACTTCCACTGTGGCACTGAATAGCAGTGGCACAGTGCCCAAGGCATCTATAACCAGTAAAAACACATGAGGCAACAGCGAAAATGGAAGGGAGACCCACGCCAATAGTGCCAGGTCTAACACGTGTCCCCTCCAGCTGAAATGTGGGGAGAACTACCCTACCTCCTGGGAGTTCTCTTCACTAAGGCGGAAAAATCTGGACAGACCATCAGCATTGGCGTGTTCTGTACCAGGGCGGTGTTCCACAGTGAAATCCATCCCCTGTAGGGAAATGGACCACCTCAACAGCTTTGGATTCTCACCCCGCATCTGCATCAACCATCTGAGGGGCCTGTGGTCTGTCTGAACCCGGAAGTGAGTCCCAAACAAGTATGGTCTCAACTTCTTCAGTGCCCCGACCACAGCAAATGCCTCACGCTCAATCGCACTCCACCTCTGTTCCCGTGGAAGTAACCTCCTACTGATGAAGGCTACGGGTTGATCTAGGCCCTCCTCATTTATCTGTGACAAAACAGCCCCCACACCATGCTCTGAAGCGTCTGTTTGAATGATAAACTCTCTTGAGAAGTTGGGTGCCAGGAGCACGGGCGCCGTGCACATGGCAGTTTTCAGGGCCTCAAAAGCTTTCTGACAGGTGTCAGTCCAAATCACTTTCTTCGGCTGCTTCCTGGAAGTCAGCTCTGTCAAGGGTGCAATGATGCTGCCATACCCCTTGACAAACCTCCTGTAATACCCAGTGAGTCCTAAAAAGGCTCTCACCTCTGTCTGGGTCTTGGGGGGCTGCCAAGCCAGGATGGTCTCAATCTTGGGCTGTAGGGGCGCCACCTGGCCGCTCCCAACCTGGTGTCCCAAGTACACCACGGAACCCTGCCCGATATGGCACTTACTCGCCTTAATCGTGAGGCCTGCCCTCCGCAGCGCCATCAACACTTCCCAGAGGTGGCGCAGATGTTCTTCCCAACTGGCGCTGAACACTGCAATGTCATCCAGGTAGGCGGCACTGAACTCTTCCAGTCCAGCCAACACCTGGTTGACCAACCTCTGAAAGGTGGCAGGGGCATTCTTCATCCCAAAGGGCATAACCCGGAACTGGTAGTGCCCATCTGGTGTGGAGAATGCTGACCTCTCTCTTGCCCCATCAGTCAAGGCGATCTGCCAGTACCCAGACGTTGGATCAAACGTGCTGAGGTACCGGGCAGCCCCTAACCGATCGATGAGCTCATCAGCTCTGGGGATGGGGTGCGCGTCAGTCCTCGTGACTGAATTGAGCCCTCAGTAGTCCACACAGAACCAGAGTTCTGGCGTGGCACCCGGTGCTGCCGCCTTTGGGACCAAGACCACTGGGCTGACCCAAGGACTGTTAGAGGACTCAATCACCCCTAACGCAAGCATCTTGGAGTCCTCCTCCTTGATGCAAGCTCTCACCCTGTCAGTTACCCTGTAAGTTTTGTGCTTAACAGGAGGACTGTCTCCAGTGTCCACATCATGGACGTACCAATCAGTGACACTGGGAATCAGGGAGAACAGATCAGAAAACTGCCCCAGCAACTGGAGACAGTCATTCTGTTGCTCAGGGGTCAGGGTGGAAGAGAGGTTCACACCATCCACTGACCCATCTCGCTCTGTCGCCGACAGGAGGTCAGGAAGAGGCTCAGTCTTCTCCTCCATTCCAGCATCTGTCACTAAGAGCATGCCCACTTCGGACCTCTCCAAGTGCGGCTTCAGGCGGTTGACATGCAGGACCCGCAAGGGGTTCCTGGGAGATCGCAAGTCCACAAAGTAGGTAACAGGACTCTTGCGCTCTACCACCTCAAATGGTCCGGTCCACTTATCCTGGAGCGCACAAGGCTCCACTGGGGCCATGACCCACACTTTCTGACCAGGCTGAAGCTCTACCAGAGTGGCATTCTGGTCGTACCACCGCTTCATCTCCTCCTGGCTGGCTTCCAGATTCGCCTCAGCGAGTTGCCTGAAACGCCTAGTCTGGTTCCTGAAGGCCTGCATGTAGCTATATACATCCTGGGGAGGTTTCCTGGGAGATTGCTCCCAGCCTTCCTTGACCAGACTCAGAGGTCCTCTCACTGTGTGACCATAGAGAAGCTCAAAGGGGCTGAACCCTAGAGATTTCTGTGGCACCTCACGGTATGCAAAGAGCAGGCATGGTAAGAGGACGTCCCACTTACGCCTCATAGGTTCCTCAAGACCCATAATCATGCCTTTTAGGGTCCGGATGAATCTCTCAACCAACCCATTTCCTTGGGGGTGGTAAGGAGTGGTGAACTTATAAGTTACCCCACACTCCTGCCACAGGGACTTCATATACTTGGAAATGAAGTTTGTACCTTGGTCTGACACCACCTCTCTAGGGAACCCCACACGGGAGAAAAGTCCCATCAGTGCCCGTCCCACCACGGGGGCCGTCACTGTCCTGAGAGGGATGGCTTCCGGGTACCGGGTGGCATGGTCCTCCAAGACCAGGATGAACCTGTTGCCCATGGCTGTCTTGGGGTCCAGTGGCCCCACAATGTCAATACCCACCCGTTCAAAGGGGGTGCTGACCACAGGGAATCGCTGGAGAGGAGCCTTTTGCTTCCTCCCACTCTTTCCACTTGCTTGGCAAGTCTGACAGATCCTGCAGTGAGTATCTGAACTCCTGCGCATTTGGGGCCAATAAAAGTGGGTGACAAGCCTCTCAAAGATCTTGTCCTGCCCCAAATGTCCTGCTAACGGCACATCATGAGCCAGCCCCAGTAGGAAGGCTCGGAAGCGCTGGGGTACCACCAGCACACGGGCTGACCCAGGCTCAGCAACCTTAGGCTCAGTATACAGGAGACCATTCTCCCAGTAGATCCAATGTGATCCAGACTGATCACCTGCTGCCTGGTCTGCAGCCTGCTGTCGCAAACCCACAAGAGAAGGGCACTTGTTCTGCTCCTCACAGAACTCCTCCCTGGAGGGTCCTCCTTCCTGCTGCCAATGGGTCAGCTCAGGCAGGTCCCCCAGTTCAGCTACCTGTTCCCCTGTAGGCTCCAGGGCATCCCCCTCAGGGTCTACCTCCTCCTGGACCGTGGGAACTTCGGGGCCGGTTTCCCGCGCCCCCTGCCTCTTCTCTTTAAGGCAGGCACCTGGGCCTCCCTCTCAGGCTCCAGGTCCTCTTGAACACCCTTACTGGCTGCCATGGACCGTGTGGTCACACACGCCCAGTCAGGCAGACCCAACATCTCCAAATGAGCACTTCGCTCCACCTTAGCCCAAGGTGAGCTCTCCAAATCGTTCCCCAACAAACAGTCAACAGGCATGGCTGGCCTCACAGCTACTTGAAGAGTACCAGAGACCCCCCCACTCAAAGGGAACCTGAGCCACCTTGCAGTGGCTCTCTGTGTTGTCAGCGGCAACAACTGGGTAAAATGCATTGGGGACAACCTGCTCTTCAGACACCAGGTGACACTTGACAGCTGTCACACTGGCTCCTGTGTCTCGAAGAGCCTCCACTCTATGGCCATTGATGGTCACCCACTGCCTGTACTTTTTAGTGTTATCAGGCAGTTGGGTCCTGGGGACCACCTCACAGTCTCCTAAAGAGACAATGGACATCTCTGCGGGACCCCACCCACCTTTGGACACCCATCTCCTCCCCCAGGGCTACACTAGCCAACTGCCGGGGTGCTACACCAGTGGGTGCTGTCTTCCCAAACTGGGGACATTGGGGATCCCATGAACCGTGACCCACTAGGCCACACTTAAAACAGGTCAGGGGCCCTCTTTGAACAGGTTTACCTGTCGGGCCCCTTGCTTCTTCTCAGGGGAAGGCTGGGAACCTTTCCCTCGGTTCCCTTGGGAATTACTTTGGGGCCCTCTCTGGAACTCCCTCTGTTTACCCTTGTCCCCCCCACTCTTCTGCTGGGGACCCTGCCCACTTTTGGCGGAGTCTCCCACTTGACCCTTGTGGACCCGGGTGCTCACCCAGTGGTCCGCCTCCTCAGCAAGCTTCCTAGGGTTAGTCAGCCTACTATCAATCAGGTGCTGGCGTAGCTCTGGAAAACAATTACTTGACAAGTGCTCCCATGCAATTAAATCAAAGAGCGCCTCAAAATCATTTACTTTGCTACCCTTCACCCAACCATCCAGTGCTCTGCAGAAAAAAGTGACATATTCTACCCAGGTACTGCCCTCTATCTTCTTGCAATTTCTAAACCTCTGTCTATACAATACAGGAGTCAACCCATACCTGGACATCAATGCATCTTTCATGTGGCTATAAGAATTATGGACTTCAGAAGGCAAGTCTAACAGTGTGTCCCGCCCCTCACTAAGGAACCGCCCCCACAACCCCGCTCCCCAATCCTTCTCAGGGACCCGGTGGGAAGACATGGCTACCTCATAGGCTTTGAACCACTGCCCAATATCATCATTCTTATAAAACTCTCTCACCACATCTTTAGGAATATACACCCTTGCTTCAACAGGCATTGACGGTGTGCTGCCACCAGAGGGAGTGATCTCTAAGCTCCTAGCTTTCAACTCCAACTCCCTCAAATTCCTCTCATGATCCAACTGCATCCTTTTTTCCTCTAGGGCCAATTTCCTAGTTTGCAACTCAAATTCTAACTGCCCATTCAGCTTGAGCTTGGTCAGCTCCATCTCATGCATCCTACTCTTCTCCCTGTCCTCCAACTCCTCTGGGAACAGGCCCTTGGCAGAAACACTGCTACCTACTGGGGAAGTTGCTCTCCTCCCCTCTGGACCCAATGGCCCCTCCAGCTGCCCATCTGCATTCTCAGCCCCCTCCTCATTCTCAGGGGTATTCCTTGCTTCAACCCAGGCCCTCAGCGCCTTTTGGAACTCATCCTTCTTGGAGAGACCGGTCATAGCAACTTTAAATCTTCTGCAGAAGTGCTTCAGCTGTTTCACATTGTAGCATTCTAGTTTCTCCTCTTCCCAATCATAATCAACAGATGCTATGGATGCTGCTTTATCCATTGTGGTTAAACTTGGCAGTTCTTGGCAAAAATAGAAAATCCCAGGAAAAACAATCTACCAAAAGTATGTGGTCGCGTTTGGTCTGCACTCACTAGTAGTGTTCACCAATCACTGTATATGAGTCACAAATGCAAGTCCAGAATCCTCACCGCTGACCACCAATGTTAGATTTGAGGGTCTCTAGTTGGCAGAGGTAGGTACCTTTGACCAAATAGGGACCCTTGCGTCTAGTCAGGGTAAGGGGGTACTCTCCTAAAATAACCCCTGCTCACCCCCTTGGTAGCTTGGCATGAGCAGACAGGCTTATCTCAGAGGCAGTGTGTAAAGCATTTGTGAACACATACAGTAATCCAGTGACAACACTACAGATGGACACCACACAGGTTGTATATTAAAAATAAGTATCTTTTATATAGATTTAACACGACCACAAACGACAAAAATCCACAATACTGTACTTAAAAATGGTAGAATTAGCTCAGTTCTCTTAAGATGGTAAATGCGACACTTTGAGTTCAATGTACCTTTGGATGCGTAACGCTATACAACGAAAGTGTTGCAGGGAAGGTGATGCGTCGGTTCCTTACACGCAAGAACGGTGATGCCTCGGGTCCCTACTGATGCGTCGGGGATGCGTCGGTTCTTCTCGGCGTGGGGAGGTGATGCGTCGGTTTCTTACTGCGCTTCCGTGGCGATGCGACCAGCAACGCCGTAATGCGATGAAGATCCGGTGCAATGAAACAAAGATGGCGTCTTCTTCTTGATGCGACACGATGCGTGCACGCCCGACGGCCGTGCGGCGACTCAACAATTCTTCTGAGCCGCGACAGGCCCTGCGACACGCTTCCCGGTGATGCGGCTGCGTCTGATGCGACGTTGATCCTCTTCTCTGGCGATGCGAGGCGCTTCGGCGATGCGACACCTGCAGCGGCGACACCCTTCTTCAGCGATGCGACGACAGCGGCTGCGGCGGCGACACGCTTCTCCAATGATGCGGCGGCGTCTGATGCGACGTCGATCCTCTTCTCCGGCGATGCGAGGCGATTCTGTGTTGCGAAGCGGCAGCGGCGACACGCTTCCTCAGCGATGCGACGACAGCGGCTGCGGCGGCAACACGCTTCTTCTTCGTGAGTTGCACTTCCAGCTCCTTGCGACACGCAGTCCCTCAGAAGGCCCAACACAACAGCAGGCACTTCAAAAGAACTCTTGGGGAGCTGGTGGGTGAAGTCTGTTGTCCCTGAGACTTCAGCAGGAGGCAAGCTCTCTCTCAAGCCCTTGGAGATCCTTTACAAGTTGAATGAAAAGTAGCACAAAGTCCTTTCTCCTTTCTTTGGCAGTCAGGCAACCACTGCAGGCCAATCCCCAAACAGCACTCAGCATAGGGATAGTCTCCTCCTGCAGTCTCTCTCTCTGGTTCCTCTCCTCAGCAAAGGTTCTTCTTGTTTCCCAAAGTGATCTAAAGTTCTGGGGTTTGGGTCCCCTCTTTTATACTCATTTTCCCTTTGTTCTCTGAAGGCAGAGAGGCCTTTGCTTAGTCCAAACCAGTTCTGGTCAGTCCTGGAGCACTTTGTTGACAAGACTCCTTCTTTCCTTTCACAGTGTAGGCCAGGGACATCAGACGCACCACAGGAGGTGGAGCCAGCATTGTGGAGGTAAGGCACAGCCCTATTCAGGTCCCAGGTGCAACTCCTCCCACCCATCTTCATGCAGATCTCTCTATTCAGCCCTGGGCTGACTCACCCTGTCTCCTGGAATACCCAGCCCCTGTCACTCACAAACCAGACATGGAATACACAACCTAGCAGAGGCAAGCTTGGATAGTTAGGCAAGAAAATACCTACTTTCTAAAAGTGGTAATTTCAAACACAGAATGTTAAAACCAACTTCACTAAAAGATGTATTTTATCATTCTGAGTTCAGGCATACTAAATTCGTTTTTCTACCATGTTCCCTGGGTCAGTTAGGATTATAAGAGGTAATAATCAAACTGCCCATTCTGGCCTATGGGGAACAGGTAGCCTTGCAATAGTGAAAAACGAAAATGGCTGTAATTCACTATTAGGACAGGCCACACACACCAGGGCATGTCCTACCTTATACTTACAATGCACCCTGCCCTTGGGCCTACCATAGGGGTGTCTGATATGAAGAAAAGGGAAGGTTTAGGGACTGGCAAGTGGGTGTACTTGCCCAGTCAACATGGCAGTACCAGACTGCACACAGGCTCTGCAATGGCAGACCTGAGACACACTTTTACAGGCTGCTTCTGTGGGTGGCACAACCAGTGCTGCAAGCCCACCAGCAGCATTGGATTTACAAGCCCTGGGCACACTCAGTGCACTGTACTAGGGTCTGACAAGTAAACCAATCCAGCCAATCATGGAGTCACTAATCCATACATCAATTTACCATAGGGAGCACTTGCACTGTGGCACTGAATAGCAGTGGCACAGTGCCCAAAGCATCTATAACCAGCAAAAACACATGAGGCAACAGCGAAAAATGGAAGGGAGACCCACGCCAATAGTGCCAGGTCTAACAGAAACCAAACATAAAATGACAACAAGCGTAAATACACATAGCTTAAATTATGAACAATACTTTTAATTTCACAACAAGAAAGAAGCTGCAGTAGAATTATCACAAAAAAACTGTCCCTTAGGAGTTTTGTCTGAAAGCAATCTGGGTACGTGAGACACTGGACATCAGTGAAAAGCTTATATTTAAGGAATACTAACACCAGCAGCAAAGATACCCTGAAGCAGCAAGCGAGCAACTCTACTGGTAAGCCTGGGTGAAATTTTCATTACACTGACAGAATTGGCTTAATTTTGCATAACAAGATTCCCGAAATAACACCATTATGCCACAGCACGTAATTTCGGGAGGAATTTTGTTCTGCCACCAGAAAACTGATCCAGCGGTATACCAACAACAGATACTCCACTACCATATACTCACCTGGGCCCATAAAACACACAATTGAGTAAACCGCTGGATCAGTTTTCTGATAGCAGAGTTATGGTTATTATTGACTGGTTTGGTGATAAATATTGATTATTGAATTTATGTTTAACAAAAGAATTAGCGTCTTGTTTTATGTTGTCTAGAAATCCCGGGAAAATGAATAGCGGGTGGTGACAGAAGCCACTCTGCAGTAAGGTTACTCGTCTGTTAGAATAATACTGAGAAGCTACGTAGGGCTGGCAGTATTAAACTAGGGACTATTTCGTATAAAAGTAGAGTGCGGATGATAGCGAAAGGGGTTCGCTGGTGAAACTTTGGTCTCATTTCCCAATACGGGTGACACTGAAGAAGTAACAGGTTCTCCTGAGCTTGAATGAAGAGTAAACAGGGGTTTTACTCGCAGTAGAAGAAGAGTAATTCTGAAACTCAAGAATAAGTTGAAATCTGTCCTTTTGTTTAGTGGAACAGACAGAGTAGCGAATGTTTTTATGTTGTTATTAACGAAGAATTTAATGAAAAGTATTAAGAAATGCATTTTTTATTACCTTGTGAAGGGTGGGTCAGTCGCCGGAGTTATACTGACGTCACAGAGAGCCGCGCTGGGATTGGTTGAAACAGCGGGTGTGAGACAGAAGCAGATTGTAAAGGAGGGGTCAGTAGTAAGGAGCAATACTGACGTCACAAAAGGCCGCGCTGGCATTGGTCAGACCACGAGCGTGAGCCTGAGTCTGATTGGTTGATAGAAAAAAGCTGCGCTAGGATTGGTCGAAAAAGAATTGTATGTTGAGTCCTGATTTGACTGCGGGCGTGAGTCGTGCTGACATAGGACGAGACGTAGGTAATAGAGCTAGAAGATATACGGAAGACTCTTTCCTATATCGACCATCTGAAATGTTCGGAAGACCAAAGAAAATGACATTAATGAAGAAAATTAAAAATTTCTTTAAGAAAGACAAGCCTGTAATGACTAGAGAGGGAATTCCAATTCCGCCACCTAAAACACCTGCTTCTTTTATGATGATGGAGAAAGGATATCACACGTGTGTATGGTTGGAGAATTGGGTGGAATATACTAAATGTGATGGTGTTTTGGCTTTTCCGGAGCATGGGACTTTTAATTTAAAGATACTTCAGAATTTGAGAGATAGAATGAATATGTTGGACCCAAATCCTAGAATGACACAGTATGAAGCTTTGGAATAATGGGAAATTGGGGCATTTGATTGTGAAAAATACAGAAGTGGTCGGAGATTTAGAGGATTTTTGCCTAGAAATCCGTATGAATCTAGTGGAGATCAAATGAAGCGTTGGAGAAGAGCTGTGGTGACCGAGGGTTTATATCCAGTATTAATGGCTGAAGAACAGTTAGGAGGAAAGTGTAAAGAAAAAACGAAACACATGAATACGACAGGTTATGGTGAATCAGATGATGAGCTATTAGAGGATATTTTGATTAAAAACCCTCCACCGTACCAAGAAGCACCTAGTAAGGTTACCCCAAGTGCACCAGTGATAGGAATGCCTTTAACCCCACACATTTTACATGATGTGTCACTTAATAGGGTGTTGCAGGATAATGAGAGAGAAGCTTTAAATAAAACTAGAGAAGAATTAGTTCAGAAAGTTAGCCAATTGAATTTAAATGCCGAAGCTTTGACAGTACCAGTGACTATTGGTCCTGTAATTCCATCATATGGAGATAAAAAGACTTGCCAGAAACCTCAAACTGTGACAATTCCGTTAAATAGTCCCAGAAGAGAAGTAATAATTACGGATGATCAGGCCAGTGAAAGTGAATCAGTTATTTCATTAATGGATCTCCCGAATGTAGAACCTTTAACTGAAACTCCGAAGAGAATTATACCTGCAAATTTGAGAGAAAAGAGATCTTTGGTTCCTATAGGAACTGGAGGTTCAACAGTAGTTACCCCTGAAGATATAGAGAGATGGGCACAGGAAATAGAAAATCGAAACCCACAACCAAAGATTCTAGATATCAGTAGATTGAAAGTAGATTTGGAAGAAATGATAACTGGTAATGTGAGCATAGAAAGATTGAACGTTTATAATGATAAGGAGTTATTATTCTTATGTAAGAGTATAACCAGAAGAGCAAGAGTATTTCATGAGAAATTAACAGAAGTTGCCTCAGAGATTGGAATAGATATAGGGAAATCAAAACTGTTGCAGAAACCATATCGAGTGGAGTTTACTGATAAAGATTTAGAAAGTGTAAATGCTTCTGGTAAAAGACTACAGATAAAAGAGTTGATGAATATTTTGCGAAAATGGGGAGACATTGACAAATGGAGAATCAGGTGGATAAGAAAGAAAGAGGAAGTACAAGCGAGAGAAGCATCATCTGCATTTCCAGTGAGAGAATCAGATAAGGTTGAGAAAATGTGTCCAATGAGAGAAGGTTTCAAAGGTTTTGTTGAAGGATCTGGATGGTTTATTTGATATTGATATTGTAGTACCTGCTGATTTATGGACACAGTTGATTGGCCAAGTGAGGAGTATGCTAGAGATTCGAAGACGGGAGCACCTTCAGAGGAGGTGATGAAGAAATATCACCAAGTAATTATTTTCCTGAAAGGGAAAATCCCTCCTAAAGAAATAGATTGGGTAAAAATAGATAGAACAACTCAAGAGCCAAATGAGTCCGTACATGCATATTATGAGCGGTTACTGCAAGTGTTCAAGCAGTATAGTGGTTTTGAGAACATTGGTGATAAGGATATGGGACATTTTGTGTATGGTCTGAAACCGGAGAATAGTCAGATGATTCAGCAACACATGTTGTGCTGGCAGAGTAAGACGATCGACGAAATTTTGAAGTATGCCAAGTATTGTGGGGATGACATTGAGGCAAGGCATAGAAAGCTAAAGGAGAAAATGATGTGGGCACAAGTAAAATTGGCAGAACAGCAGGAGAATAAAATAAATACCCAGACTGATAATCAGGTAAAAAAGCAGAGTCAGAATGATCAAGCAGCGAATGGTGGTAAAGTAAGAGGACGAATGAATAGAGAGGAAGCGAAGAAGAAGTTTCCTTGTCATGCGTGCGGAAAGCTTGGACATTGGAAGAACGAGTGTAAGAATATTCAAAATAATAATGGGCCAAACCAAAATTTAATTCCACAGATGCAGAATGAAGTACTTATGAATCAGCCGCAGCAGGTAGTTACTCCACAGTATCAGGTGCCACCAGCTCCTATGCCAAACTTTGTAAACTCTCAAAAATACAGTGCGAACACCGGATTTCACGGAGAAAGTGGTGAGAATAACAAAGTGGTTACACAGTATTTTTTGCAGAATGATGAAGAAAATTCGGACTACGTGCAATGACGGTGCCTGAGGGGGGGGAAGAGGAGTGCGTGCTTGGCGCATCCTTGCCGGTAGATCAGACAGGTCCATTTATAGATGGGAAGGTGGAAGGTAATGATATCACTTTTCTATTGGATACTGGTGCTACCCGGTCTACTGTGAGAACAGCAGACATCCCAAACCTACCCCTCGGGAGAATCTATCCAAGTTGTAGGAGTGTCAAGTCAACAGATTAGAACCCCAATCACAAAGCCAATGGAGGTACATATCGGAAATTTTAAAGATATGCATCGGTTTGTAGTTTGCGATTCCAGTCCAGTAAATCTGTTGGGGAGAGATCTATTGTGCAAAATGAACTGCACGATCTACTGTACACCAGATGGTGTCGCTTTCCAAACCCCCGATGAAGATGTTATATACAAAATGATGCTAGCTAAGCAAGGTACAGAAGTAGACGAGATGTTTTCATTGATAACTGAAAGTGAATTGCCGGAAGAGTTGAGAACCACAGTGAATCCAGAAGTGTGGGATTTTACAGGAAAGGATATTGGGCAAATGTCAAATGTAGATCCAGTTAAAGTGACGGTGAAAGAAGGTGCAGTTTATCCAAACATACAACAGTACAAAATGAGTCCAGAAGTAAAAGCAGGAATTGCTCCAGAAATTGACCGAATGATTAAACAAGGCATTTTAAAAGAGACAATGGATAGTCCTTGTAATTCGCCAATAATGGGACTTAAAAAGCCTAGCGGAAAATACAGGATAGTGCAAGATTTGAGAAAGATCAACAAAATTGTAGTGCCTTGTTGCCCAGTAGTGCCAAATCCAGCAGTGATCCTTTATCAGACACCCTGGAATGCAGGCTGGTTTACAGTAATTGATTTGTGCCAAGCGTTCTTTTCTATTCCTTTGCACCCAGACAGCCAGTATCTCTTCGCCTTCCGGTTTGAGAATTGTATTTTGGCATGGTGCCGAGTTCCTCAAGGGTACACAGAGAGTCCCTCAATTTTCAATCAGATACTGAAAAAGTGTCTAGAGTCATTAGTTATGCCCGGGAAATCAGTTCTGGTTCAGTACATTGATGACCTATTGGTGGCATCAAAAACCACGAGAACATTGTGTCACTGACACAATTGCATTACTGAACCATTTGGCCGAAGGAGGACACAAGGTGTCTCCAGAAAAATTGCAGTTCTGTCAACAAGAAGTTAGATATTTAGGGCATAAAATAGAAAGAGTAGTTAGAAAAGTGACACCGGAAAGAATAAAAATAATCAAAGAAATGCAGCTACCTCAGACACAGAAGGAGATGAGGATGTTTCTGGGAGTGGTTGGGTACTGTAGGCAGTGGATAAATAGCTTCTCCATGCTAGCAAAGCAATTGATACAATTAACTCGGAAAAGAGCGAAAGATCCAATTGATTGGAATGATGAATGTTTGGAAGCCTTTGTGAAATTACGAAACTGTCTATGTGAGGCCCCTGCTTTGGGCATGCCTGATTATTCAAAAGAATTTGCGCTGTTTTGTTGAGAGAGAGAAAATTGTGCACTTTCAGTTTTAACACAGAGACATGGCCTGAGCCGATGTCCAGTGGCGTATTTCTCTGCCACCTTGGATCCAGTGGCCTCAGCCTTACCTGGCTGCTTAAAAGCAGTAGCTGCTACCTGTATGAGTCTGGAGCAAAGTGAGTCAATAGTGATGGGACATCCTGTAAAAGTCTACGTTCCACACTCAGTTGAGATTCTTTTGACGAGAACGCGAACACATCTCACTCCTAGTCGGCTGACTAAGTATGAAAGAGTGATTTTAGAAGCAGAAAATGTGACAGTGATAAGATGTACAATAATGAATCCTGCCACATTACTACCAGATCCATGTTGTGAAGAAGTGAAAGATGAGATTGATCATGATTGTCTGGATGTGACTGAATTGTGTACTAAGCCCTGCCCAGACATAAAGGAAACACCATTGAAGGAATCTGATCATGAATTGTTCGTGGATGGGTCATGTCTAAGAACAGAAGGAGGAGGATTAAGTGCTGCATATGCTGTATGCAAGATAACAGGGGTAGTTGAAGCATCCTGTTTACCGGGAGCCAAGTCTGCACAAGTAGCCGAATTGGTGGCCTTAACAAAGGCATGCAAAAAGGGGAAAAATTGGAGAATAACCATATTTACGGATAGTCAATATGGTTTCGGGGTTGTGCATGACTTTGGCCAACTCTGTATGCAGAGGGGATTTCTGACTTCTTCAGGGTCTCCTATCAGAAATAGTAAAAATGTAAAGGATTTGTTGGAAGCATTACAATTGCCAAAAGAAGTAGCAGTTGTTAAATGCGCTGCACATCAGTCTGGAAATGACTATGTGGCGGCCGGTAATAGATATGCAGACCAAATTGCTCGATACTGTGCAAGAAATACAATGTCAATTAACAGAAAAATTGAAACGGGTGAAACCAGCTGCCAACTTATGTTTTTCTCAGTTCCAGAAACATGGGATGAGGTCAGACAGTTACAGGAAGAAGTTGAGGAAAAAGAAAAGGAGATCTGGATAAAATCAAGTTGTACAAAAAGAACAGAAGATGAAGTGTGGGTGTACTTAGATGGCAGACCAGTCATGCCAGATTGTCTACTCTCACAAATGGCAAGAGTATACCATGGGACAACACACATTGGCAGGGATTCGATGATCAGATTATTCAGACAGAGTTGGTACAATCCGAAGTTTAGGGTAGTCGCAGAGAGCCTTTGCCAAAGATGCTTAATCTGACAGCAGCAGAACCCAGGCAGGAAGACAGTGGTTAGTTGGGGAAAGATTGGAAAGGCAGAAGGACCCTTCACCAGACTGCAGTTAGATTTCATTGAGTTGCCTCCTTGCAATGGATTGAAATATGTACTTGTCATAGTGTGCCTGTTCTCAAGCTGGGTAGAGGCATACCCCACTAGAAGAAATGACAGTCTCACAGTTGCTAAACTACTATTGAGGGAGTTGATACCTCGTTTCGGTTTTCCAGTCACTTTGGAATCAGATAGAGGACCTCATTTTAATAATGAGATAATTCGATTAATCTGTGCTGCATTTAACATTGGACAAAAACTGCACTGTGCTTATCGTCCAGAGGCTTCTGGAATAGTTGAACAGCTTAATGGCACAATCAAATCAAGATTAGGGAAGGTGTGCCCATCCCCAACGCTGAAATGGCCAGATGCATTGCCTCTTGTACTGATGGGTCTCAGAAATATTCCTGACAGAAAAACAGGATTGAGTCCACATGAGGTACTCATGGGAATGGCAATGAGACAAGCATTTATTCCTGGAAATAAATTAATGAATATAACTGATGATCTGGTATTGGACTATTGCAAAGGATTGGCTGAAATGGTGCGTTCTGTCTCTCATCAGGTTGGAGAAGACACAGTTGAAAGGCAGCCAGACCAAGCGCATGATTTGAATCCTGGAGACTGGGTGTTAGTGAAGAAACACGCAAGGAAGTCGTGTCTAGCACCCAGGTGGGATAAACCACGTCGTCATACTAGTCACTACCACAGCAGTGAAGTGTGCAGGTTTACCCAATTGGATTCACACTAGTCATACCAGAAGAGTTCCGAGCCCATCTGAACAACAAGAACAGCCACTGACTGAACAAGTTGAGACGTCAGAAGTTGAAAGTTGTGAAGCAGAAGAATCTAGAGTAATAGATTCTGAAAGACAACTATATGACGAACAGCCAAGTACAAGTCAGGAAGAGTGGATACCAGTGATTGAAATACCTGATGCTGTTGTCGAAACAAGAAGAACAACTGAATTAAAGAGACAGGAAGATAGAAAGGAAAAGACAGGGAAAGAAGAACACACTCAGGTAGAAATAAACAAAGCTATTCAGAAACCTGAGCAGGGAAAGATAGATCTAGAAGAACAAGTTCAGGCAGTAGAAGAACAAGTTGAAATAAGACCTGAACAGGATCAGATAGATCTAGAAGAACAAGTTCAGGCTGAAGAAGAACAAACTATAATAAGACCTGAACAGGTGCAAGTAGAGGAAGATCCAAATACAGAAAATACAGAACAAAGACAATCAGAAAAAGAACAAGAACAGATTGTGCCCAGATTAAGTGAAAATAAAAGAACTTTAGAAGGAGACGGAGAAGGTGAAAATGCAGTCCAGGTCAAAAGAGTTAGAAAAGGAGACAATTGGCCTACAGGAGTGAAGAGACTAAGAAATTATCTAAGAAAACCAGAAAAGAAACCAGAGCAAGTAAATGAGGTTACGAGTCAGACACAATCTAAACAAACCTTAGTAAAACTTACGCGAAGAAGCCCAAGATTGAGAATTCTGAACAGAAAATACAAGGCCCCTGAGTGGACCTATGTTATACTTGAAGAATTTGAAAACTTAGATTTATGTGAAGAATCAGAAAGAGTTCATGTGGCACAGATTGATGAAAGCAAATTAAGACCTCCTTAAAATAAAAGACTGGATTTTAAGAAAATCTAGACAAAGAAAGAGAAAAGAAATTTTCTCTGATTAAAATGGCAGAAATTGAAGACACTGAAAGACCGAAACGAAGTTTAAAAAGAAAATGTTTAAGATTCTGCTTATGTAGTATTATATTAGTATGGTTATTCCTAACAATAGGAGTACCTTTGTTAATGGAAACAAGTAACAAGAATAGTACAACTACTAATGAGAAAGTAGATAGAATAAAGGGAACTAAAATAGAAATAGGGGTAGAAGATGAGATGAACTATCATAATGAATCAGACAATGATTCGTCTTTAAATGTATTTACTAAATTGTTATTTCAGTATGTTAATACAATGGAGATTAGTAATTGTTATGTCTGTATGAAGTTACCCTCATCAGTGTCAGAAGGGGTGACTTATCACCATATACCTTTAACATATGGTGTATCATGTAGTGTTTTATCAAGTTTATTTTACGTAACAGGGAAACTTCAGTATTTTTATTCAAACTTAGATGTAGTATTTTCAGAACTGCCTATTCGAAAGAATATGAATCCAGTATTTAGTAGTAAAAATGCACAGTTCATGGGTGAATTCTTCTTAACAATGAGTTCAATAGATATAGCACAGGCACACAAGGATAACCTAACATGTATATTACGTGAAAAAGAAAAGGAGTTTTTGAATTTAGTAGAAGAAAGGAGACAGGATTTAACAAAGAAAGCTGCTGAACAGAAATCCCATGTACCTCCATGGGCTGAGAAAGAGGGAATTTATGCAAAGGGCGAAGCTCATGCTGCGATGTCCCTAGACTTTGTGAAAAGGGGAAAATTCTGCCTCCATAGGTTAAAGACAGATTATAATAACAATTTCATTGGTTCCAGTGAATGTGAACACAACTTCCAAATTTTAGGAGGGTGGGGACTAGAAGGGGGAACTGATCCTGTGTTTCCAGGAATTTATTATGTATGCGGGAATAATGCTTATTATAAGTTACCTACAAGATGGTATGGGAGCTGTTATTTTGGAATAGTTTTTCCAAAGATCTACCATGTAGACAGAATCAATGAAAAATCTAATGGACTAACACGGAGAAGAAGAGCTAGTTTTTCTGAAATAGTGGGTGATATATTTAGTGCATTGATACCCTCAGTTGGAGTCATTCTAAATTCACGTAAAATTTGCAAATTGTCAACCATAGTTGATCGTCTTTCTACAGATACTGCCGGAGGATTCTTAATGATCAATACAGAGATGGTTGCAATAAGGTCTATGGTTTTACAAAATCGTCTTGCTCTTGATATTTTATTGGCAAAAGAGGGCGGAGTCTGTGGTATGTTGAAAATTCAACATTGCTGCACTTATATTCCGGTTAAAAGTAAGGAAATTAAAGGGTATATTAGAAATATTACAAAAATGCATAATGACTTGACCCAACTGGAGGTTGACAGTGTATGGGGAAGATTAACAAAAAGTATAACAACAATAGGGAATTGGTTTACTAATTTTGGAAAGAGTTTTATAGGTCAAATAATATTACCAGTAGTTGTGATAATGACAATAGTAATGACAGTAATGATCACATGTAAATGTTGCAGAAGCAAGGGAAAGAGAAGGATACATGCAGAAAAGGAAGGAAAAGGAAAGAAACGAAAGAGGGAATATGAAGAAATTCAGTTAGAGGAAATGAAAGGAAAGCTATACAAAAAGATGAAAAATTTAGAAGGAAAAGAAGTAACTGATGAAATGATGAGAGAAGAAGGAGAAAACTGAGATGTGCTAAAGTTGGCATCTGGGAAGGGATGGGTAATTTTGTGATGGCTCAAAATGCCATCAGAGAGGGGATTGATGGAGTAAGGTCTCGTAAGAAAGAGACTTGCTCGGAGGCAATCAACTCGTTTAACTCATTAACAAGATTATTAATTATGTTTGGTGAATAACTAATATGCACCACATGAACACGCGGGTTAGTGAAGCTTGCTTATGTGTGTACTAATGCGTATAACAATGAAAACAGACTAATACCGCTTTAAACGGGGAAACTGTTGTGCGCATGCGTCAACTGCATCTTCGCAGTATGACGAGGTAACGTTTGGAGGGAAATTCTAGCGCATGAGCAGAAGACACTAAAATGGAGTCTTGAAGACTCGCGTGCATGGCATCTGCTTAGCTGAAACTAAAACAAGCTATTTTACTAATGCTAATGTGGGAAAAGTATTAATAAGAAAACGGGAATAGAGTAGAGGTGGGAGGTATACAGTGTGACCATTTATTTGTGAAATTAATATTTGTCTTTTGACTTTATTATTAGTGCGTATTTGGGCCTCTCACGCATAGCTGAATTAAGCTGAGTGATGAAGCGACTGTGCATGTCCACTGAAAGTTAACCCGGAATGATGACTTAGAGGTTGAATGGGAGCCAAGGTCGCAAATGACATACCCTGAGAACGGATGGTGAAAAGTACAACGATGAAGACTCTTATTCATAAAAGTATGATAATGTTGCAAGTAAAATGTGAAATCGTATGGGAACTCAATACATGAATAAACATTAAGGGGATGGGTTTGCGAACAATAGTTGAACTAATTTTAATGACATGTAAGCATGGTGTGATGGAGCTTCACCCTTGCCTGACCAATCATAATTCGTATTTTTACGATGTTGAAACTTTAGTGGGTGGAACATGAAGAAACGAAGGTATAACTAAGGTAGCTTTAGTTAATTAGTAGGGAAGTCGGGGTCGAGATGCTGTCTGTCCAGATGCTGTGAGTCGGAGATGCTGTTGCTGGGAGAGATGCTGTGAGATGCTGATGAAGAATCGAATGCAGACTCTGAAGAAGAACTTTCTATTCTAACTTAATTGGGTTAGATCAGAAGATCGCGGAAGAATCTCGAGGAGGAAGAGAGTGTCAGAGAGGGGTGCGACGCAATCGTCGGTATTCTAGAGAGGTCAACTATCCTGTCCTGAAGTCTTTGTCTCCTGACCTATCCTGGGGGACCCTTACCAGCCCTTTGGCCAGGGGGTTGGTCTTTCACACCATTCTTGTTAACTATAATTTCACGTTATTTGCAAATGTTCTTTTCTCTCTGTCCTCTCCCTTTCTGAGCATTTATTATTGTATGAGTCCGAAATATATGCTTGATGTTTAATCAATTGAATTTTCTCTCCTAAGAATGATGGTGACTGCACTGTATTTTTGAAATGGTTCACATGCATTTAATTTAGATAAAGATTTTAAACCTTCCTGAGTCTGTGATCATTTACTTCAAACAAAAGAATAGTTAAGGGTTATGTTAATTATCACCATCAACTAGTTCAACTAATGGTCCATCGACCAGAGGAAAGAACTTTTTGATCAGTGAAAGGTTTTTTAGGAGAATTAAATAACTAATCCTGAATATTATGAAAAATATATATAAAACTTTGACACTCCAGCGGTTTACTCAATTGTGTGTTTTATGGGCCCAGGTGAGTATATGGTAGTGTAGTATCTGTTGTTGGTATACCGCTGGATCACTAACATCAGCAGCAAAGATACCCTGAAGCAGCAAGCGAGCGACTCTACTGGTAAGCCTGGGTGAAATTTTCATTACATTGACAGAATTGGCTTAATTTTGCATAACAAAATTCCCGAAATAACACCATTATGCCACAGCACGTAATTTCGGGAGGAATTTTGATGTGAGATGTACCGTTTGGGTAATTTTGGAATGCGAGCTGCATTTCAGATAGATTTTTTACCCAATCCGTCCCTTCGGGTAATTTTTGGGCATGAAACTACAAATCCGAATGTGAGCAGCGATGTTTTGAATGCGAGCAGCAGTTCCTTTAACATGGGGTGTCAACAAACATTTCAGGTAAACTTTTTAACTGAGCTGACCATTGGGATAATTTTTTAGTACAGAACTACACATCCGAATGTGAGCGCCAGTGTTTTGAATGGGCGCGTCTCAAAATTAACTCAAAATTACGTTTCTGAGTTAAATTTTTACCCTAATGGACCATTTTGGTAATTTTTCAGTTCAAGACACATTTCTCGCAATTCTGCATAATTTCACCTAATTGTGCTGTAATTTGGTAGAATTACACTACAGCAAATTATGCAAGTTATGCACACACCTATTTGTAGACACAAAGCCTTTACTACAGACAGTGCCTCAACAAAGTATTCATGACATAGGAGTGGAAGGAGACAAAAGGCAAAGGCCACCAAAGATGATCTCACACCCACAATAGGGGAAGGATTGATTTCTCTAAGAGTATACAGGACCATCTGTTTGCACTTGTGTTTTATCTGTTCTGGAAAATACCAAGGGGGTTACCCTCTCCATGGTTTGTGTGTGTTCCTCTGAACTGATATTTTCTATTGGGTGAGAATCTCCTACAGGAAAAAATGCAATTTCAGGGGACAATGAATATTTGTGTAGCACAATTGGAGGGAGGAACCTGTAGGGGAAGGAGGGGGTTACTTGAGACTAGCACAGCCTTTCATGGAACAAGCTGGGGACCTCCGCTCACTCCAAATGGTCTGCCTAAGTGCGCATTCTGTCACAAGGCCAAGACGTTTACATGTACTTCATATTTTAGTGGCTCCTATCCTAAGTAGCAACCTAAAAGTGCGATTTCTGCCCCTTCCCATTCAAGGAAACTATTGTTTTAATATATTTATTATCAGTTAAAAAATACTTTTAGAATATTCCTTGTGCATGTCACTCATTACCTTTTAATTCTATATAAATGTAGTCTTAAATTTTCAACTCCCAGTAAGTTACCTTTAATCTTCACTTGCAAATAACTTTTGCTTTCAAGTCGTAGGTGAGCACTTACAAGTCACTGTTTCAGATTTACTTCCACCAAAAATGTGCTACCATGCCCACCTTCCAAAACATTTGATTTCTATTTTTAAAATGCAAATAGTTTTTGCGACAGAGTATCATATCACTATTTAGGTACAGCAGATTGTAGCATGTAACCTCTTTGCCCTAAAGGAATGCACACAGACAGTGTCTGCTACTGATGTAATTTGGAGGTCACCAGGGGTCCCAGTTGAGACCCCTAGCCAGGCGTGCAATGGCCATTAGGTTGAAAGGGCTTTAACCCCCCGTTGTCTGCTGTAGCCCGGGCTGTAGAGGGCACAGGCAGTTCGTCAGCTGTCGTGGGCTGGGCAGGGGCTGATGACTCAGACTCAGCCTCATCCAAAGTACAGGTTGCAGGTCTTCAAAAGACCATTTATCGGTTCACAGGTCTTTGTGTGTTTTAATTGCAACTGCCCCCCCCTGCTGTTCCCGCTCTTGTTGATGCCAGAGTGGGAGAAAGGATGAAAGGATTCCATTTACAATACAAACATGGGCATGTAGCACATTAATATAAAGTGCCCAGCCACTAGTCTGGTTTGCCTCTGAGCTCCAAAACAGGAATTGAGGCGTCTACGTGGTATATAATCCATCATTGAAAAAAGTACCAAAAACTCACATTTCAAAAAGCATATTTCTTTAACTTGGAAGCGTTTCACTTAAGTACACGAAAATAAATTTCTGCATTGACTAACATTTATAAGAATTCACAGTTTCCAAACGTAAACTTTGAAACATTCATGCCTGCGATGACAATGCTATTAGCAGGGCCACTGGAATTATGCTATTCAAGCGTTTTTCTAATAATTCTGGATTTGCTGCATTTGCCACATAATCCTTTGTCTGCTGCATAATCTGTTGATTTTGACAAAAGAAAGGTTTCTAGCTCAAATGGATCAAAATTTACTAAAACATGGTAATACCTGTTCCTGCGCTCTAGAAGGCCCATCACAAAGGTTGAATGGTCATACTGCAGTTGCTTAATGCTGTATTTAGATGTTAAGTTGGTATTAAAAAGGTGAAATCTTTCAGAGACAGTGTTACCTTGTGTTAAAATCACAAAATACTGAGGTAAAACTATCACAAAATGTGCTGCGCTATGCCGCATAATTTGCCTTTGCTTGACACACAATTTAATCAACACTGCTGCATAATTTGGTCCTCCTCTGCCATATAATTCCAGTTGCCCTGGCTAATAGTTAGCCAAGAGGCAAGTCAGGTGTCATGTGAACCCTGCTTAGATTTTTATAACATATGGAGCAACATTAAAGTCTATTAAAACATATAAACGTGAAGTTTTTAGAGGGCACATGCTCACTTGAGTTATTTTTTTAAAGGTACTCTTATAAGGGATGATAGAAGACATGGAGGCATAGTGAAATAAGGGTAAAACAGATTTTGTCTAGCAGGTAAACCATGTTTGAAACTAGGTTTTCTGATTTTACGGTGAACAATTTAGCCACTAGATGAAGGGTAAGTGACTTTTTGACTGATATAAGGTCGCGGGTGGCAGAATCCACAAGAAGTCTTGGCCCGAAGTTCCAAGAGAACTTTTTCCAGAGCCAGAGCTCAGCATCTGGGTCTGGCTTCAATGACTCTTCCACCTCAAGAAAAGTAACTTTTGATATGTCCAAAAGGCTGACATTTTGTTGCAGAATCAGCTTTGAAAACCGTAGTTCAACTTACACCTGAATCCCCACTTGCCAACTGCCAAGGATGAAGTGAATTACTTGGAGTGTCTAGGGATACATCATCCTGCATTCACACAGCTCACACTGCACTCACACAGGCTCACGAGTCATCCTCCACTCACACGGGCTTACCTTTTACTCTCCCCATCCACTTATAAGTGAATGCTGGACACTGAGTTCTCACACAGGCACACCACTCACCCTGCACTCACATCTCTCACCCTGCACTTACACAGGCATTCCTTTCACTAGGTACTCACACTGCTCACCCTGCACTTACACCAATCACTGTCACTCAGCACCAGACCACACCTGTAACACAGCAGGCAATAAACTACTGAACACTTGCGAACATGCACACGCCTGCAAATGCAGTCACAGAATATTTGTCCTTCCCGCAGTACTAGATGCTTATTCAGTTCAATGCAAGAGAGGAGAGTGTACTAAGACTGTGGGATGGTACTGGTAAGGAGACTGAACTAGGTCTATGGGGGCTGGTGTGGGGGCCGGGATCAGTCTTAGGCTGTGGGGATCAGCCAAGAGAGAGTGGTGAAAGCAGGAGAGTGCAGCAGGACGGGAAGCAGCACAATAGGCTAAGGATGAAGCACTGCAACTGTTGCTGTGATCTGGTGTGGGAGTTGATTGATACTACAGGCTAAGGGTGTGGTGAAGGTGAAGGTGGGGGGAGAATTTACAGCTCAAGAGGTACTTGTTGGCCCTGCACTGA